>JAVBJF010000006.1:1440739-2881478 GCA_033439095.1 Pseudococcus viburni
TATCGGAGTTTTATCGTTTTTGGTTGAATTTCTAGTTAACTCGTTCAACGGTGCTTGAGCATCGGCTGCTTTAGGAATACAAATCCTGTAGAAATTGATTAAGCCGATGTATCGTTTTAGTTCAACTACTGTTTCCGGGCGTTTGTAGTTTTTTATTTTTTCGACGCGTTCTGGGAGAGGGCAGATACCATCTTGGCTTACATTGTAACCAAGGAATGGAACTGTCTGCGCCCCAAAAATGCATTTTTCTTGCTTGATCACCAGGCCATGTTCTTCTAAGCGCTTAAACAGAGTGCGAAGATGTTCCCGATGTTCATCTTCGTTTTCAGATGCGACGAGAATATCATCCAAATAAGCGTAACAAAATTCTAAATCGCGTAATATGTTGTGAATGAACCTTTGGAATGTCGATGCTGCATTTTTAAGACCAAAAGGCATGGCAGTAAATTCGAATAAGCCAAACGGTGTGATAATCGCTGTTTTTGCTACATCGTCAGGATGAACGGCAATCTGGTGATAAGCTCGAACGAGGTCAATTTTGGAGAAAAATTTCTTCTTTGCAAGTAGAGTGTTGAATGATTGGATATTAGGCACAGGGTATCGATTAGGTTTCGTCTTCGCATTCAATGCGCGGTAGTCTCCAGTAGGTCGCCATGAATCACCCTTTTTAGCGAGGTGAAGTGGGCTGGACCATTCGCTGTTCGATGGACGACAAATACCTAATTCCATCATTAGCTGAAATTCTTGCTTCGTGAATTGTAGTTTCTTTGGATGCAAATTTCGTGCCCTCGCTCTAGCCGGCGTGCCCTCCGTGATAATACGGTGAAAAACGCCATGCTTTCGAGGTTTATTGAAGGAGGCAGTTTTGACGATATCCGGAAATTCATTTACGATGTCGGAATATGGTAACTGCTCGTTAACTACTTTGATGCTGTGGTAGTCTTTACTTTTATCAAGGGTGCCCTGCGACGTTAAATTGGTTGCGCCATCGATGAGACGTTTGTGAGCTAGATCCACCAAAATGTTATTTTTGGCTAGGAAATCGGCTCCGATAATCGGTTGCGATACGTTAGCGACGATGAACTGCCATGAAAATTGTCGACGGAAACCTAGTGACACACGTAACTGACGGTCACCATAGGTATCAATCTTACTATCGTTTGCGGCGTAAAGTTTGATGTCGCTGACGTGCTTTTTATCTCGACGATTCGGTGGGATGACTGAAATATCGGCTCCTGTGTCCACGAGAAATAGTAGGCCAGTCAGCTGGTCTCGGATGATGAGTCGATGTTTATTTGGACCGATGGCCTGTACGGCGTCGTTGGGCGATCGATGTGGTTGGCTCAACGACGCGCAGCTTGGTTTTTTTGGTCGTTTTCAGTTTCAAAGTCGCAAGGTTTGTCGCAGGTACGGGCTCTGCTGCCATACTTGTAGTGGTACCAGCATGTTGGGAAACGCTGTGGGTCCCTTCGAGGCGATCGTGAGCGAGAAGGAGAGCGAGATCGTGATCGTGATCTGGTCGGACGTTCACGTAATTCAGCGATTGTGCATTTCAGCTCCTTCATTTCACGGATGAGCTCGGACATAGGATCGGCTTGGGCTGCTTGAGATGATACAGCGCTGACTTGGAATGACTTTTTTAAATCGGCGAGTTCGCTGGCGAAGGTTTGCATGACCTTGAGCAGAGCAGAGTTATCCGGTTGCGTTGACACCGCGTGAACATTGGCAACATTGTGCTGGATCATCCGATCGGCGATGTCGGCGAGAGTTTCGAGCGAACCAGTGTATCCTTCAAGCACGATTTTGACGAGGTGCGGAAGCTGGTCGAAAAATAGCTGCTTGATGAGTGGTTCCATCGCCTTACCTTCGGCGGCATTTCGAAGCTCTTTCAAGAAAACGCTGGGTTTTTTATCACCGATTGCTAAACCAGTCAGGAGTTTTCGAGTTTTTTCATCCTCTGACTCTTTATAGGTTTTGACGAGTTCGTTTTTTAATTTCGTATATGGATCCACTGACGGCTTATGGACGATCAACTCACGAATAACAGATAAAACTTCATCGTCGAAAATATTGGACAGAAGGTAGTTGTATTTCGTATTCTCGGTGGTGATGTTGGAATTATTGAACTGGGCTTCCAATAAACTGAACCAAAGTTCCGGATCCCGTTTGTTGAATGGTGATACGCGGACAGCTAGGCGCGAGATAACTTCATTCACGTTGGAATCGGTTTCTTTCTTATCGTCGGGCATCGTGAAATTCACTGGTTGGCCTTGGTCACCGGAATAGGTAGGTAACGCGAAAAACAACGGATCGCATACGAAATCGGCCACAAGTATACCGGTATGTCGCGACGTGTCGGCGGTATTCAGCACGTAATCCGACAATTCATGAAGTCGCGATGAATAAAACGGTGATTTCTTCTCGACTAGATAGGAGTTTTTTTGGACTCGACTATCTAGGAGGGTTTGGCACAGCCGATTATTGCATGACGACAGGCTGGCTGATATCAGATAGGTACCTCCACCTACGATGGCTGGCGCGAATTATCGCACTGCCTGCGCTGGCGCGGAAATCGCACTTCCAAAACGGATGGCGCGTAAGTCCGCACTGCACCGTGCTTGGCGCGTAAATCCGCACTTCGTGAGAAGGCGCGAAAATCGCACTAGCACTGCAGGTGGTGCCGGTTTGGCGCGAGAGTTCGCACTAACCGCGACCACGTGACGATGGACTCGACCGGAGATATCAATCCGGGAGTCTGGGAAGGCCAAGACTGATTAGTTTCTAGTCTTGGTACACTGGGTTTACTCCCAGGATTCGGTGGAGGTAGAAGACCAAGACTGATTAGTTTCTAGTCTTGGTACACTGGGTATACTCCCAGGATTCGGCGGAGGAACACGGCACAAAAGTACACTCCATCATTTTAGCGAAATCGAACTTCGAAAAATGTAAGCGGCACTCGCGAAACGAAAACACAGTAATCTCGAAAAATGGGCGCAAAATCACATGCCGATGCCAAAACGATCACTTGGCGCGGTACCCGAAAGAACACTTGACGGCGAACACGAACAAACTCACGAGAGAGGTCACCAATTATAGCTGGTGACGGCTATAAGGCTTCTGGATGTGCTGGTGTTTCCACCAGCTGCGCAGAAGTACCAAAAATGAATATACACAGTATAACGAAAACATGTGTATTTAACATTCGCGAACATATACAGAAGGTGCGAGTTGGTTAAGCATACCAGTCTCTGGTCCGCAAAGTTTATATTCCAGCCGCTCCATAATTCACCTAAGAGTAGCTAATTGGCTACCCTACTGGCGAATTATGACGCGGCTGCACTACAACCGTTTTTAAATCTCCTATTAATTATCTTTCAAGTCCCGCAAACAGTTTTTCCTCAAGTACAACCTATCTCGAGGTATGAGCCTTCAAAGTTGGGTAATTTGGCTAAAAATTGTAATTACATAAAAATGTCGAGACTCGCCTCCCCGCTCCCCTGAGGGTTAGAAAAGAAATGATCGCGGTTCTGTGAATAGACCACCAAGGGGGACATGTAGAAAAAATTTGAGTGAAATCGGAAGACCCGACTTTATTTTTGGTCTATTTTAGTGTAGAATAGCCCTGTATTTATTGGTTAAAATTTTACAAAGTTTTACAAAATTTTGTCGAGTTGAACAGAATATTATTATGTCAGCGATCGTCTAAATTTTTTCCAAATTTTTTCAAGACCATTTAGGTCGTTTTTCACGAAGGTCTATTAGTCCAGTCAAATTAGCTCATATGAGAACCGAACTTGGAACAAATTGGTGGAAATTTTTTTTTTGCGTCAAAGTGCTCAGGAAGGGACCCTAATCAACATACAAAAACCCCACCAAAATCTACTCGGAGCATTTCCCCCTAGATCCACATTTTTGCCCCCAAATTCAGTTTTTTACCTTTTTCTCGTTTCCTTTTGCTTTTTTTGAAAATGTTGTCCTATACAATTTTAAAGAGCGTAAAATTTTACATAAAATTGATTCTACGAAAATTTTTGTACGACTCTCCCAACGCGAGATACGCCCCTCCCCATTATACCATTGGTTCTTCATTATCTAAAAATTGCTGTTTTAGCGATGTTTTTTGAAAAAACACTATAAATAATCTCATTTCTTCAGTGTGGTTGTGTGGTATATGATGCTAGGAGCATTATTGTTTTTACAAGGGGCATGGGTTCATTTATTAACCCCTCACCCCTATATGAACAGTAATGCCTACCACAGATATGTAGTATAGTCGCAAACTGTAAATTTTTCAAGGAAGTGACTTTTGATAAAAGAACCGTGAAAGTTGGTATGATGAACAACAAGACCAGAAAAAAGTTTTAGAAAACGGGAGCCACTCGAAATTTACCGTAGGGGAATGTGAGTGGGTGGTATTTTGAGGCTCCATCCCCCCATGTGGTAAGGTTGAGCGATATCGGCATTCTTAGAGTCGATTTCATATATTTCTACCTTCCACAAACCGAATATGCCATTACTTTTGAAATCCGATAACTAGAAGTGCCTCAAACTTAAAACTACCCCCTCCCCCTATTCACCAATATTTTATGAAAAATATCCGAAAAACACAGTTTTTGTCCCTACCTCAAACACCTCGCGCAACGGTCAGGAACGAATTTTCAATACTATATTCGGATATAATAGTCGAAGTCAAACACATTCTACAGACTCATATCCGAGTTTCACACGTCTTAATGGGGCGGAGTGGGAGGTGTCATAATATTGTTAATAATTTCTAGTTTTTTACAATTATTTTTTTATATTTTGATCTCTGTACATTGTATAAAGAATTTTGAATCATTTAGAATTGCGCAAGTGACAAGTCTACGCCTTAGCTAATGAGTAGGTAATAGGTATGTGTGAGTGCACCCAGAATCGTGGTTGAGGAGATAGGTGGTTCGAAATCGCTGACATAAACATTTTGTAATGCTAGATACCCACATCTCCTCGACCAAGATCCTGGGCGTACTCACAAATACCTAAATTTATTAGCCAATGTGTCGACTTGTCATGTAGGGGCTAAAAACTGTGATTTTCGGATATTTTTCATAAAATATTGATGAATAGGGGGAGGGGGTAGTTTTAAGTTTGAGGCACTTCTAGTTATCGGATTTCAAAAGTAATGGCATATTCGGTTTGTGGAAGGTAGAAATATATGAAATCGACTCTAAGAATGCCGATATCGCTCAACCTTACCACATGGGGGGATGGAGCCTCAAAATACCACCCACTCACATTCCCCTACGGTAAATTTCGAGTGGCTCCCGTTTTCTAAAACTTTTTTCTGGTCTTGTTGTTCATCATACCAACTTTCACGGTTCTTTTATCAAAAGTCACTTCCTTGAAAAATTTACAGTTTGCGACTATACTACATATCTGTGGTAGGCATTACTGTTCATATAGGGGTGAGGGGTTAATAAATGAACCCATGCCCCTTGTAAAAACAATAATGCTCCTAGCATCATATACCACACAACCACACTGAAGAAATGAGATTATTTATAGTGTTTTTTCAAAAAACATCGCTAAAACAGCAATTTTTAGATAATGAAGAACCAATGGTATAATGGGGAGGGGCGTATCTCGCGTTGGGAGAGTCGTACAAAAATTTTCGTAGAATCAATTTTATGTAAAATTTTACGCTCTTTAAAATTGTATAGGACAACATTTTCAAAAAAAGCAAAAGGAAACGAGAAAAAGGTAAAAAACTGAATTTGGGGGCAAAAATGTGGATCTAGGGGGAAATGCTCCGAGTAGATTTTGGTGGGGTTTTTGTATGTTGATTAGGGTCCCTTCCTGAGCACTTTGACGCAAAAAAAAAATTTCCACCAATTTGTTCCAAGTGAAATCCTAATTTGACTGGACTATATAGCAAGTCAGAGAAATAACAGAGGCTTACTAAGGTTCGAAGAACGTGTTTTTATTGGAGAGGGGGGGAGGGTTCAAACAATGATTTAAGAAAAAAATTTCAACCTTTAGTCCGAAAAAAGTCCGAATTTTCATATTCTTGTAATTTGGTAGACACCCTGATTTTATGTAATTCGTTTCATTTTTTATAGGTATCAATTTTTTTCTGCAATGAATTCGTTTTTGTTTCGGGGAGGGGGGGGGGGGTGTCAAAAATTTTAAAAATTGGATTCGAGTAATTTTTGTAGCCCGGGGAGAAGGTTTCTGAGAATGTTGTCAGAAGTAGTGATTTCAATTGAGAAATCCATTTTGAAGTTGCGGAGGGGGAGGAGGGGCAAAACTCTAATTTTTTAAAATTTTCGACAGGTTTTTCAGCATCTCGAATACGATTCTTGCATTGTTTTCTTTGAAAACGCATAGAAAGAGCTCCCCAGCTTTATAGTTTTGATTAATTCGAAAAACACTTCAACTGTTTGAAAAGTGAGTACCTTTCACTCTTCATTTTTCGCCAAAGAATTCGGAGTTTAAAAAAAATCAACCTTCCTGATAGAAAATTGTGTGTAAAACACAGAGGCCTTTCGAAGCGATATGCTCTGGGGGGGGGGGGTGAGAACTTCAAATTTGCCAACTAATTTTTTTAAATTTGCCAACTAATTTTTCCAAATTTGCCAATTGATTTGTTAAAAAAATTTACCAGTGCTAATTTTTCTCAAAACATTGCGGAAGCAATATTCATTAAAAAAATTATTTAGGAATAGAAATTACCACTTTTTTGGCACATATAAAAACAGATTCAAAAATAATAATAACAAAAAAATGTTACAATCTCGAATTTTTTCCCTGGCCAATTTCATTGTAAATGAAAACCCCTTCGGAATTGTCTTATTTGTCTCGAGTGAAGCAAGGGTGAAAAATTTCAAGAAAATTTCAAATTTAATAAGAAATATTTTGTACTTAACGTAGCATTAATATGAATAGCCGATGAGAGAAATGAAACTAGCCCGAGCGAAGCGAGGGCGAAAATTTTAGAAAACCTCAAATTTAAGGTGCAATAAAACAATATTTTGGATTAATAAACTTAATTGAAAAATTGGCTGCTTTTACTTTAACAAAAGAAATGTGATAAGGCGGAGCACAATGAGGCCAAAGCTTTTGAATTTTGATTTTTAAACATCGAAAATGAGTTTTGAGAAGATAGAATGTAATAAAAGTAATTGAAATAATTTTGAGGAAAAATACAAAAAAATCACTTTTGTAGGATTTGAATTAAGTATTTTAAAATTATGAAAGAAAAATACAGAAAGGCCGAGCGCAGCGAGGCCGAAGTTTTTGAAAATTTTTATTTGTGAGGTAATTTCAGTGATGGGTTGAAGAATTGTGATTTGGATCGTGATTTTGGGGAGTAATTTGAGACTTGGATTATGATTTCTGAAAGGAGGTCCTCAAAAAAATCGTTCTGAGGACTTACTTGCCCTCTGCCTCTTTAAGTGAGACCTTGCTTAACTATATCTTACTTGAACCGTTGAACCTAAAAGTACATATACCTATTATAAAAATCAAAATCAATTTTGAGAAAAATTAAAAACTTGAAATCATGTTTAGAAATCAAAACGTGAAGTTGCTTCATTAAAAGGGTTCTAAAATCAAGTTTCAGAAAAATTGTTTGAATGAAATAATTTTTAAAAACTTTACAGTTAGATTTTTCAAAATGAAAAAAAATGGATTTAGCCCGAGCGAAGCGAGGGCGAAAATTTTAGAAAATCTCAATTTGAATGTGCAATAAAATAGTGTTTTGAAAGAATAAACTTTAATGAAAAATCGACTGCTTCTACTTTGAAATGATTAAAGTAGAAATATACCATGGCCGAGCGTAGCGAGGCCGAAGCTTTTGAAAAATTGGATTTTCAAATATCAAAAATAAGTTTTAAGGAGAACAAGAACAATGAAATTATTTGGAATACCTTTGAAGAAAAATGCGAAAAAATCTCTTTTAAATTACAAGTACAACTATATAAAATTTTTTTGGTTGACGAGTAAAAATTTTCAAAATGCAAGATAATTAATCATTTTTTTCCTAAAAAAAAAACATTTATTACAACGGTTTAATTCTTCGCTGGGAAAATGATAAATTTTCAGTTGGAAAAGGTTGGGAAAATGACTAATTTTCCCAACTTATAAGTGAAAATTTTGTTGATTTCCGACTTTTAAAATAGGTAACCATTTTATTTATTCATTTTTCATTCAAAAAATAAATACCAATCGTCCCAACTGACATTTTTACTCATCACTTGGGAGAACGACCGATTTTGAGTTGGAAAAATAACCAATTTTGAGTAGGGAAAATTACCAATTTTGAATTGGGAAAATTACCAATTTTGAGTCTGGAAATTTACCATTTTCGAGTTGGGAAAGTTACCAATTTTGAGTTGGAACAAATGAAAATTTTGTTCATTTCCAACTTTTAAAATAATCATTTTATTTATTATTTTTCATCAAAAAAATTAATCCCAACTGTCCAATTTTCCCAACTGATGTGTTGAAATGTTCAATTTTCCCAACTCACGAGTAAAAAATCTCCTCAGGGGAGGAAGTTAGCCCCCTATCGGTATGTCACTAATCTAACAAATCGCACATAGGTACCTACGAAATTTTCTAATGAAAAATTTACAACACTGCCAAACTGCCATTTTAAAATTGTTTTTTTTTCAATTTCAATATTTCACAACTTTTCTCAATTTTTATCACTCGGGCTTTTCTGCCAACTTTTTGCCAACTTCACCCAACTTTTCCAACTGGAAAATGCTTGGGGGGGTGAGACACCCCCCCTCACCCCCCCGGTCGGAAGGCCTCTGGTAAAACAGGACTATGCAGCCATTTCTTAATTTTGAGGCTTATTGTAGAAGAAAATCTAGTTTCAACGAACGTTTTTCTCTCTCCTGGAGTCAACCCCCTCCCCCCTCCCGAGCGGACATTTTATTACGTTGATTAGTGGACCATTATGTATAAAAATACGAAAACAAAAATATCGGCTTGAATTATTTCGGGGTGCAATCCTACTATGGCACTACTATCCGAGTTTATATAGTTTCGAAAATGGAAAAATTAATTCAACAATCGGAAACAAGCCCGTACGACAGTTAATTTTCGTCGAGCTTTAGCATAATATCATCGTCGAGCATGTACTTAATATGTAAATTAAGCCAATCGTATTGATTAAAATTAAATATAAATTACGATAAAACGCATCATCCAATAATGATAAACACCAAAAGCGGAAAATATTAATAGCCCTATTAAATTACCAAAATATATCTGATCCAGCGTATTATCATTATTGTTCGTCAATATTCCCCCATTCTAATATTTTCCAACAAAAACAACACCCTAAAAAAGGTTCCGTTTTGTGCTGTCATCGGCTTACACGCGTAATAAATCGTACTCGCCAATGAGCAGATTCATAGAGGTTTAAAATTTTCCAAAATACGTCTCCGCAAAAGCGATCTCTCCAAATCAAACATTACCTACCTATATTTACCTATTTGTATGTGATAAAAGGTGCCACGATGTAGGATGCTGTCCTGTCGTCTGTCGGCCGATTCTTGTGTCAATATTTGTCATGTGACAGGGATGAAGCGAAGCCCACTTGTATGTTAATAATTTCTCATCAAAATGAAATAAATCTAGATTTAATATTACATTAGTAATTATTAACTAACGTCAAGCCGTATTAAAAGGTTACATATTCTGTTTTGTTGCAGGTTTTGCTGTAAATGTCAACCTTGATTACGTCAAGTTAATTATATTACGAGTAGAAATGGTCCTTTCATCGTGCTTCATCGATCCTACCGGTAAGAAATTTTTTCACTTTAGGGAGTTCTTTGGTGTGGGAATTACCGACTTTACGTTATAGTGATAATGGAACGTAATGCGAAGTAGCCTTTTGCTCTTTCGACGACGCCACGTATATCCGAGGTGAGCCCTTTTTATTGGCGTGCTCTATCGAGTGGAATTTTGTTATCTAAAGTGTATCAATTTGTTGGAGAAATTTCGCGTGCTGTCGTATACGGTGGTATACTCTTTAGAATGGACTTACAAATAAGATTTAATTAATTTTGAGATGGGAGAGTGAACGAGTTGAAGGTCAACAGTTGCCAGAAAGGTGGACAATGAATGATACCTAATCGAGTCAGGGTTGAATCGAGGTTGGGATTGTGGGAAAGACAACTGATTGGAAATTTTCGACCAGAAAGGCATTTTTTCCAATTTTTTTGTCTCCAAGTACAATTTTTTTAAATTTTTCTGGCTCGCCAAACTGTGAATTTTCTTATAGTAGAATTTCTCTATTTTCCTGAATTTTCTTTGTTGAATTCAATCTTCCTAACTGAAAAAATTCAATTCTACCGATTTTCTGTCTCCTCCTCCTTTGGTTCGGGTCCGTTTCTCGTGAAAAATGCTCAATTTGTGATGAAATCGAGTAAAAAAAGTATATAAATGCAAATTAATCGTGTAAGATTTTTTTTGACTCTCACCACGATTGTTTTTTTTTATTGTTCATTTTGAGAAGGGGTCCTTTTAAAAAGTCAAATCATTTCTTTCTGCTAACCAGTTAGGTATTAGGCAAGTTATTTTCAATAATTTTTTCTCCCGAAATCGAAGAGATCAGTGATAATCATAGCGTTTCCAATTTTTATTCAAAATTTTCATTCCGCGCGTAATATTATTTAGCACGAAAAATTCAGAATCAAAATGAAAAAGTATGAAGTGAAATATATCTAAGTAGGTATGTTCATTATGCTTCAAAATTTTAATTTGATAAAAAATATGTGAGCCTGAATATATAAACCACCCTTAGGTGTCAAAAATTGGTTTTTGAGTTGACACTGATTTTGGGCCTTTCAGAAGGAGTAGAATCAAGGGGGAACCTCAACTCGAAAACCAATGTTTGAAACCTGAGGGTGGTTTCTATATCAAGGCTCACATATATTCATGATTGTTATCTGGAATTCTGGAGTGTAGAAGTACTTTTAGTTTAGAAAGAAAAATTTACTGAAAATAAATAATTATAGTTTGTTAGCAAAGTGTGACGGTTTAGGAAGATCCCTTCTCAAAGTGAAAAGACTATAGAGCTCACGAAAAGAACAAAAGAAAAGTTATGAAAAAAGTCAGTATGAAAAAGTCATGAAAATTCGAAAGATCGATCCAGTAGACATCTTAAAATAGTAATGGTGAAGTTCTAATAAAAATGTTTACGTTTTTGAAAAAATTCAAGTTCAAGTCAAAGTCGACTGACTTAAATGTAATGTATTGAGTTCGTACTAGTACAAAAATGCACAGAATAACGAAAAAGTTCAAAAATCCGAATTTTCACTCCATAGTCGTGACATATTTTTTCAAACAACTATTGAAAAATGAATTATTTTAGTTTATAAAAATCACAGAATTATTTAATTCTTAGCCAGGTAAAGTTTTAGGATCCTTGCATCCTCTACAAAACTCAAATTTTGAAAAAAATGAAAATTCAGCATCATTGGGACAATTTTTTTTTCAAATTTTTGCCCTCTCCTTTCGACTCGATAAGTTTACATATAATGTATCTGAGAAATGTGAGACGAAAAATTAGACCTTAAAATGATTGTATAAACTCCTCTCTCTTCCATCCAAAAAATTTGAATATTTGTATTGAAGCAGAAAAAAAATGCATTCTCTTTATTTTCTGGTGCCTAATCCTTGTGAAAAAATTACTTAAAATAAAGGGAATTTCGTCTCTATGTAAAAATGCTTTAAGTGTACGTAAAGAGTTCAGGAATACTCTCGAACTTGGTCTGGAAAACCTGGAAAAGTTAAGGAATTGCAAAATAGTGGAAATTCTGAGTCGGATAATGATTTTTTTTGGTGGGGGGGATTATGGAATTTTTGGGGAATCAAAAAAGTAGGTCGAAAAAGCACAACGTTTTCGCTTTTTAAATTTCAATACGAATTTTGTCGTAGTCGTAGGTAATTTTGTATATTTTCGCAATCAACGTTAAAATACTTGATAAAAAATTTTAAGGATGTGGTGACGAATGAAAATGAAAATGTTGGTGAAAGTTGATGCATCTAGCCTTTTAAAAATGACTTAAAAGATCTGTTGATGTGAAGTGAACATGAAACTGAAAATTATGGTGACAAATTGGGCCTCAATCGTAGTCAAGTGAAGAGTGTGTCCAAGTTAATTGATGACATAAATGGTGTCTACTGGAAAGAAAAACAAGAAAATCCAGAAAATAGCAAGAAATTCACTTTACTAGCAAGAAAACTATAAAATGGCAAGAGTTATTGATTTTACTGCAAAAAGCAAGAATTTTCAACATTTTCCTCTTTCCCTCTTTCCTTGAATTTTCTCATCGAATGATAAAAAATGTTTTTGTTTTGTTTTTTTTTTAAAACAAATTCAAAGCAAGAAAAATTGAATAAAAATGGCAAGAAAATCCCAGGCATCATACCGGGTCACTTTTTTAGGAGTTTTGTCTCTTTTTTCGACTTCAGTCACTTTTGGTTACTTTTTTTCCCTCAAAAGTCACGTTTTCTTCGCACTTCCAGGCAAAAATTCAAATTTTCACGTAGAAATTGCTATTTTTCAAAAATTTTTAAGAAAAAAATTAAAAAATAGATTTTTGCTAGTTTGTCTGTTGTTTTGACAAAGGAATTTAATAAATGAAAATTTTCACGTCTTTTTAGTTGATTTATCTTTGAAATGTTTGCAGAAAACTACAAAAAATCCCCCCCCCCCAGAAAACTGTAAAAAAATTTACCCCCGCCCCCGAAAAAAAATGAATTTTTGGTCACTTTTGGTTACTTTTGATTACTTTTTGGTCATTTTTTTGTTTACTTTTTGGTCACTTTTGCTCAAAAAAAGTTACTGAAAGTTACTTTTTTCTTCAAAAATTTCGCTATGATGCCTGAAATCCAGAAAATAGCAAGAATTTTCGATTTTTCAGATCTAGTAGACACCATGGATTATGAAAAATGAAGTTCTAATGGTGGTCAAATGGCATGTCAGTTGAAGTGAAGTGAATTTCAAGTGCAATTGTAAGCAGAAATGAAGATCGAATGGTGTAGTAAAAAGACTACGATAAAATTCAATGTTCAAGTGAAAAGTGGATTTGAAAAGGCCATTTTTTGACCTATGAAATTCGTTTTTGAAGTTTTGAGAATTTGAAGAACTGGATTATTTTTCAAAAATACTAGCAGAAAATGGAGAAATTTCAAATTCGTTCGAGTCTTCACACAGCAGTATGACCATTTTTTGATCGCAGTGTTGGAAAACTGTAAAATTCCTTTTTGAAGTTTTTAATAAAAAGAGTGTCCAGTAAACCTGAAGTGAGGTCAAATCATATGCAGCACTAATTATGGTAAAGTGAGATAACGATTGAAATTAAGTGAAAATTGTATTCATGCCAAGTAATAATGAATCTGAGGAATTCAACGCAGAAATGAAACCTAAATCGTAAAAATAAATTGAAAAGTGAAGCAAAAAAATGTCAGAAGCGACAATTTTGCAAAAAAAAAAAATATTTGAAATCATTTCCAGGAAGTACCTATTCAGTTTAAATCGAAATCATTATAGCTATAGAATAAAACATTTCCAGAAAATCCCTCAAATACCTACATAAATCAGCATAATCTCACAAACTTTCGATTCTTAACTCAAATTCTATACGTCTAAAATAATAAAAGATGGTCAAAATAAATTATAAATCCAATACCTTCCATACATGGTTCTCAGGAATCTTTAAATTGTGGCTGTGCTATATACAATACATAGACCTACGTATTAGTATACAAAAAATGAAAGAAAATGATTTAAAGCCCGCGTAGGTATAACTTTAAGGGCGCATACGTATACTTTACGATGTGTAAATAGTACGTATACCTGTACAATTGAAGGCGAAAGTATTACAGCAATAATTCAGCATTATCTGCGGTATGGTTATCCATATACGAGCACTAGGTATACAATATTTTGTAGTATAGCATCGCAAAAGATTATTCTACCTATTATACCTATGTACCTACGTCGGTGTATCAGATTTTTTCTATATAATTAAACTGTTTAATTAAAAACCTCGCCGAATTATACACGAACATATTAAACTTGGGGCGCGCGAGTCTAAATGAAGAAGAGAATTCTCCATCATCGTTAACAGCTTTTAAACGTATACCAAAACTATCAATCTAATACGTGGTGACAACTACCTGCTGCGTTAATTTATAATAACGAGATTACAATGGATTTAGGGCGTATAGTTAAAACTTGACATTTAACGCATTAGTTTTCAAACTTTTAATAATTACACAGATTTTTTTTCATTAAAATGGATTAGCTAATTAATTTAAAAAATTTTTAATTGATTTTTTTCAACACTTTAAAATGTGTTTGACAGTTATGTTGCGTTTTTCCCCCGAAGTTTTACTTTTTCCTTGTTTGGTGTAGAGGGTTATAATTCTGTGCACTACTTATCTCTTGTGTGGATTTGAAACGAAACTACGCGCGGAATTAATTTTTAATTCAATTTATTTGCAATAACTTGGAAAAAATCAAGTGTAACAGCATCAATTTTTTCGAATTGATCTATTTGAAAACTGAATTTGGAAAAATTATTTTATTTTTCCAATGGAGAAGAGAGGAGGGAGTAAATATTACTTTTGTGTATTTTTTTTAAAACAGGGATGAATATGATTTTTAAGGGAATGACATTTTATGAGCTATTTTCAATGCTTTTGAGCCAATGAGATCATCAGTAGAAATTTTCAAGAATTTCCACTATTTATTTTTTATTTTTTCTGAAATTTCATGGTTCTTTTAGGAAGGGGAATGGGGAGGGGGAGGCATTAGAATTTTAAAAGCACTCTGATGTATGATTCCTTTCGCATGTTTAAGTAAAGAGAAGAAAATTTGTTTTTTTTTCTAATTTACCTGTTCGAAAATTCACTTTCTTGATACATATCACAAAAATATCAAATTTTGATTGAAAATTTCTGTAAATTTTCAAACTGAATTTTATTTGTGGAAGGGACGGGGGAGAGGTAAAAACATGATGTTTGATTTAAAAAATAGGAAGGTACCTTTGGGGAAAATTTTTATTGTGGAATAGAAAATTATTCAAATTGATGTAAAAGTTGAAAAAAATTAAAAATAATATCACAAACATGTTTGAAATTAAAAAAGTAAAAATCGTTTTCTTTATAATAACTATGTCGTTGATATTGATCAAAATGCTATGAAGACCGTTCAAAACAGCTTTCAAACTCTATCTAATATATTTTTGAAAATATGCCATTTTGCGACCATTGTGAGGTATGGTCATGGATATTTATCTCTATGGCATTGATTTTCTCCTAAAGATCATCAAAAAGGATTTTCAACACTTTCAAACGTTTCAAAATATATTAATTTAAATTAAATAAATGAACTGATTTAATTTTTGTTTGAAATTCGATACGTATTTTTTTGAGAGGGGGGAATTTAGCAGCATCCCTGCGTCTCCCCAGTAAAAATAAAGAATCAACCAATCAAAAAAAAAATCATTACTGTCTTTCGCTGGTCAAAGTGCAGCGAATTAGATTGTTTGTTTTTTTTAAATCTGAATTGATCTATTCGAAAGTTTGCTGGAAATTTCGAAAATTCACCGCTTTAAAATCACGAGAGTATCAAATTTTAATTTATTGATATTCTTTAAAAATTTCGAAACAGGATCTTTCGGAAAATCATTTCATTTTTGGAAGGAGAAAGAGGAGTATGAACATCATCTTGGATAGTTTTTTTAAAAATAGGAATACGTAGGTAATAATTTTTGAAAAATTTTTGTTTTGTGAGCTTTCGAGCTTTGTAAGGTGTTCCAAACCCCGTTCAATTTAATGAAATAATTTTTTTCATTTTTTTTTAGAATTGGATGTTATTTTGAGGGGGGGGGGATGATTCAAACGTTGAAAATTAATCTGTTGCCTTTCATACGTCCAAAGTATGGCTAAATCATTCCTTTTGAAAAAAAATTTACATATTTTGTTCAAAAAGTTGAAAGATGAAATTAAATAAATGGAGACGTTTGATTTTGCGAAGGAGTACGAGACGGTTATTGGTATATTATGTAGATGATATCTTTTGAAATAAATTCAGGAATTGAAGGGGGGGGGATTCATGGAGAAGATTTTCGGAATCATAGAGCTTGATGTGGGATTATTCAGAAAATGATTTTGAAAAAAAAAATACAAAAAAATGATATCTTTGAGAAGAATAAAGGTGAAGCATATGGCTTTGTTAATCTCTGTATTTTACGTATATGACCATTTTCTTTAAAATGTTTTGAAAAAATTGTTTTGAAAATTGGTAAAATTGTAAGAACTGTAAAATCTTTCCCGTTTTTTTCGTTTCTTCTCTTGCAATTCTGGCGTGTCCAAAGGAGCCTTGATTTGTCATTTTTTTAAAAAACGAGCAAGAATATTTCTACTTGGCTTCATAAATTAATTACGAACTTACCAACGCGTAAATTATTGCTTGCATTTTTTTTCGTCTTTTTTACTTTTTTATTTCTCGAGTAAAATTCTTCTAAACTCTTAAAATCAGCATCAAAGCAATTTTTAAAAAATTGCGAAAATTGTTTTTAAAAATCTCGAATTTCTTCATAATAAAACTCAAAACATGTAAAAGGCTCTTTCAAATACTCCTTCGCGCCACCTACATTTTCATTTTTTTTTTCAGTGTGTCATGCCAGATACCTGTGCCACTACTTGTCTTTTCCTCTCTACTTCCTCTCTTCACATATTTTTTTACTCCAAGTAATAAAAAATACGAAAACGTTCATCACTTAAAATAAATTTTATTTTTCAGATTTTCGTCTTCATGAAAAATGTTTCTTCTTTCTTTCTCGTTTCCTTTTCTTATTTCATCTCTATCAAGAAAGAAAAAGAGGAAAAAAATACGGAACAAAGTTGATCAAAAAAGAATTATTTTTAATTTCAACTCTTTCCTTATGGCGCTGAGCGGCGTTTTAGCTTTTTTTGAAAGTTTTTATAAAAATTATGAAAGTAGTTTAAGAGGGATTTTGAATGAAATATTAAGGCCATATTTATTAGGTGTTGGCACTCGAAATTCTCCGGCGGGTATTTTTTTTCGCGGAGGCACGATTTTCATAATTTATTTTCCGCCAACCATTACGAACAAATGGTTATAACGATAAAGATTTCCAAGTCGAGGGAACGTGTCGAATATGGCGATGTGATTGTGTCTGTGTGCGTATGTGATGGCCTTTTTTCCCTCTCGACTCGGCAACTTATCGCGGGGGCGGTAAAAGCGATTCCAAAGATTAGGATTTTTTTCGAATGATTTTTTTATGTTTCCATTGCCACTCCGGAGCATTTTATTCGATAAAAGCTCGCGAAAGTGTCGTATTAGGCGGAATATTCAGCAAAAATCGAGTATTGCCACGTACCTGCCTCGCTCCATAACTTTAGCAGTATATTTTTAGTAATAAAAATTAACGACTTATTCCGATAAAAGCAGTTTTTTGTACTTTTTGAGCTGAGAATCGAATGGGAAACTGGGAATTTTTTCGGTTCGGGTTTTCGTATTGATTAATAGCCGAGTGAACCGTACAAACGGTACGATTTCTTGTGCTGCGTTTACACATAAAATGATAAATGGAACGTATTAAATTTTTTCAGCTGGTGCAGTTGCGCACTCCGATTCGTATTTCTTTTATTTTCGTTAAATAAATATAAATTTATTCGGGTTAACGGTCACAATGGCTGGGAACGATTTTGAAGAAAGCAGTTCGACGATTGGGTTTTTAATACAAAAGCTCCGATCCGCAGTGTACAATATAAAAACGTCGGGTATATAGCGACGAAGCGAGGTTTAATCAAATAAATAAATAAAAATCGACGTGTGGGAAATAAAACACTTGCTTCGTATAAATGACAAATTTAAGGTAATGCCCCGATTGTTAGGAATTTTCCAATGGTTGATTTTGGAAAATTATACGCTCGCTTGGTAGCACGAGCGGTGACGAATATCGAAGAATTCAAGCGCGAGTCTGTATAATTCGAATTTGCGATCAGAGTAATGAATTCAAAGAACTGTTGTCTGCGATGGCGATGAAAGCACCCCTCCTCCCAGGCTCTTCGCAGAATGCAACGAATCTCTTACTTAGATTAATTAAGATCGCGTATGTGTTTTTGACGAAGACGACAGCGAAAGAAATTGATCGAGGGGGTGAAAAAAAACACACGTCTGTGATACGCTAGAGAGATTTCGAATTTTCTTAGGTGTATTATAATTTAATATCCAAACACGAAGTAAATTCGAAACTCGAGGTGGAAATTGGCGAACAGGAGGGGTAGGGGTGTGAAAATCACCGCACCTTGATTAATTAACATTATTCAATTTACAGATTGACTCTTGTTCGTTAATTATCATAAATTGTCTGATAATTGGCGCTTCGTTGTTGTACGAGTGCATTTTCTTAATTAAGAAATAATAAACGACGATCGACTAGGTGCCTCGAGCTTGGCGCGGCGAAACGAAACAGCACCGCCGCCGGAAATTGTATTTAATGGAGATGGATTTTTTCCTTCTTCTTTGTTCGCGCAGCCTGTTTCGGTTGCTTTTTTTTCAAAGATGGCATCTTCAGTCGAAACTGATAAAAATGACAGTTTTTTCGGTCGACTACGAAGCCAAAGACGACGGTAATTAGGTGATCTGAAAATGACGTGCTCTCTCTTTCTACAAGCTTGCCGGGGGATTAACGTCTCTTGAGCTCTTTATCGGTGTGGTTTATCGGCGTGTTTTTCCCCTCCCTTCTTCGACCGGTCTTCGGTACTCGTCGCGTGATTAACGTAATGGTGACGATGGTTTTATCACGAGATGACTTTCAATCTGATGTAAATACCGTGTTAAGAACGAGCTTTGATGATATAATTCGCGTCTTGACATTTATCTATGTTATTGTCGGTGGAGGAGAACGTAGGAGGCCGTCGGAAGTGAGAATTAACTAATTGAATCGTTAGGTGATTTTTTTCGTATCCGAAGTTCGATTTTTTTGGAAAAATTGTATCAGATATCGTACAACGATATTAGAATGAATCGAGAAAAAAATCGTAGATTTTGGCGAAAATTGGTGAGGTGGTTCATTTTGAATGGGAGTTTGGCTAAAAAAAATTTAGAGCCTCCCTTCCCTCAGACGAAAAGAGACGGAGGTGGAAGAACTTAAAGTTGGATCATTTTCGAAAAAAACACTGGAGTTTTCACTTTTAGTGAATGCCACCTGCTGGGAAGCTTGGTCATCCATCTAAAGAGGTGCGATTTGAGTTCCTACAGTTCCTCGAATCATTGACTTCGAAATTGGATACCACTTTTTGTCTTCTACAAGGAAGTTGAAAAGTTGCAAATTACGAATTTGACGAATTTTTGATTCTTACCAAATTCAAATCGCTCACTCAAATATTTTAAAATTAAATCAAATTTTTTGGTCATATAGAAGAATTTTTGATGAAAATTTTCAAGAAAATTTCATGGCAGTGCCTCCAATTGCATTTTAATTCACGTATGTAATTTTGATGAAATCTCAGTTGGCTGAACAGCTTCAAAAATTTTTAAACCAATAATTAAATTTTATTTTTATAACTAAAAATTTTTTTGTTTTTTTTTGAGTCCCTGAATGATTAACTCAGGCATCATAGCGGTCACTTTTTTAGTGTTTGTCACTTTTTTTGACTCAAGTCACTTTTGGTTACTTTTCACATCTAAAAGGTCACTTTAATTACTTTTTCCTCTCAAAAATCACTTTTTCTTCGCATTTCCAAGCAAAAATTCAAATTTTCACGTAGAAATTACTATTTTTCAAAATTCTTCAAGAAAAAAATAAAAAACAGATTTTCACTAGTTTGTTGTTTTGACGAAGGAATTTAATAAATGAAATTATTCACGTCTTTTCAGTTGATTTATCTTTGAAATGTTTGCAGAAAACTACGAAAAAATTGCCCCCTCCCCCCCAGAAAACTGTAAAAAAAATGCCCCGAAAAAATTGGATTTTTGATTACTTTTTAGTAATTTTTTGGTCATTTTTGGGGCACTTTTTGGTCACTTTTTGGTCACTATTTGTTCAAAAAAAGTTACTGAAAGTTACTTTTTTCTTCAAAAATTTCGCTGTAATGCCTGTAGAATTGAATATTATGAAAATTTGTTAAAAGTTGAAAGTTAAAATGGGAAAAATATAGTTGGCGGCACTGTCATGATTTTTTTTTTAAATGCCATAAAATATTATTGCAGGTGAGAAATAATTTTTTCAGCTCGATTTTGAGGTGTTTGAGTAAGCAATTTGAATTTGGTAAAAATAAAAAATTCGTCAAATTTGCAATCTGCGACTTTCAACTTTTTAGTGGGAAGAGGGGCAAAAATAGTATTGATTTCTGGGTCAGTGGAGCGAGGAGATGTAAAAACTCTAATTGCATTTTTTTTAAGGAGATGACCAACTTCAAATCTGAATCAATCGAAGAAATTCTGTCTGCTCGAGCAGATAATTTTTTAGGTCCCTGCCAACTCACTGGTTACACCCCTGTCTGCCTGTTTTAATCAATGAAATATATTTCGCTGAAAATTAATAATTTTTCACCGACCCTACAATAAAAAATTGATGTATTTACTTTTTTCTTCAAGGTAAAAATTTTAGATAATGTATTATATTCAAATTGCCATAACTTTTTATTTTAATGTCAGTCCACTTCATTTTTTAATTTTTTTTCTTTTTTCTGTCAGGGTTGAGATATCTAGCACCTTCCCTAAATAGGTATAGGCGCCGATGTCACACACCACTGATGTCACACACCACTGATGTTACTAAGAATCGTTCACCACTATAAGGCCGTGGGCTTGGCACTCTCTTCAACCTATGTACCTCACAATCAACACATAGTTTACCCGGAGGTACTTTGAAATAAACAACACACAATGTAGTTAACACCATATATTGCTACACGGCTTGCACTAACACCAACTTGCACTTATCTAACACGTATCGAACAAATATCGTAGTACTCTATTGGGAGATAGATCACTACTCAACAACTTGGTAGCTTTCACCTACCAATGTCGGTCTCACTTGTTACCACCTGGCAGGCGCGGGCATTCCCTCCGTGACATTTCTAAACATTTTTTTAATACGTTTCCAATTTTTTTCCTATTTTTAGAAATATTTTCCTTTTTTTTTTCAAAACATACTCTCTCGAATTTTTTTCTAATAGGTATTCTAATAGATAAAATATACGTAAATCCTAGCCAAGGGTGTCTATTACAGGTCACAAAAGTCGTGAAAAAGTCACGAAACTGGCCCATAATTCATCAAAAGTCGTGAATTTGTCCCAAATTACTTGATTTTTTCCGCTTTGTTGGTAAAATGAAATTATATTACATTTACCAATGTTTCGTTGTGTTTGTTTGAAAAAAAAAAGTGAATGAATAAAGTTGAATGACGTTTGCAAATGTTTTGTTCCTAAAACAATTAGCACTTCTTTTTTGGAAAATAAACATAAAAAAAGGTTTAACATTTTTTGAAAATTACCAAAAAAATCGCGAATTTTGAATTTTAAAAATCTGTAGACACACCGTAGACATTTTTACATTATATTTTAATTTAAGAAAACAGTGTTGCCAACAAATACAAATTCAAACACCAAATTCACAATTTTTTTAAAACCACATTCGGCAACTCTGAAAAAACCTAACGCAAAAAACTTTACATTTTTGAAAAATTAACTCCCAGGCCCAAGACATACGAGGTATGTTCAAAATGTTATGGAACTTTTGCTCTCATTTCGCGGGTAATTGACCTACAAAGGACGTATATGTCTCAAAAGATTCCTACAACCCTTTTCTATCAAATGAGTGGTCGCCCGACTTCCTGCGATTAGTGGTTTCCAAACTACAACTATTTAAATGAGTACACCCCGGATACCGTCTGCGGTTTTATATTTTGGATGATTTTGGAGTGTTATTTACATATAATAAAACTTACGAAAAAAGTACAGAAATGAATTGAAATACCATTTTTCAAGTATATTTCGCTTCAAAAACCTTGAATTTTTTTTCAAACCGTAGAAATTTTTTTTAAATCTTTGAAAATTCCTAAAAATATTTAAAAAACCATAAATAGGTACACTTTTTTTCAAATTTTTATTTTTTTTTAAAACTTGAATTTTTAAAAACTATTTGCCTTTTTTGGTTGTGCATTTGGCCCAGCGATCCGCCTGTTTCTCAAAACATTTGGCAAAGTTGGTGGCTGGGCACACGATTCGCACAGCACATCTTCCCATTTTCGCTTTAAACGCCTGTAAAAACCAGACGAGTCGAGGTAACGGCTTCGGAGATGGCTTGTTCGATAGCGGAGGGTTTTAGCATTTCATCCCCGTCATTTTGAACACAATACAACAATTTTTTTCGACCTGAGAGCTCGAAAACAGGCCCAAAAAAAAACCGCAGACGGTACCTGAGGTGAACTCGTTTAAATAGCTGTAGTTTGGAAACCACTCATCGCAGGTGGTCGGGCGACCACTCATTTGATAGAAGAGGGTTGTAGGAATCTTTTGAGACATATACGTCCTTTGTAGGTCAATTACCCGCGAAATGAGAGCAAAAGTTCCATAACATTTTGAACATACCTCGTATCCATCTCAAAATCATTTATATCTCAGTCAATTTCCAATTTGTCAAGAAAAAAAGTACATAAGTTTGGATTGAAAGATCAGTGAAAAATCACTGATTCAAAAAAGCAAAATTTCACCAAATTTGATTCAGGTTTTGAAAAGAGGTTCTCAGCCGGTAAAACTACTCAAAATTGGGGGAAATATATATATTTTTTTTGAAAATTATCCCACTTTGAGGTCTTCTAGCTCTGCACCCTTTTGAGGTGAGAGCCCCAAATTTTTTGGGGAGGAAGTTTCATTCCAAATAAATTACTTCACAATTTTCTTAAATTTCCAGGATTTCTTTCATTCTACCCTAATCGATATTCTGTCGGCCGAAGTTTATATTGTATGAATGAACATACGTATGATGCTGATGCCAAGTACCTATAATCTTATTAGATTTTAGAATCTGTTAGAAGACATATTTCGCTGGCAAAACGTACGATTTTTGTGTTACCTGCGTTGAGTAAAAAGGGTCGGGTTGTCCATTCAACCTCATAAACATCCATTTTTATGGCTTCCAAGTCGAATGTGAAAAAGGGGCCATAACTATTTTCCGATACAATAGCCCATAAACGATTTTATTTTTGCGCGTTATTTTTTTTTTTTTAAGGGCGAAATTCTAAAACATCGAATAACCTTTCACTGTTCATTCAATTTTTATGTTAAGTACGTGCGCAGGGTGAAAAAGCTTGCTTTTTTTGGTCTCTTTTGTTTACAAAGCGGCGAAATACAATTTTTGTAAGGCCGACGAGATGCTGCGATGTGTGTACCTTAAGCCGAGCAGAAAGGAGGGGAGGGCGTTCTTTAGCCAATATACAAGCGAGTACGAGGCGAACAAACGGATAAAGGCTTCGGGCTTCGAATGGATGCTTGGTTTGGCATTTTTTTGAGAAATATTTTTCAAGATTGTTTTAGGTACGTGTAGTATACAGTTCGCCGGCATAATTTCCAACGAGTATTTCAAATTAAAAATAACCTCCGCGTGGATGTTTTTCTATACACTGGCGCGTTTTTAATGGTAATTTTATCGCGTGTGTAAGGCAAAGGCACGAGAATTTTTTGCTCGAGGTTTTGGTCGATGAACCTAAGTATTCTTTTCACCTATCCCCGGGTTGAAATGGATGGTTGAAAAAACCGTGTCGTATGCTAAAAAGCTCGAGAAATATTTTACGAAAAATTGCGAATCGAGGATTAAACGTGATTTTTCTCATTACCTTTTTTCCTGTTGGATTTTTTGAAAAGATGAGGAAAGGAGAGTTATGTCTGCGTTTACGTGGTTGAAGAAGTTTTTTCTACGGAACGTAGGTACGCGTTGGCGTAGGTAGGTTTTTTGCTCAGATGTAATTATAATTTTTCGAATTGCAATTTTTTATTGTACGAAGGTAAGAAATGTTTATTGAGAGGAAAGTTAGGGACTGAAAAGAATTCAAATTTTGTGAAGCATAATAATTTTAGAATTAAAATTTTAGTTTTTCCCTTTCAACTTCGAATACATGTATAAATTGGCAAAAAAATATTGTATACTTATTGTTTTATGATCCAATTATATAGGTACCCTTCATATATTTTTTTTTTACCAATATTTCGAGTCGAAAAGCTCACTTTTTTACAGAACGAGCGACTGATTCTTTTTTTCAATACTGTTACAATATCTTTTGAAAAGAATTGATTTCAATTATCTTTTTCTGAAACAATTCCAAATACCTGTTGTTTTTACTTTAGCAAAATATTTGACAATTTTTCGTTTTGAAAATGACGAAAAGAATTAAGATTATTTCCGAAAATGTTTACGAATTTTGCCTGCATCGAATTCTGTGTAAAGTTTTTGATAACAATTAATAAATATTGAAAATTTTTGAATAACTTGAAAAAATTTCGTGATTATTTTTATAAATTATACAATCACTTGGAGAAACATGAAAATGATGTATAGTATTGTGGAGTTTTGGTGGGAAGAGGATAGCGACTAGAGAGGTAGAGAATAGTTTTTTTTTAATTTATTGAACATTACGACTGACATGAAATGGTTCAAGCTTTATTTTTTTCCACTTCTAAAGTAGGACGAGGGAGGATGATGAATGTGAATGTTTTTGAATGCTCTTACAAGGGAGTCATCCCAACTCGAAGTAAAATTTTGAGACGAAACAAAAATAAATTGAAAGTAAATCAGAAAAGAACCCTATGTTCAAAATTTCAAGTGCTATCGTTCATTTCTCGAATTTTGGCGAATTTTCGAAATTTTAAAATTGCCTCATCGCTCTGAAAATTATGAAAATTTTATTTAATCCACAAAAGAAGCTGAAATTTGGTATATACCCTATTTTTGACCTCTCAAAACGATTGGAAGTGGTTTCAAGACGTTTCGGACCCCTCCAGAAAATTTTGGAATTTTCCAGAAATGAAGAAAAACTTGTAAAAATGGTCCATAAGAACTTCAGCAGGTACAATCGCAGATAAAAATTGTACTTTAATCGATCAAATACGTAGGTCACCAATATGGGTTATCTGTAATTATAGGAGGTGCTAAAGTTCATATGGACCTTTTTCATAGGCTTTTCTCCGGTGCTGAAAAATTACAAAAATTTTTGGAGGTTCTAAAATGTTTTGAAACCGCCTCCAATCGACTTGGGAGGTTAAAAATAGGGTATATACCAAATTTCAGCTTTTTTCGTTGATTGGATCAAATTTTCATACCTTGCAGGACGATGAGGTATAATTTTGAAATTTCAAAAATTCACAAAAATTCGAGAAATGAACTTCAGCACCTAGAATTTTGGATGTGAGGTTCTTTTATGACTTGATTTCGATTTATTTTTGTTTTGGCTCAAAATTTTGCTTTGAGTTAGGAAACCTTTCCTGTTGGGAAAATGTGGTCATAATTTCTATTAAAATATGATTCTGAACTTCTGAACAGCCTCGCTCTCTTCTTCATCTTCTGAATTTCAAATAACCTTTTTTTTATGATTTTTGCAAAAAGTGGTGGGGGAGGTTTTTTTTGTTGTTGTTTTCCAATTTGGGAATAAAATGAAAATCGGGGGAAAGAGAAAAATAAAATTTTTGCGGGTATTCCCATTTGAACACTTTTGGTGTCAGCTTTTTTCTGAACTTTGAAAAAATTCCACCTCGATACAAAATTCATTCAATTTTTTTTTCATTTATATTTATTTTGTCTCAGATTCCATTACCATAACTTGGATCCAAATCGACTAATTAATTTCCGACCTGATTTAATTGTCATATAGATAATATTATGTATTTTTGGTTGGGCCAAGCAAAAAGAGAGATCAGTTTGTCTTTCAATAACCAAAGTTTACATTTAAAATCAGAAAAATTTAGTCTAGTTGAAGAATTTTAGGAAAGTGATGTCTTTTAAAAGAATTGCTGAAAAAATTTAATGCTGAATCGAAAAAATTGGGAGAAATTCCTTCAGAGTTGAAAATTTTCAAATTTTCTCCTAATTCGTTGCTTTGTGGAGAAATCTATTTTATCAGTTTTGCTTCTCGATGAGAGGTAGTGAAATTTGATGAAATTTTTGGAGTTGAATAACCGCTCACGACACCGTCTCCAGCTATAGAAGTGTTTGAATTCGAAATCAGCAAACACAATAATCAATCAAATTCATACGTGGATTTCCTGTGGAGAAATGGAGATCAAAATTGGCTCGTAAAATGTTTGAGAATAATTTTTTCCTTCTCAAGCTTAATTTTTCATTGCAATATTCCAGTTTGGAAAATTGTTACAAAACTAATATAATTTTTCGATTTTTCATCTCACAAACCTCACTTTTTTCACTTTTGTGTCTTTATGGTTCACCTTCTTCTATTGAGAAAATTCAATAAATTATGACCCAAATGAAGTCTTTTTTATCCGCCTCCATCTTTCTCTGAATTCGTGGCTGCTCACACTGAGCTAGACACCATTGAGTTCAAATTTATAGTTAGAGCCGTTAAAGGTCATCAGCCCCATTACGTCATTCTTCACGAACTCTTCAAGACATTATACCTATTTCCACATACGTACTTTTTTTTAGGCCATATAGACCTACAAATTTAAATAATGAATCGATCGTCGCGTCGTCGGTGAAAATCCAAACAACATGTCCGCTTACCTGAAAACAAACACAAAGAAAATCCAGGCGTTATTAAAATAATGAAAAGAAAGAAGAGCGTAAAAAAAATAAAAATAAAAACCACAATAAAACACGTTACGTAGGTTTTTTTTGAAGTTTACGTGACATTGGAAACATATAGAAAACATAGTATTTTTCTCATCACAACGAAAGAATAAGTATTACTCAAATATTCATGTAACGAAAATTGAATAATAAATTTTTAAAAGCGCCTTTTTTCACAATACGATGCCACATCGTATCTTAAACGTATATGAAAAGAATACAAGTCGATCACTTTCTTCTGCCTTTTTTCAAACTTTTTCACTTCTTCACATGTTCCTAGGTTTATTGCTACTTCGATTTTATTTATTTGTATAGGAGGTATTTCGTCAAAGGAAATAACACACGAGTTGGCAAAAGAAAAATAATCGTAGGTATAGGGTACTTGACCCCGGAGATGAGTTTGGGAAATTTAAATTAAACGAGCGTCGTTATTTACTCAAGCCACGAGGAAAAAATACTCCTTACTTTCATTGCTCGATTACGTAGTACTTATTGTTTTGATTATTGTAATGCTTGATGGGAAATGTACACCCCGTGGTGAAGATTCAATTACTGAAGTTTGTTTGCCTGCTGTAATCCGAGTTTTCGTCGCTAATGCAACACGAACCGAGGTTTTTCCAGACGTAAATACGACATGAAAAAATCCCAAATCTCCGAAGATTTCTCGTTCGAAATATTGCATTACGAAAGTAAAGTCAATAAAAATCAACGTTGAAAAAACGGATTAGATTGATTATACCTACAGAGTTGAGTGGTTCAATGTATTAAAAAATTCTGGAAATATTTTTTATTGAAAATACAATTTTAGACATTTTCGTTGGTTTATTTTTACCTTTGAAATTTATCGGAAAATTCCAGATGTCTTTTTCATGCTGAAATATTAAGTGATAAATACAGGATGTCCACTTTGTGGAAAACTCGGAAAAGTCACGGAATTTTGTAAGAATCTGGAAGAAAGATAAATCACCAAGAAAGTGTTTCTCTGCTCATTTTATCATAAGTACATTTTTCAAGAAATTTTCGCTCTTATTCGGGACAAATTCTTTTATTTCTTGATAGATTTGACTTTTTTCATTTGGCAGAGCCGGGAAAGTTAATTTTCCTCGTGTAGCATGTGAAAAAGTGCAGAAATAGTGAAATTTACATGCCACCCCTTCCCCTCCCATTTAAAAAAAAATAATTTTTACTTCGTCCAACAAGTTTCACGTACCTACATACGGTCGTTTTCTGTCGTTTTTAGAAAAAGGACCAAAAAGGACCCTTTCGGAATATTGGAAAATGGTAGTTTTTCGTCGTTTCTCAAGAAACAACCAGAAACGACACTTTTAAAAAATTCAAGAATAGGTGACCTTTCTTTGATTTTTTCTTAAAGCTTCAATAAGGCGATTTTAGTTCAACCCGAAACACAATTTTTCTCAGATTTTTTACTTTATTAGGAAAATTGAAGTTATCTTTTTCGAAAAATTTCAAACTTGAACACATTTTTGACTTTAAATTCAATTTCTCCAGAATTGAGGAGAGCCAAGTTAGCCTCCCTCGTAGGGTCTGACTCTAGATACTTCATCAAAACGCTAAAAAATTGAGCGAAATTCTAAAAACTTCGTTTTTATCATCATTTATCAATTAATTTTCTTCAAAATTTCATCATTAAATTTTCCAGTTTCTTCCATTTTTGTATTACTTACGTACGAAAAAATAATACCTTCATGGTCAAAAAAATCAGGAAAAATTCAATTTTGGTCGAGAATTTTCGAATTTTTGGTGTCAGAGAATTTTTTTATATTGAAAAAAGGGAACGAATAAAAAATTAAGATGCTGTAAATCGTAAATTTGGAATGCAATTGTCAATTCTTAATCGTTCAATTATATGCAGGAAACGTCGGCTATGTTTTTTGGCATTTGTTAACCATATTAGGCCAACAAAAAAATTAATACTTGGGTGCATGTTTTTGTCCATTGATTGTGAATTTTCCAAAAAAAAAATTGTCCTCACTAAGCTCCGGCGTAATTTAATTTCTTTTATTTTACAAGGTCATACAGGTCTTACCAAAAGTCATAATTTTGATCAAAATTTAGTAATTTTTTCCATTTTTTTTCACGTTTACTAAAAACCGAAAATGACCTTCAAAGATATTTTTTTTAATTTCCATTTTGTGGTTTTAAACATATTTTTTCTAGAAAATCTTACCCTTGATTCACTTGGGCTGAACAAATTTTGGTTTTCAAAAACAATTAAATAGGAAACTATCCAGCATGTTTATTTAAAATAAGAATGAAGAAATGAAGAAAAAATTGGTCATTTTTTTTAATCATACTTTTTAAGTGGGTGTTAGTTCTTCGTTTCATTCAGAAAAATTGGGTTAATGCAGTAGCATTCTCAGAACGAATATCTACTTGAAGAGCCATTTTTACAACGTGATTTTTCGGGAAAAAATTCACATGATTCTTTTTACATTTTTGCTAGAAAAAGTCATTATCAAAAATTTTAGTAAATATTTTATGGCAGAAATTTTTCCAAAAAAGTGCTTACTTCATGGTGTCCATTCTCTGGAAAACCGGGAAAAGTCAGGGAATTTTGGTGGTCTGGAAAAGTCAGGGAAATTTGGAATTTTCTCTGGAATTTTCCGAAAATCCAAAAAAAATGTAGGTAAATTATTTAGAAAAGTGTTTCTTTTGCTTATTTTATTATAAATTTTTCAAAAAATTTCGCCCTCGCTCCGCTCGGGCCAAATTATTACATCTTTTATCCAATTATTGTTTTATTCATCATTTTTTATCAGTCGTAATGTACAATAAAATTGATATTCAAAATGCATGTCTTTTTTGTCCATTGAATTATGAATTATCCAAAAAAAATTTCCCTCGCTACGCTCGGGGTAATTTACACTCTTCCTTTCTACAGAATTCATTTTTAATCACAAGTTTTTTGGAAACATTACTTTTGAATGAGCTGTGATGAGAAAGAAATGTCATGATGCCCTTGACCACGATGTTGAAAAAAAAGGGAGGGAATGGAACAGAAATGGAAATTATTTGCCAAGTTTGGAAAACATGAATGAGGAAAAAGTGGTGAATTTTCATCTTTTGAAGATCTTTTTTCGCAAAAATTTTCGCCCTCGCTTCGCTCGAGCTCAACACATTTATATATTTCTATAAAATGATTTATATTTTACCTTCTCATTCTTTTTTTTATGTTTTGGTACAAACTAAAAAATTGCAAGGGATTGCGTGAATTTATAAATTTGAGACAAGTGTTTTTCATTTTGAAGGGGGAGGGTGGAATGAAATGTGTAGTAAATTTTTAATTTTTGGCTCGCAAATATCCGAATTTTTATTCGCTCAATTTGGTAGACACCCTGGCATAATTTTTTTCATTTTTCAAAACTTAATTTTGCGTTGGAATACTTGGTTTTTCCTTTTTATTCAAATTTTTTTCTGTAGGTAATAAATTCAAATTTTCAAATTTTTGTGGCGAGGGGGAGTTGGATGGGCGGAAAATTTTTCAGAATTGAATTTGAATATTTTTTTGACCCGAAGAGGTGCATCGAAAGATCTCGTAAAAAGTATCTAGTGATTTTGAAAAAAAAATCGTTAGACCCTATGCATTTTATATCATTTTTATACAAAATTTCGGGATATTAGTGCATCACGCGAAAAAATTACACCCCCCCCCCCCTCCCTGGTTTACGAATATCATATTTATAAGGTCTAGAAAAATTCTAAAAATTGGTCTGGAAAACCTGGAAAAGTCAGGGAAAATCATTTCTGAAATATAGGTGGACACCATGTTACTTCCTCGAAAATTTGAATACGAGTGATGATCATCTCTTCATCACTACCACTATTTCCACATTTTATTCACTACTTGGGAATTTTACTTGAAAGGTTTAGAAGATTAAAAAAAAATTGATCCAAAAAATTTTGAAAACGTCTAAAAATTAATTTTGAAAAAAGTTCCTATCTCTGGTCAAAGAACAGAAGGTCATCCAAGGATTACGATTTTCTCAATTTTAGAAAATTCGGTAAAAAACACATTATTTTTCGATTCTTCATCGCTCAAACCATTGAGAAAATCCCCCCAAAAAATGAAAAGGATAATTTTACCCTCTTTTTAAAATCTTTACTCATTTCAAAAAAAGTCATTAGGTACTTACTAACGTAGAAATTCAGTCATAAAAAACCAAAGTCATCTTTTTTAGTTTAACAATTCTGTAAGACAACTTGAAAATTCATCCAAAAAAAAATTTTTGGAGAGGGGGACGTATGAATGCCTCTGCCTATTCTCACGTGACAAAATTTTAAATCCCCTCCCCCATGCTTCGTAAATATCGCGGGTAAAAGATCTGAAAAACTTGGAAAAATCAGTCTGGAAAACCTGGAAAAGTCAAGGAGAATCATTTTCTGAAATATTGTGGGTACTCTGTAAAAAGTTTTTAAAACGCTCGTTTAACGTATCAGGAAAAAATGTCAAGATTGAAAGAATCAAAACAACGCATAAATTTATACCCCTCTTGTTCCCCCTCGTCGCCGATCTTAGACTTAATATAGTTATATTTTAGGTAGTTTGAAATCTCGCAAGAAATTCATTGCCTTTTATAAATAGATTATGTAACGCGCAGAGCTCGCAGCTGAATTTGGTCGCGACTCGCGAGTGGTTATTACCAATTAAAAATAATTTTTACGAGTTAAAAGATTACATTTTGTAAAGTTGGGTGAATTTTGCCTCGCGCGGGGGAATTACTGGCCCATTAAGCGGCGAAAAGATTTACCAAAAATATCGCGACGAATTTTTCTCAGCACGTTTTTACCCTTATTCTATCGAAGGAAAGGGGTGGATCGTCAATAGAGGGGATTTTAATTACCTTTGTGTTGAACTTTCACGCGAGTCTGCGATGGTTGGTCGTAAAAACTTGTATAGCTTATGGCGACTTCTTCTAAGTCGAGTGAGTATTAAATTGTAATCTATATGCATGTGTGGTTTAAAAATACCATTTCCATTAGATCTCGAGAGTAATTTATTCAATTTCAAAGGGTTTACGTGTAAGATATAACCAGCGGAGACTTTCGTCGATATCTATTGTTTCAAGTGGAAAATTTTGAGCAGCATTGAGCTCGGCGAGAGAAAGAAACAGAAACAGGGTAAAAAATACCTCTAAAAAGGGGATATTCGTGTAACAATACGTCGCATTCGCAGCAGATTCCGAGTTAAAGCAGCAGGAATAAATGTAGGTAGTTGTTTTTATTTCTCGCAGCAGTTAACAAGCTTTTTCCGCGACGATGATGAGTTACGGGATTTGATTGCTGCTAAAAGTTTATCCAATTTTATTGCGACCGACTTTTTTGAGTGTAGAAGGAAAACGACGCGACGCGAGCGAATCGAGAGGAAAACAATTGCTCTTTTTTTCCAAAGTATATTAGCGATGTGCGAATGCGCATCGAGGAAGGAAAATAAAAAGAGCCGAATTAAAGAAATTAACAGTTTTTTCACGTTTTTACGTTACACTCGCGAAGTTGGGGGTTTTGTGTGTGCTTTTTTTTACGTGTAATTGACACGATATTTTTCAATTACGAGATAAAAAATTATTCTAGCCGTTTTCCTTTTATGGTACGCGCCGCCAGAGACGCCTTTTTAAACGAGCACGTTTAGCCATCGTAGTGTTTTTAAGTGCGCCGAATAATCGAATAATTTAACTCGCTTAATTAGTACTATTTTTACGTGATTTTTTTTTCTGCTCCCGTTTTGCAGCGGTTGGTGCCCTCTTTGGTGAGAGTGATTAGTGGCGTTCGTTGAGCAGGGAAGCTTTGCTTATCAGCGGTTGCAATCGAAGGGGGTGCAGTTTCCGGTTCGAATATTTTTAGCGCGAAATTTGCCATTTTTTGCGAAATGTGGAACGTGTGTGGGTTGTCGAGAAATTGGGTCGAGTGCGTTCGAACGGTGCAGAGTGGTTTTGTTTGTTGCCGTGTTTTTTCGCTTCTATTGTGATTTTTATTTCCGAATTGATTGAAATGTGCAGTGTTTGTGAAAAGATGATTCGAGCGTTGTTGAGTAAAGTGTCACGACGTTGTAGTTGAATTTTGTAACTATTGAAATGTCGAGGAGGAAAATGAAATGTTTATAGGTCGTCGAAGTATTATGGAAATTAGCGAAAATTACGTTGAAAATCAACAAACTGTTGTGAAAATTTATTCTACAAAATGTGGGAATTTATTTTTAAAACAACCCAAGTCTATTCGAGGCCTTTTGAAATTTTTTTTAGAAATTTTTTAGTAGTAGTTCGAAAACTCAACTCCGTTTGATGATTTTTTTGATCGAATTCGAAATGAAAAAAAGCTTCGAACATAAGTTTTGGCCTACAAATTTTAAAAAGAAATTGTGACGTGTTTTGCGATAATATACCATATATCGGAAAAATCTATTGAGATTTTTTTGGCTCATTGGATAGAGTCATCCTTTACCTTTCGAATGAAAAAAAAAAACTCCGAGAAAGGTTGAAATCTCTTCCCACAATTGAATTTTGAAGTTTGTGCTTTTGCATCGCAGGAAAAACCAAAATTTGGAGAAAATGAGCTTTAAAGCTTATGTACCACTTTTTCACGTTTATGCATGTCGGTTATCAAGGTAATGGCATCTTTTTTTTCTGTTCGAGAGGTAAAAAAACACTATTCAATGAGCCAAAAAAGTTGAAATCGATTTTATGAATAGGAGATTTTGAATAAGAAAACGATGTCTCTGAGACTTCAATGCAATGTCATCTGATAGATTAAGGTTCATAATCATAGTATACGAAATCGCAATAAAAAATCGATTTTTTTTCTACCCAATTCGATGTTAATGTTTTGCCTCTCCTGTAAAAAAATGCTTTTCCGACATATGGTATGTTATCGCAAAACACGCCACAATTGATGATGGAAATGAATACTTAGTACCCTAAAAATGGAGCAAATTTCGTTTTGATCATTTTTTGGCCTAAAATCAAAATTGAAGCGATTGAAGATTATCTGAAGCAAACATTTTTCAAATAAATTTTATAAATTTCATTTTTGAATGGTCTTAAGCCATTTCAGCTTCCATGTCAGATAAATAATGCCTAAAATAAATATGTGACCCGTGCAGGGAAAAGGTACCTAAAGTCGGATTTTTCAAAAATGAGTTTTTTGGCTTAAATGATAGGGGAGACTATGCGGTACATTTTAAGACCTGGATGAGCATCCTAAGTCAATTTTTCGCTGAGATAGAGACATTTGAAAATTAGAAAAAATCATGACTTTCAAAAAAAAAATAATCGAAAAAACACGTTTAAAGCTGCGTAGAGGTCTGAACTACCTAAAAAAGCGAAAAAAAAAATTTTGAAAAAAATTGCCCATTTTTCATATTTTTGTCTCTAACTCAAAATTATGTTTTCCGACTTTAGGTACCCTGTCCCTGCACGGGTCACATATTGTTTTTTAAATTTCAGTTCATGACCTTTTAAGTTTTGAAGTTGAACAAAAAATTATTAGATGTTTTCGAAATACAACTGATTTTAATTTTTGGAAAATGCATTTAAATTCAATTTTTTTTTTGAAAAAAATTTTTTCCTCCAATTTTAAAGATGGGCTGCGGTTGTATCTAAATTTTGCTTTCGGCCATCCACTTTACTGATTTACCAGACATTTTGCCTAAAAAATGGGCATTTTCATGACACCGAACCTAATCTACAAAAAATATTGCACTTAAAAACTATTAGAATAATAATTGCAAAAATGATGAAGATGATCAGTGGTCGTGGTTTTTTTTATGATTGGTTGTTTTTCTCCTTAGAAATGGGTTTTAAAATTCTCTAGTTGTTTCTTCTGAAAATGACTTGTTTTTATGTTGTTTTTGAAAGCTGTATTAAAATTTGATGTCGTATTGGTGGAGGAAGGAGAGGAAAGTGAACCATTTTAAATGATTGCAGAATGTTGAAAAAATTATAAAATTTTGTTTTTGGACCATTTTTTTGTAAAATTTTTCATTTTTGATTCACTTGAGCTTAATCAATCACAGGGTCTACTGCCAAGAAAAACAAGAAAACTCCAGAAAATAGCAAGAATTTCACCTTAGTAGCAAAAAAAAAAAAAAAAAAAAAAAAACAGAAAATAGCAAGAATTTTAATGCTTTTACTGTAAAAAACAAGCATTTTCAACATTTTCCTCTTTTCTTGATTCTTAAATGAAATAGGATAAAAAAGAGGTTCTTTTTGAGCAAATTCGAAGCAAGAACGGATTCATAAAGTAACTAGAATTTTTCATTTTTTAGCTCCAATAGACACCATGTCAATTCAACTCGGCTTCATCAGATGGTTCGTAGACCATTTTTTCCACCCTAAATTCTTTCTCTCATTTATCAATCTGATTGGCTACATAATTGTTGAATACTTCGTGCTCCCCCCCCCCCCTCCTCAAAAAAAGTTTTAAAAACGTGCGGTGAAAAAGTCATGTAAATGTTATTGAAAATCCTCAGAAATGTTTGGAAAATATCTAAAATATTATTATCTATTACTTATTAAAAATTTTTAAGATTCCAAAAATAAGCTTTATCAAAAATATTATTCTGATGAAAAAATTTTAGACCTGATGAGATCTCAAAGATATCCCAATCTCATCTTATCAAATTACATCAAATTGCATCATCTGGAAAAACCAGATGTAATAATTAGAAATAATTTTATTAAGACATTTTTGAGATACAATTTTATCAAAAAACAGATGAAATTTGATGTACTTAATTTAGCCTGGGAGGGATATGTTTTTTATTCCAACTAATTCCTACATAAAATTTTTTTGCGGGATTCTGTAGTGAAAGAGGTCCTTCTCAACATGCTATAAAGTCTACCTCCAAATCACGCTTGCGTTGCGCGTGCGGGCGTGAAATATGTACCGCCGCGGCGTTTTTTGCTATTATCTCACGAAATGTTGCGTTTTTCGACAAAGTAGTTATTACAAAAAATATTCCTCGTCAAATTTGCAATCGAAATGGTCATTATGATTTTTTTCATAAAACTCGTTTTTACCCCATAAAACTATGATTTTTGTGAGGTAATATTTCACGCGCCGCCACAATCGATCATTTAGGCTGCTGCAACTGTATTGTGTAGTCGGGGAGCCAAATCTACCGAAAATGGGCCGAAATAATTGAAAAAGCTGGGACCTCTTCCAACAATTGGTATATGAACCCTTAAATTTCGAAAACTACCAGTCTGCCGATCCGCAGCTGCTGCTTTTAAGCACAGAAAAAACTCGAAAGTTCACAATTTTTATGTACTTTTGGCTGAAAACATTTATGGTCGAAATAGGTGTCAAATTACAGGATATTTTGCTCTGAATCGGAATATGTAGGTCTGCTGACTCCTAAGTGCTGCCGAAGGGTTGGCCGACTGGGTTAAAAGGGAGAAAACTGGAAAAATTCACAGATTTTTGGTAAAATTCTAATAACAGTCGCATATTTGGCTTGAAAGGGGGTTATAAATGGTTCTAAGCATTACTCAAGAATAGATAGAGATGACTTTTTAACTTCAAAATTTCATAAAAGTTTTGTATTTTAAGGGAGCGAGGCGTAGGGGAGTATCAACAAACTCATGCATATGAACATGTGATATGGGTGCATCATCAAAATATACGTTTTCTGGGTTGTAGAACTCGATTCTGACAAATGAATCAGGGATAGAATCACAAATCCTCATTTAGGAAATCAAAACCTGATTTTTAGACCAAATCACCCTTAAGCAAATGTGTTTCTACCTATGATTCATGAAAACAGCTATCACACCCTCACCTCCAACAAAAAAATATTGTCATAATCGAGTTCTACAGCCCAGAAAACGTATATTTTGATGATGCACGATTGTGGCGGCGCGTGAAATATTACCTCACAAAAATCATAGTTTTATGGGGTAAAAACGAGTTTTATGAAAAAAATCATAATGACCATTTCGATTGCAAATTTGACGAGGAATATTTTTTGTAATAACTACTTTGTCGAAAAACGCAACATTTCGTGAGATAATAGCAAAAAACGCCGCGGCGGTACATATTTCACGCCCGCACGCGCAACGCAAGCGTGATTTGGAGGTAGACTTTATAGCATGTTGAGAAGGACCTCTTTCACTACAGAATCCCGCAAAAAAATTTCATGTAGGAATTAGTTGGAATAAATCTCCTTTTTTTACATATTTCTCCCAGACTAATTCTAAATAAATCAGATCTGATTTGATCTAAAAAAATTTCATCGGGATGTAAAAATTAGGATTGTTTACATTACATGAAGAAAATTTTCTAGTTGGATATCGGTCGTGTAGCCTACCAATTTTTTCCTTTATAGACAGGTATTACACAGAGAAAATTTCAGCCTGATCGGTGAGGGGGTACCTCTCTCCTCCCCTCTCCCAAATTTTGATTTTTCATCAATAAAAACGGGGTCATGGAAATTAGAAAAATTATTCAGCGAAGTATAAGGAATCGAATGACACCATAGTCACTAAAAATTTGAGAAATCCAACTTTGGTATAAAACTAATCAACATTTTTTGCCAATTTTTTCACGATATTTTTAAAAAATTTACACAAAAATTTAATTTAATGAAATTTCTAATCAGCTCATTTTTTGACGTTTTAATAATTTTCATATCATTTCAAACATTTTTAAAAATTGTCCAATTAATTTTTTTGACATTTTTATAGCTTTGGCAATATTTTACTCAATTTTTCACTGATTTTTCGCAACTTTACGAAATTTTCAAATCTCTCGATCCAGAATAGAATCAGCACTAGAGCAGCCAGCTTGTACCACAGTAACGAGTACAACCATACCGAAGAACCGTCTGTTTAATCATCTTTATCCAACAAGTTTCTCGTCGGTAAATAAACAGCACCGAGCTGGAACCGTAAAAAGTTACGAAAACTTTTTGAAAAACCGCAACACCGCGATCCACGTCCCTTATGGTGTGTACAAGTACCCCGGTATAATAACTTTTGTCGATGATTACCGATGTAAATGACATTATTAAACACGACGTAAAACTCAAACCGGCAAACATTCTCGATCAAACCGCAAACACATGCGACATTGACGCGAACGAGCGAAAATTCCTTGCCACCAAGGAATCCGTCGTGTTCGTCGAGTTTGAAAATTAATGGTAAAGGAAAATAGACGCTCGTGTCTGGTGTACGTATATTTTTACATCATTGTGTGGCAGCTTTGAGAAAAAAAATCCTCGCGAATCGAGCTTTAGAGATAAAAACGAAAAATACTTCTTACGGTATCAGCATCAGTAACATTGGTATTGGAAAAAGGTATAACGGTGTTTATTTATTGAGATTGCGGTTCGAAAAGGGTGAGAAGGAAGAGAAGAAAAGCTAGATGCACGGTTCCAATAAGGCGGATAAACGTTATGGATATTAAAAGCTTACTATATAAAATAGGCTGGCGTGCGAGAAATTGCGTTAAATTTTTAAACCTTTCGCCCCAGACAGGAACGCCGCCGGTGAGCTGTATGGGTCGTAAAGAAAAAAAATGTCGGCTGGTGTAAGGGGTTGCTGGAAAAAAGACTCGGAGCGGACGAGAGTGGTCGGAAAACAAGCATTGGAATTTAAAGAATAAGAAAATTTAGTTTCGCCGTTTCCCATTTTCGAAGTAGATTTCATTTGGATAAATTCCAAACAATGCTAACATATTCACTTTCTCCATTCGGTCTGCATTATGTTATCTAACATTGTTTTTCCGCGTGTTTGAAAAAGGGTATACGATTTCACAGTGGCCTGGCCGCGCTATAAATAATATGCTGGAAATGAGATTTAATATTTTAAAAGTTTTCGTTCGCTTTGGCGTACGCAAAATTCGACTGCATTTGAAAACTATCAACGTGTAAGAGCTTTTGCCATTTCGACGATCCGGTCTGGTCGCTGGTCGGTGCAAAGCAGAGATGTTTTCATTGACTAATTGACTCGTCGTCGACGACGCAGACGGCCACGTCCTTGGAGTTTTCGGCTGGTCCGCGAAGCTGCTTTTTAAAAATCGTTTCATTTTCCTTATACCAGTCACGTCGAACGGAATTTTTTTTCATTGTTGGCCATTTAGCGAACGTTGATCGGATTCTTGATATAAAATATCCCCAAATTTTACCCCCGTTTGTTTCGACAGCGCCGCGTTCCCGTTAAAATGTCAGCATTATTTTTTACGACGTTGGCTCATTCCGTTGGTCTCCTTTTTTCTCCCCAGTCGAGTATAAACTTTTATCAGGATTAAATGTGATGGAGCAATGTCGTAATTGATATAAATGAAGGTGCACTATTACCCCGATTTACGAGTACGTTATGGAAATACCGATACGAATTTTTGAAGATAATTTTGCAAATTGTACGCTCTCGTAGTTGTACTCGTGGATACCGCGTGCGAATTATATTTTCGGTGTTGTTTGTAAGCGTTCAAGCGAGTGTACAAAAATTGCCCTCCAAATGACCCAAATTTTCTCCGATACGAAAATTTGAAGAAAAAAATAAAACCGGCGATATTACGTCGAACAATGGAATTTTATACTTGAAATGAATCCATGATTAAAAATTTTCGTCTCAAGGTATTCGGAATTTTTTTAGGGTATTTTTTAAATACATTTTACCGAAGAATTTTATCGAAGAATTTGAGATATCTTTGTGTAATAATTTGTTAGGAAAATTCGAAGTGAGTTATTTTTTATAGAATTTTGAGCGGTGATCTGTATCGAGGCCATGGGGTTGAGCAAATCGAGGTTCTTTGTGATGATAAAATAGCTCATTTTAATAAAGAAAATTAGATACTGGTTGGAAAATTTGCGAGAAAATTACCTATTTGATGAAAAAAATTGGATTTCAAGGTAAAAAAGTTTGAAATCGAATGCTAAAAATTTGATAAATATTTTCGAATTAGATTTTGTATAAATTGGAATGTTCAGTTTTAACATCTCCAATTCTGCCAGCTTTGATTTGTTTCTGCTTACTTGCTTGGAAATTTGGAATGAATTGTCTTTTACCTTGTAATAAGAACACTTTTTAGAGATTAGTTGGAGTTTTTGAAAAAAAATAGTGTAAATTAAATTTCCTTTGAGAAAACTAATTTTAAAAGTGTTTTGAAGATTTTTTTAGTAAATTTTTAATTGGATTGTCTGAAAGTTTATTGAAAACACTTCTATGAATTGAAGTTTTTCAATTTTATTTGAAAGTGGCATTCCTTAATATGTAGGTATCGTAATTTATTAATATAAGTTTTCAAACTTGAAAAAATTATCTAAACTGAAAATTCGGTACCTACGAATAATATGAAAAGGATTGAAATTTTACAAGAAATTTGAGAGTTTTTCAAAAGCTAAAAATTAAATTTTCCAATTACCTATAATGTTTTTTTTTTTGAAATTCAAGAATACATATTTTGACTTGGATTTTTTTGAAAATTTAAACCTTTTTTTGTTCTTATAATAAGTTTGGACTGCAAGTTTCATTAGGCCAACCCAAATATATTAAAAATAGATTTAAAAAAAATTGGATAATCCGAAAAAATTGTTATCATTAAATTTTTTATTTTCTAGTAGAGTTACTTCTTGGTTTTCGATTCATTCGATTGAAAGTTTTTCGATCATTGACACATCATAATCATTTTAATGAACTGAAAAAATATTGTTTTTTATATGATGAATTTTTCAAGTGCAGTGAAGGGAGCTGTTGACTGGAAAAATGTTTGCATATTTGTTTAATTTTTAGTCATTTTTTCACTTCAAAAGTGTTTTTCGATTTGTCCATTAAAAAGACGGAAGGTGGGACTGATTCCTCGAATTTTAACATGGATATGTAAGTAATAGGGCTCCCGTCAATCTATAAAATTTACGATCAAATTTTTAAGATAAAATTTTATATGGGTACACTAAAATTTATCCATCGTTGACGTAATATCAATGTAATTACTTTTCGTTTCTAAATTGTGAAATGTGACAAAATCAACAAAATGTCGAAATTTCACAAAGTTGTTAACATTTCAGATAATTAATCTGTTTTTACAATTCACGAATTTCTGTTAAAACGTCAGCCAATTTCATATTTTTTTTTTTCAATTTTTTAGAAAATTGCCTAAGCAGTTTCAGTAAATTAATAATCGTGAAAAATTTCCACATCTTCGTAACTTTTCATCATTTTGTCAAACTTTTTTAAAGAACTCGTGAAAATTAGAAAAATAATTGTAAAAAAAACAAATATCTGATATTTCAACAAAAAGTTATCAACTGAAAAATATTTTAAATATTGACATTTTAACTAAAATGTCATCTTTAGAACATAAATATCCACGATTTAAATGCATCTGTTCTAAATCAAAACTTGTGCAATTTTTCCCCATATTTTCGAATTTTCAAACGTTTTTATAATTTTGAACATGTTTAATGTTTTTATTATTTTCAACACGTCCGAAGTAGGGTAGGGCCGTAGGGGCAATGTTGGAAAGGATTCGAATCCATTTTCGGATTTGAAAAAATTTATTCGCATCCACTATATGAAACTCGATTTATTTCAATGATTCGAATCCAAAAAAAAACGTTACGGATTCGAATCGTTTTAAAGGATTCGTCCAGATTTGTTTCTCTGCGTTTTTTTGAAAGTTTGTAGATCCATTAGGACAAAAAGAGGAAAAAATTATGTCCTTGTCGCGGAGGACTCTCTCAAACAGAAAATTTATATTTGTAAGTTTGGTTTGCGTTGTCTTATGGGCTTAGACATGTGAGTGAGACAGTTTTTTGCTCGTCAATTTTTCCCCAAATGATGGATTCGTGGATTTGTGAATTCGAATCTCGAAAACGCGAAATATATTCGAATCCGGATTCGAATCTAAAAAAAAAATAATTCATGAAGTCGGATTCGAATCCAATTTTAGGTAGATTCGTTTCAACCTTGGGAGGGGTACGGAGGGTTCTTTAAATATCATGTTTCTTGAAAAAAATTAAAAGTTTGAGTTTTTAATTTTTCAATTTTTAGCATTGAAAAGTGGCAAAATTTATTTAGTATGCCGAATAAAAAATTTCGAATAGTTACAAATTTTCTAAAAAATTGAATTTTGAAAGTTTATTAAACCTCGAGAATAAATACGAACTATGATTTTTCAAACAATTCAATCAATTTTTTCGACTTCGGTGTATAATTTTTTACAACGATTCGACCTTTGGAACCATTTTTATGATATTTTGATGCATTTTCAACATTAGAATATTCTTTTTTTTTCTCACATACTCTCTCAATTATAAATCAGTGAAAATGACCGAAAATCACTGAGAAACAGTCAGAATTGCGGCACAGGAGAAAATCAGTGAAAATTTTTTCACTGAAAACAAGAAAACAAATCAGTGAATGAAAATCACTGGAAATCAGTGAAAATTCACTGAAAACTCAGTGATATTTAAGAAATTCACTGCAAAATCTGTAAAATTCTTTGAATAATCAGTGAAAAATCACTGATTTTTCCTGTGCTGCAATTCTGACTGTTTATCAGTGATTTTTCACTGATTCGAAATGAGAGAGTACTCTCTGCCTAACTATCAAATACTTTCTTATTAACATTTTTTCATTTTTTCCTATATTTTTGACATGAAATAGAAATCAAGTTTGGAGAATTTTCATAATAATTTTTTTGAAAAAGAGTACATAAGTAGAAATTATCTCTGATGATATGATTAGTACTTACTTTTTAAGTTCAATGTTATGACTCTCCTGCATGTTTTCTATCATGATGACGTCCCAAACAAGAAAATTGCATGAAACCAGAGACTAATATAATTTGAAAACTATCTGCGTAACTCTGTGCCACTTTCAAATTTTTTTTATTGAATTTCTAAAATTGAATCCTTCTTTTGTTACGAGGGAAAAAATATACCTAAAAATGTCGATGAAAAATCCTAAAACTTGAAGAAAAATGTTTGTTAAAATTCTGCAATTTTAAAAAAATCAAAATTCTTGAAATTTTTAAAAATTCTTAAAAAATTTAACAGAACTCTTTCAAAATTTTGTAAAAAATTTGATGATACAAAACTCTCACAAAAATTATAATTTCTATCGTAAAATATCATTTGAAAACAGAATTCCCTCATTACCTATCCTCTTAATCATCTTTATTCTCATCTAATTTCATAATTCCAACTCGTATGCACCTCTACCTTCGTCTAGGCCTACCACCTCAACCCAGAAAATCCAACCACACATTCAAACCATCCAAATAATACACCCAAAACAATACGACACCAATTTAAATTCCATCTTCGGTGGCATCAGCATACTCGCCGACAACGATGCAATTTTCAGCCGTCCAGCCCGTGGTGAAATTATACGCTTGAAAAATTAAGCCATTTATTGTTCGCACTACGACGAGCAGCGTAAAATGAGGTCAAACCTTATAAGATTATTAGTCATCAATCACAAATGCCATTAATTATGTTCGCGTTAATGTTCCATATAGTTAGTACAGTTGTAACTACGTTCGAGCAATACAAATACTCGTACACAGTACATTTACTCGCGTACTTATATTATTCGAAAACGACCCAGCGATTAAGTTTTACTCTCGAACCATCTCGTACGATCCGATATACAAGCCACATACTCGTACAACTAAACAATCGCACGGTCAATTATCGAAAACGAGCTATTCATTACCAATTACTAGATATACCGTGGCATATCGACGAGTCTCTCGAATTCGTTCTGCCTCCATCAGAGACGCCGTTATATTGTAGGTATATAAACCAACCCGCTGTGCGACGACGAGCTTCGAAAAAATGACGCAGTAATCGACGAATATTATAATTCTCCGAGCTCGATAGTCGAAAAAAAATATATTAATGCAGCGAAAAATCACAACAGTGGTGGCGCCTCTTAACCCATATATAGGGTGCGGAATTCAATAGGCAACTAATGAAATTGAAAACAGCCAGAGGAAAAAATGCCTCTATGGGTAATTTTTACTGCTACCAGACTTGGCAACAGTTCTGACACTGAAAGGAATATTAAACGAATACCCATGTGTATATTAATAAATCGTAAATTTCTACTCGAATCAAACACAACAAAGGAACCGCCATCCCATACCGATGAGTCGAACTGGAGAAGAAAAAATCAATAAATTTATATCGTTTTTTACGTCGTAATAAAATAATAAAACGTACTTTTTTGTGTCTAAATTTTACCCCAAAAAAATTCCAAGTTGAATTTCATGTTGAAATATTTCGAAATTAACTTGGCCATAGTTTTATTCCCAAATTGCAAAGGTTCCCTCGGCGTGCGGTTGATAAAAAGATATAAGGTTTACAGATCAAGTATGAGATAAGATAGGGTAAAACTTATTGCCAAAGTTGTAAAATTTGTGAAATTTTTTGACAGTAAAAGCATTGTAATAACTGGGCGTCAAGTCGGCAGAGATTTTTTGTCTATTCGATATCCTCTCTTCGATGGTGATAAGTTTCGAGGGTATTTTACGAGAGTTTGCCGGCTCGTGAGTTTGCTGGCGTATAAAATGCGGTGCTGGGGGAATTGCAGACGCCAAAATTTCGCCAGAATTGACTACGTAGGTGGATGGAGGCTTTTACGAACACCGTGTTTTTATTCTCAGGTCAGCTGACAAATTAGAATTATTCTCATCGGAACGCCTTCTCAAGATTTTGGCAACTGACAGGTTAAGTAGTCGATAACATAATGTTGGAATTTCTAATTCAGCGAATAGAAAGCATTTTCGGGTATTCGAGTTTGTTCACACAACGTCGGTTAATTTCATTATCTTGAAAACGAGAACCGCTCGGAAATGAAAAAGAAAATCGCGCATAATAGATTCGAAATGGTAATTTCGCCCGCTCGTGCTCCCTTCTTGCTTCTTTTTTTTTTCCTCGCTGGCATTTTTTTCCCATTTTATTTCACCGAATACCGGAGCAAAAACAACCGATTCTATCCTAATTAAGCAAAGTGTAATATTTTATTCATACTTGTACACAATTCAATCCTTTCGGCGTGCCTTTTTTCCCCCTTTATGATATTTTGTAAAATTAAATATACAACGAGAAGTGAAACGTTGTTTACGTTATGATGGGGAATTTTTGCTAATTCATAGAATTCTTATTAGCTGCGTGTTTTCTTGTAATATACCAGACGAAGTTTTTACGAATACGGTTCTCTCTCTGCAGCGAAATCGTACCATCGAAGACGAGCTTTTCCGCAAAAATTTTTCGGCTCTTCGGGTATATCTATCGTACGTACGTAATCTTGTTAATTCCATTTGAAACGGTTCGTCGATTTACATTTTACCAACGTTGAACGTTTTTCTGTTTCGCGAGTGGTAGGTAATTTGTTCTCTGGGCTGATTTTTTTTTTTAATTTACCAAATGCTATACGATCCGGGTGAAAAAAAAATTGTTAATTTTAGTAACCCCTTTGATTACGTGATTATTTGAGTGTTCGTTGCACGAACACTCTTTTTACACATTTTACAAAGCCATCAAGATGAAATCCGTTTTGCTATTTTTTTTTCTTGTATCCTCCCCGATCGTCCCCTTACTATCTTACGAAAATTTAAACTCGACGCGTTATTTCTATTAGGTAATTTCGCCGGAACGTTTTTTTTCTTTATTAGCTCGCGCCATAGGCCACTTAGATTTGGTTCAAGGGTTTCGCTGTATGAGAATTAATACGGCTCAATTTTTATACGTACGTGGGATTTGCTCGAGAGTCTGTCTCCGACTCCCCGGGGGGTTTACCCACTCTAAGCGAGTGTTTTAGTTTATCTGTCTTTATCTCTTGCTCCGTGTCGAACGCTGGTCTGCGCTGTGCTTTTCCATTAGCTGAAAAACGAACTCGTCTTTATCTGATTTTTTGTCTGGATGCGGAAAATTTTCGCACCGATGAAATGCTAGCAGATAATGACACGTTCTTTTTACAATGTCGTCGCCTTTATTGGTAAATATTTGTTTGGTATGAGATGGGAATTATTGCTAGGGCTGGGCTAGTTCTTTGTATCGATTGAGGTCAAGTGGTGTAGATTTAATGCGATTTTATGTGAGTTTTGACTATAGTGATGATGTTAGTGAAACTTGGAGTGCTGTGGGATGGAAAATTTTGCAAACGTTTTAATTTACCTGAACGAGTAATAGAGAAATGCTGAGTTAATTTTGAAGAAAGAAAAATTTTCAGTGGAGGAAGGTAAGGTCATTTGGGGTAATTGTAAACAAGTCGTGCTGTAAATACTTAAATGCATCTAGCGAGCTGGAGTTGCCAAAAATAAAAACTGTGAATAATTGGCCTTACTATAATAAAGAACTTCGGGTTCTTGGTGACAGCTGAGATGAAAAATTTCGCGATGAAAAAAACATTATATCAAATTTTGGTTTTCACACAATTTACGTAATCTTCAAAATTCGAGAAAAAATAGAAAAAAGTAAAAAAGTTGGTGTTTGATGCATTAATTTAGTTCTACGGACATTCAAAAATGATGAAATTCAATACTTATGATTTTTGAAGCTGAGAAATTAATTTTCTGCGGCATTCACAAATACCCATCAAATTTTTGAGGTGTGGGGTAATTGTAAACACGTGTTATTTAAATGGGATTCACAAATTTAAACACAAAATATCTTTTTTTTTTTTTTGATTTTTTTTGATTTTTTTTTTTACAAGTTAGTTTTTCTACACGTTTAAATATTTAATCTGTATAATTTTTTTCCAAATTATGCAAAAAAAAACCGAGGGATACGTTTTTATGAGGTACAATGTATGCATTTACATTTACCCCATCATAGTGGGGTAAATGTAAATATTCTTGTCCAATTGTAAACGAAGTCCATAAGTTCGGAATGAATAATCGAATCGATGAAAACAAACCGCCATATTACTCCTCATACATTCATTGATACATGGAAAAAATTTCAATCACTTTGCTTTCTTACTTACAGAGTAAAACGAAAAAGAGTATCACAAAATCGGTTCAATTTTCCGAAAAATTTACAATTACCCCAATTGACCTTACGTGAAAAATGGAAAGAATTGAAAACAGTAATGATAATTTTTTTTCAGCATTTGTTCAAAGGAAAAAATGATGTGTCGAGAAAAAACAGAAAATAGCAAAAATGTCACCTTAGAAGCTAGAAATCCAGAAAATAGTAAGAATTTCAATGATTTTGCTGCAAAAAACAAAATTTTCAAATTTTCCTCTATTCTTGAATTTTTTAATGGCCCATGGCCCCATTTCAGAAGCCCTGCCCATTCGAGGGAGAGGGTGGGAGTGAATCAATCGATTGTGTTCGGTTTGTATTTGGAGTCAGTTTGACTTTGATTTTGGACCAGGAGGCAGAGGCGGTTCGAATACAATTTTTTTTTTGGGGGGGGGGAGGAATAAGGTTGAAAAATGCCGACCAAAAAATTCAAAATTGCGGACTAAAAATTTAAAAATATCAATCCTGCTCATGCCTGAAAGTTTTCTTTCTGTAATTTCATTGTACATACATAATTGAAAAAACCTATGAATATTGTGTATTAGTTCAAGTTCCGAGCGAAGCGAGGAAGGAAAATGTCAATAAAAATTACGAATGAACCTACTTGATTAAAAAAATAATAGTTTCAATGTGAATATGAAAGAAGTGAATTTGGCCCGAGCGAAGCAAGGGCGAAAATTTTAGAAGACCAAATTTAAGGTGCAATAAAACAATGTTTTAAATTACCTAATAAAAAATCGGCCAACTTTTACTTTAAAATTATTAAGGGATAAATACGATCGGGCCGAGCAGCTTGACTCAGGAGTTATCTTTGACCTTGACTCCCTGACTCCAGCGTGCTGGCATTATTTTAATTTGTGCTTACTCCCTTCCTCCGAAATTTATGTGGGCCCTGTCGGGCGTGGCATCAGAAATGGTGCCCCGCCTATTCAAGGTTGAAGGGTGGAAGTGAGGTCAGTCCATTGTGCTCAGTTTGTGCTTTCATGCGCGGACTCTATTTTTTTTGCACAATCTCCCTTCTATGGGCGAGGCGTCTCATCTGATTTTTCACTGATTTGCTACAACTGGGTGGAGCGTAAGAAATGATGCCCTGCCCATAAAAGGGAGGGAGCACAGAAGAGCACAAACCAAGCACAATCGATTGATCACACTCCCACATTATTCTCTATAATGGGTGGAGCCTCATTTCTGAAGCCCTGCCCATAGAGGGGAGGGGACACAAACAAAAAGTGTTAGAAAATGGATCTCATATAAAAATCACGCCAGCACATGAGAGCACAAACGGAGCTTAATCTATTAACTTCTTTGTCGCCCCTCTCCCTCCAATGGGAGCGGAATTATTTTTTACTCCATGCCCAATAATAGTTAATCGGCGAAAAATCAAAGAAATTTTAACAATGATTAAAATTAAGGTTGAATGACAATTGACAATAGTAACATTTTGAAATATCTTCTAGGAATAAATAAAACTTTCCCTTCTAGAGAGGGGAAAAGGGAGCGATGGAGAAGAAAAAAGAAAAAGGGAGGGAATAGGTAGTTAAGGAGCGAGGGAGTAGATAAAATTGAAAATTTCCTACTTGAATCTTATTTTTTCGCTCTTCATCTGCTTTAAAATGCAAAATGTACCACTTTTACAAAATTTTCGACTTCCTTAATCCCATTTTTCTCATTTATAAGGTAATTTTGTAACTTCGGGGCTACGCTACTTTTTTGTCTTCTCCCTCTCTAAAGTTTCAATTTTTTAAATTTTTGAAGTTTTAAGGTCAAAAGAAAATCATTATAATTTGATGTTTTTTTAATAGTATTGAATCAAATTTCTTATTGTTTGTTGAGAGAGAGGATATAAAATAAAAATTTTTCGACTTATGAATTTAAAAAAAAAAGACTAAAAATGCTACATTTCCGTTGGAAATTTCAACTTGAATCCAACTTTTACAATTATTAAGTATGAAATTGTGTAACGGTGAAAATCAGCTGATTCCTAGCTCTCCCCCTCCTTTTTTTTCAGTCCTGATTTTATTTGTTAATCACGTTCTTTCATTTAAATTGTTGGCATCTCAGAAAGAAAATTTTTTCCCTTAATTCTGTTGAACATTTTCAAATAATTTAGATTGCTAAAAATATTGGTAAATGAAGAAATTATGTAATTAGGAAAAAGACCGTCTTAAATGTCTAAAATTTTTAACAAAATGAAAATTCTTCAAAAATTTTTTTCATCAAGATTGTCACATCATGGTGTTTTTTCAGAGGACATAAAAGTGAAAATTTATCAAATGAAAAATGAGAAAGGATAAAAGTTTTATTATTTGGAGTGAAACATCAACTCAAAGTTTTTTTTAGATTGGGGATAAAATTTATTCGTAACTGTTTCTCCTGTCAGCAAAGACTATAGGTAATTTACAAAATTTAATTTAAAAGTTCTAAACTTTGGAAATTTTTTAATTTTTTTGGAAAGTTTCATGATTCGAACTTTCTTTGTTTTCCATCTAAAGAGTTTTAAGATTTTTCAAAATCATTTCTTGATGAAAAGTGCATTTATCGATGAGATAGAACGATTTTTTTTTTCAATTATGAATGTAGGTTTAATTGTAAAGATCTTTGGAATGGGAGGGTGAAAATCTAAATATCAAATTATTTATACATTTGGCATAAATTAGGTCAATTTTATGGAAGGAAATGAAAAAATGATAGCCAAGGAGGGTATATTTCTGAAACGTATGATCGGGTGAGTCATTCTCATTTGAGAGGCTTTTCAAAATTTCGCTTTGTAGTCTAAAAAATGATGAAAAACTTGACATTTTCCCATTGAAATGAAAAAGTATCGGGTTCTGAAAAATTAATTAGGTGTAGTTACAAATACACATAGAAAAAACCTCTAACAAACCTACGACCTAATTTCTACTCTCGCTCGACTCTCAAATCAGATTAAAAATCTTGCTAAAATTGGCAAAAAAAATGCTCGTCGACTTTTCAGATACACGTATAAACTTACATAGCAGGAATTTATCTTTGAAAACTACGTGTGGCTTTTATCGTTTCGTTCGCTATAGCACGGCGCGGCGGTATATACACGAAAGGCAAATGTACTCTTTTTTTTACTCCAGCTCCGGTATGTTTGAAGTTTTAAGTAAACAATGTTAAGTTCTTCGATAAATTTAACTTCGTCTTGTAGCTGACAGTTCGGCTTTCTCTATGGGTGGTACTCGACGTACGACGTATTTTTCATTTTTACTTCGAAATACGGCATTGTTTGGGAAAAATTCATCATTTATCGAGCAGAACAACGCCATTCTCCCTCACCATCCCTATAAGTTCGTTTCGATGATATTCCAAAATAAATTTCTTATCTGTAAAGCCTATACGAATGTAATTAATGTACCGAAAACGTAGAGCTAACGCCATTATTCCAGCCATGTTGAAACTTGTTGGGAAAGCTAGCTAACTTTTCGCAAGAAAGTTTGCGGTCAAAGTTTTACTTTTTCGATAGATACCTTTCTTTTTTTTTCTTCGCTTGTTTCACGTGCGAAAGTTTATAATGAAAAAAGAATAGTTATTTTATGATTTCGTTTATATCCCGTTGAGGTTATCTGCTTTACCTACCTAGTTGTTTAATTAACTATAATTTATTAAAATTGAAACATCATTACGATTGTATGATATTCATTTAGGAAGAGTGAAAAAAAACTCCTTAAATTTTGACGAGAATTGGCGAGGTAGTTAACCTTGTGTAGGGGACCTCTCAAGAATTTTTTGAGTCCTCTATTTCAAATGAGGACAGATCTAGAAAGCTTCAAAATAGGAAGATTTTGAAAAAAAAAAACGTGATTTTTCTCATTACTTCTGAGTATAATCTTTCCCACTGGAAAACTGGTCACCCTCACCTCCTAAAAAATTGCAATTCGACCTTTCTGGATCATTGATCTCGAAATTGAATACCGCTTTTTCCCTCTACCAGGAGGTTGAAAAGTTGTATCTAGATCGTGAATTTGAGGAATTTTCGATTTTTACTTCAAAATGCTGACCAAAACGCCTCAAAATCGGGCCCAATTTTTTTTGCTAATTATACAGGGTGTCTACCGGTCGCGAAAGTCGCGAATTTTGATTTAGGTCGCTGAAGTCGCGAAAAAGTCGCGAAATTGACCCAAAATTCATCAAAAGTCGCGAATTTTTCCGAAATTACTTCAGTTTTTTTCTGTCTTTTACAAGAAAGAAAAAGTGAAGAAATTTCGCTTTTTTGAATATTTTTTCTAAAAATTTTCGCCCTCGCTTCGCTCGGGCTCATAAATTTTAAAATCCTTTAAATTAAAAACCTTCTTCCCTTCTATTTCAGACAATTGAATATTTTGACACGGAAAAATATGCTCTTATGGGAGACTGAGTAGCGATCACGATTGGGAATTTCAAAGGGAATATTGTGTGTATTATCAAGAAAATCTAAAAAAAAATGGAGAATTTTGGAATTTTCTAAGAAATGTTTTAAAAATTCAGAAAGAGAAATCATTTGGAAATATGCCTCTTTTTTGCTGTTTTCTAAATTGATTTTTCGAAAAAATTTCGCCTAATATTTCAGACTTCCCATGAATTTATTTCTCAGTTTTAGAGTCAACATATAACAATTTTATCGGTTCTAACATGATTTTTCGTGAAAATTTTCACCCTCTCTTCACTCGAGCAGTAGCTATTTCTCTTTTTCACCATAAAATAACTCAATTTTAGAAAATTTTGGTGAAAAATTGTCTTTTTTTAAAATTGAAGACATATTTTCTTCCGTGTATGAAATTTTTTCTGCAATAAATTTGATCTCTTTGGTTTTTTTTTGGAGGGGGAGGGGTCGAATTGAGAGGTAGATTCTAGATACCTTAGGAAAAGGTCGCGAAAAAGTCGCGAAATTTGATTTTGAAGAATCGGTAGACACCCTGTTATAGAATAATTTTTGATGAAAATTTCGATGGGAGAGTTCCCAACTGCATTTTGATTGATAAAATTTTTCAAAAATTTCAGTTGGCAGCACTGCTGCAAAAAAGTTTGAAAAAATTAATTAAAATTTGTTTTGATGACTAAAAAAAGTTCAGTCTATAATTTTTTAATCACTGAATGAGTAATTAAAAATTTAATAAAATTTCGGATAAATCAAAATGCAGTGCTTACATTATTACCCTGAAAATTTTTCAAATTTTTTTATCAAAATTGATTTCAGTGACCAAAAAAAATTTGGTTCGATTTTTAAGTGTTTGAGGAAGCAATTTAAATTTAGTAAAAATTGAAAATTTCTTCAAATTCGTGATCTGGATTTTTCAACCTCGTGGTAAAGGGCAAAAAGTGGTACCGTATCCAATTTCGAGGTCAATGGTTCTTTGGTTCATAGAGGTGTGAAAACTCAAATCGATATTTTTTGAAGGGTAATCGATATTTGCACGAGGTGACGCTATTCAAAAGTGGTAAAAACCGTGGTTTTTTCGAAAATGACTACTTTGAGGCTCCCTAGCTCTGTCTTTCTTTAGACTGGAGAGCTTGAATTTTTTTCTGAGCTTCTCTATTCAGAGTACACCACTTCACCAATTTTCGTTGAATTCAGGGTAAGTGTGTTTATTTTTTGTTTTTGTTTTTTTTTTGCTTAACCCAAAAATTCATCGTGGTGGATTTGTTCGTGGAAATATGACTTTTTTATTTTCAAATAAATATCAAAAGGAATATAAAATAATTTATTCTTAGTTCGCATATGAGCGTATATGTCTCGCAAATTTATATACATCGTCAAAAGCTCGTACTAAAACTATGTATAATGTGCATCTTTATATTACATTTGTACATACCTAAGTACAATCGTAAAAACATGAATAGAAAATAGGCATAAGGTACCTATCCTATATATGTACCTACTTTGGAAGAAAAGAATTTTTAATAAAGTATTTAAAAGGAGATTGACGTAGAACGAGAAAACAGTACGGTGCTCGTTTTCGACTGAATTTTTGCATTTTTTAGCCGAATTTTTTGAAAAAATCATGTCTATTGCGTTAGGCTTTGGTTTGAAAAAAGGGTCGGAGATGTTTTTTTTTTTCACTTTTTCGTCTTATCTGTTTTGACCAAAAATCTAATGTTTGGACCCATATCATATCGGATATGGATATAAAAATAATATTTCCGCCAATTCTAACCCTCTAACGCCATGTTCTGCGGGCCAAATGAACTTAAATTTTGAAAATAAGGTCTTTGTAGGAACAGAATTCTACCACAAAAATTTGGAAGGCTCAAATTGAAAATTGTGATTGGTTTTTTCATATAAGGGCTCCAGAAATGGTTCAAAATGCAAAAAAAAATATCTGAAATTTTTACCAGTGATAAGTATAGGTATCCATATATTGTCTCTAACATATCCAAATTGTAGCTTAGCTTCGTAGCTCATCCCTACTCAATTTAAGGTCCAAAAACGTGAATTTTCTCGATATTTTTCAAGACATTGTCCAGCCTATAGCCCAAACAAAATGACATGGGAGGTTGAAATTTTGGATGTAGAGTCTATAAATGACATTAAGGTGCCTTTTGCCATTTTTGGCCCTTGGCCCTGAAAGCTGGGAGTAGGTCCTATTTGGCGAGGGCCTTAGAACGATCCCAGGGTGAAAAATTTTCCGAAATTTTTACCACTGATGAACATTTATATTGTCTCAAATATATCCAAATTTCAGCTTTCCTGCTCATCCAACTCCTTTTGAAGCCCTCTTCGCCCAGAAGTCCCAAATTGACCTTGGGTATCAAAATTTTCTAGGTGGAATCGTTTGATGCCTCTAATATGTTTCGCAAAGTTTTCAGCCTTTGAGGTCGTATTAGGCCCTTTCTAGGATAAAAAATAAAAATACAACGGTTTGAGGGGGTTTTCTCGTTGTTAACTTTAGGTTGTTCAGCCTACAACCCAAAAAATGGACCTAAAAGAGACCTGAAGAGCTGACGTTTTGGATATAGAGTCTATAACCATCACTGAGGTGCTTTCTGTCATGTTTAGGCCCCTGACCTCAAAAATTGGGGGTGGGTTCTTTTTAGAAAGGGCTTTAAAACAAGTCCAAAGTGAAAAAAAATTCTGAAATTTTCACCATCGATAAATATCAATATTGTTTCAAAAATATCCAAATTTCAGCTTCCCAGCTCATCCCCATTTTTTTTTAGGCCTCAAAACGTGAATTTATTAAATAATGAATTCCAATTCAAAAATTCGGCTCTTCCATAGCGACCCGCCTGCTATGCCTTTTTTTATTATTAATTTCGGGAAGGAAAAAAAAGCTTCGGCTCGTGTAGTCGACTCTCGCTAGCAAGCTCGTCGGCGACGTTTAATTTAATTTCGCCTATGTAATCGTTCATTTTGTTATGACTGCTTTTCTCCGGTACCTAAATGTAGTCTCATTTTAAGTACCTACAGAAAAAGAAACCGTTCCACAGAAGAAAAAAAATATAAAAAGGTTGCGATTAAACGTGCTCAAAAACATACACCGAGTGACCGATTACAGCTGCTTCCACAGTTTACAATACGTATAAAAGCGTAACTTTATGTAGAGCCAGAGTTACCAATGAGGCGGGAAATAATTTCATGGTTTAGATGTGTAATAATAGGGAAAGACCAAGAGGGAGATTTTTTTCCCATTAATGTATGGCCGTAGGTTGAGTATACGTTGTTAAGCTCCTTGAAAACTTTACGTGGTAATCCGAATTAATATATAGAAAATGGTAAATATCCTTTCAGGTATTTTGAATACGATGTGTTTTAATTCACTCCTCCCGGCTCGTTCGGCCCCCTTGGCTTAAACAGCATCACGCCGAGCCACATTTTACATGAAAATGAAATCGTTAATTCACTATGTGTTTTCGGGATCGGCGAAAGCCTACATCGCGATGCGAATACGCGTACTCCGAACCATCATTGGAAAAACCCGTAAGCGCTAAGAAACGTGAAGTTTTTAAAGCTGCGAAACTTTACGCTACCGCGTTCCTCGGCTCGCCCACGTGTCGGGCCTACACTACGGTCGAGTTCACCTACAGCCAGACGAGCGACGATTTGCGATTATAGCGAAATTTTCGAGGATTATTTGTTATAGTACGTCATAACTGAACGATTTAAATTTGTAAATTAGGGGTTTAACTTATGCGCTTTTATAGATGAGAATAATTTCGCAACTTCTCGCTCTTTCGAATGTAGTGCTATGGCGGATAAATATTTTTCATTTAGTTAACTACACGGCCATTTTGAATAGTTGAAAGTTTTAATTTCTCGAGTTTTTTTTCGTATTTGAACCCTTTTCTGGGGTTTCCCTCGATGGAATTTTTGCTGCAATGAGATTTTATCGAGAATGGTGATGTTGATTTTTGGATTCGATTTTTTTTCGTTTTTTGGTATGCTAATCTGAGTGCGATTGTTTCCCTTTTGAAATATGGAATTGTTCAATTGATTTTTTTGCGAAGAGAGGGGAAGGGGGGAGGGTGTTGTGAAAAAACTCATTGAGGAGTTGAAGTACATGGATTGTCAACTGTAAAATTAGATGTGTAAAGAACCAGACGAATGAGATAAAATTAAATTTTTGGTCAGAAAAATTAGACTTAATTTTCGAAAGTGATGAGTTTTTTTTTGGCTTTTCGTTTTAAGATTTTTAAAAAAAGGAAAAATCGTACTTTGAGTCAAAAAATTATTCGTTTCAGCCAGAAATTTTTGATTTTTTCCCCTCCAATTGGCCCAAGTTGGTTTAATCCTGGATTTGTGAATTTTTCGATTCGAAATGAAGATTCCTTGAAATTTTGTTGATAACAAGCACTTCGAATTTGTTGGCGAATTTCTGCAATTGTACATATTTTATGGGACTACCTAGTTGACAACAATTTGAAAACCTGAAGAAATTTAGGTATCTACCTAGTACCTACTTGATCATCTTAAAACAATTTCGGATTCGGAAATGCCATACCTATAATATCGACGACATGGAAATCTCTCGATGCACCACAACAATTTTTGGACCATTTAAAATTCTTATTGAATTTTCGAGGTCAAAAATTTTGAAAAATTGTGATTTTCAGCAAAACGAAACCACCATGTACATATATCTACGTTTTATCAACAAATAGTGATCATGAGGCAAGTTTTTCAAAATCAAATTACTATTGGCCAAAATTTGTTATAACTTTTTGTTTTTTAAAAGAAATTTTTCCAAAATGGAAAAAATTGTCACTTTTGAAAAAATAGTCATCTCTCAATTTTTTTAGGAACATTTATTAATTTGTTTAGAAATTTGCCAATTTTTGATTAATAGACCCATTGTTAAAATACATTTGAAATTTTTATACGGGTCAAAATAAATTCCAGGCCTCTACAAGCCATCAGGTGATTATTTGAAAATTTGTGAGCCACGTGCAACTACATATTAAAATTACTCAAAACATTCTAAAAATTCTTCAAATTGCAAAAAAATAGTTAAAATCTCCACTCTAAATGTTAAAAATTATACTCAAGATTAATGAAATTACTCGAAACGTTGCAAAAGTTTTCAAAAATACGATCAAATTACTCGCAAACCTCATAACAAAAAAAAGGACCAAGTCTCTTAATGTACACAATGCCCATTTAGTAAAAATATAGAAAAAATTATTTAAAATGCGAAAAAATATTGATTTTCTTACTCCGTTAATTTGAATCAGTCAGATTTACTGATTAAAAAAGCAGAATTGAGTCATTAATGAAATCAGTGAAAAACTTACTGATTCGATTAGTGAATTTTCATTTTTGAATTACTTAGTACCTAGTTAAGAAAAAAATTACTGATTCAAAAATGAAAATTCGCTAATTGAATCAGCAATTTTTCACTGATTGGCAGTTAAATTTCACAGATTAACAGTGGAATCAGTGGAATTTCACTGCCAAACCAGAGACTCAATTTTGTTGATTTCAATCAGTCAATCTTCAGTTTTTGACTGATTCAAATTAAGAGAGTATGTATAAAAGTCCCAGAAAGTCTTCAAAAATCAATAAAATAGGTACCAATGAAATAGGTACAAATGTCTCAAAATTGTGGAAAAACGAGACAATTTTTGTAATGTTGCTACATTTTGTGCAATTTTGACACAATTTTGAACCATAAAGAAAAATAATTTGACTGGAGCGAAACTACATATATGAGTTTTTGATGAATCAGAGAAATATTCGCTTTTTATTGGTTGAGTTGCTAAGAGGTAAAGCACACCTCTTTTCAGAAAATTTCAAGTGTTTTGCAAAAAAACTCGCCTGAACACCTGTACTAGCCTCTTTTGTTTCAATTTTGAGCATTTATTCAAAAAAAAAAATTCAGAAAATCAAATAATTCGATTTTATCTCTTTACGAAGATAAGCTTAACCTTTTCGGAACAATTTTTTCTGTACGTTTTGATGTAAGTTTTCAAACCAATTTAATTAAATATCTTGAACATGCTTTTGTGCAATTTGTACCAATTTTTGAAGTATCTAAAGAATTTTTATGCTTCTTAAAATAATTTTAACAAAATAAATTTTATCAAAATTTTTTGATATTTTAGATTTTTCCCCTCAATTTCCTAATTTTTTCATGATTTGGACAATTTTTACAACATTTGAAACAATTCAAATGAGATTTCAACTACTTCTAAGTTAATTTATATAAAGATATTGTTTAAAAAATTTTCAAACTCGACGTTTTTGGTTGAATTTTTATTTTGAGCAATTTTTTATTTCGTTTAAATGAAGTTTACATTTTGATTGTGTATTTTTTCCAATTCCATGAACTTTTTACATGAAATAATTTTGATGCAAATTTAGGTACTTTTGAGACGTCTTAGAAATTTTTGCAGCTGTTATGCTGTGAGAATTTCTTAAAATCTGCGCATTTCTGAGTACCGTATTTTCACCATTATCTCCATTTTTTTTTTCAAGGGAACGAATGAAAACAAACCACGAAGAGTTCATTTTTCGAAACATTTTTTAATAAAAAAATTTCACGTTCTAGTTAAATCTTTGGCGTATACAAAGCTTTATTAAATTAGTAATTTTTTTTGTATTTCAGCAGAAAAAATCCGTGTAATCCTGCCACACCGAGGTGTTTTTTCGCTGAAATTATTACCGTATGCAAATGTTGAAATCTCATTCGCGCTGTTATTAAATTTTTTTCCATGTGTTCCCTTTTGAATGTCGTGTCTCGAGAATATTGTCTCGTTAAAGTACGATTTTATTGAAATGCGGAGGAGTGAAAAAATTACGAATTTGAGAATTTTTTACGAGGTGAACCATTAGAGAGTTTATCGAGGATATTTTGGTTTTTATTGTGGATCTTTTATGGAAGAATTTACCTCTTATGGTTCGTTGATTGAATTTTTCTGTTAGAGAATTTTGGTTATTGAGAAAATAAAATGCCAATTTGAAAATTTGACCTAAAAGGGTGATAATTTTGAATTTTTTTTTCGCAGAAAAAAATAGTTTTTTTTAGAATTTTAGCAGATGGTCATTTTTGAAAACTCATGAAAATCGTTTTAGATTGATTTATGCTTTTAAAAAAAATCCTTGAAACAGATTTCAAATAAAATACCTAGTCATTTTAAATACTCTTTTTTGAACTTACCAGCTGTGATAACACCTATTAACGTGTATTCCTCGCGTCTGGCGAAATTGAAATAAATCACGCAGAACACAGCAACGTATTAACATTTTAAGAAGTTCGCTAGCGAAAATAAGCCTCACATTAGAGTAAATAGCAAAATTAATCCATCAAAAATATGAAAACTGCGTGTTCATATCGCCGACACCAGCACTACAAATTCTACATGGGACTGAATTAACGCTCCCGTGCTCCGCGACCGAGCAAAGCCTCCGAATAGTTTTTAAATCTTCCAAGCTCGCGCCTTTTTCGCTTGTTCATAGGATGAGATTATGTTTTACGTGCGTAAGCATCTAATGCTTTTTATTAGGAGGAAAAAAATTCCACCTCGTTTCGTCTTTTTATCTGTACAGTAGATACATCTACATTGTTATTTATTCGAGTAAATCGCCTTTAATAAGCATAATTTCGAAAATAACGTTGATATTGATTAAAGCCTCCTCGTTGGGTGAATTTTTTGCCTCGTTTTTTCCTCTCGTTCCGGCAAAATAATCAAAAGTGACAGCGAAATTAGTGAAATCCTCGTTGGAATATTTCTGTTCGTTTATCCTTTCTCGTAAAGCAAAGTGTCAGATTAAGTTATTCATTCTAATTTGTTTACTGATTTTTTTTTCCTTCTGTGTTTTTTCTCGTTTCGCAAAGCGCATGCGAAAAGTTAAACGCAAATATCTATGGAAGGACGATTGAACATTTGTCGTAAATGAAGCCTTTTTGCGGATGATAAATCGCGACACGACGCCGAGCGACGTGGGTGTGAATATGTATTCAACGTTGTATGGATTTTGGGCGACAATATTCTACGTCGAGGAAAAATTGGAAAATGTTGAAAAATTTTCTCGTATTTTAATCAATAATTAAAATTTCCTTTCATGTTTACATTGCGAATAAGAGAAACTTCTTTTCGTTCCATTTTTTTCCCTATACTTTGTTTGCATTTAAAATTGATTATCGTCGAAGAATAAAAATAACAAATATTATGGAAAGTACTCGGCTGAGAAAAAATTTGAACGTTTTTTTCTTTTATTTTTCCATCCTTTCAATATCTATAAAGCTTTTTCATTTTCATTTTTTTATGTAACGTCATTGAAAAAGTAAAAATAAGTACTGTTTAAACTTTGAAGCACGGAAGACGTACAAGTTTCAATACGTTTTCGCTACGAAATGAACCTGTAGTGCCTGCTTCATCATTGTCTCGCTTTTATACGGTAATTTTCAGAGTAATTAGCCTTCGCTATGGTTCGTTTTAATTTTTTATATAATTTTTTTGTTTATTTTATACGAAGAGAGAAATTTCATTTTAGAAGTGCTCTCGGATGAGGTTCGGAAATGATCGGAAAATCGATTCGGATGCGAGTGGGGTCGTATATTTTTCTTGGATTTTTTTTTCTAGATTTGAGAAACGTAATGAATGTGGCGAAGCGAAGTGTCAATTTCACCCTGATATGAGTAGAGGTTCGTCTTTTGAAACACATTTTTTCGTCAGCCCAAATTGAATTTAAATCGATTTTAAATATTTTAGATATTTTTCGAGTCTGTTCCTAGGAATTATATCGTGTAAATTTATTCACGGAGCGTTTCTAAAGGTATAAATTAAGACCGACGGGATTATTACGTAATAAGTTTCAGTGTACTTACGCCCTAACAGCAATTTCGTAATGGTAAGCCTCAAACTAATGGCGTATTTGAACTCGGCGTGCCGGAAAACCTTGTAACCGATATACAGGACGATTTTTTATCTTGTTTATTCCCCTTCTGCTTTTTTCCTTATCACCTGAATTCTATTCTATTATCTTGATGTCGTTTAAAAATGAAATCGATGGGCGTACGAGTGAAAATTGATTGTTTGAATTCAGTCAGCTGTCTGGAAAATTCTCATGAGAGTTGAATCAGCGCATTGAGAAAGTCATTTTGTGAATAAAATTGACTAAAATTGTAACGAAATGGCATGGTTTCGAAATTGTAGCAAAAATGATGAACTTTTGTACTTCATGGTTTGCAGTAATTGATTATAAATCACTATTAATGAAGATTTTTCATCGGAATTGTATTTGAAGGGTGCTGAAATGCAGAGAGTGAGTACCTAGAAGCTGAGGAAATAGATGAAAATTACTTTCTTTCAAAAATAGCAGGAAATGGGAAAAGCAGTACCACTATTTTTTGATCGATTTTTTGGGCAGAGTCACTTGAAGTTTTCTTTTTCTTTTTCGGAATCATGAAATTTGGTGAATAAACGGTGAACATGACAAAACAATTTTAATTTCTTTCATAAATCGGTATGGCTATTTTTTGATCAAATTTTTGATTGGAGTAGATGCCTGAGAACTGTGAAATTAAAATTATGAAAATGAACATTTTTCAAAAATATTTAAATATTTCTCCTATACCCTTTCCAGAGCTGAATTTTGATATTTTCAAATTTCTTTTGTACCCATCCAGGGCAGAATTGATTAAATTTCAAATTTTTCCCCAACAGAAAAGAATTTTATAATTGAAAATTTCTTCAGTATCACGGCCACATTACCCCCCTCTCTCCTAGAGAAGAATTTTCATTGACAATTTCAAATTTTTTTCGTAACCCTCTTTTTGAGCATAATTTTGATAACTTAAATTTTTCTTGTACCTCATCCCCCTCCTCCTCCTCCGCTCTCAAAAAGAGTTCAAGTTTTGAAATGAATTTTTTAAAAATAATACAACATATTCTTGTTCATTTATCCAATAATGAAAAATAGTAAGCTAAAATTATCCTGAAAATCATGAAAAATTAGATAAAATACTTACTGAGCATATTTTTTAGTTCATATTGCAATGAAAATTCTTCACTCACCTGCAACAAAAAAACAAAATAAATTGTTCATTAGTTGATAAATATTGAATGAAATTTCATTTTGTTACTAGACTAAAGCAATTTTTTTTTTTTGAAAAATCGTGTCACAAAGAAATTATTTTTCAAGTACTTTGAAAAAGATTGAAAGATGATGAAACATCGACGAATGAGGATTCGTACAATAATTTTTTTCTCAATTTGTTTTTTTTTATTTTTCGTAAGTAAATCAAATGTGGGAAAAAGCACGTACTTGAAGATTTTCAAAGTTTTTTGAAGCACGTTTTCAAATTTCAATCATCAATCAAAAAATTGTTGGGTCGTAAAATCAGTAAAATAAATACATACGATGTGAATTTAGCAAGGTACATATGGTACCTACCAAAACCAATATCAACAGATTGAAATTCCAGATTTAAAAAAAATGGTCATTATTAGGTAATGATCTTGAAATTCTCGATTTTCTGTGTTAAAATTTTTGATTTCCATTCTGAAATTTTTATTTTTCTCAAACTTCACCTTCACATCGCTGGAGCATGTTTTTCATCTTTTTTTTTTTAAATGTTGATAAAAATATTGAGTTTTATTCAAAAATTTTCTGAAGTTTCTTTTTTCAAGGAAAATTTTTATTGGAAAAATGTGCAATTTTTTTAGTAGGGTACCTATTGAAGTTTCTATTTTTTCTAATATTTTTTCTCGCTTTGCTTGAAGCTAATAAGTACAGGGTGTTCCATGAATCGTTTGCCAAGCATATTTTTTCGGATATAACCGGGTAAGTACCACTAAAAAAAATTCTTGGGATGAACATATGTTGCCTATTTTGAAAATTGAAGGGGCAAATGCTGCTTCTAAAAAAATCACGTCAAAATTTTTTTTCAACCGTGGGAATGGATAGTACTTCGAAAACTGAATAAATTTTGACTTTATAACTTTTTGCCTATTTTTAAAACTGAAGGGGCTACGAAAAAAATTCTCAAAAAATGAACTGATCCAGAGAATGTATAGTACGTTAAAAACTGAAGAAATTTTATTTTGTAGACTTTTCGCTTAACATCAAAAATAAAGGGGCTATGGGTCATTAAAAATTGAGAAGATTTGAAAATTTTTTGAAGCTCATTTACTTTGAGTGATGCGTTGTCCCTTCATTTTCGATGTTGAGCAAAAAGTCCACAGAACAAAATTTCTTCAGTTTTCAACGTATTATCCATTCCCTTGATCAGTTCATTTTTTGAGACTTTTTTGAACAATTTTTTCGTGGCCCCTTCAATTTTAAAGATAGGCAAAAAGTCATATAGAAAAAATTTGTTCAGTTTTCAAAGTACTATCCATTCCCACGATTGAAAAAATTTTTTTGACGTGATTTTTTTGGAAGCAGCATTTGCCCTTTGATTTTTAAAATAGGCAACATGTTCATCCCATTTTTTTTTTTTAGTGGTAGATACCCGGTTATATTCAAAATAATATGTTTGGCAGACGATTCATGGAACACCCTGTATAAATGACATCAATTTGAAAAAAAATTCTTGAAATGAGGCGAAGAATTGATGATTCTATTTCTAGAAAAATGCATTGAAAAGAAATCATGTTTTCTCCTCATCAAAATAATAAATTTATTTCATTTTTTGTTACATCTGGTTAGAAAGTGCTCGCCTTTTTTCTCGTTTTTTTTTTTTTTTTTCAGAAATGAAGGGGAGTGGTGTGTGTGTGAACGAATTCATTGAGAGATTGGCACAAAAAACGCACGAATTTTTAGTTTTTAAATTTTTGTACGAATCTTGTCATGATATTTTTTGGGTTACGTTGTACATGACTAATTGACTACAATAGAAAATTTTCATTTTTTTCTTGGAAATTTCTCGTTCAGTTGATAAAACCAAGCACTGAGTAAGTAGATCATTCTGAAATTTTTTCCTCAAAAATTGAATGAGTTCAAAAGATATCTGAAACAAAAGTTGTATTCAGACCTTAAAATACTGGGTGAAAATGCCACTCCACTAGTACAATTTTTAACTCGTTTTAGTTGCACTTCAACAAAAAGTAGCAAAAATGTTAATAATTTTACATTGAAAATTTTCAACATTTTGATTTTCCTTGAATTTGTCAGTGGAAGAATCAAAAATAGAGTATTTTTTGACGAATTTGAAGCAAGAAAAATAGTATGAAAATGGTCAGAGAAATTCAAAAAATATGTTTCATTTTTCAAATTCAGTGGACTTCATATGACTTGGAAACTGATTGCTCTCAATTTTTTTTGATAGCTGTTTTGTTACAATTTTTTTGAAATAATTGTACCAGAAACCATTCTGAGTTGGAATCATGGGGGGGGGGGGACAAAAATTGGTACTTTTCGACTGAGGTAAGCTTTTTCCAATTTTTTTGATTCAAAACGAAAATTCCAAAATCGTTTCTTCAGAAGGTATTCTCGACTGTAATTACTATTTTGGGACTAGCGGGGGGGGGGGGCGCAAGTTTTTCTATTTTCACTCAAAAATGCTACTGAGATCAGCTACCTTTAACTGTATTACTTAATTTTTGATTCAGAAAATACTTTTATAAAAATTGACTTTTTACTTATAACGATTGAAAATGTGTATTTTTTCAAAAATGGAACTATCGATAGAAAATTTCTGACGATTTTTATAATAATTTGTATTCCCTTTATTTACACCTGAAAAATAAATAAATTTCAGCATTTTCATCAAAAATTCCACAAAAATTGTGGAGAAAGCTCTTTATTTCCTGCGAATACATATAGAGAAATAGAAGGATATGTCAGCGTGTCATTTCCTCTCATCCAAATCCTTTTTAAAGTTCAGAAAAAAAGAAAATCCTAGTGCCACGTATACGGAACACCGACATCGTTGTCCTGGTCAACTCGGCCGAAAGATGAGAGGAAAAAAAAGGCAACCTAGGACGAGCTACGTTCCGCCATCGATGATGAAATTACACCAGCTCAGCAGCTGACCACGCCGCCGAGTCACGCAAACAAAACGAAAACAAATGAACTCGACTCTGCAGGAATGTAGTCGTATATTTGAAATCGAATGACAAATAGACCTCTTTTAACAGCGTTACCTAATCCCACTCCGGTGAATTTTTTCCTCTGTGTTTCTTCAAAGACCCGCACAACCGAACGGATCGGTATACAGAACGTTTCGAAACGATCCGGCCGCTTGGCCGGAATAAAATTTCACAAAATGGAAAAAAATACCTACGAGAAAACGAGAACACGACCGCGCTTTCATCCGATTTCAAAAACCCGATGGTATTCTCGTTTAGCTGCGGCATATTTTGAAATTCTATTAAGCGAATTATTCGCCATAAAATAAACATCGCGGAAAAAAACACGGCTAGGGAGGTACGCGAGCGGCGGGCTTTTGCACCGGGCCTCGACGCCGTGCTCGCGAACAACATTCGAACGTAATTACTTGTAAAAGAATGTCAAAATAAATCTACGAATGCAAATAAAAACAGCGAGTGCGAGCTTTTCGTACAATTTTTTTTTCTCGCATTGGTGCGCTTTTTATGGCTATTTTATGCATAACATTCGGAAATAAAACATTGTAGGTAATTACGGTAATAAAATGCGGGAAATAAAGAATTGCGTTTAAAGTTCTCGCCGCCGCTCTCCAGCTTGTTATTACATTCATAACGTTAAGCGAACCAGCGAAAAGTTTTGCCACAGCAGAATTTTCGAAATGCGCTCCTTTAGAAAAATGACTCGAGCTGGGGTCGTGTCGTCGTCTCTTCTTCTATTGCTCTTGTTTTGGTATATGCGCCTCGTATATCTCCAGACCCCTCGTCCCCCGCCTGGCATTTTGTATTCTTGCCTTTTTTTTTTTCGGGGCCGAGCATATTTTACTATTTTTTACTACCATTGTTCGTGGTATGGCAGCCGCGAGCTTGGTCGGTGTGAATACGCGAGCGAGAATCGTCGCAGTACCCGTTTGGAAAATTCACCCTGCTTCGGGACCGTAATAAATTACCGTCGTGAAATAATGCCCTGGTAAACGCAATTGACATTTAAAACTTTCAATTTGATAATTGAAGATAAAAACAAACGCCGTCGTACTTTTATTGTATTCGAGAAGTTGCTCGGCGGTGGCTGACTAAGTTGAATTATGGAGTCTTGGGCGAAATATTACGTTCGCGAATAAGCCATAAGTGGATGGAGAAGTAGAGCAGGGCTAGAGACGTGTGCGAGCCATATTCGAGCATGAAATATGTACCATAGATGCTGATGTTTATCGGTCAACGTGAGCGTATAAAATACTTGGCCAATTCTACATATTTACCAGTTAACAATATCAACGTTGAGGTTTTCCTATGTAACCATTTTTTTGCCCCTGCTGCCCGTCCAGTCGCCCGCAGCCCATTGCCAGCGCCGTACAGCAATTTTTATGTCAAGAACAAATTACAACAATAGTCTTGTCTCTTGTTTTATTACCCGCAGATAAAAAGAAGATACTTCACCGTAGCTTTTTTCAAGGACTTGGAGTGGGGGGAAAAAAACTTCGCAAGTTTTTCCAACTTTTCCATCGTTCAAAATTCTACGTGCTCGGTTAGCTCGTAAAAACGCTTTCGAATGATAAATTGCGACAAATCGTCATTACTGTGCAACAAAATTTCAACTTTTGGGTAGCGTTGCGGAGGCTGCGCCGCGACGCGTCGTATAAATGGATGGCGCAATTTTGGCCGCGTGAAAATCGCATTCTGTAGCGATAAAATAACGTCGGGGTGGTTTCAACAGCCCCCCTGGACGTGTCCGGCCACCAGTGGTACGTTGCAGTCGATATACATGACGACTTTTTATCATTTTTTGTATTCGAAGCTCCCCCTGGGTTTCGGCAGGGTATTTCGGTGGTCTGGCCGTATCGTCGTGTTATTTTGCAAAGTCTTATCTGGTTTAATCTTCGGATGGTTTGGAAGAGGATATTGCGAAGTGGAGAGTTCGTAATTGAATTAAGAGTGTAGAGGGGGTTTGGGATTGGATTGATGATGGTGGATTTCGATTGGAGATGGATTTTCGGAATTAAGATAATGGAAGAGATGAAAGGATGGGTGACGAGTGAAAGTGTGGAGATGTGCTGATAGAGGGGCGAGGGGAGTTACTCTCCCATCGAGGATTTTTTAGTGACTAGTTGGTAAAATTTGCTATTTGTACCCATATTTTCCCAAATTGGAAAAATTGAACATTATTGTTTTTTTTTGTTTTTTTTTTCAATGAGAAAACAGAATTAAATTAATCAGTTTCTGGGGAAAAATTCATCATTGGCGTTAATATTTTCTCAACAGTAACGATGGCGATGGCGTAGCGAAGTGTATTTTTCTGGGGGGGGGGGACTGACGTTCACGGTTTTGCCACTTTGAAGCTGAAATTTGCCTACTTTGGAGACGAATTGAATTTGTAGTAAAATTTTTTGTTTTCATAAACTCAGTGGTGTAGCAAAGTGTGGGAAAATATTCCATGAAAATGATGTTCAGTTGGCAGTTTAAACATTTCGACTTTTTTTTTGCATGTACATTTTTAGTTGGCAATTTTCTTTTTTCACTTTCCCCCTTCAAAAAAAAGTTGTGCTGAAACCGTCTCTGAAATTAAAACCTTTTCTTGAATCTTTATTATTTAGGATTTTGTCGAAAATTTCTATTTGCCTTTGTTTGTCTGAGATCCAGGGAACTTGGCAAGAGGGTCATCGGAATAAGTAGTTAAGAAGACGCGAATACTTTTGCTCAAGGGAGTGATGATTTTGACGATTTTTTTGGGAGTGGGGCACTTGTTTTTTTTTTCAAATTCAGATTTACTGACGAAAATTACGAAATAATTTTGAAAGGAAAAAGTTCAAATCAATATAATTCAAATTAATGAATAAATTTTCTGAAAATTTTTTCCAAATTCTCTAATATTCTTAATTCGTCCAAAAAATTTTCAAGTTGAAATTTTCTTTAAATTTTTTACCAGTTAAATTTCTTTCAAAATAACCTATGTAAGCACATAATTTTTTTAAATTCTTTCAACTCAAAACGAAAAAATGGCATGACATCTTTGGGAAATCACTAAATTTTTGAATAATTGTAGTCCCTTCTAACAAAAGTTCTGGAAAATCGACCTTCGTACAAAAATTCGGATATATCGTTGAAAAAATTGTAAAAATTTGAAAACCAATTTTAAAAACTTGAAAAAACTTTTTGAATAAATGAAGTGAAGGCCAATTAAGATCAACCATACAAGTCCAAAATATCTGGGTAATTAATACTAACAGCATAGTTTGAAACCTGTAAATGAAAAAAGGGACCTAGGTGTAATTTTTTTTCCTTATTGGAAGATGATAATGAAGCTTCTAGCATGGAAAAATTTTTATACCTAGGTCCCTTTTCTCATATACAATTTCTGTGAGGGGTTTCGAATCGAATTTATATTCTTTAGTTAATACCAAGTTATGGTAATACTAATATTGGTTTTCAAGTTGGAAAGTTTTTTTTTTTTAAAATTCAGAATTGAAAAACTTTTTAAACAAATTCTAGGTTAGAATTTTGAAAAATTTCGAAATTGGAAAAAAATGATGTTGAAATTAACTGCGGAATGTTTGATGATCTGGAAATTTCAGGGAATTCTGAACATACCCTGAAATTTTTTTAAAATCCAAAAGTAGGATATAAGGGAAAAGTGATAAATTTTCAACTTTTGAAGGTATTTTTTCGCAAAATTTTTAGCTCTCGCTTCGTTCGGGCTCAACACATTAATATATTATCTCAACCAAATGATTGAAATTTTACCTCCTCATCGAATTTTTATCAACTGGAACAAGCTGGAAAGATGGCAGGTGCTCGCGTGGAATTTATGAATTTAAGGCACATGTTTTTTTAGGGGGGGGGGGGAGGAATTATAAAGAAAGTTTAAAATTTCAGTTCGGAAAAATCCAAGTTTTCATTCGTATGATTTGGTAGACACCCTAACGTAATTTGTTTCATTTTTTTAAAACTGTAAGAGGTTTTCCTTTTCATTTTGAATTTTATTTTGGCACAAGTTTTGTGGGGGGGGGGGGGGCAGAAATTTTCAAATTTGAATTTGAATCGTTTTTGTGGCTGAAAAGGTGGCATCTAAAAGTCTCATTAAAATAGTGATTTTTGAAAAAAAAAATCGTTAGACATCTAGTGAAAAAATTACTCTCTAGGTCTGGAAAACTCGAAAGAAGATCCTCCCCGGTTAAGATGGTGAAATCCGCTTTTTCACCGATTGGGACAAAACTCGCCCAAAACATCAGTCATGATCTAAAAATACTCCAAAAAATTTTTGGCTCGACCCCCCCCCCTCCCCCTTACGCGAGTTAAATGGCTGTAAATGCTAAAAATTCAATCTTATATAGGTATCTTTGGAGGGAGTGGTCCAAAAATTTTGAGATTTTCACAGAAAATAGTCAGTGGGTATAGGTGTATACGTGAGAATTTTTCATTTTTTTTTTGCAAAATTAGGAGGGTTTTAGAGAGGAGTTGAAAATCTCAAAAATTCGTTGGAAAAAATTGGGGGAACCCGTGGCTGGAATTTTTCTTAAAAAATTGATCATACTTTTAGGTATAACATATATTTTTTTAGACGGGGGGGGGGGGCATGGTCAAAAAAATTAAAACTCAGAAAAAACGTGTTTTCTGTTGCTTTTTTGATGTTATACACCTAAGGATATTATTAATTCTTCAAGAAAAATTCCAGCCATGGGTTCCCCCCCTCAATTTTTTACGAATTCTCGAAATTTTCAACCCCCCTCCTCAACCCTCCTAATTTTGCAAAAAAAAAAAAAAAAAAAATTCTCACGTACACCTACCCACTCAACCCACTGACTATTTTCTGTGAAAATTTCAAAAAAAATTTTGAATCATCCCCTCCAAAGATATAAAATATTGAATTTTTGGAATTACAGCCATATTACTCTGGTAGGGGGGGGGGGGATCGAGCCAAAATTTTTTGGGGGTAGTTTTACGTCATGACTGACCTTTTGGGAGAGTTTCGTCCCAGTCGGTGAAAGGGCGGATTTCATGATCTTATCCGGCGAGGCTCTTCATCTGGAAAACCTGGAAAATTCAGGAAAATTATTTCTGAAGCATTGAGGACACTGCAAGGGCGTCAATACGTGAAAACTGTAATTCTTCAATGATTTTCTCTCGCCCTCCACTTTCAAAAACAAAACCAAAAGTTCGTCGGGAGTTCCCTTGTTAAAAACTGTCATCGCGTCGTTATCAGACAACAATTTCGTAAAGATCGTTAAAAAGGACTCGCCGTTCCGCGTCCTTTACCCGTTTAAAGCCTTTTATAGTCTATTCGAATTAATTATACCGAGCTGGTCTCGAAACGATATTAATTTAAAGATTACCAAACGTAACGACAAGTTAATTACTTTAAGAAGGAATTATTCTGCGGAGTTTTTTCCGCTGCTGTTGGTGCGATGCTCTGCACCTCGCCGCAGCTTCGGATAAAATACGTTTATTCGTATAGCATATTTCTTTTGAACTATTTAACTATATATAGAGTGTATTTTCTTATAGACTGGAGTAGAAAACGTTCACGTTAAATCAACTAAATTACGTTCACGAGTAAAATAACACAACATGAAAAATAAACAAGACTCATCGTAGCGTGAATTTTGGTTGAAAAGTATTAAGCCATTTGCATAAATTTAAATTTTGTTTGCCGTTTAACCTTTGTTTTTTAAATTGCGACATCTCCTCTGTCCCTTCTCGCAGCATCGCGCGGTTTTTTACTCTTTCTATGCGCCGCCGTAGCTGATATACGAAAGCATTTAAAATGGCTTTTTCAGTTCGGTAGCGTTATTCATGGTGTGCGCAGCCTTACGACCGCGTCGCTGGAAAAATAATTCAGGGCTGCGAGGTTGTTCACATTTTATTATAAAATAACGCTCGATAACGAATTACTTGGCGTATGAAACCTTCGTATCGATAATGGCATTCAATTAAAAGGTAATTTTTTCCTCATTTTTTTGAACGCCGCCAATAATACCCGAGTTATCGAGAGCCCTGTGTAGAGCAAGGGCGGGCGAGAATCGGCGTTAATTCGATAAAATGTCGACTCCGGTGTTTCGCAGGACGAGAGTAGTTTATGTTTTTGTTATGGTACAATTTCATTAACAATTTCAATGCTCGTCGTGATCCTTTCGTTTATGACGTTGCGAAAAACATTCGCCGGTGTCGTATTTGTTAAGTGTTTCTGTACCATTCCTAACCCTCTTTTTTATTTAATTTACCGGCGAAAAATAGTTCCGGATAAGATTTTCGCGTTCGTACGCGTAAAAGTAGTTATATTTTCTGTTCTTTTTTTTTATACGTCGACGATACGAAGAAGAAGGGTGAAAGGCGGCGAGGTGCGGGCGGTTTTAAAAGCCATCTCGGAATAAGAGGTTTTGGTGTAATCGCGTTCTCTTGGTTAATTAACATCGCCGCTCTCTTGTTCCAAAAGGTTACAACTTACAGTGTAGTTAAGATGATTAATAGGTCGCTCGTTATGGCCGCTTTTGTAATCTTTATTCTCTCTTATGTAACCTCAAATTTGAGAAAAATTCTCAAACCGGAGAGATTACACGGGTAGCAGCGTGTTTCGAGATGTAAACGGTGTCGCTGCGTCCTTGTCGGGCCAATGTCGAAGGATTCATTAGGTAACGAACCCCCTGCCCCGTACTTGGCCCGGTGCGTTGGTTGACATTACACGAGATCTTGTTAAGTTAGTTTATCGTCCAGAGTGGAATGGGAAAAAACCAGGATTAGGGGTGATTAGGATGTTGCGTGCTGAGATGGTGAATTTTTTTACAAATTTTTACCCTAAAACGAGAGATAAATTTAGATTTATTATTATTAATGTTGGCATCGCGTCGTCGCGTCGTGTTAATTAGATTAATCGAATTGAGCTATCGAGATCGTTTATTATTCTGGGAGTGATAAAATGTGGAATTTGATTAAAAAGCGTCGAGCTAGAGTGTGCTTTTTTGTGATAGGTAGGCAGTTTTGTACTGGAATTCAAGTTTATTGGCAGAAAAAATTCTAAATTTTGGTAGGTATTCGTTGGAAATTTTATAAAATTAAAGAATGTTTATTTTTAATCCTTTGTTAAATTTTGCAATATACGTTTTTTTTTCTAATATTAAGGGGGGAAAATACGAAATCAAAATTTGAAAAATTAAAGTTTTGAAAAAGACATAATATTTTGACAATTTTAAGCGAATACAACTTTTCGAAAAAAAAAGGTCAGTCCTATACCAAAAAAAACTATCAAATTTTGAAATGGGAGAAATGAAAATAATAGTTTTAAAAAATTGAAAGAACTCTAGATTTTGAGAAAATTACACTAATTTTGTGAAAAATTCGTTGATTTCAATTTTTTGAAGAATATTAGGTAACAAATTGGAATAAGACGAAGTATACAACTTGTTGAAAAAAAAAGGTCAGTTCTTTCAAAAATAAATTATATTTTTAAAATTCGAAAATTAAAAATAATAGTTTAAAAAATTGAAAAAAGTCCAAATTTTGAGAAAAATTACACTAATTTTGTAAAAAAAATTCTTCGAAAACATTAACAAATTGAATTATGACAAAATTTTTGAAAAATGGTGACAAAGCATTACGATTCAAATTAAAATATATAGCTTTTTGAGGGCAAGAAGTAAATTGTTTAAAGAAATTACACGTGCTAATAATGTTTCAAATGTGAGCATTAATTTTAAATTTTTTGAGAAGAAAATAAATGAGGAACTGAAGTTTTGAGATGTCAAATTTGTAAAAACTTTTGAACATAAGCGCACCCAGAAATCGTGTAAGGGAGAGGATCAGATTTCGAGAAAAAATGTGGGGGGTCAAAATTCAATGAGCTGGAGTAATTAGGGTATTTTCAGTTGGCAGATAATACATACCTATTTAGGTACCGACAGATTTGAGAGAAGAAAAGTTCAAAAATCTGATTTTTTTTAGTCAAAATTACTGATTTTTTCTGATAAATGGAGCATTGACTGAGAAATTAGTAATTTTTAACTGAAAAATCAGTGAAAATCACTAATTTTTAATTAAAATCAATTCACTGATTAAAAAAGACAGAATATCTGCAAAGGGTATGGACGGATAAGGGGTGAATTTGGCCCCCGGCGCTTTTGGGCTCCTAAACACCTTAAGTCGTGTATATTGACTAGAAATAATTTTTCACAAAATTTTGGACCCCTACCCCCCTCTCTTTCGGAGCTATGGCCATTTTATTGCATTATTTTCAAGAATTTTTAATTTCAACGGAAGTGAAGGAAATTTTTTGTTCTTTGGCACAAAGTTACATCTCGTAGAGGTGTATTTATGATGATTTTTTCAACAATTTTGGTGCACTCCTTCACGTTTTTTCGGCTATTTGAAGTTTTCAATCGTAAAAAACACCACATAAGCGAAGAGCGACCACCCTGGAAAAATTCCTAAAAAATACGTTTTTTTATGTAGAATTTTACTATGTATTTGGTTTTGGCGATTTCTTTGAACTAAGGGCCGAAAATCGCGAAAAACCGTACAGAAATGTTGTAATTTTAGCAGATTTTTCAAATTTTGAGCGCTTTATATAGAAAGAAATGACCAAATAAGGAAACCAATTTCAAATTCGTGTTCAGCAGGTCAAAATACCCCGGTAAACACCCTTTTCGTAATAGTTTTGATTAAAATTTCAAAATTCACCTTTCTCACTGATTTTTAATGAAAAAAAAAAGTGAATTTCGAGACTTCGAGTAAAACGATCGCGAAAAACGTATTTTTCGGGGTATTTTGACCTGCTGAGCACGAATATGGATTTGGTTTTTTCATTTCGTCATTTTCTCATGTGTACTACCTCTTTCTTCATCCCCAAGCCCCCATTCACACCCTTTTCTTTTAATTTATGTATATTTCAACGTCTCGCCAAAATCCATCTGCTAAGACGTATTATTTAGAGTTGAGAGTTTTTCAGATAGGGTTTCATTTTTGCCACTTTTTTAATACGTTGATTTATGGTCGTCCTGGAGTTGAAATCCTCCCATTTAAATTTCGAACTTCCTAATTCTATTAATAGTGATGTTATTGGTCTTAAATACGGTTTTATTTTCGGAAAAAAGGTGTTTCTTGTGTTTTTGACCAACAATGCTCCCCCCCCCCAATGCCCCACCTTAGAAAATCAATAATGAATTAATTTTGTACAGCGCAACAACGTGATGCCAAAATGATAATTAGGAATATTTGAAAAAAATCAAGCATCTTTGATGCCCCGCTCCTGCTTTCGTGAAACATTTTTTCAATCTCGAATTGTAATGTTGATTCTTGTGGAAAAATTTCAAAAAATTATTGTTCGAGATCTGGGCGCGCAATATTGTAACTCATTGGCACGATTTAATGTCAAAGACATGGAGGATACGTGGAAAATAAATTCACCATCACTCCTCTTGTACGGTTCTGTAGCTGAAATTGGACTCAAAAATTTTGAAATGGAAAGATTTTGGTTTTCGACTAATTTTAGGTCGTTAGAACACGAATATGACAGTAATTATTGTGTATAATAATTTTCTTGCTCGAAAGACCCGATTCAAACTTGAAAATGAGGACGTTTTAGGGAAAAATGACGAAATGAAAAAAACAAATCCATATTCGTGCTCAGCAGGTCAAAATACCCCGAAAAATACGTTTTTCGCGATCGTGTTTACTCGAAGTCTCGAAATTCACTTTTTTTTTCCATTAAAAATCAGTGAGAAAGGTGAATTTTTGAAATTTTAATCAAAACCATTACGAAAGGGTGTTTACCGGGTATTTTGACCTGCTGAACACGAATTTGAAATTGGTTTCCTTATTTGGTCATTTCTTTCTGTATAAAGCGCTCAAAATTTGAAAAATCTGCTAAAATTACAACATTTCTGTACGGTTTTTCGCGATTTTCGGCCCTTAGTTCAAAGAAATCGCCAAAACCAAATACATAGTAAAATTCTACATAAAAAAACGTATTTTTTAGGAATTTTTCCAGGGTGGTCGCTCTTCGCTTATGTGGTGTTTTTTACGATTGAAAACTTCAAATAGCCGAAAAAACGTGAAGGAGTGCACCAAAATTGTTGAAAAAATCATCATAAATACACCTCTACGAGATGTAACTTTGTGCCAAAGAACAAAAAATTTCCTTCACTTCCGTTGAAATTAAAAATTCTTGAAAATAATGCAATAAAATGGCCATAGCTCCGAAAGAGAGGGGGGTAGGGGTCCAAAATTTTGTGAAAAATTATTTCTAGTCAATATACACGACTTGAGGTGTTTAGGAGCCCAAAAGCGCCGGGGGCCAAATTCACCCCTTATCCGTCCATACCCTTTAACTGGTTCAAATTTAGAGAGTGGTATGTTTATTCGAGAAATAATTATTAAAATATTGCCCGGGCAAAGTAAAGGCGAATTTTTTTTTTAAATCATACTCTTTTTTTGACATTTTTATGATCAAAAAATCTCCTTGCCAAGCGTAAGGGGGACTCGAGCCTCCTGAGCTCTCCTGGTTGCGCTTATACTTTCGAATAAAATTTTTTTGATACCCCTTTATGATGAACTAGATAGTACCTACTTAGACGAATTGAAGAATATGATCAAGTTCGGAAAAAATACTTGTAACTTTTGAGAAAAGAGGTATGCACCTTGCAACTAGATCTAAAACTATGAGAATTTTCAAAATTTTGTACGAAAAAAACTGACCAAATATAGAGAAACTGTGACTAGGTAATTTTCAATAAGAACCTGTACAATTTTTCCAGAAGAAAGAAAAATTTTGCAACAAATTGCTAAACTATGAAATCAAATCAAAATCTTTTGAAAAAATGGAGTTTAAAAGAAAATGATATAAAAATAAGACATTAACCAAGGAGATCTGCTTAATTTTGAAAAATGATGTTTGGAAAAAACCATAACGTTTGGAAAAAAATCATTTAGATTTCAAATTGTGAGAATTTCTGAACAAAAAATTATAAAAAAACTTTAAATGAAAATTTTTTAACATGTCTTTAAACAAAATTTGCAAAAAAATTATCATATGAGTTTGAAAAAAAGTCGATACTTACTTTGGGAAAATTATTTTTTTTTTAATTGGAAATTTTTAAGGCAACTTGGAGAAAAACGACTGAATCTACAATCTCAAACTTCTCCTGCTCCTAATTCTAAATCCTATGTGAACATTGATCAAATGGCCTGGCTGATCAGTCGAAAATTCTGGCCATTCTTTTGTCAATTTTTTATTAATTTAATAATGTTGATCAGTATACAAATAAATGATCAATTGCGAATTTTTTTAAGATGTCTACGGGGGGGGGGGAATAACCCCCAGAAAATAGCAAGGATTTTATTGATTTTACTGTGTAATGCAAGACTTTTCAGCATCTTCATCTTACCTTGAATTTTCCAATCGAAGGATAAAAAAAGAAGGGTTTTTATGGACAAATTCAAAGAAAAAAAAAATGGCAAGAAAAATCCAGAAAATTGCAATAATTTTCATTTTTCAGATCCAGTAAACACGCTTGTTTTTGAATTACATAGAAGTGGTAAATGGAAACGTGTTAATAAGTTTCAAGTCGTTCATTGTTGAAAAATTTTATAAAGTAATTTTTTTCAACATTCAATGACATGGAGACATTTTTTTCACCATTTTCCCCATCAAATGATTATTTTTCAATTTTAAAACTATAGGTGAGTAGACTGAGTACCTACCTACTTCTTTCTAAAAATTTCTCTAATTTTAATATTTACTCTTTAAAACTTCCTCAAAGGATGCATTTTTTTAATTTCGAAAATTTATTATTTCTTCCAGAAAATTTCAAAAGACATTTTTATTTGCAATTTTTTGAAATTTTAACATTTTTTTCATGAAAACGTATTACAATTTTTTCAAATTTCGAATTTATGTTCATCAAAATTGATCTTTTTTTCGTAAAAATTCTCATAATTTCAAATCCTAGAGAATTTTTTGAATGATGATTTTTTCCACACTTCATCAGTTTCTTCAAAAAAAAATTTCTTCGTTTCGTAAAAATTCTGATATTTTTTTCGTTGAAAATTCAAAATTTGTAATTAAATGCCTACATTAAAAAAAACATGTTTCTATCGTGCCATTTTCTAAATAATTTGAGATCAAATGAGGTTATCTGATCTCTCTGTATTTGAGCTTGAATAAAATGAAAAGGCTGGAATGAAACTACAAAGGGTATATGAGAATGTTGTCCCTCCCTCTCCCCTGGTTATTCGAAAAAATCACAAATTCTCACTTCATCGAAAAATTCTCTAATATTCTTCTCCTTTCTTTTTTCCCGAAAATGATGGTAGATTTTATCCCAGGTTGAAAGAGGCGAAAAGAAGGAAGATGGAAATTTCCCAAAATAACGGTCTACTTTTCCAAAAATTACAATAAAACAAACGCTAGCATGGTGAAAAATTTCACCCAGTGACCTATTATCGAGCTTGATTCGAAAGGACCATCGAATAGGTTTAAAATTCGCATCGGAATTCAGATAATTCTCATCACACGACACGATCCTCGTACATACGACATGTTTAAAATTTATTCCTCTTCGCGTATCGTACCTACGAGTATGTTTGTGTATGTGAATCAGAAAATAACAGATGTTACATTGTAATTCTGCACGAGCTCGCGTATGTATACAAAATACGAAAATATTTACACGTAAAAATAATCGCGACTTCGGTGGTTAATTTTGTATATAGAGTAATTTTAATCGAGACAAATATTACACTCTGGTATAAGATAACATGTGTGCGAGTTGGTAACCGTAAATCACACGCTTATTAGTAATTCATACACGGTATAAGTTTTTACGATTGTTTTCTCGTACGTTATAATTTGCTGAGTGTGCTAGGCTTATACATAGGTATAGGCGTAGGTATAATATTAAAGCTATTTACGCCGGGCGCCGGCACGGGCGTGTGATAATACGAGAATTTTGCGGGATTTCGGTATAATGAGCTCCATTAGAAAAGCGTTTGTTTATAGAACGTCTTATAATTCTTCGATTACTGTTAAGAAATTTATTCGAATCCTCATCTTTTCCTTACTAGCGGAACTTTGGTTGTTTGTCGGATTATACTTGTGCACGCCGAAGAACCGATTCGCATTGTTATTTAAATCGTACTCAGGTGGAATAGCTTTACATCCGAATATTTTATACTCGTAGTCGTATCGTAATATACCAGATACCCGGCCGCCGCGAAATTTACACAGACCCCGGAAGATATTGCGAATATTGTTCTGCATTAGCAGCCTCGCCCTCTCTTTCGTATTAATGGTCGAAGAAACAACTCTATTTATCTGATTGTTATATGGAATATGGAGTAGGTGAGCGAGGCACCGCCACAGTATGAGAAAGTTGTATAGTTTTTTCTTTTTTGTAATGCAAATTTATCATCGCGTTGTTTGCCACGAGACGTCAAAAACTTATCGATTATATGTCTTCGATGTACAAGAAAAACGATCTTATCGTCGGAATAGTTTTAGTGTTTTTTCTTTTTTTTTTTTTCGAAAAGAAAAAACCAAAGTTACCACCAACGAGCCCAGTGACATACATATTTATGGAACTATAAAAAATCTTTGAAAATATTTTATACTTTTAACATAATAAAACATTCGATTTTTCAATTTGGTAATTCTATTTTTTTTTTCTTTTCAAATTTTCATGATCTTTTTTCAAACACGTGTCAGCTTCATCGTTCATCCATCGCGACCGAGTATCAATTCACGTCCTCGATGGCCATTAAAAGGACGCGTAAACGATATTTTCAAAGTCTTTTCGAACTCGAGTGGGCGTCTGAATGGGTTTGGGTATCATTGACCGTACTTTTGACTGCTGCTGTGGCCCGAGCTACTGTCGAGAAGTGTATAAACATCGGGTTGTCTTGCGGTACTCTCGGTAATCCTTTTTATTAGCCTATTGTTTTTATAATGTTTACTGTTTAGCGAACCGTTGGAGAATATTTTAAAGAGGTTTCAATTTGTACGAATGTTATGGTTTGGAGTCGTATTTGGGTTAGATTTTTAATTCGTGGAATTGCGAAATTTTTTCTCAGTGAATTTGTGTGATTGAGAAACCGAAAAAGACAAAAGTCGATGAGTTTTTGAAAGTTGAAAATTATTATCGATTTGGAAATATGATTGAAAAAAATGGAAGTTTGCGATGAAGTTATGATGGGGTTTAAAAAAATTAAGTTTCTATCAAATTTAAAGTTGGTATCCATGTAATCTATGAGGCAGAAATTTCCCGAATTTCGATTATCAATTTTTAGTTGAATTGAACGTAAGAAGATCAATCGCAAATTTTTTTAAAATTAAACAGCAATTTAGGCTATTTAGACTTTTGAAAAATTATCGATTATTGATCGACTGGAAATAGTGGATGAGTTTTTTGATGATTGAATCTCGAAAACTGATCGATAATCAATATTCTTGAAGCAATCAGATGCGAAAAGATCGATTGCTTTCTAAAAATGGAATCAAGAAATTTCGAGTGCCCATTTTTATGAAATCGAAAAAAGGTTATCGATAACGATTTCTGGAAAAATCGAAAGCAATCATGATTGATTTTTGGAGTGTTGAAAATTGAATCTCGAAAAATGAGCTAATTATCAAATCAAATGAAATCCTAAAAAAAATGACATCAATAATCAAATTTTGAAACAATCAAACGAAAGCAATCGATTGTAAATTTTTTCGAAGTAGTAATTGAAAAATTTTGATCGAGTTTTACAAGAACGAAAATGGCGATCCATTTTTATAAAAACAAAAATTATCTACAACTAGTTTCTAAAAAAATAAAAAGTAGGTATTAATGGGATTTTGAGTTTTGATAAATTAAAAATTGATGAATGATCGATTTTATGAAAACCAAAAATTGTCGATTATTGGTTTGCAAAAACGATCTATGCTGGTACCTACGTTTCCCAATACTGAATTTCAAAAAATTAAGTGCATTATCGAATACAATTTCGGTTCTCATAAATAACAATATTGAAGAATCATTGCCCCTTCATTACCATAAATAGGCAAAATTTTGATCTCTAAAGAATTTTTTTATAAAAACGGAATAACAGTTTACCAATAAAAATGTTTTATGGCTCATTTTGAAGAAATGTGACTATTTTCAGGTTTTAAGACTTCATGAATGAAGAAAAGAACTTCCCATCACCTCCGTCCTGTTCCCCGTTCTCAATTTTTCAATTGTAATTAGGTATGCACCTATAATTTTGTAAAAAATTTGGTAACCAAGGGTTATAATTATTGTTTTATTAGAGTGAAGATGGAGACAAAAATTCTTTGCGAATTATGACTCGAAGTCGAAAAAGTATGGTACTTATACCTAATAATTGATTTTTCTGTTTCAGATTTCACTGGAGATCATTTTCATGTAAATCAAAAATAATAATGGTGAGTACCCTCGTGCGAGGATTTTTTTTTATTGCTACACGTTTGATAAATGTGGCCTTTTTAAATCAAATGGAATATTGTTTCAGACAATTGACTATGAACTATGTTGGTTGGTATTATTTTTTTTCTCTAAAGTAGAGGAAGAGGGGAAAGGAGTGGTAAAAAGATGAAAATAGGTACCAAAAAACGACAAAAACGTAAAATTCCTCGTTAAAAACTTCAAAAACTTCGTCAAAAACATTAAACCCCTGACAATAATGCCACCCCCTCCCCAAAATACCAAAAGTCTCAGCAAAATCACTGAAAACCTCTTCAAAAATGTGGACCCCCCCCCCCCCAGACTTTCAAATCATGGATATGGTTTAAATATGATTTTTCATTAAAATGTAAAAATATTTAATTATTTTCCAGCTTATTAACTTTTTATTAAAATATCAGATATTTATTCTTTTTAATTTTTTTTCTAATTTTTTCAAAATTGCCAACACAAAAGTTCGGCAAAATGTTTAAAAATTACGGAAATGGCAATTTTTTTTCATCTTTCATTTCTTGAAATTTCTTAGCAATTTTGTGAATTAAAAACAAAAAACAAAAAAAGACAGAAATATTTGACATTTTGAGAAAAAGTCATTAATTGTAAAAAAATTTACGGTTTTTTCAAGTCTAACAGAATTTCATTATGTCAATGGCGGGTGAAAGGTGTTTAATATTTGATCGTCAATTTCATCGATTGACCCAGGAATCCTAGAACAATAATTTATCCATATTGAAGTATAAATTATCTACTCTAAATATTTCCTATTTTTAGAGTAGGTACGAAAGGAGGTTTCAGAAGGAAATGTGGTAATTGATAACCACGTCAATCATGTTTCCTTCGAGAATTTGGCAAAATTTTAGAAAATTTAGTCGACTTTCAAAAAATTAAGAATTTGATAGAATTTTGAAAAATTTATTTCGACTATAAAAAGTTTCGAATTTCCGACGAAATATCGAAAAAATTTCAATTTTAAATTCAGCAAAATTTTGGGGAATTCCAAATTTTGGTGGTAATTTTTTTCAGTATTTTTGCAATTTCATAAATATCACTGAGTTTTCAGTGAATTTTCACTGATTTCCAGTGATTTTTTTTCACTGATTTGTTTTCAGTGGAAAAAATTTTCACTGATTTTCTCCTGTGCTGCAATTCTGACTGTTTCTCAGTGATTTTCGGTAATTTTCACTGATTCATAATTGAGAGAGTATGAAATTGTATTTTCCAGAATATCTTTTAATCTAAAAAGAATTTTTCATGTTTTTTGTTTTTTTTTTGATTTTCTCTTGGGTTTTGTCATTTTAAAGGTAGGAATATTTTTTCGAATTTAAAAAAAAATTTCATTTAAAAATTTGAGCAAATCTTTGTTTTGTCTATTTTAACACTTCTCTCCTCTTTTAGGAATATTCTTTCTATACATTTCGATACAGTAGGACACGAAATGTACCAGGAAAATTCTACTCAACTCCCTCAAATTGTTCCCTTTTCTCTGACCTCCATTCAGTCACAATAATACAATAATGTAATGGCTTAAAATCCCTTCCCTTTGCTCGAATTACTCCCCCCCCCCCATCAAATTAATTAGAACAGGATGAAAAAAAAGTCCATTCTCATCGACGAAATACACGCTCGGTAACCCTATTATTGGTCTACGATGAAATCCAATGTGGTGTGATGGTGTTTCTGGCTATCACACGAAACCAAATGATATCGATGACATAAGACCGTCAACAAAGATGTCATTGAAATTTAAACCGGCCCCTGGTAAGTCCCCCTTAATGCTACACGATTTAACGTAAACAAAAGCCTTTAGCTCGGTTACGTACGTACGTATAAGGTCCGATACCACGCACAGCAGATTTAATATCGCAACTAATCAAAAGCTAGTCTTAACAAGAAAAAGGTTTCTAGAGGACGGAAACTGAATGAAATAAAAAGACCAGGAAACCTTAACGATAAATTCAAAGTTACTATGGGTTATTTGCTGCAGGCTGCTGGTCGGCTCGGTCGAATTTTTATGATGAAATTGTTATATGTGTACCATATCTGGGAATATATAAGATGAAATATCGATACAGAGAGAAAGTATGAGCGAGACGAGGGAAGGCAATGGAGGGAATTTTTTCCACCAACAAAATATTCTCAAGTGGGTTTCGGTATAACGAACTTGCAACTTGGTCGTGATGCTGTTCGCCATAAATAGAGAAGATTGGAAATGTACTATGTACATACTCGCTCTACGTATATAGAATAAAGTCACTTATCTGTAATACGTTATAAGCGCGTCATAAGGACCGGTGAAATTACCCGGACGATGGTGGATTTGTTATTGTAATACCTTTGTAATCTCGTTAGCGACGGAACGAGCCGAGCTGGCCGGCTTTTAATATAGCAATGCGTTAATTATTCGGTATAATATTAATTCGTCCGTGTCGGACTGGATTGAACGTAGTAAGAAACATCACACCCGTGAAGAGAAAAGTTTTTCAAGCCGGTGACGGGCTTTCCCCGGCTCGAGCTCGAGCTGAATTACGTGGCGTAATTTATGTTAATGGAAGACGACGACACGAATTACTCTCGAAAAGTTGTAATCATCTTTTGAGTAAAAACAATAATTCATAACATCACCGAAACAGTTTTGTTATTAATTAAATGAAAATTGTGCAACGAACCTTTAATACAAGCCACCGCCGCGCGCCACGCCGTCGATAATATTAAGATTGCGGGATGGTGAGAGGAGAGGAGGGCGAGAAGGGGTCGTCGTCGTTGGATGGAGAACGTCATAGAAGCTCGTGTGTAGATCGTTGCATAAGTAAACGTCGTAGGTACTAGGTAGTGAAGACGTGTTGATATCAAACATCATTAGTTTGATTTTCGAGTATACGTGGCTATGTTGGGGAACAATAATGAAGCTTTTAATTAGTTTATACGTAAGAAACTCCCATTATATTCATGCGATTAAAATATACCGAAGGTGACGATTATTAAATTTTATTATATTTTATATGTGGCATGTTCTAAATAATAACGACGTGTCTCTAAAAGTAAAATTTTTCGAAATGACAGTTTCAGACTTTGTATTTTTTGAACGTATTTTTTCTTGAAATTTTGATCATTTTGGGCGATTAGACACGTTATTGGAAACCTCAAAGTTCCTCATTTTCAAAAATACGAATATTTCTATTCAAAACTAATTTAGTTTTATTTGTCGATATTCAACTTCGAAAAAACGGTTGTGATTTTCAACTTGGGATAAATTTTTGATATTTTTTGTATTTTATTCTGAAAATATTGTCCTGGTATTAGTTTTTGAATAGCTTGAACCAATTTCTAGAGTTTTTTGATTCTAAACTTGAAATATGACTCACCGGGAGGGGGGGGGGTGATCCAAAATTCCATATATTTCCACGTCGGCGATTTAGGTATCAAAATTGAATTCATTTATGATGTCATTTCATCAAAAAAAGAACACTGGAAAGGGTTTCATGAGAGATGGAACACATTACACAAAATTTTGGTGAATTTCCAAGCGGTTTTCAAAGTGCATGTTTTTTGACTTTGAGAATTCATTTGTAAGGTGACATTGACTTTGAACAAAAACCTAGGTATTTCAGAATGTTGGCAGAGGAGAAGTGGCGAAGGAGGTGACTCAAAATTGAAGATTATCGACGTTTTTATCGAGTATTGATATTAAATTTTTTGTTTCAACATAGATATGTTTTGAGTTGAATGGTTGGGGAGGGGGGTGTACGTACAAATTTTTTTCAAGCTTCAGCAAGCCAAATTACCAAATTTTGGCAAAAATTACAATGATTTTCTCTTAGCATTTCATTTTTGAAGATGTTGAAGAATTTGTATGCAATTTTAATCAATTTGATGAAGAAAATAATTAGGTGCTTACTAGTAATCGATCAAAAACGATCCCTTTTTTCAAAAATACTGTAAATCTTGTTTTACCATGTAGCGAAAAAATACGAAATTTCGTAAAAAAAAAACTTCGAAAATCACGAAATTTCTACATCAAAGAAATAGAATTTTTTCAAACAACAAACTCAACAAATTATTAAAAAACGAATTATTTTCTTTCGGAAAATCATCAATTTTTCAAATTTTAGCCCTCGCTTCACTCGGGCATATGAAAATGAAAATATAAGTATTTAAGAATAAAAGGTTGACAATTTCGCCTCCATTTCAATACTAAAATTTTATTCGAGAAAAGAAATGAATAAATTTAGCTTTTGATTCCGTTTTCTTCAAAAATTTTCGCCAGGCTTGATAACTTTAATTTTACACAATTCGTCATTAAAATGATGATATGAACCCTCTTTCCTTCCATTGATTCTTCATATTGAAAAAAGATTAAAGATAGAAAATTTTTTGAAACGGTCGAAAATAAACGTTTTTTTAAACTGGGGCTCAAGCCGCCGCCCCCCCCCGTACAGTCCATTTCCGCCTATGAGTGTTTATTGTTTGATTTTTTGACCCTGAAACCAGCTTCAGTCGATTTATAGCTTAAAAAATCAACGGACTTGTTGTTTTAGGCTAAAAACCTTTGATCATGGATATGTTCAAATGTACTTATTTTAGAGATGAGACAATAGAAAAAAAACTTCATAACTTTTTATTAAAATGTCAATTCACTAAAAAAAGTTTTTTATTTCTTTTTCGTATTTTAACAACATTACGTTACGTTACACAAAAACGATACACTTTTCAAATTTTATCCCCCCCCCCCCCGTCAAAAAGACGTATTCATGTCAAAAAAAAACGATTTTTGGTCGCACAGTTCTTTTTACTGAACGACACATAGGTATATCTTAAATTTTTGGAGAAATTAAACCTCTCCTTGACTCCAAGTCTTCCATACCACTAAACTGCTTTCAAAATGAAATAACTCGATTAATTTTGATTTTAGAGATCTGAAACCGCTTTCCATCGATTTCTTAAGGTTTTTTACATGAAGTTATTTAGCCAAATGAGTAAATGTTGATTTTTTGGTCAAATGGTCCCTTTTATTAAACATTGTCATATATTTTAGTCCTTTTTGCAATATTTTTAGAATAATGTGACAACGTTAAATAAAAGGGACCATTCGATCAAAAATCGATATCGTTGCTTTTCTTTTCGAAAAATCGATTCAACTGTCCAAAACCGTATGAAAAATATTTAAAATGCCGTTGGTGGTGAATGGTGAGTGGATTCAAGGTTGCTGATCACTAATTTATGGTTGGTAGCCTGGTACCACGATCTTGTCAGTATTTTGTTCAAGTAAGAAAAGCGCACAAAACCGTCTCTTTTCACCTACTTTTTTAAAAAAATTACCTGCTTTTTTTATTATCTCGACTAATTTAAATTTATTTGTAAGAAATTTTTAGAGTCAATTTTAACAAATTTCAAATGATTTCCCTGATTTTTAACTATTCTCAATGCATTTTCGATGATTTAAAAAATTTGAGCAATTTTGATCAGATTTTAGAAAAATTTCTTGACATTCGTTTCTGCAACATTTTCTACGATTTTTATGAAGTTTTTAAATCAATTTTTACCAATTTTAAATCAATTTTTTTTTAAATTTGAAGCAATTTATTAATGCTAATTTTAGAGTCATTATCATTATAATTCAATTATATTTACAATTTTGAAATAGAATTGATCAGATTTGGAATTATTTTTGTGAAATTTTAATCATACAGGTCTATATTTTCTAGAACTGCTCTCTCAGTTATAAATCAGTGAAAGTTATCGAAAATCACTGAGAAACAGTCAGAATTGCAGCATAGGAGAAAATCAGTGAACAAATTTTCAATGAAAACAAATCGGTGAGGAAAAGCACTGAAAAATCAGTGAAAATCTTTGAAAAATCAGCGAAATTCGCTGAAAATCAATGAATTTTGCTGATTTTTTCCTGTGTTGCAATTCTGACTGTTTATCAGTGACTTCATTAATTCAGAACGAGAGAGTGGGGATTCACATAGAATGTGGGAAATCGTCAATTGGTCATGTCATTAAAGTAGGAGTTTCAACTCTTGAATGGGAGCGGGTGTGCGTATCAAAGTTGAATTATGTAATAATTGGAGGATAAAAAAAAAACGAAAATCCCAACCAACATTGATTTTTTTCTACTCGAAGTACACATATAATTTTTTCCTTCGTTTTCCATCTAAGAATTAAAATTTCTCCCCCTCTTTTCTTTCACATTTTCGAGATAATTTTGTCTTTTAATTCTTAAGCAATGTCTTCAATAGATTCCAAACGTTCATTTTGATATCCAATTCAAAATTCTTCTAAAATCATACCCATTTTTCCATCTTCTCAGCCCAGTTCGCAATTTTTCGATGAAATAACATCATCAATCGACTCGTGATATCAAACGACAGATTCAAATACCTCACTCGACGGATACCGTGTCACTTCAGCACCCCCACCCCTCCTCTTCATGTACTTATTGTTATTCTACCCATCAATCCTGCTAACCTGCCATTCAAACTGAAAATTGACGAAATACATTTCTAGAGTTCATTACCAAATGACTCATCTTGCGAGCACGACGACGACGCAGACGATGGCAATAATCGAAGACCATAACCGTCGAATCTACGTAACCCTAAAATTACACCGATAACAGATCATCTTGGCTCGAATTCAAAATCATCACGAACAACAAAAAAAATTCGTCGAACAGCGTCGAAATTAGGTGGACCGTAGTCGGTTATGTTTTTACACGTGTTGCGACGTACTCAAAATTTGGCCTTCTACGTGGAATTGCGCCGATCCGGTGTGTGCTGTTGTGACGATCGAGAGTTTAATGAAATTGGAAATTAGACAATTTCCAACACGTGAATGCCACACACATGAAAGGCTGACGACCCTGTAGCTGTACTGTTCGGATTCTCGGCTTATGTACTTACTCGTATCATTGTCTTATTCTTATATTGCAGCGTTAAAGACATCGATTTCTCATTTACGTGTACCCTGCGCGGGGTCCGCTGTAGAAAAGCTGTGCTGCGGTATTTGTAAAGCTCAAAAACGCTTGTCTGGTCGGGTATGAAGAATAGTGTCTCTTACTTTGTGTACTGAGTCGATTACGACGTGATTCATATGTGACAACGTTCCCTCGAGTATAAGTAGAGAAAATATCGATGTCAAATTGATATTTAACGAGGTTCTTCTTTAATTAATAATAAATATGAGGGCGGGAGAAGGGGTAAAAGTATCCTCGAGTCAGCTGTAGAACTTACATAAGCTTAATTTTTTGAAACATGATCGAAAACATACTTCGAGTCCACGATGTACCTACTGCCTACCCACGTCACAGTAGAAACCCAGGTCCAGAAATGACTATAAATGTACAGTACATAAGCACCGTTGTAAAAAGGGTTAGTGCTTAATTAAAGTGGACATGTTCGAAGGGTTATTCGCGGAATGTAACTCATACACTATTATATATTTGAAATAAAATGAAAATAATTACGAGCCGGAGAGTCTTGTTGTACAACTCGTTGGTAGCCTACCGTATACATACCTATGTTGTTTATTTTGTACATTAATTTTGTCTCGTGTTTTTACGTACTTTGGCTCGTTTCGCGTCGCGTCGCCGTGTGGATGGGTATTTTATTTATTTTTTTCTACCTGCCATAATGGATCCTCAAAAAGTGAAAAATATTCGTTTGTCGCTAAAAGCGTTCGTGCATTAATAACCCAATTTACGTTTATTAAAAATTTCAATTTTCGGACCTTCTAGGAGTGAACGAGCTGTTATGGTTTAGTTTTTGTCGTTGAGTGACTCGTGTAATTCAATATGACTGGAAATATGTGCTGGAATTTGAATTTATAGGGAAGGAAGGGAAAATCGATTGGTGTGGAAAAAATCGATGTGATGAGGTTTTGTTGATTTTTATCAGTTTTTTTTTTTAATGTCATCTCATGTGCTATTCTTCCGTAATAAGCATTGTACTAAGGTGTGTATTGTGGAATTGTTTACAATGTATGACAAGTGCATTTTAAAGAGTGACGTCAGACATGTGAAAATTCTCTTGAGGCGAATGGAAAGTTACGTCATTATACGTGATCAGCTGAGTAGAGATCGTAAATCGGTGAAATTAGCACGAGTCACCTGTCGTATATTGATCTTGAGTTTGTTGAATGAATTATAACTATTTTTTTTAAATCTTTGGCTTTCCAAAAACATGTCTGGAATGCATTTAAATTGTTTTAAATGGCATGAAAATTGATTAAAATGTTTCAAACTTCATTAAAATTGCATCAGTTACTCGAACAGTAAAGAAATTGAAAATGTGTTTAAAATATTTTAAATGTTGTTAGAATTTTTCAAGATGATGTAAAAATTGGAAAATTTTCTTATTTTTGTACCTTTACAATTTTCAGAAAATTAGATTAATTCTAAATTCCTGCAATGGCGTCGAAATGATGTACAATATCAAAAAAATGTTTCAAAACGACGAAAAAATTAATTAAATTGCTTGAAAGTCGTCTATAGCAGCATATAAAATTTGTTGAAATACCATTTCATTTTTAAAAAATCAAAATTATCGTTTGAAATGTCGTAAAAGTGGTTTTAAAAAATGCAATAATTTATGTAGTAGTTGCCTAAAAATGATCTAAAGTAAAGTAAAAATTGTTGAAATGATTATGATTTTTTTTTAAATGCCACTAAAATTTTAAAACTTGATAAAAACGTCGAAAACTTGCCTAAAAATAAAATTACATTTTTGAGAGGAAAATATTTTAGAATTTGCGTTTCTTTGAACCAGTTGTACGAAGAGTCTTATCATTTTTGTGCAGTTCAGGCTAAGTACTTACTTTTATGTTACCTACCTACATATTTCAATCGAATTTTCCGATATTCTATTCCATTTTCAAAACTATTTTCGATGGTTCCCCAGAAATTTTTACACATGTTCTCCAATTTTATACTTTTTTTTCGTCAATTTTCATCTCATTTTAGGTGATTTTTATGCAAATTCTCGCAGGTAGGTGAAACATTTTTTTGTAGCGTCGGTTTTAAACGGGGGGGGGGGGGGGGGATTTGGGAGTTAGTCTTGTTAAAAATAGCAATTTTTAACTTTAAAATGTAATTTTTCAAAAATTGCCATTTCTGTCTTCATTTTCATAAAATATCTCTGTGATTTGGAACATTTCTTTCAATCATACTTTCATTTTTCGATTTTTTACTAAATACACAAATTTTGTTTTTCTTCATTTTTTAACTCTCGCATTGTTACTACCTACACATTTGGCCCCTTATTCAAGGAATTCAAAAAATTTCGATTCCAGTCTAAATTCTCCTTCGAGGGAAAATTCCTGTCACCGGTACTGTTTTTTTGTCATTTTCAAAAAAATTTCACGTTTGAAATATTTTACACAATTTTTTCTCCAGATCCTCTGTGTTAAAGTTACTTTTGCAAAAATCGAATAATTTTTTGGGATTTTATGAAATCTTTTGTGTGTCTTGAAGTGTTTCATGAAAATTCAACATGTTTTTTTTCGAATTTGCAGCTCATTATTACGTATTTTTCAAAATACTTTGTCGTACTTCACACTTTTTTTTTCAATTGTTTGAATATTTTCACCATTTTTATGCAAATTTAACAAAAATTTTTTGTATCTTAAAACCATCTACGAAAAGATTCAAACATTTTTCTCTTGTTGGAGACTTTTTTAAAACAATTTTTAAATTTTTAGTTATATTTTACCCAATTATTCGATTTTGTATTCATTTTTTCCAATTTTTTCCAATTTTTAAATATTTCGTTGCGTTCACTCAATTTTTAAGAAAATTTAAAGATATTTCTCAGGTTTTAAAAGTTTTTAAAAACAAGATTATAGAAATATGTTACATTTGTAGGTACCTACCTATTTTGATTTTTTTTTTCATTTTTTATTTGTTTGTAATTTTTTTTGAAAAAATTGAACAGATTTTCTTTTTTTTGAGCATTTTTTTGACATGGCAGTTTATGTACTTCTTTTCAATTTTAAATGCAGCTGGTCTGCTGTCTCTCTCTCATTACAACGACCAGGGTTTTTTGGTGGGAGAGGGGGATTTGGATTTATGAATTGAAACAAACATCAGAAAAATTTGGATTAAAATTACAATTTTTTCCCAGTCTGATTTTGTGATTAATGTTTAAAAATGATGAAGATGCCTTTCATTAGTTCATAAATTCCCTCTCTCTATCCTCCTATTTCTTCAACTGTTCTCTTTCTGCCTTTGTTAACTTGTTTTCCCGAGTTGAGGGAAAAATTCAATTTGATTTAATTGAGTTCATAATTAAAAGTTGATCGACGAGAAAATTGGTGGGGGGGGGGGGGTAAAATTGTGCTATATGTAACGTCATCATTAACAACATGGATTTTAAGATTTTTTAAATTCTAATTTCTTATCTGGAGGCAATTTTAACCTTGATTTTGAAATTTCTCGTTTCACGCCACTGTTAATCTTTCCAATTTATCGATTTTAAAAACCTAAACGTAGCATTCAGCCAGCATTACGAAAAAAACATCCAAAACCCAGGATATTCGAAAATTACTCATTCAAATCGACACGAGGCGAAAACTAATTGCTACAGCGAAGAATTTAAATGAAAATTCGACTGGAAACAGAGTGAGAAAAAAGTATAGCGGGCATGACTAACCACATTCTCATTTAACCCTGGCACGAGATATACTTACGTGCAAAAGTTCTATTTATCGTCCAACTCGAATTTACCAATTTCATTCGCTGCTCTTTTTCGGTCGCAGACGAACGAGTTTTTTTTTACGAGAATTCGTCGAATTCGTCGACACCGAGAAAGGGACAACAACGAAAATCAGCAAGCCGCATTTGAAATAAAATTATCGTCGAATTTGTCGCAGCACCAAGAAAGTTCACAACTGGGTATTTTATGTATACGTATATCCTTCTTAATATGCTCGTAAAATGGAACCAAATCGACAAGCGAATAATCGGCCGATGGTGTGCGGTTTTTTTTCCACGCGCCAGCCGAAGAAAATAGAGAAAAATATCCGCCTAATCTGAAAAGATTCAGCTAAAAGGAACAACAATACGCGAAAATAAAACGTAAACGAATCGAAGAGATGTGCAAACGTTTTTGAGGGTACATTTTACAACAAATTTATGGCGTAACAGACTGCCAAAGAAGTTGCCAACGTACGACGTGTGTATAAAAAATTTTAATATTCAGATTTTCACTACACAAAGTCTCCGAGATCGCGAACGTATAAAATTTTTATCCGATATCGTGATCATTTTATATACTAGAACTTATACGGCGCTGAGAGGAAAAAGCAACAAACAATACTCCTTTATAAGATTCTTTTCTATTTTCTTTAACCCTCAGTTTACCAGTGGTACTTGGATATTGAACAAAAGACTTTGTCTATATACAGAAGAGTATTTTCTATTAATTTTATCCGTCGTCGACGGAATGAAAAATAAAGGGGTTTGAAGATTTGTATTTTCTCTCATTCACGGGTCATTGATGGTCCATGGGTACGAGTATATTGAATATTTCAGTCTTATATTTGTAAGTACTTACGATACGATTTTGATTCCAATTGCACGAGTATTGAGCTTACCTGCAAAAGAAAAATACAATTAGGGTTGCAATATGCTATACGAGGCTTGATTTGAAAAGGTCACGATATACAACGTAAATTTTGCTCGGTTCATTATAAAAATGACATGGCTTTTGTATTGATATAGAATTACTTGCGACAACATAGCTAAAATACGTATCTCGCGACATATTTGAATAAGGAATTTCGTCGTCGTTAAATCCATCTTGAGATTATCCACGTGAATCAATCAACTCTTTCGTAGACTCGAAGCGCTAACGAATTGTACTCTTTTTTTCCCTCCTCAAGATACGCGTTTATTTCTATCGTGTTAGAATTCATATCTCGACGAGGATAAAATTATGGCGTCATTTTGTTTGAATTCCAAACGAGCGAATGGTAACAATGCTGGATTGTTTGTTGGGGTTATCGATTCGGCAAAGAAGTCATCGTTCAAGGGTTCGAATTCGAATAGTTTGCGGATTAAATTGATCGTCGTTCTGATAAGACGACGATGGTGAAAATTTACCCTTAAAGAACCACCGATGAGTATAATTATTGAGACAGCAGCGTGTTATCGTCATAAATGGCAAGTTACGTTGAACGTGGAGATTTTGATTTCGGGCCAAAGTATCTAGGAGATTTTACCATGAGCAATGGCGGAATGTAAACCGATTATAATTTATTTTCCGGGTGCGCTTTTTAATTAACTTTGAAATTGTGTACGGCGATAAGTTGTTTTGAAATGAAGATATCGGCGAAGAGAAATAATAAGTATGTGCTTATTATTTTGAAAACAATATATGGCGAATTTTCCAATAAATGGTACTGCGATGTGTTTTGAATCGAGTGGAATTTAGGATCATTTTTCCAATATCACGTGGGATGGGAGAGGTTTCTTCGTTTTACATTTGTAATTCCTAATGATCATTTTTGTTGAAATTATTGTCATTTCTAGTGAAAATTGTCGTTTTTGATTCGAGTTTTTTTGGTCAAAATTATGGGGGTTTCATTAAAATTTACCCCTTTTTCCAATTTGTCATTTTTTTGGGAAAAAATTTAATTTTTGTCAAAATCATTATTTTGGTTCAATCAAAATTATGTTTTTTTTTTCGTAAAATGGCAAAATTACTTTTGTCTAAAATTCATCTTTTTTGGTCAAAATTATCGTTTTGGCCTTGTGCTATTCGTTAAAATTACCATTTTTGATGAAATTATCGTTTTTCGTTTCGTCTTCTTTTGGTCAAGCTTTTTGCTTCTTTGTAAAAATTGTGACATTTTTATAAAATCATTGTTTTTGTCAAATTCGTTGTTTTGCGTCAGATTTCTCGTTTTCTTGATAAAAATTCTTTTTATGAGTTTATAAATCAAAATTGTCTTATTTTTTTCAACATTTTAAATTTTTGATGAAAATTATAGCTTTTTGTCAAACTCATCGTTCAAAACTAATTTTTGATAAAAATTGTCATTTTAGCCTTAATTGTGTTTTTCATCAAAATGATCAGTTTTGATGAAATTGTCATTTTTCGTGACGGTTTTTTGTCAAAATTCTTGTTTTTGGTTATAATTAGTCATTTTTGTTCAAAATCTTTTTTTAAATTATCATTTTTCTCCTAAATTTTTATTTTTTTCAAAAATCAAAGTTGTGTTTTTCGTCTTGCTTTTGTTTGTCAAAATCTTTACCTGAATTGTTAATCAAACAAAATTGTTGTTTTGCTCAAAATTATCAGTTGATAATCATTTTTAGTCATCCAATAGCCGATTTTGAACAAAACTATCATTTTTCGTCTGAATTTGTCGTTTTTTCAAAATAATCATTTGTTAGGTATCAAAATTTTCGTTATTGATCAAAATTCATTGTTTTGCCTGAATTTTTTGCTTTTGTTCCAAAATATCGTTTTATCTATAGTATTTTGTTTTGAGGCCAGATTTTCATTCTTGGTTAAAATTATTGTTTTGGTCTTGTCTTTTTTTGTTCAAAATTTGTTTGATCAGAATTATTGTCGTTTTTGTCAAATATATTATTTTTGGTCTTTTTTCTGTCAAAATTTGACATAATTGCCTATATCTTATCAGGAGTATTGTCGTTTTTAGTCAAAATTATTACTTTTGTTTAATGTTTTGTCAACATTGTTTTTGATCAAAATTATCATTTTTCAAAAAAAGTTTATTTTTGTTCAAAATTATAAAAGTTGATTGTTATTTTTGGTTGAAATTCTCTATTTTGGGTCAAATGTGACATTTTCGGTCAAAATTGTAATGTTTGGTCAAAATTGCCATTTTTGGTCACAATTATTATTTTCGGTCAAAATTGTAAATTTTGTTCAAAATTGCTATTTTTGGTCAAAATTATTATAGCATTTTCGGTCAAAAGTGTCATTTTTGTTCAAAATTATTATATGGTATTTACGGTCAAAAATTGTCATTTCTGGTCGAAATCATTATTATTGGTCAAAATTGTCATTTTCGGTCAAAATTGAGATTTTTGGTCAAAATTGTAATTTTTGATCAAAATTGTAATTTTTGGTCAAAATTGCCATTTTTGGTCAAAATCGACATTTTCGGTCAAAATTGTCATTTTCGGTCAAAATTGTCATTTTTGGTCAAAAATGTCATTTTTGGTCGAAATTGACATTTTTTGGTCAAAAATGTTTCATTTTTATTCAAAATTGTTTCATTTTCGGTCACAATTATTGTTTTTGTGTAGAATTTTCGTTTTTTGTTGAAGTTGTCATTTCGAACAAGATGTTTGTTTTCGTATTGTCTTTTTTCTTAGAATTTTCGTTTATTAATTCGAATTATTTTCGGAAATTGAAAAATCCTGTAAGTATCAAAATTTTCCAATTTTTGAGTGAATTTTGTCTTATAATCAGACAAATCTGAAATCATTGTAAAAATCATCATGATTCAATTTTAAAAATGTCAAAAATCATCAATTTTTTTTAATCTTATCAAAATTTATTCTTAGCAGTTGGAAAAAAATTTGGATCAATTTTGAGGGAGTAGCGTGAATTGATATATCAAAATTGCATGTTTTCTAGGACACCGGATTCTAATATAGACTCATTTCTGATACGACTCCGCAAGATCTTCAACGCCAGATAATATTGAAAGATGATGATCAAAGCTTGAAAAAATTTCTCGAGCGAAATTGAAAAACCAGTCGAATTTCTACGGATAGAACTAGGTAACTATTCAAGCCCTAAAGCCCATCAACCCAAAGGTGAACAAATAAATGGATATTTATTAAGAGACGGGCGGCGCGGCGAAAGAAAAAAATTCTTTCGAGATTATTTCCAACACGTGTAGAAAAATTCAATTTGTGTTAAAGCGATGTTCAATCTGTCACCTACAGACCAAAAGTGTAAAAGCATTTTCATCGTTGTAATTGAAGATACACAAGGTACAACAAACCTACGTAGACGTAGAGACGTACATACGTACGTTCACATTCGTCGAATGACACGTGAAATTTTTCTTTTCCATGTTACCACGCACGCGGCGAGTCGATGAAAAGGGAAATGATTCGTACGTTTAATCTGATATTGCAAGATGGTGATGGCAAACCGAGCGAATGACGACAGTTATCTGACCCGTCGACGTTGACATGTGACACGAGTGTAGTATATTTTCGCCAGCACATATTTCACACGTATGTTCATATAATTTTAGGTCTACCTTCGCCACCTACGTAATACGTATACAAGAGCTTTCATCCTTTTCCCTATATTCGTAGTGCTGGGTAAACGTTCTTAATCGTCTATGAAAGTGATAATTGTTTCGTACGTATTTCTGAAGATGTGTTTGCGATTTCCATGACGATGGCGAAGATTTCCATTCGAGTGGATACGAAGATCAACAATTGTATCAAGTTTTATCACTCGAAAAGTAACATGAAAAAGGGAGATTTTACAAAAGCACCATCGAGTGGGGTTTTGTGCTACGTGAAAAACTCTGTTTGTTAAATTCGAATTACATCGTGTCAAAAAAATATCCCTCTGGTTGACTTTTATCCATTTCGGACAATTTATTTTATAATAAAAGGCCTAAAAATGTGAAAGAATTTGGAAGCAGATGAATTCTCACAGCGTATTTATTCACGTGTGAGGATTGCTCGCGTCTATAAAAAAACTGAAAATGGTGTTTGTCAATTGTAATCTATTTTTTCAAGGTTTATATAAAATTTCGAGAAGAGAAATAGAAAAAAGGAACGAGTAAAATACGATGGCGATGGATTATTGACGGGTGTGTGTGTATTTTTTTGTTTGTGAAAATGATTGGAATCTAGTGTAGGTTGAAATTTCGAAAAAAATGGTGGAGTTGGTACCAGTTTAATTTTTTTGATAAAAAATTCGGAATTTGAAGGTATTTTAATTGTAAAAAATACATGCATGAAAATTTGTTGAATTTAAAAAAAAATTGAAATTATGTAATGTTAATAAGTACCTAATTTAGGTTGAAAATAATTGATTATTTAAAATTTGGATTCTTGAAGGAGCTAAAAATTACAAATTTTTCACTTTGACAACATTTTTTCCATTCAGGATGCCATTTCCTGATTCAGAAGGCAGACTTAACATGAATTTCATCTGAAAATATCAACTCTTCTTTTTGACAAAAATTTATTCTTTTCATTTAAGGTGAGGGTAAGCTGTTTTATTGTTCCTCTCCCCTTCTTTCCCATTGATTCTTGGTTCTGAGTGCAATGTTAACTTTACAAAATCAATGAGATGAAATAAATCTATATGAAACGCTTTTTTGAAATGAAAAATCGTCTTGCAAAATTTAATAGTCAATGAATATTTTTAAATTCCAAAAAAGTGGTGAAAAAGGAGAGATTTCAAAATGTTTTGCCAAATTGGGTGAGACTAAGAATTATTGAATTACAGATATTATTTAAACACTTGGTAAGATAATTATTTCATAAGTAGGTACCCAATAATTTTTCAAAAAAAATCGTCAACATTTCTCTTAATCGTCAAAATTTATAGAAAGAAAAATTTTTTAGGCTCACTTTCCAAAAAAATCAATTTATTACATACTAGTGACCAAATTTTTGATGCGATGAAATTGAATTGAAATTAAAAACAATATAGCTAAGTAAAGATGAATATTTTTAAATTCCAAAAAAGTGGTGAAAAAGGAGAGATTTCAAAATGTTTTGCCAAATTGGGTGAGACTAAGAATTATTGAATTACAGATATTATTTAAACACTTGGTAAGATAATTATTTCATAAGTAGGTACCCAATAATTTTTCAAAAAAATTCGTCAACATTTCTTTTAACCCTTTGCTGCATAGGTGGTCATATACGACCACAGCTTGCCCAAATTTGAAAAAATTTGAAAAAATTCAAAATATTTCCAAAACTTTACTTTAAACATTTTATGAACATCCCAATACATTAAATTTCATGACTCATTCGCATACTTTGGTAAATATTTATAATAGCTAAAAAAATTTCCCCAAAATTTGAAAATTTTTGGAAAATTTTGATGGGAAATTCATGCAGTAGAGGGTTAATCGCCAAAATTTATAGAAAGAAAAATTTTTTAGGCTCACTTTACAAAAAAATCAATTTATTACATACTAGTGACTAAATTTTTGATGCGATGAAATTGAATTGAAATTAAAAACAATATAGCTAAGTAAAGATTTCAAAAAATTTTCAAACTAAAAAATATATACCCAGCCTAGAGATTTTATACCTGAAGTTGCTTTAACCCTTTCACGCCGGCTGGGACATATGCTGTCCCACTGACTTTAAAAAATACGGCTGGGACACCCTGGGACACCAATCATGCCTGTTCTTGTTCCCAGCAGTTCTACAGAGTCTCTATTATGTATAAAAAATTTTCCGCGATTTTTTCATCATCATCTGGGCTACACTGAATGTCCAGAACATAAAAAAACGTGCATTATTAAGTATACTAAATTAATCGTTGGTGAGGTGATCGTGATAATAATTTTTTTACGCAAATATTGCGATAGCTAGGTTCGAAAGGTTTTTTATTCTAAAAAGTACACACTTCAAGGATCATTTTAACACTTAGTTTTCATACTTTACTCAAAAACTGAGATTACTGTGAGTGAATGAAAAGATAAGTAAATTTTGTCACTGGAAAAGTATGAATTTGTTAGCTCTATTTGGAAAAAATCACTGTTTCTTAGCACAAGACTAAAAATTTTCAATAGAAGGAGGGTATAGACTATTATGAGAGATTATTCAACGTTTTCCATTTTGTTTCCTCAACTCCAACTCAGAAATTTTGAGGTGGGACAGCATATGTCCCAGTCGTGTATTAGAACAAAATGTCAGGAAATTGTTCATATTATATCACCAAAATTAAATCGAAATACCATGTTACTTTTAGTTTTTATTTTATACCTATAAATAAGTGAGTTTTCATGCCAAAATGTGGAACTGTCCCACTGTCCCATGACTCTGCCCACACGACTGGGAACACATGTGTCCCAGGAAATTTGCACTGCCAACACGGATGGGACATACGGTGTCCCACCTCAATTTCTTGAGGAAGGGGTTGAGGAAAAAATCCAAAGAAAATCACATAACTTGGGATGGTCCCAAGGATGCATGTAAGCCAAAAAAATTAAAAAAAACTCCATAAATCAAAAGTCGGCGTGAAAGGGTTAAAGCGAATTGTTGTACCTTCTGATTGGAGCTATCACTGATGATGAGAATTTTTTAACCCTATCTACAGGGTGTCCAATGGGGTGGATCATTTTTAATTTTTTTTTAAAAGTTAGGTATTTGCTGAGGGAGGGGGAGATAGTCAGGAAGTGGTTTTCAGTATAGTAAGGTGAAGTGAAAAAAAATATATTGACGAATATTAGTAGGTAAATAAGTTAGTTTACTTTGAGTGGGTCCAGAAAAAAATTTGAGTATCCCGAAGTCAAAGAGAAACGATGATAGGGTTCTGAACGTGATACCTCTTTTGAGAGAACTACAATTTTTTATCACTTTTGAGTTTTGTCATTTACGTGGATCTGGAAATGGGATACCCATTTTGCCCTCACAGGAAGGAGGTGAGAAGTTGCAGATCATGAAGTTTAAAATTCCTTAATCTTTTCCAAATTCTAATCGCTCATTCGAACCATTGAAAATTGAACCAACATTTTTTGGTTACTGGAAATCATTTTTGATCAAATTTTCAAACAAAATCACAGCAGTGCTGCCAACTGAATTTTGATTTGTAAAATATTAAATTTCAATTGGTGGCACTGCTGCGAAAAATTAATTAAATTTATTTTAATAACCAAAAACTTTTTTTTGTTTTCTTCTCAAACCATTGAAAGCGAAAGTAACTATCGAGTTGATTGAACTGCAGTTGGCAGCACCGCCATGATTTTTTTTAGAAATTTCATCAAAAATGTAACGTGGGGACTTGGCCCTCCGTCTTACTCCTATGGGGAGGGAGAGAGGATTTAGTGACGAGTGCAAAAATAGGCATAACCGGTCTAGGTGATCCTACCAACGTGGGTACGTTGGTAGCGAACTTTGAAGTTGATCTTCAGTAGTCGAGTTTCCCAGCATCCATACGGTCTCCTGGCTACTCACCCCCGGTGGAGCTCCGTGCTCGCAATTGACAGTGTTCACCAGTTTCAATCGATAGCAGTACCAGTCCAATTTTGAGGTGCCTAATTATACCAGTTCGGAAAACCTTTCGTGTGTGTTTCTTCCCAATTCGTGTGATAGGCCAAGATACCTCTACCCCTCGTATGTGTACGCGTAGCGTGAGTCGACCATTCTACCCGTCACAAAAATTATTCTAGTTGAAAAAAATTAAAGAGAAATCATTTATGTAAAAAATAGGGACAACCATGTTGACAATTATTAGAGTTTAGTACCTATATGAAGGGATGGGGAAATTCAATGAAGGAAGGAAAGGAAGCTCGAAAAAATAATTTTTTTAAAATTGATTTTGTTTTAAAGCACAAAGATTTGAAAATTTTATTGGGAGTAAATTCAGCTTTTGAAAAATTTAAATTTTTTTTCACTTGAACTGGGCTGAAACAATTTTTTTTTAATCAAACACTGCAGTATTTACTTATTGAGAATAAAATCATTTTCGAAGTAATTACTTAGGTACATTAGGATGGGCCGAAAAACCATAAATTTTGATTTCTGAAAAGTTGCCACCTGCAAAAGTTGCTGGCTGGATAGACTAGAAAAATAAAATAAAAAATTTCAAAGTCGATTCCTATCTTCCGATCGCGCAAGAGCTTTCGATTCTTCAGAAATTGCCAAAAATTCAATATTTTCAGAAATTAAAAAAAAATCAAAATTCATTAAAATCAATTTTAGAGCTCATTTAGGGACTATTTAAAGCAAAAAGAACAATTTTTTTGAAAAATTCATGTTTTATAGTTTTTTAAAATTTCTCATATTTCTGTACCTTTGAAAAAAAATTTTAAAAAGTTATAAAACGCTGATTTTTTCAAAAAAATGTGCTTTTTGGTCTAGATAGTCACTAAATAAGCTCTAAAATTAATTTTAATCAATTTTTAATTTTTTTTTAAATTTTTTAAATTTTAAATTTTTGGCAATTCTTGAAGAATTGAAGGCTGTTGCGCAATCGGAAGATAGGAATCGATTTTGAAATTTTTTATTTTATTTTTCTAGTCCATCCAGCCAACAACTTTTGCAACTTTTCAAAAATTAAAATTTTTGGATTTTCGGCCCAGCCCTAAGGTACATGGGCACGCAAATCTCAATGCCCTGCGTCTCATAAAATAGACCTAAATTCATTAAAAATCATTAATTTCATCCCTTTATCATTAATTTGATTTATTTAACAAACTCAAACTATTTTATCAACATAATCAAATCATTTACATCGAATTTTAATCAATTCTGAAAACATCGTAAACATTTTTTGAAAAAAAAAAAGAAAAAAAATACAAAATGAAACCTTCAATTTTCTCCATTTCAAATCTTAATCCCTCACGACTGGATTGAAGTAAATAACACCCGGATTAACACTTCACCAATCCCCTCCCACAAAAATTCCCCAAAACGAAACAGAAACATCGTACAAAATTACCGAATCCATTTTCCTTTACGATTTTAATTTAATTTCAAACAGACATCATTTGTTTTCAATTTGGCTTTGAGTTAGGACGGCATCGATGAGTTAAAAAAACGAATTTAATCCATTCGCGTCGAAAAGTTTAAAAGAGTTAGCAGTTTCATTATGTGTATGGAGAAAATCGAATGAAACATATGTAGTAATAAAAAATCTCTGTTTGGACGGTTTCGTCTCTCACAGCAGACGCAGACGTTGTCGCGACGTAGCCTAAAAAAAAAAACTGAAAAACAGCTAAAAACAAATTATATTTTAATTGTATATTCTCATTTTGGAATCGCGGCGCGGCTTACAAATTCATCAACGCAGCCGAATTAAAGAGCGAAAATTTACAAAAGTTTATGAAAATGGAAGATATTTGATAATGAAAATGCCCGCGTTGCGGTGGGCTGCACAGAGGGAGGTTGGAAAAGAAGTAAAATTAATTTATACTTTGTAATTTCGTCGTATCTGCTGCGACTCTAAATTCTCATTCTTAGATCGCACATCCGAAGAACAAAATAGAATATCTCGTTGGTAATCAGATAAAGAGATTAATTTCGCATAAGTCGAGCATTTTCACCGACGAGGCGAGGTAAATCCGGAGGTAAAAAAAGTCACCGTTGCGTTATGTTGTCGGCGCGAATTCGCCATCTTCGAGTATTTGGAGCACGTAATAGAATATAATAAACTTGGCGAACTCGTCGGAAAGTAAATATCTGCGAGAAATTTTCTTCAAACGTTGCTTTGTCGAGTTATTAAAACTTGTTTAATTAGAATTTCATCCTTCATTAAATATTACATTTGTCGTTATCGACGTTTTTGTTTGAATTATATCGATTCCAAGTAATCGTAATGCCTGGTTTGGGGTTTAAATTTACTCACGTGGATTTTTCCTCCCCTCCTGATGCGCCACTGTTGATCGTTTAAGGTGAAGTTCAATTCCAGAGTCCTAAATGGAGGCGAATTTTTGTTTTATAGCCTTTGGGATATTTAAAATGAAATTGTATTGAAAATAATTTTCAAACGAAGAGGAAAAAAATTGGTAGCATTTTTTTACCTTTTTTATAGCCTTCGGTTGTATCAAAATAAACGAGAATTTTACATTTTTTGTTTACAACTCGCTGGAATTTTTTAAATCTCGTAGCGTCTCGTTCAAAACATACAAAATTTTTTGCAACCTGCTGGAAAATATTTTCTCTCGAATAGTTCGAAAGGGTATGGCCGGATAAGGGGTGAATTTGGCCCCAGGCGCGTTAGGGCTCCTAAACATCTCAAGTAGTGTATATTGATTAGAAAAATTTTCCACAAAATTTTGGACCCCTACCCCTCCCTATCGGAGTTATGGCCATTTTATTGCATTATTTTCAATAATTTTAAATTTCAACAGAAGTGAAGGAAATTTTTTGTTCTTTAGTAGAAATTTATATCTCGCAGAGGTGTATTTATGATAATTTTTTCAACAATTTTGGTGCACTCCTTCACGTTTTTTCGGTTATTTGAAGTTTTTAATGGTAAAAAACGCCATATAGGCGAAGAGCGACCACCCTGGAAAAATTACTAAATATACGTTTTTTTCTGTAGAATTTTTCTGTGTATTTGGTTTTGGCCATTTCTCTGAACTAAGGGCCGAAAATTGCGAAAAACCGTACAAAAATTTTGTCATTTTAGCAGATTTTTCAAATTTTGAGCATTTTATGGAGAAAGAAATGAAAACCCCAATCGCATATTCGTGTTTAGCAGGTCAAAATTCCCCGATAAACGCCCTTTTCGCGATAGTTTTGCTCAAAGTTTCAAAATTCACTTTTTTCACTGATTTTTCATGACGAAAAAAGTGAATTTCGAGGCTTCAAGTAAAACGATCGCGAAAAGGATGTTTATCGGGGTATTTTAACTTGCTGAACACGAATATGGGATTGGTTTTTTCATTTGGTGATTTTTTTCCAGAAAATTCGCTATCTTCAAGTTTGGATAAGGTCTCTCGGACAAGAAAATAACATAAGACAATAATTAATGCCATATTCATGTTCTACGACCCAAAATTAGTCAGAAATCGACATTTTTTCAGATTTCAATCTTTTGATGTAGATATGCCTGCATAAGTTACTCAAGTATTCCTTTTTGAGCTGCTACAGAACCCGTCTAAGAGGAGTGATGGTGAAATTTTTTTCTCCGCGTATCCTCCACGTATCCTCCACTTCTTTGGCATTAAATTGTGCCAAAGAGTTACAATATTGTACGACCAGAACTCAAATAGGAATTTTTTCACAGAAACCTAATTCAAACTTAAATATGATGAATTTTCCGGGAAAAATCACCAAATGAAAAAACCAATCTCATATTCGCGTTCAGCAAGTTAAAATACCCCGATAAACACCCTTTTCGCGATTGTTTTACTTGAAGCCTCGAAATTCACTTTTTTCGCTGTAAAAAATCAGTGAAAAAGGTGAATTTTTCAACTTTCAACAAAACTATCGCTGAAAGTGTGTTTATCGGGGTATTTTGACCTGCTGAACACGAATATGGGATTGGTTTTTTCATTTAGTCATTTCTTTCTGCATAAAATGCTCAAAATTTGAAAAATCTGCTAAAATGACAACATTTCTGTACGGGTTTTTCGCAATTTTTGGCCCTTAGTTCAAAGAAATGGCCAAAACCAAATACACAGAAAAATTTAACATAAAAAAAATGTATGTTTAATCATTTTTCCAGGGTGGTCGTTCTTTGCTTATGTAGTCTTTTTTTACGATTGAAAACTTCAAATAGCCGAAAAAACGTGAAGGAGTGCTCCAAAATTGTTGAAAAAAAATTATCATAAATACACCTCTACGAGATGTAACTTGGTGTCAAGGAACAAAAAATTTCCTTCACTTTTGTTGAAATTTAAAATTCTTGAAAATAATGCAATAAAATGGTCATAACTCCGGTAGGGAGGGGGTAGGGGTCCAAAATTTTGTGAACATTTTTTCTAGTTTATACACTACTTGAGATGTTTAGGAGCCCTAACGCGCCTGGTGTTAAATTCCTCCCTTATCCGGTCATACCCTTTAGGGAGATGTTGTATCCTCGAGATGAAAATTTTTCATCGAGCAACTGCTCAGTCAAAATGGCCCAATTTGTAAATCAACTCAGAATACGTTCTTTAGTATTCAACGTAGGGGCGCGAATTAGACGAAAAGTATACCCAAAGTAGAAAAAGCTCGGCTCTGCGGATCGTAACGAGCAACACGAAACGTAGTTTAAGCCGGTCGTTAAAAAATTGTACCATTCTTTTACCTTTTAAAAGGGAAGAGACCAAAGGGAGAAAAAAAAAATTAACGGTAATCTAATTAGCACGGTGCCATGTATAAGCCCACAGCGTTCATCTTATCCGTTCTCCGAGGAAATATTATTAAAAGCGAGCTTGAAATCTCGAGTCGAAAGTTTCCGTTTCTTTCGGAACGAACCTTATTCTCGCCGGAGAGACTCGAAAAACGCTTCGAATAAGAAAAATCTTCCATCAGGCAGCACCGAAACTAAAGTTATTCGCGCTGCAGACGAATTAATTGTTCTTTTGATACTCGAGTACAAAAGATACCGCATTTGTATGCGCCGATGAAGCGAAAATTTTCGGACGTTTTATCTTCCACGATGGGTTGGAAAATTTCGTGAAATTCTGCGTAATGGGTATGGGCAGGGATACCGTCGAGTTCGACATGATTCGTGCTGTAGAAAAACTTTACACGGTTGGACGATTTCGAACAAACAAAAAAAAAAGTAAAATGAAACGGGCGTAAGTCATCACGTAGTACAGAAGTTACCATTACATCGTTCAATAGTTACATTAATCACTTTATACGCGGTAAAGAGAGGGCCGGAAGTTAAGGTCCGCGTATCGGTGGCAATCGAGACAATATACCGAGTGTAGTAGAAAAAATGTACACAACTGGCACTGCTGAGTATTTTAAATTATCGCCTGCGCTGCTGCGGGGTTCTACATGCACGTAATGATGAGAGTCAGACCCGAAGAAACATCTGTAAACGTACGAAATTGTCTCCTCACTTCGACCTATCCGAGAATTCGATCCGGCCATGTACCGAAGTGTAATCCAAGATCTGTGCCAAGCACGTCGAATATCTCGGGGTGGATTTTACTACCCCAGCGAATGAATCATAATTAGAAGGATGCCTCGAAGGTACCGATGGTTAATTTTTGGCTCGATTCGAATGCCCAAGCCGGCCTTATCGTAAAATAGATTGATGTTGAAATTCGCTATATTTTCTATCGGTATGAAGGCTCGGCCCAGTCAATTATAAAACTATTGCTTCATATCCTATTTTATGTGCTGGAAAGGAAATGAAATGGTGTGTTTAGCTAATCCTTCGTAGAGAGGTATTTTGCTTAGCGGTAGAATTGATCTGTGGTGATTTTTTTTCGAAACGAAATTCAAATATTTTAATTCTGCTTAGTCATCTTTGATTTTTTGAAAATGAATCGTGGGTCCCCAAAGTAGAATCATTTAAAAAAAATGTGGGCTTCGGTCATTCTTGCCACAGCCAGTCACACCCTGAAATTTTGAGCCAGAACAAAAATAATTCAAAAGTACATCAAAAAAAGAATCCCATTTCTAAAATTCAAGGTGTTGAAGCGCATTTCTAGAATTTTGACGAAATTTCAAAATTTCAAATTACCTCATTTCCCTGCAAATCAACGAAAAAAACTGCAAATTGGTAGGTATAAATCTTATTTTCGACTCCCCCTCCCCATCCACTCCGTTCACCAAATCGATTGGAAGTGGGTTGGGAGACATAAATCTTTAGCACCTAAAAACTCAAATTACCCATATTGATGGCCTATTTGATCAATTTTAGCTCAATTTTCCGAAATTCGCAACTTTGAGTTCATTCTCCGTAGCATTCATAATTCAATTGACCTTCTTTGAAAATTTTTTCAATCTCCTCTAAGTACCCGTAATCGATCCAAAATTGTTTTAAATCTTGTAAAAGTAGTTCCAATCATGGAGAAAATTTATAAAAATGGAAAGGTACCTACCTAAATGTAAAGAAAAAACTTCTTTGTAAGTATTGAAATAGTTGGAAAATAGAAAAGAATTAGGTGCCTAATTAAAATTCTTGTAGAAATGGTAAAAGGCTTAAAGGCTTATGAAAATATGTTTAAAATGATGGAAATTACTTCTAAATTGATTAGAAAGTATGGTAAAAAATGTTTCAAATTATGAAAAAAAATTGTGGTAAAATTTTTTCAAGCCTTGGTTAGAATCCAAAAAAAAACATTAAAAAACGGTTGAAATGTTTGAAAAATGATATTGAAATATTCAGTCAGCAAGAGTGAAAGTGGACTCAGTGCAACAAAAATTTGCGGATCCCTTTTCTCCCACATATGTGATCCTGGATATAGAAACCATCCTTAGAGGTCGAAAATTGGGGTTTGAGTTGTGGTTCCCCTTTTGATTCTACTCCTTCTGAAAGTCCCAAATCAGTGTCAACTCAAAAACCAATTTTTGACCCTTCAGGGTGGTTTATATATCCAGGCTCACGTGTTGAAAATCAATTTTTCAATCCCCTTTCATAATTTTTTTTGATTCTATCCTTTTGGTGTAGGAACTGTTTTTTAATGAGAGAAAATTTTGAAAAATAGCAATTTTAGCAAAAAAAAGGATTTTTGTTCTTTTTTAGCGAATTTTCTCAAACTAAAATGTAAATTTGAAGTTTCAATCCCCTGCTAAGATGCCTCCTGTGCACCTCTCTTTCGCTGGCCTTGGAAAACCTTTGAAAATCACTCTTAAAGTAGCAAAATTTTATCGAAATTTTTTTTAAATAAAAATTTTACTTCATTTCTAGCTAATTTCCACGAAAATTCAGTACTTTGGCTAACAATTTTATAAATTTTGAGTAACTATTATGAAAATTGATTGATTTTCAATGATATTTCATCAATTTTTACAGTATTTTTACATAATTTTACTAGACTTTCTACCCGTCCTTCGGACGGGTGGTAACACTCTAAAAAGAATTATTCAAATCAATGATTTAAGAGGAATATAGTAGATTTGTCAGGTTTATTTTTATTAACCCATGATGAATCAATTTTTTTGAATGTCCCTCCTTTCATACCTAATTCATAAAAATTCAATCAATTGTATTCAGTTGGAACCCAAAGTTGAATACATTTTTCAATATCTTCTCCCATTAATTAAATATTCGATCAATTTGTTTTTTGAAATTACAAAGGTCAATTTTTTTCTTTTGAATGACCCCTCCCATCACCTAAATATATAATGAATTGTATTCAATTTGAATTCATTAGATATTTCAAATTTTTCAACTTGCACAGATCGAATCCATTTTTTTGAATCCCCCTCCCATTAATTAAAAAATCAAATAAATGATATTTGTGTAAATTTTTTTAAATCCCAAACGAATCCATTTTTTTTCAAAAATACTCCAGGCGTATTCAACTCTCTTTTTGAATACCCCCTCCCATTAATTAACAATTCGATAAATTCATAATTTTTTAAACATTTTTATTTTTTGAATTCTCCATCTTATTTACATATTAAATTTTTGATCAATTATATTCAATTTGAACCCAGGTGGAATCAATTTTTTATTATCCACTCCCATTATTTGATAATTCGATGAATTATTAATAATTTTTTAAATTACACTGGTCTAATCAATTATTTTCAAACATACTCCAGGTGGAATCACTTCTTTTTTTGAATAGGTACGCCTTTCTATAAATTTATAATTTGAAACAAAATTGGTCATAAAAAATTACAAAAATATTTTTACTCAATTATTTATGTAATTGTCAAAAATAACCAACATTTTAAATTTTTTCAACTTACACAGGACAAATCAATTTTTTTCAAAAAATATCCCATCCCAAATTCATTTTTTAATGAATATCCCACCTACTGATTAAAAATGCGATCAATTAGGTAATAACTTTTCTTGAACAATTGTACCTATTTGGTTTAAACCCAAAGTGGAAACTTTTTTTATATTTTCCCTCATTAATTAAAAAGTCGATCAATTATTAATTTTTTTTTAAATTGAAAATTCCAGGAGATCACTTTTTACAAAAACACCTCAGATGGATTCAATTACATTTTTGAACACCCGTTTCCATAAATAAAAAATTGGATCAATCAGACCAAACCAATTTTTTCATACCCTCTCCCATCATTTAAAAATTTGATTAATTGAATTGACCTGTGTTAAGTTTTTTTATTGATTTGATCAAATTTTAAAGTTTGACCAAACATTATGAAAATTCGTTTCAATAATTCAGCTGATTTATCAATTTAAAAAAAATATTGATTGATTACATTTTAAAGTAAAAACTGATTCGACACTTCAATCCGTCGATTCGTTATCACCGTCAGTTTTGTAATTTTTTCTAAAGAGGAAGATTTTTTATCAATGCTTAAAAACTTAAAACTAATCAAAAAAACGATTTAGTATTAGGAAAAATTTGAAAAAAAATCAATAATTCAGTGAATTTATCAATTTAAAAAAAAATGATTCTGATTACATTTTAAAGTCTAAACCAATTCTAGCCATTTTTTGAAAAAAAATTATTAATTCAGTTAATTAAAATTATTCAACTGTGATTTTTTTTTTTTAAATTGATTTGACCTGTGTAAGTTGCAAAATTTGAAGTAAGTAAAGTAAGTAATTCAAATTGAGTACAATCGATCAAGCTTTTAATTAATGAGAGAGGATATTCAAAAAAATTGATTTGGCCAGTAATTAAAAATTTGATCAATTGTTTCCAATTTGAACGCCAGATCAAACCAATTTCCTCCCAATAATTGATTTGACCAGTATAATTTATTTTTTTAATTAGATACGAATCCAGCTGGAATATTAAAAAAAATGATTTACCTGTAATTTAAAAAAAAAAATTGAAAAATTATTGATCAAACAAATTTTTAATTAATGAAGAAGAATATTCAGAAAAAGAATCTAATCCACCTGGGATATTATTTAACAACTCCATCACCTCCCATTCATAAATATTACGATCAATGGATTTTTACATTGAAAAAATAATTATTCAAATCCGCCTTTGAAAAATATAAAAATTGATTCACCCTGTGATTTAAAAATTTTTTATTTTTTAATTTTTTACAATTGAAAAAATGAAAACAAATGAAAGTTGTTCCAAAATTTTTGAAAAATTTTTCAAGTTTTTTTAAAAATTTATTTTCTTGAAAAAAAAAACAATAAAAAAATTTGCTCCCTGTAGGATTCGAATCCCTATCATCTGGGGTGAGAATCCATGACGTAGTCCACTTGGCTATGCTGCTATTGTTGAGTAATGCCCGGAAAATTCCGCATAGTAATCACTACAGGTTTCTAAATGGTTGAAATTTTCAAAACTTCACTTCAGCTTTCTCGGAGGAATATCTCGAAAACGAAGCCGTTTCAGCAAAAATCGAAGAGAACCAAAATTGTAGCCCGTAAAATTTGCTATCGTCAATGTGTCATTAGATTTTCGATTCGACGCACCCGTTTCAAAATATTCGCGAAAAACCGCATTTTCAGCTATCCGCCTTCTGATTGGCCAAACAGAAGCCGAAATTTGCCAAACTTTGGCGCGACTTTTCTCTACTTTAGAGACGACTTTTTTGAAACTTTATGCGCGCTAAACCTTCTCCTCGTCAAGGGCTATCCGATGGCGCCACCCTCCACCCCCAACTCGCCGGATCTTCGAAGTTTACCCGTAACAACGAAAACACCACTTCTCTTTATATAATAGATAATTTTCATTTTTAATACATATACTCGTATTTTACTTCCTCAATTTTTACTTCATTTTAACAATTATAAGGAACATAATTAACCAAATTTTCAGGATTTTTTTCGGTATTTCATAGCACTAAATCTTACTCCCTCCCCCTCACAATAAAAACTGGTGGTTTCGTGGATAAAATATTCCATTTGAGTTGAAAATTTTGTGAAAGTAATGAATCTATTTTAGAAAATTTTTCGTATTGAGCTGAAAAAAAGTGAAAAGTTGTACTTTAGAAGTTTAGATCATGAAAAAAGTTCGATCTCATTTGGAAATTTTCATTCTCTCCTCCCCACCAGCACATTTTTCAATCTTGAAAAGGTAATTTTCAACAATTTTTTACGGAGATTTTGAATTTTGGGCACTTTTTAACGATAATTATAGAAATTTTGTTTTTTCCCTTTTTTTAGAATCATTACAATTTTTAAATGTTTTAGCACTAGGTATACTTCAGACAGCTTTATTATTATTTCATGAATTTTTACATTATTTTGACAGAACCATTTTAACTTTATTTCAGAATTCTTTATTTTGTGGTTTTTGTTTTAGTATGACTCATAAGAAAATTTTTGAGAAGTGAACTCATAAATAATTTCGCTTAGGGGAGAATGAGGGGAAGTTTTAGGAGAGGTTTACCCCTATTTTTCTACATAAAGGGGTCGGAGTAAATTTGGTGTCATTTTCATATAATTCAACTCTCCTGAACTCGAATTCTCGGTTACTTTCTCATTTAAAAGTGTAGAACTCGCACGATTCTGAGCAAAAAGTGGTAAATTTGCGATTTTTTTCTTGAGACGAGCACTATTGAACAATTAAGGTTTGAGACCAGTTTTTAGTATAATTCGAACCCTCTGAATCCGACTTTGTTATTGGTTTCCAAATGGGAAGTGAAATACGTTCTTGATCGTCGATTTTTGGTAGAGAAAAATAACCAATTTTCCCTGAAATCGACTCGAATTCGCAATTTCTGTAATTTTTAACAATTTTTAATACGAAAATAAACTTTTTTTTAATTTGAAAATTTTTTGTTTTGAACAATATCTCAAAAAACTTCAAAACATTTTTCCAATTTTTCAAAAAACCATCGATCGTTCGGTAGCCTAAAGCATTATTCTCAGCGAGGGGAAGGAGTAGAAATTAATAACCGTTCTCAATTTAATTTTTTTTTTGGAATTTTCAAACAAATTTTTAAATTGAAGACTTTCAGAACATTTTTCGCTCTTTTGCAATTTACGCGGCTAATTATCCATCGCGCTGTTGTCGGCACAATTATACGTACATTTGTTGCAGACACATTGCGAACAATACAACGGTAATCGGTCGAGGCTTAGCGAAAGTTCCACCGCGAAAAATGATATTATAAATTACACGAATAAAATTTTTTCCACCTAGTTTTTTCGGGCCACGTTAACGAAAAACCAACTCTGTAACTATCATAAAATCACGTAGAACCTATAAATTACGATAATTTAAAAAGAATCGTTTACGTTACGAAAAAAAATAGTATAGGCTCTTTTTGTTCGCGAATAATCGTAAAACGCACGTGTATATAGCGTAAAAACTAAAATAGTGCCCGATCCATGACGTCACGAACGTAGACAATTCATTTGAGCGAATTAATTCGACGACGCGTGAAATGGGTCTCATTTTTTTCCTCTTGTATGTGTATCTGTTCTGTATGTACTTCTCTTTGTATTATCGGCGAAGTTAAAGTTAACTATGACTATGAGGTATCCATGTACCTACGAATCTGTGTTTTGTGTTGTCTCGGTCATTTCCTTTTTTTTTCGAGCTGGGGCGTTATTTGATGCGGTATTCGCGAATGTACCTATTTGGAGGAATATACAGAGGTCAACATACGTGTGTGCGAGTGACACGGCGAGTATAGTATATTGGTTATTTGATATTCCGACGCGAACGACGCCGCACCACCGTAGCCGACAAAGATCGTATAATATGGTTAATTTGTATTCGTTTAGAATGACTGTCGTGAGACGTAGCCGCCGATTCGCCTCTTTTCCCGTTAATTTCTCCGCTATGGTAATACTAATCAGGGTTATGGATGGTGAGATCACGTTCGAAAGGATGTGGCGCTTGGTGGGTTGCCCAGTTTTGTCTCGTGGCGCAAATAAATCGACGATGGATGCGGTGTGATTAAGTCATTTCTACTAAATTGAGAGTTCCGAGAGTTCTTTATTCGGAAGGATATGGTGGATGGGGAAGAGGGAGTTTGATGAGCATTTTTTGGGGAAAAACGTTCAATTGCGACTTGATGACTTGTAACTTCGTAAGTGTGATTCTAAGACTTTTTTGTGCAGCATCATATTATGAGAGAGAATGAAAAGATAAATTTCTGCAGACTCATAATTCGAAAACTTTTGTTCGAATTTGGTTGAGGGGGAAGGGTATTCCAAAAATTTTTAGGTTGAGAGTCGATTTTCAAAAATATCTTCCCTTCAAATATTTCAACTCGAAATCATGAAATCAAAAATCCAAACAGGGTGTCTACCGGCAAGGAAAACAAGAATACCAAAAATTAGCAAGAATTTTACCTCCGGTGACAAGAAAACCGAAAAATAGCTAGAGTTTTTTAAATTTTACTGAAAAAGCAAAAGTTTTCAACGTTTTGCTTTCCCTCGAATTTTTTAATTGAAGGGTAAAAAAGAGGGTGTTTTTTTTTGAGAAAATTGGAAACAAAAAGTGGTATAAAAATGGCAAGAAAAATCCAGGAAATGATTTTCATTTTTGAGATTCAGTAAAGACATTTTTTTCCAATCAAATTATCATTTTGAATTGAAATCAAAAATAAAATTAAGATTATTGGTGGTAGGGAAAGGGGAGAGGGCCAACCATTGGAAAATGTTAAACTTGTGTAGATTTTTTCTAAGATTTCTTCTCATGGTCAGTTGTACTTGTAATTTTCCAATACACAAAATTAAAAAATTTCCAAACTTTAATAAAAAAAAGGCATCATTACTACAAATTTTTTAAATTCAAACATGATTTTTTCCTCTTTAAAACTATAATTTTGTTTTTGGGGAAGGGGAGAACTCTCCTTATGCTTGGTTCAGCTTTGCCATGAACTGTTTCAAAATACCATGATTTTTGAGATGGAAACCTTCGAATAGATCATTACTTTTTAATTCATCCCTACGTCTTAATGATTTTTTTCTGAATGACTATTCGTTTTTCAAACCTGTTGTATTTATTTATATTCGTCAATTTTTCGTTTGAACATTTAAAATATTGGTAATATCATTATTTTTTTCAGAACTTTTGAATAAAATTGTAGTCATGAATTTTTTAAGACATTTGAAACCAATACGTATATGTACTTACTTTTTCTAAATTTATAAATGAATTATTTCTCGATTTTAGAAGGCATATTGATGAAAATTTCAATAGGAACGTTTCTCAGATTAGATATTTACAAATAATTTTGAACAAATTATGACCTTTCATTTTCGTTCCTGGATTTTTAAATAAAATTCTGTATTTTCTCCGTTTTTTGAATTGAACAATTTTTACTCGATTTATCAAAACGAATTCACATGACTGGACTGAGCGGGGGAGCAGAAGCTGCTTTAGTTGGAACGCTTAAATTCGAATCGAAAATGACGAAAAACGAATTTCTCTTCAACAAGGTGTCTACTGGCAAGAAAATAAAAAAAAATTAACAATAATTTTACCGTTGTAACAAAAAAGAAGAAAAAAACAAAAATTAGCAAGAATTTCACCTTTGTAACAAAAAAAAAAGAAGAAAAAAACCAGGAAATAGCAAGAATTTTCAAAATTTTGCTCTTCCTTGAATTTTTGGGTTCTTTTGTTGATAAATTTGGAAAAATTGAAAATGGAAAGAATAATCCAGAAAATTAGTAAGATTTTTTTTTTTTTAGATCTATGTTGACCATCCTGCTTGAAAACTTGGGGATTAAGTCTAAAAAATTTATAAAAGGTATATTTTAAGTCAGAAAAATCTAGGATAAAATGCCAATTGATTGTGAATTAGATATTTTCAATTTTAACTCCTCCCAATAATCAACCTTTGGTTCATTCCTGCAAATTCTTGATTCTCACATCAGAGCTGAGACTTCTTTCACAATCGTGTGCCAAATTTATGATTTTTTATAATCTCTTATGACCTATTATAAAATTTTTGAATGAAAGCAAATTATCATTTTTTTGAAAAAAACAAATACATTTTACAACTTTATTTGCATATAACTTTTTTTTAAAGCAAAATTTCTCATGATTTTATACTAATTGTTTTGATATTTTGACTTTCTTCGAAATCAAAACGTTTATATCTAAAATTGTCATTTTATCAAATTTTTGTTTTTGTTGTTATTGTTTTTTAAATCATAACTTTCTAACCAACTTGAATCAAATATTTTTTTTTAAGTAAGGAGGGGTTTCAGTTTTACCAATGAAGTGCAAGACTTGTACATTATTCTAAAAATTTATCAAATTGAGATTCAGAAAAATCCACCAATGAATAACATTTCATTTTACTTCGAAAATTAATTTTTCACAACTTTTTTGATTTTCACCCACCCTTACAGAAAATACCCCTGACATTTTCATATTTCTAGTTTTTCTTCTAGTTTTTAGTAGTTTCTGACAAAAACCAGTAGTAAAACTAGTACTTGGTATGAAAATAACAAGAAATATTGGAATTTGTGCCTTAATTCTCGATCTAAAATAAATTAGAATTGAGGTCACTCGATTCCCACTTTTGAAAAATGCTGGTTTTCTCAGTTGGAATTTCGATTTCTCAAAATTACGTAAACGAACCATCGAGGCGCCAAAATACACCCATCGCAGACCATTTTCCCTCCATCCAAGCAACAATTTTTTCTCAATTGGGCGAGCAAAATCTTAAATTTTAATTTTTTCATATGCACATAAGAAAAGAAAATATTCTCGATATATTCTCCTTCCTCCACCAATAATCGAACACTCTCGCATCAAAAAATGAAACAAAAACTTTAATCCGTCTCCTGACGTTTCGACGTGGTTGCAAAAATTCTCATCAATCTAAAAGCATATTCTCGCTGGAATCTGATCTTCGAGCAATATATCTCATTTTTGTGTCAGTCCTAACAATAAATGGCCGCGTTCGTTTTATCGACTTTTGAACAAGAAAAAAAGTTTCATCGTGTCGAGCAAGAGAGACCGAGTGAGCGACGAGCAGGCGGAGAAAAAACAAAGTTCAATGTATTATATTTTCCATTTCTTTTAGAAAACGCGTAGTAGCATAGCGATAGACGCACACCAGTCGAGCACACAATCGAAAAGAATAAAAAACATTTAAAAAATCTTTTCAAAGTAGATTGGCTTTGTGAAAAGATACTTGACTGGAAGATTAAGTAAAACATTGGTACGTGCGAGTATTCGAGATACATCGACATGTATCTGTGTACATACACTCGTCATTAATATTGAAGCAATTTTTTTTCCAAGTCGAGACGAAATATACGCTGTTATAGTACGAATGACGTTGGGGTATTTTTATATATTCCAAAAGGGTTAGGAGATAAACTTTGCTATAATGAAGCCTTCCTCGTACACTGTACTTACCTGTAACGTTTTTAAAAACGAAGCCAATCAAAATGAAAAATCTCTTTACAAGTATATTCGAATACTAAACACAACGAAGAATATAAGGATTTTCATTAAACTAAACCCAGGGATTAATATAACGAAGGAAGAAATTTCCTATTTTACTCGGGCTCCCTTTTCTTTCCATTCCCATTCTCGGCGAACATCCGCAACACGATTATAAGCTTTAAATAAAAGTCTTACAGCGATTATCCTTTTTAGCGTGAATTCGATTAAAATTTTATTTACTCGATTTTTTTCAATACTGAAACGGGTTTTTGGAAATTATCTTAAATATCGGTTTCAATATCGTAGGCATTTTCTAGGAGAGAGGGGAACGGTAAAAATCCCAAAATTGAAAATCAATTTATTCAGGCACGAAACAAATTGACTTTGGGAGGGGGGGGGGGGGGTGGATGGCACAAAATAGCCGACCGGACTGAATTTTTTGACCACTTCTCCCTCTCATTCACTTCATTGTGTTTCCTTCGGTAATTTCACTGCAGTTGAAAAAATCTATGAAATTGTCTATTTGTGTCGAGCGAAGCAATTGGGTGAAAAATTTCAAGAAAAATTATTATTTAATTAAAAAAAATTTGTAGTTTTAATGTGAATATGAGAGAAATGAATTTGGCCCGAGTCAAGCGTGGGCGAAAATTTTAGAAAACATCAAATCCAAGATGCAATAAAACAATGTTTTGGATTGACAAACTTGATTAGAAAATCGTCCACTTTTACTTCCAAACTATTAAAGAAGAAATACGATAAGGCCGAGCGCAGCGAGACCAAAGTTTTTGAAAAATTTGATTTCCGAACATCGAAAATAAGTTTTAAGGAGAAAAAATATAATGAATATTAGTTGAAGTAATTTTGAGGAAAAATACGAAAAAAAATCACTTTAGTAGGATTTACATTATTTTGAAATTATGGAAGGGAAAAAAATACAAGAAAGCCGAGCACAGCAAGACCAAAGTTTTTGAAAAATTTAAATTTGGGAGGTAATTTCACAGTTGAATTGCGATTTCTGAAAGTGAACGTTTTCCACAAAAATTTTTTTTGAGGACTTGCTATAGTTGTGGTATAAAAGGTTGGAGTATAATTTTTTCTTTTTCAAGCCATAACTCTTCTCCAATCCTGGACGAAAAAAAATCACAGAACGTGAAATGTTCAGTTTTCAATTCTCTACAACTTTTATTTCAAACTTTTTTTGATAACTGGTTATCGACTTGAAAAAAAACACCCAAGAAACTTGAAAAAATTGGGTCCATCTTGCACTGGTTTCAAAAAAGAGGAGATATCGAAAAAAGTTTGAAATAAAAGTTGTAGAGAATTGAAAACTGAACATTTCACGTTCTGTAACCCTTTTTCCATCTAGCAATGGAGAAGATTTATGGCTTTAAAAAAGAGAAAATTATACTCGAGTCCTGCTTTGTACATATCATAACTTTTTTCCATTGCAAGATGGAAAAAAAGTTGAAGAGCGTAAAATATTCAGTTTTTAATTCTCTATAATTTTTATTTCATACTTCCTTTGATAAATCCACTTTTTGGTTATCGATTTACAAAAACAATCATACTCCAACCTTTTGTACAACTTCTTTCCATTGCAAAGTGGAAAAAAGTTATGGAACAAAAAATTATTGTTTTTTAATTCTCTACAACTTTTGTTTCAAACTTTTTTTTTCACATCTCCGTTTTTTTGGATGTTACTGACAACTGGTTCAAAACTGCTGAACCGGTTTCAAAAAAATATACCACATTTTGATAGCGCCAGTGTGTAGACTTTACTTCAATAAAAAAAACCGGACCCCCGTTTTTGACCTAAACCGGTTTCACAATTTGCGGACACCCTATAGAAAGAACTAGAAGTTTGATTATCGACCTTCATTGCCCTTGTCGCCAGGAATACATTGCCGTTTGAACCATCTTGGTATCTCTTTTCAGTTCTGAGATATTGAGAAGTGTTTCAAGTGGAATGTATGTAGCCTAAGTCGACAAAATTGTGATCTCAGTCGAAAAATTCAAAATCTTGATTTTTGGGATGAGTTGTAAATTTCCGACTGAAACCAGTTCCTGACAGCACCAAATATTGGAGTGGCAACTTGCCCCCTGAAATTACAGCAGACCAAGTTTCCCAAGCAATAAGTGAAAATTATTCTAAATTGCAGATTTCAAAATAATCATTTTTGATTTTTTTTTTTCATTAAAAAAGCATAAATTATAACTATCCAATTTTTCCAGTGGACGAGTGAAAATTTTTAAAATAACTGGGTAGTTAATTCACCCCCCCCCCCAAAATGAATTTCAACGGTTCAATTTTCCTAACTGACATTTTTTACTCATCAGTTGGGAAAATGACATAGTTTTCAACTAACGAGTGAAAATTTTCCTGATTTCCAACTTTTAAAATATGTAGGTAACCATTTTATTTATTTATTTTTCATTACAAAATAAATTGCAACTGTCCAATTTTCCCAACTGATGTGTTGAAATGCTCAATTTTCCCAACTTGCAAGTGAAAAATTTCCTCGGTGGAAGCTCCCCCTCCCCCCTATCGGTAAGTCCCTGATGATACAGAAGTAGGTAAAACAACCGATGAGGAAAAGGAAAATAGAATTACTAATGCAATTGTCGCGAGGCGTTATAATACTTAAAATTCGAGCTAATTTAAACCCATTACCGAATTAATGAACCATCCACACATTATAAAAAAATAAATCCAAAACGAGCTGGGGGCGAGAAAAAGCAGGGACGAAAAAAAGTTGTAAAAGTTTTCCAGTGTAAAAGAAAATTATTATTTTAATTAGACAGCGTATATACTGTTCCGCTTCATGACTAAAAACTTTACGACTTATTTTTAGTTTTCATTTTCTAAAGTAACAAGGGTTCTCAAACGCATTAAGCCATTCTAATAAGTTCACGGTTAACATGGCGCTGGTTTGGTCGGGACTTGGGTTTTCCTACAAAGCCATAGTCATTTTCAAACATGCATATTCCAATTTCTCGATCATTGCCAGAAAAAGGGGTTTATGAAATTTTCACGCCCATGTGATTCTTCGCGGTCGTCGATGCAGACAATGGTATGTTTTGTGTTGTTTCACGCGACCCTGTCCTCCTGCCCTCTTCAGACTCCAGAAAAAAACCACATTTAGAATAAGTATAAACTTTTCGCTAAATTAAATTACCAAATGCAACTTGAAGCATGAAATTTTAATTAAAATTCTTTTTCACGAAGTTTTATCATCGACGGATCCCGCTGTCTTTTTGCAAATATCCCTTCGTACCCCCACCTACCTGATTTTTCTACCAAAGTATCCGAGTAAACTTTTATTGGCACCTTGTGCTGAGAAAATTTTTAAAGTGGAGGTTTATACGGGATGTGTCACCTTTGCTGATTATTTCCACCTCGATGCTGGCAATCGAGTCGACTATTTGCATCTACGTATAACAGACGAAGCGATAGTTTAATTAGGCTCGGATAAAAAAATACCCGAGTTTGGATTTTTCTCCTGTACGCGGATGAGAACTTCCTCTCATATTAGTTTAATCTTAATGATTAAATTCAGCATTTAAACGATAGAATACCTACTGCAGTGAAAATTCGTATCTCTTTGGTTTAATTATAGTGGTTTTGGGATATTCCCACTGGTCAAGAAAGGTTTATGATCCAGATTGTAAATTCATGAAGCCTAAGTGTAGGGTTAACCTTTATTAGAACAGATTCAAAAGCGTAGAAAACCTCAATAAGATGAACCGTATTATGTATCTGGGTACCTATTTTCGTATATGTGGGATTTATTTGAATAAATAAACGAATGAATGAAAAAAAGTCACACGAGTGTATTTCCAACATACGTGAAAACAAAGAAAAGTTTCGTTTTTTGAGTCGATATTTTTCTCCGTCTTTTTTGAGATTGTCTGTAGTCACAACCTAAACGGAATACGAGTATGAATGAAAAATTGAATCAACTGTCCTGCATTTCTTTCGTTTCCTGTGATGCATTTTTTTTACGCCAATATTTTCAAAAATTTCCCCACGTTCAATTTTTTTACAAATTTTTTCAATTCTGATTTTTTTTCTCAGCATTTTTTTCAGTTCAAAATTGTTTGTAAATAATGTTATCCAACTCCAATTTTTTTATAAAAATTTTTTACTCCATTTTTCTCGAATTTTTTTCAACACTAAATTTCTCTATCAACTTTTTTCAGCGTTGAAATTTTTTCCAACCTACAATTTTCTCAATTTTTTTTCAATTTTATTGAATTTTTTCTCATAAATTTTTTCAACCATAATTTGTTTTATATTTGAAAAAATTTGAGAATTTTTATATTGGAAAAAATTTTGGTGTTGAAATTGAAAAATGGTCTGAGGTAAAAATTGAACTTTTTGAGAAAAAGTTTTACAGTTGATACCTGCTATTGAAATAAATAATTTAAAAAAATGTATAAAGGCAAAATAGTTATGAGAAGATTTGAAATTAAAAAAAATTGAGAAAAATTTCAGAGTTGAAACTGAAAAAAAATCAGATGAAAAAATAAGTTGAAAAAAGCCTAGATTGAAAAAATGTTTGGTGTTGGAATTGAAATGTTTTGAGATGAAAATTTAAGTTGAGACAAATTTCAACTTTTTGAGAAAAAGTTTTAAACAAATGATTTTGAAAAATATATATTTATCAAGGTGAAACCGTTTTTGAAAAAATGTGAAGTTGAAAAAAAATTCAAAGTTGCAACAAATTTTGAAAAACACAGTTCATAAAAATTTTGATAAAAAAATCAACTTTTGAAAAAAAAATATCGGGGATTTTAAAAAAGTTGTAAAAAATCTGGAGTTGAAATTTGAAGTTAAAACAATTTTATAGTTTGAAAAAATCTAGAAAAATAATTTGAGCGTTGAAAAAATTTGATACAAAATCTTGAAATTGAAAAAAAAATTGAGATTCGAAACAATCTCCCTTAAATTATTCGTAATCGTAACATTTAAATGCAGCTGTACTGAGATATCTAAATGTTGAACAGCTCACAATTCAATCAAGTGTACAAAATCTAATCAAATCATCTTAAATTATTTCAAAACAGATATCCTTACGAGCTCTCAATTGTTCATGATTCGGTTCACAATCAAAACAGACGATATTCATTCGGTCTGGAAATCTTCACTAATTGTTGGGGTTTGGCGCGAACTAAACTCTTACCTACTCGTAAAAGCTTAAGAAGCTCGATGTAATCTTGAATCTGGCACATTGACACGAGCTTTCGTATACTATACGACTCTGCAGTCTAAAACCATCAAGCAATTACATAAATCCCTATCGAAACCCCTCACTCGCTCACCCGTGTACTATGAATTTGTAAAATGAGTTGTAAATCATCGCATCACCGCACATGCACACCGCAAAAGCTGAACAGATCGCTAATAGAAGCAGTCTATAAGACGTCGGTATCCTTATCTTATATTTTATACATAAGAAGTAAATCCTCGTTACATTGTGACATTAAGAATGAAGGTAATTTGAAAATCAACCCGAGTCGACCGCTATTAAACGCGTAGTTGCGTGGCATTTTACCAGGCGACAGATCAGACGCTGATTTAGGTAACAAATTTTAGTCGCATTAGTCCGAAAGTAATGAAGCAATTAAATCTTCGAAACCAGAATCGTTTAGGTTGCGGAACAACGATTGAAATTGGTGTCGGGTTTCGTCGTGGCGTTGTCTTTTCAACTATAAAGGTGCTAATTTGGTGATAATTTGATTGTCGATGTCGATTTAGGAATATTGAAAGATGGCGAGTAGAATTGAGGGTGGTTTTAATCGGCTTTGTGGTTGGATAGTTAAATTGGCGAATGGAATAGGTATTGGTCTAAATTTTCAAGGTGATTAATTTTATGTTGAATGGAATTCTTGAGCGATATCATGTCCGAATTGGTAATCGACAATTCGATATGTGTACTCTCTCATTTTGAATCAGTGAAAACTGAAAAGTCGCTGATCAATAGTCAGAATTGCAGCATAGGGAAAATCAACAAGTTCTTTGATTTTCAGCGGATTTTCGCAGATTTAAAAAAAATTTTTACTAATTTTTAAATGAATTTCCCTGATTTTTCAAAGAATTTCACTAATTTCACTGACTTCGGTGAATTTTCACTGATTTTCCAGCAATTTTTTCACTTTTTGCTTTCAGTGAAATTTGTGATTTCGATAATTTTCACTGATTTATGAATGAGGGAGTAAATATTAAAAATCGACGTGTTCTGCGATCGATAATATCCTTTGATGATGTGTCATTCCTCATTATCGATGTAAAAGTCGATAACATCGAGCACAGATGAAAAATTATCAGTTTCCGTCGTTTCATATACCTATAGAAAAATTTGAATAAATTGGTAGTAACAGTCGCATCGATTCGAAATTTGATAAAATAATTGACAATTTTCGATATCGATGTATAATTTTGATTTATCAGCGGTTGCAAAATGTTTGAAAAATTCATTAGAGGCTTAATCTGTATTTTTACGATTAATTATCGATTAATCGACAGTAATAGATGTATTTCGATCAATCGACAATAATCAATATATTTCGAATAATCGACAATAATCGATAAATTTTGATCAACAATAATAAATATGCTTTGATTAATCGATATATGCATTTTGATCGACAATAATCAATATGTTTTGATAATTCGACAATAATCGATGGGTATATTTCAATAAATCGACAATAATCGATGGGTATATTTCAATAAATCGACAATAATCGATATATTTTGATAAATCGACAATAATCGATATATTTTGATGAATCGACAATAATCGATAGGTATATTTCGATAAATCGACAATAATCGATAGGTATATTTCGATAAATCAGCAATAATCGATGTTTCGATAAATCGGCAATAATCGATATTTCGATAAATCGGCAATAATCGATGTTTCGATAAATCGACAATAATCGATGTTTCGATAAATCGACAATAATCGATATTTTTCAATCAATCGACAATAATCGATATGTATATTTCGATAAATTGACATTAATCGATAGGTATATTTCGATAAATCGACAATAATCGATATATTTTGATAAATCGACAATAATCGATACGTTTCGATGAATCGATAATAATCGATATTGTTCGATAAATTGCCCGTGATTGGTATTTTTTGATAAATCGACAATAGTCGATATATATCTCGATAAATCGATAACTTGTACAAAGACTACACTGTGGTAAGGGGCGGGGGGTCGAGGTGAGAAAAGTTCTGGAATTATTGTGTATGGTTTCAAGGCAGCGTGTGTTGAAAAAAACGTACGAAAATCTGTATTATGGATATTTTTGTTCATTTCAATCGAAAAATCGAATTAAATTCACTTTGAATCGATAATGAATTTACGCAATTACGGGATATCGAAATGTAGAACTACCAATGTATATCAATCAATTAATATTTAAAAATTCATTAATTTTAGATACTTTCTGGTCAGTAGAATTAAACATATATTTTTCTCATCAATTTGTGCTCTGTATTGTTCAATTGTATAATGATGCTTGCAGAAAGTCAATCCCTCTAATCAATTGGTACCTATAATCGATATTTTCGAATCTCAAATCGATGAATTTTTAATCTCTTTTCGTATCATACTCGTATAAGTGTTCCCATCAATTTCTTTTAGTATTTCATGTATGTATCGAAAGTGAGTTTGCTGGCAACTTTTTGTAAAATTTTATTGTTACATTTTACAACTCGTCCAATTTTGGAAATTTTTATCCAACTTTGCGAATTTATTACCATTTTTTGAAATCTTTTTTGGAAAAGCCGAAGTCGACGGGGTAGTAACCTCTCTCCAGGCATTCTTATTATTCTACCGAAATTCGTAAATATTAAACCCATTTCGCAATCCCTTATCCATTCCTACCCTCATATAAAATATTTTCAACTAAACGAAAACTCCTTCGTTACGGAAAAAAAAAAACGCCAAAAAATACAACGATTAATAATTCACACGCATCGAAGATGAAAAAAAAATGTAAATCCGCTGTAAACGCGAAAATAGTGAAGCACGGAGTCATAAAAAATTTCCACTTCATTTCTGAATAATAAAGCACCCAGAAACGGAGGAAAAAAACAAAGGAGGAGTAAAAAGGGCCCATTATATCGATACCCTATTACGATGGTATTGGAATTTGCCCGGATACACGACGCGAAACCGTTGCCAAAATTTTTTTTCTTTATCGAAGAGTCTACGCTGTGGAAAATTTTCTTCCAGGCTTTTATACTCTTACGAGACGAGGTTAATTCTCATATGAGATTTCATTTTCTCAAAAACAGTTACTTATAGTTATCTACTCGGTGTTAGTCGCGCGGCGTTTAACCGACTCTGAAAATGTCGCAGAGAATTTAGGCAAGAGGAGGGAGGTGAATGCTGCGAAACTAAATCCATTCATTTCATCTCTCGCGTTCTCCGAGACGTTTTCGGGTAAGGAATTAGATTCGATAGTCGAAGGTTTTTTTTTCCTCTTCGTCTCTTCTTCTCAGTTTCGCTAAAAAGCGTAATCCGCCAAGACGTACACTTTAGAGATTTGTGCAGAATTTGCGGCGCGAATGATAATTCCCTCGGTGAGGGGAAAAAACAAGACATTTCGATGATACGACTCGAAATACTGTGAGAATTGCGTTAGCTGCAAAAAAACCAAGTATTCAAACGACTCCGTTTAACCGTGCAGAAAGCGTTAAGGCTTATTCCATGTCAACTCGAGTAGGTTTTGACCTTAGGTGTTCCGATTTACTCATTTTTTTTACGGGTTCGCCTTTACGATTTCGATCCTAATTCTTTTGGGGCGTGAGGGTGGCCCTTGTAATTTTTTTTGCGAACGACGAATCTGTAGGTGCGATTTTGTAGAGAATTAAAAGAAGATTTAGAATTGATAATCACATTTTGAAAAGTTCGAAGTTGAACTTTTGTGATGAAAGCTCAACTTTCAAGATAAGTACAAAAAATGAAGGCTACGATTTGAAAATCTGAAAAAACCACCGTGAGGAGAACTTTTTATGTGTTTTTCAACTAATCACTTTTCAAGATGCCCTAGGAGGTACATGGGTCCTCAATTAAGGTCAGAATTCAAAAAAATGGAAAAAGTGAAGTAACACATCGATTTCTACTAATTCGAAAGCGCTGAGTTCGAATATGTGCTCAGATTTTTCATCCGACCCCTCTGAACACCCCTATCAGCCCCCTGATGAGGTCAAAATTCAAAAAAATGAAAAATAACGTGTGACGTGTCGTTTATAGGTTTTTTGAAGGCGCCGAGTTCGAATATTTGCTTATTTTTGTGATTTGGCCCTTCAGTGCCTTCCTAGCCCTCCAATTTTGAGCAAAAGCTTGCAAAAAAAATGAAAATAGATGTGTCATATCGATTTCTACTAATTTGAAGGCGCTGAGTTCGAATATGTCCTCAGTTTTAAGTCAGGTACCTACTAAATTTGTTGGCGTGGTGAGACTGAGAGGTCTTCAGAATGTCCGCGAGATGGACTTCCTCAGGCGACGAATTCATCATTTCTGGTTTCCATCAACCAACGTCGGAAAATATAATGCCATAAAGAAATTGTAGACAATTCATTTAAATTAGGTATTTGTCAATTCAAAATGGGGGGGGGGTCTCGAAAACCGCAACCGATCGAGCAAAACTAACGCCGCCATTGAATTCCCTGAGTCCGAACACCCAATTCTAGACACCTCGCACGTCCATCGGGAGTGAAAAAATTTTTGGCCCAAAAAAATGTTAGTCCATGTTTTTTCCCCCGATTTTCGATGATTTTCAAAAAAATCAAGATAAGTGTAGTTTTCGACAATTTTGAAATCGCTGATTCCGAATCCGCTATCCTTTTTCGGCGTCGGGCCTTCCTACTCGAGTTATGGCCATTTTATTCAACTCCGTAACTATGAACTTTGAGGTGAATGTGAAAAAGTTGAAATGTGGTGGTAGTACTGAAGTTGTGAGATTTTAAGGTTTAAAATACCTATTGATTATAAATATGATATTTTTGTTTGGTAATACATTTTGATAAAAAAAATTTCATGCATAAAAACACGAGAAAAGTCGGTTACCTCACGGTTTAGGCGTGAGAATTTTTTTAAACTGGCCTCTGAACCCCCATATCAGCTCCCTTGATGAGGTCAAAATTCAAAAAAATTAAAATAGTGTGTGACGTGTCGTTTGTTGGGTTTTTGAGGGCACTGAGTTCGAATATTTGCTTATTTTTTGGAATCGATCCTTTAGTGCCTTCCCAGCCCCCATTTTTTTTAAAAACACGATTTTTTTCAATTTCTGGTAATCTGAAGTTCAGTATATGGAACTTGAGGGAGGCGAATCGAGAAAGTAAGTTGATAATCGAGCTCAGCACCCTCGAATTAGTAAAAATCGATATGCCATACGCTATTTTCATTTTTATTTTATCCATTTTCTTAAAGTTGGAGGGCTAGGGGGACACACAAGGGTTGAATCCAAAAAATAATCAAATATTCGAACTCAGTGCCTTCAAAAACCCTACAAATGACACGTCACACGTTATTTTTCATTTTTTTGAATTTTGACCTCATCAGGGGGCCTGATAATGGGGGGCAGAGGGGGTCGGATGAAAAATCTGAGCACATATTCGAACTCAGCGCCTTCGAATTAGTAGAAATCGATGTGTTACTTCACTTTTTCCATTTTTTTTTAATTTTGACTAAAATTTAGGATCCCTGTGCCCCCTAGGAGTGTTGAGATCCCATCTTGAAAAGTAATTAGTTGAAAAATACATAAATAGTTCTTTTCATAGTTATTTTTTCAGATTTTTAAATGGGACCCACACTTTTTGTACTTACCTTGAAAGTTGAGCTTTCATCACAAAAGTTCAACTTTGAACTTTTCAAAATTTGATTATAAATTATGAATTGTCTTTTAATTTTCTACAAAATCATGCAAACAAATTCATCTTGGATCAAACCAATTTCGAGATATGAGCCTTCGAAGTCGAGTCGTTTCGCAAAAAAATCCCAATTATTCGAAAATTACGATGGCCACCCCCACTCTCCTGAAGGATTATTTCCGAAAAAAAATTGGGCAAAATCGGAAGATCCAAGATGAAAATCTACTCGAGTTGACGTGGAATGAACCTCAATTTTCGAATGTTTTGCTGCTTTTGAGCACGATCGAGACGAACAGATACGAGCATTCATGTGTAATTCATAAAAATCCAGATTTATACATTTACACTGCTCGGAAAAAGTCGTTTGTCGTTTCACCGTCAGGGGTACGTGGGAGTTTTCTTCTGGTTCTTTTTGTTCGCTCCGACTGGCTCGGTGGTTTTCTTGGTTCTAGGTGGCGTCCGGCACCGCAGCAGGGAATGTTTCCAACGAATTTGACATTCGTACTGTTTTTAAGTTAAAAACGAAACGAAATGGAAAATCAAATTAAAAACAAACCCGGAAAAGGTTCGGACAAGTTTAATTTAATGTTTTGGGCTAATGAAATGAATTTACTCCCGGGACCACGATGATATATTTCATTTTCAAATGCAGCCGAGTGTACGAGTACATCGCTTACTATACCCTAATCACACGGGTCATACGGTTAACCATTTAGCGCTTACTTTCGTACTTAACTGCCGGCTTCGTTAAACTTTAAAAGATAATTTTATTTGAGCCAGGTATCAACGCGAGAGCGAAATTTCGCAATTCCAAAAAATGGCACGTATTGTGTTACAAATTAATTTCCATTTGCACCGGGCCATTGTTCAAATCTAATTATCATCTCGTTTACAAGGTATTTCTTTACAGAGCGTACGGTCTTCTCTGGGTACGTTTTTTTCCCTCTACCCAGATCCCAGTTTATGTACTTTTTCGAATTAGCGAGGGTATTGGCTCGGACGTCGGTCAGAGGCGAAGAGCAGCGTATTTCAAAGATGTTGGTAATTAAAAAATACCCTCTAACGAGGACCCGCAGCCTGACCAATGCCGAAGCAAAAAAGTCTGAAAAGGCTAAATTAAACTCGATGCTGCTATTCAAATTGCAACGCCGAGAAAATTATGTAGGTTTTTTTCCTCTCCTCCGCTGCCTCTTCATTCTATGTATTTCTTCGGTCGACTGTGAAATTGTGTACCTATAGAGTTGATTTGGATACAGAAGCATCAGTCTGGGTTAAAAACACCGTTCATTATGGCACGAGAAATTCCCAAAGTGTATAATTAATGGTTATGGCTGCAAGCAAATGCAAATGATTATCGATCTGGACGCAACTTCCGACATAAATAACTTCAAAAACAGGTGGAAAATAAAATACTTGGAATTTTTACGCGTTTTTCCATATTAACGCCATGGGCTGCGGTGTCAACGACGACGACGATCCCGCTAAACGCGAATTTTTTCGACGACGAATTAGAAAGGAAAAAAATGGAAACTTGAAAAAAAGAGGGTTTTTAGGTGTGTATACGATGTACCTATATCGCGTGATTATTTATAGACGGCGGCAGATGTCGATTTTTAATGCTCGTTCGAGGTAACAGTCGTATCTAAATATTTAAATTGCGCTAGAGGGATTTCACCTTTTTTCACTTCTCAGCTGGGAGCCATTTTTGGATACGAAAATGCCTTCGCGCGGTCGACGCCGGCGTTGATGTTAAATTCGTCTCGTGAACGCGATTAGCTTAATCAATATGGAGTATGAAAATATCCCAAGTTCAATTTTCTCGTTTCGTTGTATTATGTTTAACTTTTTGGTGTTTGGTTACTACCTGTGTGTACATATTTCGATCTCAAAAGGAGAAAAAAATGCCTACTTATGTATTACGAAATTTCATCTTTCCAAAAACGACCCCCCTTTCCCCTTTCAAACGTTTCAGGTACTTAATTTTTAGCGAATTACTTTCTTGTTTCATTGTTGTATTATAAGTTCAACTTTTTGGTGTCTGGTTATCACCTGTGTGTACATATTTCGATCTCGAAAGGAAAGGGAAAAATGTCTACCCACGTGTTACGAAATTTCATCTTTTCACCCCTCCCCTTCGGCCTTTCAAACGCTCCGGGTACTTAATTTTTATCGAATTTTGGTATCGTTTTCGCACGTTGCACGTATGCTCGTGGATCGATGGACCCATTTTTACGATATCCTTTTCATCGGAAAGTCAAAACCGACTCATCTTTGTAATTCGATTTGAATAATAAAGTACGCCGAAAACCATTTATTTTCCAGCGCGACATCGACTCGAAAAAAAACCCTACCGAGAATAAGGCGACAGAGTGAAAAATTAAATGTAAAGGACTCGGAGAAATATGAATTTGCGAAATGAGAAAAACGCTTTTTCCCTATAACAATATTCTTTCATCTGGTCTTTTTTATACCCCCGGTGATAAAAAGTATAGGTGTATACGACATCGTATCGATAAAATAAACAAGCTAGTCGAATCCCTATTTTGCGTATCGGTGTAAAGAAAATATAAAGTACGTGTCGTACTAATCTAAAAATGTGTTGCGATGTCGACCTGAAAGTATAAGTCGTTTGTGATGGGTATTGGAAGTTTAGAATGGGTTTCTGAGGTGTTTGGGAATTTTTTTAATGGCCGAGTTTTCGAGAAATGAGATGGTTCGATTGGTATGTTTGGTAGAGACGATTTTGTATTTTTTTTGAGTGGTAACGTTGCTTAGTTCGAAAAAATTTCGGTAAAATTGTTCGGAAATGATTTTTTTTCATGGCAGTAAAATATTTTTTAATTTTTGTTTGCATTACAGGTAACACTGGTGAAGTTCGTGAAAAGCAAGGAAAATTTTCGCTGGATGGAAATTTCTGGACTATTCGAGTTGGTAAGTTTAAAAATACTGAATAAAAGACTATTCTTACAATTGTGAGCCTGGATATAAAAATCACCCTTGGATGTCAAAAATTGGTTTTTGAGTTGACACTGATTTTGGGCCTTTCAGAAGAGGCAGAATAAAGGAGGAACTTCAACTCAAAAACCAATTTTTGACCCCTAAGGATGGTTTTTGTATCCAGGCTCATATATATGAAGCCGTATATACCTACGAAAAGATCAACATTGTCACAAAATTTTCGAAAACGATGTTTTGTAACAATGTTGTGTGGTTTTTTATGCATTTTTCAGTTTATGTTTCATATCTTAATGGGTGGATGGGAAGAAGAAGTTTGAATGCTCAAAATTTCTTAAAACCTTCTGTCTATAATTTCTAAAAATATTAAAAGAATAGTGACTAACTTTGCTATTTTTATATTGTGAGATCGAATGAAAGTTATTTCTGTAAAAATTTATGAAGAAAGGTATTGAATTTTTTTTAAAAATTTGGGAAAATTCAATAATGTTATCAAAGAGGCAATCATTGGAGTGAATTGAAAAAAAATCTGGATTTTGACCAAATTCATGACAGTGACACCTTTTGGGGCGAAACCCTTTCAAAAAATGTTTAGCCCCTCTTATCTCAAAATGGGTTGCAGCTAGGAGCCTCCAAGTTCTCCTTTTTCGACTTTTAAAAAAACCTGGAACAAAATTTTTTCTGAAGGAATTATGGCAAAAGGATTTCGACTCAAAAAATAGGTATCATCCCCGTCAATTGGTTAAAATCAATGATCCAGGGTGTACCATGAATCATCTGCCAAACATATTTTTTGGATATAACCGGGTACCACAAAAAAAAACTATAGATGAACATGTTATCTATTTTAAAAACCGAAGGGGCAAATACTGCTTCTGAAAAATCACGTTAAAATTTTTTTCACGCATGGAATGGATAGTACTTAAAAAACTAAATAAATTTTCACTTCATAACTTTTTGCCTATCTTTAAAATTGAAGAGGCTACAAAAAAAATTGTTCAAAAAAAATTCTCAAAAAATTACCTGATCAAGGAAATGGATAGTACTTTGAAAACTGAAGAATTTTTTCTGTAGACTTTTTGCCTAACATCAAAAATAAAGGGGCTAATGGGCATTAAAAATTGAGAAAATTTGAAAATTTTTCAAAACTTATTTATTTTGAGTGACTTTTAGCCCCTTCATTTTCGATGGTAGGCATAAAGTCTACAGAACAAAATTTCTTCAGTTTTCTATGTACTTACTATCCATTCCCTTGATCACTTCATTTTTTGAAAAAAAAATTGTAGCCCTTCGATTTTAAAGATAGGCAAAAAGTCATAAAGTGAAAATTTGTTTACTTTTCAAAGTACCATTACCATGGTTGAAAAAAAATTTTGACGTGATTTTTTAAGAAGCAGCATTTATCTTTTCAATTTTCAAGATAGGCGACATGTTCATCTCAAGTTTTCTTTGGTGGTTGTAAAAAAAAAAGAAATCATACGTATTCCCAAAAAAAAAAAAAAGAAAAGAAAAAAGAAGTGGCTAAACTTCAGGTTGGGCAGGGTGGACCCAATCCCATTCTAAGTCAAACTATGTCCTTGCTTGTGCCCAGTTCCACTCTTGAATTCAGCCCAACACATGTAAAATGCCACTTTCGAAAAAAGAAGATAAAAATATTTTGATGTTAAAAAATAAATAATGTCATTTTTTGCTTGTTTAACATGATTTTTCATGAAATTTGGTAGATATCTCTGTATTTTGAAAAATTCTATCATAAATAGTATCATTTTTTGAATTTTTTGTTGATAAATTTCAAAATTTGGATTTTCTGACAGTAATACATGTGGTTACCCATTATTTTTGCTCTCTTGAGAAAATTTCACCATTTCTCTCCATTCTTATATTTCAGTCCACCAAAAATTCCCTCCCTCCCACCATACCTCTCATACCAACTACTGGAAAATTCGTTTCAGTTTTTTTGCTCGAGCCAAAAAATTTCTAGTGTTACGGGAGTGGTATTTTGTTGAGGTCAGAATTTTAAATGATTCTTGAATCATTTTTGCTAAAAAAAAGAAGTAAATGTTCATACATCTTGACCCTTTCGAATTCCAGTATGAGCTATTTTTGACAACCCTGCGAAAAATTATTTCAATATCTAATTATACCTAACAAACAAATCCATAATTTTTAATAAAATTCCATCCCAAACGCCTAAATAAAATTAAATTTCGTGCCATTTCCAATTATTCGACTCCGCAAGACAATACGAACACGAGGACGCTGGCAAACTTCGCCTTTGCAAACTTTCAAAGGCGGTTAAAAGTTAAAAATAAAATTCAAAGCGTGTCGAAATTTCAGCACAATACATGTTACGTTATACGAGTGTTATTCAAGTGGACGCGCAATACTATACATAGCGAAAAGTTTTATACAAAACCACAACTATACCTATAGCAACGAACGTGTTAAAGTTGCTAATGTCTTCATAACTTTGTTTACTCCAACTCATCCGGACATACTGTACACGAAAATGCTTAGTGATAACTACTTGCGTGATGAAATATCGTTACTGCGAAGATTATTTTGCTCTGATTCGCCGTTTAAATGCTGATACATGTTGACTTCGAAGAAGCTTCCTGTTGCGTATTACTTGTAAGAAACCTCTAAATGTTAGGGCTTTTGCAGATAGTACGTAAGTACGTGTACGAAAATCGATGTTCGATGGAAGTTTGTTTCATATGGAGTGGATTTTTTTTTTTGAAATGCGATTTTGAAGCCTAGACAATGAAAACTTAAATTTTTTTCCGAATTCAATTTTTTCAAATTTGTTTTTACGTTTGATTTTTTCTGAAAAAAAATTTGAAAAAAATTATTAGTTAAAAACAAAGTTGATTGGGAGAAAAAAAGGAGCTAAAAAATATGAGCTTGTAAATTTGAACTGGAAAAAAAATTATAAGTTCCAAACTTGGAAAAAATTGTTGAAAAATTAAACTTTCATTAAAAAATTTAAAAAATTCTGCGTATTAACATTTTCATATGAATTGAAATAACAGAAGAATACACGAAAATGTGTCATTCACCGAAATTGTAGTGCTGTCCCTAGACGCCGATATCTTGGGTTCTACTTCGAAAAACTTCGCCAAAAATGATTATTTTATGCACAATTAGAAAAATTGGAAATCCGTGGAATGATCTAAATTCTGATACAGTACCCTCATACCATCCCAGCTGTGCCAAGTTGCTGAGTTCAGAAAGACAAAGAAAATTGCTTGTGTGTTCATATTTATGATCTAATTTGAAAGTTGAAGAAGTTGGAAATCAACGAAAACTTGAATTTTACAATTTTTCAAACAATCTTTCATCAACTTTGAATTTTATTATTTTTGTATGTCTTTCAATTTTCCATTCGATCGGATAAATGCATAAAGAATTTTGCTCATCTTTCTGAGCCCTGTAACTTGACATTCAGGTAGTTTTTTATTTGAGATGAGTGACTGAAAAATTTATCAAAAAATTGAATAAAAACATTGCAATAATCCCTTCAAATTTGAGAATGAACTACTTTTTCAAATTTTTATGGATCTAGCAAAAAATATTACCTATGAAAAAAACGTGAACGTTTTGTGGTCAATGCTTAATCCCTTCCCCACCCAAAAAACTCAAATTTTTAATTTTCAATTTTTTTGACATTTAGTCGTATTATTACTTACCATCGAAGAATAAAACAAATTTTTGGGGTATTTACATGTTTTTGTAAGTAGTCTGAACCTATTTTTGATGTTTCGGAATTACTTTAGATAAACATAGCACAAATTCTACAGCATTTTCTTTTTTTGAAGGGTCCTAAATTTTCTTGAATTGGCATCATTAAACGACGTATCATTTCGTTATTTGACATTATTTCATGATAATTTGAGGACCCTTTAAGAAAGAAAGTAGTGTGGGGGTCGTTTTGTGCCTATCTAGAGTAAAAATCAGTCCTCTACTGATCAAACTTCATGTGCTTAATTTGAAAATAAATCGAAAGTACATCATAAAAGAACATCATATCCAAAATTTTACGTGCTGAAGTTTATTTCTCAAATTTTGGCGAATTTTTGAAATTTCACAGTTACCTCACCGCCCAATGAAAATGAAAATTTGATAAAATCAACTAAAAAATCTTAAATTGGGTGTGTATCCTATTTTTGATCACTCGAATCGATTAGAAGAAGCGTTTAGAGATGTTTTAGAGCCTCCAAAAAATTTTGGAACTTTCTAGTTTTAAAAAGAAAACCAATCAGTAAAAGTGGTGATGATTTTGTACTATAGGATTATTTCAAACTGCAGTTATCTAAGGGCATTCCAGCCGATTCGGGGAGTCGAAAATAGAGTATCTACCAATTTTTAGCTTTTTAATTTGATGTGTACACTTGTAGGCGTATTTTTCAATTTTTTCCAGAAAAATTTTCAGCCAAAAAGTATATATTTTACTCGACAGTTACGAATTTTGGAAAATTGTCCTTTAATCGATCAAGTAAGTTACCAATATGGGTAATCTGCGATTATAGGTGCTAAAGTTCATACGTACCATTTTTATGGGATTTTCTTCTGTGCTAAAAAATTCCAAAAAAATAGAGGCTCTAAAACGTCTCAAAACCGGTTCCAATCGATTCAGAAGGTCAAAAATAGGGTACAAGGGAAGGTGAGGCAGAATGCACCAACCTAGACCAAATGTTCTGCCTCTGCCAAATCTATTCAAATTGGCCATTGGCCAATTCGTCTGATTCTTGCAACAAATTGAAGTTCAAACATTCATCTTTCATTTGGCTTAAAAATTCCATTTTGGTGCATTACCTCAATCCTACAGAATTTTTTTCACTTTTTTTGCATCCTGCCCCACTCATGGGGCGGCAGGGTGAAAAATACCATAGGACAAAATGCAAACAGTAAAGATATAACGAAAAATCATGATTTTTTTTTGTCAAATTTACTCAATCACATTCGAGGGGGATACTACAGATTCAAATAAAAGTGTATTTATTGGAAAGAGGAGTTCTAAAACCTTCATACTTATTCGTAATTTCTGCTGCCTTAATTTATTTTCCGATTTTTTAGCTAAACTTTTGATATTTTATTTGAAAATTAAAACAAAAACGTGATCGGGAATATCAATTGAATTATGTTAGGTACCATACAGGGTGTTCCATGAATCGTCTGTCAAACATATTTTTTTGGATATAACCGGGTACCACTAAAAAAAAACTTGAGATGAACATGTTGCCTAACTTGAGGATTTAAGGGGCAAATGCTGCTTCTAAAAAATCACTTCAAAAAATTTGTTTGACCATGGGAATGGATAGTATTTTGAAAACTGAACAAATTTTCACTATATATGACTTTTTGCCTAACTCAAAAATTGAAGGGGCTACAAAAATTTTTTTAGTATGTTGAAAACTGAAGAAATTTTGTTCTGTGCACTTTATGCCTAACGTCGAAAATGAAGGGGCTGCGGCTCGCGCAAAATACGTGGGCTTCAGAAAATTTTCGAATTTTCCCAATTTTGAATCGCTCTTGGCCCCTTCATTTTTGATGTTAGGCAAAAAGTGTACAGAACAAAATTTTTTCTGTTTTCAACGTACTATCCATTCCCATAATTAGTTTATCAGAAAGAAAAAAAATTGAAAAAAAATTTTTGTAGCTCCTTCAATTTTCAAGTTAAGCAACAAGTCATATATAATGAAAATTTGTCAAGTTTTTAAAGTACTATCCATTCCCATGGTTAAAAAATTTTTTTGACGTAATTTTTTTAGAAGTAGCATTTGTCCCTTAAATCCTCAAGTTAGGCAACATGTTCAACTCAAGTTTTTTTTAGTGGTACCCGGTTATATCCAAAAAAATATGTTTGGCAGACGATTCATGGAACACCTTGTATGTGACTTTTTCGAAAAATTCAATAACTCGATTTGCATCCTGTCCCACCTTCCCTTACGCCAAATTTTTGATTTTTTCAGTGATTAGATCAATTTTTTTTTGTAGGGCGATGAGGTAATTTTGAAATTTCAAAAATTCGTCAAAATTCGAGATATGAACTAAAGCACCTGAAATTTTGGATATAGGGTTCTTGTATGATGTACTTTCGATTTATTTTTGTTTCGTCCCAAAATTTTACTGTCCCTTGTTAAGCAATGAAAAAGAAAAGCCCAAATTTTTTACTTTTTATAGTCTTCTGTGGTAATATTAATATGACTAATTATCAACGAAAAACCAAAACATCAATTTCTAAGAAAAAATCAATGTTTTGGAAAAAATTTAAAATTTGAAATATTTAGCGAGGGGAAGGAGGTTGGTCATTGACCACGAAATTTCGATCTCCAAGTCCTCTCAAATTTATCTCATAATTTTTTGCCAAGTCTAAAAAAATTCGAAAAAAATTATAAAACTCCGCATCTCATTTTACGAGTTTACGTAAATGGCGAAGGTCAGGATAAATGTGCTTTAAATTAAACGTCGCAGTCTAGGTTTCAACCTACGATACCCCAGATTACGATAATTTCAACGAAACACCATAAAAATTGGAAGCCATTATTTAATTATTTCTTCTCCGAATTAAATTACCATTCAAGAGCGAATTTTTTTTATTACGTAACTTTCCCTTATAATGGAAAAATCGCACCACGTTAAAGGTATTTTTTTGTTAACCGAACCGAAACTATTAAGTATACGCGGAAGCATCGGGTACAATGTTAATTAATGTAGAAGTATTAGAAGAGAGGGCGAAAAAAAAAGAAAAAGGAGTACCTTACGAGTAGAAAGGATTTCCGGCGTACGAAGCGAAATTAAAACCATAAAAAAGTATAAATAATAGGTAACTTGAACGTGGCTCGGCGGCATGGCGGGGATTTAAGGAGTTCAGCACATTAGCACCGATGAAGTTACCGATAATCGCATTTCGTATAACTATTTGTATAGTATACCTACGTATAAGTATATTGAAAGACGTAACGTTCACTTATTTTCGTCCCGAAGCCGAAAAAAAAATCGTCTGGTGGGTCTTTTTCTCCGATAAAACGAGCCTTTTACCATATCAACGGAGGAAAATCCCACGACGATTTTTCTCACAATAGGTTAAAGCTTTTTTTACAGGTGTTTGGGATTCTGGAACAGGAATTCGTATAGAAAAGCCGACCGGCGTCGATGAATATTTAAAACAGTTACGGTTCAAAAGGACGTTAAAAACGTATTCCCAAATGAATCGCAGAGTTGGTATAACGAATCGGTCGAAGGATTGTATATTTTTGTAATTGTCGTTGATAAATTAGCCAACTAATAAGCCCAGCTTGTGTAAAATTCGTCGGGCCTTTTTTTCCCTACGCCTGCGTGCGGATAATTCGCTCGTATTTATGAGCTTTTTAAAATGCATGAGAAAAATTGCACAGCTGAGGCGTTTTATCTCGTATACGACGAAGATGAGAAATTTACAAGTCATTTGCGACGCGATTCAAATTACTGTAAATATTTTCCTAAGCGGTTCGTCGTTTTGTCTCATTAGGCCCTTTAAGGGTGGTTCGGTGAAGGGGTCAAAGGCTCTGCGAATGCTGAATCGTACCGGCGACGAGATGAAATTTTGCACGTCGCGATGAATTTTTCAAACCTATGTAAAGTATCTAATTTTCATACTCGAAGTGCACCTATGTTTCCTCCGATGGTAAGGTCATCACTCGAGACTGGAATGTAGACACGAGTATATGGAAATGAGCCGAGCTGTTTTTACATTTGGTCTCGTAATTCCGCCTTCAAACATTAAGCCCTCGATAAAGCTTTTATGAGTTGGCTTTCAAAGGTTAAAATATGCATCGCCAGCGGAATATCGAAGAGCACGATGCGAATAAATGGCTTCAACGATTCGAGTGGATTTCGGTTCGTCATAAAATTTAACAGTAAGATGGTATTTTAATTTTCGAGCTCGAAACGCCGGCGGGGGAGGAAAAAGGCCCAGAGAAGGAAAACCATCTAGGCGAGTTTCGTATCGGAAATAAAAAGGGCGTTAAAAATTCGTATATTTTTGAAATTATCCGGCTCGGAGATGTTCGAGGATCTCGAATCGTTTGGGAATGTTTACTCCCTTAAAGAACCATCGTGGCTGCGTATAATTACATGTTATTTACTTCTTAGCCGGCGAACATGTCATTAGCGAGAAATAGCCTAATTAAAACAGCTACTATGGGTTCACCTTAAGTACCTACTCGTCTTTCCTTTTTTTTCCCTTTTGCAGTCAGTAAGCCCTTGCACTATGGTAATTACACCAATGGCCGAGCTGATAACCTGCGAGATCATCTTAATGGATATTTCTTCCTCGTTGGTCGTTGGTTAACCAATGAAACGAGCTTAAGGAGGAATCGAGAGAGAAAATTCGTATTTCGATTGCATTTTTATTCAAAACCATATCTCGTGCCAATTTTTCCAGCAGAATTGCTAAGTATAGTGTGGGATTTCTGCGAAATGATGAAAAATACTCGTATATGAAGGTACTCGAGACACGAATTCGAATTAATAAACGAGTTAAGCTCGTATATGGGTACTTGATATAGAAAGAAAAGCTTCCGCGCCATCTAAACACAACAACCGTTTAAAGGGGTTAATTCGTCTGGCGAAAAATGTAGACATAATAAATTTTAACTAGCGGAGTGTCACATTTTACCGTTCGCTCGTTTCCTTCTGTGCAACTTTGGCAATTTAAATTTTAATAAAGTTGGGTTAAATAGTGAAATATCGTTCGTGATTTGTTTTTATTTTATACATCAGCCTGGCTCGTAGATGGCAGTATCTCGAATGGATCGTGTTAAGGCAACTTTTAGTAGGTTTATTTAATTTAAAAATTTACAAAGGCGTTTGTCTCAGTTTTGAATAAGGCCGAGGCGAATTGTCTTGTGAGTTTTTTCTCCAGCGAGATAGGATTAGGAGTAATTTTTATTAATGATGAAATTAGCGATTTTTTTGCCAAATGTAGGATGGAAATTTTTGATCAGAATTTACATTGATAGGTGGAAGTTTTCCTTTGGAATTGAATTTTGTCAATTTGAGCCCTAAAATTTTGCTGTTCTTTGTTTTCGCTCGAGTTCAATATACGAAATTTGCCCCGAATTATATTATTCTGTCTCTTTGGATTTCAAATAAAATTATCTCGTTCGAAGTTAATTCTTTTCAACGTTTTATTGCAAGCTTCTTTTATCGTAATATCTCACATCTCATTTTATCAATTCATTTTCTAACGAAACGATGTTATTGAACTTGCTATTTACACTGTGAGTCAATTTTCTTCAATTGGGTGCTGATGTAATTACAAACTAAAGAATAGGTTAAGATAATTAAGATGAAAAATGAAGAAATGAATTATTATAGCTTATCATATGTCAGAGATTAAGTTATTATAGTTCAATAGGCTAATGATTATTTTTAAGTCGGTTTGAAGAATTGTATAGGTAATCTTTATCAATGTTTGGAAATATGCTATCGGCCGGAAATACGGCTAGTGATTCATTTTTATGGTCGATTTTTAAATGAGAATTTTAATGCGAATATTTCGGTAAAATTTCAAAGAATGGCGAATTTACGAATTTATCAGAAATTTCCCGAATTTATTTTTAGAAAGTAATATTTACAGAAAGAAGTGAGAATAATTCTCTTTTATATGTTTGTGAATTTTTATAATACTTTGTCTGATGATCATAAAATTTAACAAAGAAAACAAATACTTTGTTAAGAATGCACGAAATTGTCCGGAAAATTTTTTGCTTGGATTTAGATATCGTTCATAAGCCCTCGAAACACAATTCTCTTCTTTTCCTCTTGATAAGGAGGTGGACGATTTTCATTTCGACATGAATACGTTTCCTGATTGAAATTTAGCTAAAGAAAAATTACTTACGAATCGAAGAATAAAAGAGTTTGGAGAAGGATTTCACTGCAACTCACCTGTTAACAAAAAAGAAAAAATATTAATTAAAATAGAGGTACCTAGGTATAATTAAAAATTATTAAAATCATTTACTGCCTTTCCGCCTTGGAAATAAAGATGACTAATTATCTAAATCATTAAAAAGTTTTAATTTTTCCCTGAATGGAAACAGTCAAATTCAAATCTTTTTATTTTTCACCATTTTCAGACTAGCAAAGTAAATTTTTTAATGGATTGAAAAATTATAACAAAAAATTTCAATTGCTCGTTTATTCATTTTCAATTTTTTTTATAATTGTTTGAATCAAGCAAGGTTATTAAAGTGGCCCTATCAAACAACCTGTTTATCTTCCTGTGTAATGTGATTTTGAGAAGGATGAGTAAGTAATTAGGTATTTATAAAATTCGGTTTAAAATGAAGAAAGGAGAATTATAGGCGAATCGAATCATGTGATCACAATTTTTTTTCAATTTCTTGTTCAATGATCTTTTTTGGCATCCCTAAAAACGTAATATACTAAATCAAATTTTTAGAATTTTATTTCGAAGCTTTATTTTATAATTTTCAAAAAATATGAACGAATTGTGAAAATTTTAATTAAAATGAACGCTTACAGAATTTTTTACTGAAAAAAATCACGAAAGATATTTTTTTTATCATAAATGTTCTTTTGAAACTGTGTTTTTTTTCAAATTGAAAAAATTGTCTAAAATAGGGTAATTTTCTCCAAGAAAGTGTTTCTAATTTTGTGGCGAGCTTTGGTACCTACGTGTTTTCAAAATTACCAGAGGCAATTCCCCCCCCCCCCCTTATTCGATTGAAAAATTCAAAAAAAATTCAAAATTTTGAAACAAAACCATTCTTAGCAAAATTGTTGTTTGTATCTGAGCCTGAGCCTGGATATAGAAACCTCTCTTACACCTTTAGGGATCAAAATAAAATTGGTTTTTTGAGTTGCCACTGATTTCGAGCCATTAAGAAGGAGTATAATCAAAGGGGAATTTCAAATCAAAAACCAATTTTTGACCTTTATAAGGCTGGTTTCTATATCCAGGCTCATATTATATGTATTTTTAATAATTTTTTCGCAGTGAAATTTACTGCATATTTCTTCCATACTATCCAGTGTGGCAAGGTTCATTCATACATAGACATGAAAAAACACGAAATTTCGTGAAAAAGTTTTGGATGAGGCAAAATTTCAATACGATTTTCGTACATTTTTCGATTTTTTTGGGCGACTATCAATTTAGATTTTTTTGAAGTTGAAAAAGTAGCACGAAAAAATTCCAAAAAGCACGAATTTTTATTTTTTGATTTTAGTACGAATACGAACTCTTTATTGTGGAATCTCCACCACATGTCACTCGTTAATTTTAATGAAATTTTAGTGGATAAAAAAAGCAGATTAAACCCCCTTAATCAGGAAATCTTGATTTAATTTTCTTTTTGCGAAAAAAAGTGAAAGTAATGAAAAAGTATTGGTAATTTTTGTCCATCGCCACCGTTTAAAAATATGAAATAATTAGAGCTCAGGCTGTTCTTACTCAAAAAAACGCTAACTAGATATTATACGTTCAAAAATCTTCAGAAATTGCCGACATTTGCTTTAAAAAGTGATAATGCTGTAAGTAATGGCACAAGGGTCATTTTAAAGGGAAAAATACCACCGAGCGACTGAACGATTTTCATATGAATTGCGGTGTAATAATGAAAAATAAAACAGAAAAAATCAGTTTTAAAAAATGAACAGTTCTTCAGCGATTGAAATACCTAGTGGTGCTAGTTTTGCAAATTTTTCAATAAAGGTCGAAAAATTAAAAATTGTCCAAATACCTATGCTTCAAAAACTTGAAATTTCCTCATTTTTTGTAATTATGTGAAGGGTCAATTGGAGCATGGGGAGGTGGGGTAATTGAAAAATTAAGTCGATACCTATTGGATTTCGGTAATCTCAAATTATGTGCCTTACACTTTTTTTTATTTTTCTGCAAGTTTTTTCAAAATTTGGGGGTCTAGAGGGGACATTGATGGGTCAAATGCAAAATCTAAGCAACTATTCGATAATAGGGACCTCAGAAACCTAAGAAACGAGGCGACACATTACACGTTATTTCTAATTTTTTTTAATTTTGATCTTATCAAGGGAGCTAATGGGGAGGAGGTCAAAGAGGTCGGATGAAAAAACTGAATACATAGTTATTTGAATTCAGCGTCTTCGAATTAGTAGAAATCTGTGTGTTACTTTACTTTTAAATTTTTTTTGAATTTCGGTCTCAATTGTGGACCCCTGTATCCCCCAAGGGTGTCGAGATCTCATTTTGAAAATTTATTGAGTGAAAAAAATGTGAAAAAGACTCTTCGCAGTAATTTTTCAGATTTTCAAATCGTAGTCTTCATCTTTTTTACTGGTCATGAAAGTTGAACTTTCATCACAAAAGTTCAACTTTAAGATTTTCAAGTTGTGATTATCGTTTTTGAATCTTCTAATATTAATTTTCTTTCAAACACCGCGCCGCAAGTAGTTCCCCTTCTCTAAATACAACCAAAGTGGCGTAGTTCGGTAAAAATCGCAATTCCTCAAAAATTACGAGGTCTACCTCCTTCCATCCCTTTGAAAGTTAGGATAAAAATAATAGCGATCATTTCATTAGACCATTAAGTTGAACTCTTGAAAATTTTTAGCAAAATCGAAAGATCCAACTTCATTTTTGGTTCGAGTTGTGAACCACTAATAATTTTTTGAAATTCCATCGAAATTTGTGCAATTCTCATCCCCCCCCCCTCAAACTTGAAAAAAATTATTTAGAGCGAGTAAAAACCTCTGTAGACTTTCGTATGTAATCTACGAAAGTTCATGTGTTTTTCGTACGAGTTAAATACGAAGCTTAAATGAGAATTTCGAGAAAGATGTGGGTCACTACCTCTCCCTCTTTTTTCCCCATCATTAACCCACTAAATCGAACCAGAAAGATATCGCGAGGTACTCCTTCATAAAAATTTTTCGAAAAACTTCACCTCCGTGTGCGGACTTGAGCAGCTAAATGACATCATAGATCATTTACTCGGTTTCTCGAGCAAAACAAACCCGCGTGCCGGCACAGCAAAGAGCGCAGCTCGCGAGTACATTGTCGTAAATCGTGCGGCCAATTTTCGCCGAACCCGATGGAACTAACAAGAACGGACTGGTAAATCCGTAAAGGGAAACTTTTTACATAAATAAGCCGAACGAAGACGCACCCTATAGTAATTTTCTTCGGCTTGTTAAGGTTCAAGTTGATAGATGCGGAGGGGTCGCGTGCGGGGAGGTGTACCAACGCGAACCAGAATACGTGGGATGAGTCGAGGTCGGGCAAATAAGCGAAACATCATCGAAACTTGCAAACGCATTTATTCGGCTGGAAGAATTGAAATATCAAGTAACATATTGCCCCGGCTTATGCGCTTTCAAAATATACTTTACATGTGCAACTCGCTACGCTGCGGCGACATTACGCCATCAAAACTACACGACGATGTCGAATAAACCGTATACTCTTATTACCTTACAGTTTATACGTCTCGAATACCGGCATATTTAACTTGGAGGTGCTTTCGCTCGTCAAAAAAGCATCGATTTTGCTCGTTCGATGCAGTGGAGTAAATACGGGAGGGGATACCCCACCGAAAGGCTGTAGGTGAGTTGATTCCCATCGAATGCGAATTTATTCAATTTTTTCGGGGTATGTACGAGTTGATTCCCACATTTTCTCAAAAATTTCTTTCAACTCTGAATTTTTGGGTCAACATTTTTTCCAGGATTTTTTTCCACTTTCGACAATTTTTTCTAAATTTTCAAATCTCAATTTTTTTCTTGAGTATTTTCAATCCCAAAATTTTTTTCAACGTAAAATTTTCTCAGATTTTTTTGTGTTTATATTTCTTGAAATTTTTCTTAAATTTTTTCCAACTCCAAAATTTTTTTTCCAACTTTTTTCCACTTTAAATTTCTTTGTATTTTTTTCAAACTCCCAACTTTTTTTTCAATTTTTTTCAACTCTAAACTTGTTTTTATGCAATTTAAAAGCAGCTTTTTAGAATTCAAAGTCAGTACCCAAAGATTATTGGATAAAAATACCTATTGAATTAAAAAAAAGTAAATCCAAAAATGTAACCTTAGTAGTTGAAAAAAAATTTTGGTGTTGAAAGTGCAAAATGTTTTGAGAAAAAAATTGAAGTTGAAACAAATCTGAAAAGATTTCAGATGGAAAAAAATTTTGAGCGAAATATAAGGGATTGCAAAAATTTGGAAAATTTAGAGTGAACGTTTGAGCCACAAATTCAGAGTTGAAAAACATTTGATTACAAATATTGAAAATATCTCCTCGTGGTATCTTCTGGGTAAGGTTAATGGGCTGAAAGAGGTTCGGAATCAACTCGGGAATCCCCCTCCCCAGATGCCCTTTAAAAATGAATTTTTTATATTTTTATTTGAACAATTCATAATTTTACTTATCGATGATCTAAAAAGTAAAAACCAAGTTGAAACTCATATTTTTTCGACAGCATACATTCTGCAAAAAAATTTGTCTTAGTTTCGCTCGGGCTCACTTTAATGCCTTCCTTATTTTTTGAAAATCGAGATTATATCAAAAATCCAAACCATCTCAATTTAGGCAGGTACCTAATTTCGAAAAAAATTTACAACCATTTTTTTCTTCGACGTAAGTGAGTAATTTTCAGCTTTTGAGTATTTTTTTGAAAGTGTTTATTTTTGGCTTCGCTCAGGTCCATATATTTTTACACATTTTTGAAAATTGAAGATATTTCCGAGAATTCAAGCCTCTTTGTTCTCAGATCTCAAAGTGTTTAATACAAGAATTATTCTACTTTGATGACTCAGTTTTTTATCAGTGATTTTTGGCTCTCAAGTTTTTTGTGAACAATTTTTTACTCTTAGTTCGCTTGGGTTCGTGCATACCTCGAAATAAAATTTTAATTCAGGCTTCAAAAACTTAACATGTCAGTTTTTTCACGGCTGTACTTTCTTGTGAAAATTCGCTGAAAAAATGGTCAGAATTAAGTTACTAAAGAATAAGTGAAATTTCATTGGCTATTACTGAAAACAACTAATTAAATTAGTGAATTTTCATTTCTGAATCGGTATTTTTTCAATAACTACTGAAATGAATCAGTAAAAATTCACATTTAATTGATTGAATCAGTAATTTATGAAAACGAAATTAATGATTCAAAATTGAAAATTCTTTAATTGTTTCATTCTGAAACATTGAAAAGTCACTGATATTGCAGCACAGGGAAAAATCAGCGAAATTTACTGATTTTCAGCGAATTTTCACCGATTTTTCTGCTAATTTCATAAATTTTACTGATTTTTCAGTGATTTTTCTCATTGATTTGTTTTCATTGAACATTTTTTCATTGATTTTCTCCTGTGCGGCAATTCTGACTGTTTCTCAGTGATTTTCGTTCATTTTCATTGATTTATGAATGAACGAGTAGTATTTCATTGCGTTCTGCAGCGACTCAATTTTGGCTGTTTCATCAGTGAATTTTCACAGATTTTTAATTTAAGAGAGTAGATGAATTGATTCCTGGCAAAATATTCATATGAAAAGATAGGCGAATTTATTCACATTTTTTTTTCGGGATATGTACGAGTTGATGACCTTTATACGTAATATGCAGTTTCGTTCGATAAAGGAGGAATGAATGAAGGCACCTTACATTCGATAAATTACTGTTCTTAAACAATAAGTGCCTAGTTTTTTATTCAGATTTGGAAAATTATCTTAAAATGTAGTTTTAGGACGTTTAATAAAAAATCTGCACCAAAATTGCCTTTTTTTGTAAGAAACTCCTCGTTATCGATGAATAATGAAGGAAATTTTGTGCTGATGAAAATGTTTTACGAGCAGAAAAAAGCATGGTTGAAATTATTGTTAGAGAGTGACCCAGAAATTGAAAATTTTCAACCCAGGTGGGATTTTATCTAATTTTACCAGCTCAATTTGACAATTTCTCCTTTTTTAACTCAATTTTTTCGATCAAAAATATCCTTCTCTTGATTACAGGACTTATAAAAGACCCATTCGTACGATATTTTCAGTCATAACAGAAAAAAACCTTCAAAGCCAACCTCCTCGTGAGTAACGTTAATCAGCTGAAATAGGTTTGGAATCAACTCATACTGTAGGCACATACCTCGAATAAAATGGGAATCAATTCGTACATACCCCCAAAAAAGTGAGAATCAATTCACCCATTTCTGAATTCAGGGAATCAACTCACCAACTCTTTGTTTTCACGACCCCCCCCCCTTGTTTTTTTTGGTTCATGTAATGAAAATTGAAATCGGTAATTAATTGTACGTGGTAAAAATACACCTATACTTTTTATTCCATCATTCCCCCCCCCCTCCTCCTCCTCCTCCTCCTCAGAAGGAATGTCCAGTTACGCCACTGGCTCGATGCAAAGGAACGAAAGGAAACCATCGGTAAGGCCTTTTTAATCGGACAAAAGAGCCAGCTAACTCGTACAGGAACGCATTCGAAAGCAACCAGGAAAAAATAATCAATCTAGCTGGCCCGAAAAAAAAAGAGAAAGAAGAATTATTTCCAAAATTGTGACTATTATTAAGGAAGCGAAGAGCACAAATCTAAGGCACGGACGCGGCCGGAGAGAAAAAAAGCTGATTCATTTCCGAAAAAGAGGCGCGCGAGGCGATTTTTAAAAAGATTTTTTACGTTGCGTTATCGACGAGGGTGGCGGAGGCCACACGCGACCGCAGAATCGGGTCACTTTAATACATCAAAGAGAAGAATATGTTTTATTGATACGATTTTTCTTATACGATCGCATCGGGCTCGTTATATTTTATATTTGTACGTATTTAAATATACTACACGCACCAGAGATCTGCTCGCTAATATCTGTTTATGTAGCAGCAGGTATCATACTCCGCTATAAAAAAAAAGAAGCTAAAAGATATAGGTATCTTTTTTATAGTATTTCAGAAGCAATGTGGCATGTTTGTGAATTCGTAAGCGTATTTAACAATGCATCCACCAGTGTTATTTATACTTACGTTGAAGAAAAAAAAAACGTACTCTTCAGACCGAAATTAAAACCTAAAATGATGCTATACCGTATAAAATGAATGTATAAATTATTTTTAAATATTGTATCGCGGTTTTTATTCCTGGTGGTTTTTTTTTAATGAGAATTCCGTTTTCGAAACATTTTTCGTTTTATGAATCGTCGCCGGGTATTTTTTTTCTCTGAGTAAGATGCTTTTCACCGAAATGTCTCTGTCGTCGGGTTATTTCGAATAGAAAATTCATCTGATGACGCACCGCGCTGTGTGCACCGTGCAGCCTCAAAGAAATTTAAATTATTGTGGAAAGTCTGCCGTTGCGAAAACTTAAATTGGAATATAGATATTTTCTTCGTGTTTAATTTACTCTGCAGACTGTGCGCCTGAAATGGAGAAAGAACGAGGTTGTCCGACGTTTTGGGTTCGAAAAACCTACCGTATTAATTTTTATGCCATGAGAAGAAAATGTTCGACTTTGATGAGTGAAAAGAGTCGTATTTTCGTGTGAGATGATTTAATGGTTATGTGGCCAGCTGTGGTTGTTTTATAGAAAAAAAATGTGGGTTTTTTTCCATCGCTTATGGTGAATTTATTCTTTGATGTTCGGTTGGATCTGTTGAGGGGATAGATTTGGTCATCGTGGAGGAATTTCGATGCACTGACTACTTTTTTTGTATTTGCTAATATTTTTCAACGAATGATCATGTTATCAAAAAGGTTTGGAAATACCTAAAGAGAACGAACAAAATTAAGACGAAAATGTAGTTGTAAAAAATATGTTCAAGGCTAAAAGTTCGATCATTTTTCTGTTTGTGAATGGCTTTATTTTTTGGAGAAAAAGGAGCAAAAATGGCGAATTATTTTGTTTTGGCTGTTTCTTTGAACTTATGGGTCCAAAAATCGCGAAAACCCATGCAGAAAGTTGTTGTTTTAGCAGATTTTTCAAGTTTTGAGTGCTTTATACGGAAAAAACCTTCAAATAAAGAAACTAACGTCGGATTCATGTTTAGCGGGTCAAAATACCCCGATAAACACCCTTTTCGCGATCGTTTTGCGTAAAGTCTCAAAATTCACCTTTTTCACTGATTTTTCATGACAAAAATAGCGAATTTCAAGTCTTCAAATAAAACGACCGCGAAAAGGGTATTGATCAGGGTATATTGACCCGATAAATACGAATCCGACGTTAGTTTCTTCGTTCAGCCATTTCTCTCCTTACAAAACGCTCAAAATTTGAAAAATATGCTAAAAAAACAACATTTTTGTACGGTTTTTTGCGATTTTTGGCCCTTGGTGCATCGAAGTCGCCAAAAGTGAATACGTGACGTGAATCTACGTTAAAAAACACGTTTTTGGGATATTTTTAAAAAGTGGTCGCTCTTCGATTATATGGCGTTTTTTACGATTGAAAACTTCAAATAGGCGAAACAACGTGAAGGAATGCACCAAAATTTTTGAAAAAATTATCGTAAATACACATCTATACGAGATGCAACTTTGTGCCAAAGAACAGAAAATTTCCTTCACTTCCATTGAAATTAAAAATTCTTGAAAATAATGCAATAAAATGGCCATAACTCCAAAAGGGAGGGGGTGGGGGGGGGGGGGGTCAAAAATTTTTCTGAATTTTTTTTTCATCAAGGTACACCACCTGAGGGGGTTAGATCGAAAATCGGAGAGAGGGCCGATTTCACCACAAACCCGGCTATACCCTTTGAATATTATTCCAAAACGTTTTAATATGTAGGTAATAATAACACAAGTCGACACGATTTTTGTGTTTGGGTTCCGATTTCGAAATTTGGGTTGCATTTATGTATCTAATGAAGGGAAAAATAATTTTTTTTGTCCAAAGTTTGCTTTGGGGGGTGGGGGAGCCAAAAATGTGATTTTTCAAGAACAATACACACGGATTTGAGAAAAATTTGGAAAAAAATTTTTGGTCCAATTTTATAGAAAATTTCACGCTGAATCGAATGCCGCAAACTGCAGACCTCTATTTCTTTTAGGAAAAAAGTTACGGTTAAAACTTTCCTAAATTATGTGAAAAAATCGCATTTTTTTCGTCTTGCTCGCCGAAAAGTGAGATTTCTGAGAAATCTAAGCATTCTACGACCATAATGACCATGACAAAAGTTGTAGAAAATTAAATTTCCTATCGGATAGGTGCATTCAGATTTTTCCGGGAGGCGTAGTTTTTGAGATATTCTCGAGTAAAGTTGAACATTAGTTGAAGCAATTGAGAAAAAAAGAGAAATGAAGCAATTTTGGGCTGTCAAAAGTGTTACAGCCAAAAATTTCTTCATTTCTCTTATTGGATGAATTGGCAGAAGTGCCTAACCAATACCAGAAAACACTACTTTAATTAAATTCGGGATTTTTCCATTCGGGAAAACGGATTCGGGAATTTTTTTTCGGGAAATCGGTCAATCGGGAAATTGGCTTTGGGAAAACGGATGGGAACCGACGTATTCTATGAAAATAGACTATACTCGTAGTCAGAAACTATAGTCTAGTTTTTCAAAAGTGGGCTCAATTGAACATTTTGAAATTTTTTTGCTCAAAATAAATTTTTACTGATTTTTTTCTCATTAAAAAACACAATTTTACAATTTTTAAGGGGGAAGTCATCGTTTCCCTTTTGCATATTTTCCCAACTAGAATATAATTTTTCGAAGGAGGAGGGAGGGGGAGGGGGTTAAAAATTGAACATTTTCGACTCGAAAATAATTTTTTTGATTTTTTTTACCGGAAGTATAGAATTGTCGATTTTTTTTTGAAAAAAAGTCGTCATTTTCCTTTTGCACATTTTTTGACCGAAATATAGTTTTTCGTGGGAGAGCGGAGGAAAAAACTAAGAATTGAACATTTTCAACTCGAAAATTTTTTTTAATTTCTTTGACTAAAACTTTTCAATCACAACCAGAATCAATTCTTTCCGGCAGAAAATACAATTTTTTGGTATAGGATAAGATAAAAAAATAGAAGAGAAAATGTGGCTGAAAAAGTTAATTTTTATGGCATCAGGTGCAAAAAGCAAGAATTTCAACCATTTTCCTCTTTTCTTGAATTTTGTAATCAAATATTGAAAAAGGTTTTTTTCCGGAAAAATTTAAAGCAAGAAAAATGGCATGAAAATGGTAAGAAAAATCCAGAAAATAGCGAGAATTTATGTAGGTATAGCCGAAAAACTTGATTTTCTTTCTTCAAGACATAATTTGAGTGATTAGTTAGGTAGTTACCAAACAGAGAGTTCAAAAAATTACGAAACTTCTGCGACACCTCCAGAGAATTCCTTGCACACCCAATAAATTATTTATTACTATTTTTTTTTTAAAGATCCAAATTCCCCTAAAAATGTGCTATCAAATACACAAGTACAAATTCAAACTGCTATGAACCTCCTTTTGCCATTTTCTGTCATTATTTCCCCTTTTATATTTTCCAAACACACGCGCACGGTCTCATATCTTGAAAAAATTCATTCTTTTCGGCTCATGCGTTCGTTTATTGAAACGATCAAGCCAAAAAAGAAGAAGAAAGGAACTAGTATATATAGCCGTATACTATACATACCTCGTTTATTATGAACTTATGGCGTTATATGACTAAACAAATGGCGCATGAAATTAAGTTGGTAGTTTTTTCGACATTTTCATTGCCGACGGCGGCGCTAATTTATAAAACAAAAGAAAAAGTAAACATTTATATTAACGTGGAAAAACCGATCCTACGTTAGACTATACGTAATTCCGGGTAAAATAATTTAAAACTTCGCGAACCCGTTTTTTTTTCACAATCGAGTAATTTCACAGCATCGGCATATAGGATCACAAAGCGGAAGGAGGGGCAGAGGGGAAAGCACGAGGAAAGGAATACCCTCTTGTAGCCTTGTAGGAATAATTTCAAATTTGACGAGACTGTGTGTACGTTACAAAAGAATTAAATAGTTTGATTTTGCTGTACACTGTGTACATAGTTCTACGATGCGGTTTCGTTTTGATATTACAATTTCATTTATTAAACATTTCGCGTGTTTCTTTGAAGAATGGAAAAAAATATTCGCGAATAATGCGATTACGAATAAGCTTATTGTTTTTTTTTTTTCAAAGGTATACAGTTTGTAGTCTCGAGGGAAACGCGAAGCGCAAGAGGGAAAATTCCTGTAATTTTTATTTCGAAATAAAATATCGCTCGGATACAAAAGGTGAATTGTTTACCGCCATTTATTTCACAGAGAGAATTCGAATTAATCGTAGATGCGTTTTATTTTTTTCAAGACACGATCGTTTGTGTTGATAATTTTCACGTGTGTTTTTTTCATTTGCAGAATGTTGGACTGGTGTCATTCGGTGTGATATTGAGTCATTGGTTGGAGATAGATGCTGCATCGATTTTATTATCAGGTAAAAAAGTAATCAGAGTTTAGTACATGTTTATTTGAAAAATTATGCAACGAATGGTACGATCTTTGTTTGCAAAGAAAAAATAACCGTGAGGTCATTTTGATAATTTCGATGATGATGACGACCAAGCGAGAGACCGAGACTGTACCAGATGTTTTCTATGTATACCAGACTGAACATTACAATTTGAATTTGGGTACCCAGACGGCGGTGTTATGATTCGATGCCAAATTGTACCTAAATATGGATTCGTAATTTATGAATTTCGTGTCGTCGTAGTACGAATTAGAGGTCGGTTTTTTTCAAAAGAATTATTCGGATGGAATTTTAATTTTTCGTTATACGAAGCTTTTATACGATTTTAGGTGTTTTTGCCTGTCTGCTGCGTTTAAGGTGTTAAAACCCTTCGAAATTATTAAATTGCGTACCATTTTTGATGCAGAAGATGGGTTAAATTTGCCATATGCTTTTTATGGTGTTCAAAAATATTATTTTTGGGATTTTGATTTTGATTACCTGAGCATCTGGCGTATTTAAGACGTTTTTTGACTTGAAAGTATTCAAAATTTCAGCAGACTCGACATGGGAAATGAATAGGATTTTCTTCAGATTTTTTTGTTAGTTTGAAAAAAATCATAAAAAAAGGTCAGATGAAAATTTTGCCTCATCAATCAATTTTTTAATGTTGTTCAGAGTTTCTGAAGGAAAATTTGTAAATACTGATGTCACATTTTATACAATCCTCTAAAAGAGCCTGTAAAAAATCATATGAGATCTATTTTTCTAAAACGTTCTCAGAAGGGAGGCATCCCAACTGAAAGTGAAATTTTAAGCCAAAACAAAAATAAGTCGAAAGTGCATCATAAAAAAACTCCATACCCAAATTTTCAGGTGCTCAAGCCCTTTTTTCGAATTTTAGCGAATTTTTGAAGTTTTAAAAGTACCTCATCGCCTTGCAAAATATGAAAATTTGATCTAATCAACGAAAAAAGCTAAAATTTGGTATATAATATACTCGATTTTTGACCTCCTGAATCGATTGGAAGCGGGTTTCGTGATGTTTCGAAGCCGCCAAAAATTTTTTGAATTTTTTAGCGCTGAAAAAAGCTCATAAAAATGGTCCATATGATCGCAAATTACCCATATTAGTGACCTATAGGATCGAATAAAGCACAATTTTCCAAAATTAGTAACTACCAAGTCAAATTTCTGTTTTTGTTTCAAAAAAAAATTGTCAAAAAATATGGATTTAAACTTGCAGTTGCAAATTTTTGAAAATTGTACTTTGATCGATCAAATAGGTCACCAAAATGGGTAATCTGAACTTTTAGGTGCTAAAGTTCATATGGACCATTTTTGCGGAATTTTCTTCAGTGCTGAAAAATTCTAAAATTTTCTGGTGTTTCGAAACGTCTCGAAACCACTTCCAATCGATTTGGGAGGTCAAAAATAGGGTAAGGGTAAGGTGCCCCATTATCGCCTAGTGCCCAATGTCGACCACCTCGTCTATCTCCGGTGCTATGGGCGACAGCGAGCCGAAATTTTTTTTTCATATTCTTCATCGAAAATCCGGAAAAATAAGACCACTCCGACATCCTGAAAGCCAAAACTCGCGGAGAAAAATAGAAAAGAAGAAGTTGGAAGGCCAAAAACTTTTTTTTAGCAATTGCTTGCACGCCTTGGAATTTTTTCTTAAAATTATCGAATTAAATGTTTCTAGTGTTTTTGTGATTGAGAAAGTTCAAAGTTTCTGATGTAATCATCGCATTTTAATAATTACAACTTTAAGTAAAAAAGAAATTCACTCAAAGTTCATTTTTATGGTGTGTCCCTCTATCAACCACCTATAATCTAATGTAATTTGTTGTTTTTAAGTGATTTCGTTTTTTTCAATTTTCTCGAATTTTGGTTGTAGGGTTGTCATTTTGGTCTCAAATTGTTCATCTGTGAAAGAGAAACACAAAAAAAATATTTTCCGGTAGATTCCGTTCATAGCGGACAAAATCAGTCGGTAGTCGATATTGGGAACCCAAAATTTCGACCTTGCGTTTTGACATGTTTCAGAAAAAAATTCCTAAAAAATACTAAATTTTAACGGATGGCCCCGGGACTTTCCACAATTGTAGGGGAAGGATGTAGGTATCCATTAAGCCATCAATGACATTTCCAGCCCTTAAACTTTTGAAATGGTGAGACTTCAAAAAAAAGTGGGCGATAATGGGGCACCTTACCCTTACATAGGTACCAAATTTCAGATTTTTTGGTTGATTAGATCAAATTTTCATATTTTGCAGGGCGATAAAGTAATTTTGAAATATCAAAAATTCGCCAAAATTCGAGAAACGAACTTGGGCACCTGAAATTTTGGATATAAAGTTCTTTTATGATGTACTTTCGAGTTATTTTTGTTTCAGCTAAAAATTTTACTTCCAGACGGGATACCATTCTTGTGAGTGGCATTTGCCAAATTTTACAGGATATGAAAAAGCAACTGGGATGGTCTCAATATTGAAAATCATTAGAAAAAGCAGCTCTCTTTAGTTGATTAGTGGGAAAATATTCAGGTTTGCCATATTTCTGTTCTCTCACAAAGATTGTAAAGCGGGAACTTTTAAACTTTGTTCATATTGAAAAGGCTTTTTTCATTTCTTTTTTCATATTTTCTTGGTTTTGAAATTCTTGCTTGGTCTGTTTTAGAAAAATAGGGGTTCAACTTCTTTGAGGTTTCGTAGACTTTTTTTTCAATAAACGGCCATCAAATATTAGTAAAAAAATGAATTTTGAATATTTCATTGAAATAATCGCGAGAAAAGTGTGAATTGGAGTATTTTCACTCGCTGATCACAAATAAGATGTTTATTTTTATATTTGATATAATTTTTCCTTATAAAACTCTCTAAATTCAAAAATTTTCTGGTGAAGAAAACGAATTTTGAAAGTTTACATGGCACGGTTCCATTAATAGCGTATCTAGAAGTAATTTGACTTTCTGTCCACGAAAGGGGAAATCACCTCAAACAAAAATTAATGACGGATTCGAACTGTACGACCTATGTGTCCGAAACCGACATTGTTTTGGATGTGAAATTTTTGATCTGTTGTAATTTTACTCATTCAGGACGAAGAGAATTTTTTTTATTTGTTTGTAGGGCTTGATGTGTTTTGAAAAATAATTTTAAACGGGTTTTCTCAGCAAGTTACTCCGAAATTCTGAATGATATGGCCTAGTTATTGGTTATTTTTCCAATTTTTTTGCTCAAAATGATGAAAATCTTCTACAACGTACTTCATATGTACATGTAGTAGCTAATAATTGTTCTCATTTTAGCCCCCTCCTCCCCCCCTAAAAAAATCTTTAAAAAGCAAACTAATACCTATATTTAATTTCTGAAATGCAATCTTTTCAAATTAAATGAATTTTACGGGGGTTGAATGACCCTAAATCCGGAAAACGGAAAGTGGTCCAGTTTATCCCAAAATCCGAAAGAAAATCCACTAAAAAAAATTAACTTGCTTTTATTTTTCATTTTGCCAAAAACGTAATTAAGTATTCGAGTCTTTTTGAAATATTTTTAAGTTTTCACTTCAATTAAAAATTTGGTTTTGCAAGGGGTGAAAAAATTGGTCAAGAAACAGAGTTAGGCATAAGTTATTTGACATACTTGCCTCTTTACCCTTATGAATTTCTCTCAGAAATTTATTTTCTGGTTATTTTCATCCTAACGATCAAAATTCACCTATTTTTTCCCCATCTCTTTCAAAGATGGGGGGGGGGGGTGCTGAAAATTTTCTTAAAATGAAAAATACCTGACGTATAGAGTTCGAATTTTGTTTCATTTCTCATGAGACTTCCTCAAGCCTTCTGCAAGTTTCAAATTTTAAGGAGGTAGAATTTTGACTCTTGTGTTTAGGTTCGACTCTTCCTCGTTCCTTCAAATGTCCTGGACCCTCAAAATATGAAAAAAACTAAAAATATCGTATGATTTATCGTTTCCAATATTTTCGAGGGTGTAAACCCCGAAATTAAATTTTACCATGGGCTCAAATGTGGTATCGGAGAACAGTATGAATTTTGCTGAAAATCTGATTATCTAAAAAAATGAATTCAGTGTAAGTAGTAAATACATACATTATTTGAAAAAATACTGACATCTTTTTTATTGAAAAAAAGAGTGAAGATGCATATTTGAATCGGTTTTACTTTTTTCCCTCAAATTTCAAAATTTTCAAGCAAATAAGCGTTTGAATGAATTGAAAAGTGGTACCTAATAAAAAAATTGATATTTTTGTAACTTCGCGATATTTTGTTAGATTTTGGAAAAAATATTTTTATTTTCCTACTTTTGGTGTTATTTCCGAGTACAGCGAGGTCCAGAGCCGGACCAACGGACAATGGCCAGAAATTAGATTAGGTACCCCAATAGGGCAATTAATTTTGACATCATATCACTGAACTGGTGTGTAAAAGTGTACAATTTTACACTTTCAAAGTACTTTTTTTATAGCTTAAAGTATGCTAATTTTCACAATTGTCACAAAACTTCATTTTTCTATCAATAAAGTTGATAAATTCATGTAATTCCTGTACAAAATGTATGTTTTTACATTTTACACACCAGTTCGATTTTGATAATTAATTGCCCTATAATGGCAAAATTGCATTTTCTGCTTTAAAAATGGAGTCTGGGTTGAAAAATTTTCAAAATTGATGACCTTTTTGGAAACATTTTCATTTCGAATTTAAAAATATGAGAAAAATTGTAGTTTTTTTTGAGTCGGAAAAATTAGAAATAATTTCATTTCAATCGAAAAATGTCGTTTTTCAGCCCTCTCTCCTCCAATAATTCAATTCTGTTTTTTTTATGAGAAAATTTTCAATTTTTTCCAATTAATTAATTTAAGATGATGACAGCTAGTTAATTCAGTATTGATATTAAGAAAATTTTCTAGAAAACATTTTTTGTAGCCTTTGAAAAAAGCTTTTAATGGTGTGTGGGTGAACTTGAGAAAAATCTACAAAACAGGTAATTTTTAAATTTCACCCACGTGCAGAATCGAAGCCGCTGTACGAATAAAAGGACACCCGTTCGGGTAAAAATTAGCGACGTTGTTTTTACAAGCACTTTATTATAATATACCTGTGCAAATTGAAAAAAGGCAATTCATCTTTTATATCGACCCTTCACCCCGACTCTTGCCATCCTTTATAATTGAACCGATGAAAAGATAAGCTCGATAACAACGTTATATAATTATCGAGGTAATATCCACGACGTTACGTATTTCCATCGAATAATATTTGTACACTGCGAGGTAAAAATCAATTATAAAATACGTTGAAAATTGAAATTATTATAAGTGTATTGATGGAAATCGAAAGGTTATATAGTCATAGTACCTACATATAAAATATACGCTGATAAAATATTCAAGTAATAATTTTCCCAATAGACGTACCCATGCTGAGCGGTGGAGGAAGGGGGTCCTACCACATCAAATGCTTATTCGGCTTTTTAACGTTGACACGCACATCGGGGCAAATTTCGGTAATGTCGGTGACACTATCGCGACTCCGATTACAATTTCAAATAAGTACGAGTATGTGTAATTACTGATAGAATTATCACGAAATAAAGTTGTCGAATTCGAAACGCTGATTTTTTTACCATCTCGTGCAATATTCTCGGTGTGGAGTTTGACGAGGGGGTGCGAAATTTGAATGAAATTAGGTGTCTGTTATCAGAAGGCAACTCGAGTACACGCGAGGGAAGCTTCCATCGTCAAAAGGGGCGAATTAATTTTTCAGCTATGCTAATTTAGCTGGGAAAATTTCGACCTGAGAAGTGTTGAAATTCAATATTTTTAGCTGTCGGGGGTTGTCCTGTCCGTGTAACGTGCTACGTGTAGTATCCCTTTTTCCGGTAAGATTTTCAAATTAGCCGAGAGGCGTGTTTGTGTCGTGTATGGTTGGGGTTTTGGTGCGACGACCGACGATTAAGGTGTCGAGTGGGATGCAAATTAGTATACAGGTTCGGATTTTTTTTTCGCACGTCAATGATACTTTAAAAAAGGACCTTTGCCGAACGTTTTACATTTTTTGATATTTGATGGGTCGGACGCGAGGAAGGGATGGGAGGTGGTTAAATGAAGATGAAAAATGCTCACGAAGGGAAAACGACGTGTTTTGGAATCGATCCGGTGGAAAATATTGAAAAAATGCCTAGGTGCTGAAAACACGAGATAATCTTACCTTTGTATCGTAGCTTTTGTTTTCTTCTCCGATGTGGAGAAAAAACCTCTCAGGACACTTCACATTATCAAACAATACGACTAAAACGACTTCTTAGAGGGAAAAAATGAATAAAAAAATATTACGAAACTACGTTCCGCGTAAATTTAGAGCATGGGCGAAAGAAATCGAAGAAAAACAACTCGAAAAACCCGGAGTCGAAATTCTAACGCGAAATTTCGTTTTACTCGCATCCAACGTGGTAACTAAATCAGCGTCCAACTGTGTGCAAAGCGCCCGTTCGGCGACAAGTACGCACCACGATACCGCGTTTTGGTGCTGCCAGTGTTGCCATTGTTGAGCCCAGTGTTGATACGGAGACCGGCTCGAAAAAAAATCCAAGGGCCTGGAGCGAGTTAATTGATGGTTTGATGGACAAGGAATTTTTTTTCCAGCTTGGTGGAAAATTTCGTCAAGCGGAACTAACTCGTTGGTAATTTTTTTCACCCAATTCGGTTATCGGAATTCGAAGGTTTTTGCGGACAACCTGGACGTGGGCTTTAAATGGAAAATTCGTGGTATTAATCATTTTTTGCAGCATCCGTGCTCCGTTCGGCGCGTTTTCTAAATTAAATTATACGCCGGAGTGATTCGAGTTGGAATGTTTGAGAGAAATGTTTTCATAAGGAGAACGTGGCCAATAAATCAGACGTGAAACTCGACCGAACGAGTCCTTAGATGGAATCTTTTTAACGGGTTTGGAAAACCAGCCTAAAGATTCGATTCGAGCTGTTGATCATTTTATTCGAGAAATATTAGATCGAGATTCTATTTGAGCCACTTGTCGCAATTTTGTAATTTTTTCATGCTTCGGAAACGCTAAAAATTGGTTCATTTTTGTTCGTTCGAGTCGAGTTGATGGAATTGTATACCTCGTCAGCGGCAGGCGAACCGAATCGCCGTAAATTTACGAAGCTATGCAATTTTATTAACGTGTTTCGAACGTTCGTCCCTGGACGTTGTTTTAATTTTACGTTGGTGAAATTTATGCGAATGTTTTGACTGCTGGGAACGTCGCGAGGTTTTTTCTACCGTCTCGTTAGTTTCTTAGGAATTCTTTCATCGGGGATTTCAAAGCTGTCCAGTTTGTTGTTTGGCTCTGCTCCGAGTTTCACCGAAAGTTAATGCGGAACTGAGGTGCTGGCTTTGGTTTCCTATTCTCCAGCTTGATCAAAAATCCAATACAGATTTGCAACATGGAGATGGAAAAAAGAGAAAAGTGTATTGTGTGGGTAATAGAAGCCGAAGGTTGTGTCGGAAAATAGGATTGTAGCCAAATTTTTAAATGCTCGTGGCCCATTATTTCTTTTTTAAATGAATCGGTGACGTTTGAAGGATTTTCGAGGATCGTGTTGGTGCGTGTTGGGTGTTTACCTGTGTAATTTTTGTTTGAGGGTGGAATAAAAATGGAGTGGGGTGTTGAGAATTTCTTCGTTGCTGTTTTTACATGCAGTCTCTTGATAAATTGTAACTCCAATTCGCAACAATTTCAAAAAGATCATTGAAAGATGAAAAAAATTTAAATTTGTTCAAGTACCTTATCACAGTATTCTCTTTTAGTCTTCTAGGTGATTCACCTTGAATCATCATTTCGTAAAATAACAAAATTTGTACTCATTTCGTATTTTCCACATCAGAGAGAAAAAACTAAAACTTTTTCAAATGAGAATACACTTGGAAGCCATTTTGTTTTTAATTCGACATTTTTATTGATTTTTCAATGTTTTTTTAAATTTTTGAACATTTCAGTGTACTTTAAGTTATTTTACGTTTATGAAGAGAAAGGTTAAAATTTCTTCGTCGTTCGGAAAAATTCTGAAAAATGGTTATCTTGAAAAAAATTTTTGAAGGCCATAATAATGTTGGTGTTGAGTTCACGATTTTTATTGAAGGGTGAGAGGAGGGGTCATAAATTGAGAAAAAATGATTTTAAATTGACTTCATCACAGATTTTTGTTCGAATTTTCTGGTACAGAATTTAACATTCATTTTTTGTATATGTATTAGATTATTATTATTTTTCAAACAAAACGAGTTCTTGAGGGAGTTTTCAGTGGGTGTCTAACGATTAAGATAAGTCAAGCTTTTTGACTCAAAGGTCAAGATTTTTTCGAAAATTAAAACAATTTCCATCCACCTTCAATAAATAATTTAAATAAAAAAGGAGCGCATAGTGATTTTTTAAATCAAGTTTACTTGAATTTGTTAGTAAAAATTTAAATTTTGGAGCTCATTGTGATTTTTTAAAAATGATATTTGTTTGAAGTTTTTTGTAATTTTTTTTGGGAGGGATGAACCATAAAAAATTCAAAAAAGTCATGCAAAAAAGACAAGCCATGTAGAGCCGTTTGCTCTACAAATTTTGTTAGACAACCTGTTTTAGTTTTTGAGCATTGTCTATTTTAGTTAGAAAAATAGTAATAATTTTTTGAGGACGTGTGGAAAGATTTGGTGATGAATTAATTTAAAAAGTTTTCTCAATATTCTTTCCCTTATTGAAAAATAAGTTCCAAAATTTGTTCAAATAAACCCAAACTGCGATACTGATCAATTGTACCTTTTCTCCCCAAAACTTTTTTTATTATGATTTTCAAAAAGTAAACGGAAGGAGGGAGGAGGTGAAATCAAGCTTTTGATGGATTTTTTTAAATTCTTCGCCAAACAAAACGCAAACAAAAACCATTGCTCCAGGCGGAGAAATTACACCATTTTTTTTAGCCTAAAATTTGAAAGATTTGTCTAAACTCCATGAAAATTAGTACCTACCTAATAATTTCATACTCTTTATTGATTGCTCGCCTCTCTTTCCAATTACAGTTCAAATTTTACCAATTTGAAAAAAATATGTACATTATAGTTGCTCGAGATTTTGATGTAGAATTGTACATTTTTTGCCTAAAAATATGTACCAATGTTGGCAATTTTTCATTTTTACTCTAATTTTCAGGGGTATCCAAATGTCGGTTTTTATGTGTTTTTTATTTTTGTTTTTTTTACAAAAAATATAAAAAAAAGTATTTTTACCCAAAAATATTCAGTTGTGAATTTTCATTTTATTCCCCTCTTTCCTCACCTGATTGTTTTCCATGTTTTTTTAAAAAGTATGGGATGAAAACATATCGACGTTGATAAATTTCTGAGCGATAGAATTTCTTGTTAGCTTTTTTATAAAATTTTGCAAAAGGATTAATTATTCCTTAAAAAAAAACAAAAATTTTAAATAACGAAACACATACGTGATTTTTTTGAAATTAATCTGAAAATATAATAAAGGTGAGAATTTTTCAATCCTATTTTAGTCTACAAATATCTCAATTGAAACCATAGTGATGATTTTTTTTTTAAATTCTGAATTGAATATTTAAAATTTTTTGAATTTTCAAAGCAGTTCTCGTGAGGCAAATCATCAATTGAGATTAGAGAGCAAGTTATTCAACAGGTCCTGAAAATGAAATTTATGAAAAGTTCCTGAAATTGACAACAGTGCTGCTGGAAAAAAAGTACAGAAATAGTTTTTCATTATCTATTTGCCTCAAAAGTCCTACATTTTTTCATTAGGAATCTTCTCCAATTTTTTTTTGACTTAGACACTCATTAATAATTGGAATAGGATTTTCAAGCAAATGATTTTTGTACCTTATGTCATTTTTTTTACGATTCATACTATATTCGTAGACGAAGAGTGAAGATTTTTAGTGCTTTTTTTGACGATAAATTCTCTAAAATACTCATTTTTACCAAAAAAATGGCGAAAAGTTGCTTGAGTCGTGCTTTTTTTGAGTGCTGAGAAAAAAATCACAAGCAAAAACTAGGAGAATTTAAAATCTTTATTATTTTTTGGTTTTTTTTTGTGGGTGAAAATATTGATCAGAAAATATTTTACCAAATTGTCCAATAGGTAATGTACCTAGTTATTAATTTTTTCTAAAAATTAATTATTGTTTTACTTACTTCGTTTTGTTTGATTTAATTCAATTTTCCTAGCATTATTCTGTAAAGTTTTCAATTTTTAATTTTTCTATCTCGTTCTTTTTTTTTCAAATTTTTGTTGCATTGATGAAATTCTTTAAATAATTTGAATTTGAATACAGCTGCGTTTGAAAAATATCGAAATCATTTGAATTTTTCAAAGGTAAATGAACGGGAAGGGGGTTGAAAAGTTTTTTCGGTGGGTTCTGCGAAAACCCTGCATTCAGATTCGGAAATTTCGTTGAACACCTTAAATTTTGGTGGTGATTTCTTCAAACCAATTGTGCTCCTTCTTCGACTGGCCGTGCAGAGAAAATCGTGACCCGGGGAGGGGGGATGTACAAGGAAAAAAAAGGTCGTTTGGTATTTTGAATGAAGATGCACGACGCAATTAGGCAAATTTTTGTTTATTTTAGAAGCCCTCGCAGTAAAGGCACTGAATTTTACAAGTTTTTTAATCGTGGTGGGCCCCATCCAAAAAATACGAGCTCGGGACCCCCCGCCGCACCTCTGCATAGGCCTGGCTCCTTCTTCCCGTATTTAACTATCAAAACTGTTTAAATTATTTATCTCGATCTGCTCGAAATATTTCGACTGCTCAGTTTCCATTTTAAAAAACTCTACTTCGGTTTCTGTAGAAATAAAATAATGACGAAATACAAGGAAGTACACAAATACTCAAGCTCAATAGTAAACTTCTGGTATTATTCTAGGAAATTCGACCGAAAAACAACGAAAAAGAGGAGGAATCTTTGTAATCCAATTAATAAACCTAAATTAGCCCGTTTCAGACGGTAATTATACGACAACGCGACGGCAACGACAAATAAAACTCGCCAAAAAAAAAAAAGGGCCAAAGAAACCTCGTAGAAGAATACGACTCATATTTATCGGCCGCTCGAAGCGTATCCGAGAAGAAAACAATCGCTTAATATCATCCGCGTATTCTGGTGTGTTTTCTACGGTATATTAACAGAATCAAAAACACTTTTAAATAATGGACAAAGTACAAAATGTGGGCTGTCTGAAGGATAATACTTTAAACTGGGCCACGCAGCTAGAGAAAAGAAATTTATTAGCCAAGTTGGTAAAAAATGTAGTAATGTTTGTTACAGACCAGCGAGTGCAACGTTTTGCCGAATAAAAAGGGTGTGACAACGGGCTCCTTTCTGATTTTATTTATTACTACGAAACAGATCTAAAACCTTCTTGGCTTGTTTGGTTCGAGGTATAATGGTCTAAAAACATCCATTAGCACAAGCTTCGCTTAACTTTTACCTCGCTGATATGATGATTATGTGTTGGCCTGGGCAAAAGTATATAAGAAAACGAAATACGTGTTGGACGGGGCTGATTCGCCATTTATCAAGCGTCGCGGACGAATCGGTGTGGCCAACGAGGAGGGCTTCCAAACGGGCATAATAAATCGTAAAATTATCGCCGACCGGAGATAAATAATTCGAATACGATGGGTGGATATCGGTTGTATTTTTCTTACACGAGACGTAGGTACATTTATAAATACGAATGAGAAAAAATTACGCGTACTCGAATTCGATACACAGTTCGAATTTACAAATCGCCGCACAGGCGATCGCGAAATACCAGAGAATGGAACCGTATCCGTTCCGCGCGGTCCGATCCGCATTACAGACTCGAGTGAATTTTAAAGCCATATTTTACAAGCTTATACATCGAGAAATTTAGTACGAACAGGCGAGTCGACCGAGGCGACGGTGGATATTAAAAATTCTCAAAATTCCGAACCTCTTTAAAGGGTACATGAACAAAATACACCATCATCGATAAATTTAATTAAATAATCTTTCATTCGCATCTGGTACCGGTGCGTGTCCTATTGGAGCGAAAACTTTTCCATCATTTCAATAACGACATGACTTTCTAGTTTTAAAAGCTTTTGTAATGAAGAGCCGGTATTAAAAATTACATCGACGATGCCCCCTCAGCGCCCAGCCAGGGTTCTCGAGTCGCGTGGACCGAATTCTCAATCGTCCGGTGTTCTGCAACGTGGAAAATGTGTCAGAAAAAAGCTTATTCGTAAGTTTACTTCTCTAAAACGTTGTATTTCGGTCGGTAAAAAAAACCTGGTCGGTTTTGCGTTTATTTTAATTACATTACGAATCGATAGATAATTTCGGCCTTTAAACGTCACCGAACCGCTATGACGAATAAATAACAAATAAGACGTTTTAATTTTTAAACAGATGTCTTGACGGGTGTTTGAAAAACAAATTTCAAGCTCGTTTGTATGCTTAGTAAGTTTTTCTTTCGAACCATCAATCTATACGATCGTCTTGAAAAATGAATATTATTAATGGATTGAGCCTATTCGCTGCGAAGTTTGCGTTTTCCTTTTCATTTTTAATTTTCTTTTTCGTTGTGTTTCACAAAGCCGAAGGAATGTCGTAGGAGATGCCTTTTCGTGGGTATGTCGTTTGATAGTGTACAGCTTAAAACGATACATCCTGCGATGTTTAATTTAATGTGGAACATTTCGTCAAGTAATTCGATGGGTTCTTAATGACTCGGCATTACCGAAAGGAAGATGTCAATAAACCAACGAGTCGAAGTTAATGTGAAATGGTACTTGTACGATTTCTTTGATAATTTAATTATTCCAATTGTCTGGCAAGGGGTTTTCGTCTAGGTAGGTTCGAGGAGTAAGGCGGTGAAAAGTCACACGATTTGGAATTTGAATTAGAGGAGTTGTGGATGTAAATTGGATTATCACATGCTTATTCTGCGGATTTTTTATCGAGTTTTTTTTCACTGCGAAGTGAAAATAATTCAGGTTTAAGAAATTATCATGATTAATTGAAAGAGGATAAAATTAGCAGTCAAGTGATAAGGTTATTGTTTGATTTCATTTGGCGAATTATTCTGTTTTATTTTTAAAACTGGAATATAAATTTGTACCTGAAACACTCCGTTCTACCCTGATCCAAAATGAGTGAGTCAATGTTTACGAATTTACACAGGATACCCCCTCCCAAAAAAAGTCAGCCTGTTTTGTGCCTGAATAAATTGATTTTCAAAATTTTTAATTATATTTGTTGCAGCTACTTTCTACATGAAGTTTAGTTAGATTGAAGTCCAGGGTAGGTACCATATCTAGCAAAAAATGAGAAGGGGAAGGGCAAAACGACGTCTTATTGATATAGACATCATAATATGTGGTTGGGAAAACTGATCACCTGAGTTGGGAATTTTACAGACTTTTTACCCCTCTCCCCTCTCAATGTAATGAAAATTGTTTCAAAATAGCTATCACAATTTTTTTTTGAAATTTCATAAAAATATAAGTCATGAGGCAATGTTACAAAAGTTGTTCAAAATGTTTGGTAAAAAAATTTGAAGTGTGGCCAGAAATGCAAACGAGAGGAAGTAGGGTAGTTTACCCTGACTCGAGGTAGAATTCCAGTTTTAGTTGGAAAAATTATACGTATAGGTTTGAGTTGGAGAATTTTCGGTTTGATAACTTCTTTTTTAGTTCGATGGAGTCTGAAAGAAATAGGGAATTACCGATCTCAATCAGAAATTTTGAAGCACCTTTCCCCATCGGTAATATTTTGTGTTGTGTCTAGCTATTGTGAAAATTGTTTAAATTGTGATTCGAAGATTCCTAAAATGTTAAAAGATGACATATTTTGAGATATAAAAATTGTTCAAATTGGATAAAACTCGTTTTGAATAATGTGCGAAAAATTATTCAAATGATTTGAAATTTTTTCGAAATGATGATGAAGATTGTTTCATTGCCATAAACTGCATTAATATAGGTACTTATAGCATTAAAAAAATCCGAGAATTTTTTTCCAATAATCAAAAATAAGATTTCGTTTTGAAATTTGAAAAAAAATTGTAGAACGAGTGGAATCAAAATGTACCTATTGAAATTGAAAGCCGTGATATAGATTTAAAGAAAATTAAAATACCTTTCTATGTATTGTAAAATGTTGTGATAAATCATGAAAAAATTTCTAAAATGTGAAAAAAATTGTTGGAAAGTTCAAAAACCCTTTCAGAGTGATCGTTTCCGTCGTTTTTGTGCGAAACGATAAAAACGGCGAATTAACCCGTTCAATCATATTCTCAACAGTTTTCATAAAATTCAAGCATTTCATGTTATCTATGTATTTCAACCAATTTCATGTAATTTTCAACATTTCTTTGGAAAGAGCAGATTTCAACACACCTCTCCTTGGTTGTAGATAACAAAAATTTCAACTCATCACTGAGTTGATTTTTGTTGATTTTTTTTCAAACTGAAATTTTCCTGCTACAATATACTTGGTAGGTATTTTTGAAAAAAAGTAGATTTCCAGTAAAATTGATTAGAATTAAGCTCCCACCAGTTATTCGTCCCCTGAATCAGAATTTCATTATTTTTTGCGATTCTAAATTCTAGATCCTCCAGCGATTTTCTCCAGGATTTTTAAACCCTTGTATTGGTTTTTTTGGACAACTTTTGCACTTCATTGTTCGAGTTTCAAGGTCTCAAAAACACAAAACCCCACTGAAGGCATAGCTGTGAAAATGATGAAATAGGATTTTGGGAAGGTAATCGTAAGAACCACTTAAATTTGATAAATTATTCTGGAAAATTAATTTTTTCAAATATGATTACGTTTTTGCTGATATTGCTAAAAAAATTATATTTTTTGTTGGAAAATAATGCCATTTTCGCTCTTGAAAAAAATGGAATTTCGCATTGAAAGAAACAAAAATGACTTTTTGGCCTTTGAAAATTATTCTTTTTTACGTAAAAATGACTAAGTAATTCTGGTAGGTGAATTTTTACTGCTAAAAAATACTTTTGCAAGTGCATTGAAAATAACACTTTAGCATAAACAAATTTTCTGTCATAAAAGTAAACTTTTTGCATATAAATGAAAGTTTTCGTATAAAAACGAAGGGTTTTGAACCATAATGAGTGTGTTTTTGCATTAAAATGATTTTTGCTATCAATTAAAACTTTTTATATTTTCAAAAATTGTGCTTTTTTCGAAGAAAAAATTCAGTAATGAAAACTGAAAATATAACTTGGGTAGTTGAACTTTTGGTAACAGGAGTTCTGAAACATGCTCCTTCTAAAAATCCCTCTTAATTGAATCGGAGACGTACTGCTAGAATTTTTTTTTTTGTGGGTTCAGACTACTAGGTCTATCAGCCCATGCCAGCAATAATTAGAATTCATTAGAAACGTATAACACCATTGGTGAACGCTGTCACCTCCTGTATAAAGATGATTTCCATGTCCGATACTTTTTATCACGTTTCATTGGGTAGGTACTAGGTACTGACTACTGAATCCAAACAGAAAATGTCAACAAAATAATTTTTGTAACCTTTGTAATTTTTCTGTCCTAGGAAACATACAGAAACATCTCTGTTTTGAAAGCACGCCACTTTTAAGAAAAACATGTTCGTTTTTAAACAAATTTCTACCAAAAATCAAAGTTTCATAAAAATTGACCTTCAAGTAGGCTCATTCCATGTCAACTCGACTAGGTTTTGACCTTGGGTCTTCCGATTTCGTTCAAAAAATTTTTACGGGTTCCCCTCGATGGTCTAATGAAGGAATCGCCTTCATTTCGATCCAAATCATTCAGTGGAGTGGGCAGGAGGGAGGGGGGCTCTTATAATTTTCGTATAATTGGATTTTTTTTGCGAAATTTGAAGGCTCTCATCTCGAGATTGGGTAGGTCCAAGATGAATCTGTTTATGCGGCTTTATAGAGAATTGAAAGAATATTCAAAATTGATAATCACATTTGGAAAAGTTCAAAGTTGAACTTTTGTGATGAAAGCTCAACTTTCATAATGAGTTCAAAAAATGTGAGGCCCCATTAAGAAATCTGAAAAATTACTATATGTTTTTTTCAACTAATTACTTTTCAAGATGAGATCTTAACATCTCTTGGAGGCACAAGGGTCCTAAATTTTAGTCAAAATTCAAAAAAATTGAAAAAGTGAAGTAATTCGTCGATTTCTACTAATTCGAAGGCGCTGAGTTCGAATATGTGCTCAATTTTTTCATCCGACCCCTTTGAACCCTCTATCAGCCCCCCTGATGAGGTCAAAATTAAAAAAAATGAAAAACAACGTGTGACGCGTCGTTTGCTGGAGTTTTGAAGGTACCGAGTTCGAATATTTGCTGATTTTTGTGATTCGACCCTTTAGTGCCCCCTAGCCCTCCAATTTTGAGAAAACTCATGCAAAAAAATGCATGTGTCATATCGTTGTCTACTAATTCGGGGGTGCTGAGCTTGATGATGAACTTACCTTCTCGATCCGCTTCCCCGTGCTCCACACTGACTCCCAAATTACTAAAAAAAAATTTTTAAATGTTTTTTTTTTAATAAATTGGGGGCTAGGGGGACACTAAAGGTCCGAATCCCAAAAATAAGCAAATATTCGAACTCAGCGCCCTCAAAACCCCAACAAACGACACGTTACACGTTCTTTATTATTTTTTTAAATTTTGATCTAACCTGGTCGAGTTGACATAGAATGAGCCAGTAGGTGAATGATTCATAAAATCGTTCATTTCGAAAAACACAAAAGAAATATCTAGGTTACGAGGGAATTAAATATGGGGAGGGGGGATAAAAATAATTTTTCAAAAATTATAATTTCTGTCCAAATTTTCATACCTATTAAGACCCTAAAGCTTTCCTCCCTCAACTTTTGGGCTATTTTGACTACTACAAGTCAAATTCTAGAATTCCTTTGAGCATCTCGAATGATGGAAAAGTTGGAACGAAAATTCGCCCCTTATGGGATGTTGGCTCGCTCCACGAAGTTTTTTTCTTTCGGTATTATTCAAACTGAGATTTTTTTGCAGCACTTGGTGTTAATTTATTTGTACCGGATTCTTCTAAGCTTTGGTAAAATTCACCGGAGCTTTCATGTTATTATACTTCTTTACATTGATTTCGCTCGCGTCAGTATATAATTCCTTTTGTACGTAAGTATAAGCGTTGCAGCGAGTGTTTTTTTTTGTTCTCCGTCTAAGGAACCATTTATGGGGTGTGGTTTCCGGATTAGTTGTTTCTCTTTTGTATTTTACGTGTTAAGTTTATGAGACGTGGTTTTACGAGTATAGTTTTCGGTTGTAATTTAAATTTAATTTGCGACTAGTTCGATTTCGTAACTGCTTTGCGACGCTTTTCCATGGAAATTTAACGTAACTATGTACCATAGAGCCAGAAGCGTGTCGATAACCGAGCTGGTGTTGGCATAAACGATTCGTTGATGAAAAACAAATGACGTCGCAAAACTTTTTAACCAAAGCGATGGAGGATTTTTTTACGAATCCTCCCGAAGACGTGTTCCCGAAAACGGATGCGAATATCGATAAATCGCTAGATTTCGCCCTCTCTTTACCGGAATATTTGGCCGCGCTGAATAAACACGACCGAGCCAGGGTGGTCGGTTTAATGGAGTTTATACTGAACAACCCTTTACCGGCGTATTTGAAGAAACTCGTGATTTTAGAGGCGGCCAATACGAGACCGCGTAAAAACGTGAGGGATTTATTGATGTTCAAAGCGTCCCAACCGGAGTATCGGCCGAAGAAGAAGAAAAGCTCCAGAAAGAAAGATAAGAAAATCAAAACCGATGTTGCCAAGTATGTCGATTATCAAAACGTCGATGGCACCGATCACAATATTATTATACGTCTGGGGGCCGATCAAATAATGGACGTTAGGAAAGGTCGGTTTCCTTATCGTAGAGATCCGAAAATACCAATCAAGGAAAATAAAGCATACGAATGTCGAGAGTCGCATTCCAGCTATTGCGGAGTAAGAAAAACGTTAAAAAATTGGTTATATTTTGTGTAGTTAGAGTTACTTAAGGTCGTATGGTAATATGGTATTTTTTTATTGTACAGAAATACGATTCGTGTGTGGAAATTGTTTCCAAACTGTAAAAAATTAAATTTCCAGGTCGAGTGAATTTTTATTTTTTCTCCAACGATTGTGCGACGATTTCGACGATGTTGGAGCTATCAAACTGATGTCGGAGTCGTATTTTTTCGTATAAAATGAATCATATTCGGTGAGCAAGCTGTTTTACGGTTTCTCATTGATTTCTACGACGCGATAATTTTTTCAGCGTTTGCAGAACGTATGTACGTTTCGATTTTTTTTTTTATTTCGAGCTATAAACGATTCCATAGACTACATACGTGTGGTATTTTTCAAGTGTTGAGATTGTATGTAGGTGCTGTGCTGCGAGTATTCATCGAGCGAGCTTTGTTTGATTTTTCAGATGGAATTTTGTGCGCGTTGCTGGCGTGTTGGTTTTTCTATATACTTACCGAAGAAGAACCCCCCTAAAGCTTATCAGTTTTTAAAGAGGAACACGTATTTATAAATTTCAGGTGTTACGTCAGGATTACCGAGAAAATACACCGATTATCTAGTGTTGACTTTGGCGAAACTAAGTTTCTGAATTCGGTTTAAATGAAAAGCAAAGCCGACTAGCTTAGGTGGCTGGTTTAATTTTCGAAAGGATTGTGAAAAGAAAAAGTGTTAGAGTATATGCGTGTGTGGTGTGTGCCTACTCTGTCCTACTCTGCTCTACTTTGCCTGTGCCTATGTACGGCGTGAATTCGACGTGTAGGCTAAGAAAAAGTTACGTATAGGTATCGTTTGCTGTTAAGTTTTTCTATTGTGGTGATGTAGAGTATATTCGATGTAGATATTGGGGTTAGTTGATGATACGTTGTTTTATTTGAAATTTGAAATTGAATTTTAAATTATCTCAAAATGACGAGGTTTCAGTTTTTTTTTTCAAGTTTCACTCATTTACCTGTTCATCAATGACGAAAAATTGTCAAATTTATAATCTGGGCTATTTCCATGCTAAAATAGACCAAAAGTGAAGTTGGGTCTTCCGATTTCGCTCAAATTTTTTTTATGAGTTCCCCTTGTTGGCCTATTCACGAAACCACGATTATAAGTAGGTTAAGACATTAAAATGGCGTGTGGCATATCGATTCTCACTGATTCGGGGGCGTAGAATTCGAATATCGACTTACTTTTCGATTTGACGCCATTCCCTGCGCTCTAACCGAGTGAAAAAAATAAGAATTTGTAGGGAGGTGGTCAGTTAGATCACGTGGAATGGGGTCAAACCAAAAATTAAGTCGATATTCGAATTCTACACCCCCAAATCAGTGAGAATCGATATGCCACACGCCATTTTAATGTCTTAACCTACTTTTCCCCAAAATTGGGGGGCTAGGGGACACTTAGGGGTCAAATCCAAAAAATAATCAAATATTCGAACTGAGCACCCCCAAAAACCTAATAAACGACTGGTCACACGTTATTTTCCATTTTTTCAAACTTTGGCTCTTTCGAGGGGGCTAAGAGGAGGGTTCAAAGGGGTCGGATGAAAAAACTGAGTACATATTCGAACTCAGCGCCTTTGAATTAGTAGTAATCAATGTGTTACTCGACTTTTTCGATTTTTTTGAATTTTGGTCAAAATTGTGGACTCCTGTACCACACCCCCCCCCCCCCCCCCCCCGATCTAGAGATCCCATCTTGAGAACTTGTCGGTTGAAAAAAGTATAAAAAGGACAACTCACTGTAATTTTTTCAGATTTTCAAATGATAGCTTCCATCTTTTGTGCTTATCATGAAAGTTGAGCTTTCACCACAAAAGTTCAGCTTTGAGCTTTCCAAAATGTGATTATCACTTTTTAATCTCCTCCCAATTCTCTTTCAGAATCCTCAAACAGTTTTCCTCCAAGTACAGCTTATTTTGAGATATAATCCTTCAAAGTTTGGTAGTTTGGCGAAAAATCACAATTGCATGAAAATTACGAGGCCCATCCCCCAGCCCCCTTGAGGGTTGGAAAAAAATAATCGTGGTTTCGTGAATAGACCACCAAGGGGAACTCATAAAAAAAAATTGAGTGAAATCGGAAGACCCGACTTCACTTTTGGTCTGTTTTAGCATGGAATAAGCCCACCTACGACCCCAAAAATAGTGTAGGCGAATTACCGCAATTTTTAGAGAAAAACACATTTTTAGCTAGCCATAAGCTTTTATTGCAAAAAAAAACTGTTCAGAATGGTTTCCTGATTAACCTCCAGGGGTGCGTCCCCGACCGATTTTGTTTTTGGGTTTCAGGTTTTGGGCTTTCAGTTAAAAAATTCATCGGGTCTTGGGCTTGGATTGAGGCTTGAAAATTTCGGATTTGGGTTTCAGGGCTTACTGTTCGATGCTTGAATGAAATGTTCGGGGCTTTCCAGGTCTTTTCGTGGCTGATGAGGAGATGATTTTTTTTTGGATGAAAATCCATTCCAATGATCATCCCGGCCTCAAAAACAAGAAAAATATGTGCGATTACCGTATATCTGCGATTAAATTCATCGCACGATCGCAGTACTACATAGTTTTTGAGGCCGGGATGATCTATTGGAATGGATTTTTATCCAAAAAAATTTTCCAGGAAAAATATGTATTTTAACTCAAAGTTACGAATTTCGGAAAAATGTGTTTAATCGATCAAATAGATCACCAATATGGGGTAATCCGTGATTTTAGGTGCTGAAATTCGAAGATATCATTATATGGACTTTTCTCCAATGCAATGCTGGAATTGTTAGAAAATTCCAAAACTTTCTGGAGCCTCTGAAACGTTTTGAAACCTCTTCCAATCGATTCGGAAGGTCGAACATAGAGTATATACCGATTTTCAGCTTTTTACCTCGATGCGTGAGCTGTGGGAAAAGTTTTAAATTTTTCCAGGAAAATTTTCTGCCAAAAAATATAGATTTGAACTCAAAGACACGGATTTCGGGAAATTGTGCTTTAATCGATCAAATAGGTCACTAATATGGGTAATCAGCGATTCAAAGTGCTGATGTTCCTATGGAACATTTTCAATGGATTTTCTCTAGTCTTAAAAAATTTTAAAATTTTCTGAATTTTCTAAAACGTCTTAAAACCACTTCCAGTAGATTCGAGAGGTCAAAAATAAGGCACATACCAAATTTCAGATTTGCTGGTTGATTAGATTAAATTTTCATATTTTGCAGGGCGGTGAGGTAATTTTGAAACTTCAAAAATTCGCCAAAATTCGAGAAATGCACTTCAGCACCTTAAATTTTGGATATGGAGTTCTTTTATACAGGGTATTTCAAAGTTGACTGCGCTCCTTCAAACCAGTGATTGGACAACTCAACCTGAGCCCAAGTATGTATGTTTGCCTAACCTTTGAACTGCAGGGGCTGAGTTATGTTCTTTGAATTTTTTTTTTTTGAATTCTGCTGGTCACTTTCTACCGAGCGCTACTCGACAACCAAGATAGGTAGAAAGTTGTGCTTTGCGGCAACGGATAGACCACTTTCTCTAGAATTTCTCTATGTTGTTGACAATTTTTGTAGGTGAACTAGGGTGGGTGTACCACATCAAATATTTTTTAAAAAACATGAAAAAAGTCGAAGATTTCTTCTATTTTTGTAAATAACTAAAAAAGTTGTCCTCTTTTGGTACCATTATTAGCAATGTTTCTAGAACAGAAAACTCGGAACTTTCCAATGGAGCAAACCCCACTCCTGTGTCTTGTTTACTTTTCAAATTTCAAAAATTTCTATCGTCACGACTAAATGAGATAGGGAGGTGGGGTTTGCAGCATTGAATTAACGAAGTATAACACTACCCAAAATTAAAATAATATCTTCAAGTTCTTAATTTTAAAAAATTTTGTCAAAAAAAATTGAATTTTTTTTTTAAAATTTCTATTTGTAAAATTGAGGTATATCATTCCTATGTTGTGTAGTGTTATACTTGGTAAGTTTCGATTATTTCAAAAAATACTGTAAATTGTTGAAAAATAGGTGTTTTCACCCTTAATTTTTGGCCAAGGAAGTGAGTGTTTTTGAAAAAAATGAACCTTTCTAATAATTACACGTAGAACAAGATTGTTCATAACCATTTTTTAACTTTGAGGCCTTTTTGAGGAGATATTCACGAAAAATCGGTTTTCAGAAAATATTTACCCCTCCCTTGGGGGTTGCGGAAGGCTCCTGGGGTGTCCATTTTGATATGATGTTTAGTGGGCCATCACAAACGTAAAACACAAAAAAAGATCTAAAAAAATTATGAAATTTCGGACTCCCTCCATGAGAAATTTCTGGCTACGCCCCACAGTGGGATCAATTACGATTTTAGGTGGACAAAATTCCATAACTTTGTAATTATGACAGCAACTTGCCTAAAATGAACCAAAAATAGGGTATTTTCAACCGCTGAAACCGTTTTTGATGTTAGTTTGACCCTAAATTGAAAATTGGCCCCCAAGGGGGGTTGCAAAGGGGCAACTTTTTAAACTTTTCAAGTGGGGTATCGTTTTATATGTATTTTGAGCTTCTAAATTCAGGTCTGAAGTCAATTTTACCCCAACTTGAAAAGTGATTTTTGAAAATTTTGAGTGGGGTATCGTTTTCAATGTATTTTGGGCTTCTAAATTCAATTCTGAAGTCAATTTTATCCTATCTTAAAAATTGAACCCTCGAGGGGTGCAAGGGGGTATTTTTTGAAATTTTTGAGTGGGGTGTCGTTTTTAATGTATTTTGGGCTTCTAAATTCATACTGAAGTTAATTTCACATTTACTTGAAAATCAAGCTCCCAAGGTGGTGCAAGGAGGCAAATTTTCAAAATGTTTGGGTGAGGTGTCATTTTACATATATTTTAGGCTTCTGAATTCTTATTTAAATGAATTTAACACTCACTCGAAAATTGAGCTCAAAAGGGAGTACAAAGGGAGAATTTTTTCAATTTTTTCGTAATTTTGCACAATAGAAAAACACCCCTTGCACACCCCCCCTTGAGGACCCAATTATCAAGTTACGGTAAAATTGACTTCAGAATTGAGTTTAGAGGCCCAAAATACGTTGAAAACGATACCCCACTTGAAATTTTCAAAAATCGCCCTCTTGCACCTCCCCCCTCGAGGGCTCAATTTTCAAGTTGGGGTATTTTTTATCATTTTGAAAGAATAGCCTGAAAAGTGGAGGAAGGTGGTGATAAAAAAATCGTCATTGGTGATTTCTGCGGGGAAAAATATTATCCCAACACCATTTTGAGGAAAATTTTTCGAATTATTTTTTCGATTTCTTATTGAAAATTGAAGAGGCGTAAAAAATTGATATTTTTGAACACCTCAGAAAAACAGGATGCGTATGAAAAATGAGTGTCGCGGGGTATTTTTAGCCTTTAGGTAACCATTTCGGATTTTTTTTTTCAATTTTTCAATTTTTTTTCGAACATAATTAAGTAAATAATTGGATTTTGAGACCCTGGTAGAGGGAAGCTGAATGTGAAGTCGGAGGGGGGAGGGGGTGAAATTTTTCCTCACGTGATTTTGAAGTTCAGGCATACATTCCTAGCTACCCCCCTTTTAACTTTCAAAAAAAAAGTGTACCACCCTTTTTTCAATCTTTTTCTTAGCAATAAAATTCGTCTTAATCGATTAGGTACATACATCTATCTACCTCTATCTGATATGTACTTACATTGAAAGCAAGGAATGAAAAAAATGCCGAATATTATAGAAAACCGATTTCACGCTCTGGCTGTTCTCAATCCGAGTTACGAAAGTGTTGATAAACAATTGCGTACCTATACGAATAACGATTCCAAGTTATTCGTCGACTTGAGTTCGTCTTTGATGTATTTGCTCGCTTCAGCATAGGCGCAAGTATACCCGCCGAAAAACTTCTCACGTCGGTGTTAAAACCTAAATATATCTGGATTTAATTTTAAAGAGGTGTTTGCCGTGTACTCGCCTAGATGCGAAAACTTAACCGAGTCTTAGGAGTGCGAACTTACAGAACCGAACCGAAGTTTGTTTATAATTAAAGTTGTGGCGCTTACGTATGTCAGACATGAGCATATACCTTGTTGTGTTGAAAATGTTATAAAGAATGAGCTTGTCGACCGAATTTTAAATATCCCGTTGGGATAATTCGAACGTAAACTTTGCCTTTTATATTGCTTATCAAACGGATAAATTAATTTAAATGCGTTCTAGGTTATGTGCTTTTTAAACTACGCCATAGCCTCTTAATAATATGTATCTATAAATAAACCCCACGTATTCTTTTATCCTGCGACTTTCTCATCCATAAAAAAGCACTTCAATTATATTGACGAAAAATTTTCCATAACTGAAAATATTCCTCCCTTTTTACAATTGCACGATGCAAAACAAATAAAAATATCGTCCAGGGGAAAAAAAATCAATCCCAATAAATCAACTTCAAACTCCCAGTTAATTTAAGCGTTTTAGTATAATTAGCTCGAGAACTTCTCGACTAGGCGTAGAAACAGATGTCAATTCCCAGATTAAAAATTACTACCAAAAGTTGCCACTTTAATAGTTTGATCGTGAATTTAAACCGAATGTTTACATAACTTGGTTTATTTTTAAATCGACCACCACCGGTCGGTCAACGCGTGTTTTCTTTTTAGGTTCGCCGGTATGTTAATATTTAGTCTGTCCGGTTTTTTATATGACCTCGTTGAAATATAAATGCGTTTTTAACGAGCTTTTGAAAAAGACTGCAAAATTCATTTGGTCGTAACGGACGATGAATAAAAAGTACCTGGACGAAGTTTCGCCAGAGGAGGACTCAAAAAGTAAATGATTGAATGAGATGGCCAGAGTGGAAAAATATTACATTGTCATTTTGAACGAATAAAAAATAGAATAATAATTTCGAGGGGATTGGATTTTTTTGTGATATAGACTGATCCAGATAGCTATTTTTCAAAAAAGCAATGTGGTTTGCATCTATTTTCGATAGTTCAATATGAGTGAATTTAAAAAAAAAACGAATTTCTCACTGGAGTTTCCAAAGCAGTGGAAAAACGTGAAATTTGGATTTATAGAGATCAGTACAAGTACATGACAGAAATAGTATTTTCTCTGCACTCGATGAATTTCGTTTTGACTTGGTGATTTTTCAAATTTCAAGTTTCTAAATTGAGGCAAAAAATCACTCTCGAACTCTTCGATTAGATCGTTATCGTGCTATTCAACAAGAATGAAAAATTTTACAAAACTTAGTTTAAACTCAAGCCACGAAAATCATTTACCATAAAAAAATTACTCTGCTGTACAGAATGTAAAATAATTAAAAAATTCAAAAAATTCTCCAAATTTTTTTGTTCAAAAAAAATGAAAATTTTCGAATAATAAGAACTTCTAATATAAGTACTAATACCAAAAAAATTTTAATCTTCAGAAATCGAAGAGAAATAGGACGTTTCATGTCCACAATCATGAAATTTCAATCTCAGCATCAGAAATGTTTTTCTAATAAAAATTTTAACACCTAGGTATAGAAAGAAAAAGATTTCAAATTAGAAAAAAATAGGCGTAAAAAAGGAAAATTTTGAAGAGAGAAAACTCAAGTTCCAAAAATCATACTATCACCCTCCTCGATGAGGTCAAAATTTAAAAAAAAACTGAGAAATAACGCGTTACGTGTCGTGAAAATTCCAAACATTCAAGATTTTACCCCCTCCCCCACTTCCCTTTGAAAAAATAATGTCAGAATCGAATTCAGGATGTGAAAAAACGTATATTTTGATACCCCACTCGAAAAATACCAAAAAATTGATTTTCAACCCCCCCCCCCCTCGCCTCCTTTGAACTGTGATGTCGAAAAAATTTTTAAAAATGGATTCAGCGTACCCTAAAACCCCCTATCACCTGGTTTGTGATTTTTACCCACCTAGAAAATTTTTCATCCCACTGTGCTTCGTGTGCAAATTTTACTGTATAGAATAAAATTGAAATGAAAGTTTTGATAGATGAGAAATTTTTTAAGATAAAAAAAGAAATTCTGAGTACTTACTCAGAAATTTTGATAGAGAAGAAAATAATTTTTATGATCATAATTTATAAAATATTACGAATGAATATTTTGACCGAGTAGGAAAAAAAATCCATGATGGTAAACAAATTAAAATTTGACAAAGAAAACGATTTTCAAAAGATAAGGTTTGGTAAATGAAAACTATCCTGCTTTTGCATGGGTAGGTGATTAACGTATGAAAAATAATTTTTGAAAAAGGCTTCGCTGCGCACTCGTAATAACCTTCATAAACATGATGAAAAATGAAATCAACCGGTTCACTGATCTTCACGTAATTTCTTTTGAAGAAGTGGCTATTTTACCAATTTGTTTACCTATACTGAAGTACACTCTTAAGGGAGAGGAACTCCTGAAATCGTGGAAAAAATATGAAAAGTGGATGGCAATGGTATTTTTGGATAAAAACATCAATACTGATTAACAGCTTTCGAAAAAAAGTACAAAATTATCGCTCCTGTACCTACATCGGTATGTATGTGTTTTGTTTGGTAAATTTCGTTTCATAACGATTTTAAATCACATTCCGCTATGCATCCTACCTCTTACCTTTTTCGGTATTTCTCTACGCCTTTCTGTGCTTTCATTTTCACACGTCATACGTGTACGATGACGGTACGGTATATCTACGTCCCTATATCGCGTGTAAGGAAACGTAATGTCAACAATGGAACGTTCTCAAATCCTCCCAAGACCCGATTGCTGTTTCATATTCAGTTCAGATAAAAGGTGTGATTGCGCTTCTGGAAAGTTAATCAACTGTAAAGACCATTCGACGTGCATCTGTTAACAATTTTATAAACATTACCCAGCGTATGTTGGAATTCAAATTTTCAAACCGAGTGCTCAGCTAGAGCAGAGTGGGCTGTGATTCAGGAAAACTCCATTAAAAGTGTGGGAATAATAATGGTAAATGGTAAATGCTCGAATAAAGGGTATGATTTTTCTTCAGTAAGTAGGAAAAAATTTCAGTTGAGAAAAAAATTGAGAGTAGAAAAAATCACGAAGAAAAAATTTGGAAAACTTCTTCAGAAAATTCATAACTGTTTGAAAATGACGCGAATATTCTAGACTTTGAAAAAAAAAGTCGAAAACGACAGTCAGAGGTATGAGAAGTGACGTCACGAAGGTATTCGATGCTTAAAATTTCAAAATTCGAGTTTTTATTCCATGTATTCGGCTGCAAACAGAAATGTTAAAAGTCATTTATGTCCAATTGTCCAGTGATGACGTTGGTAAAAGGTGAAAGGACGATATTCTTTTTACGAGGATTTGTCAAATATTGAATAAACTTTTTTGCGTGTCTAGCTTGACTTTTTAGCGATTTTCTTTCGAGTTAGTTCGATGAAAAAATAATTTTTTTATTAAATAAATTAATGAACAATTTCAGTGAGAATTGAAATCTTCATCGCTGATTAATGAGTAAAAATGAGTAAATCAATATTTCAAAAACCATGCTATAGGTATTTCAATTTTTTTCATTTGAAGCTTGTTTTTTGGATCTTTTGAAATCGGTTCTGTAGCTAACCATAGCACCTATCAATTAATCCCGGTCATGCATCTTGAGTATGCTACTCTTTTTAGAGTTGAAGGAAGAGAAGTTATGGGGATGAAGACTTGAAATAATTGAATTATGAAGAAATGGTTCTACTTTCTGAATAAAATTGATGCAGGAGTTCGGATCGTTTGCTCAGCTATAGTGATGACTCAACTCATGGCGCCTGATTCGTGTTTTTAAGAAAGGAGTAGACACAATGGTACATTATAAGAAAGTTGTCTAGAATTTTTTAAATTTCATTTTTTCTGTAATTTTTACAATTTTCACTTTTTTACAAATATACGAGAAAGAGGCTCAATATTTCTCTGGAGCCTGAACAGCTCGGAAAATTCTTGGGGTGATTTTTGGAATGAAAAAAATTCATTTCAAAAATCATCCCGTTCTCAAAAGTCAAGTCATGGGATGATTTTTGAGATGGAAATTCATCCCAAAAAACATCTCAGCTTCAAAACCTCGGAAAATTCTTGGGATTATTTTTGGAATAAAAATTTATCGCGATAATCATCCCAGCCTCAAAATCTCGGAAAAGTCGTGGGATGATTTTTGGAATGAACACACATTTCAAAAGTCATCCCAGCTTCAAAACCACGGAAAAGTCGTGGAATGATTTTTGAGATAATAGTTCATCCCAAAAAATCGGGAGTTGGTGAGTTGATTCCCAGCTTTGAAAAAGGTTCTAATTGATTCCAATTTTTTTAGATGAAATGTCCAAATTGATTCCCACTTTTTTTCGGGTGCCATTTAACTGCACGACAAAATAGAGGGTTTGCACGACTAAAAGTAGGAAACTAACGACGAAATAATGGAACAAACGACGAAAGAAAGTTATCACAATGAAACAAATGATTGAACGACAGAAAATAAGATCGCACGTCAAAATAATATATTCCAGCGACGAAACAAAGAAATCACGGCAAAAAAAATCAATGAACGGTAACAATAATTTTCTAACGACTAATTTTGTAACGACAGATAAAATGAAATCCACGACGAAATTAAAATGAAATTCACGACAACATTGTACTTACTTAAAAAAAAAACATTGAACACCATGTCTATGTCAAAATTAGTTTCAGGATACCATGCCCAGTTGAGTTTTTTGAGGTAGTATTTACGTCTAAATTGAGGTATTTGGAACATCCAGATGGAAAGTTTTTGGACATTGCCTCCAGATTGAGGGTTTTGAGACTCTATATCTATTGTCCATTCCCAAAATTAGTTTTAGAACACTATGTCCCAATTCGGTTTTTTGGGATAATAAGTACTTCTAAATTGAGGAATTTGAGACGTCTAAATTTGAAGTTTTGGGACAATATATCCATGTAAAAATTAGTTTTAGGACACTATGTCCCAGTCAAGTTTTTTGGGATATTATTTCTAAATTGAGGTATTTAGGATTCCCAAATTAAAAGTTTTTGAGGGTGTTATGTCCAGATTGAGGGGTTTGGTTGTGTCCATGTCAAAATTAGTTTCAGGACACTATATCCCAGTTATTCAGATTGGGATTTTTGGAACACTATACCCATGTCCAAATTAGTTTTAGGACTTTTAGGTACATATCTCGTCGTGCAAAACTTTATTTTGCCGTGATAACATTATTTCGTCGTGGAATAAATTATTTTTATCTCTAAATTGTCGTTCATTTACATTAATTCGTCGTTCATAGTTCGTCGTGCAATTCTTATTTTTTGTGTCGTGCATTCCCATTACTCTGTCGTGATTCGATTTTCCCATTTTCGTCGTGCAAACCCTTTCTTTTGTCGTGCAGTTTTATATTCCCCCTTTTTTTCAGGCGTATGTACGAATTGATTCCCCCTTTTTTTCAGGCGTATATACGAATTGATTCCAACCTCTTTCAACAAAGGAATTTTTCAGAAGAGCGAATTAATATGCACAAAACGTTTCTACGACTTAAAATTAGGTTCAGCAAATGTTGGTTTGTTTCAAAATGTGGATTTGGGGCCTACAGAGCAGGTTTCACTCCAGTTCTCAAGAATTGAAATGAAAAATTTTCCCATATGTTTCTAAATCACAGATCTTCAAAGTTTTCGAGATTTTTATTTAAAAAACACAAAAAAGGTGTTGAAATAATTTTTTAAATCCAAAATAAATAACACCATTGTTTTTTTTCGTAAAATTTTATTTCCGAAACTGCGATTAAAAAATTCCCAAGCATAAGCGCACCCAGATGGGAAAATTTTTCATTTAAATTCTTGAGAACTGGAGTGAAACCTGCTCTGTAGGCCCCAAATCCACATTTTGAAACAAACCAACATTTGCTGAACCTAATTTTAAGTCGTAGAAACGTTTTGTGCATATTAATTCGCTCTCCTGAAAAATTCCTTTTTTGGAAAATAAAATGAGAATCAATTCATACATACCCTGCCAAAGAAATGGGAATCAATTCGCACATTCACTCTTAAAAAAGGGAGAATCAATTTGTACATCTCAAAATAAAAAAAATGGGAATCAATTCCCCTGTGTTTTTATACAAATATTTCTTTGGGAATCAACTCACCTACAGCCAAAAAATCACTCCGCAGCCTCAAAACCTCGAAAAAGTCATGAGATTATTTTTAGGATGAAAATTCATCCCTATAAATATCCCAGCCTCAAATCCTGGGAAAATTCGTGAGATGATTTTTGGGATGAAAATTCATCTCAAAAATCATCTTCTCAAAAGCTAAGTCGTGGGATGATGTTTGGGTTTAAAATTCATCGCAATACCTCTTCACACCTTCTATTGTTTCGCCTGTGGCGCAGACTCATGAACACCAAGCTGTCTTAGTCTGAAAAACAATGTTTCTGATTTTTGAAAGTCACCCACAAATTTTTCAAAATATGTTGATGCGCGAGTAAATCTTGAAAAATTGAAATCAGCGAAATAATATATCAACTTTAAAAATTTTTTAATTAAACGCAACTCTGCTCCAACCATAATTTTCATACAATGACAATGTTTCCTCATCCACGATTTCGCACCTAATTCGAAAAACAAACGAAATTCACCTCGCGCGAAAACATTTCTCAAAACTTTGCTCGACTCTTGAAAAATTTACTCTTCCACCCAGCGGACTACGCCGGATAATCTTCTCATACACTGTAGACATTTCTCGGCGCGAAATTTTGATAAATCTAAATTCGTTCGTCGTTTCTGACTACGAGGTACTTTCGCATCGCAGAAGGTGAAAAATAAACTTTGTCGAAAATTACCCTTATATAAACCACGTTGCTGGGTATAATACGTTAAAATGTAGTCGTTTCAGTTCACATCAACTGACAATGTACCTTAACGTATATACTATAAAAGACACACGAGCTGAAAAAAGATTAGTACTTTGGCAGTTGAGTTCATGTTTCGAAAGTAGTAACCGTCGCTCGTCGTCTTCGCTACACATAAATTTGTGCAAGACAAAAAGTTACGACGAAGGAAACTTTGCGCAGCATATTTAGCGTAATGTAAAAATTCGCCATCGCCTAGTCAAAGTTTACAATTAAATTTGTCTAGTTTGGAAAAAGTATATAGATATACGGTGTACAGTTTACGAACAGATACCGTCGTATTGCGCCAGACTTTTCTTTTAATGCTCAAATCATATGAGAAAACGTTGCAAAATGCCAAAAGAATACTACCTTTCTATAGGAAAAAGGTAAAAAGCTGTACGAAAACGGATTAACCTGGTAATTGAATACAGTACTATACAGGGTGTTTCAAAGTTGACCGCGCTCCTTCCAGCCAATGAGTGGGCCACTCATCCTGAGTCGAAGTATGTATGTTTGCTCAACCTTCAAACTGCAGGGGCTGAGTTATGCTCTTTGAAAATTTTTTTTTTTGAATTTTGTTTCGCACTTTCTACCGAGCGTTACTCGACAACCAAGATAGGTAGAAAGTTGCGCTTTGCGGCAACGGATAGCCCACTTTCTCTAGAATTTTTCTATGCGGTTGATAATTTTTGCAGGTGAACTTGGGTGGCTGTACCGCATGGAATATTCGAAAAAAACGTGTAAAAAAGTTGACGATTTTTTCTATTTTTGTAAATATTTTAAAAAGTTGTCCTCTATTGAGTGTATGATTAATAATGTTTTTAGAAGAAAAAACTTTGATCTTTCCAATGGAGCAAACCCCACTCCTCTATCTTGCTCGAATCAAAAGTTATGAGCGTTTGATTTTGTGAAAAATACAAGAAAACCCTCACTTTTTTGATTTTTCAAATTTCAAAATTTTCTATCTTCGTAACTAAATGAGACCGGGATATGGGGTTTGCAGCATTCAATTAACCAAGTATTGCACTACATAAAATCAAAATAATATCTTCAAGTTCTTCGTTAAAAAAAATTTTTGTCAAAAAAAATCGAAAAATTTTTTATTAAAAATTTTTATTTGAAAAATTGAGGTATATCATTCCCATGCTGTGTAGTGTTATACTTGGTTAATTCAATGCTACAAACCCCATCTCCCTATCTCAATTAGTCTCAAAGATAAAAATGTTTGAAATTTGAAAAATCAAAAAAATGAGGATTTTCTTGTATTTTTCACAAAATTAAACGCTCATAACTTTAAATTCGAGCAAGATAGTGAAGTGGGGTTTGCTCCATTGGAAATATCAAAGTTTTTTCTTCTAGAAACATTAATAATCATTCACTCAATAGAGGACAACTTTTTAAAATATTTACAAAAATAGAAAAAATCGTCAACTTTTTTACACGTTTTTTTTCGAATATTCCATGCGGTACAGCCACCCTAGTTCACCTGCAAAAATTATCAACCGCATAGAAAAATTCTAGAGAAAGTGGGCTATCCGTTGCCCCAAAGCGCAACTTTCTACCTATCTTGGTTGTCGAGTAACGCTCGGTAGAAAGTGGCTCATTCTATGTCAACTCGACCAGGTTTTGACCTCGGGTCTTCCGATTTCGCTCAATTTTTTTTTACGAGTTCTCCTCGATGGTCTAATGAAGGAATCACCGTCATTCCGATCCTAATCCTTCAGGGGGCGGGGGGTGGCCCTTGTAATTTTCGTATCATTGAGATTTTTTGCGAAATTGCTTAACTTTGAAGGAGCATATCTCGATACTGGTTAGGTCTAAGATAAATCTGTTCATGCTGTTTTGTAGAGAATTGAAAGGAGATTCAAAATTGATAATCACTTTTTGAAAAGTTCAAAGTTGAGCTTTTGTAATGGAAGCTCAACTTTCATGATAAGTACAAAAGATGAAGGGCCCCATTAAAAAATCTGAAAAAATTACTATGAAGAGAACTTTTAATGTATTTTTCAACTAATTACTTTTCAAGATGGGATCTCAATACCCCTGGGGGGCACAGGGGTACTAAATTTTGGTGAAAATTCAAAAAAATGGTAAAAGTGAAGCAATATATCGATTTCTACTAATTTGAAGGCGCTGAGTTCGAATATGTGCTTAGTTTTTTCATTCGACCCCTCTGAACCCCCCTATCAGCCCCCTAATGAGGTCAAAATTCAAAAAAATGAAAAATAACGTATGACGTGTCGGTTGTTGGGGTTTTGAGGGCACTGAGTTCGAATATTTGCTTATTTTTGGGATTCGGCCCTTTAGTGCTCCCCTAGCCCCCAAATTTGAAAAAACACATTGATTTTTTAAATGATTTAGTAATTTTGGAGTCAGTGTGGAGAACGAAGGAGTCGGAATCGAGAAAGTAAGTTGATAATCGAGCTCAGCACCCTCGAATTAGTAGAAATCGATATGACACATGCTATTTCCGATTTTTTGCATGTGTTTTTTCAAAATCGGGGGCTAGGGGAGCACTAAATGGTCGAATCCCAAAAATAAGCAAATATTCGAACTCATCGCCCTCAAAAACCCAACAACCGACACGTCATACGTTATTTTTCTTTTTTTTGAATTTTGACCTCATTAGGGGGCTGATAGGGGGGTTCAGAGGGGTCGAATGAAAAAACTAAGCACATATTCGAACTCAGCGCCTTCAAATTAGTAGAAATCGATATATTACTTCACTTTTACCATTTTTTTGAATTTTCACCAAAATTTAGTACCCCTGTGCCCCTCAGGGGTATTGAGATCCCATCTTGAAAAGTAATTAGTTGAAAAATACATTAAAAGTTCTCTTCATAGTAATTTTTCAGATTTTTTAATGGGGCCCTTCATCTTTTGTACTTATCATGAAAGTTGAGCTTCCATCACAAAAGCTCAACTTTGAACTTTTCAAAAAGTGATTATCAATTTTGAATTTCCTTTCAATTCTCTACAAAACAGCATGAACAGATTTATCTTAGACCTAACCAGTATCGAGATATGCTCCTTCAAAGTTAAGCAATTTCGCAAAAAATCTCAATGATACGAAAATTACAAGGGCCACCCCCCGCCCCCTGAAGGAATGACGGTGATTCCTTCATTAGACCATCGAGGAGAACTCGTAAAAAAAAATTGAGCGAAATTGGAAGACGCAAGGTCAAAACCTGGTTGAGTTGACATAGAATGAGCCAAGTGCGATACAAAATTCAAAAAAAAAAATTTCAAAGAGCATAACTCAGCCCCTGCAGTTTGAAGGTTAGGCAAACATACATACTTCGACTCAGGATGAGTGGCCCACTCACTGGTTGGAAGGATCGCGGTCAACTTTGAAACACCCTGTATACAGGGTCAACAAAAACGTTAAAGTTTTTCTCCTCGTTTTCACCTTTCCACCCACTACTTGTAAATATCGAATCGAACTTTGTATACGACGATATAAAATTCCAAACTTGGAATCACGACTCGAGCGAGGTAAAAATTCGCACAGGAGACGTCGCCGGCATTAAAATCCGATTAACAAGCATTAAAGTGTAAAATTGAAGCTATCTATAAACCGTACATAAAAATTAAACGTTTACTCGAGGCCATACTTACTCGTAAGTGGTAAAAACAAAATACATTAGTCAATTAAGGTAGCAGGGCATAGTATGAGGTTCTACCCTCGTGATTTTTTTCCCCATCAACTCTCCTCCTGCTCTTCGCCCCGACTCTCGTTATATGGAAATCTCATTTGAATTTAATTTCATGGTTTAAAGAGTTACCACCCTGGCTTTTTTCTCCCCTCCTCCTCCCTGCCCAACATAAGTACCCGTATATCAACACTCTGCTGCGGTATTTTACGAAATTTTAAATCCTATTACAGACCTAATCAAAATCCCCATAATGGGTACTAGACCAAGTTCTCCTCGTCATTCGAAGCGTATATCATAAATGATGCGACGCCGATCGGTTCTACGTTCGGATTGCCTGCTGCACACCGGGAGCCATTTTGAGCGATATTTTTGGCTTTCTTTTATACATTTTATGATACCTTTAACGGCCGTTATATATGTGAAGTATATGTATAAGAAGATGCTAGCCGTTTTACTCGACTTTTCTGCTCGTCTGTATTATTCTACTCTCCCATCCTCGGCGTTGTTCGCGAAAAGTACCTAAATGGCGGAAATTTTGGCTTTAATTCAGAACTCATCGAGTCGGAAAATGAATTCTAAAAAGAAACTTAACAACATTTTTTATTATACGTTTATGGTCGTCGATGCTGTGATAGTTTTCAATGTAGATAGGTGAGTTCGTTCGTCGGTTGCAAACATTCAAACTAGTTTTGGCAATAATCACCGAAAGGAAATATATAACGACTTCGGGCCGGATAATTTTTCCATATTAGTTTACTCGCGGTGACATTTTCAAAGTATAAAGTTATGATAAACGTTTGATACCGATGTGTACCGATTTCGGTCTGCGTTGGTCCGCAATCCCTCCAAGACTCGTAAATCGATTCATTTAGGTAGGTTTAGCCATAAATGAAATCTTCGAGAAAAGTTTAAATCGTCTGTTAATTTTTACACAGGAAGAAGATCGGTATTTTTTACTCGTTTACGGATTTTTCTGTGAATTTTCAACGGATCGCCGATGTTTTTCGAGATGATTTTTCAGTGCAGGTTTTTTTTAAGAAGAAATGAGCGAAAAATTCAGATTTTTTCCAGTCATCGTATTCGGTTGTTACTTCTTTCGGAAAAAATTAGTTTTGGTTACTTACATTCAAGTGAAAAATTTCGCAGTTTTTAAATGTAAAAGATTGACTACTTTTATAAGAACAATTTTTCCATTTCTAGGGGAAAAACTATATAGGTATTTTTAAATAAAATTTCAGTTTCAGTTTTGTAATTTTTATGGAAAAATTTCACAATTTTTCACAGAAAAATCTCACAATTGAGGCCGTTTATATGAAAAATGTCAACATTATCAAAAAAATTTCGAAAACGATTTTTTGTGACAATGTTGATCTTTTTATTCTTAGTTTTTATGGCCTCAATTTTTCATAGAAAAATCTCACAATTTTTCATGGAAAAATCTCACAATTGAGGCTCTTTATATGAAAAGGGTCAACATTATCAAAAAAATTCGAAAATGATTTTTTTGTGACAATGTTGACCTTTTTTATTTTAGTTTTTTATGGCTTCAATTATTCATATAAAAATCTCATGATTTTTCATTGAAAAACTTCATAATTTTTATAGAAAAACCTCACAAATTCTCTTGAAAAAGGGGAAAAAATTAATCTTATATGAATTGTTTTCATTTTCCAATAATTTTTTTTTTTACTTATTTAATTGAATTTGGAAATAATTTTACTATAAAATTTATAAAAAGCAAAACCTGTTTGTGAAGTTCAGTCAAGCTATGAATCATTATTCAGGATGGATGGATGAATGGAATGAATGAATGAATGAATGAATGACTCTGGTATTTTAGTCTAAGGTAAATTATGTTTTTTTTTGTTCTGATCTGTTCTATTCTGGTTTGTTCAGTTGTTCAAGGTCAATAAATTTATTAAGTGGGGAAAATTTGAAAGGCCCAAGTGTTAAATAATACCTTAAAAAATGAGGCAACCTAAATGGTTTTAAGGAACCTTTTCGTGGTTTCTGATTGGTTTTAAATGCGATAAAGGAACGTTTAGGGTTACCTTAATTTTCAAGGAATGAATAAACATTCGGGCCTAAAAGGGTCATATTGAAAAATTGTTATTTGTTACATTTCAATGCTCGAAGGAAAATGGAAAATCATGAACAAAACAAATGGGTTTGTTCTGTTCAGAACAGAATAAATAATACTATTTTTAAACGTTCTGTTTTGTTCTACAATTTCGGGAATAATTCAACTCTTTTTTCTGTGAACATTGAACCTAATTTGATAGAATTTAGCAATTTTTTCAGAAAAATTTTTGAAATTTTTTGTGAAAAAAATGATGCATAATCGTTTACTTACATGAAAAAATTGGTGTTTACTTATCTACATGAAAAAGTCACATTTTTGTAGAAAAAATGCTACAATAATTTTTTGTAAAAAAATTCACAATTACAAAAATTCGTAATTTATCACGGAGAAAATTTTAAGTCGGATCGAATTTTTTGACGAAACTAGTTTTATTTCATTTCTGGACACTTCTGACAAAGGAGGTCGGAGGTATCCCAACTCAAAGTAAAATTTTAAGCCCAAACAAAAAAAAATCGAAAGTACATCATAAAAGGACCCCGTATCCGAAATTTCAGGTGCTGAAGTTCATTTCTCGATTTTTGGCGAATTTTTGAAATTTCAAAATTACCTCCACCCGCGCCCTGCAAAATATGAAAATTTGATCTAATGAATGAAAAAACCTGAAATTCAGTATACCCTATTTTTGACCTCCCGAAACGAATGGAAGCGGTTTCGAGACGTTTCGGAACCATCAAAAAATTTTGAAATTTTCCAGCGCTGGAGAAAAGCCCATAAAAATGGCCCATATGCATTTCAGCACCTATAATCGCGGATTATCCATACTGATGACCTATTTGATCTATTGAAAAATAATTTTCTGAAATTAGCAACTTTGAATTCAAATTTATATTTTTTTTGTCAGAAAATTAATTTTTTTCCAGTAAAATTGTCAGCCAAAAAATATAAATTTGAACTCAAAGTTGCGAATTTCGGAAAATTCTTCCTTATTCGATCAAATAGGTCACCAATATTGGTTATCCGCGATTGAAGGTGCTGATGTCCAGGACTGAAAAATTCTAAACTTTTCTGAAGGCTTCGAAACGTCATGAAATCGCTTCCAATCGATTCAGGAGGTTGAACATAGGGTATATACCAAATTTCAGTTTCTTTCATTCATTAGATCAAATTTTCATATTTCACAGGGCGCGGACGGAGGTAATTTTGAAGTATCAAAAATTCGTCAAAAATCGAAAAATGAACTTCAGTGCCTGAAATTTTGGATACGAGGTCCTGTTATAGTACTTACGATTTTTTTTTTTTTGCTTGGGCTCAGAATTTTACTTTGAGTTGGGATACCTCTCTTGTGAGAAATTTTCAATCTCGCGATTTTAAGTCCTCATCATGAACTGTCCTAAAATATTTAAAATTTTATTTCAAACAGGTTTATATGGAAAACCTTTAAAATGACATCATTTCCCAGTAAAATGAAAAAAAAACAAGTGATTTCGATTGGAAAATCAGCAACAGCATGCTGCAATGGTAAAAATTCATTCTCGAGGGATTTGTTATTTGTTACTTTTAATTTTGCAACCGTACATGGATATTTGAATGAGTTAGTGATTTGATAGAAATTGATTCCATAAAGCACCCAAAATTATCGAAAAATATTCACAAACTATGAAAACAATAAAATTTGAAGTTCTATAATTTTCAAATTTGTAATGAGAAAATTGAAAAAAATTTCAACAAAAGCTGAACCTGATGTAAATTTATTTTGGTTTTAGTTTTTATTTTTAGTTTCTGCGTTTGCTTGTTTGATAACGAACCTTTTTTCGGTCATTTTCCACCTTCTTTTTGGCCACGATTTGTTGATTCGAAATAGCTCTATTTCTTAAGAGAAAATTCGACCTAGTAAAATATTTCTGTAAACACTCCTCGTTTCGGTTCAACGTTCGATAACGAGCCGTATTTCAACGATAAAATTGAATAAATCGCAGCATCACGAAACGCGCCCCAGAAAAAAGTAAAAAGAACTCCAAGAGTCGGCTCATCAGGGTGAATTTCGCTCAACAATTTGATTAAGTATCTAATCAGTTCGAAACTCGTCTACCGATATCGAACGTTTAAATTACTCATCAACAAATACGTAACACGTTCTGAAAGTTTTTTTCCTCGTTAGTTTTTTCTCGTTTTTCGCGATATAAATTACGAGAAAACACACGAAACTTCCTCAGTCCGCACTTTTCCTGGTTCACTTATCAGTTCGTATTTAACAAACGTCACGTTTTTTTTTTCAAAATCGAAACTCGAAATTTGAAATTTGATGAAATCGCACGTACTGTAACGAAAGGAAATTTACATACGTCGTAGAGGTATGTGTGGTATAGAATTCGCATGCGTAAGTAAACACAAGCATGATAATGACAACGAAAACAAGTCGACTGGAAACATCTCATCTGGCGATGATTACCGGGGCGAAATTTTGCCAGAGTATCGAAAATCTCTGCCTATCGTGCCATTAGTCCAACTCTCTCTGACGGTACAAATGAACGGAATTGTAATTTGAAAATGGCCCGAATTTGTAACTTTCGATATTAATTTCCAATGGAATATAGATATCGGCCGATTTATGGAATTTTTATTAAATTCGACGATTCTCTTCGTCTGCGGGAATGGAGTTGATTAAATATTTAATATGGGCTTTTCGTTGTAATTAAACTCCGACGGTGAGTTTTGAATATCAAAATTCGTAATAAGATAGCGAATCGAATCTGAAATAATTAGAAGCTCTATTTTCGCGTAATGCTAATGAAAATTGGCGTCAGAATGAGGTGGTTTCTTTCTCGTTCAGTTATTGCGCATGCATCAATTTTAAAATGTAAACTTGCATTTCATATCGGGTTGATTTTTATTCGTTGTTTATTCATACAATCGATCTCCTTTTTTTCTTTGAAAAGTTGGGTAAACATTTTTCTCACCCCATTTTTTCCACTGTACCTATAAAATCAGACCTTACTTCAATAATTTTCGTAAAAAATGTAAATTTCCAATTCAAAAATTTTTGAGTTGAAAAAATGTGAAAATTTTTAGTAAGATTGTTTTAAAGGTGTTTATCACAATACCTATCTCAAATATTGAAAATTCTGCAAAACTTTAATATGCCCAATTTTCAGATTTTTCAAGTCATTTGTTTAATTCTTCGTTTTTTTCGATTTGTTGATTTATTTTGAAGGATTTTATTTCCATGGAAATTTTTCGATTTTTTTCAAACTGATGAGCTTTTTTAGCCATGGTTAAGCAAATTTTTAATTACCAAGCTTTTTAAAAGGAGCCAACGCTTTATGGGCCTCTCAGATTTCTTCAACCGGATTTTTGAAAAATTGTGTCAGGGTTGCAAGACTTTATATGCACCTTTTGCACCCCTGTCTTGCTGACACAGTAGGAGAAAAATTTAACAATAAATGTCTAGAAATGTCTGCTATGTTTGACATAAGTTGGGTAAAAGTAGAAAGTGGATTGAAAAAAAAAACATTCTGGATTTTTTACAAAAATTGGTGAAATAGTTTTCTTCGAGAAGGCAGACTCCCAAAAAATTTTTGAGTGATCCTGGGTCATAGGAGGATGAAGCTAGAAAAATTCAAAGTGAGGGCGTTTTCAATTTTTATAATGTCATTTCCTAGAAACTTCGGCCACTCCCTCAAAAAATTGATTTAAGTTATTTTCAAAAAATTTCAGTTGGTAGCATAGTTACAAAAAAATGAATAAATTTGGCCTTTTTTGAACCACTGAATAAACAACTTCAATTAAACGAAAATTGCACAATTCAAGCAAAAATTGGCAGCACTGTCATGAAATTTTAAGAGAAATATTAAAAAATTTTCTAAATGGTTAAAAATAATTTTAGCATGTGTGGTATAGGTAATTATACCTGGGTTAACAACAAAATATTGAGTATATAATTGTTACGAGTAATTGTATTTTTCCCCACCTAAAGCGATATTTGGTCGAACCTCTTTGATTATTCTAGATTCTAGTTTTACAGATTATTCCGTTTTTATTCCCTTTTTTGTACATTATATATGTTAGACTCAAAGTCCGAAATTGTACATTTCGCGGTTGGTACAGGTGATTTTGTACAAACTGCGGAGTGTTCTTACAGCGCGTGAGCTGTCGTACTTGGTACAACTTGTTTTGTACAATTCGCGATGTGTACGTTTAACACTGAACCAATCGCGGAGTGTTCGGACAGTGCTGACACTCTGTACAACCGGTCTGTACGAACTCGGAAATAAAAGCTGAAATACAAAGCACCGAAAAAAATTTCAGCTGTCTCAAAAGATACTCGAATTGGAAGATATATTTTTTTAAATCAGTCATTTCCTTCTATTTGATGGTATTGAAGATTCATAATAATCTTAAAATGATTCGTCAGTCAAATTTTTAGCTGAAAAATCCATAATTCGATTGGTTTTGAAAATTTTTGTAGTGGGAAGTTTTATAGCTGAGGTTCTCAAATAGGTTGAAAATTGAATCAATTTTACAAATACGATACCTACCTTAATTCTTTATCGATTGTTGTAATTACCGTAATTTCTAATATTTACTTCAACTTTCAATCATCAAATAGAAGGAAATGACCAATTTAAAAAAAAATCTCCCAATTTGAGTATCTTTTGAGACAGCTGAAATTTTTTTTGGTGCTTTGTATTTCAGCTCTTATTTCGGAGTTCGTACAAGACCGGTTGTACAGTAGAGATGAGCACGATGCCGCTTCTAGGGTCGGCGCAGTAGCGACGATACCAGTTCTTATTCGGCATCGCTAGTAGCAGGTAGCGTTGGCATCGTACGATGCCGATTTCAAGCATCGTTGGCATCGCAAGAATCGCCAGAATCGCTATAATGAGAAAAGTATTGGGGATAAAGTGACTTCACCTACAATGACTCATGCAAATGACTGGCTATCTGCGATGCGTCAACGTTAGTATCGCAAGTATCGGCATCGTAGGCATCGCCGATAAAAGTAGCGTAGTAGCGGCATCGCTTGGGAAGTAGTCATGATTACAAAAAAGTAGTTGTAATCACGATGCCTGCTACCGCTACGCGTGTTTTATTGACTACTAGCGGCATCGTGCTCATCTCTATTGTACAGAGTGTCAGCACTGTCCGAACACTCCGCGATTGGTTCAGTGTTAAACATACACATCACGAATTGTACAAAACAAGTTGTACCAAGTACGATAGCTCGCACGCTGTACAAACACTCCGTGGTTTGTACAAAATCACCCGTACCAACCACAAAATGTACAATTTCGGACTTTGAGTCTAACATACAGGGTCTATAAATGAACCGGGCACCCTCAGCGCAAAATACTCTACCTAAAATAGCGATATTTCTGATTTATGTTTTTTTTTTCGTTAAAAGGGTCTGGGGTATAGTTTTTAAATTACCAAAAATCATAATTTTGATGAATTTAATTTTTAATGATAAATTCATCACTTATTTTGTCAATAATTGTAATTAATAAAAAATTTTTATTTCAAAGAATTGATAATTTTACGTTCGAGATTACGGCATTCTGATGTTAAAAAAAAGATTCATGTAATGTTATCGTGTGGGCATTTCAACTCTGTGAAGCGTATTTCACACTTTTACCTGAATATTTTATAAGATGACTCATCCCTTACATTAAACTTCGTCACTTTTTTGATCTTGTTTTCGTTTCGTTGCGTATTACAACAATAATATCAGTGATGCAACGCAACGAAATGGTAAAAAAGAAAAGAAAAGAATGGGAATTTTTGCGCTGAGGGTGCCCGGTTCATTTATAGACCCTGTATATACCGAGTACATCAAGTACATTTCTTTTCGAGTTATTATTTTTCATGTTTTAAAATGTAAGAAATGCCAAGCCAGGTATTAGGTCTTCTGACTACGTTGATTTTTTATTTGAGTTAATTTTGAGATTTTGTATTGTTTTTATTATTGAGTTTCGACTGTGATGTTTTCGAATTCGTGTTTTTCTTAATTGTAAAAATAGAGATTCAAGTACTTTGTACGTTTATTGAGTGCTTCTTTTCAAGTTTAATATGGGTATAGGTTTAAACTTTGATTTTGTGAAACAAGTTACTTTGACCATGTGAGTTGAGTAGACAATTTTAGGTAAGAGTCAGGGAAACACCTGAAGGAATGACTTGAGTTAGGTTAAATACATTTCTGAGACATAGCTTCGCCCAATGATAGTGTTTCTATTGAGGCTTTTAAAGTAACCTCGTGTTATACTTCGATGGTCTGATAAGCTGTCTATTAAATTGAGATTTAATAGGTATCTTAGTTCAGATTTTCTCCACCAAGAGTGTACTTTTTCATACGGACAACTTTTTTGAGTATTTGATTCTTACTTTATCATAAGTTTTAACCCACAGTATTTTGTGTCTCATTTATAGGCCGCGCTATGCAATAGGTATGAGATAGGTACCAGCTCTAGGCTTATTGTATGCAAAAATAAAAAAAAATAATTTTTTTTTGAATTTGGGAATTTACCCCCTTTTTTTTAGTGAACTCAAAAATTATTATTTTCGTATTTCAAAGGGAAAATTCGATCCGGCGATGGTTTTACTGGATTCTACATCTTGTTGTATGCAAAAATAAAGAATAGAAACAAAAAAAATTTGAGCATTTTTGATTTTTTTGCCCTTTTTAAAAGCCATTTTTCAACACTTTAAAGTCGAGTAATCGAACTGACGATATTTTTATCGGATTCTACGTGAAATTTTATAGAAGGATCAATCACTAACTCAAAACTCGTTTTTTTGGGCAATGCCCCCTTTTTGTATGTGGCGTCACATATTCAAATATCCGGATAATCGGAAAAATATCCGGATATGTATTTACGAATGTGATGGGTCGTGACCCTTGTGACATCCCTTTTCCAGTCAATTGACATAGTAGTCACTTGCCGTGTGGGTTAAATATCGTGTTCCCACAAATTTTGCTCGCTGCTGATAAAGCAATCGAGCCTCCTTTGTATAAAGTTCGGGAAAGATCGGATATCCGGATATTCACAAAATTCAAATAATTTTTCAATATCCGGATTTCCGGATATTTGTTGAACACTGCACTAAAACATGTTCTACCATAGCCGGGTAAGAGCAAGTTGATACCCGTCATTGCGTAATGTGAAAGCATTGATTCCCCTTTTTTTGAACTACTCCCTGAGTAGGTAACACATATCACAAGCAGTTTTGAGATGTTGTTTGATTAAGCAATTTGAATTTGGTAAAAATAAAAAAATGTAATTAGCAATTTGCATAACTTTTCCTCTTCCTTGCAGAGGATAAAAAGTGGGGTCCTTATTCGAGGTCATTGGTTCATGGAGGTGTGTGAACTTAAATCAAACCTTTTTAGTGGAGGATGATCGTAGATACTATAGCAGGTGACATTATCCAAAAAGGGCACAAAATCGCGTTTTTTATTCATAATTGACCCCATTTAGAGGACCTTTATTTATGCCTCTCTTTGAGCTGGAAGGGGGGTTAATTTTTTTGAAATACCATCCACTTAAATTAAACTAGGTACCTTAAAATTGTCATCGAAATTCGAGAATGTTTTTCTTTTCGATCCACCCTAATTTTTATATTTCATCTGACTGTTTCAGAGCTTAGATTTACCAATACCTATAAAAATTATCAACATCTGGCAAAATTACCAAAAAATTGATAAACGAGAAATTTTTTAAAAACATTTTCTACAATTTATAAACACTATAATCATCACTTCTCTAAAACTTGAAAATTTGCGAAAATTTTACGAAGTAAAAAAAAACGAGCATCCACAAAATACACTTTATTTTAGAATATCAAAAACCCCATGAAAATATACTCGAAAACCCTTCCAAATGAAGCGGAAAATCGTACTGGAATCATAAAAACCACACGAGCCTTAACCCTAACCATAAGCCACGATATCGCTGTATAAAACCACGAAATCCACAACACTGCAAAAACTTGGAAAATAGTGGAAATGATAGAACCTAGCCTATAAAAACCACCGAAATGTGTATACCCGAAGGTACGTAATTAACTATACCAAATCACTTTGGAAACATCGAAATCCATTAAATATGAAAACCATCGTTCAGAGGTTCGACTAAAGTAGGTATTGTATTCACACATATTTTCAAAAGACTGGGTAATAACACCTTTCAAGTTAACAATATTTATCGCATGGCGCTCTTATTTCGCTCGAATAACGTCACGTTAACCCTTCAATTACAAGTAAACCGCTCACAATGGGGTGCGAATTGACGCCTCTGTAGAAATGATACCGAAAAAAAGGAGAGGATAAAAAGGAAAGAAAAGAACGCTAGAACGAAATAAAATACCACCTCAACGTGGCATAGTCATTATAAAACATAAACAGGTTAAAAAAGCTCAAAGCTTTCGTCTCGTACGAGATTCGAAAGACATGAAAGGAACGAGGAAAGTGGAAAAAAGGGACGACGGATATAAGAGGAAATTGAGGAGAATGTAGGTTATAAGTACAATACGAACATGTCATTTAAACAAACAACACACAGTCAGCAGCTCTATACCTAATAACGGAATTCATTATCAATATAGTAGCAGCCGGTAACGTTCTCTCGACACGAGGGTTGTGCCAGGCAAAGCTTTCAATGTGATTGATTCCATTTTCCACGACAGGCCAATGATTACGGTCGCGTAGGAGCGTTTATAAAGAAAGTGGTTGAGCTACGTTACATATACATAGCTATTCGGTATAGTACATAAGGTGTTACGGAAAAGCCACTTATTTCTGACTTTTCTGCATCTCTCTTTCACTTTTGTATTCGACGTTATTCGTACTTTTAAGCTGCGCTAGGTTGTGTGTTCCCAAAGCTAAATTTACCTCGAGTGTAGGTACGAATAGTGGGCTAGGGATCGAATTTTCAAATTTGGGGGAGGTTTTGCCCTATGATATGGTTTATTTTTCTCTGAAAACGAGATTCCCAAAATTTTAGATTTTTACATTAATTAAGGGCTATGAGCTAGGCCCTTCTTTTTCTAATGGGATTTAACATAGGTTAACGTGCTGAAAACAAAAAAAAATTAGTATGTAGTATAGCCAATTTTCAAATATTCCTGGAAAATTTTTCAAGTATGACTTAATTTTGATTTTTTGAGATGAACTTTGGACCCGAAAAATCATTTTAGGGGTCTAGGGGATCCTCAAAGTGGGTAAAGTGGCTAAAATGTACTATTTGAGGCCTCCGTAAATCCTTCTTGGATAATTTTTTGTGCCCAAAATTGTCTCAAAAGAATATAATTGAGCCATTTTTCTAGATTTTTGAGAAATGTTTGGAGGTTTAAATTATTGTTCTCATTTTTGACATGGATATGTCTTGAGCCTGGGGTTAATTTTTTGAAAAGTGCAACGTTTTTGTATAGTGTATTTCTGTAATGTAAGTAAACGTAACGTAACGTTTTAAGATTAAATTGACAGAATACATACTTTGTTAAACTTGACCAAAAAATTTGATACTTTCACAACTTTACAATTTTTTGTCACACTTGTTTTTCAGCTATTTCGAAAAGTAGAAATGATGATTTTCAACATTTAAAAATGCTTTTCAATTTTTTTCTTTTTTTCAAACATGACTTAATTTTTTTGAATTTATGTTTTTTTCTTTTTTTTATCATTTTTAAATACTTTTTCTGATTTTCTTCTCATTTTTAAATATATATATTTTTTTTCAAAAAATACTCAATTTTTTGATTAAAATATATTTTGGACGGTTTTATATTATGATTGCAATAACTTGCGCGGAGTTTATAAATTTAACGTGTTTTTTGATTTTTTTTCGTTGGGAGGGAGGGAGGAAGCAAGCAATGTATTGTGTAGAAAATTTTTAATTTTTAGTCCAGGAAAATCCGAATTTCCACTAGCATGATTTGGTAAATATCTTGACATAATTTGTTTCATTTTTTAATAGTTATGTTTCTCATTTTTATTTAGAAAATTTTCTGTACTTAATAAATTAATGGTCTCATGGAGGGGGGGAGGGGGGTCAAAAATTCTTAGAATTTAATTTGAGTCGTTTTTGTAGCCGGAAAAGGGACATCTAAAAATCTCGTGACAAAACACGAAAAAAGTACCCTCTCCTTCATACTTTTAAAAGGTTTGGAAAACTTGAAAAAATTGGTCTGGAAAACCTGAAAATGTCTGGGAAAATCAGATCTGAAATATTGTGGATACTCCGTAGAGAGGCGGTGTTGCCAATATTCCAAATTTGAACCACTTTAAATGGATTTGCAGATTTTACTATCAAATCGGTATAATATTTCTCCAACCAGCTTTTCTAATCAACTTTCAAGAGTATGATTTTCACCAAACCATAATTTTCATCATCCCCTCTCCTTTGACAGAATTAAACTTGAGTTTTTTGAAATAAAAAATGAATGATTTATCTTTTTCTCTTTAAATTATATAAATTTAGACTTATCCATGATCTAGTGTTTTTGCGTTGAAGAAAATCATTTTTTTTTTCGTTTTTAGCTTGGGAATCTAATTTATGGAGGAAAATGAACTATCCCAGGGGGTGAGACCTCAAAATTTGAAAAAAAAATTGCTGTATTACAAGAAACACTTTAGTCACTCAAAAATTTAATATTGAAAAATATGCCCACTTTCTGGAAAACCTGGAACATCTGAAAAAGTCAGGGAATTTTGTAAGCCTGAAAAAGTCAAGGAAAATCAAGAAATTTTGAAATTCGTCGGATTTTTTTTAAAAATCCAAGAGAAGGATAAATTATCCTTTTCTTTCTATAGAATCCATTATTGTTTTGTATTTTTAAAAATGAAATGTAATCCACGGCGATGTTGAAAAAAAAGAGAAGGGATGGAGGGAATGGAATAGAAGAGAATTCCAAAGTATTGGTCACTTTTTGGAAAATATCACTGAGAGAAAAGAGATCAATTTTTAATTTTTGAAGGTTTTTTTTTGTAGAAATTTTAGCCATCATTGATTTTTTATTCACTGGGACAAATAGTCCAGTCAATAGAGCATTTTTTCAGGGCAAACCCAAACATCGAACCCAACAGCGATTTTTTTGCCGAATATTGTCGAAAATGGTCCCCTAATCAACATACTTCGACCCGCCCCACCCGCCCCCATTGCTAACCCCCCTACGGTGGATTAAAGCCCCCCAAAACCAGTTTTTGGCTTCTGTTTTATTTTCTTTGCATTTTTATGAAAAAATACATCACAGATATTTTATTCTACATCAAATTCCCTACAAAATGAGCTATCAACCATTTCTGTACCTTGAATAGAAGTGGAGTATCGGCGTCCTGAAAAATGGGGGTTTCGGAGGTAGACTTAAATTTAGTAAAAAAATGATCACAAATCAACGTAATCGAATTTCTGTCAGCGTATGTTGAAATATGTAGTAATAACCTATCTGCACATCTCACCTTTCTCCCTCTCGATAAAAAGCCTCACCCCCACCCCCTCCTATTACTCAGATAGGCACTTGAAATTGGCCGATAAAATGATTAATAATTAACACAATTGCAGTTGTGGGAGCTTACGTTAGATTTATACCAAGTAGTATAAGTAACTGCATCCTTGCCCATGCTGATCCACCCTTACCCTCCTTGAAAGCAACCTCACCCCCTTATATCACAAAATACTTCAAATTTGCCAGTGATAGGTACTTGTGTATATGAGCAAAATCACCATTTTGTGTGTTTTCGCCGAATTTATTACAAATTAGTTATTGTTCTATAATTCTTTAAAAGATAATTTCATGTTTAAGTAAATCATAAAACGACGACCTTGGTATTATCAAGAAAAATCATTGTTCAAAAGTCTTCTAAATCGTTATCATGTCTTCGGTTTGTGTTTGAGTTGCATTCAAACATTTGACTCCTCAGCCATTCTGACATTTCGACTTCATAATGTTTTCTTTATTGTAACTGCAACCACATAATGTGGTCTGCTTAGGAGAAGAATTATATTAACGTACTTGAAGGAGCCTAAAAATTGAAAGTTCTCCTCTCAAACAACTCAAAATGCAAAATTTTCCGATATTTTTGCAGAATTCTCGACCTGTTAACCCAATTCCGCCAGATTCTTCCTCCCCCAGCGTCATGCAAAAATTATTTTCTACATAGTTTTCAAGTTGGTCCCTCTTCACTCTGCGCACCCGGTTACCTTTCACATGTTGATCCCAATTTTCTTTTATACCTATGAAAATAGGATTACCATTGGTAAACTTATTTTAATTCTTGATTCAAAACGAATAGAATTTCTATATTTATTCAATTTATTTTCAATGACTCAATTTCAAATTCATGTGTCAATTTCAATGAATCTTACAAAACAGGCCAGTGGCAAGTGGAGTGGGGGAAGGGAGGGAGTGGAAGATTCTGGCTTCTTCACTGAATGGCGATCTTGCTCATATACACAAGTACCTATCACTGGCAAATTTGAAGTATTTTGTGATATAAGGGGGTGAGGTTGCTTTCAAGGAGGGTAAGGGTGGATCAGCATGGGCAAGGATGCAGTTACTTATACTACTTGGTATAAATCTAACGTAAGCTCCCACAACTGCAATTGTGTTAATTATTAATCATTTTATCGGCCAATTTCAAGTGCCTATCTGAGTAATAGGAGGGGGTGGGGGTGACGCTTTTTATCGAGAGGGAGAAAGGTGAGATGTGCAGATAGGTTATTACTACATATTTCAACATACGCTGACAGAAATTCGATTACGTTGATTTGTGATCATTTTTTTACTAAATTTAAGTCTACCTCCGAAACCCCCATTTTTCAGGACGCCGATACTCCACTTCTATTCAAGGTACAGAAATGGTTGATAGCTCATTTTGTAGGGAATTTGATGTAGAATAAAATATCTGTTATGTATTTTTTCATAAAAATGCAAAGAAAATAAAACAGAAGCCAAAAACTGGTTTTGGGGGGCTTTAATCCACCGTAGGGGGGTTAGCAATGGGGGCGGGTGGGGCGGGTCGAAGTATGTTGATTAGGGGACCATTTTCGACAAAATTCAGCAAAAAAATCGCTGTTGGGTTCGATGTTTGGGTTTACCCTCTAAAAATGCTCCATTGACTGGACTAAAACCGAAAAAATTGTGGAGGTTTTCGTGGAATTTATTAATTTGTGGCATCTGTTTTTTTTTTAATTGGGAGGAGGAGAGGTGAGCAATATATTGTGAAGAAATTTTTGAATTTTCAGTTCGGAAAATCCAAACTTTTACTCGCATTTGGTAGACACCATGACATAATTTATTTCATTTTTCAAAACTTTATATTATTTTGCTTTAAAATGGAGTTTTTCCTTTTTATTTGAAATTTTTTCTATTATAAATTCAAGTTCTCAAGGTTTTTGTTTTCAGAACTGAATTTCAGTCTTTTTTGAGGCTGGAAAATGAAGCATCTAAAAATCTCGTAAAAAGTAGTGATTTTTGAAAAAAATTTGTTGGACACCATCCCTTTCAAATCATTCTTCTGCACAATTTTAGGTTGTAAGTTCTTCACTATGCTTCATAAATATTGAATATCATGTGTAAAAAGTCTGGAAAATTTCGAAAAATTGGTCCGAAAAATCAGGAAAAATCATTTCTGAAATATTGTGGACACCCTGTTTAAGTCGATAGAAATATTTTCACGTGTCATTTTGACGCAATTTAATATAATATTTTAGCATGCAAGGGTGATATTTAAATAATTGGAGTTCGAGAAGAAATAATATTTTGTAAACATTTTATCGTTTATTTACTTGAATTCTCGAATGGCGTGTTCTTATGTACGTTAAATCACCTATCTACTTCATTTAGTACTTTACACGTATACTCTTTTCTCGACAGATCGGTTAACGTGTTACCAGTCGACGATATCTGTCTGGGCGATAGGATATTCTACGTACCTTTCTGCAACGCTGCGAGCACTTTTTTTCTCCAAATAAATTCCATCAGATAAATTGCAAAACTGGAATAAAATCAACAGACTGAAAACACTTTATTATATTACGTTACTACACACCGATATAGCTTATGAATCTTATCCGTATACTATAGAAGCGAGGTGCGGTGATACGAAAAAAATATGGCGACCTCATTTGATGAAATGAAAGCTTGATGGTTTGATTTCGATACGCGCCCAGACGACGTTTTCGCATTATTTTTTCCATCACGCTTGCACCCCCGAAAGTTGCAGCTATATAGGAGCGAAAGGTAGAGGATACGAGTTTTATTAATGCGCCCAGTCGAGTGATTTTTTATTCGGCGCGATTTTCAAGACGAGGAGGCATTTTTGGTGTATTTGAGTATACAAACGGCGAAACCAATAAGTTAAAGTACATGTGGCTGAATTAATTCCGATTTGTTTATGGATACCGGTGTGTTGAGGAGTTCGGAGGTGTGGGCTATTTTTCATCTTGGAGGCTTCAATTCGGATTATTCGCATGGGTATGTTAAAGAATTGAATGGAATGGTTGAAGAAGGCCTGTTTAGGGAAGAATTAATCGAGGATTTGAAGCTTTTGTGGGATCTAATTGTGTGGAATTAGGAATGAAAGTGGTAGAAATGGAGAAATTGAGGCGTTTGGTTGACGTCATCGATGGATCTAATGTTATACTACTCCGGAGTTTGGTCTTAATGAAGTTTTGAAAATTTTCTGTGTATGTGAGAATTTTTTCAATGAATAATGCTTCATTTCAAAATTTCATAACTTCATTGCTTAGAGTGCAACCCTGTGACACCTTCACCAAAGTTTTTCATTTTCTATTTGTCTCGAATCAACTAATGGCAATATTATTACCAAAAAGCAATTCGCATCAGTTTAGGAACGAACCGGAGTTGGCTTATTCGATGAGCAAAAAATCACAGATTTTCAATTATGAATTGGAATTATTTTTTCTGATTTTTTCATCTCAAAATTGGTTTTTTAAATTTTATGCAAAAAAATGTCCAAAAAGAGGCCATCAATTTCAAAGATTTTCTGACTTGAAATAAATTTTCAATTTTTTTAAATTAAAACTGCAAGTTTGTCATTATGGAAAGAGATAATAACTACAACTCTCACCCTTCGCTCCTCGGATGGATTGGACGAAGACAATAAATATTCTTGGGTTAGCTGTTGGACTGGAAAGCTTCGAAGAGGTGGTAGTGTTGACGAATGATAAGGTACAGCATATATTCACGGCGAACCGGGTATGCAATTCTATTAACTCCAATGAAAAGAATCGCTCCGCGTATACATAGGAGTTGAAACATTTCATTGAAGAAATTGAAGCATATGTTTCCAAACTGCCCTAAGTCCAAATTCTGTACATGAGAAGAGGGACATAGGTATACTAAAAAAAAGGTTACACCTGGATCCCTTTTCCCATATACAGATTTTGGACTTAGGGCATTTTGGAAACGTATGCTTCAAGTAATCAAACTTCACGAACACACATTGACGACTTATAAAACGCAAAAATTACTGTTTCATCGGCGAAAAAAAAAGTTCTGTTATAGTAGGCTATAATACATACAAGAACAAATTTCCGAATTGAAAAATTGTGTAATTTAACCAGGCTTGGGTCGTTCATGAACGCGTTCGCGTTCAGTTCGTTTTGAAAATCTCACTCATTCGTTCGTTCGTCGTTCAGTTCATTTCTGAAAAATTCGTTCGTTCGTTTCCGTTCGTTCATCTGGCCCCTTCGTTCGTGAACGTAAACGAACGTGAACGACTGTGAACGACCTTTTTTGTTCATTTTTTGCCACATTTTTGTTTTCCCCCTTAGGATCAGGTCATGTCAATTAGTTAGTAGTTAGTGTTGGTTCGTTCTGTTGGTGTTAAAAATTAAAAAGTACCTATACAAGAATTTTAATCAATAATTTTATTTTTCAAACATAAAAATCAAGATCCAAAGTCGAAATTAACAAGACGTTTTTAGCGTTTTTATAAAAAAATGAACGAAAAAACGAACGTTGGGAGCGTTTCGTTCGTTCATATTCGTTTTTTTTTTGGTCGTTCACTCGTTCACGTTCGTTCATTGTCGAAATACTCGTTCGTTCGTCTCCGTTCGTTCATTTTAGGCCTTCGTTCACGAACTTGAACGAACTTTTCGTTCGTTTTGTGAACGGCGACCCAAGCCTGAATTTAACAAAAAAAAATTGAAAAATCCACATAATACATGCTTTGTGCAAAAAAATTGTAAAATGTTACATTTTTTGAAAATTTTTGCTTCACATTTAAAATACATTTCTCGAAAGAAAAAAGGTATTCAATTACCTACTCAATTAGGCATGAATTTTGTCTACAAGTGAACAACTAGAGTTTTTTTTTGAAATTTCAACAGTAAAAAAATGAATGTTTTGGTGTCTAGAAATTTTTTTTTCAAATTTTAGGTTTCCAATTTAATATACATGTCTTGACAAAACAAAGTTGGTAAGTACTATTTTTTTTAAAATTTATCTAATGAGATACTACATATGTATATGTCCTTAAGTATCCAACGATTTTTTTAAATTCAAACATTGAAAAAATTAACGTTTTTGATGGCCAAAAATCTTTATTTTTTTCAAAATTTTTCCAGGATCGTATTCCATTTTTGAAAATACTTTTAGTGGCCTAAAACAAGGTAAAAAAACTGTCTTGAAATTTTTGCAATCATTTTAAATATAAATTATTTGTTAAAATTATGTTTACTTTTTAAAACATCGCAACTTTTTGAAAATTTTTTCAAGTTTTAGAAAATTGTTTCATTTTAAGTTTTTTCAATTTGTAAGACTGCAATTTTTTGAAATACTTATACCCAGTTAAAAACTTTTGATAATAATTACCATTTTCTAAAAAAAAAAAACAATTTTTGATGAAATATTTACTTTCTGAGTTTTCTAACCGTGCTGCCTCAAAAATACACTATTTTTTAAAAGTAAAAAAATCCGGCGAAGGTGCCAACGTATTTTCAACTCATTTTTCGGGTACTCGTCTTCTCAATGTTTGAATCAATCTGGCGAATTTTCTAGATTTTGTTACTATTGCCTAAAAATGCCCATTTTTCAAAAATGAGTACCGAATACTTAGGTAAATCCGGGAAGTTATCATTTTGCAGTAAAAATTACCATTTTCCGAAAAATGTAGTTGGTAATCATTTTTGGTAAAAATCATCGTTTCAAGTCCCATTAGTAAATTAATACCTACTCTCTCATTTTGAATCAGTGAAAAGTCACTGATAAATAGTCAGAATTGCAACACAGGAAAAATCAGTAAAATTCTTTGATTTTCAGCGAATTTTCACAAATTTTTCAAAAAAAATCGCAGATTGTTCAGCAAATTTCACTGATTTTTCAACACATTTCAAAAATTTTACTGACTTTAGTGATTTTTTACTGATTTTCCAGCAATTTTTTTCACTGTTTGCTTTCAGTGAGAATTTTTTCATTGCTCTATTACTGTGCTGCAATTTTGACTGCTTTCCAGTGATTTTCGATAATTTTCACTGAGTTATAAATCAGAGAGTAAGCCTAGTTTTAAAAAAAATGAATCAATTTTCATACGTTAATTGATTTTTTTAAATTCAATTTGTTTTTAATTTTTTTTCTTTTTTGAAATACTTATCATCTCTTTTCAATTTTTAAAAAAATAAGTTATGGAATATCGATCTATATTTTGAATCAAGTACTTATAGTCCATATTTTGAACCATTGCTCAAGTTTTACAAAATTCTTCAATTTTTAAACTGTCCAAGTTCTGAATCTTTCAATTTCTGGGGAATTCAGCGATTTTTAGAAATTGTTCAATTTTAAAAGAATTATTGAGTTTTGGAAAATGGCTCGATTTTCATAATATTCTTAATTTTTAAAAAATTGGTCAAGATTTGGAAAATGCTTCAATTTTTGGAAATTCATTCAAAAATGCTACAATTTCTGAGAAAATGTTCAAATTTTTGAAAAATTTTCCACATCATAGAAAACAATTATCCCAGTTTTGAAACATCGTTCAATTTTTTAAAAACTATCCAATTTTTAAAAAATCGTCTCAGTTTTGTAAAATTGTACAATAGAAATGCGAATTTGAAAAAAATTCCCACAATTTTTATAAAGTCATTAGCCCATTTCTGTCTCTCGAAGGCCTAATGGACAACTTGGATAGCCAATTGGACTACATGTATCACTTTTATAACCATTTTAGTGATTTGCAGAACCAGTTTGGGTCATCGAGACAACCAGTTGTGCCAGAACCATTATTAGGTTACTTCTGTTACTCGAAGGATTAGGTACTTAGATAACTTGGAAAATTAGACTCTATTTATCCCTTTAATGACCATTTAAATGATTTGAAGAACCAGTTTGGGTTACGTTGATAACTTGTAGTTGGATTATTTATGTCACTTGAGCGACTATTTAGACAATTTGAGAAACCAATGGGCGCATTTTGTCTTTTGGGTAAACATTTGAAAGATTTGAACCCTTGAACCCTTTTTTTTTTTTTTTGTAAGCTCATAATGTCATCAGTTTGATTACTAAAATAACACAGGTCGACATGGAAAATGCTGTTTGAAGTTAAATGGGTGATTTTTATACCACTTTTCGCGCTGATCGCGAGAAAAACAGTGAAAAAATTCCATCACCCAAGGATTTTTCACAATTTGAATTTTTTGTTGAACAGTTTTTCTACTTTTTTTGTTAACTTTTGGCACTTAAAGTCGATTTTCTGAAAAAAGAAACGGTTCTACGAAAAAAATGAATAGAACATAAATTGTAGAGCGTAAAATTTCCTTTCTGTAAAGTTCCATTAGTTTTTTCTTAGAAGGCTTAGCTTTCGAGATATTTTAGTTGAAAGTTCAAAATTCAATTTTTTTTGAATTGAAAATAGGTATCTGAAAAACTTAGCCACCTAAAAAAAAAAAAAACTTATTGGACTCTACTGAAAGGAAATTTTACGCTCTACAAGTTATGTCCTATTCATTTTTTTCGTAGAACCCTTCCTTTTCTCATAAAATCGACTTTAGTGTCAAAAATTATCAAAAAAGTAAATGGGTAATGGAATTTTTTCACCATCCTTTTTGTGATCAGCGTGAAAAATAGTATAAAAATCACCCATTAGCATTTCAACAGTTCAAAAATGTCGACTTGTGTAATCAATTAAGACTTACACAGTTTCAATAACGAGTTAGGAGGCGCCACCTCTATTTTTTTGAGTACTTTTTTGATCCCCTTGCTTCTTGAATGACCAGTTAGATCACTGAAAGGACGAGCTATTTATCCTTTTATCTATCTTGAATGACAATTTTTAACCTTAGAAATATCAATCGACCTTTTCAATTTCTTTGGTAATCAGACAGAAATTACAAAACAAATTTTAATTCTAATTCGAGAAAAATTTTTGAAAAAAAATTATGGAGAGGTTAGCTCTGTTTTCTTTCAATCCACCCATCACCACTTCACATAATATAAAATGATAAATAACTTCCAACCGAGGGTTTCACATTTTAGGCTTACACATTTCATCCTATTCGCTACACATACAAAGATATACCATACTTATACAACGATAAGACGGTATAGCGTATGAAAATTATAATTTTAACAAGAGTTTACTGAAGTAAATGCACGCGTTAAAGAATTTTGCGAAAAAGGCCCCGCCAACTTTTCGATGCGCGGCACTATGTGTGGGTAAATTCATCGTGTGATAAAGTTCATATGTGTGTATAGTGTACACATACAATATAATTATACTTTTTAATTACATCGAGACCGAGAGCGAAGACTTTACGAATAAAAGTTTATGGTTTTGCGTCGTCGTAAAAAGTATATACAATACGCGAAGCGTAAAACATTACGGTATAGAGAGAATATAAGGAAGCGAAGGCATTTCGAAGAAGAAATTTCATATTGTGTGTCTACGAATTATATGCACGGCGAGGCGAAATTTTTAAATATTTTTTCACTCGTTAATATAAAAACAGCCGGGTTTTCGAACATGTTTAAATACCCGTTATTACGACGTCGTCGACGTTGAAATTAATTATTAATATTTTGCGTAAAAGCGTCCGCGTTGTATTAAGTATAAAAAATAATGTTCTTTTAAGTATACGAAAAAGAGAGGAGAAAAAAGAAGAAATACCCGTCGGAATACAAAAAAAGTATAAAATAAATCAACGGTGTTCTCGGCGAGCGTTGAAAATAGAAAAATCACGATACTATAAAGGACAGAAAAGGAGAAAAAAAAAACTGAAAGCGAGGTTTAAATAAGATCGAAAGCATGGAAGAAAATCAAAAGAATTGTCTTCGATGGGAAATAACAAAGGGGGAGCGAAGATGCCTTTTAAATGTGATCATAAAAGGAGACAGAAGATTTGGCCTGTTCAAAGGATCAAAAATTACTGGTCTTTGGTGTTGGTATGGAATGTCTCGTGTGTTCTGTTCGCCTCCTTCGTCGCCTCCTGCAGAGTGGTCTATGGTATTACGTAGGTAGGTAGCTAGGTACTATATGTGCGTGAATATAGCAGATTTTAACCGTATAAGCTCTACATTTTGAATTATAATAAACGAGAAAAATATTGTAATTTTGCGTTGCATGTTTGACAATTGGAATAAAAAGGAAGGATTCCATTTATAATGACGGAATATTGCCGGTGGAGGTACCAGAAATTCGTACCGATCGATGAAAAAAGGGGGTTAAAATGGAATTATTGCGAAAACATATGCGAAAGTAAAGTACAGAATTTTTTAATATATTCGAATGAAATAAGTATTGAAAAAAATTGCAAAAAAGGAAATTTATTTAACTAGGTAAGTAATTCATATGGTAATTCACTAACCAGCCCACGCTCTTAAATTAAATGCTGAAATTATATCCGAACATGGTATTAGTGGATTTGATCTGAAAAATGAAGAAAAAAAGATTATTAAATTAGGATTTTTCGAACTTAAAGGGAAAGGGTAGGTATATAGTTGGGTTTTAGGTGAATTGGCCCCCACTCCAATTTTTGATCTAACCCTCTCAGATGGTGTTCCTTGATGTAAAGAAAATTTAGAAACATTTTTGACCCCCAACCCCTCCCTTTTGGAGTTGAAGCCATTTTATTGCATTATTTTCAAGAATTTTTGATTTCAGTGAAAGTGAAGGAAAAAAGGAAATCTTCAATTCCTTTGGCACAAAGTAACATTTCGTAGAAGTGTATTTACGATAATTTTTTCAACAATTTTGGTGCACTCCTTTATGTTTTTTTGGCTATTTAAAGTTTTCAATCGTAAAAAACACCACTCTCTCATTTCTGAATCAGTGAAATTTATCAAAAATCACTGAAAAACAGTCAAAATTGCAGAAAAGTAATAAATCAGTGAAAATTTTTCACTGAAAGCAAGCCAGTGAAAATTCACTGAAAACTCAGTGATATTTAGGAAGTTTACTGAAAAATCTGTGAAATTCTTTGAATAATCAGTGAAAATCGCTGAAAATCAGTGAATTTCACTTATTTTTTATGTGCTGCAATTCTAATTGTTTATCAGTGATTTTTCACTGATTCGGAATGAGAGAGCATATAAGCGAAGAGCGACCACTTTTTTCACTGATTTTTCATGACAAAAATAGCGAATTTCGAGTTTTTAAAGAAAACGACCGCGAAAAGGGTGTTTATCGGGGTATTTTGACTCGCTAAACACGAATCCGACGTTAGTTTTTTGGCTTAGTCATTTCTTTCTATACAAAACGCTCAACATTTGAAAAATTTGCTTTAAAAAACAACATTTTTGTAGGGGGTTTTGCGATTTTTGGCCCTTGGTGCATCGAAATCGCTAAAAGTGAATACGTGACGTGAATCTACGTTAAAAATCACGTTTTTGAGATATTTTCAAAAAGTGGTCGCTCTTCGCGTATATGGTGTTTTTTACGATTGAAAACTTCAAATAGCCAAAAAAAAACATGAAGGAGTCCACCAAAATTGTTGAAAAAATTATCGTAAATACACCTCTACAAGATGTAACTTTGTGCCAAAGAACAGAAGATTTCCTTCACTTCCACTGAAATTTAAAATTCTTGAAAATAATGCAATAAAATGGCCATAACTCCTAAAGAGAGGAGGTTGAGGGGGGGGGGGGTCAAAAATTTTTCTACATTTTTTTTACATCAAGGAACACCATCTGAGGGGGTTAGATCAAAATTCGGAGCGGGGGTCAAATTCGCCTAAAACCCGGCTATACCCCTTTAAAGAATGAGAAAAAATTACATTAGTCGACAAAAAATTGTTTGTTTTGTATTTCAGTTCTAATGTCTAAATTTTAATTCTAGGCATCGAAATAAACCAACATACTCATTCGTGGTTTTCAAAGTTTGTTGGGAGGGGGGGAGGGGGTGTCAAAAAATAAAGTTTTTCAAGAACAATAAACACGAGCTTGTGAAATAAAAATTCAAAATTGTTTTTTGCCTTAGTCTTATAGGAAATTTTGTGGCGAATTGAATGGAACAAAGCGCAGACCTCTATCTCATTTAGAAAAAAAAGTTACAGCTTGAACTGTCCTAAATTCTGTGACAAAATTTCATTTTTTTGTGCCTTGCCTACCAAAAAGTGACATTTCTGAGCAAACTAAGCGTCCTACGACAAAAATAATAAGAACCATTGTTGTAGAGAATGAAATTTCCTATCTGATATGTAGGAGTAGTTAGATTTTTCTGGGAGGCATCGTTTCCAAGATATTTTTGAGTAAAATTGAACATTAGTGGAGACAATTAAGAAGAAAAAAATCAATTTTTGGCTGCCAAAAGTTACTGATGTTTAACTTTCCTCAAAAATCTCTTGAAAACTATGCCTCCCAGAAAAATCTAACCACTTCTACCAGATAGGAAATTTCATTCTCTACAATTTTGGTTTTTAACGTTTTTGTCATATGTAGGATGCTTAGTTTGCTCAGAAATGTCAGTTTTTGGTAGGCAAGGCACCAAAAAATGTGATTTTTCGCCGAACTTGAGAAAGTTTTTGCTGTAATTTTTTTTAAATGAGATAGAGGTCTGCGGTTTGTTTCATTCGATTTGGTGTAAAATTTACCACAAGATTAGGCCAAAAAAATTGAATTTTTTTTTTCTTAGACCCGTGTTTATTGTTTCCCTTACCCCCAAAAGCAAACTTTAAACAAAAAATATCATTTTTCCCTTCATTAATTACATAAAAGCAACCAAAATTTGGCAATCGGAACCCAGACACAAAAATCGTGTCGACCTGTGTTATACTTACTGACTATCGAACCTATGGAAACCGCTAGGTTGAGCAAATTGTAAATTATCGCTGGTTAGGCAGACCAGCATCGAGTAGGTGAATTTTCGTATACTGTTTAATTGCTCTGTAAACAGGAATAAATTAATCGGAACGTCGTTTTATATTAATTTTCAGTCCAATTTACCGGTCGAGTTTTGAGGTAAACGTACCTAAGGTAAATGCACCCGGGTGTCCGCCAAATTCGTAGTAGAATCTGTCGGCGAATTTATATCTGAAAAATGCTTCGGCTATGACGCAGTGGAACGAAGGACTCGTCAGTGTACCTGGTGCTCTTCTTTCCAGTAGTCCACCTACTAGATAATCTATATCGTGGACGCTGTTGTAAATGCTGGATAACCTTTGAATTTTCTGAAAAAATTAAGGTCAATTTTTACGAAGGATTTTTTTCATGTTGACATGTTTTTTTTAGTGAACTAGATTTGAAAGTGAAAAAGTATGGGTGTATTATGTAGGAAATCCTAAAGATATTTTTCATGGATTTTTTGTGATCAGTTGTACTGAGAGTTTTGATACGTAAAATAAAATTTGTACTATTCATTGTTGATTGCCCTTAGAAAAAGTGATTTATGAATTAAAATTCATACGACTCCTTCATAATATTGATAGGCAACTTATGTAACACGATATTTTTCTCGAATGGTACGAAATTCGTGATTTATCTGGGTAGGTATTTCTTGTTTCTACTTCGTTTGAAAAATTGAAAAAATTGTAATTAAGAAAATTTTGAATTGAAACATCACAAATGTCCTAGGTTTCATTGAATGTGTTAAAATCGTCAAAAAATTCCAACCGTTGATTTGGAACAAAAAACCAAAAATGGAGGAACCGTTCTGATGATATTTTTGAAACTAAGTTGCAAAATATTCTCAAAAATTTTGTTGGTTCACATATTTGGAGAAAGAATGGGGCTATTTTTCTAAAAAATTATGAGAATGTAATTACAGAAGAGAAGAATGAGATTTCTTCAAAAAAATGAACATTGTGATTCAAAATCTTAGAAATATACGAAAATTTTGTTAGGTAATTTTTAAGAGGGAATGTTGAAATTTTACAATTGAAAATGCCATTTAAAATGGAAAAAATTCGTAAAAATCCTGTTGAATTATTGAGAGGAGGAAGGTTCCATTTAACGAAAAAACGGTGAAAATATCATTATGAAGCGAAGAGAGGCTAAAATTTCGACAGAAAAATAAAATATAATTCAAAATTGCAAATTTTGCAAAAAATCTTGTTTGATAATGATTAATTGGGGGGGGGGGGGGGATTTTGTCAAAAATTGAAAATACCATTTCAAAATGTTTAAAACACACAAAAATATTGTTGATTTATTTTTTTAAGAGTGAAGAGGAGGAGGGGTGTGAAATTTTGTTGACAATTGCTGAAAATGATATCATAAAAATTCTAGATGAGATAAAAGTTATTTTTAAAAAAATGAAAACTTTGCAGGATGTTACCGAAAATGATAAATCTTGTAAGTATCTTGTGAAAAAAAAAAAGGTTCAGATTCTGGGAATGAACAGTGTTATATTTTTCAGAAGTTTTATTTATGATATTTAACTTTTTTTCGACATTCTCGAAATGTTTTCACGTATTTTCATTTACTTTTGTTTCTTCTGTTCATCATTTTTTTCTCATATGTAGTACGAGATTTTTTTCATGTTTTGGTAATATTTTGAACAATTTTTATAGCTTTTGTCAAAAACTTGGTGAAATTTTTGAAAATTTACACGGTTTTTAATGTTTGTTGTAGATACACACTTGAATTACTTTGAAAATAAGTTTAACATATTTTTTAAGTTTTTTGATATTCTTCGACTTTAATATTTTTGTAAAACAGTTTTCAAAATATCTCAATGATTTCATTTCAGTTGGTTGAAAAATAAAAAAATGAAGGCACTTTTTCTAAATCTTGGAATAACCAAAAAAATTTAAGCAATTGGTGGAAATTTTTATAAAAATAAGTTACCTTATTCGTGCATAAAAAAAAACCTTAATAAAAGATCATATTTACTTCGTCTTCCATAACGTCTCTTAAATCTTCAAAACTATTCACAGGCGATAATCCGCACAAAAGTCGCATCGTGCTATAAGGAGGTATTCCAAAATCTCTCCCTCTGTTTATATCCATACTGAGCAAATCAACTCCTACAGGACCATTAAATCTGAATAAGAAATTCGTTATCTGGAATAAAAAAAAACACGAAAAATCTCTTTAGTCGTGATGGGTACTATATTCGTAAAACGTTGCATAAAAAACTACATTGTTTTATTTGGATTGCAACTTTGTACTTATTTAATTTTTATTTCATTTCTTTCATTTCAGTCAGAATAAGCAAGAGGATATCCGTCTCATATTTTTAGACAATATCAACTCTACATCGAACAGGTAAGCTAATTGAAATTTTACCTAATTCAACTTACCTCACTACTGAAAAAAATATCTTGTTGGTGTTGCGGTTGCGAAATCAAACCGCGTAGAAAATTATCTAAGTTTCCGGGGGCTTGAATAATGCCAGGTCTGTTGGCCCATTCGCTGAGACTGATTTGGTTTACCAAAGTTCGATTTTCACTCACCAAACTAAAGGGTAGAAAATCATGAGACATGACTATGTAATTTAAAATTACCTATGTACATTCCTATTTTAAAGAATTAGGTATTTAAGAATATAATCCACTAACCTAATGGATCCTTGAATAGTGCTATGATATGAACGAAAAGCTGCCCCCACAAATTCGCTTAATGATGAAGGATTCATATTGGCATTGTATCCATTTGCGAATCCTGATCCAGGTCTCAAAGGTACCATGTTATTGTTCCTTACAAAGGTAGATCCTGTTTGAAAAAATCAAATTGGCCATTGATCAGTTTAGGATTTTTGAAGTTTCAATGTTGCTGAAAATTCGAAAATTTAGGTATTTGGGGCGATGGTTTCGCAATTTTTTTTTTGAAGTTGATAAAAAGGTAGGTCTTGGTAGGAAGTTGTGCTTGGACATCAAAACAACGTGGTGAAAATTTCTTTCTGCGAATTTCATATTTACCCTTCCTCTTAAGACCTTAAAATCTAACTGCGTTACAAAAGTTTTAAAAAAAATTCAAAAAAATGTTTTTTGGATTCTCAAACAATGCTAGCAACCAACACAGTCTTTATACTCGTATGTGTAAATTTTTTCAAAAAAAGAAGGCGGAACTGCACTTTTCTAGTCAACTAGATTAAAGACGAAGAGAAGGGGTGAGAATGACACTATTTAAAGCTCAAAGGTAAAAATATCTGCGTTAATTAAACTTATTTTCTCAATAAGTTTTTTACTCGCATTTTTTGGTATTTTTGATATTATTTGAAAATTATTAAACTTTTCTGGCAAAATTCGATGAGAAAAATTCTAAATTATCAGCTATGATTTTTCACTTTTTTCCAATTTTTTAGAAAATTTTTACAAGAATTTTTCTTTATTTTGAAAAAAAATGGTCAGAACGGAAGATGATGATAGAAAATTGGCGTCGATAATTTTTATTATTTCAGGAAAAAAAATTTCACTTTTTTTATCGAAAATTTAAAAAAATATGAAAAAGTGATAGGTATTTTGAAGGATTTTTGAAAAACGGTGCTGCGATGAAAAATGGGCGCCATTGGTATTTTTGAGTAAGTAAATTCATTTTTTTTTTAATTTTTCGAAAAACTTGTTGCAGAGGGATTAAATGTGGAGTCAATGGATGTAATATTCCCTCTTTGTTTTAAAGTCCAAGTGCTACCTCCCAACTATTCCCTTCTTTAAGTTTCGAAAAAAGTGCAAAACCATCGTCCCTTGTAGATGATGCAAGGTATACTCCTTCAGTACATATTAAGAATAAACTAAAATCGTATTGATTACTAAATGCTGGTCCAATCAAAATTTGAAATTATTGTTCAATTTTTCAATTTATAGATTTATGTTAGGTGGAGGGGGGGGGGGGTAGGTTTGGATTTCATTTTTTTGGTCTTGTCAAACATCATGAATTTCGATTTTGTATTTTTTCCAGACTCAAAATGCAATTCAAAAAAGTGCAGTCTCATTTTTTTGAAAAATTGTAGGTACTCCAAGTCCAAGATACCTGAAAGTTCTGCAAATCCTGCTTTTGTCCTGCTTTTTGATCTAAAATATATCGCATTTTCTCTTCTTTTACAATGAAACTTTGATATTTTTAATTTATCGTTCTCTTTTTAACATGAATATGTTATGGTGCTAGGACCAATCTATGAAACGAATGATCAGTGGTGGGTTCACTTTGGGTTTGAAATTATGTATTAGGTACCTACACAATTTTAAATCATCAACAAACTTTCAGCATGTGCAAATTCGTTCATTTAAATTCAGAAACAGATGATTAGCACTTCTTAGTTCGAAAAAATCTAGACGACAAAATCAACAAAATGTCGAAATTTGCAGAATTTATTAAAATGTCAAATAACTAATCCTTTTTCACTTACAATTGGTAACTTTTTGCTAAAATGCCAGCTGTTTGGGTTTTTTCCCTTTTTTTTTTCAATTTACAAAATTTGCTAACAAGGGAGGTGTATCCCAACTCAAAGTAAAATTTTGAGCCCAAGCAAAAAAAATTCGAAAGTACATTATAACAGTAGGTGCAGAAGTGCATATGGGCCATTTTTATGGGCTTTTCTCCAGCGCTGGAAAATTCCAAAATTTTCTGGTGGCTCCAAAACGTCTCGAAACCGCTTCCAATCGATTCGGGAGGTCGAAAATAGGATATACTTATACCAAATTTCAGCTTTTTTAATTGATTAGATCAAATTTTCATATTTCGCAGGGCGGAGGTAATTTTGAAATTTCAAAAATTCGCCAAAAATCGAGAAATGAACTTCAGCACTTGAAATTTTGGATACGGGGTTCTGTTATGATGTACTTTCGATTTTTTTTGTTTGGGCTCAAAATTTTACTTTGAGTTGGGAAACCTTCCTTGTAAGCAATTTCAATAAATGAGGAGTTATGAAAAATTTTTGATTTTTCGTAAATTTTCAGCATTTTTTCAAACTTTTTAAATGCAATTTTGAAAATTAGAAAAAAAAAACGCAAATATCTATCTGATATTTTAACAAAAAGTCATTAATTGAAAAAAATTGAATATCTCTTGACGGTTTGATTTTATTAAAAAATCATCTTTAAAACATAAGTTTACCATTAGAATTCTAAAATTATTCATTTTTTTTTCATCTTTTGAAAAATGATTTTCAAAAAAAATTTTGCCCCTTCCTTCCGAAAAAAATCGTGAAATGTTCGAAAAATCTTCTGCCCATCGTGAAATTTTCTTAGTAACTTTTCAATTCTGACTCACGTCAATATATTTAATGAAGACAATATTTGAACCCCTTCAATAACCTAATTCGCGGTAAATATCAAATATCATCCGAGCAAATTCGAAATCACACGTCGAGATTGTTTTTTTTTTGGAAATGCCTTGACAACACGTGCGTGACTCGACTCCCAAAATCGACCAAAGCATACGAAATTTATCCAAATACCTCCGCCTGCGCGTAATATCCGCGTGGACAATTGTAAATCCCTAATGCCTTTTATACCAAGATTACATTTAGGTTTTCGTTTTCCTTTGTGTAAATGGAACCTTGCTAAGATTCTCACCACAGTGGAAAAAAAAGAGGTAATAAATTAACCGTATAAATCAAAAGAACGAAAGAAAAAAAAATGGATAACAAACGGATCAAAATATACAAAAACAAACCATTAAAAAAAATTCAACATATAATTAAATTCGCCGCAATGAATTGGCTCGAGAGAGACGCCCGGTTCCGCAGAAAATACCACCGCCAAAGAACCAAAGAGAAAAAAACACAAAAAGGGAAAAAACCGAGCGAAATTCTATTTGTTTCTCGGTTTAAATTAAACCAGCCGTCGTAGATTTTCTTCTCGCTATTTCGAATGGTTAAACTGTTTTCTGCGCCGAAATGGGAATGCAGATTGTAAAGGGTGCTAGTGAGAAACGAACGGGGATAAATCGTGAGCCGAGAGCATACTTATTGAAATTTGACCCTCGGTATCATGATCTTGAGGTGACATGAATCTTATATGATCGTATATGAGAAACTATACTCGTATGTTGAACTTGATGATATAATTGTTATCTTTCAAGATGATACGTTCACCTTGAAATAATTATTTTATCAGACGTATGAATTAATTTCATATACGCGAAGGGAACCGTTCATCAACTTGTAGGTTTCATTTCCACGTTCTTTGGTATCTATTCGCTTGTGTATGTTTTCGTTTTACTACAAAGGTGTACAGTGTTTAATCTTAATGGCATTATCTTGTATCTCTAAAATGTTACACGCTGTAATACCCCCCTGCTCCGGCCTTTCTCGTCGCGAATTCGTCGGATAGGTACGACAAAGTCTAAATTAAAGAACCATTACAAAACGACATTTTACGTTTCAATTAACCAGCTATTCGCATCGACTATACAGGTTAAATTTCATCTTAGGTGTTTGATGGTACGTTCCTCTGTAATAATTCAAGGATACTGGTATTCTTGAAAAATCGTACAAGCAGACGAACGCTATTTAAGGTCGAGGTCGCATTAGGCAAATTTTTACCATACAAACGGTATTCTTTATTGTAAGAATTCGAACGACGACGAGCGAAAATAAACAGTTTAAAGACGGACAATAGGTTGTAGAGTTTGTAAGGCGATGTCGAAACACGGCCGAGCTGATGCAAATTTCTAGTAATTTTCATGCATTAAATTAAACGCCGAGTGTACCGATAATTATGATTTTACGATGTGTTGATGCTTGGAAGTTCGCGGAAGATTTGCTGGATACAAAGATGAGTAGGTTTTTTCTACGTATTTCGTTCCGCGAAGGCTTTGTCACCTTATCCTTGATCTTTGGGTTAGCATTTGGTTGGGTATCCGGCGAAAGGGCAATATCGTAGGAATTAAATTATAGCTTCGGATGCGTATGGGGGTTTTTCGGAAGGTTTGATTTTTTGACAGCTATGTCGAAGTGAAACGGGTCAAGTTCGGAGGTGTATGAGGACGAAGGTGTTGGAAAATGATTTTTGTAGGTGAGATCGGTATGGTTTTTTGGAGGAATTTTTGTCACCGGAATAAAATTGGAGGTTTGCTGAATGTTGACAAATTTTTGTCGAGGTAAAAGGAAGGAAGAGACGTAGGATATGTTGGTGAATTTTGGATGTCTGAGACAAGCGTATGGAAGTGTTTTGGTATTTTTTGTACATGTATGTGTGATTTGCCAAGTAAACATTTTTCGCATTGAAAATAATCATTTTTTGTCGTAGGTATGTAGTTACCTATGTTTTTTTGAAGGAAAAATTGTATTTTTATCATAAAATATTTACTTATGGGTTGCTTTTTTTCTCCATTTTTGAGAATTTATGGAAAAGACAAGCTCATCGGTTGCTATGTCCCTTTTCAAGAATTTTTTTCCTTATTGGAATTTTTCTAGCCCACTTGCTTTTCTCATTCGTCGAAGAAATTATAAAGTGGAGTAGGCTGGGGGGAGAGGGGAGGGTAAAGAGGTCGACTTTTTCTTAAAATTGAGAAAATTTGATTATGGTTGTAATTTGTGCGAGGAAATTTCGAGAATAAGACGGAGAATTGAGATTTATTACAAAAAATATTAGATTTTTGTCCTTTAAAATTTCTTTCGTAAAATTTTCCAAATTGAGAAATTTGTTCCACTTGAATTCTTTTCTCCTGTTCTAATTCTTTTTGCAAGGACGAGTAGTTAGCTTCTTCTTGTTCTTTCCCCTCTACTAACCCATCTTCAAATAATTTCTTGATTTCGTTTCAAGTGTTGAAGGTGATAATAATTTTCTATTTTTTTTGTAATTTTGATTTTGGTTTTGAATCATCGTAATATTACCCCGTACACCCAATCACAAATAATTTTTATGACGTATTTTAAATGTTTTTTCGTCGTCAATTGATTCAAATTTTCTAAATTTCATTTCTCAGTGTGAATTTGTGGTATCTTCTTGAATTTTTAAAATTGAAAATTGCCAGTTTTTTTTTCAAATGATTGAAAAGGTCATCGTTGTACAGAAGTAAATAAACGTGTAAGTTTGAAAACCATAAATTATCGAAATGGGTTACTTTTCTAGCGACTTCGTCCTTTTTTTCCAAAAGTCACTAGGTACCTATTTTTTATGAATTTTTTCCTTTAATAAATATAAATTTAAGTTCACCTTGTAAAACATAAAAATGAAGAAGTAAAATTTCTTTTCATTTCCAAGGTTACGATTTTAACGGGTTCATTTGTGCAATTTCATCATTTTTAAGAAAGTCACGATATGTCGAACATTTTTCTTTTGAAAGTTTTAAAAGTAATGATTCCTAAAGATTTTGAAACGTTTGCATTGCTTGTCATTGTAGGTTTTTTTCCACAGTTAGATTCTGAACAAACTTGGAAAGAGAACGGAGTCCTCCCTCTCTTCCCCCCCCCCCTCGACCCTAATGATTGGTACAAATAGGTTCGTGCCCTTTTTTAAAGAAAAGTAGGAAAACACTGCATTTTGGTTTAGAATCGAAATTTTTTTAGTTTTTTTCATCTCCTATCAGGATCTTATTGAACGATTGGAGGGACATGGTGTCTAGGTCAACTGGCCAGAAAAACAAAAAAAAAACCGTAAAACAGCAAAAACTTCACTTTGTTAGCAAGAAAACCAGAAAATAGTAAGCGTTTTAATGATTAAAGCAAGAATTTTCAACATTTTCCTCTTTCTTTGAATTTTTTGATCAAAGATTAAAAAATGGGTTTTCCGGGAAGATTTTAAACAAGAAAGATGACATGAGAATGGCTAGAAAAATCCAGGAAAAGTAAAGTAGACACCATGAAGGGAAAAAAGGGTGAATTTTTAAAATTTTCATTTTTAATTTTGAGTGGAAATGTTTTGAATTATTACTCCCTTCTCGGAGTTGTATCAATCTAGGGAAGGGAAGAGGGGGGGGAACTTGTTCCCTCAAATGATGAAATTGCATTTTTATTTTTCAAAATTATAAGTTCGAATCGAAAAATGATGAGAATTTATTTTTCCTCGTTTGAAAATTTTTTATTAACCTTGCATTGAAAATTTCCAGGTTTTTATCTCCTCTTTGGGTCGTACTTAACAAGGGATGGGGGCTTACTTTGTCAAATTATGAAATTACATTAATTTTTTATTTTAAAAAATCACAGGTTATTCAAACTGAAAAATTTGAGAATTTGTTTTTAAAAATTGGGAAATTTTCATTTCGACCTTAGGATTGATTTTTCAGTTTTTTCTTGCCTCCTCCCAAGGTCGTACGTTATGAGAGGAAGAGGGGTGGCTCATTCTCTCAAATAATGGAATTGCCTAAACAGTATAAAATTGCGTGTTCAAATCGAAAAGTATGAGAATTGATATTTTTTAATTTTGAAAATTTGCATTTCAGTTTCTGGATTGAAATTTTTTGTTTTTTGTCTCCTTTCTGTCTCCTTCACAGGATCAGACCGAACGACGAAAACAGACAGGGTAGCTTACCATTTTCTCCGTAATGAAATTTCAATTTTTTCGGAAAAATTGTAGGTTGAGTCGAAAATTGGAGAAGTAATTACCTTTTCTTAATTTTCAATTCGGAGCAAGAAAATTTGAAAAGGGGTGCTTATTATAGGTCAGAAAATTCTAAAATAATTCCATCTAAGCCAGAAATTTTCAATTTTCTGCTTATTTAGTTATGTCAAGTTTGGTTAATCCCTGCTTTCTTTCCTTTCAGTGATGTAGATTTTGGTTCATCTCTGTTTCCAGGGTTTCAGCATTAGAATTTGAAATTAAAGTCGATGTTCTTGTAATTTGGATTCAATTTAATTTTTTTTGGATCTGATTCGATCTAATTGATTGAATTTGTTCAAAATTGATGTACGAGTAATTTTCTTGATCGATTTTAATCATTCTGAATTAAATCAGGTTTTATCCTGAGTATTGATAATAATTTGATACTGTCAAGTCCATTAAATCGATTTCTCTGATATATTTTTTTCGCTTGATTTTATCAACAAAATTTGGATCGATTGATCAATCGTTTACCAGGTGACAAAATTTAAAACAGCAATATCAAATATAATGCATTTGAATGATTTATCAGTATAATTTTGATCTAAATTAATCCAAGAATGAAGTTGAATAGAAATGAATTATTTTTTATCAACAAAGAATCATCAATTTAATTAAATCATTTTCTCGATTTCAGAAGTTGAGGGGGAGGGGTTCTGCAAAATTTTCCAATTCATTTGCTCATTTTTAAAATATTGAAGGTGTATCAAATTGTAACTCAAACAGAAATTTTTTGTCTAACTTTCAATACCGACTACTCCTCTTCTCTTCTTTATTCTTGCTGTGCCAAGTCTATGTCAAAAATGGAAAAATTGTGTTCTTCTGGAGGAAAATTTAAAAAATTTGCATTTTTGAATTGGAGTGGAGATTTTTTGAATTTTTTACTTCCTTTCTGGATTCGTATCAAACAAGGAAGGACAAGAAGGGGTAACTTGTCCCCTCAAATGGTAAAATTCCATTTTTATTTTTCAAAATATTACAATTTCGAATTAAAAAATTATGAAAATTTAATTTGTAAAATATGTAAATTTTTTTCGTTTTCCTCGATAAATTTTTCCCCCTGGCACTTGGTAAAATTTTCCTCAATTTTCAAACTGCCATCTTCGCTCATATCCGAAGAACTTTCGGCTCATCAGACATCCGAGCAGATTAATTTGCATATCCTAAGTACTTCTAAGTACATATAAGTGGATAAATAGTGAAAACGTAAATAGACCTACCTAAGACTATAGGTAAATATTCATTATAGGTAACATGCTGCAATATGGCGATAACAATACGTCTAGCTTCTTGGAAAAGAATCTCATCGGACCAGTTGGGATTCAGACGACTTAATTCGCCGGCCAGTAAATTATGCAACCTCATGAACATAACTTGGGAAACCGCAATTTCCGTGTTCTGATTTACTCTGCCATCTCCTACGGAAAAAGAATATTTGAATTATTAATAACGCAAGGACACGAGGCACGAGGCACGATACAAAAACCGTTGTTAATTTCTGCAAACGCCTATCGATTATCACGCGTCGCACGTAAATAAAATATATACGAAGAAAAAGGGATCGCGGTGGTCTGGGAAGGGAGAGGGGCAGAGGTAGGGATACAAAAAATTATATAGTCTTCGGGTAAACGGTCTCTTTAATCGCAATTAAATCTAGAGTAATAAATTATCCTCGGCTGGGTCTGGTACTTTATGCCTTATTTATCCTGTTCGTAGACTCGCACACTTTCACACAGACTCGACAAATACCTATTATTTAACCAATTTTACTCATGTAGTTCGTCTTACCGGCTACGTAGCATACTTCGGAGTCATTTGGTACGTTACACACTTGCGAAGGTCTTTGCGTATTCATCAAAAAAGCTCTGCCATCTTGGGTGATCTGAGATTTCAGCAGGCCTCCGCGAAACAGCCTCAGCGAATTTGATGTGTCTTTGGTCGAGCTATAGATGACTGATCCGTCCAGATAATGCGAAACGCCTGAAACCTTTGAGAAAGCATTTCGCTCGTACATTCTTTTTCGAAGACTGGGGGATCTCGAGGGGAGGAAATCCGACAAAATTCTTATCAAAACTCGACGCTTACTTGTTGAACCGGAATTAATCTGCATCCGAAATCCTCCGATGTGCTGGCGCGTCTCATGTCTAAACACGTTCTTCTAAATCTAGAATAGAAAGGATCATTTTGCGGAACCGCTATAGGCAAACAGACCGGGGGAAGATTTCGCAGAGCTATTAAACTTCCGTCTTGTGCACAGCACGCTGGTCCTGAACGAGATAAAACGTATTAATGCAGCCAACAGAAGAGTGTAAACGTGATAGTGCGATATTGTTAAATTATGTACAGTACGTTCGAGCCGCCGGAGAAAAGGAAAAAAAAAAACATTTACGTATATTTTTTAATTTAAAACGTGAACCGAAGCCATCTCCATCGTCGACACCTCCGCGACCGAAGAAGAAGGGAGAAAAATGAATCATTTATGAATAGGCTTATTTAAGCAAATTCGCCAAATTAAATTCGCTGCTAACTTCTTTAAACACGATAAACGCTAAATGATCGACTTGAATGGTGTATTGATTATAGGCGAGGCCATCTAGGCCCATTCCTGGCTCGTTCCGAAGGATGAAATTTATTCAAAAATATTTATAATTTTCAATATAAAATGAAATATTTTTCGCCAAAAGGGTAGGATACTAATTTTCCTCGGTGGTTTGTTCTCTGGTGGCGAAGTCGTCGTGCTGCGACTACCGAATACCGAACGAAAAATACGTAGGAGAAATTAGTATTATATTTTACCAGTATTGTGAATATTATTTTGTTGAGGTGTTCTGTGTCGAACGAAACGATGTATTTGTGGTTTAATTGGTGGAGAAATTTTTTACGAAGTTGGGGATTCTTTGGAATAATTTTCTGGCTAATCCTGAACTTGTTTAATGTTAAATTTTTGTAAGAGTTGGGTGATTCTTTAATGAAATTCGATGACGTGGTGAGATACTTGGAAGCAACCAGAAATTGTGTAGGGGGGGGGGTTCAGAATTCGAGAAAAAATGGGGAATCAAAATTCAATGAAAACATTTAGTTACCTGGTGTTTTAGAGGCGTTGGCGTTGTCAGGGAATTTTCTGTAGGTGAATATAAATTTGAGAAAAAGAAAATTGAAAAATTGCAGAATTTTTGGAACAAACAATCAATGTACTCTTTAAATCCGAATTAATCAAATTTCGTAAAATGTCAACTTTTTGAATCAGTGAAATAAATTTTGCTAAAAATCTATAATTTTTCATTTTTTACTTTTTAGGCATAATTACTGATTTTGTGACAAATTGGGAATGTTTTTTGACTAAAATATCAATGAAAAATCAATAATTTTCAATGAACATTATTTCGCCGATTCGAATTCAGAGAGTTATATGTCGTTGTGTATTCAAAAATGGAGTGACTAAAATTCTGTTCGGGCAAAAAAAAAATTCTTTTTGATGTTTTTTTGTACCTAGGTAAAATATTTCTTTGCTGAGCTTAAGAGAAAGGGGAACTCGAGCTTTTTGAGCCTCTCCCTTGGAGGCGTCTATGGCTAAAAACCTCCGAGGCAATAAAAATGAAACATTTCATAATGTCACATTGAACTATTTTCCTCCTACAATTCCACTCGCTAAAGTGAGCTTCATTGATCTTTAAAAATGTTTCTATTTTTTGTGGTGCGGTGGGGGGGGGGGGGGTTTAACCCGGTAGCCCTCATTTGATTGCGCTCTTGGTTAGATATTTTCTCAATTAATTGGAATTCATCTTCTGATAATATCGAATTTTGAAAAATACTGATCAAGTATATCTTTGTATCCACTTTGTAAAGAGTTTATGAAAAATTGAAAGGTATTCGGCCTCCAAAGTTCAAATTTCCAGAAGTTTTTAAATTTTTAAGTCATTAGGGAGGATTAGAGTTACCCTATTTTCCAACCCTCAAATACATCTCTAATCACATATCCCTAAAGGTTAATAAAGTTAATATTTCACGGCCCTGATCTGTCGCAATATTGGTTTCAATAAGTTGCCTAATCTCTTTTCAGAAGGAATTTGATCAATTTGAAAGTCTTAAGCTCCTAATGATTTTTTGTGTAACGTTGGAGAGGGAATGTGTCGGAAAAAAGTTGTGGGTTGACACGTCAATGGAACGTGTTAATAATAGGTACTCTCCAGTCTCCAATTTGAGGCTTTCAACTTTCGTAATGACCATTTTTTTTTGGAAAGCCATTAAAATATCAGAAAGTTTTGTCAATCTGGTAAAGTTGGGAAATTTTGAAATTTTCATTAAAAAGTAAACGAATTTTTTTGTAACCGTGATATATTCCCTCAAAAATTTAAATTCCCGGAAAAAGTGTTATCATCCCTACAAAATCTAATTTTTCAAGTCCTTTGGCCTTGCTATACTTACTTGGCCATATATGTATTTGTATGTTCTCATTCAAATATTCTTAAAATATAGAGGATCTAAAATCTTCGCCTTTCATTGTTTTTTTTTTTTTTGGTATGTTTGGAAAATTTTAAAAAGTAATGATTGAAGCTTAGTAGTTTGAAAGGGGTGTAGGGGAAATTTAGACAAGCTTAAAAATTGGTGTGGAAAAATCAGAAACTCATGATTTCAAACTGTTTTATAAAATAAACTATAGGAATGCGATTTTTATGGTATTTCATGTGCATAATTTATGTTTTTCACGGTTTGAAATAATGTCAAACATATTTCTAAAAATCCGGCAATATGCCAAAATATGTTCAATAAAAGGGGGGGATATCGGTATCGAAATTCAAGGTTTTTAAAGGAAAGGAAAACAATAATACGACAAACTCAAAACGGAAACTTCATTCATTTATTCGAAAAATGTAAGTAAAAAAAAAAAAAAACAGGAACAGATTTCGGCAAAAAGTCAGTTTTTCAAAAATTTTTTGTCTTTGATAAAGTGGATTTTTGAGTAAGTACATCGGTATTTTGCAAAAAATGATGTAAAAAAATGGAAAAAGGGTAAAATATGCTCAAAATAATTCAAAAACGTGTAAAATCACCAAAAAAATGTAAAAATATGCTCATATACCTACAAATTTAGCTCATTTTACTCGAGATTTTATGATCCGAAAAGATATATATTGTAAATATTCCTACCGGCAAGCAACAAAAAAAATAAAAACATAAAAATCCTATCTCTAAAAAAAATCGATTTTTTTGTAAGTTTGCTCTCAAGGCAAATTCCTCTTTCGGTGGAATATTTGAAAATTTTGGAGAAAAATACCTGCAAAATTCATATGATAATCCTGATTTTCAATTTTCGATTTTGTGGGGCGTATTGGCAAAGGATCTGACAACTTAGAAAAATTTGCCTGAAAAATTTATGAAAATCAAAAAAAAAATGATTTCTCAAAAAAGTGGACAACTTTGTCTCAAATGAGGTTCCGGATTTTTAAATAATTTTTTCTCACAATTTTCTTCCCAATCTTTTCGGGAGTAATTGAATGATTTTTTTAGGTGGAAAAGGGGTCAATTTTGGAGATTTTTGGAAAATTAATAACAAAATGACTGGAAATTAATCAGAAATATAGTTTAATCGGTAGCAAGGATTTGACTTTCTCTGTAGATGGTTAGATGCACATTAGACCGCCATAAAAAATTCGCCTTGACAAACTCAACCAGAAAGATCAGAAAAAAACACAAACATTTTTCTATCGATGAAAAAGCAAAAAATCAAAATTTTAAATTCATTTTGAAAGCTGAAAACTTTGGAATAGAAATTTTGAAAAATTGAGATCTCAATGTTTTCCACTTTTTTTTGTCTCTCCGCAGATTTTTCCCAGTAAGGTACTTATTATCTCCAACTTTTTACAAAAATTCAAAGACGACCTTCCTTAGTGTGCACCTTATTCGATTAATTTTTATTGGAGTAGAATCAAGGGGAAACCACTCAAAAACCAATTTTTGACACCTAAAGATGGTTTCTATATCCAGGCTCACATATTGTCTCAACTTGATAGAAATCACAAACCACACAAAAACTTTTATTGAAGTCGTTTGCGAACGGTTTCCTTATTTTTGATTGAATTATTTCGCGAATGACTCATATTCGATGTTGATCGTACCCTTCGCGAATGATTCGCCCATCTGATTAAATTGTTCGCGAACGAATTGATCATTCTGAACATGAGTTATTTCTGAACTATTTGATCACTGATGAATGTACATCGTTCGTGAATGATTCTCGTTCTTCAAACGATTCTTTTCATTTACTTAAATTGTTCCTTTTTTGTTCGGTCTTATATTTGATTAAATTGTTCGCGAAATTATTTCTGAACAATTCGATCAAATTGAACATAAGTCGTTTGTGAACGATGTGGCGAAGATGAAGGAATGGTTTGCGAAGGATTCGTGTTACAATAAAAAAATTTTCAAAATAGAATGCATAATAAATTGAATAAATTTTTAATTCTGTTTCCCTTGATCATTTTGCGGTAAATAATGATTTTATGAGTGATTTGCAGGAAATTTTGGACCAAATTCATTCGAGAATGAAATTGAAAAAATTGCAAAAAGTTAAGAAATTTTGAAAATTTCTGCCAAAAAAGAGAAGAGAAAAATATTAAAAATCTAACCAAAAATTGGAAAAATTGGAAAAAATTCCAAGTTCGTGCACAGAGACAGACTTTAGATACTAGGTACACAAAAGGCTTGATCAGATATGAAAATTAAATTAAATTTTTAAATTTCATTAGAAATCAGGAATCGGATCCGTAAAAACGAAAAACATAGGGAAATCATGAATCAGATGTTAAACGAACGCTCTATGGATAATTCATCGTTTTAGAAAAAACTTCGAAAGAACAAGCCTTTCAATTTATTTTATGAATATGAAAACTAGGTGTCTACTGGTCATAAAAGTCATAAAAAGTCATACATTTTGAAAAATTTGAAAAATTAAAAAAATATTCTCTCCTATTTAAGCATTTTAGAGAATTTTTTATTATTTTTCGAAAAGAACAACGAGAAGTCATGAAAATTCGATGAGCTAATCCAGTGCTACCGCGAAAAAAATTTCACCCCTCTTCGCCCTCCCTCCTCAGAAAAAATTTACCGCTTTCAATCTAAGACATCCTCAGAATTATCTTACTCTTATCTTATCCTTAGTTCAATTCAATCGTGTTTGAAAACAAACAAACGCGAAAGTGCGATCGTTTAGCTGGCTAGAAAATAACCGCAGACCGATTGTCGTCGAGAATACCTTCGACGATGGCGATGGCAAAACGAGACGCGTGTTTTACGAGTTTAAATACCGAATTAATAACTAACACCTTTTTTTACTGAAAGAAAGGTTACATCGTGCGCAATAATCTGTCCCCATTCCATGACGGCGAGCGTGTGCTTAAAATCAAAAACATCTGTTTCTGGAAATAGAACTGTGTGTATTAATCTAGGACTTGGTAACCAATTTCCATTTTGAGCCAGTCTTACTTGACTAAATCCTGTAAGCAGGGGGAAGAGGAACAAAATCGGTATATTACGAATACGTATACGATATACGTCGATATAACGTATACGCGTAATTATCAACTAAAGTATGAAACAAGTGTCACCATTTTATTAATGGGTTTTTCTTCTCTCTTTCGAGTATATACAGATTTACACGACAACAATAGAAGGCGTAGAAAAAAATTCCAGCGTGAAAGACGCAGTAGTATTTTTTTCGGGTGAAAAAAAAATATCCAAGAAATAAAAAGCTTTTTCCAAGATGACATATGAATGGGTGATAGATTAGCATTGTAGATGATAGTTAATGATTTCAGTTTTCGCAAGGTCTTTTTGTGGAAGTTTTTGATTTATTACGAAATCTCGATTGTGTGTTAATTTCGTCGCATAACTCGAATATCAGATATGTGCAGTTGTTTTTTGCACCTCATCGTCGTCGGTATCCTGTATTGGTATGTGTCGTGTAATTCGTATACGAACGCAGTGCACGGTACCAATAGGTATGAAGATAAGTATACCCATATATTCGAAAGGGAGACGTTTACGCGAATTATGAATTATACCAACTGTCTGCGTACGATGCCGGAAGCAATCGAACGTAAGCTGTGTTTGGAATACCCCAATTGGGTACTTGTAAGTTATTGCATAAACCTTCGATAGTTCGGTATTTATCGAAAGCATTGCAAGGGAATTTTGGTAAACAGATGTCGGCCGAATTTTGCTCCGCTATTGATAGCATGACGTCTGGAAATAATGTATTTGGATCTGAAACAGATAAGTGATGTGTTAAGCGTGCGGATGTCGGGATGAGTTGCCCGAACAAGGGAGGGGAGTTGGAAAATTATGGGGGAATGAACGATGGGTCAAAAGTTTTGGTATTTTGAGAGATTTTAATTCAATTTGTCAAAAATTAGTGAGTGTGATTGATTCGAATTTTATTGAAAATGTGGGGGGGGGGAAGTCCTTAAAAATGTTTAATTAAGAAAAAAATTGAGAAAAAATTTAATTACGTTGAAATTTTAATAAAAAGTTGTGAAGTTTTGTCTCTTTACACACAAACAAGAAACACTGTCTCATTTCTAAAGTGAGTAGGTAGCTAGGTACATTTGAACAAATCCATAATCTAAGGTTTTCATTTTAATTTAAACTTTGAAATTTTATTTTCAAAAGACCATTTTTGACCCCTTTTTTATCATAGCTTTTGAGATTGAATTTATGAGTATATTTTTCCTTCCCCCCTTCCTCCCTTCCTCCATCCTCTTTTCAGGGCTAGAAAGTTGAAAATGATTTTTTTAGTTTCATTTTTAATTTTTTTCTCTCTTTTCAGTTCTACATTTCTTACATTTTTTATTTTTCAAGTCGGTAATATGTGGTTTGTTTATTTTTGGAATTTATTTTCAAATAAGCCTGCAGTTTCACTCAAGTTTTCCGGTTCAAAAATGCCAAATTTTCCAGGGTTTTAGAAAAAAATTTCTCAATTGTAAAACTTTCCAATCAAAATCTATAATCTTTTGACTATAGTATGTAATTTCGTTGTCATTGAAGGGAAGGGAGGGTTAACCACTTAACCAGCCTATGCTCTCTTAGCGGAGGGGAGGAAGGAAGAAAACTGAAACCTAAAATTGAAAAATGTTTTTCAATTTTTTATAGTTTTGATATGTTAAAATGAAAATTTTGTCTGCTTTCCCTGAAGTTTTTCAACTCAAAAAAACAAAATTATCCAAATTTAAAAAAAAAATCGTCTTATTTGCAGATTATTTTTCCAATTTTATCGTTAATTATTTTTACTAAACAATTTACTTTTATTTATCATTGTTGGCGAAAAATGGGGACAAGCTGATCCAGTTTTTTTTAGTGATGAAAAAACTGAAAAGTAAGATACCTTTTCTAGTTTTCTATTCAAGTTTTTGTTGCATTTTTGGTTTCTGAATGAAAAATAATTATCTATTTACTTTTTTAAAATCGAATTTCGACTGAAAAATGCAATTTTCTTCAATTTTCTGATCCAAAAATACCAAAAATCTTATTTCAAAAAGTCGCATCAATTTCGCTAATTTCTACCTAAAGATCTAATTTTGTTATTAATGAAAAATGTGTGTTGCCCCCCACCTCTCCAGATCACAGTTGTACATCTAACGGGCGATTGAAGAATAAAAAACTAAAATAGTAATAGAAACTGAAATTTTTATTCAGTTCAAATTTTTTTACTTATTGCATCCGATTTAAATAAGGAATATCACATTTTTCTCGTTTTTTTGTCTCAAAAATGTCAAATATTCTAAAAAAAATTCACCTCTTTCACAAATTTTCTTACTTGAGTCTGAGTTTTTTTTGCCTAAAAATACAATTGTGTTGTTAATTAAAGAGATTGGCTACCCCTTCCTCCTCCTCTAAATATTTTTACACCTAACAACGATTAAAGAAAATAGTAACTGAAACTGAAATAGAAACTAAAAACTGAGATTCCTTCGATTTTCTAGCCCTAATTTTTTTCATTCTTTCTCTCCAAAAATTGGCATGAATTATTAAAAATGATGAAAAAATATCAAAAAAGATGAAAAAATATCAAAAATGATTTAAAAAAACATAAAAAATGATTTTAAAAACATAAAAAATGATTTAAAACACCATAAATAACAATACAAATTATCATGAAAAACGATTTTAAAATATTGAAAATAAACAAAAAATCATGTAATTAGGTATTAAAAATTGATGATTTTCTTGAGCCAATTTTAAAGGCATTGACGGCAAAAAATTTCATATTGAAATGTTCGATTTTGATTCGAAAAATTTCATGTAAACCGAAGATTTTGAATCTTTGTCCCTCCAGTACGACCTTCTGTTTGTTTTTATAGTAATCACGCCCAAATCGCTGCGGAACATGCTATTTAATCAAATTAGGCGAGTCGTGTCAATTCAGAAAATTAATAAAAAAAAACATTTTTTACGGTTATTGAACTAGGTTTCATTAAAATTCTCGTTCGTTCATTTCTGCTATCGCTCCTTAAATTACGTAGTTCATTTTCTTCATCATTAAGTTTTTCATTCCATATTTCTAGCAGAATTTTTTTTTATGATTTCGTCCAATGAAAATCAGTCATACTTTTTCAAAATAAAATTCACGTGCGATTATGGAAATAACATTTGTCGGGCGTGCTTTTCTTATTTCGTTTGTTCTCCTCTCTCCTTCTCCTGTAAACTTATCTCGTCCCACAAAAAATTGACCTTCATAAAATCTATTTTCCGAGAAAAAACCAGTTCAGGACTTCTGTTCCTAATTTCTTGACCAAGACCAGTCATTCTTTATGAACTAAAAATAATGTCATTAGAGATCTTGGAAAAAAAATTTATAGAGAAGTGAAACGTTTTCAATTTTAAGAGAAATTTTTAGAGAAAGGTGGAAAAGAATTCAATTTAGTGATCGATTTTGTTGTTACATGTTTTTTTTTTCTCACAAAATAATATATTGGTTCGAAATTACGTGTGTTTTTTTTTTGAAATCATGTGCTAAAATTTGTAAGTAGATTGCATAATGAACCTTTGATGTAAATTTTTCAACATTTTCCAAAAAACCAAACCCACTGACTTTTAATTCGTCATTTTTCAAAATGATTTTTACACTTTCCGAAATAATTGAATGGTTTTTTGGAAAATTTGATTTTGGTCTAATCTCGAAGATAGGAATTTTTTTTGACATATGTTGCAAAAAAAATTAACGTTGGTTCCAAAATATTCATAATTTTTTTCAATATTTTGTGACAATTTAATCCAAAAAGTTTATAGTTTTTGAAGAAAATATTTTAAAAAGTCGGTAAAATTGGAAGAGACTTGATTTACCCTTGTCTTCTTTTCTTAGAAAATAGTTCATGTAAACATTAAAATATTTGCTGAACAAGGGTTGAAGTTTTTTTTTCCGGACAATAGGTACCTGTCCAAAAACATTTGCTGTGGTCTAAAAATGTTCAATTTTCGTAAAAAAAATAGATTTTCTATCAAATTTTTGATCATTTTCAAAACCGCAAATTTTTTCAAATATTAATAATTTTTTGGACTCTATAAATCACATTTACAAATAAATAGGACAATTGCCCTTCGCCCTTCGATCAACGACATCCCACCGTACCAGAATTTTTCGTCCTTTGATTTAATTGTTTCGCCTCGATCTCGAAGAAATATTGACATTCTTAAACCGAACGATGTTGTATTTACCCCCTCGCTTCCTCTCTCTGCCTTGCACTCGCGCATTTAAGCACATTAATTAATATTCAGTCGCAATCTTCATTTGCTTTTCCATTAACGCACGTTGCACCTCGTCGATTATAACTTTTTTCAAAAACATTAACGCACGTATGCCCGCCGTAATCTACGTACATTGACATACTTTTTTATTTTCACTCTCTTTATAATCGTACAAATGGTAATGTCGCATCGGTAAAGTCACATTATGACCATAATGAGTCTCTTGCATAACCCCAAATCGAATATAAATTTGTACGAGGGGGAATTTTTAATGCTTCGATCATCCTTGTCCTTGTAAATGCTTATTTAGGCTTATAATATTACTATTCTTACAAAAGAAATAAGCTACGGGTTTTCGAAGTAGCTGTAATACTTACTTACCTATGTAGTAAAATGGCAAAGTTTTCGTAAGTTTTGTTATTTTTTGGTACGTACAAGTTACGTTTTTCCCTTTTTTTTACTTTTTTTATGCGCAAGGCTGATGAACTCTTAAAGATACGTCTTGAAAAATCCTACATGAAAGTTTTTCTTCAATCTTGGTAACGACCCCATATTGTGCTTATGCAGTATTAGGTTTTATAATAAAGATTTGAGTGCACCGCTTAATGAGCTAGGTATAAATTCGAAAAATTTCTCTCGATGTACTTACTAGAATGTAGTGACCTCTTGCTTCTTCGAGTACTGATAGAGCTCAGACCCTGTTGAACAAAAAAAAGATTTAATTCGAGTCGTAAAATAAACACGTGACCGGTCATAAGAAAAAGTGGATTAGATCTAAACAATAAAAATCGAGATTTTGATGGTTTCTGATCGTTCTTAACGTGTGGAATCCGGTGGTGATGTCGAAAACGTTCGCGAACGATTCATTTCATTGTTAATGGAGGATCAATTTTTAGGGAAAGATGGAGAAATTGGCCAAAAAAATTGATTTTTTAGTATGTTAGAGGGTATGTCGGGTAGTGTCTGTGTACTAATTTTCAGCTCGATTCGGTCACTTCTGTATGAGTTATTGCAGTATTCACGATTTTGCAGATGCAAAAATCAACTCATTTTCCAAAAATGGGTGCTTTTTGCAGGGCTGGTAAGCCAATCAATAAAACTTAAACTCAAGTTTAAAACAAAAAATGAATTTTTAAAAATAAAACCTAAACTTACGCTTAAAGCTTGAAGTCAAATTTTTTAAAACTTTTTTAAAGCTTAAACTTGAAACTAAAAGCTGAACGGCCAAAAATCATTTGCTTAAAGCTTAAATCCTTTTTTTATAATTTTTCATGCGGGTGGGGTGGTGAGTGAAGTTCGAAACGAGATCGATTTTTCACTTTTTTTTGTAATCAGAAAATTGATTATGTATTTGAATTAAAAATGAACAAAAAAATAAACTCAGGTTTTTTTCTCCAAATTTTTTCAAGCTGCTAAATTTTCTTCTCGAAATGTTTTCAGATCAAATTTTTCCGCTAAAATATTTTAAAACTCAAAATTGCTTCTGAATTCTGAAACTTTTTCAACCTCGATTTCTTATCTTAAAATTTTTTCAAACCAAAACTTCAAAGTTTTAAACTTTTTTAAAACTTTTTTCTTTTTGTATCCAATCCTAATATTTTTTCAAAATCTGAATTCTGGAATTCAAAAGTATTACCTATGTAAAAAAATAATGTCTCCTGTTGCACACCTACCCTATGTCACATCATGAAATTGTTTCCCATTTAATGAAATTTTTTTAGAGAATGAAAAAATGATAAGTATGTGAAAAAATGAGATTTATAATAAATGTCAACAAATTGTAATCTGGAAAAAATTTTGAGTTGAAAACTGATTGGAAAACAAGTTGATAAAATATCTAAGAAAATTTCAGATTGAAATAATTTCAAGAATGTAGAAAAATGTTTCAAGAAAGATTTCAGGGCTGAAAATAATTTTAGTTTGAAAAAAATCTTTCATCTCAAGGTGAGAAAAAATGGAAAAAATTCTAAAATTTGAAATAATGTTGGAAAGAAATTGAGAAATTTTTTTAAAGAACAATTTGATGAATAATTTCAATTTGAAAAAGTTTCAAGGCTAGGAAGAGATGAAAAAAGTTGATGGTCCAAAAAATTGAAAAAATTGAATGAAAATGGAATGATGGAGCAAAAATTTTAAGTTTTAAGCTCAAAAAAATAAGACCTAAACTTAAACTTAAAATTTTAAAAATTAAGCTTAGGTTTATTTCTGAGAAAAATCATCGGCTTAACGGCTTAAAGCCTAAAGCTTAAGGCTGACTTACCAGTCCTGGCTTTTTCTCAGCAAAATCCAGAGTTTTGGAGTGAGGGGTGGGGGGGGATTAAAAACTGAATCACAGACCGAACGAATAGTGGAAAATTCCATTCTTATACCACTTTACCACTTTCTTACATTTCAAAGATGGAAAAATCAACTCAATTTTTTTTAAGATATCCCCGATTTTCCCATTTTTTTGCTAAAAAAATTGCACTTGGACGCTCATAAAGAATGTATAAAAAAAACAATACAGACTGGAGACTTGTTGTACGTCATCCTACTCCATTTCACAGTGTTTCTTGCCAAAAAAAAATACAACATTGAAAAAAATTCTATCTACCAAAATTTGTCTACGTTTTTACTCCAAAAATTGCACTTGGACGCTTATAAAGAAGGTATAATAAAGCAATAAAGCCTGGAGACCCATTATATGTCATTCTGCTCCATTTTACGGCGTTTTCCCGCAAAAAAATCGAAATTGAAAAAAATATTTTTACGTAGATAAAGTTTTGTTTTTTGGTTGGTAACATTGATTTGAGAGAAAAAAAATGAAAAAATGTGATGATTGAATTCATGTTCCTACTCTCTCATTTCTGAATCAGTGAAATTTTTCAAAAAACACTGAAAAAATGTCAGAATTCTAGTACAATAATAAATCAGTGAAAGTTTTTTCACTGAAAGCAAGTCAGTGAAAGAAAATTACTGGAAATCAGTGAAAATTCACTGAAAACTGCGCTGAAAAATCTGTAAAATTCTTTGAATAATTAGTGAATTTCACTGATTTTTCCTGTGCTGCAATTCTGGCTGTTTATCAGTGACTTTTCACTGATTCGGAATGAGAGAATACGTACTAAACATGCCCCAAAAATCACCCACTTTTATATCATTGGTTGGTCAACACTTCTGTTTGAAACTTAGAACTGCTCTCCTAGATCGTACATCCGCGCGCTATTCCTGTTAAAATTGATTTTATGATTGATTCTTGTTCCGGACACTAAAACAAAGAAATTAAGACCGTATGCCCTTTTTATCCCCTCCCCCTTTCCCCAGGGTCCACCCTCCAACATTTCAAACGCGTGTATCGTCTTATCTATGGGTCGTAATGAAAAAATTCTCAAACAAAAGGTGTTCTAATGTACATTTTCATTTCTCATCAAAATCCATTTTGGAGCAACTCCTGACCCCAAATTTGGAAACAAATCATGTTTTTGAGAAAACCTCAAAATCACGTTTTCTTCATTTTAAACGAATAGTTTCGGAGATACGACAAAATTTGTAATCACAAAAAGTATTCAGAATTGAATTTCCTTTCCAATGAGCTCTATCACGACCATTTTCACCAACTTTTCCCGACAGAGTGGACCTCTCCCCCTTCCTCGCTTTCACAAAAGTTGGACCCACGAACAAAATTCGCACCAAAATGAATTCCGATAATAAATTTTTATGCATTAGATATCGAAGAACAAAAATCGTTCAATTTTTTTTCGTTGGTCCAACTTTTGAGAGGGGGGGGGGAGATCCACCCTGTCGGGAAAAGTTGGTGAAAATGGTCGTGATAAAGCTCATTGGAAAAGAAATTTAATTCTGAATACTTTTCGTGGTTACAAATTTTGGTGTACCTCTAAAACTTTTCGTTTAAAATGAAGAAAACGTGATTTTGAAGTTTTCTGAAAACTGTTTTATTTTCAAATTTGGAGGACAGGAGTTGCTCCAAAATGGATTTTGATGAGAAATGAAAATGTACATTAGGTGCTAAGGAACAACTTTTGGTTGGGAATTTTTTCATTGCGATCCATAGATAAGGCGATACACGCGTTTGAAATGTTGAGGGGTGGAGAGGGGGAAAAAAGGGCATACGGGCTTAATTTCTTTGTTTTAGTGTCCAGAACAAGAATCAATCATAAAATCAATTTGAACAGGAATTTCGCGCGGAAGCCTTTTTTTGTAAGATTGAGACCTGACTATCCTGCAAAAACCAGCCACTTTTTCTCATGACAGGTCACACGTGTAAGTTTGATTACGTATCGCATCACACTGCGTTATTTATATGTACATTTGAAATGAAAATGATAAAAAAAAAAGTGAAAAGTTCAACGTATGATTAGGTACGATTCGGTAATGGTATTTATCCGGCTGCAATAACTTTCAACTACGGGTACTGGCACACTTTTCTCGATATTATAGGGGTTTTTCCCAAGTAGGTCGATGGTCAGCTGTTACGTGTTTGTAGTCTAGAGCGATGTCTCGCATCTCATCATGTCTCGACGATGCTAATAATTGAATACGAATTATGGATACTGCAGCTACATATACGTGCACATTAATATGTGTCTAGTTAACTTACTATAGGTGTAGCGAGTGTCAGATGAAGAGAGACCTACTTCGATGCATTACCATTCGGTAGTAAAAGTACATACGAATAAGAGAGTATGAAGGTATTATCGCATATACTCGTATTTATATAGGGGGGTTCCCCAATTACATCGTTGCAGAATAAATAAAGGTAATCGCGGTTCCGCGATCTTTTTCATCTTCTCGCCTACATCGAGGGTCATTTTTAACACGAATAAACGTGTTTATTTAATTTTCTATTTTTTTCTTCTTTTTTTGATAAAATTCAAATCTGACAAGCCGAATGAAAAAATTAGCTACTGTTTCAGGTTTTTTTCCTCTCTCTCGGTCGTCGTTCCGGTTAAATCTCCGGAGTATGGTTAAAAAATAATCTGATTTTACGTTCGGTACGAAAATTTCGTGCTGTATGTACCAGATTGTTAAATGAGATTTTTTTATTATTTTTTTATTTTTTTCGGAGGAGGAAAACGATTTGAGCGAGGATTGTAGCTGTGTAACTGTGTGGAATTACGTACTCGAGGCGGTGTTTCTTTTTATTTTTTTTAGAGCGGTTTAGGAGAGAATTTTAAAGTGGAATTGGGCCGAGGTGATTTGGGAGCGGGGTTGGAAATTATACAAATTTGAAAATTATTTTGGGTCGAGGATTTTTTTTGAATTGGATTATAATGATAGTTTTTGTGCTGAATTTTTTCATGGGGAGGGGGATAATATTGTGAAAATTATTCTACAAGAATTTTTTTTGAAAATTTTTCGAAAGAACGAAGCGGTGAAAAATTGCAGGAAATCGTCGAATTTTTTGTTTGGTATTTTGCGGTGGGAAATGAAAGAAATAAAAATGTGTTTTTTGGAGAAAATTTTTGAGATTGGAATTGAACGGAGGTGATTTTTGGAGTAGGTTTAAAAATTGCTCAATATTTGGAAATTATTTTTGACTTGAAAATTATTCTTGACTTGAATTAAAATGATCATTTTTTGTACTGAATTTTTTCATGGAAAGGGGAATATAAACTGTAAAAATTATTCTACAAGAGTTTTTTAAATCTTTTTTTGGAAGAACGAAGGGGTGAAAAATTGCAAAAAACCGTAATTTCTTTATTTGAATTTTTACGGCGCACAGTGGTCCAGGAGACCCCTCAAAACGCGCGAAATGACGAAAAATAAATCTCAATTAAAGGAAACGTGAATAGTGTCAATGTGTTATGCATATATCTAGTGTCTAAGAACGAGTAACCGAATTACGTTACCCCCACTCCTGTACTTCTGAGCACGTGCGGAAGTTGGAGACTCACAGTCCATTATTTTGCTTGCACATATAAGGTACCTTCAAAGGTATCTAGTTCGCAGTAAAATCGATGGATTTTGGATTTTAATTAGTGAAAAATATGCATCAAAGTGAGTACTTTTCAATGGCGTATTCAGTTTTGGGCTATCATGAGCCATAATTTAATTACGCTAAGTTTAAGATGCATGTATTTTTGGGATTTTTGCAATATAAATTAGAATAAAACTATGAGTGCCACGCCTCAGCACGCGAAATGTTATATGTTAAGTGGTAGTTTTAAGTGCCCCGAACACGATTTTCTCATTAGTTTTTGCGTCCGCTTGCGTCCCTGTTATTCATAAGCAAAAATATGCATTTTTTCGATGATTTTTTGCGTTTTTAGTGAGTTTTTTCCCATTATTGTCATTATACACATACCGGCATAATGAAAACAAAAGTGGATAAAAAATAGTGTACATATAGTTTTTTTGGTCGTAGATTACGAATCTGACAAAAAAAAATTGATTCGGGGCAATGGGGAGGGGGTAAGGAGGTGCTGAAATCGAAATTCACCTAAAATATTGTGTAATATATCGAAATCTAGGTTTTCGAGGTCGTAGATTAAGAATATGACGATAAAAAATTTTTTAGAGGTCATGGGAGGGGGTGGGGAGTGCTAAAAATCAAAATTCACCATAATATCGAGTAGCATGTCGAAATCTAGGGTTTCGAGGTCGTAGGTTACGAATCCGACAAACATATGCCTTTTTCAACGATTTTTTCCCATTTTTAGTAATTTTTTTCCAGCATTGTCATTATTTACAAACCCTTTACATTCCCGGCATGTAAATAATGACATTGATAGATTAAAAATAACACTAAAAACGGAAAATCATTGAAAAAGACACATTTTTGCTTATAATGCGCACGGACGCAGACAGATGCAAAAACTATTTGGAAAATCGTGTTCAGGATACTTGAAACTACCACTTTACCTATAACATTTTTCGTGCTGAGGCGTGGCACTTATACTTTTGGTCTAATTTATATTACTAAAATCGCAAAAATACCTTAGGTTTCGATCTACTACACGATATTTTAGTTTAACTCCAATTTCAGCACCCCCACCCCTTCCCCCTTACTTTCACAAAAAATGTTTGTCGGATTCGTAACCTACGACCTCGAAACCCTAGATTTCGACATGCTACTCGATATTATGGTGAATTTTGATTTAAGCACTCCCCACCCCCTCCCATGACCTCTAAAAAAATTTTTATCGTCATATTCTTAATCTACGACCTCGAAAACCTAGATTTCGATATATTACACAATATTTTAGGTGAATTTCGATTTCAGCACCTCCCTACCCCCTCCCCATTGCCCCGAATCAATTTTTTTTTGTCAGATTCGTAATCTACGACCAAAAAAACTATACGTACACTATTTTTTACCCACTTTTATTGCTCTTTTTTTGTGATACTGAATTTCGCGCGTTTTGAGGGGTCTCCTGGACCACTGTGCGGCGTGGTGGAGGAAGAGACAAACAATGTGTTTTTTAAATAATAAAACTTTTTAAATGGAATCGAACGGAGGTGATTTGGAGTAGGTTTAGAAATTACTCAATTTTTGGGAATTATTTTTGAGTGGATGATTTTTTTGAATTGGATTAATATGATAATTTTCCGTGCTGGATTTTTTCGTGGGTGGGGGGGGGGGGGGGTAGAAATTGTAAGAATTATTCTACAAGCGTTTATTTTTCTTTTTTTCGACGAAACAAAGGGGGAAAGATTGCAAAAAAAATCATATATTTTTTAATTTGAGGGTTGCAGCAAGTAGAGGGGAGACGAACAATGCGGGTTTGGAGAAAATTTTTGAAAATGGAATTGGACGGAGGTAGTTTGGAGTAGGTTTAGAAATTACTCAATATTTGGAAACTATTTTTGAGTTAAGGATTTTTTTGTGAATTGATTTAGAATGAATTATTGTAGTTTAATTTTCAGAGGGATGAAAAATTATAAAAAATTATGCCACGAATTAATTTTTTTTTGTGGGTGGTGGGAATGTGGTGGTGAAAATATCAGAAATAATTCCCAAAATTTTTTTTCTTTTTTTTTCACTTGAGGGAAAAGGAAAGACAAATAATGCCGAAAAAATTCAAATTAGTGATCAAAATTTGTTAATTTTCTGAGTCATTCAAGTTAATGAGAAAAATTAGATTTTCAGCTAGTAAGGCCCAATTCGAGAATTTTTTCAGATCTTAATTTAGATTGAACTGTCAAATCCCTGCCTCAGCTTTAAATTTCGAGCTTCCTTTTGATAATTTTGATAATTTATTTGAGTCCAAAGAACTATATAAATTCATTGGAAATACTTGGTAATTTTGACGACAGTTTCAAAAATTGTGAAAATCGTAAATTTCTGGCTGGGAAGAGCAAGTGCACCCTCAGGGGAAGGGAAATAGTAGAATCCTACCTCCAACCGGTTAGAAATGGTTTTTTGAAAATTCTTCCAAAACTACGTGATTATTTATTGCACAAATCTAGTTTTTCCGTGTATTTCGACCCCTTTTTGAGAAAAATCAAAAAAAAAATAGCAAAAAATTTCTCATCCCCCTTCCATTAAATCGTCATCTGGATCCACGTCACCACGCTGCTGGTACCGGACAAATCAAAGTTTGCATATTATGGAAAGGGTTGGGGGGGGGACAACATTTTTCATTGGAATGAATTCAAAGCATAATGCCCTTTACCTCAAAAAAAGGTCTTGACTTTTCTTTTTTGTAAATTTTCTGACAGTTAGAAAAAAAAGACTTCTCCCTACATGTAGTTATTTATGATTTTGATAAAATTCCATAAATGAATGAATGAAATGAAATTACGATTCCGATGAAAATTATATAAAGTGAGACAGACCCGAATTTGTGGTTCTGTGGTGAGAATTCCATAAATTGATAAAATTATTAAATTGTGATCACGATGAGAATTTCAACGAAGGGTTGAAGACTTGGAATTTCCGTCTTCAAATCTCAGCTGCAAAAATCATAAAATTGAGAATTGGCGAAAATTTCAAAAATTGATCATTTTTCCAAAGAAAGTTTCATAAATTGATAGGTAAAATCATGAAATTTTGATTCTGCTTCAATTTTCAACGATGGATTGCTGAATTTCAGAATTGTACTGTTTTGGTGAAAATTTTGAAATTATATTCTGTTGAAAATATCCTAAATTAATGGAATCGAAAAATTACAATTTTTTGAAAATTTCAATAGCGGTAAAAAAACTTGAAATTTACAAATTTGGCGAAAATTTTGAAAATTTTAAAAATCGTGAATTTTTGAGATTCTGATGAAATTCTATCAATTGATAAAATCATTAAATTACTAATTCTGTTTCAAATTTCAATTTAAAATTACACATGATCGTGATGAAAATTCCAACGATATCAAAAATCACAAAATCAATCATTGACGTGATTAAAGAAGATTGAGAAACCTATGAATTCATTATTCTGTCGAAAATTCCATTAAAAATAGGAAAGCTCCTCAGCACAGCATTATGGACAGGAATCCTGCTCCTGGTACTCAAAAAATTACTCAAAATTGATTGAAATTTTTGATGGATATGGTCAAATAAACTGCTTAAATTATCGAAGCTTCTTTTAAAAATCCAAAAAATGCACTAAGAATGAAAAATTTCACCAGCAGAATGAAAAGTTCAAATTTTGCACCGGATGAGTGAAAATTTCCTCTTGATCCAATAGAAGATTGAATTTTTTTTGCAACTCCACTCATTATTTCCACGTGGTCGTATGTAGATATTCGTACGAATAATTCCGTTCCTCATGAATTGATATTTCCCCAGTTTTATTTTTTTGGAGGGGGAGGGGGGCTAATTGACGACATTTTTTGGTAGAAAAAGTTACATATTAAAGGGCTTTCATTTCTCAGTATCAATTTTTTTCAGCTGTGTTAAGCTTTCAAATCTAAAAGGTACTTTGTTTTTTGAATCAAAAAATTGAAAAAATTTATATTCTGGATTTACATTGTAGGTAAGAAGTTCAAAAATAACCCTTTTTGATAAAAATTTTGAAAAAAAAATGAAAATATGTACCTATATCGAAGTGAAAATCAATTTTTTACCAAAAATTTTCTATTATAATTTGAAAAGAATAAATGAAGTTTTACTTGGTGAATGAACGAAATCGAATATACTCAAATTCAGGAAAATTAAAATATATTAATTTAAGGGCAAAAATTTTTCAAAAATTGCCGAAAATATTTTTCAAACGTAAAAAAAATATAAATTTGCATCCGAAAAAACACTTTTATTTTTCATAAAATCGAAAACTAGAACACGAAAACTTTCAATATTCATTTAAAATGGAAAAAAACTCCAATTAAAAGCGAAACCACAATTACGTAAAAATAATCAAAATAAAAAATAAAACTCACCTGCGACGAACAGCATAATACGGAATCGCGAACCAGCACAAAAACCGTTACAAAAACACCACATAAAATTATTTTAAACATGGTACGCGAACTACACACAAGTTTACATGGCGTTGGAAAATCAAAACAGTCCCTCGAGAGCAAACGGTAAACTAATAATATCGAATCGCTTATGTTTCATTATCATATAGTCCATTTAAGTATGATTCACGCGTTCACTATTTTAGTCGGTAGCGAAATGAGATAATTGTTTTGTGCGAAAGCAACAAGAAAGATGTACCGAGGCATATGAAGGAAAAAAGTCAGTTTAATTAAAGTCATTTTCAAAAGTTCTGACATTGACCACAAGTCACGTCTCGACGCAGAATCATTAGTCCACTTTTATTATTGAAATCGCATTTCTCGCATAATTAGCAGTTCATGAAACACTAGCCTCGTTTTTTTTTCTTTACATCGCGTATATTCCTCAACATATATCGCATTTAAACTCGTGAAGGTTTTCAAAACTACAATGTAATATGAACATTTTAATATGTAAAATCACTTTATGACAACCGGTTTCGTTTGTATATGTATGAATTAACATGTTATGAGGCGGTATTGTATTTTTTAAAACTATTATTGCCCCCCACCTCGGAGACCGTTGCACCTACGACGGCTATTTGCCACAGCCACCTAGCCCAGTGCCAGTGGAAATGGAAATGGCAGAACAGACGCGGAAATAAGATTAAAATTACTTCTCTAATAAGTTATAGATGATGAAAGATGGGGTTTTTTCTATCCAATATTAATGATTCGTAGTATTGTAATTTTTTTTCTAGTTATTATCTACTTTCGCGCCTGTATACCTTATTATCGTTTATGTAAAAAGGTTTAGATTCGGAAATACGAATTACCAAGTCGTCTAATAAGCGGTGATAAAATGTGCGTGTAGTTTTATTGCCCATAGGTGATATCTGGTATCTAATCATATGGGTTGTGATGGATATTTTATTAGTTGGTGTTTTTTAGGATGCTATTAAATAGAAATGCTGGCTAGTGACAAGTGTATAATTTTGATACGAGTTTTTATGGCGGAAGAGAGGGTGTCGGTGATGTCATTAAGTTCTGTATTATTTTTTGTGAAATTTCAAAGTTTGATTTGTGATTGAATTGGAGATTATTTTTTTTTGGATTTTGAAAAATTCTCCGAAATTTCGAGGTTGAAAAATTTGGACGTGATGTTTTCTTAGGGTGCTTAGTAAATAGTAATCAATGGTAATTAATTACGAGATCTGTCTTTGATTAAGTAAATTCGTAGGTAATTAGGTATTATGACTTTTTTGAATATTGGTGTTAATTTATGTGTGGATTGATTTATGGACAAAAAAAAACAATTTTCTTGTAGAAACTCGTGAATTCGATTAAAATCTCAAAATTCAGCATAAAAAAAGGTGAAAAGTCACGATTTTGTCAAAAAAAATTTGAACAAATCGTGAGTCGAATTTAGATGTTATAAAAATCGTGGCCTGCCTTGAAAGTTATAAAAAACTTTCGACTTTGATTGAAATGTCATGAAAATGCAACAATTGTATCTCAAAGGCCTTGATTAAAGGGTCGTAAAATGTCATTATTTTATTTCAAAAGTCATCGTGAAAATGATAATTTTTTAAGAAATAGCCATTCAGTTGTGGGTTTGATTTTTATTTCAACGTAAATTACAATAATTTCTTAGAAATCATTAAAACGAATGATTTTTATTTAAAAGGTTGTAAAAGAAGCTTGTGATTGTTATTTTGGGTTACGAGTATTTGTATTGAGAGGTTATATCAATTGGTACCTACACCTAGCCTGAGACAACTGCTAGCAATTCTATCTGATATATTATCAAAAAAACCTTCAAAATTATAACATACCTATCCATGTTGAGTGAAATGGACGTGATGTCCACGTTTTTTAAAAATTGGTGCAAATGTTTATATTTTTTGAAAAATAGACAATATGTGTAATTGTGTAGCATATTTTATGAAAAATAAACATGATGAACACTATTTTCAAAAAAAAAAAAAAATGTTTGGGAAAATGTACTTACATGATTTTTACTTTTAAAAAAAGTACGCATGTTTTGCTTTAGAGCAAAAATTTTTGACTTTTCAAATGATTTTTTCAATTGCTTTTTTTTTTGTTAAAATGTCAGATATTCAATAAGATATGTTTTTTCCTTTCCCAATTTTCAGATTTGGTGAGAAATTTTAATATTAAATTCGACATTTTTGAACTTTTCAATATGTTTGTATTTTGGTAGACTTTGAAAAGCTTGAGAAAAATAATTTTTAAATTTGGTCTTTATTTTATAGGTAGAATAGGTGTAAAATTTTAACATACCTAGGATAAGGCCAAGTGTCTGTCCGAAAAATTACAGCTCGAAAAAAAGCATAAAGCTCGAAAAAAAATTAAAAGGAGATCAATCATGAAATAACATTGAAAAATTGTCTTATTATGTATAGTTGAAAAAATAAAACAATTTTTTTACAACAATTTCGGCTTTATGTTTATGTCAGACTTTGAAAAACTATCAATTTTGGCTTTTTGTCAAAGATAAAAAAATTGAACTAAATTTTGGAAACTAAATTACTCGTTAATTGGAAAAAGTAATTTAAAACTTTTTTTTTTAATATTCGTCTGAGATGTTAGTGTTTTGAATTCAGTAAAAATCAAAAATTCGTCACATGTGCGAGAAAATAGCGAAAATTTCACTTTAGTAGCAAGAATTTTAATGATTTTACCGTAAAAAGCAAGAATTTTCAACATTTTCCTCTTTCCTCGAATTTTCTTATCGAAGGATTAAAAGAGGATTAAGTAAAAAAAATCACATGAAAATGGCTAGAAAACCCAAGAAAATAGCAAGAATTTTCATCTTTCAGATTCAATAATACCATGTCAAGGTTTCTGGCAGGTCACGCTTCCCAAAACTGGCAATTTTTTTTTTTTTGAATATGACTCTACTTTGAGGTCTCCTAGCTCAGTTTCCTTTGGGTTAGGGAGCTCAAAAATTTTTTGGGAGGTTTCCCTCTCAAAGTTGAATATATCCAATTTTGGTCGAAATCCAGTATGTTTTTCCTCGATCCACCCTATAAATTTTGTCTATTTCATACAGTTAAATTTTCACTGAAAATAGTTGATTTTTCAGTTAGAAATATAGGTACTAATTTTTTTGTCAAGTTAGGAAGTGAGTGGGAAATCGATGATTTTTGATGGAGAAATCAGTAGATAATCATTGATTTTTAGTAAAATTAATTTCACTGAATTAAATAGGTAGATTGTGAGCAGAATTCGGCTGATTCAGATTTAGAGACCATGCTAAGATTTTACTTTCCCTTATATCAACACTAATGAATAATTCATTCCGTTTTTTGTTTCAGGTTCCAGGTGAGTTACAAATAGAATTTTCATCGTTAGTATAAAAAGTACGCAGAAATAAGTAAGTCATTTTCCTTGATTTTCGAAAATGTATTTTTTTTAAATTAGGTAATACATAATTATGAAATTGAATAGTTAGGAAAATTGATTTTAAAAATCATATCATTTTTCAAGTTTTTTTTTAATCTATAAACGTATTCCTTTATTTTTAAATCTTTCCAATATTTCAGCTGTAGTTAGTATTTTCTTACATTTTTTGTCCTCTATCTTCAAAAAATCCTACGTGGGGTCATTACATTTCAGTTCAGCCGGTTTTTGATCCGAAATCTTTCGATTTTGTCTAATCTTTTTTATTGGATCATGTTATCCCCTAATAAGAAAACCATTCTCATTTCCTTGCCAAACCTTTTATAGGGGACGAAGAGAGAGGGATTCTTGCCTTGCGTGGCGTTAATCTGTTTGCGCCATCTGAAAATAGATCGAAAGGAGCTTCAAGTATATGAAAATTTTCCTTAGTTCAAAGTTGAATTGTGCTGCAAAAAGCTCAAGCCAAATTTTCAACATTACAAGAAGCTCTCGGTCTCCATTCCAAAATCTGTAAGGAATACAGCGAATGCATCTCATCGTGAGTAACTGCCCAGTATAGTTTTTGTTCGATGAATTTGAAACCTTTGAGGGGTAACGGTGCCCCAAAATTTTGGACAAAATTCTAAAAAATTGAAAATTTTGCGTAACATATCGTTCGTCATGTTTTTTAAACGCTGAGTTTGAATATGAATTAGTTTTTGAATACGGCCCATCACATCCTCTCCGCGAGGATCTGAATTTGATCCAAAAAATGAAAACCCGAGTTACATGTTGTATTGTTGTGGTTTGTGTAGGTATTTCAAAATGTCACTTTTCTAAAAAAAATACTGAAATTGAATATTCAAAAGTCACATCTCCATTTAAAAGTCTTAAAATAGTATAATACTCGTATAGTTATTTGATTCGGACATCTTTGTGAAAAATAATCATGATTTTTATGAATTTTTCTCAAACTTTAAAAAAAATCTTTCCACGGTGTTTTCAAGTGTTTCTAACTGGCAGAATGTCCTTTTCTGGAAAACCTGAAAAAGTCAGAGAAATTTGATAGGTCTTTTTTTGCAAACATTTTCACCTTCTTTCGTTTCGTTTGGGTTCAACACATTGATATATCTCAACAAAATGATTGATATTTTACCCCCTCGTGGGTTTTATATTTACTGAGAAAGGCCCAAAAGACTGCAGGTGTTTGCGTGGAATTTATGAATTTGAGGCACGTGTTTTTTAAAAAAAATTTTGGTGGAGGAGAGGCGCAATGAATGAAGAAGAAATTTTTCAATTTACAGTCTAGAAAAGTTCGAATTTTCATTTGTATGATTTGGTAGACACCTAGACACCCTGACATAATTTGTTTCATTGATCTAATCTTTTAATTTTGATTTAAAACAGAGCTTTTCCTTGTTAGGTATTTGAATTTTTTCTGTTATAGATTCAAGTTCTCAAGTTTTAGTGCGAGGGAAGGAGGGGGGAGGGGAAGGAGGGAGGTTCAGAAATTTTCAGTATTAAATTTAAGTCATTTTTGTGACCGAAAAATGAGCATCTAAAAATCGCGTAAAAATAATGATTTTTGAAGAAAAAAAAATCATTGGTCATCAAGCGAAAAAATTACCTTCTCTATGCCTATGCATCATGAATATCATATGTAAACTGTAAAGGTCAGGAAAAATTCGAAAATTTTGTCTGGAAAACCTGGAAAAATCAGGAAAAATCATTTCTAAAATATTGTGGACACCCTGACTGGGAAAAATTTTAATGTAGTGCTATTTCCATTTTCCAATTACACAGGTCGACACGATTTTTGTGTCTGGGTTTTGATTGCCAAATTTTGGTTGCTTTTATGTAACTAATGAAGGGAAAATAATTTTTTTGATCAAAGTTTGCTTTTGGGGGTGGGGCATTGAAAAATAAGGGGTTTCGAGAACAATAAACACGGACTTGAGAAAAAAAAATCAAATTTTTTGGCCTAGTCTTATAGGAAATTTCATGGGGAATCGAATGGAATAAACCACAGACCTCTATCTCATTTAGGAAAAAAGTTACAGCTTAACTTTCCTAAATTCTGTGAAAAAATCTCGTTTTTTTGTGCCTTGCCTACCAAAAAGCGAGATTTCTGAGCAAACGAAGCATTCTACGACAAAAATGATAGGAATCAAAATTGTAGAGAATTAAATTTTCTATCTGGTAGAAGTGGTTAGATTTTTCTGGGAGGCATAGTTTTCAAAATATTTTCGAGTAAAGTTGAACATTAGTAACTTTTGGCAGCCAAAATTGATTTTTTTTCTTAATTGTCTCCACTAATGTTCAACTTTACTCGAAATTGAAAACTATGCCCCCCAGAAAAATCTAACCACTTCTATCAAATAGGAAATTTTATTCTCTACAACTTTGGTTCTCATCGTTTTTGTCGTAGAACGCTTAGTTTGCTCAAAAATCTCACTTTTTGGCCAGCAAGGCACAAAAAAATGAAATTTTTCCACAGAATTTAGGAAAGTTTAGGCTGTAATTTTTTTTCTAAATGAGGTGGAAGTCTGCGGGTTCGTTCCATTTGATTTTCCGTAAAATTTTCCATAGGACTGAGCCAAAAATTTTTTTGAATTTTTTTTCTCAAGCCCGTTTTTATTGTTCTCAAAAAACCTCATTTTGAACCCCCCCCCCCCATCCTCCGAAGCAAACTTTGAAAGCCACGTATGAGTATGTTGGTGTATTTCGATGGCTAGAATCAGAATTTAGGCATTAAAACTGAAACACAGAACAAACAATTTTTTTGTCGTCTAGTATTCTCAACATTTATGTCCAATAGGGAGCTCGACACTCTTCGAGTGGACTTTTTTCATGATCTTGTAATTTTCAACTCGTAATGGGCGTCTGCTCAATCCTCATGACTTCGAACTGAAACAGATATGTAAACGATAAAATATTTCACGAAACAGAAGCCAATGCCTCCGTACAACTTCATTGGTTCATTGCTACTGCCTACGAGTTTTATAAGGCTCTTCGATCGTTCAGCATTGATAAGAAAATTATATCGTTACATTTTATTCGCATGGAAGTTCATTGATTGAGGGGAAAAAAACCTTAAACGGAATACGTAGGTCTAGTTATACGGTACACTCGTTTATTAATATTAATAACGCGGTGCAGTTTTAAATAACGTTGAAATTTAGCCGGCGCGATGATTTATAGATTGATGAATCGTGTTCGACCCTCGAGATTTATACCTGCAATAAATATTTCTCGATAACGCGTGTTCTTCGTGTCTAGCCCTATTTGCAGTAGTTTTGCATGAATTATTAAGTACGTTTAAGTTTGATATGGCATTCAAATATTTGATATAAATCATGGTCAATGCTCAATGATTTGTTACCTAATTCATCGGCTGCTCGGAGATGCTATAACGGGTCGCGTTTTATATCTACCTGCTCGAATCCGCGCATCGTAAGAAAATCTCGCTCTCGTATCATCTCTCTATAGCTTCAAGTTCATCCGCACTAAAGCGAGAGCGATGATTTTCCGAGAACGTTACTCGTCGCTTTGACAGCGGCGTGAAAAACGAAACCGAAACGCCATCGTGGGTTATTTTTTTCATCCTTATAAATTTTAATTTGCTAAATTAGCCTGATTTGCGACGACGGTTTAGGTTTAAAAATTCAAATGAACTAGAGTTGAAAAAACCAACGGAGCTCGTTCAATTTGAATGGATTCAACTTTGCCCTTGTATTTACCCTTCTGTTTTGCTCTCTTATTTCGCCCGAGTCGAGCCGAGAGTTTTCAAAGTTGAATAATTTTTAAAACTGTGTTGAATAAATCAATCTTATCTCGGTTTTTTATTTGACGAAACGATAGTTTAATGGGTTACTGATTTTACCCATTTATAGGAAATTGTACGATTGGCTGGAATAATGTGTTTGCGGTATTGGAAATTGATCTAATTGTAAGATAACGTGAATGAAGCGTGGTGGAGGAGAGGGTCAGTTTTTATTAAGTTCAATACCAACGATGGTAATCTGTTTGGCACATGTGTATGAATTTACAAGGAGTACTTGACAAGAGGTTCTTAGCAATGATTTATTTGGAATTTGGTAATGAATGAGAAAAATGCATGTGTACCTATTGTAAGTTTATGGAATGGGTTTTCTGATGAGTAGGTAATTTATCTGTTGGGAGTTTTCGCGGAAATTCGTGAGTATTTTTTGTGTGCTAATTATGTCATCGATGAATTTAGTGTGTTTTAATGAGCGATGATAATGTATGCGAGTAATGATGAAATCGACGAAAAATGTCGATTTTTAGTTCTTAGGTGAGGCGTTAAAGATAGGTGGCGAAACTAGTAATTTTTTTGTCTTCAGAATTATGAAAATTGCATCGTATTTGTTGAGTTGAAAAAATTAAACAAAGCTCCCCTCCGCCCTTGGCTATCTTCATTGATGATCTCATCGTAAAGTATTATAATTGTTTGATTTTTTTTTCGTCTGGGACATTGGAGCTGGACCGAAGAACGTTGAAAGCAGTCCATTACACCCAATCTTCTCCAAAATAATGGAGAAGTTGAATTTCATGCTGGAAAAATCAGTTTTGAGTAAAAAAATGGGGCAGTGGGTCTCGTGATTTTTTTCAAAGGGTATACTTAGCAGGTTAAGTATGGTGTTTTGGCCTTGGAAAGCGATTTTGATGAAACCTACCCCAAAAGTTGAGTCATGATGAGAAAAAATTCTGACAAAAATTTTGGACCCCCAGAGCAAGCATTTTCGGGGGGAGGGGCCAAAATGTGTTTTTTAAACTTCATTTTTTCGTTTTTCACAAAACGTAGATAAAAATTTCGTGTTTTTTTTAATTGAATCTAGAGGGTTAGAGGAACCCTAAAAAATTTTTTTCAAAATTTTTGACCCATTTTTCGTCGAGTTATGACGTTTTAAAAACTTTGAGCGGCCATTTTGGAGAGAAGTTTCAGAGGTACAGTCACCATTTTTTTTTTAGAAAATGTGTTATTTAGTGTTGATTAGACCACATAAGTTTCAATGAGTTTGAGTTGGTGCAACATTGTCAAAAAAAATAAAAACTGACCACCAGTCATGCGGAGCCCGAACGTTCATGTCAATTTCCCACGGCGCTCTGGTGGAAAGCACAGTGCTCGCGCTCGCTATGTTTGACAAATGCCATTCTAACCCAGAGGCAGATTACATTTTTTCAAATATGAACGCAAATGGTGATGTAGGTATAAAATTTGGCATAGCGAAGAAGGATACCATACATTTTTTTCTGAGCCAGTAGAAACATCGCCAAATCTCATTGGAGGGGGAGGGGGAAGATCCAGAGAAGGTTCAGCTCTTTCATTTTTCAAAATTGAGCTATCGATTTTTTTTCGTGTTTACATCCAAAAACGCGGTCGAGAGACACCACCAATATTATCACAATCAAAACTGAAACGAAATATTACGTAGATAGTTTATGGCACAGAACGTGAAAAATTGGTTCAATTTCATCAAATTCCTCCATTCATTCAGCTTAGAGGTACAGGAATTTGTGAAAAGTCAATTATACGTATGTATGGTACCTAATCTATCCGCAGATTTCGAGAAATGTAAAAAAAAAGAAGATAATTTGGGATTTAGGCAGGTTCTACAAAATAGATAACATATTCGAGGAAAATGTGAAAATTTGAAATGAAAAATCCGAAATTTGAGGAACTTCTCTCCCTGCAATTCCAAATGTAATGTCATTTTTGAACTAAGCAGATTTCCATCGTATAGAAATTACACGAAAAAAAAACCGATAGCTCAATTTTGAAAAATGAAAGAGCCGAACCCCCTCTGGATCTTCCCCCTCCCCTTCCAATGAGATTTGGCGATGATTCTACTGGCTCAAAAAAATTTTATGGTATCCAGGTATCCTTCTTCGCTATGCCAAATTTTATACCTACATCACCATTTGCGTTCATATTTGAAAAAATGTAATCTGCCTCTGGATTAGAATGGCATTTGTCAAACATAGCGAGCGCGAGCACTGCGCTTTCCACCAGAGCGCCGTGGGAAATTGACATGAACGTTCGGGCTCCGCATGACCGGTGGTCAGTTTTTATTTTTTTTGACAATGTTGCACCAACTCAAATTCATTGAAACTTATGTGGTCTAATCAACACTAAATAACACATTTTCTAAAAAAAAATAGTGACTGTACCTCTGAAACTTCTCTCCAAAATGGCCGCTCAAAGTTTTTAAAACGCCATAACTCGGCGAAAAATGGGTCAAAAATTTTGAAAAAAATTTTTTAGGGTTCCTCTAACCCTCTAGATTCAATTTAAAAAAACACGAAATTTTTATCTACATTTTGTGAAAAACGAAAAAATGAAGTTTAAAAAACACATTTTGGCCCCTCCCCCCGAAAATACTTGCTCTGGGGGTCCAAAATTTTTGTCAGAATTTTTTCTCATCATGACTCAACTTTTGGGGTAGGTTTCATCAAAATCGCTTTCCAAGGCCAAAACACCATACTTAACCTGCTATACCCTTTGAATTTTGAGTTATAAATATTATGAAAAAATTATGTCTGCGATGAAAATTTTTCATTTTTTGCCCACTCCTCTAATATGCCAACTTTGATTTGTTTTCGTATTTTTTTTCCTTCATCGAATTTTAAGATTTATTTATTATTGGAATATCAATCATATTCTGAAGACATCTTAATGAATTTTGTTTCAACTTTTTTCAAACCTAAAGACACCTCAACGTCTCTTCACAACCTAAAATTCAAAATCCTCCTTACCAGGGAGGTATCCTTATTGGCAGAAAAATTTTGAGCCGAAACAAAAATAAATCAGAAGTATTTCATAAAAGAACCTCATATCCAAAATTTCAGGGGCTGAAGTTCATTTCTCAAATTTTGGCGAATTTTTGAAATTTCAAAATAACCTCATCGCTCTGAAAATATGAAAATTTGATCTAATCAACGAAAAAATCTTAAATTTGGTATACCTTGTTTTCGACCTCTGGAATCGATTGGAAGTGGTTTCTAGACATTTCGAAGCTGTCAAAAAATTTGGAATTTTTCACCACTGCTGGAAAAAGCCTAAAAATGGAACTTGATGAGTTGGTTACCTGAATTCAGAATAGGTATGTGAATTGATTCTCACTTTTCTGGGGTATGTATAAATTGATTCCCATTTTTTTGTGTTATGTACGAGTTGATTCCGAACCCTTTTCAGCCTATTAGCGTTACCCGTGAGATACGACGAGAAGGTTGGCTGAGTTATCTACCAAAAGTTCAATTAGGTATTTGAAAACCGTCAAAAGGAAACAGAAAAATTGTTGAAATTTTTTTTCCTCGACACTGATCTATGATCATAATACAACTGAGGAGCTTGGTAATCAACAAAAAAGCTTTTGAAAATATCAAAATTTTGAAGTCCATGCCCATGCCATGTGAAACATGAAAGGTTTACATACAAGATCTTAATTATTCTTTTGATGTCGCTCCACAACTTTTTCCAATAGGTAAGGTCAATTGGGGTAATTGTAAATTTTTCGGAAAATTGAACCGATTTTGTGATACTCTTTTTCGTTTTACTCTGTAAGTGAGAAAGCAAAGTGATTGAAATTTTTACCATGTATCAATGAATGTATGAGGAGTAATATGGCGGTTTGTTTTCATCGATTCGATTATTCATTCCGAAATTATGGACTTCGTTTACAATTGGACACGAATATTTACATTTACCCCACTATGATGGGGTAAATGTAAATGCATACATTGTACCCCATAAAAAAGTATCCCTCGGTGTGTTTTTTGCATAATTTGGAAAAAAAATTATACAGATTAAATATTTAAACGCCTGGAAAAACTAACTTGTAAAAAAAAATCAAAAAAAAATCAAAGCAAAAAAAAATGATATTTTGTGTTTAAATTTGTGAATCCCATTTAAATAACACGTGTTTACAATTACCCCACACCTGAAAAATTTGATGGGTATTTGTAAATGCTGCAGAAAATTAATTTCTCAGCTTCAAAAATCATAAGAATTGAATTTCATCATTTTTGAATGTCCGTAGAACTAAATTAATGCATCAAACACCAACTTTTTTACTTTTTTCTATTTTTTCTCGAATTTTGAAGATAACGTAAATTGTGTGAAAATCGAAATTTGATATCATGTTTTTTTCATCGCGAAATTTTTCATTACAGCTGTCACCAAGACCCCGAAGTTTTTTATTATAGTAAGACCAATTATTCAAAGTTTTTATTTTTGGCAACTCCAGCTCGCTAGATGCATTTAAGTATTTACAGCACGACTTGTTTACAATTACCCCATGTTTACAATTACCCCAAATGACCTTACTCCTTTTAACATTCTATTAAAAAATGTATGGTCCATTCAAATGGGTGTATCATAATAAAAATTCGAGCTCCCAATTCATCAGACGTTGGAGCTAGGGATCCTTAAAATGGTAGGTACTAGGTACCTGTTTTGAAAAAAATTTGCAACTTTTAAGTAATGTCACCTGCGTCTTCCCCAGAAAAATAAAATTTGAGTTTCCACACCCTTCTGACTCAATGGTTGTAGGCAAATTGATTCCTTGAAAAAATAAGTGAGAATCAATTCGTACATACCCTGAAATAATAGAAATAAATTCACCTATCTTTTCACTTGAATATTTCGTTGGAAATCAAATCATCTACAGCCATTAAAATGGTCCATATGAACTGTGGCATATGTAATTGTGGATTTAAAATTGCGCTCTTATCGATCAAATAGATCACCGATATGGGTAATCCGCAATTGCAGGTGCTAAATTTCAGATGGACCATTTTTATTGTTTTTTTTTCAGTGTTGGAAAATTCCAAAAAAAAATTTGAGTCTCCGAAATATCTCGAAACCACTTTCCAATCAATTCGGTAGGTCGAAAATAGGATACCTATACACCAAATTTCAGCTTTTTTCGTTGTTTAGATCAAATTTTCATATTTTGCAGGGCGATGACATAGGTAATTTTAAAATTTCAAAAATTCGCCAAAATTTGAGAAATGAACTTCAGCACCTGAAGTTTTGGACATAAGGTTCAGTTCTGCTATGATCAGTGATGGCATAAACAAAAACGTAACATAATGAAAAATGAAATAACTGATTTTTTTTTGTTACAAGTAACGGAACGGTAATGGTAAGTAACTGAATTTTACTACAGAATTTATGTACTTAACAAAATAATAACGATACGATAAATTTTCGTAACGAATAACAAAAAAAAATCGTTATTGTTTGTCAAATTTTTTTTATTTATTTTTGTCAAATTTCGTTATTTTTTCGCCATATTTTTTGTTTTTTTTGCGCTGCATGTTTTGCTTACTCTGAAAAGTCAACCTTATCAAAATTTTCCCCAACTTTGGGTTTTTTCAATTTCTTATTTTTATTAGATACTTTTTAAAATTTATTTTAAATTCCTTATTGAGTAGAAAGAAATTTTGGAAAACATAAAGTTGATTTTTTTTTAATTCAATTCATTTCAGAGTTGAAAGAAATTTTTAAAAATGTGAATTGGAAAAAACTTGGAGAAATTCAAGCTGAAAAAATTTTGACTACTTACTAAATGTTTTCCAACTTAGAAATTGTTCAATCTGTAAAATTGTTTAAATTCAAATTTTCTCAAAATTTCAACTTGGATTTTTAAAATTTGTTTTCAATTCATATTTTTTCTAATTTTTAAAAATAATTTTAAAATTTTTCTTCCAATTTTATTCCAACTTTGAATTTGGAAAAAAATATTCAACTTCATGTTTTTCAAAAAATTTCAAGTTAACAATTTGAAGAAATTTTAAAAAGTATGAAATTGGAAAAAAGTTGAAAAAATTGAATTGGAAAAATTCATTGTTGGGAATGAAAAGTTCTGAAAAAATTTCGAATTGAAGAAATTGAAAAAAAATTAAAGTAGGTAGGTATAGAAAATTTTAACTTGGAAATCAGAATAAATTTGGACTTAGATCGCTGAAATTCCGTTTGCGGAAAAAATGTCAAGTCTAGAATTGGAACATTTTTTTGGTGGATGAAAGTGCAATCTCAGTTTTTTTTTATTTTTTTTTTTATTTTAAGTGCCGTATTTGGTGATTTTGCACTTTAAACAAAAATAGTATATAACGAAATAACGTAACGAAAAATGAAAATAATGTTATTTTCAGAATGATTACGTTACAGCATTTTTTCGTTACAAATAACGAAACAAAAAACGAAACTTGAATCTTACAATTAGCGCTTGCTTTGAAAACTTTCATTATCAATTATTTTTACTCCTGCTGATTGCAGATTAGGCAAATAATCATACGGTAATGTAACTCATTTACTCCACTGACTTTTCGAGGCGACATTAAATATTCCGAAGATGTAAAGTAGCCTCATTTTTCAAGTCTAGGAAACATCGAAAGCATCTATCTGAAATTGCTCGTTGCTACGAAAAGAAAAGTTTTATCAGTGAATTTAATCTACATTCATCATCAATCTGTCCGGTGAAAATAAATTTCGTGAAAAACATGAAAAATAGACTATAAAATTTTATAGATTTAAACACTACTAAAATCACTTATGTAAATGTACTTACGCTTATCTCAGTTAATTATTCAAAAAATAGTAACGTTGAAACTTAGAAATGACCAATTTTAAAAAATTTTTCAATTACGATGAGTTTCTTTTCAAGGTTATAGCCAAAGTAGCGAAAATTTACTCTACGATTGCGACCTTGAGCTGTGAAACGTTTGAAAGTTAAAACAGAGCAGGTGGAATCTTCCATAATCTGTTTCTTATTTCTATAGGTACTTAATACGGTCTACTCATCAGTTTCGGTTCATTTCATTTTGAAATTTTCAATTAATGGATAGGCCTATACCTTCGTAATACTGCCTACGTCGAACTGAAATAAAGCTGTAGGTAGTTAATTTACCTATTTTATTTGTTTAGCTTTTATTTAACTTTCACAGAGTTGAATCACGATTTCTATATTTTCTATTTTCTCAGAATTGGATTTTCCCTACATCCAAGCATTCATTTCAACTTTTGACGAATGTGTAAATATTACATGTGTACTCGTTTGACTATTGCTATAAAATTAATCTTTTGTTTCAGAATCTTCGTACCGCTACCTTACCCCATAAAATTGATAATATACCTCTAGACCTACTTGCTTAATTGGTTTTTGAAACGAAACGTGCAAATTTCTATGCTTAGGTACATGGGAAAAAAGAAATTCGCGAAGTATTCGAAGTTAATAATTTTATGGTTCTTTTAACCCAAACCATAAGTAATTATCTGCCTTCGGTGTGATAATGGCATTGTCACAAATTTACAGAGGGAAAGAAATTCCGCCATGACGAAATATTCATGTCTTGCGGTCAGTACTCACGACTTATGTAACAAATCGTGTAAAAAAATGATTAATTACTTTTAAATTACGCGATGTTTGGGTGTTTTTCGCGAGTCTATTTAGTATTTATCTTCGTGGGAAGGACGATTTTGTTTCGTGTGGTGCATTTGCTTTTATCCAAGTTGTTTTATTTTCTTAGAATTTTTTTCTAATTTCCAATTTTTAATTTTTTTTCTCAATTTATAAATTTCTTAAAATGTTTCCAATTTCAAATTTTTTTCCGAATTTTTGAATTTTTGCCCAATTATTTTGTTGAAATATTTTCTTGTTCGTTTTTTTTTTCAACTAAGTATGCCAAATTTTTTTTCAAACGGAAGGACATCACAGGTTTTAAGTTTGAAGAACTTGAAAAAAAAAGGTAAGTATAATTTTTACTGTAATTTTTTTTCTTTTTCCAAACCGGTTGCAAAAAGTTGGAGTTGCAATTCCTCTTCAAAGGAGTTTTATCTTTGTAATTATTTCTAATTCTCAGTATACCTACAGATTTTGTGTCTGCAGTTCGATAGTTTCATACAAAAATATTTTTTTTTCTCTTATGTAATTTGAGAAAAAATCAATTTTAGAAATTTTTTGTACTTGATAATTTGTTATTTGAATTTGAAATTGATTAAGTTTTCAATAGAAAAACTCATAATTTATGGATATTTTTCAATTTTATCCTATTTTTCTTTGTTTTTTTTTTTCTTCATCTCATGAATTCCACTCATCATTCGTTAATCGTTAGGCGTTGGAGTGGAAGTTAGAATGAAACTCTTTCTCCAAGAGTTGAGTTTAGTTGAATTGAAGGGTCGTTTTCCAAAACGCATCAAGTTAAAAAAATGAAATTTCGAAAAAAACATGTTGTTTTTCGAAATTTCATTTTTCAACTTGATGCTTTTTGGGAAACGATCCTTTAATTCATAAGCGCACACAGAAATTGTGTAAGGGAGAGGCCCAGATTTCGAGAAAACATGGGGAGGGGGTCAAAATTCAATGAAAAAATGAAGTAACTTGTTATTTTAGGGGGACTGGGTTGCGTTCAGGTTGGGTTGTGTATACACAAAATGACGTCATTTTAGTGTATAAACATATGAACAAATTTAGAGGATGTGCGAATTCATTCCTTTCAACAAGCAGGGTCGCAGGCGACCTGGCAATAGGGTCCCCGGAATTTTGATTTTCAGTGATGCTGACTATTTTTTTTAAATTGTCAAAATTCAACAAACTCGGAAAAATTTTGAAGTAGAATTTTTTTTAAAATGTTGTATGAAGTAAAGACCAATTAATATTGATTTATTGATGAAGCTTCTGGGATGAAAATAAATTGGGTCCCTTTTCTTCACATATATGGTTTTTGGTTATTGCTTGGCATTCGTCTTCAAGTAGAAAAATTTTTTCAAAAAATTCAAGAAAAATTCTGGGTCGGAAATTTTGAGAAAAATAAATTAAATTGGAAAAAATGTTGAGAAAAGGAGAAAACGCAAATTGCATAACATTTCAGGAAAATTTGAAATTGGAAAAAAATTGAAGCGCCCGTTTAAAAAACAGCCATAGTCCATTTTGAAATTCTGACTTCAGACAGTTGTTGTGAAAAAACATGTTGCCCCTAGTAACATTTGAGAGTAAGTGGTTAAAATTTTTCTCAGTGCAAATTTCTCTTCACAATCACAATAACTCTCTGAAGTCAGAATTTCAAAATGGACTATGGTTGTTTTTTAAACGGACGCTTCAATTGTTGAAATTAAACTGAAATTAGACTTCAGAAAAAGGAACTACGAAGTACGAACTACTCCACACAAAACAAAATTATCCGTCCCATGTATAATAGACTACTTCCGTTATTTATACCTTTCTCTCTTCTAATTGGTTTACTAACTCGATGCAGCTTGACGTCATCGAGGTATAAGCCAATAAGATTCTTCACTCGATCTAATGAAAATCGCAAAGATGACGATGACGATGATGATGAATGGGTGATTTTAATAGGGCTCCTCGGCCTTGGAGGCCGGGAACCCTAAAAATAAAAATTTAAAAACTGATGGTTAGCAAAACACCCTTTTTGCCTTGAATTTATTTGAATGATTACAGTATTATTTTCTTTGTATGTTTTTATCACTATTTTTTCGGATCTAAATCTTTCAGGAACGAAAACAATCTGATTGGTTAATTTTTGTATACACCTAAAAATGACGTCATTTTTGTGTATACACAACCCAACCTGAACGCAACCCTGGAGTAGTTAGGGTATTTTTAGTAGGCAGGTAATCCGTACCTACAAATTTAAGCGAAGAAAAATTGAAAAATGCAGAGATTTTCTGATTTTGTAAGTCAAAATTACTGATTTTTTCTGATAAATGGGGCATTGATTGAGAAAGTAGTGATTTTTGACCGAAAAATCTGTGAAAAATCACTTCACCGAATAAAAAATACAGAATTTCTGCAAATTCAACTGATTCAAATTTAGAGAGTGGTATGTTTATTTAAGAAATACTGTTCGAGCGAAGCAAGGGCAATTTTTTTAAAAAAATCATACTATTTTTTGACTTTTTTATGATAAAAAAATCTCCTTGCCAAGCTAGGGGAGGGGGGGCTTGGGTGCGCTTATGCTTCGATTATAAAATAAGTTCTATCTTTTTAAAAAGAGTACGTCCATCGTTGCTTCTAAAAAAGTTTGAGAAAATTCAACTTATAAAAAAATGTGGAAAAAATATAAATTCGGAAAATTTTTTAAAAGAATTGAGAAAAGAGAATTTGAAAAAAAATCAAGGAAACTAATTTTGTGACCTTGAAAATATTTTGATAAGTTATAAAAATTTAAAAACCTAAAAGAAAATTGGAGTTGGAAAAAATTTGAAAAAATTAAAAAAATTGTTAGGCGTTGTGCGATAAGAGACCATGTGGTGAGAAAAAAATCGAACATGAAATTCGCCTTATTCGCCTAGAAAACACTTATTTTCTTTACGAATCATGCAAAATTTGACATTCGATTTTTTTCACCATAAGGTCCTTTATTGCACAACGCCTCACAATTGAAGAAAATTCGAATTTTGAAAAAATCAATGCTGTGAAAACGAAATTATTTGGTCGCTGTTGCAACTTTTTTAGGGATTCGCGGTTTTCTGTGGTTTTCCTTTTCAAAAACGTGTTAGTGTCAAATTTCTTCTCATCCACAACCAAAATCCATTCATTTGCATTTCAATTTTTTTTCTTTTCGTTTTTGATATTTTTAAAAAAGTTAGGTATGACGATTTTTATTAAAAAATAACAATGCTCTCTTTAAAACCAAGGAACATTTTGGAATTTTAACAAAAATTTATCAAAAATTTACCTTGAAAGAAATTTACTTGTTTTTTCGTTTTTCTTTTGGTTTTTGCAAAACTTAAAATAATTCTGAGGAAATTACAGGATGTACTTACCTATCTATATGGGATTCGGGTAGGGCAAATAAATAAATTCTTTCCATAGCGCAAAAAATATAAAAAATGTTACCTAGAAATAAATATTAAAGTAGGTAATGTGAATTTGAGTTATAATTTATATCAAAATTCAAAAATAACTGTCGAGTGTAACTAATTTTTTAATACTAATGAAAGTTGAATTCTCGCCATCAGATATAACAAAAAGCGAACCAAAAAAATTTTTTTGCTTTTCCTGCCCGAATTAGACGTACTGACCTACTTACTTACACCCTGTAATTTTAATTGAAAAATTGAGACTTCTGAGCTTAAGAAACATTTAGAAAAAATTTTGAGCGTGAAAAAAAATCATAATAACCGAAGTTGGAAAACCTTCCGAGAAAATGAACTTCGAAGTTCGAACTATTGGAAAAAAAGGCAAGAAAAAAATTCGTTCTTCTGTGATAATTAGACTCACATTGTGTACGTGTCTGTCTGATGTACTGCGCATGCGCTACTTGATGCACCAAACGTATGTAGACACGTTATCAAACCTTATCAGTTGTGTTGTCTGGTGTAATAATTTCGTTCGTTCGGTTTCAAAGTTGTAAATAATTAAAACATAGGTTTATCCGATATCCAATCGAGTTGACTTTATTTTCCACATTTTTGGTTGTTTATTAAAATTAAATCTACATCTCAAATTCATTTTTTAATCGTTTCCGGGGTCTCAATACATTTTCAATCCGAATTTCAATTACGCACTGATTCGTTCATTTTGGCGACCTAATTGATTCACAGATAAGCCGCGTCTCATCGTCGGAATAATGGTAGTTATTGATAAAAATAGTGTAATAAATTAAATTGATTGTGTTTCGCATCGTTACGTAGGAAAAAAGAATACTCTAATAACTATTTATCTTTATATTCTGTTATACAACCTTCAAGGCTGCCATTTACAATGATTAGTTCGAAATACTTGGTGTGTTTGATGTTATTCTCGAGTTTGACTGTACTCACCGCGAAGAAATTTGAAAAAGAGGGCGAGAAGCCGGCCTGGGCCAAGAAAGATATCAGAGACTACTCCGAAGCCGATCTCGAACGTTTATTAGATCAATGGGAGGTATGTAATGTACATAAATAAGTTATCTTCAGTATACATACATAGGTACTTATAATTTGTTATCTAACGAACTATTAAACGAATGTGAACGATAATCGTTGTAATTAATTTTATAGGAAGACGAAGAACCTTTAGAACCTGACGAGTTACCGGAACATTTAAGACCTCAGCCGCAAATAGACCTCAGTAACGTACGTGTTCCTGGCTTAATACAAATATGTATCAAATCTGGTGTTTATTTCGACGTGTTTTCGTAGATTAAGAACGCTGATCCCGAAGATTTGATGAAATTGAGCAAAAAAGGTAGAACTTTGATGACCTTTGTTAAAGTATCCGGTAAACCTACGAAAGCTGAAACCGAAGAATTGACTAAATTGTGGCAAACTAGTCTGTGGAATAATCACATTCAAGCTGAAAGGTATCGTTTTGTATTCTACGGATTCTGCTTGTGTTAGTATTGGACAAGACGAGATTCTAATGCTATCTGTGAACTATTTAGATACTTAATTGAAGACGATCGAGCAATATTTATGTACAAAGATGGATCTCAAGCATGGACTGCTAAAGATTACTTAATCGAACAAGAACGCTGTGATACCGTTACTATCGATAGCAAAGTGTACGAAGGAAAGCATCGTAAAGTACGTTGGATTCCGGTCTATCGATAATACAGGTCGACGTTTTTAAACTTCTGAAATGCTGTTTGAAGTTTAATGGGTGATATTTATTGTATTTTTCACGCTGATCACGAGAAAAATAGGGAAAAAATTCCATAACTCAAGGATTTTTCATATATTGAATTTTTTGTTGAACGGGTTTTTAATTTTTTGATAATTTTTGACACTAAAGTCGATTTTATGAGAAGAGGAAGGATTCTACGAAAAAAATGAATAGAACATGAATCGTAGAGCGTAAAATTTCCTTTCCGTAGAGTTCAATTAGTTTTTTCCTGGGAGGCATTACTTTCGAAATATTTTAGTTCAAAATTCAAAGTTCAACTTTTTTTAAAAAAATTGAAAATATCTCAAAAACCAAGCCTCCTAAGAAAAAACTAATTGGACTCTACAGAAAGGAAATTTTACGTTCCACAATTTTTATTTTATTCATTTTTTTCGTAGGACCCTTTCTTTCCCCAGAAAATCGACGTTAAGGGTCAAAAATTACATTAAAAAATGTAAAACAAATTTTCAACGAAAAATTTCAATTATGAAAAATCTTGACATGCTGGAATTTTTTTACATAAAAAAATTCAGGGTGTCTAACGGTCCTGATAGTCAAGATTTTTTAAAAAAAAGTCATGCGGGTACTGAAAAGTCAAGCTTTTTTTCAAAAACCAAAAAAAACTTCCATTTACCCGTGATACCTGAATAGTTTTTTTAAAAGTTTTAAAATTGAAAAATTTCAGTTAATATTCGTTTTGAGGCTCTATTTTTTTTTTTTTTTTTTTTTTTTTTGAAAATCACAAAATTTTCTAATCTTAGCCTTCGCTTTGCTCGGGAATATAAGGTCTAAATTTATACAAGAGATAGGGGCAAAGATTTCGCCTCCCTTTTAATACTAAAAGATTGATTAAAACAATGAAGAAATTTTAGCTTTTGAATGCCTTTTTCTACAAAAATTTTCGCCATCGCTTCGCTCGGGTTCAGTGAATTTACACTATTTTTTTCAAAATAATGGTATGAACCTTCCTCATTTCCAGCCCAGACAATTGATATTTTCGTGTGAAAAAAATTGTGTTTCTCATTTATAAAAAGACTCAGTAACGATCTCGATTGGAATACTTCAAAAATGTTTCGATTTTTTGGAAGGAGATCTAGAGATGAGTTCATAGATATAGTTTTTTTTTGGAAATGAAAACATTACACAAAAAAGCACGAATTTTAATAAAAGAATTTCAGATTCTGGGTGCTAAATTTCGCCCTTGCTTCGTTCGGGCTCAGTGATTTTATACAATTCTTTTTCAAAAATCAAAATTATGATATAAACTCTTCTCTTCCATCTCAGGCGATTGAATATTTTGAAACGGAAAAAAATTTCTCGTTCTAATTTCTTAGAAGACTTGAAGGCGATCTCAAATGTATGATGGGAGGGGAGGGGATAGCCCTCAAAAAAGTCATTCCAAAAGGTCAAGCTAAGTCAAGATTTTATTTTTAACAAAAAATTCCAATATGATGAAAAATTCTGACGTGCTGGAATTTTTTCACTAATTTTCTCGTGATCAACAAGGGTGCCAACACCGATATTGAAAAAGCACTAAATTTCTGTCCTACAAAAAGAAGCGAAATCAGGGCCCTGAGGAGAAATTGACAAGCCAAAAAAACACAACTATTTGTAAAACCATAAACAATAACCAAATTTTCAATATTTGGCAAAAAAATCACTGAATTCCAAAAGCGATGAAAAAATCGCAATTTTGACGAAAAAGATATGAAATCACTACTTTTTTTGAAAAATCATCACTAAATTACTACTTTTTTTTCAATGGTCGAAAAATACAACTTTCAGTGATAACTCCCTCTACTATTGGCAGCCCTGGACTGATCAGCGCAATTTTTTTTTCGTTTTGATCGCTCCTTTTAGTCTGAAATTTAGTGTTGATTTTAAAATTTCTCGATCGCACTAAATTTGAGACTGAAAACAGTGATCAAAACGAAAAAAAGAAAAATAATGCTGTTTGCAATTTAATGAGTAATTGTTATAGTATTTTTCGCGCTGATCGCGAGAAAATTAGTGAGAAAATTCCAACATGTCAGGATTTTTCATTGAAATTTTTTGTTTTACATTTTTTAATGTAATTTTTGACTCTTTAAATCGATTTTCGGAGGAAAGAAATGATCATACGAAAAAAATGAATAAAACAAAAATTGTGGGACGTACAATTTCCTGTCTGTAGAGTCCAATTAGTTTTTTCTTAGGAGGCTTGGTTTTTGAGATATTTTCAATTTTTTTTTAAAAAGTTGAACTTTGAATTTTGAACTAAAATATCTCGAAAGCTAAGCCTCCCAGGAAAAAAAAACTAATTGAACTCTACGGAAAGGAAATTTTACGCTCTACGATTTATGTTCTATTCATTTTTTTCGTAGAACCCTTCCTTTTCTCATAAAATCGACTTTAATTGTCAAAAGTTATCAAAAAAGTAGAAAAACTGTTCAGCAAAAAATTCAAATTGTAAAAAATCCTTCGATGGTGAAATTTTTTCACTATTTTTCTCATGATTAGCGTGAAAAATACTATAAAAATCACCCATCAATCTTGAAACAGCATTTTCCACGTCGACCTGTGTAACAATATGCTTGCTTAGCCAATTCTAAACGATTTCTGTGTTTTCCAGGGCTCGTCTCAAGTACATTCCGAACTATAATCAATAATCATGATCAAAAAACTACAAAATAACCTACTTTACGTCATATCCTACTTGGATGTATTGGCTGTAAGTTTAATCATTCCTTTGTTCAACCAACATCTCCAATCAATCGGTATATCCAATGTTAAAATCGGCCTCATCGGATCCGTCTACTCAGCCGTCCAATTCTTCGCCAGTCCCATCATGGGCCACTGTAGCGACGTCCACAGCAGCAAACGAGTCCTTATCGTTACTCTCCTAATATGCTCCATCTGCTACCCAATCATGGGCCGAGCTACCACGTTCGTTTCAATGCTAGCTATCAGATCGATCATCGGATTCGTTAAACATACTCAGCTGCTATGCAAGAACTATATCCAAGAAAGTACCGATGACGAAAAAGAACATTTCCGTATATTCGGCAACTTGAACGGATTCACTTCGTTGGGTTACATTATCGGTCCAGTCATCGCAGGATATGTGATCGATATGCAGGACGGATATGCGTTCATGTGCTGCGTCACCGGAGCCCTGTTCGCTCTAAATGCCCTGATTTCGTATTATTTGAAACCCGGAGCTAAGAAGAAGCCCCACGAACGTCTGAGTGCCGATTTTATCACCAGCTTTAGGAAAATACCTTGGTCTATATGTTGGGATATTTTTTTACTCAAGTGTTTAGCTGTATTTGCCATGTTCTCGTTTTATCTTAATTATCATACCGCGACCACGACTCGATATGGGACTACGTCTGTACAGAATGGGTACTCGTTATCGTTGCAGGGGCTGGTTAGAGCCCTGGCTGCGTTCTTTATCCATAAAATATTCGATCTGTTCCCCAATCACCTGAGTGCTTCGCAGAAGATGCGAATTATCTATGGTATCTTAATCGTCACCTTTTCGGCGTTGTATTTTTCGTCTTCGTTTTACATGTTCCTTGTGTTTTTGGTGCCTTTGAACGTGTGCCTGTGTTTTATCAGGATTGTCAATCATGATGCCCTGGTTGATCGAATCAAGGATCATCAGAAGGGGATTATTCTTGGAGCTTTTAATAACGTCACTGCTGTGTGTAGATTTATTCTGCCCTTGTGCTCGGGATATATCGTCGATGTATTTGGGTACGATGGGTCGTATTTTATTTCTATTTTGTCTTTGGTAGCTGGCTTGGTTATCATAAGTGTGCACAGTGTGAGACAAAAAGTCGATTAGGGGTAATTTTTAAAATACTTGAACAAATATGGTTACCAATACTTTTTTTCAACGTTTTTTTTTGTACACGTTAGTTCCACGTTGTCATTCCATTTGCCAGGTTAGCGAACTTACGATAGACTAAGTCCTAATTATTTTTGCCAAAAATGGGATTTCGAAGATCTAAGTAGAAATTTATTCAAGTACAATTTTTTCAATTTCTTTAATTCTAAATTTTTTCAAAATTGAATTCAATTTTAAATTTTTTTCAAATGTACAATATTTTTACTTAATTTAAATTTTCTCAAAATTTTACCATTTAAATTTTTTTAAATTTTACATTTTTTTAAATTTCTTTCAATTATTGAGTTGGAAGAGATTTTGAAAAGCATAAAATTTGAAAATTTTTCCAATCAAAATATTAAAAAAATTCAAGTTTTTGAAATTTAAAAAAATTTAACTTTGTTTTTCAAAATTTCTTTCAACTCTATGCGTGATTAAATTTTTTTAATTATAAAAATATAAAATTGAAAAAAAAACTTGGCATCAAAGGAATTGAAAAATTTAGAGTTGAAAGAATTTGAACTTAGAATAAATTTGGACGTAAATCGTCGAAATTCTAATTTTTGAAAAAATAATCCGCAGCTGGTGACGATAGGAAAATGTTGTCATTTTGTTATCTTGCCTTGTATACGAACGAGATATTTGGCCGGTGACGTCATCGATTAATAATTTTGGTACCGATAGTGCTCTCTTTTTGTTTGATTGTATTCTAAAGGACTGCGGTGAATCATTCAGGATTTTTACGGTGGAGGGGAAAGGAAGAGAAAGATCTTATGGTTAGTTCCGAAACGAGTCGAGGTGTCCGGCGTCAATTATTCTTCATAGCATTATTCGTGATATTATTTTTTACTTTGTTTGTATCTAAGTTTGCGTAAGTACGTATTTTGTTGTAAATATACTTAATTTTCTTTGGTATTTCATCGTGTTTCAGTTATTTACGCAAAGAGTGATTGTCAAGTGTGCGAAATTTCGAATTCGGACGTGTAATTTGTTCCGCCAGGTGTTTTTTTCCCGATAATTAACGATAATTTGTAGCTCGTGTAATTGAAGAATTTTTAAATTGAAATTTTTTCGAATTAATTGTTGGATTGGTATTCGTGTTTGTCATTTTATTGTTTTCGTTATTTTTTACGATTTTTTTTTCATTTTACAGTGTTGCCGGTTTCCTGTAAATTTTACGTGATTATTCCGAGGGATCGAGGTGGCTGAATATCGAGATGAAAGTGAGTAATAATATGATGAATTATTTGAAATTACATGTGAATGACGTGAATGTTTATTTAATGCTGATTAGCATTTTTTGTGATAATTTTCCTGTGTTGGATCAATGCCTTATCTCATTATCTGTGTTGGTTTGTGATAAAGTCGAAATAATTATTGTTGATTGAATTCAATTTTAAATTAATTTTCACCATGATAATGGTCTCTTTAATTTTGTTGAAAAAAAACGAAACTTTAAAAATGATTAAATGCCTTACATATTTTGTTAAATTATTTTCTAAAATACGTACAATGATTCTAATCATCTATGTAAATGTGATTTTATCACAGTCAATTCTAAAAATTGAAGTTGGATGATCCAATAGGTACCCAATTTTACCTTTTTCAATTAAAATATGATTAAAAATTGGATATTCTAAACGAGAAAGTGATTCTAACAAATGATTCAATTAAAAATCTAATTTTGGAGAGATTTATTCAAAAAAAAAATGAAAATGAAAATAAAGTCATGAAAAATTAATAATTATTGGTACTTAGACTTACTTACTTCATGACTTCTCATTAAAGATAATGAATGAAAAAAGAAATATAATATTTAAAGTTTGGTTAAAATTATTAATATGAAATAATTACAGATAATTTTTTGTCGATTATTGCGTTGAATTTGCCTATAAAAAGAATAACGACGACAAAACAACACAGTAGCTATAGGTTCTGAGAGAACGTAACGTGTTTTTTTAATATCTTGTCAAATACCTCCTTTTTTTCACAATTCTCTCATTTCGTGTATTTGACCGAATTTATTTCATACGTATAAAATAGTAACTAAAAATTAAATATTTTCGGGGTTTATTTAAAAATAATTTTTAAAAATTTGAAGATCATATCACATAAAAAACGTAAGCCTAATATTCACATTAACACACAAATATCATTCATCCGAAGTAATAAAGACGTATTTTGAGAAAATAAATCTTTTTAAATATAAAACAAAAAATGACACTTGAAGAAATTCTTAAGTTTTTCAACGATTTTTTTTTAGCACAATCGTGATTTCGGAATACTGAATTCATTTCTAAACCTCTCAAAGTCTCTACTTTTCAAAAATATGAATGTTTTTATTATTCAACTCTTAATTTTATTTCATCAATGTTCAACTTTTAAAAATCCACCTCAAGTTATGATGTTTCAAGATCTGGAAATTTTTGTTGTTAAGCTGTAACTTTGATGCTAAAAACGTCATCACAGCAATTGCAAAATTCTCTCAATTTTTCCACATTTCGACTTTGTATTAGTTTTTGAAGCCTTTGAATCTATTTCTAGGATCATTCGGATCCTAAATCTAAAATAGATGACTCGATGGCTCGTTGGCTGTGGGATGGATTGGAAATTACAATTTTTTTACATTATTAATTTTGAGCTCTGTTTCCAATTTTATTATTTTAAGAAACCAAAACGTGGTTCAAGAGGGACTTTGACCCAAAATTTTGAATTTAATATAAAGAAGCAAGTTTTACGACTTCTGAATTTTTTTTCTGGGGTATTTTTAGACTTGAAGCCCAAAGAGGTAGAAAGAAAGAAAGGGAGGGCAATGGTGAGGGCAAAAGAATTAATCATAAACTGAAAATGTTTGTATTGATTTAGTTACTAAATTTAATGAGTCCGTTTCTGATGTCATTCCATCAAAAATACGAGGTGGCCGAGGGAGGAGTGGAGAACTCGATTCAAAATTTTGGAAAGTCTTTAATTTTATTTTAGAGATCATGTTTAATGACTTTCGAGATAATTTCGAATTGAATTCTCAAAAAGCTGTGGGGGGGGGATTAAAGTGTAATTCTGGTTTAAGTGTCAAAATTCATGTTTTTTAATTTTTGACTTTCTGATTTTTTTTGTAATATAATTTAACTAAAATGATTAAAAGTCTCAAAGGGGTAGGGTTGATACTCAAAATTTTGGAAAAATTTTATTATGTATCTTAATGCATATTTTTTTGACTCCTGGATTCATAATATTGACTATTTTTGTAAATTTAGCCCCTTTTCATAGGTAATCTTTATGTTTTATTTTAATTTGTATCATCAAAAACTGATCCGAACTCCGAAGCTTCGTTCGATAACGTTAAACATTTTGAGCATTGATTTTCCATTTTCCCCCCTTTTTTTTTTTATTTCAGATTTCCTTTGACTTTTTCATCCAAAATCGTTTACAAAATAATGAATTTTATAATGGACTTTGTAATTCCAACCCATTACCAGAAAAAAAGAAGAATTTCTAAAAAAAAAAACACTTTGATATCCAATTTGAATTTTTTTCAAAATTAAATTAAATTTTTCATCTTATTAGATCACGTCAGAAATAGATTTGGTATGGCAAAAAATAAACATTTTGATTCCTCAACTTTACACGATAGCATCGAAAAACGACGAATTTCGGTTGTAGGACTCCTCCTCCCCTCCCCTCCTGTAGGTCATGTTTTCAGTTAATTTTTGGGATAATTAATTAGTTGATACTCGTAATTGATGAATTTAAGCAACTTGACGAAAAGCAAAAATTTCAAAAAAAATGATACCACATTCAAAGGGCGATAAAAGCCAACAAAGTAGAGGCAAAAAAACTAAAACTAAAATTTTTTCAAGATACCACCTTATTACTCCGAATGTTCGATATGATCACAATCGTTATCAGTCTTTCAATTAATTTTACTTTTTTTCGATTTACCAAACACTGCCTTGGCCAGTGATTTAATCACTTTTCGTATCAAGTAAATGCTAATAAATAACGCAATCAGTACGAATGCTATCACATCGAGTAATAAATATTGGTACCACTCGAGCTGAGTAGAAGCTACTCTGAGATGATCAGCTCCTTTATGTCGTAATACGTATTCGGTCCAAAAAACAGCGTTATCTGTCGGTGACACTGGTCGGTCTCGAAACACCGATGATAATTTTTTAGCGTTTTCATGGTATCTGTTCATAATAAAACGAAGAAAACAAATTAAAAATTTCAAGTCTTGAAACGAACGTTGATTATTACTAATGATATATTGCTCGTATACTTCTTATTATTCAGTATTGTTTTAATCTTCTCCAATACGTGTTCGGTTGTGATATCATCGTACCATAGGAGTTCTCCGGCTCCTGCTGCTTGAATCGTTTTTATGTTCATTTTTTGGTCGCCGTAGAATGGTATGCCGATTAATGGAACTCCTTCGTAGACCGCCTCGTTCAAACCTAATGCTCCTCCGTGTGTTATAAACAACTTAATGTTTGGATGAGCTACAAACATTCATTAAAAATTTTTAGTACCTAATTTGGAAAATTTTATGAAAAAAGTTGACGATTTTTTTTTTTCGTATTTGTACCTAGAATATCTCTCTGTGGCATCCATTTCTTGATCATGATGTTATCCACTTTGTTGGGCAACGTGTCGTTTTCCCATTTCCATAGAACACGTTGAGGGAGCTGGCGAAAAGCATTGAGAAAAGATTGGCGAATGTGAACTGGCATGGTTTTGGCTCTCAGCAGTGATCCTAGGCAAAAATAGATCACTCCGTGGGTCGATTCGTTGATGAATTTTTCGATATCCTGGAATGAATGAATGTGAAGTGTATTGATTAAAATAATACGTTTATTGTAATCATTTTGAGTAATATGAAAAATATGATTTGGTGTCATAAATGCCCTCCACCGTGAAAAAATTCAAGAAATGGGGCTCTAAAATATACCTTCTCACAATTTTTCAAGAATACAACCAAAGAGAAAAAGGGGAAGTTAAGGGAAGCAAAATTGTGCTTTGAATTGGAAAAAATTAAGTTCAGTTGAAATTTTTTTGAAAATTTGATCAAAAATTGAAATATTTATCAATTTGACTTTTAAGTTTTGAAGATTTTTCAAAAAAAAACGAATTCCTCCCAAGGTCATATTTTTTTCAGAAATTGTGGATTTTAATTTAACGTTTCCTTTTAAATTCGAGGTAGGAAAAATTCATATAGGGCTGTTGAAACTACGCCATCCAAGGTCATATTTTATCAAAAAGTAATGAACTGGTGGGGAAAAAACATACATTTTGTAGGTACGTATTTATACGGAATTTTCATGAATTTATCAACTTCATTGCTAAAAAAATGAAGTTTTGTGACAATTGTGAAAATAATAAAATTTATAGCTATAAAAAAATTCTTTGAAAATTTAAAATTTTTCACCAGTTCAATTGTGACGTCAGTTTCAACAGCCCTATAATATTTTTCGCATGTATATTTTTACTTGGGGAGAGGGGGGGGGGGTAAGTTTTTGTTTTAAGAGAGAAATAACGAGGAAAATTACATTTTAAGTCGAAAAATCTGAGTAAGTAAATAGATTTCATTCGGGAATTTTTGATTTTTACCCCCTTCCCCCTCAAAAATTCCAAATCGGTTCTTTCTTTAAATTTTATTAATTTATATTTCGAATTGTGAACTTTTGACGAAATAATACCACTGCAGCAACTTTTCCTTTTTATGCAAGATGGCAAAATTTCTATGAATTACCCTTTTTGAAAGAAATTTTGTCTATTTTTCATAATATTAGATTCAGATGAAAATTATTCATGAGCTATTTTGAAGTATCAAACTGAAGTTCAACAAAGTCTTTTGAGTTTTGCAAAATTCGAATTTTGAAGGAGTTCGGTATATCAACACCAACATGTCCGAAAAAAATCGATCGTGTGAGGAATCATTCTTTTTTTTAAAAATTCCCTCAATAACTTGAAAGTCATTTACCTGTTGGTAAATTTTTTTAGATCAAACCCATCACCCTCTCTCTAAGTATCTACATAATTATAAACCTTGAAACAGGACGATTTTGTTTTGTGTAGTGCTCTTGCTTTTTCCAAGTCCAAAATAATTTAATTTTCTCAAAATTTTTCCAATTTTGAATTTTTTCCAGAAGTTATTCGTGTTTTTTTCTGTTCCAAAATGTTTTCGAAATTCTCAACTTCCCAAAATTCTTTTAAAATATTTCTTAGATCAAATTTTCTAAAAAATTTTATTTGTTTTTTTTTCAAGTTTTTTCAACTCCAATTGAAATGACGTCACAAATAAATTTTTTTCAACGTCTTTTCGTGATGAAACTAAAGTTTGTCTGGTTGAAAAGAAAGTTCGGAGTTGAATGAAATCGGAAAAAAGATCCATTAGCTTTTAAAAAATTTAAAATTTTAAAAGAGTTGAGAAAATTTAACTTAAGGAAAAATTTAAACCCCTTGAACTTGGAAAATATTTTGAATAAATTTGTGAAAATTCGAGAACTAAAAAAAATTGAGGAAACTGAGTGAAAAATATTTTGAATGAACTGTAGACAGTGTAGACATTTAAAAATGTTGAAAAAAATTAGAGTGAAGTAAAAAAATTGAAGTAACCAAAGTGGAAAATTTTGTTCAAAAATTGAAAAAAAAATTAATAATATTTAAAATTTAAAAAATTTTGAGAAAATTTGAAATTGAAAAAAAATGTTAAGCATTTATGAAATTGAGAAAATTTTTTAAATTTCAAAACTGAAAAAAACTTAAGAAAAATGAATTCGAAAAAAGTCTAAAAAAATTTTGACTTGCAAAATAACAAAATCCGTCACCCAAATTATACTTTTAATTTTTGTCAACATTCATCTTCGAATCACCTACGTACTAAAATAAATCTCACCAAATCTTACCTTCGGCAAAGGAGCAGTTTCTTTGATATGAATACCTCCCACTTCGACCACACTGGGCACCAAAGGTCTCGGCGAATTCATACTAAAATGACTAAATGACAGTATCATACTCGTATTTTTCGCTATCTCTTCGACCGGAGGAATCGACGACCCCAGATATTTATGGACCAACTCGTCAGTCCTCGGACTCCAAATAAATTTCTGGTAAAATTTCGACATAACATAGGCAGCCGTATTATACAGCCTTTGATAGAAAGTCGAATGATGCTCGAGCAAAATATCATTAAAAGGAAAAGGTATAAACGAAGGATTATCAATATTTCCAACTCGATCCGATAACCAAGGCAGGATAGGCAATGAGGTAAATAACACAAAAGGAGTATCCAGCAGATACGGAAAAGGCAGCAAAGCATCGCTGCAGAATGCTTCGGTGATAATCAAATCGTATTTTTCTTTCGTCTTGGCCAATTGCTGGACCGGTTTGCAATTCAAAATGTGCTCATGGAGGTCTGGAATTATTCTGAAAAAATCTATCAAATGGAAAGCACTCTTGTAATTGGTTGATGCGTATTCAACGTCGAATACGATTTCGGGAATATGCAGGCAGTCGCTGGAATCGATCTCGTGGTAGTTTGTGATATTTTTATTCTTCGGAAATGAAGTCATTACGGTGAGATCGTGTCCTCGATTGGCCAGCTCCAATAATAAGGCGTCAAATGCTATAAAATGACTTTTCAGGGGGTAAGGGAACAGGGCCAGGATTCGAGATGCGTCGCAAAAGTCCGGATACGACGCCGGTAATAACAGAAGCATGAAGTATAGCATCATTTTGCATTATGGTCGATCTGAAAATATACCCAGGTGTTTGAGTATCGTTGATAAGCTTGTTTTTTGTATGCTTTAATAGCTAATAAAATTTTTTCACGCTGGTTAGGTAACACGAGTCGAATTTTATACGTTTTATGTTTTGAAATTTCGTATTTTATTATCGATTAAAGCGAAAAAATTGAACCGAAGCCAAGAAATCGAAGGAAAAAAACAAGCTCGAAATACTGGTGTGATTTTTACTTACCCTGCGAGCATATGCACTGGATTGGTTTTCACGAGTAGGGCACCAAACTGAACGATTTTAAAATGCACCAACGTACGCGATAGTTTTACGAGCCTGCTGCGATTACAATTAGTTGAAATAAGGAAGTACTAAGTATAACTAGGTACACCGATTACGATTAGTAATCATGTCACATGGTTGGCTCGTTTACTTCTCTCCTTCAGTAGATCGGTAATCTGTTTAACGAGTTATGTTACATGTGCCATTGATATATTCGAATGTACTGACTGAAGATCTATAGCGCGAAAATTATCTATTTACTTGGTCAAGAAGTGTAACCGGTTTGCGAAATGATTTTAAAAACTAATAACTAATTCGTCGCGCGGTAGCGAGAGAAAAAAAACACTACGATGTTGGTTTACGATTCTGTACTTATGTGTGAGATATATTGTAATCATCAAATACGACCGAGGCGCTTATTATTTCTCAAATTTGAACTTTAACCTTGGCACCAAAGGACAATAGGTGATAGACGTTCAGATATTGCGTCCCAGTTTTTTTTATTACTTGCGAGCTTTCTGTGGATATGGGTTCGTAGAAGGGATATCTTATCGTAATTTCTTATGTTGGCCCAGATAGAAAAATTTCAAGCTTTTCTCTGCATAATGTGGACATTGTTTGTAAATATACTGCTGCTTATCAATTGGAAAAAAATTTAACTTGGTTATTTGATAGGTATGAAAGTAGCGAGGTAATTTAGAATTAGAAAAGCATTGAAATGAATTTGAAAAAAAAATGCAAAAATTTTGTCTATAGGTACATTTTAAATAATATGTACGAGTATTTAAATCCTGCCTCCCTTCAAGACCATGCAGAGAAAATTGGGGTCCCGAGGAAAAAATGTATGAGCAAAAAAAGTCTTGAACGTCGATATACTACTTGGTTAGGCACATAAGCGCACCCAAAGGGGGGCTCAGGGGGCTCGAGCCCCCCCCCCCTTAAGCTCGGACAGGAGATTTTTTTATTGGAAAAATGTAAAAAAGTGAATTTTTTGCTCTTGAAACATGATTTTTCAAAAAAATTTCGCCCTCGCTTCGCTCGGGCACAGTGGCGTAACCAGAAATTTCTCAAGGAGGGGGTCCAAAATGTCATGATTTTTGAGAAATTGTAAGTTCACCTCCCCCCCCCATCAAATTTCCTTTTACTATAAAAACACAAAATTCAAACTTTATTAAATTTTCATGCGATTTGCATAGCACATTTAAGGAAAAAAACTGATGATAATGTAATCTTGGAACAAACAACTTACATAGGTACTAATTATTTTGGCCTTAAAAGCCAATACAAATACCTAATAAATCCAAGAATTGGCGTCAGAAGCTTTTTTGGGGAGGGTGCAAAGTGGGTATGAAGACTTGGAATATTAAAAGGGAACTATTTTTTGCATTGTTGATTCAAATAGTTTATAGAATTAGCAATTTCTTTCATGCCCGAGCGAAGCGAGGGCGAAATTTTGAGAAAATTTGATTTTTAATGCTTCAAAAAGGCATTTTTTACATAAATTCCTGACTATAATTATACATAATTATCAAATGTGATTTCTTTCATGCCCGAGCGAAGCGAGGGCGAAGCTTTGAGAAAATTAGATTTTTCATGCTCCAAAAAGGCACTTTTTCACGTAAGTTTCTGACGCCAAGGGGGGGGTCCAGACCCCCTGGACCCCCCCCCCCCCCCCGTGGGTACGCCACTGCGTCGGGCAGTATTTCAATCCTTCTATTTTAATCATTGATGATTTTTCACCGATTTTTCGGTCAAAAATCACTGATTTCTCAATCAATTCCCAATTTGTTAGAAACAAATCAATAATTTTGACTGAGAAAATCAGCAAAAAATAACTGAAATTCCGTAATTTTTTAATTTTACTTGGCTCAAATCCGTTTATGAATTATCAACCTAATGAAAATACCTTTGACTATAGGAAAATACCCTGACTACGCCAGCGTCACGGAAATAACAAGTTACTGAATTGTTTCATTGAAATTTCAGCCTCCCCCCCCCCTATTTTTTCCAGAATTCTGAGCTCCTCCCTTAAATAATTTCTGGGTGCGCTTATGCTAGGCAACATTTTTGGTTTTGAGGGCCTTCACAGTGAAAATACTATATTTTTAGTTTTTTAGCCGTAGCTGACCCTGGCATGGCGGGCCCAGAGGAAACTTCACCTTTCCCTCCTTCCTGTACAGTAGGGCGGGCCGAAAAACCAAAAATTCAAAATTTTGAAAATTTTGAAAAAATTCCAAACTGACTAAAATTAATTTTAGAGCTTATGTAGTGACTATCTAGACCAAAAAGCACATTTTTTTTGAAAAAATCAGTGTTTTATAACTTTTTTCAATTTTTTTCAGAGGTAAAGAAGTACATAATATGTGTCATTCGCTGAGAATAGGGACGCTCTATTATAATTATTTTCTCGAATTCATTTTTTCAAATTATTTTCGAAATAAGGGTAAGGTGCCCCATTATCGCCTAGTGCCTAATGTCGACCACCTCGTCTATCTCCGGCGCTATGGGCGATAGCGAGCCGAAAAATTTTTTTTCATATTCTTCATCGAAAATCCGAAAAAATAAGACCACTTGAAAGCCAAAACTCGCGGAGAAAAATAGAAAAGAAGAATTCGGAAGGCCAAAAACTTTTTTTAGCAATTTCTTGCACGCCTTGAAATTCTTTCTTGAAATTATTGAATTAAATGTTTCTAATATTTTTGCAATTGAAAAAGTTCAAAGTTTCTGATGTAATTATCACATTTTAATAATTACAACTTTAAGTTAGAAAAAAATCACTCAAAGTTCAATTTTATGGTGTGCCCCATTATCGACCACCTATAAATCTTATGTAATTTGTTGTTTTTAAGCGATTTTGTTTTTTTCAATTTTCTCGAATTTTGGTCGTAGGGTTGTCATTTTGGTCTCAAATTGTTCATCTGTGAAAGAGGAACACGAAAAAAATGTTTTCCAGCAGATTTCGTTCATACCGGACAAAATCAGTCGGTGGTCGATATTAGGAACCCAAAATTTCGACCTCGCATTTTGACATGTCTCAGAAAAAAATTCCTAAAAAATACTAAATTTTTTCGGATGACCACGGAGCTTTCCAAAATTGTAGGAGAAGGATGTAGGTATCCATTAAGCCATCAATGATATTTCCAGCCCTTAAACTTTTGAAATGGTGAGACTTCAAAAAAAAGTGGGCGATAATGGGGCACCTTACCCTTATATGAACATTGGGGATAATTAAATGATGTAAGTAATTAAATTTATTTTTGATTTTTACGAATGAATTTGAATAAAATGAGTGCTATTGATAAATTTGACGCCATTTATAATGGTAAGATGAAAACTAAAAGTGAAACTATTCAAAAGAATTTAGTTCAAATAACTAAATAAACCATAAGAAATGAAAATGTAAATGATTTAGCATAGCAAAATAATGTGACAATTCAAAAAAAAATTATCAATTCCAAAATCTTACAAAATTTTTCAATATTTTTTCACTTTTTTGAACCTTTTTCTGTTTGTTTTTTACATTTTACCAGAGTTAATAAACGTTTTTGAAAAAAACACTACCCATTCCATCTTATTCTACATACTTTGAAGTATCAGAATTCGTGATTTATTCAAAACCCATAATTTCGCACATGAGGTCCCTTTTCTCGGCGAATGTCACATATAAGAAATTTAAAAAAACTATAAAACATGGATTTTTTCAAAAAGTTGTGATTTTTGCTTTAAATAAGCCCTAAATAAGCTCTAAAATTAATTTTAATGAATTTTAATTTTTTTGAAAATTTTTGAAAATTTCTGAAAATGTTGAATTTTTGACAATTTTTGAAGAATTGAATGCTCTTGCGCGATCGGAAGATATGAATCGATTTTGAAATTTTTTATTTTATTTTTCTAGTTTATCCAGCCAACAACTTTTACCGGGGGTAACTTTTCAAAAATCAAAATTTTGGGTTTTTTGGCCCACTCTACTGCACAGGATTGCTTCCCTCTGACTTTTTTTGGTACTTTTGGTGATTTCCTAAGAAAGAGGACAAAAAGAAGGATTTTCATGGCAAATTGAAATACTGAGTATTTTATGACTTTTTCAAGTCAAAAGAAAACAGTGGCCTGTCCAGGGGGTCCGGACACCCCCTCTCCTCCATGAGGTCAAGAATTTAAGTAAAAAAAATGTATTTTGGGGACACTAAAGTCCCATTTTTTTCAAAACTTTGCTCTAGCATAAACGAAATCAAAATTATATGAACTATTTGAGACGACCATGCGAAAAAAGTTTCCCATTTTCTCATTCCCCCTTCAGGTATTCCAAGTCTCCATACCCAAAAGATCGTTATAACACCTGTCCAACTCCTTTATATCTATAAAAATGATTAAAATTTTGAATTTAGTGTTTTTATGGTAAAAAGAAATTTTGTGGGACGGGAGTGAGGGTTGAACTCAATATTTCTCGAAAAATTATTGAAGTTTTGACCTCCCCCCCCCCCCTTCCCAATGAGAAATTTTTGGCTACGCCACTGAAAGAAAATCATGGGTAAAGATAGTATTGCAAATTAATGAACAAATTTTATCTACATATTTTAGTATTTTTTGAAAACCCCGTTAAAATTTTTATTCGTAAGAATTAAAAAAAGGGGGTAAGTAAAATTAATTCGACTTGTTCTGTATCTCATAATACTACGTTAATCGTCAAACTTCAGAAATTTTTTTCGGATTTCCACCCCGAAAAAATTTTTTTCTGCCAAAATTTTAATTTTTTGCGATCTTGTGTCTTTTTGTACCCTAAAAAAATTTCCTTCGTAATCCTTTTCTATCTATGTAGATAAAAATAATGCTCGTAATTTTTTTATAACCTTGAAAATTCATTTCTTCACTGTTAAAATTTCTACACGTAATTTTTATAAGATTTTAAATTTTTTCCTCTGTATCAAAATTTTTACACGTATTTTTTTCTGTGTTTAAATTTTCACACTCATCTCAGTATTTTTTTAAAACTTAAAACTCGTTTCTTCTTCTGTTCCTGTAAAAATATTTTACAACTTATTGTTTGAAATTTTTCTAAAATTGAAAAGTTTGTTCTTTTTCTGAATTTTATAATTTTCTTACGTTTTTAAATTTGAAAAAATGGTGCAGATGGCAACAATCTTGTGTGTATCTCTGTTGTAAAAAGTCAGCGCTGCAACGTCAGAAATGTTTTTCAAATAAAAATTTCAATTAAGTAGATATAGAGAGAAAAAGATTTCAGCATTGAAAAAATTAGACACGAAATAGGAAAATTGAAATTTTGATAGAGAAAAAAATTTACGAGTGAAAATTTTTATAGGAAAGAAAAAAACTCTCAAGATCATGAAAATACTGCGAGTGAAAATGTTTACAGAGTGGTAAAAAATATTTATGATCGTAAGAAAAAAAATAGAAATTTGACAGAAAATGAAAAGATTTCCAAGATCCGAGTTCGAAAAAAAATTAATATTGAATCGTGATCACGAATAATGTACGTATTCAAGTGGAATTATTCAAGATACAGGATACAAAACATGTTGAACGAAGTATTTCCGGTGGTTCCAACATGATCCGAACATTTTCCTCTCGAAAAAATGATATTAGTTGTCTTAAACGCCTAGTAAGCATATTTTTTAGATTTTTTTTCATCTTTTCAATTTTTACGGAGATAAAATAAATTTCCCACATTTTGTCATTTTGACGCGCCCTTGGCTGTTGAGAAGAAACGGTTCATGCGGTTAATGATTGATTAATGAACCTAATCGTAGAAATCATGAAATTCATAAATACCTACTAGAAAATAAATGACCTTGAAATTCACATGTTGACCTACCGGTTAATAAAATTATAGATACCCACGTACCATATTCTATCAATATCAATAACAAGTTTTATTTTTTCGAATAGATTTTTCTTTTTGAAATGGAGGAAAAAAGGCAGAATTGAAAATTACGTTGAGATTATTTTGTTTGCCAATTGCCAAAGGATATTTTTATTTTGATGATTTTCGGTATAATTTTTTATTCCATGAATAATATTTCAATAATTTACATTTTTGAAATTGATTTAATTCTCAATTTTTTTATTTTTATGTTTTTAGAGAAGAAATGTGGGAATTTTTTATTACGACTCATGGAATAAAAATGTTTTTAATAAAATTTCTACCTACCTATAAAAAAATAATTTCCAAGTTAATAATAAAATATGTAAGTAATAATTGTTTGTTTTTTTTTATTAGAACAGCAAATTTTGAAAAAAAAATTATTTCTACTCCACTTTTTCAAATATAGGTAGTTAACACACGTTACAAATTCCAATTTTTACACTGTTGACCCTCCCCTTCCCCTCAAACGGATTAGAAACCATTTTAAAAAACCATTAAAAAAATTAGAAATCATTACCTAAAAGTTATCAAAAAATAATTAAAAATTTACATTAGTTTTCTGCCTTGTTTCTGAAATACGTGATACTTTTTCAAAAAAAAAAAGGTGCTAGAAAAATATTTAATCGAAGAATTTTGTATTTTAGAAGATTTTTTTTTTCATTTTTAGAAGATAGGCACCAAAAAGGACAAAAGGAATCAATGTATACCTCGAATTTTATGATCAATTTTTTTTGTTTTCTGCAAAATGGTTCTCTCAACAAACAGTAAAAGTATTGAAAAATCAGAGAATTCTGTCTGAAAAAAATGTTGAAATGGCAAAAATTTGACAATTTTTTTTTAATTTGAAAACGTGACTGGAGAGAGCAAGCATCAGTCCACTCCCTTTTTTCCTGAAAAAATCGAAATCTTCTCAGCGCCTCTTCTTCTTTTGTCAATTTCAAAATACTGAAAGCGATATTTACCTAATACATAGGTAAAAATGTTGAAAACTGTAATTGTAACAAAATAATCGCTGTTTCAAGCTTTTTACATTATTTTACCATATTTATAAATGAAAAAATTTTAAATTGAATTGAAACAGTTTTCCAAATTTGGAAAATTTTGTTGAATTACAGACGAAATTTTGAATTCAGTTGTTCTAAACAATCTTTTCAACAATTTTCCGATTAAATTTACCAATTTTTTTCAATTTTTTTACTCTATCAAGAATTTTTTTAATTGAAATTTTTTGTCGAGTTATTTTTCGATTCTTCGATAGGTTTGGATATTGGATTGGATACTTATAAAGTTGAAAGTTTTTGGAAGAATGCCAATGTTTTACATACGAGGCTAGCATTGGCTAGTTCTTGGCAAAAATACAGGTCTGGTGCAAAATGTACATATCTTTTATTTCACTCTCGCCAGCTGTTTAAAATTTTCTTTCAATTTTTTTGGATTATTACATATAAGTTTTTTGAGAAAATAAAAGGATTTGATTTTTTGTGTTTTTTGCTATCCGGAAGCAAGAAAGAATTGAAATATTATTTTTGAAGAAGAAGGGTCAGAAATCCAAAATCTCCAATTGCGAAAGACTTTTTCTCGTGGTTTTCGACTTAGAATAGGTACATTTTTTTTCAATTTTTCCAACTTCAGATTAAAGGTTTTCAAAAAAAAAAAAAACGCATTTAGTTTATTTACCAGGAAACTTCAGTTAATTTTGGGTACTTACTTCAATACTTGGGAAAAAGGGAATTGTACAGTAAAATAATTTGAAATGGGTACTCGAGCTTATCAAAAATCACAAGGACAGCTCAATTTTTCAATTTTTTAGAATTTTTTTAGCTAAACTTTTGAGATATTGTGACCTATTTGAATTTTAAAATTATGATAAATAATTTATATTATTTAATATTTTTATTACCATGAAAGAAATAATGATTTTTTGATTAAAAGTGGGAAAATTCAACTTTGCAAGTTCAGAAAACTCATACCTAATAGAAATTTTGATTCCTATTCTTCTTGAAAATATTTTGTCAATTTGAGATTGAGATACGTTTGATGACTTTTCCATATTCCTTCAGCTCCCATCATTTCAAAATATAGACAGGAGTTTTTACCTGGCAAGACGTCATAAAAAATACACCAATGTATTAGAAAGTGATGTTTATTTTTCCATTTAACTCCCTTGTTCGAAAATGTGCCGGCTCAAATGAACAAAATCATCGCTATCCCTTCCAGAATCTGAACTCAAACATCTATGACTCCACTTTGGACACGAATCGAGATATTTTTAATTGAACAGTTACATTTTTTTTCACATAGCAACACAACAGATGACGAGAGTATTTGAGCAAAGAATAATATAACGATAGGATATTCTCTTTAGTCTTTACTCTGCTCCAGCATAAATAAGGAATTATTTTAAAAGCATACCGAAGACTAATTTGTGAACGGAGTATTCCTGAACGCGCGTTGTTTTCGCAACCTAGAGCAGCGAGTATTCCGCATAACTCGGTAATCCACGTTGCGAAAAAGGAATACTCCTTGTGAGTAATTCATTAGCCGGTATGATTGTAAAAAAATTCATTATTTGCGAATTTTCTGGTGTTTTTTTTGGATTTTCGATGGTAAACAATTCGTATGAATGGTTGAATTAATTAGTGAATTTTGGCGTGTCCGTTCATCATCGCTTTTCTACTTTGAATTTTCTTCTGAAAAGCTTTTTTCTTCAACTTCGAACACGTGGTAATCATTTTCCGAAACATGTACACGTGTAAAGCGTATATAACAAAGATATCCAACAGGAGATATTGGTACCAAGGCATATCGACAGTGACCGGTTTCAGGTGTGCGGCTCCTTTATGTCTGATTACATATTCGGTCCAGTATATAGCTGTGTCCATTGCTGACATTGCCCGGTCTCTGTATATGGCTGAGATTTGCTTGGCGTTTCGTTTGTATCTGTGAAAGGATCATTATGGATTAGGTGATGAGTCGAGATGTTTTTCAAGATGAATTATCAATTTATTATACTTTTCGTCTTTGAGGAGTTGATTAATTTTATATAAGACTAGTTCGGGGGTGATATCGGGGTATTCCAGCATTTCTCCTGCTCCGGAAGACTGAACCGAATGTATATTGAGAGTTTGATCGACCCAAAATGGGATACCTAGGATTGGTACTCCTTCGTAGACAGCCTCGTTCAAACCTAGAGCACCTCCGTGAGCGATGAACAGTTTAACTTTTGGGTGAGCTGTAATAAAAAAATTGGTATTGACAACGTTGCACAACAATTTAAGTGAGTGTATCTAGTATTGGCAACGTCGCAAGTCATAGTCAAAATAAGAATAAAAATAGGTATCTAATTTTGGCTGTGTCATATCGGAGTTGAATTGAGAATATTTGTGATTGGCAACATCGCACGGTGATTAAATCGGGGATAATATGTAATATTGGCAACGTTGCATAATAGGTAATTGAATTTAGAATGAGTGGTCTTATACTTATTGTTATAGTTTCAAGGATTGTGATCAGGATATGCCAAACTTTGGATGGGCTGTTATCTAGCCCTAATTAGTTTTGCCACAAATAGGACAATTTTATTCCAATTTTCAAAATTAAATTTTTCTATTTCAATTTTTTTCAATTTTTTAAGAATAAAGTTTTAAAAACTTCAATTTTCTCAAAATTTTTCAAATTTTGACGTTTTTGATTTTATTTTTTTTAAAATGTCTATCAATTATTGGAAAACCTATTTATGCAGAAGAATTTTTGCAAAACTAGAAGTTGATTTTTTTCCAATTCAAAGTTGAAAAAAATTGAAAATTGACAGAAAAAATTTTCAATTTGAAAGAAATTTTAAAAAATATGAAGCTGAAAAAAAAATTTAAAATCAAAGTTAGAAAAATCTTGAGAAAATTTGAATTTGAAAAAATTTACAGTAAAAAAAATTAGTACAAATAATTTATTCAACTTTGATTTCACAAATTTTTTTCAACTTCATATTTTTAATAATATTTTTGGACTCAAAAATTTTTTCCAACTTGGAATTTTTCAAAAAATTTCTACATACAGGTTTTTCAAAATTTCTTTCAAACCTTGCTATACCATACCCTGTGACAAACAATTGGCACAGACAGGTTTTTTTCGTGAGTTACGTTGGCAAGAATAAGTGATGGGGAGGGGGGGGGGGGGAATCCTACTCCTATGCGGGCATGTCTTCTTGTTCATTTCCGCTGCAGTGTTGAACAAATTACCTATTTTTTCATTTCAAGGGGCAAACATTTTTGAATGAAATCTCGACCATTACATAATTTTTATTTTTTTGCCCCTTAAGTCAAAAGGGTAGGAAAATTGTTGTGCACGAAGAAGTAGGGCGTAGATACACGAGTATCTGTCAGGTGGCAATTTTGTCCCTTTCATTTTTGATACAGTACAAACAATATATGAATATATAAATACAAAAAATACAGGCTTTTTCTAAAAAAAATGCCCCCTTCAAATAGGAAAGTCGGCAATATGTCCAACAGAGGAAAAGAAAGGTTGAAAATTTATGTACCCCCCCCCTCCCGAAATTATAGTGCTATGGGTCCAGTTCTAAAAAATTCGTTGGTGAATAACATTTTTTTCAGGTATGATGAGGCAGCAGAAAAAAAATGAAATTGAAAAAAATTTAAATCTAAAAAAAATTTTAAAATAAATTGTGTAAAACTTTTGAGGATTAAATTTTGAAATTTTTTAAATTGGATACAGCGTAAAAAAATGTAGAATTGAAAAAATGGAAGAAATTTGAACGTAGGAATAAATTTGGATTTTGATCGTCGAAATCCCATCTTCGGCAAAAATAATTTGGAGCTAATGAGCTGTACCTAATAATATTACAAAATGTATTATTGGCAACGTCGCATCGCAATTGAATTGAAAATGCCTATCTGGTATCTAATATTGGCAACGTCGCCTTAAAATTGAATCAGACACAATATCTAGTCAAAAATTTGTAAAACTTGATTATGTGATTTTGAGGTGAATGGTGATCAGGAATTTCAGTAGGTAAGTATATGCAACGTTGCATTACTATTTGTTATAAAATATATAATATTGGACCCATTGGTCCACAGATGATTGGGAAAGTAGGAACGATGATTTAATTGCTCCAGAAGCTATGATAATTATGATGTCATGTCTAATTTTGATGGGTATTTATTTTATTTGGAAATCATTACTGGCAAAATTGCACCGAAAATTCATTAGGGTGGGTCAAAAAACCAAAATTTTTGATTTTTGAAAAGATTACCCGTGAAAAAGTTGTTGGCTGGGGAAACTAGATGAATAAAAAAAATTTCAAAATCGATTCATACCTTCTGATCGCGCAATAGCCTTCAATTCTTAAAAAATTGTTACAAATTAAAAATTTCGAAAAAAAATTAAAATTGATCAAAATTTATTTTAGAGCTTATTTAGAGACTATCTGGACCAAAAGGCACTTTTTTTGAAAAAAATCAGCGTTTTATAACTTTTAAAAAAAAATTTTATAGGTGAAGAAACAGGAGAAATTTAAAAAGCTATAGGTAAACATGGATTTTTTCTAAAAAATTGTACTTTTTGGTTCATATAGTCACTAAATAAACTATGAAATTTATTTTGATAAATGATTTTTTTGGCAATTTCTAAAGAATTGAAGGTTCTTGCGCGATCGGATGATCTGAATCGATCTTGAAATTTTCATTTTTATTTTTCTAGTCCCCCCAGCCAACAACTTTTGCGGACAATCATTTTTATTATAGGAATGAATTGCTATTCGAGTCTGTGCCTCACAACTGAAATTTTTGGACTCCTTCCTCACCTCCTACCCCTCCCTGTCCACAGAAATTAGAATTGACAACGTAAAAAAACACATTTTTCAATTGGAAAACAACTGACGATCAAAGCCTATCCAATTTATCGACAACATCGCGCCGAAAAATTCCACAATTCGAATTTCCTGCTCTATCAATATTTCCTGTTCGAGTAACCGCGTTAATAATCTCATCAACGATGTACTTGAAGCGTTTGCACTACAATTATTCGCATCTTTGGCGTTATCATTTCGTCCTTAGATCTGACAGCGCGTGTTCTCAAGTCTATACGTAGGCTACCTATTTATCCAGTCGAACTTGATTTAAATACCGTATGTATGTAAATGATGGGCTCGCTGCACTGATTTTTTGTTCCGCTGAATCGCGGATGGTCGCGGTCGAGTTGGCGATCGTCGATTTTTATTGTCCAGAGGTGGTTTTTCTATACTGGTTGTCTATCGTTCGATGGTAGGGAACACGTGACCTTAACGTGCATATGTGTTCGAACGTTAAAGATTACTGTTATCTATCACTTTCATGTCGTGACGTAAGTTCCTGTTAACAGCCGTCTGTACGCTTCGTTTTTACTGTTTTGATAATTAACATTGAATTTTTTGCACGTTCGCCGAAATCGAAAGTGCTCGGCGCCTTGAAAAGCGTTCGAACGAATTTTAGGAGTGATGGGGAGACTTTCTCGAGGGGAGGGGGGTCAATTTGGCAGCTAGGAATTGGGAGGGAATGGTTTGATTTTGATTTCAATTTCATTTGATAGGTTTTCTTCAAACTCGAGCTGAGGCAGGGACCAGAGAGATGTGACTTTGATAAGGTATTGTCTTTTTTCAAAGGTCTTCTAGAAGGCAGTTCTAGAAATGAACAATTGATCGCTAGATTACCATATTTTTTGAAGGAGTAGGACTAGGCATCATTGGAAGAGGAATGTACCTATTTTAAGTTTATCTTTTTGAATTTTTTTCCGGGTAAAATTTTTTTGCGAAATAACGACAACCATGGAAGAGAAGTTAGATATTTAAAGATATTGATCAAGATTAATTGCAAATAATGATTTCTAAGCCATTGAATTTGTTCAAAAATCGAAAAATTTTCTTTAAAAAAAGAAAATTTCGTTAATATCAATTTTTTCAAAAAGTCTGTAAATCTCTTAAGTCGCTTAAATTAATAAATTTTGTTGTAAAAATCGACGAATTTTTGAGAATGTGTCAATTTACAACGAAATTTTCCGACTGATTGGCAAAACCGCACAAATTTTCCCCATTTCAAAAAGTCCGAAAAATTTTGCACAGTAATGAAATTTTTTTAAACAACAAACTAAGTATTGAAAAACGAATTGTTTTCTTTCTGAAAATCATTATTTTTTAAATCTTAGCCCTCGCTTCGCTCGAGTTCGACGAATTAACAAAATTCATTTTCAAAATGATGGTAGAACTCGTTTTCCTTCCATTCTAGACAATTTAATATTTTGAAGTGGAAGAAATTTGTCCTTTTCATTTATTAGGGTACTTAGTGGCGATCTCGAATTGAATTTTCAAAAATTTGTTGTTTTTTTGGAAGATGAGGAGGTCATAAAGGAATTATAGTTTTTTTTTTTAGAGTTAAAAAAGTAGCACGATGCGCGAATTTTCATTTTCCAATTTCGGTACGATTGGTCTTGAAGGGTTAAACAAAAATGACACAATGGTAATGGTAGAAACACTTTTGGAGAGTTAAAAATATAATTTTTGTTTTATGTTTATTTTTTTTCAACTGATGATCAAGCCCCCCCCCCCCCCGGTCAAAAGTTATGGCCTATCTCTGCCTATGACGACAAAAAACGACAATTTTTTTAATGCAATAAATTAGTCTTTTCCGGTTGGTTTTTTCAAAAACGATGAATAACGACCATTTTTTCAATATTGCGAAATGGTTTTTTTTGGGCGTTTCTTGAAAAACGACTTTTTTTAATACAGCAAATTAGTCGTTCTCGGTGGTTTCTTCAAAAATGACAAAAAAACAATCTTTTTGGCTGTTTCTGATATTTTCTACGAAAACGACAAAAAACTACCACTTTCCAGTATGGAAATTGCAAATGTGTCGTTTTGGTCGTTCCTTCAGAAACGACGGAAAATGTCAATTTTACAATATGGAGAAATTACAGTTTCTGGTCGTTTCTTTCGTAACGACGAAAAACAACACTTTCCCATAATGCAAAATGATCGTTTCCTCGTTTCTGATGTGTTAAAAAAAAAAAAACGACCAATTTTCAGTGTTACAAAATTATCGTTCCTGATCGTTTCTTTCGAAGTGACAAAAAATAACCATTTTGTAGTATTGCAGATGTGTTGTTTCTGGTCGTTTCTTCAAAAACGACGAAAAACGACTGATCGTTTCTTTCGATACAACAAAAAATGTCCATTTTCCTTATTGAAAGTTTGTCGTTTCTGACTATTTCTTCAAAAACGACGAAAAACGACCATTTTTCAGTATTGCAAATTTGTCGTTTCTGATCGTTTTTTAAACGATAAAAAACGACAAAAAACTACAATTTTCTAGCAGTTATTGAATTGAAAAATAACTGTTTTTGGTCGTTTCTTTTAAAACGAAAAAATGATCATTTTTTTTGACGACTTGTCCTTTCTAAATAATGAGTAATTCAGAACCTTGAAGGCTTTCACTTCCCCATTTCCAAAGCGTACATTAAGAGAAAGAACATCAAAAAATTGAATGAAGAAAATTCGGTTTTTATGAAATTTTTTACTCCTCAAAAAGAATTTTGATTTGGGGGGAGAGGAGAGGAGAGGGGGTGGATTTTCACGTCATTCCCGAATCCATCCCAACCAATAACAGTCTTCAAAATAATATAACGACAAAAAGCTTTAATTTCAAGAGTGATTATGCTATGGAATGTGTCGTATTGAGTTACCTACTTTTTAGTAGAAGTATTGGAAGTAAGGACTTCCCTACTAAGTATGGTGGGTCGAGAAACCGAAATTTTTAATTTTTGAAAACAAACCCCGCTCAAAAATTGTTGGCTGGGGAGACTAGAAAAATGAAAGAAAAAAAATTCAAAATCGATTCATATCTTCTGATCTCGCAAGATCCTTCAATTCTTCGGAAATCGTCAATAATTCAATACTTCCAAAAATTTTCAAAAAAATCGAAATTTATTAAAATAAATTTTCGAAATTATTAATTAGTGACTATAAGTGTCTAAACCAAAAAGCACAATTTTTTTGAAAAATTCCATGTTTTATAGCTTTTTTAAATTTCTCCTATTTCTTCACCTATGAAAAAAATTGAAAAATGTTATAAAACACGGATTTTTTCAAAAAAAAGTGCTTTTTTGGTCTATACATTCTCTTATTTTTAATCAGTGAAAAATTACTGATAAATAGACAGAATTGCAGCACAGAAAAAATCAGCAAAATTCACTGATTTTCAGCGGATTTCCGCTGATTTTTCAAAGATTTTCACTGATTTTTTCGCAAAATTTCATAAATTTCACTGGCTTTTCAGTGAATTTTCACTAATTTTCCTGCGATTTTTCTCACTAATTTGTTTTTAGTAAAAAAAATTTCACTGATGTTCTCCTGTACTGCAATGCTGACTGTTTCTCAGTGATTTTCGATAATTTTCACTGATTTATAATTGAGAGAGCAGTCACTAAATAAGCTCAAAAATTAATTTTAATCAATTTAAAATTTTTTTGAAAATTTCGAAATTTTGAATTTTTGTCATTTTTTGGCAATTTTTGAAGCGTTGGAGGCTCTTGCTCGATCGGAAGATAAGAATCGATTTTGAATTTTTTTTTCTTTAATTTTCCAGTCTCCCCAGCCAACAACTTTAGCGTGGGGTCTCTTTTCAAAAATCTAAATTTTTGGTTTTTCGATCCACCCTATTCCCTACATTTCTAAGAAAAAATTTCTATTCAGCTCAAAAAATCTCAAAAAATTGATTTTAAATTCAATACCTAGGTACGTCAATTCTTCTGGCATTTCACTTAATTTCTTTACGATTCAATGATGAAATTCTACTCACCTAAGATATCTCTTTGAGGCATCCACTTGCGTATCATTACGTTATCAGGTTTACCGGGTAAATCGTCTTCCTCATATTTCCACAATACCCTTTGGGGTATCTTGGAGAACGCGTAAATGAACGCATTACGTTTCTCAACAGGCATAGTCTTCGCTTGCAGTAGAGATCCAAGGCAAAAATAAATCACACCGTGTTCGGCCTCGTCCATGAACTTTTTAATGTCCTGCGACATATAAATAAGAGCACAGTTATGTAATTAATATGCAATTAAGCCGATATTTCCATATTTACAGAATCCACTCAGCACCTACCGGAGGTAACGGCGACGGCTCCTTAATTTGTATTCCGCCCACTTCGACGACACCTGGAACCATCGGCCTGGGAGTGTTGATACTGTAATGGCTGAAGGTAAATATTAAGCTGGTGTTTTTTGAGATTTCTTCTAAATCAGGCGTATCGTCTCCGAAGTGCTTGCGAATGATTTTATTGGTCTTAAATTCGGATAACAGTTTATATTTCAGTCTGGATAACACGTAGGCGTAAGTATTGTACAGTCTTTGGAAAAAACTCGATCCATTTGTATCTAGGGGCTTATCGTTATAGCTGAACGATATATAAGATGGGTTATCCGGAATACCGACTCTGTCCGAGGCCCAGGTCAGCAAAGGGGTCGAGCAGAACGATATAAATGGTATTTTGAACTGATGCACGTACGCCAGCATTGCATCCGAGGAGAAAATTTCAGTGATAATGAGATCGTATTTTTCATCGGTGTTGATAAGGTTCCTCATCGGTTCGCATTTTAAAATATCGTCGTAGGCTTCGACGTACGAGAACAGATCTCGTAGCAGGGACGAATGGTACGAGAAAGCTCGCTCGAGCTCGAATCGTATCGAGGGCAGTTCGAAGCACGAGCTGACGTCGACATCGGTGTAATTCTGTATCGGCACTTTTTTCGGAAAGGTGTTGACGACGGTGACGTTATGACCGCGGTTCGCTAATTCTACGAGTAATGCGTCGAACATGATGAAATGACTTTTCAAAGGGTACGGGAATAATGCCAAGATCTTCGAGCTGGTCGTTTGGTCAACGCGTAAAGCAAATGTCGCCAGCATGGTCAGCATCAAAATACGCATTTTTCATGTGTCGTTTTCCTAAAAAAAAAAAAAAAACAGTAAAAAATTAGGCAATTATTAAAAAATTAGGTAATTAATAGAAAATTAGACAATTATTAAAAAATTGGGTAATTAATAAAAAATTAGGCAATTATTCGTCTTGTAAAAATGGAAAAATAGGTAATTTTACCTTTTGTCATAAAATTACCATAATTTTGGCGAAAAATGATTCATGTTTACTACGTATTATTATGGTTGTTTTAGCATTTGGAAAAATACTGTTGTATTGGGAATGCGAACGTAGTCGAGAAACCAAACATATTGAACGAGCTTATCGTTTGAAAAATTTTTCGTCATTGACCATTTGATTATTAGGAACGTTTAGTTTTCGTACATTGAAAATATTGGGTGTCCTGGCGATATGAACTTTGGCTAAAAATATGGTCTTGTTCGAGGCAACATTGTGTTGTCCCGATTTTTAAAAATTATGTGGAACGATTATACACCGGAAGTTCGACCTTCGGACGGTTTTTTCGTCAGCAGGATTTCGAAGGTATGGAAATGGACGAGCTGAATGATAATTTCGGTACGAATGAGGGAATTTTGTAATGCGACCATCACCCATTTCAAGGTTGAAGGTGACATTTCTGGGAATTATGATGCGAATCGGTCTTTGAATATGGCATGTTGTAATTTCGTTTGAAAAATGAAGTTAAAAATTCAGGGTGGTGAAAACGTAAAACTCATCAAGCTTTAAACGGATGGCAAGAAGATAAGACAATCGCAAAGCATTTTTTTACCATTCATAGCCGTAAGCGCAACCAAGGAGGGGGGCTCAGGGGGCTTGAGCCCCTCGAAAGCTCGGAAAGGAGATTTTTTATTACTAAAATGTAAAAAATTGCATTTTTTGTTCTACAAACATGCTCTCTCTCATTCTGAATCAGTGAAAAGTTACTGATAAATAGTCAGAATTGCAGCACGGGAAAAATAACGAATTTTCGCTGATTTTTCAAAGATTTTCACTGATTTTTCACCAAATTTCATAAATTTCACTGACCTTTCAGTGAATATTCACTGATTTCCAGTGATTTTTCTCACTGATTTGTTTTCAGTAAAAAAATGTCTCTGATTTTCTCCTGTATTGCAATTCTGACTGTTTCTCAGTGATTTTCGATATTTTTCACTGATTTATAATTGAGAGAGTGGTGTTTTGAAAAACAATTTCGCCCTGGGTTCACTTGGGCAATATTTTGGCCATTATATTTCAAAAATTAATGATTTTTCACGATCTTTCAGTTAAAAATCGCTGATTTCTCAATCAATTTTCAATTTTTCAGAAAAAATCGATAATTTTATGGACCTGAAAGATGAGTGAAAAGTCACTAAAATTCCGCAATCTTTCAATTTTTCTTTGCTCAAATCTTTTTAGGTATCAGCCTAGGTACTGAAAATATCCTGACTACGCCAGCGCCACTGAATTAACAAGTTACTCGGTTTTTTTTTTTAAATTGAAATTCTATCCCTTCTCCTATTTTTTTCGAGTTCTGAGCCCCTGCATTGAATAATTTCTGGGTGCGCTTATGTTCATAGCCACCTCAAGAAATTTTACTATCAAAAAATTGATTTCAGTATTTTTATCTTCAGATAAAAGCTTTGAGGAAATCTTCAACAATCCAATTTTTGAAAGGAACCCTTAAAGGGGTTTCAGCAGAAATCACAAAAGAAGAAAATAGATTGAAAAATAAAATGAAAAAATTTAGAATGAAAAAAATCACCCATATGAAGTCAAATTTTTGCTTTTTCTAGTCTTATTGTGTTTTACAAAAACAGTAAAAATTTATGGGTGAAAATTAATATGAATGGGGAACGCGGACTGAGTCGAAAATTGGCAAAATTTCTGTTTTGGCAAAATTACATAAATTCCAGTTGGAAACACTGTGAATACACTGTGGCGATGAATTTTTCAAGATAATTGGAAAAAGTAAGGGGAAAAATTGCATTTCGATCGAAAAACTGGTAAAAATTGATTTTCAAGTTTGAAAATCAATATGCAAACGTTCGAATTGAGGAAGATAATTTTTTAGAATATGTGTGGAATTTTCATTCTGAATAATCAGGGTGTTCAGGTGTCCACCGATGAAAAAATACAATAGCTGAAAGCAGCATGATTTTTGCCCAAATGAGCATAATACCATGAAAATAGCAATCTTTTTTCAAACAATTGTAATGTAAATCATTCATTTTTGACATTTCTTCCCTTGAAATTATGTCTTGATTGGAGAAAAAAAATGATCTAATTTCTTGATTGAAAAATCGTCCTTCAATTAGAACGAAATCGATTTTTTTTAAATTGTTTGAAATTTGCTTTTGAACAGAATTTCCACAGAGAGGGGATACTTTTCAGGCTACGAAGCCCAGATTCTTTTCTGGGAACTCGAATTTACCGCATAAGAAATTACGAAAATTGCATTTATTATTATTTTTTTCAAATTCTGTGAAATCTTGAATTTGGAAAATGAAGGCTGGTACGTTTTTGACGTAAAAATATTCAATTTGAAATTCGAGTTGGAAAATGTGGAAAAGAATGATTTTTGTCAAAAAAGTAATTTAAAATTTGTATACTAAAAATTTGTATTGTATGAAAGTCTTTTGAAGAAAATACCCAGATGATGATTTTAAAAGAGAGGGAGAGGCCATAATTTGATTTTCTCAAGAAGGGGGCAAAATGTTGGTAGAAAAAATGCCAAAGTCAAAAAATGTAGAAAAAAACAAGATTTGAGAAATAAAAATCAAAAAATTACGTCATTTTTGAACAATTTTTTCGAACTAAAATGGAATGATTATGCAAATTTGTGAGCCCGGATATAGAAACCACCCTTAGGTGTCAAAAATTAGGTTTTGAATTTGAGTTGAGGTTTCCCCTTGATTCTACTCCTTCTGAAACCCCCAAAATCAGTGTCAACTGAAAAACCAATTTTTGACACCTAAGAGTGATTTCTACCTCCAGGCTCACAAATGAAGACAAATATATTGCCTAAGCCAATAAGTGTGAAAACTTGAACAAATTGAATTCGAAAAGCGAAAAAGAACAATTTTATTGAGAGATGGCCTGAAATTGACTCAAGAGGCGGGGGGGGGAGACCAAAAATTTAAATTTTCCACTGAAATGGATTTCTAATTTCTTCGGCTCAAGATTTCCCTAAAAACACTACTTTTGAAAATTTTGGCTCTGCGTTTTTCGAACATTGTACCAGCCATTTTCGACCTTTTTTTGATAAGGAAAAATTCGATTCCTCGCGTGAATCCACACTTCGATTGATTATAAACTGAAAATGCTAGTCCAGGAAATCAAAGAAAGGAGTTTTTAGTAAATCTAGAAAAAATTTGAAGACAGATTTTCAAAGGAATTTTTCAAACTGTATATTAATGTGAAAATCATAAGGCATAAAAAATGTCAAGGTGTGAAGAAGGGGGAGAGGGGTGAGATTTTCAGATTAAATGTGTTTTTTCTAGAGCGACCAGAAAGAATAGCAGGGGAAAGGGGGGCTAACATTAGAATGTAAAAATAGAAGGACACATAAGAAATCGCAATAGGAGAGGGTGAGGTTTCCAAATGAGAGATGTTTTTTCCGGGGAGGTCATTTGAGGGGAGGGGGGTTGAAAACCGCAAGCCAAAGAATCATATTCAAAATGTAAATTATGGCTATTTTTGATTAGGTATTTGGCAAAACATTGATTTCCAACCTCAAATCTTCAAAAAAGGCAATGATCCTTTTTGCTTCAAAATCCATCAGAAGATATTTATTGAAATATTTCACAAAATGTGCGTTATAATCAGATTGAATCAGAGACTTTATTGAAATCTAGAGTCGAAAGTCCAAAAAAAATGGCTTGACCCTTTGCCACACCTTGGCAGCTTTTGAATATACCAACTCTATGAGGTTTTTCGACTTGAAATATGCTTTTGGGACAAAATTTTGGGCTAAAATCGTTATTTAATAAGATAGGTACCTATTAGGAAAGCTGAAATCTTAAATTAAGGGAAAAGTTGGTTCGAATCGTGGAGAATTTTCTAGGAATTCACTACAAGATTAGCTCGAGTTTCTAAATTATCATTCTGACTTTCTAAATGAAAATTTGATCAAACACTCTAATTTTTATGTTTTTTTTTTTTTTTTTTTTTTGATTAAAAGTTTCAACTCCGTTGTACCTACGGTTTTTTCCCTGTAAATTAAATATAAATAGCATTTGACATGAAAAAAATTCATTCGATTCAAGGCTGCCTTGAACACTTTTCAATAAAATCCTTTGAAATGGCGTTGTCAATAACCAAGAATTTTGACAAATCCGCCTTCATAGAATTTTTTGAATTTTTTCTCTCTTTTAACCGGAAATTACTTCTATTCGAAGTGCTTTCTCTACCTACTCAGACGTACCTATTTTCAATTTGATAGAAAATATGGATTACCAACCGTTTCCGTCCAATATCCAATGATGCAAAGTACACGTAATATCGAATCTCGTTGTAACACACTTTGTGACTCCTGTGACCACCACAAAAACCATTTAACACTTTTTCAAAACAAAATTCGTATAATTTACTTATATTACATTACACTTATAATTTACACGTAATAATCACAGAAATATCACTATTCGATTATAGCACGCACTTCCACTCGTAATTTTTTTCCTTTCGTAGAAAATTTGAACCGCGGTGCGTTGGCGAAATTGGAAATGAACTCGTAAGTAGTTACTCGAAAAGCAGGAAAAAGGGGAAAGTTTCGAAAATAAAACCTAATAAAGCATATTAATTATTAGACATTGCCAACGTAATAGAAGTGGCACTGTGAAGAAAACTACAGAAATTTTTCGCGTTCAGTGTTAACACTTTCTTCGGTTGGAAAAAAAAAGTTATCCGAACTGATAGTGATTGTTGGTCACCGTCAACGTGTGCGTGGTAAATGTCACTATTGGCTGTTTTCAAGGATTAGATAAAGGAATACATAATACTTTGGAAATGAGTACCCGAAATGAAGCTAAAACAAAATGAATGTGAAAGCTTTGGAGAATTCATGAACGAATAATACGAGCAATAATATCAGACATACGATTCGATGAAGGGTTAAGGAGGGAATAGAAAAATCAACCGATGAGTCACTAAAGTCACCGAATCAATACGGTCTTGTAGCTTTACAAAAAGTAGGTAGCAGGTACACGTAAGAGACGAACGAAGCTCGTAAAATGGGTAAATTATCGACGTAAACGTAGGTACAGTCATAGTGTCCAATGATAAATGTATCAACAAAACTTCATCTTTATCGCCCCGATCAATGTACTGAAATTGTACAAATATTTGAAAAGAAAAATTAACATTATATTTCCTTTTTCGAGTCGACAGACCGAGGTCGAAACGTCGATATACATTTTCGCAAAATGAAGTAGACTGCTAGAAGTAGAATTAAGATGGCAAAGGTGACGAAGAAAATTACGTCCAAGAGTAGGTACTGGTAGAATGGCATATCTGCTGCCGCTGAACGTAAATGGTAAGCTCCTTTGTGCCGGATAACGTACTCGATCCAGTAGATCGCTGTGTCCATTGGTGATAAAGGCCTGTCTTTGAATATTGCCGACAATAGTTTCATGTTTTGCGAGTATCTGTGGAAAAATTTTAACGAGCAGGTTTTTAGTGAGGTATTAACTTAGGTTAGGAATTAAGTTATGAAGTATCCCTTGCCTCCGCTCAGATGCAGAGACAAGGGTGCACCGGGCTCGTTTTGAAAAAAAGATTGACCAGACCAGTTATTTTCAATTTTTTTTCAAAAGAAAAGCTACACAATTTTTTGTACAAATGGGCCAAACTTTGATTCTTGTTGAATCTTTAATTCAAAAGTACGAAAGATTACAGGAAAAGTGACGATTTTTCTCTTCAACAGTGTAACAAAGCTATTAACATGTGTAGGTACCGAAAACGATATCGAAATTGAAAAACCTGAAAAACGTATTCGATAAATTAGTTTTTGTAGTAAAAGCTCGATTTGAATCTGGTGAGTCAAAATATGATTTTGAAGTGAATCTTTTATTTTTTACTTTAAATTTAGGTAGGTAGTCTAAGTTTCAACTTTTTTCAGCCCTAGATTTCTTCAATTTCTTTAATTCCAATTTTAAAATTTTTCTAACAGTAAAATTTTTTTAATTTAAATTTTCTTAAAATTTTTCCAATTCAGATTTTTTAAAATTGTTTGCAATTTCATATTTTTATTAAGGTGTTTTTCAAATTGTCTTTCAATTATTTCTCAAGTTTGAAAATTTTTTGAATACTTGACTTGGAATTTTTAAACATTTGTTGGAAAAGTCGAAGTTGGAAAAAATACCAAGAAATTTGCTACTGGAAAAATTTTAAATTTGAAAAAATGTGTGGAAAAATGTTTAAATTATTGAAAAAATGGTTAACTTCTTTTTTAAAATAATTTTTTCTCATTCGAAAATTCCTTCCAATAATTTTAGTTCCTGAATTTTTTTCCATCTTTGAATTGTTTAAAAATTGGCCAAAAGTTTGAATTTGGACCCGGTAGTTGAGGAGGTTGCTGTAATTCATAAAAATAGCCGAATCAGATCATAAAACATTGAATTGTATTTCCGTGTTTCTTCTCGATTACATGTTTTGAATGAATAACATTCTATGCGGGTGGTAATTTTTTATTCAGGTGTATGTTTATTTAAAATATTACCTGAGACTTCATTTTCCACCCCCTCCCCTCCTCCAACCACCCCCCTCATGCATTCAAAAAATATTTTTCTTTTTGGTAAGTTGATCCCTGCCGGCCCTGCCTTATATTCCGGACCCTTCTGTGTCCTTTTTTAAAAGAATTGGCTTGATCTGGCGTTGCCTCCTCTCCCTCATCATTTTGTTGACCAATGTAATATGTATTTAGGTACGTATTTTTGTTATCTTTTGCATTCTGTCAAATGAAGGCGCGTTCTTGTGGTTTATTAATACCTATTTGTCCTAGACCTTTGGAAAATGCCAGCAATTGTCCTATTTTCTGTTCGTTTGCGTCGTATTTCATAATTTTCAACCTATTTTGAGATTTTTTCTTATTGAATTGAGGTTTAAATTTTTTTGTTGTACTTACGATTTAATATATTTTTATTAATTTTTTGTCTAGTTGGACTTTGCCAGGAAATAAAGAAATATTTCATGCCTGCAATGAATAAGAATTTTGTTCAATTTTAGCTTGACTAAATTTTTAACAGAAGTGAAATAAATTTCATTTTTGAGTTACTTTTTCACCAATAGATGTATTTGTTTTATTTTGAGTTTTTTGTTCGTATACCTACAAGGCCAAGTTCAAATGGCAATTTTTTCCCCTTCTCATATTTTTTTTTTTACTGAATTGTGCACTTCTTGATGATTTTTTCTTATTCCATTTTATTTCGATTTTTTTATATTCTTAAAACCTTTTGACCTCTCCCCCTCTCTCCTCATAGTTTTTCATTACTTTATACTACAAATTTTGAATTTTGGTCAGTTTAGGCACAGAATGGAATATTAGATAATTTAAACTTACTTTTCGTCTAAAACTTGTTGAATTTTCGACAACACTGTGTCATTGGTAATATCCGGGTAATGAAGAATTTCCGCCGCGCCGTGAGATCGTAACACTTCTAAATTGGTCACTTGGTCGGCGTACATAGGAATGCCCAAAACTGGGACTCCTTCGTAGACAGCTTCATTGATACCCAAGGCTCCTCCATGTGAGATGAAAAGTTTTACTTTTGGATGTGCTGTAAAAGTTGCAAAAAAAAAAAATGGCATGTTATTAAACAACGAATGGTAATTGTTTTAAATTTCATAAAATATTTGGGAAAATGTTTCAATTTCCAGGTTCCCAGTCTTCTTTTTTTTTTTTCAACGAATACTTATTATTAATCAATTGAGAGTGGAATTTCATTCATAAAAATATTCTAATTGTTGAGTTAATAGATGATTGAACCATTGAATTTAAATATTTGAGTTATGATTGTAATGTACCTAATGAAATATTCAGAAATAGTAAGTTTTGAAAATAGAATAAAATTGCGACGTTGCCAATTTTTATTCTTCTGCGAATATTGACTAATTAAGGAATTGATTCAAAATTATACGATACCTACTTCAAATTTTAAATATTCGAGTACCGAATTCCTAATTTGATGCTCTAAAATTCACGATTTAGGCAATAATTGCAACGTTTCCTGTTTTCATTTTACCATAGAAATTGGTCAATGGATAATTGAATGATTCCTAAATATCAATAGTGATTGAAAAAATTGTGCGAAGAGTTCATTAGATATAGAAATGCGACGTTGCCAATTACTCGATTGGAAATGCCTATTGGTGTTTGAAATAGTTAATTTAAATCATTCATACAGTTATTCGATTTTCAAGAAAATTAACTTTTATCACAAGTGTGCTGATTTTGAAGAAAATATGCACCTATAATGCTCAAAATCCCATTTGATTAAATGCAACGTTGCCAATTATCAGTTCATTATAAATATTGGTCTTCGGAAATTGAATTAAATTTTTCCCACATTTGGGCATTCGATTTTGAAGCAAGTAATTTTATTATGAATGTATCGATTTTGACAGAAAAGAAAATGCTCAAAAAACCATCAAGTCGAATACCTAAGGGACAGCTTTATCAATTATCATTCTATTACGAATACCTATATTGGTCATTGGAAAAAATTATTTAAATCATTAAAACAGCAGCAATTCGATTTTTGAATGTTTATTCTTTGACGAATGTATTAAATTGATTTGAAAAAAATGTCCAAAAAGTCTCATTAACAGAAATCCGACGTTGCCAATTCTCATTTTATTAGGTATGAATATTTGTTGATTAAAAATCAGCCAGAATGATTTTACGGATTTTTGTTAAAATAAATAAAGTAACTAAGCTTGAAAGCACAAATTATGTAATGAAAATTGAATGCCCAGAAAACTCATTATGAAGAAATCCAATGTTGCCAATTATCATTTTATTCTGAATACCTATTCGTTGGCGGAAAATCAAACACATATGATTCTACAATTTTGAATTAATGTACTCGAATCACGTGATAAAAAACAATTCTCTGAAAGCTCACAGCAGCATTAGAAAGCAACGTCGCCAAGTCTACGATACTTGTTATAAATTTATGCCTTTTAAAAATTGGACTAGTAATTACTTATTTCACAATTTTCTGAGTAAATTCCTAAATTATTTACTAACTAGTGTAAAAAATTTAATACCCCAAAAACGGTCAACTTAAAAATGCAATGTTGCCAATTTTCATTTCACAGTAATAATTTGTTAAAGGTGAATCAAATGAACAATATTCCGTAATTATTTTAGAAAATGAAATAATCAAGTTGAAAGCTCGAATTGCCTAATTAATACACCTAAGTAAAATACTCAGGAGACCTACCATACAAAAATGCAACGTTGCCAATCATTTTATTTTGAATTTTTTTCAATGGTTTAATTCGAACGATTTCTCAATTTTTGGATGAAATTCACGAATTATTGCAGTACAAAAATAAAACTCCCAGCAAATTCACAACGATATAAAACTGCAACGTTGCCGCTTTTCATTTTACAACGAATTTTTTTACCATTACACTTACCCAATATATCTCTTTGGGGCATCCATGAAGTAGATAGAATTTTATCAGTTTTTCCAGGCAATTGGTCACTTCCCCATTTCCATAATATTCTTTGAGGTACCTTGGAAAACGCATCGAGGAAGGCAATTCGTTTATGATTAGGGAGTGTATCCATCTTCAGTAATGATCCCATGCAAAAATATATAACACCGTGTTCTGACTCGTCAATGAACTTTTGGACATCCTGGTATTGAAAAAATATTTTCATGAATAGGGTATCTGATTAAAATAACCAATGTTTTGAAAATACTCTCTCATTCTGAATCAGTGAAAAGTCACTGATAAATAGTCAGAATTGCAGCACAGGAAAAATTTGCAAAATTCACTGATTTTCAGAGAATTTTCGCTGATTTTTCAAAGAATTTCACTGATTTTTCAACAGTCAGTGAATACCTACTCTCTGATTTTTTCTCACTGATTTGTTTTCAGTAAAAAAAATTTCACTGATTTTCTCCTGTGCTGCAATTCTGACTTTTTCTCAGTGATTTTCGATAATTTTCACTGATTTATAATTGAGGGAGTAGCTTTACCTTTGGCAGCTGCGAAACCGGTTTAATTTGTACGCCACTGATTTGAATAACGTTGGGTAAAAGTGGCACGGGGGCGTTTAAACTGAAATGAGAGAACGACAGAATCAAGCTGGTATTTTTGGCAATTTCACTGATAGGCTTCTTATTATCGAAATATTTTCTAGCCATTTGCTCGGCTTCTAAATTCGTCACGTAATTCACATATTGGCCGTACACGTATAGAGCAGTATTCCACAAACGTTGACCAAAAGTCGGATTTTTCTGATCTAGAGGATAATCGCTGTGCGGAAATCGCATATAAGCCGGATTACTCGGATTACCTATTCTATCAGCAGCCCAAGGAAACAAAGGGTACGCGACGAACGACATATAAGGTGCGTTAAACTTACTGCATAAGGCCAGCATCACATCCGAATGGAAAATCTCAGTGATGATCAAATCGAACGATTGATCGGAGTTGGCCAATTGTTGTAAATTCGGGCACTTGGCGATGGGTTCGAAAAATTGAGCTAAATCGAAGAGTACTTTTATTCCTCGAATCGTGTTGAACTCCTTGTAAGCTTCATCCATGACGAAAACGTCATCAGGCAGTTGATCGCAAGGGCTTATGTCGATATCGGTGAAATTACCCATAGGCCTGGATTTTGGAAATGGATTAACGACGGTCACATTGTGGCCTCTTCGAGCGAGCTCTGTCATGACCGCATCGATGACAATGTAGTGGCTTTTGAATTTGGCTGGAAACAAGCCCAGGATATTTGCACATAGAGCCGACGAACATAATAATGCGAACGTGACATATCGCGCGACACAAGTACACATTGCGATTGCGTCTTTAGTACGAAGACTGTTGTGTTATATTGAACCAGAGACGACGATTACGTTAAAATAAAAATTAGAAACTATTAAATTTTCAACGTTATTAACGTCCAAGGTTATGTCGTCCGCGTTGCGGTGAATTTTGAAAAAAAATTTACTATGATAATTAAACGTACTTAGGCAGCCATCAAAACGATCGTGAAAGGTGAGAGGTACTAGAATTGTTTTTGCGTATGGGTTTTTTTTATGTCTTATACAATGTAAATTAAAGTCAAACTGATAAGATTGGAAAATAATTGCTCGTAATGTACGCGTATTAGGTACGTATTTTAGTCACACTGCGAAATGAGATCCGATTAATTCGAGTTTAATGAGAGATTTATGTTTTGTACAAATGAAGAAATTATTTTCGTAATTTTCCTTTTAGTAAGGCCCCGCGCGGGATTCCTGTTAAAATTGATTTCATTATTGATTCTTGTTCTAGACACTAAAACAAATAAATTTCGCTCCTATGCCTTCCCCCTCCCTTTTCCCTGGGTCCTCCCCCGACACATCAAACGTGTGTACTGCCTAATCTATGGGTCGTTATGAAAAATTTTTCAAACAAAAGATATTCCTCAACACCTAATGTACATTTTCACTCCCTATGAAAGTTCATTTTGGAGCAACTCTATTCCCCCAAATTTGAAAATTAAACATGAATGTAGAGAAAATTTCAAATTCACGTTTTCTTCATTTTCAACGAAAAGTTTCGGAGATACAGAAAAATTTGTAACCACCAAAAGTATTCAGAATTAAATTTACTTTCCAATGAGCTATATCATGACCATTTTTCTCAACTTTTCCCAACAAGGTGGACTTCTCCCCCTCTCCATCTCAAAAGTTGGACCCACGAAAAAAAAATTGAAAGATTTTTGTTCTTCAATATCTTATGTACAATTTCACTTATTATCGGAATACTTTTGAGATGAGGGGTCAGAGGGAGAAGTCCACCTTGTCGGGAAAAGTTGAGAAAAATGCTCGTGATAGCTCATTGGAAAGGAACTATGTAGTTTGAAATTTGAATTTTCTTGTTCTTTTGATGTAGGTAGGTTAGCTATATGTTTATTAATATTTCACTGCGTATTAAAAAGAAAAAAATAATCCATGTCTGTGCCATGTTAGAAAGATAAGATAAATTTTGGCTTCTGGTTTACTTTTCTTACTATGATTTTTCGTGAATCCCTTTACAAATATTTGAACCGAAAAATTGGAAAATAGTTGAATTATCATGTTCTACATATAATTTCCTATTAAAAAAGTTCATTTTTTACTAAAAACCAACACTGTTCTGGCCAAAAATTAAGGGTAAAACGCCTATTTTTCAAATTTAGCCAACTGAACCCAAAATGTTACCAGTGAAATGGTATTTTTTTTATACACACCAGTAGAGCATTCTAAAAAAATCCACTGCAAAATTTTCAGCCCCTGTTTAGTTACAAGAGAATTTATTGAAAATTATGTACCTACATTTAAAAAATGAGCGCAACCAAAAATTATTCAAAGGAGGGACTGAATTAGAGAAAAAATGGGAGGGGAGTCAAAATTCATTGAAAAAATTGAGTAGGTAATCTGTTATTCAGTGGCGTAGTCAGCGAATTTTAAATGGGCGAATAAAACTTACTTGAAATGAAACAAAGAATCAATATGTACCTAATTGATACTCTGCATTTGAATGTCTGAATCAGCCGAGAAAAATCAATGATTTTTCATTTATCTTTCTTTCTTTTAGTCAAAAATTACTTATTTTCTCTGGCTGATTGGGAATTGACTGAAAAATTAGTGATTTTTGACGGGAAGATCAATGAAAAATCGCTGATTTTCAGTAAAAGTTATTTTACTGATTCAAAAAGGCATGAATTTCACCAAATTTGATTGATTTAGATTGAGAGAGTATCTCATGTATTTATTAGGGTGGGCAGAAAAAGCAAAAATTTTGATTTTTGAAAAGTCACCCCGGCAAAAGTTGTTGGCTGGATAGACTAGAAAAATAAAATAAAAAATTTCAAAATCGATTCATATCTTCCGATCGCGCAAGAGCTTTCAATTCTTCGGAAATGTAAAAAGTTCAACATTTTCAGAAATTTTAAAAAATTTCAAAAAAAATCAAAATTTATTAAAATTAATTTTAGAGCTTATTTAGGGCCTATTTATAGCAAAAAGCACAACTTAAAAAAAATATATTTTATAGTTTTTTTAAATTTCTCATATTTCTTCACTTCTGAAGAAAAATTGAAAAAAGTTATGCTTATAACACTGATTTTTTCGAAAAAACGTGCTTTTTGGTCTAAATAGTCACTACAGAAGCTCTAAAATTAATTTTAGTCAATTTTAAATAAAGTTTTTGTAATTTTGAATTTTTGACAATTTTTAAAGAAGGAATTGAAGGCTCTTGTGCGATCGGAAAATGTGAATCGATTTTGAAATTTTTTATTTTAGGTATTTTTCTAGTCCTTCCAGCCAACGACTTTTGCGGGGGGTGGGGGTAACTTTTCAATAATCAAAATTTTTGGTTTTTCGGTCCACCCTAGTGTTCATTCGAGAAATTCATAGGTCGATTAAAACTCTACAAAATTTTTAAATGTAATCATATTTGATGTTTAAAAAGCCGAAAAAAAATATAAAAAAATTTTGCCGAGCTTGAGGGGGATACTCGAGTTCCCTGAGCCCTCCCATTAGATGCGCCTATGGGTGCGTTTCATTGATCTTATCAAAACGTTGATTTTTTTTTGGGGGGGGGCTTTAGCCCGGTAGCCCTGCCCTTGATTGCGCCCTTGAGTAACATAAGGATTTAAGATCGAATGGTCAGTCGAGGGGGAATTCAAAAATTTGAAAATTTTCATGTTTGATGTCAAAATTTAGGTTTTTTGGCATCTCGATTACGATTTCGAATTGTTTTTTGTTTTCTTTGAAAAATTTAAAGAAGCTCCGAAAAGGCAGAGACAAAATTCAGAATTTCGATTTGCATCCTTCTTATTCAAATGTCCTTTGGTAACTTAATCCAAAAATAATCGATAAAGTTTTGTGTTTTTCTACTTCCCCCTCCGAGCCTACATTCATTTCGAATGAAAAGGATACTTACAAATTGAAATTCTGAGTTTTGCGGCTGCCTTTCCGCAGCTCCTTTTTGTTTTTCGAAACAATAAAATTTTAAAATTGAATTCGGGATTCCAAAAAATAATTATTTTTGACACTAAAAATGAAATTTTCAAAGTTTTGAACTTTACTCAACCACCGCCGATTAACTATCTAATTTACTTTTGAGATTGTTCCTTAGTTCTTTTTCTTCTTCTTAGGATTCGTAGATGGTTTTCGAGTAAAAAGTGAGAAAATTTTTTTCAAAACGTAATAAATTATGAAAATTGTGCCTAAAAAGATGGCCAATAGGAAAGCAATGACGTCTAAAAGGAGGTATTGATAGAGAGGCAGGTTCGCAGCAGCAGAACGTAAATGGTGAGCTCCCTTGTGTCGAATGACGTATTCGATCCAATAAATTGCTGTGTCCATGGCTGACATTGGCCTATCTTTGAATATTTCTGACACCTTTCTCATATTGATTGAATATCTGCAATGAGGAAATTAAAAATTAATGAGTTTTAAACCTATTTTTTTTAATCATAATAAATTAGATAGGTACTTAAGATTTCTATAATTAAAGAAAAAATGTAAAATGTAAGCACTTGGATGTTGAACTTACGTAGGTTGTAAAACTTGGTAAATTTTGGTTAGAACTGTGTCATTGTTGATATCTGGATAGTGAAGAATTTCAGCTGCTCCGTAAGCTTGCAAAACTCTGAGATTTGTCGTTTGATCGGCAAACATCGGAATACCCAGAACAGGAACTCCTTCGTAGATGGCTTCGTTTAAGCCTAAAGCGCCGCCATGGGCTATGAATAATTTCACTTTTGGATGTGCTAAAATAGAATGAAAAATATTGATAAAAGTTGGAAATATTGAACTTCTTTGAAAAAAATTTCGGAGATAAGGAAATAAAGGGTGAGATTTTCGGTGAATTTTATTGATTATTTTGATTTTATTCGACTGCAAACTGGATTCATCGTTGAAAGGAGGGAAGATGAGAGGTAAAACTGCAAACTTTCTAGTCAAACAGAGTTTTTTTTTCTGATTTTGATGCACGATTGAAACTTGTTTTCTGATTTTTCCATTGAAATAGTCATAAACTAATCATTTTGGCAAAAATTCCAACTCTGATCCACTAGTCTTTTCCAATAGGAAATTCCACTTTTTGTCAAAAAGAAACTGTGCCTTCTTTCTACTCCTTTTATTTGTTTTGATTCTGATTTTATTCTTTGTTTTGTTTTTTTTCGTTTTGCTCGATTTTTGCATCAGTAGACGTAATTTGATGAATTTTCACCTGACTTAATTTGTTGGATAATTTTTTTTTGAATTCTTAATTAGGTAGTTCATCATTTCTGTTTTTCGATCAGTTTTTGTGTAGTCGAATATTTTAGTTTTTTGTTTTTACAAAATTTTCGATTGGAATAAATTTTCATGTAATCTGTTCGATTTTATTTCATTTTTTGACTAAAATTTTCAGTTTTTGCTCATTTTTTTAAAATTTTAGTTTTAGAATTGATTTTTTTAATTTTAACAAATTTTCCTGTATTTTGTATTTCTGTGCAATTGGCTCATATTTTGTTTTTCACGAACTATGAAAGAAAATCTTCACGTTTTTTACGTTATACTATGAAAATTTTTCTATTTTTCCTAAAAAAAATGGACGCCATTTTGATCAATTTTTCTAACTAAAAGTAGATATAATCTTATTATCAGGGAGCCTCCCCATCCCATCTTATTCTGTTTGTTGAACTTGACCCTGATTTTATTCTGTTTTTATCATTTTACCTTACTTTTTCCTTGGTAATTTTCAAAGTTTGATTTCTTTGACAAAATTTTGTATAATTTTCATTTTTTCCCCATTGAATGTTGCTGAATTCCAGAATTTTTCATTTTTTAAAAATTGTTATTAGGTACTAATTTTCATTTGTATTCATTTTACATTTTTGACCAAATTTTTCGTTTTTGTTTGATTTCAGTTTTTTATTTTTAAATTTATTTTTCCTCGGTATTTTTTTTTCAGTTTTCGTAATTTTCTTTTTTTCAGTTTTCGTAATTTTCTTTAGAAGTGTTTTTTTTTATCTGAACAAATTTTCATAATTTTTATTAGGTATTTATTGCAAATTCGTTGTTTATTTTGTTTTTAATTTTTCTAATCAATGATCTTACTTTTTTGCTTATTTTTCAATTTCTTGTATCATTTTAATCGAGTATTATTTTTTGGCTCCAACATTTTGAATTTTTAACCAAAACGTTGGGCATTATAGGTACATACTGTGTTGAATTTTTTCGAATGAAAATAATAAAGGGATGGTTTTTTTTTTAGATTGAAGATTTTTGTGACTTTAAATATTATTATTACCTAACCTTACTGGCGAATTTTTACAGAATTTATATTTTTTTGAAGTTTCAGTATTTAAGTCTTCAATTGTATTACAATTTTAATTTTCTTGTAAAAACTTATTGTGTGACTAATTTTTTCCATTGAATTCTCATTAAAATTTAAGTATACCTAGTTACCTACCTATTGAAAAAACTATTGTTTGACAAAAGTTACCAATAATTATTTTTAAAAATTCCGTTGGATTGATATTTCGAGTACCAAAAATAAAAATTCAATTATTTTCCCAATTTTTCAACAGATTTTTTTTGGAAATAAGATTTTCTAGCAGGTGATTGTACGGAAATCATTGAACCGGTTTTTAATACTCGGGTTGTACGAGCGAAATTCATTCATTTTTGATGCTTCGCAGTTTTTATTTCGATTTATAAAATCATCTGCGATGTTCGATAAACACTGAACTAGTTTCAGATTCAATTCCAAAAATTAATGATGAAATGAAAATACGTCCCTTCTTTTTGAAAATTAAAATTTGAAAATTCTAGTTTTCATTTATAGACTGAAGGCCAAGGGCCATATCTTCTCCAAACGATAATAAGTATCGACTTCAACTAATGAACTTTTTGTTTGTATTTTTCTGTTTCAGGCGAGTTGTTAATTTTCATCTCTAGAATAAGAAGTGTGAACGAGTAAGTGATTTATTTTATGATCATGATTCCCAGGAAAAATTATGCCAAATTATTTTGGGAAATTATTTCAACAATCATGTCATGTTTTGACTATGAAAGCAGGGGTGAGCTTGAATGATGAGTTGAACTGAACACTGAGCTCTACAAATAATTCATAAATGTGACCTGGACTACGGAAAGGTACCTATAGTCACCAAAACCGATTTTTCGTTTTTGATCAATATTGATAGAAGAAAGTATGCTCCTCAAAGGCGTCGTCAAGGAGGAGGAGAGGGGCGAAAAAATTCTGACTCCCGCTTGCCCCCCCCCACCTTACAAAAAAAAATATGTTGTATTTATAAATTTACATTACACTTACATCAGATAGAGATTTTTAAAGCATTAAAACATGAAAAAATGTCTTTTTAGGACATTAAAAATTCAATTTTTTCAAAGCTTCGCTCGGGCATGAACAAAATGACAATTCTATGATCTATCTGAGACGAAAGTGCGGAAAAAGGTTCCCTTTTTACCCCCTCTCCATTTTTAGCAGGTGAAAATAGTCTGTACCCGTTTTCCACTTCGAGAAAGCAAAAACAGTTGCCCAACACATGGCCCCTTTTGTGCCTCCCCCCCCATTTTCGATTCTGACGACGCCACTGATGCTCCTTCCCATGACATAAACCACAGACGCCAGATTTTATTATTTTTGCTGTAAAATACATTAGTTTTTGTCAAGAAGCTTAATTTTAGACACATTTTGTGTAAAAGTGAACTTTGAAGTTCCGACTGAAATATCTCAAAAGCATAGTTTTGTAGAAAAAAATAATTGCCTTTTACAGAAAGGAAATTTTACGCTCTACAATTTATGTGCTATTCATTTTTTCCGTAGAACCCTTCCTTTGCTCAGAAAATTGACTTCAAGTGACAAAAATTTTTAAAATACATGTATAAAAAAATCTCAACAAAAAATTGATAACTTTCGACACTTGAAGTCAATTTTCTGAGTAAAGGAAGGGTTCTATGGAAAAAATGAATAGAACATAAATTGTAGAGCGTAAAATTTCCTCTCTGTAAAGTGCAGTTAGTTTTTTTCTGGAAAGCTATGCTTTCGAGATATTTCAGTCGAAAGTTCAAAGTTCAACTTTCAAACAGACTTGTTTTTTGACCACGTTTTTCTCGGCCAGTTGATTTTGGCCAGCGGCCCCTTTTCGTAGACCAGGTCACAAATATGAAAATGTTTTTTGACTGAAGTGTGATATCGCACATGACCTCGACACGTGTCTCGGGTCAGTTGTCATTTTTTAGCGAAAGAACAATCAAATTCATGAAACAAACTCAATTTTACATTCGGGTAGGGACGAATTGAGATTATTCAACCTTGGGGAAAAGGAACCAGAAATTAAAATTGAAGCGTTATTTTCTTACCCAGTATATCCCTTTGAGGCATCCACTTCGCTGTGAAAATTCGATCAGTTTTACCCGGAAGATCACCATCCCATCTCCATATAACTCTCTGGGGCAGTCTACTGAAAGCTCTCAGGAAAGCTATTCGTTTCGGTTCAGGCATTGTTTCCATTTTCAGCAAGGATCCCATACAAAAGTATATGACTCCGTGGTCAGATTCGTCGATAAATTTTTGAATATCCTGTAAAAAAATTTCGTCGCGTTTAATACCAGCCAGTTTATCTCTTTAGCAAAATTTATACCTTAGGTAGCGGTTTCGCTTCGTTGATTTGTACACCAGCGATCTCTATAACGCCGGGAACTAGAGGCAGGGGGCCATTAAAACTGAAATGCGAAAACGATAATATCAAGCTGGTATTTTTGGCTATTTCGTCGAGTCTTGGCAAATCCGAACCGAACGCCTTCCTGGCCACTTTTTCGGTACCATACGAATAATAAAAGTATAACGACTGAGCTAACGAATAAATAACGGTATTGTACAATCTTTGGTAAAACGTGGGATGAAACCGGTCAAATTCTTCGTCTGTGTGAGGATAAGGTATAAACGAAGGATTACTCGGATTACCCATTCGATCAGCTCCCCAAGGGTAAATAGGCCCAGCACAAAATGCAATATGGGGCGCTTTGAATTTATCCACGAAGCCTAACGTTATGTCACCATGGAATAATTCAGTGATCACCAAGTCGTAAGAATCGTTTCTGCGCAGAAATTGCTTCATCGGTTCGCATTCGAACATTGGACCAGTTTCGTAGATGTCGATGCCTTGTGACACCATTAGATCGATTTGTAAAAAAGGAGAATGAAAGGTGTATGCGATATCCATACCGAATAAATCTGGTACTTTGGAGCACTGGTTCACGTCGATATCGGTGAAGTTGGTCTGAGGTCTGGTTTTTGGAAATGGATTGATCACGGTTACATTATGTCCTCTGTGAGCCAACTCAGTCATGATGGATTGGAACATGATGTAGTGACTTTTTAGTCCTACTGGAAACACTCCGAGAATATTGGCGCATCGCGATTCGATCACTAGCACTGATAAAGCGAGTATAAAGAACGTCTGTTTCATTTCGATGTAATTTTCAACACTGACACGGCGAGAGGAAGAGAGATTTAAACGTGCATAGGTTAGTTTCTCATTTAAAAATAAACACGTGCATGTGGTGAGAGAAGTGGCGACAGAGTGTGGTCTCAATTTATCGTATGCAAGGTAGATTGCAACTTGCCGGTTTGGTGTGCCTAGCTGTACCTACCGTGTACTCGTGAACTCGACGAATTAATGAAGATTACGTAATTAGAGGTCTTATCAACTGGTTATGATAAGTTCGTATCTATTTCGTCTTGTTAACTACATAATGTATGAAAAAGGAACTACCTGTACCTACGTATGCGTATGCAGTTTGAAATTTGTATTTTTTTTCTTTCAATGCAGGTAGGTAAAGTATCTAGGTAGTAGGTACGTCTACGTACGTAATATTTTACTGTGTATAAAAAATTGAAAAATATAATCCAATTATTTGCTCAAAGATGTCGTCAAGGGGGCCCCCGGGGCCAAGCCTTCCGAAAAAAGTTCTGATCTTCGCCCCCCCCCCCCCACACACACACACAAAGAAAACTATGTTGTATTTATAAAGGGCATTGGCGGGTAAGCAAAAGGAATAGGGCCCCAGGCGATCGTAAAACGATACTTACAGAGTGTATAGGTCCCCCCCCATTTCCCACAAGGGGATGGGGCAAATATATTACGATATCTTACATACATCGCCCCATCCCACTCTCTTTTACCTTAAGGTTTCTTAGGAGAGTGGGGGAGGGGAGAGATTAACAGAACATGTACATATAAATTTTAACGTTCATTACAGAGCACTATAATTATATGCAACAAAGAATTACGAAAACATGATAAGAGATAAAAACAGTGTTGCAAGAACCGAAAATTACGGATTTGGTTTTCGGTTTTCGTTCAGTTCGGGTTTTGATTTTCGTTTTTGGGTTCTCAAATTTAAAATTTTGTTTTCAGTTCTTGTTTTTGTTCTTTTCAGTTTTCGGTTTTCGGTTTTTTTGGTTTCGGTTCTCAAAAAATTCGGTTTTCGTTCGGTTTTTGGTTCTTTTTTGGTTTTTGGTTCTTCATCAAAATTTTCGGTTATTTTCAAGAAAAAGTGTTAGTAGATGGGTTGAATAATCAACGCTAAAAAAAAAGGAAAAATAAGTGTTCAAAAATCAAAGTTTTAATAAGTTTGAGACAGCCTAATTTCTAAAAACAATATAAACCCGAATAAAAGAATCACCTTTACCAAAGATTTAAAAAAAAATCAAAAACAATAAAACTTGAAAAAAACATTCAGCATATCTGCAGTTCATTTTTTTGAAACAAAAATTAAATATTGTGATGCGCTCTGTGAAGTAGGGTCACAAGTCAGAGAAAACCGAAATCAATTTTTTGGCCCAAATGATAGAGGAAGGTATTCTGAACATTTTAAGGAAAAAAAATCAAAAACTGGTTTAAACATAACGGAGATACGGCACTTGTAAAGTTTTTACAGTAGACTCCCGATTATCCGACTCTCGATTATCCGACATCTCGATTATCCGATCAAAAAATAGTATCCGACAACTTCCGATTATCCAACCTCCAAATGTCGGATAATGCTTTATTATCCGACTTCTTTTAAATTTAGCTCCTAACCAAAGAAATTTGTATGTAAAAACGTTCACACCATCTGGTATGGTACTGGAAAGCAGTGGGAAATGAGAATTCGCGAGTTTTGGAAAGGCAGAAAGGTGTCACTTCGCGAAAATTGATGATTTTTTGCAAATGGTCTAACGTTGCAAAGGCTCTGAAAAAAATTAATGCACCGGGACAAAAATCTACAACCGACTTTTTTCAAAAAATTAATGATTTTGTCTTAGAAAAAGTGATTTCTTTCAAGTATTTCTGTTTTTAAATTTTAACCTAAAAATATCGAGGTGATGTTTTTTTTAGATTTTAGTTCTATTGTTTTAATTTTGGTTTTGAAGTTTTTTAAAAATAAATGCATGCCAAATTATTTCCCTGCATTTCAAGAACTCATTTATTACGTTTTTTCTGAAAAAAAATGAACTTTTCGATTATCAGACTTTTTTGAATATCCGACACTTTCCCGCCCCAATTATGTCGGATAATCGGGAGTCTACTGTATTTCAAAAAATTATTTCAAGCCGAAATTTTATGCGAAAAGTTTTTCAACGTATGTTCTCTCAAAATATTTTTTTTTTTAAATCAATTTTCTTTATACATGCTACGAAAACGTAGGATTTCTCCCGTTCCGTAGGGTGCGAAAATACTCGATTTCATCGCAGTGTACTTTTCCGTCACACTGCGATGAAAAGTACTCTTTACGTATGATAAAACTAGAATAAAACGAATATAACAATCACCTTGACTCAAGATTAAAAAATAAATAAAAAATGATAAAACTCAAATAAAACGAATAAAACTGTTACCTTAATCGCCGAGCTGAAACTCAAAGAACCAAAAAAATTCGGGTTTCGTTCTCGATTCGGTTCTTTGAACATTTCGTTCTCGGTTTTTGTTCGGATTTCGGTTTTTTTAGAATTTTTTTGTTTTTCGATTTTCGCTGAAAACGGTTCTTTAAAATTTAGGTTCTTAGAACCGTTTGAGAACCGAATTTCAAAAAATTCGGTTCTTTTTGGTTCTCGGTTTTCGTTTTCGGTTCTGTTCTTGCAACACTGGATAAAAAACACATAGATATATACATATTTGCACGCGACCGTAGGTTGTGAGCCAAATTCTATGTATATTCAAAAAGTTTCAAAAAGTTTCAGAATTTTAAAATTTTTCTAATAGGTATCCTTATTAATTGACTTATCAAAATTCTAATTGCAGATTCGTGCTTAGCTACACAAAATCCATCTTGGCAAAAAAATGAGACTCCTACACAGAGATGTAAGGTATTTTATTCACGTATAATACAGCTGTATAATACTCGTATAATACCGTATTATACAAAAATAAAATACCGTATTATACCGTATAATACATATTTTATTAAATTTTGATCAAAATCCCCAAAAAATCAGTGTGTGCTCGAAAAAATTTCGAAAAATTAAACATTTTATGTAAGTTTGAGACATTTTTAATAATAATTTTGTAATTTTCGGTATTTTACCCCATTATTATGTGCTCATTTCCTCTGCGCATGCGCACAGTGGAAAAATAGGGTTGGAGTGGGAGTTTAAGTTAGAATAAATTACCATTAAAATACCGTATTATACGGTATTATACGTATAATACCGCCGTATAATACCGAAAAAATAAAATACCGTATTTTTACATCTCTGCTCCTACAACAAAATTTTTGAAAAAAAATTGCAAAATTTTCTAAGCTATTGCAAATTTTGGGAAAGTTTTTCTATTACAAGAAAGCATAGCTTAAATAAAAAATTTTGGTGTCAAAAATTTTTGTTGAAGTTGATAAAATGACAAAAAAATGATGGGCTAAATTTAATACTGTGCATAACCAAATTTGGTACAGGTAAAAAATTTCCGACCTGTACTCCTCATTCTACTCATTACCAATTAAAAAATGGGTCTGCGTTCATCCTCGCGACTCAATTTCTAGGTGGTGAGCACTCTGGTGGAAGTTTTGAAAACAGGTGGATCACTTTGTATGTAGAAATAACCCACGAAGTGGCTCACATGTACGGATATTACTATCTCTATATATATACACAAAATAACATTATGAGGAGATAGAGGAGTAGAGTACCACTCCAGTGGCTCACTACTTCTGCGTGTGCATCTTACCGTTCGAATACTTGCCACTGGTGGGTTGGGTAGGAGAGGAAAACAGGAGTATTTAGGGAAATTGGTAATTAACATATTAATTATCCATGAGAAACTCGCAAAATTTCTGGAATTCTGGCGTATAAAAGTAGTTTTCAGGGTTGTCATCATTTGGATTGAAGTTTGGAGCCATTTCATCACGAATTTCGTCGAGATGGGAGCAGAAAAACATACGACGGAACGAGTTTTGCTCCACATGAGCACAGGTGCAATATTTGTCAGGGGCTTTTCCAATTTTGTGTAAATAATTTTGAAAGTTGCCGTGATTTGAGGGGGGAAAAAATAAAAAAAAACAAAAACATAAATTTTCTCAGGTACCCCAAAGATACATTATTTCCTTGAGTTTCAGACCTCTAACGTGAATGGTTCTTGAGTAATGACTCAAAAATTGAAAAATCCCTGAAAAAGAGTTTCAATTTTTTTTCTCAAGATTGACTCCACCGATTTTTTTCAAACTTGAATATACGTGTAGGTATTATACAATATATAAGGGCTTTTCACAAAAAAATTTGCAGCTTCCTCTTTCACCCCCTCCTCCTTCAGAACTCTGACTCAATATTTTGAGGCTCTCCTTATCTATGAAGGACTCGTGGCAAAATTTTCAAAAAATAATTTTTATATACTTTATTGGTCCTAAAATAACATAATTTTTTTCAGAGTTTCACCTCGGATGCGTCATGGTCAAAATTGACCAAAACCAGCGTCACCTTTGCTGTTTTGAGAGAAATTGTAAAAATAACATATTTTGATAAGTTGATATTTCCTTCATATTCATCCCTCGAATTATAGAAAAATTTAGTTGAAAAGTGTTTTGTGTCACAAGCATCCGTTTTGAGGCAATTCACCCCTTCCCCCCTCCGGTATCATCATTTTGAGATTATAATAAACCTATCAATATGGGTATCGTTTTCATATGAATTGAGCACGCCGAGTGTGAAAAGAAGATTGGATTTTCGATATATTCAAGTTGAAAAAAATCGGTCGAATCAACATTGAGAAAAAAATGTACACTCATATTCAGAAATTTTTCAATTTTTGAGTCATTACTCAAGAACCACTCACGTTAGAGGTCTGAAACTCGAGGAAATAATGTATCTTTGGGGTACCTATACACCCTTCAAGTATCGTTCCACGATCGCCTGGGAGCCAATTTGCTATGCTTACCCGCTTATGCCCTTTACATTACACTTACATCAGATAGGGATTTTCAAAGCATTAAAACATGAAAAAATGTTTTTTAGGGCATTAAAAATTCAATTTTTTCAAAGCTTCGCCGTCGCTTCGCTCAGGCATGAACAAAATTACAATTCTGTGATCTATCCGAGAAGAAAGTGCGGCAGAAAGCTCCCTTTTTGCCACCACCTCATTTTTAGCAGGTGAAGAAAGTCAGTCCCCCTTTTCCACTCCGAAAAATCAAAAAAAGTTGCCCAACACACTGCCCCTTTTGTGCCCCTCCCCATTTTTCGATTCTGACGACGTCATTGTCTTTGCCATGCTACTAATTGCAATTTGCAGAAAGATAAGATAAACTTTGGCATCTGGCTTGTTTTTCGTATTAATCGCGAGGCATGTCTCCTTCTCGGTAGGTATCAGTGTATTCCCCAGAATGAATCATCGTTCTATATGCTGCAACGACGACGTGGTGTAATAAGATTATTCGAGTGCAATATTTGTGGTGTGGACTTGTTCTCTGTTTCAAATACCGTAATTTTCTTCGAAAAATAAATCAGTTTTCAGTAACCTTATTAAAATTCAGATTTAGTAAGTTGATGTTCATTAATTAAATATAATTTATATCCCTACTTCGAGGGAACGATTCGAAAACCGTGATTTTAATCGATCTCAACAATATTTTCAATTTCTAATGAAGGGCTATTCCATACTAAAACAGACCAAAATTAAAGTCGGGTCTTCAGATTTCGCTCAATTTTTTTTACGTGTTCCCCTTGATCACAAAACCACGATCACTTATTTTCTAACCCTCAAGGAGGCAGTGAGGTGGGCCTCGAAATTTTTATGCAATTGCGATTTTTAGTCAAATTACCCAACTAAACTTTGAAGGCTCATATTTCGAGATAGGTTGTACTTGGGGAAAATTTCGGGGCCTGAAAGATAATTAGTAGGAGATTCAAAAACAGTGATCAGATTTTGAAAAGCTCAAAGTTGAACTTTGGTCGTGAAAGTTCAACTTTCACGATAAGAACAAAAGATGAAAGCTATCGACCCACTCCCCGTAACTTTTTAAAATATTCAATTCCATATTGATCACATAAGGGGTAACTTGGAGCACGAGGAGGGGGTCGGAGCAAAAAGTAAGTCGATATTCGAATTCTACGCCTTCAAGTTAGTTAGAATCGATAATATGCTACACCTTATTTTCGTTTCTAAGCATAGTTTTCCCCAAAATTGGAGAGCTAGAGGGGCACTAAAGGGCCAAATCCAAAAACTAAGCAAATTTTCGAACTCAGCGCCCTCAATAACCTAACAATCGACAGGTCACACGTTATTTTTCATTTTTTTGAATTTTGACCCTATCAAGGAGGCTAATAGGGGGGTTCAAGGAAGTCGGATAAAAAAAACTAGTACATATTCGAAATCAGCCCCTTCGATTTAGTAGTAATCGATCTGTTACTTTACTTTTTCAATTTTTTTGAATTTTGATCAAAATTGTGGACTCCTTGTACCTCCAGGGGTGTAGAGATCCCATCTTGAAAATTTGTTGGTTGAAAAAAGGGTAAAAAGGACTCCACACTGTAATTTTTTCAGATTTTTAAATGGTAGCTTTCATCTTTTGTTCTTATCATGAAAGTTGAGCTTTTACGACCAAAGTTCAACTTTGAGCTTTTTAAAATGTGATCACCGTTTTTGAATCTCCTATTAATTATCTTTCAGACCCCACAAACAGTTTTTTTCCAAGTACAACCTATTTTGAAATAATATGAGCCTTCAAAGTTTCGAAAATTTCAAAAAAAATTCAAAATTGATTGATAAAATCAATATCTAGACCAAAAAGTACTTCTTTTTTTTGAAAAAATCGAGGATGCGTAGCTTTTTTCAATTTCTACTAAAACTTCATCTATGTGGCAAAATTGAAAAAAAGTCTAAAACACTGTTATTTTTTCAAAAAATGTGTTTTTGATTTAGATGATATCATTACGTAAAACCTAAACTTGATTTAAATCAACTTTGGATTTTTTTTGAAATTTTCGATTATATTGAAATTTTGTTAATTTTCGAAGAATTGAAGGCTCTTATACGATCGGATGATATTAATCGATTTGATTTATAATCATAAGCGCGCCCAGAAATTGTGTAAGGGAAAGGCTGAATTGGAGAAAAATGGGAGCAGGGTCAAAATCTATTGAAAAATTCAGTAATCTGTTATTTAAGTGGCGTACCTACTCAAAACATGTAGGTACAAATTTGAGCCAAAAAAATCAAGAAATTTCGGGATTTTTGGAACAAACAATCAATGCACCGAGGTACTTTCTAAATCTGAATTAAGTAGTCGAATTAGGGTGAAATTTTGCCTTCTTGAATCAGTGAAATAAATTTCAAAGTCAGTGATTTTTCACCGATCTATCCGCATAAAATTATTGACTTTTTCTAGCAACTTAAGATTGACTGAAAAATCTGTGAAAAATCATTGATTTTTAATAAAATTAATTTCGGCGACTCAAAAAGGCATGAATTTTTACAAAATTTGATTCAGATTTGGAGAATAATATGTTCATGAAAGAAACGAATCCTAGAAATTTTTTTGAAAAATCATATTTGAAAAGAAATAGGTAAATGCATTTTTTTCTGACATTTTTATAATGAAAAATTTCCTTGGCAAGATTAAGGGGGGTGCTCGAGCCCCCTAAGCCCTCCCCTTGGGTGCACCTGTGTTTCTTATGGTGACTAATGATTCCTCTTTCAATATTTAGAAAGTGAGTTCCTGAGATTACCTACTTCACTGTTATCGGATACATCACCTCAATTTCAAATCGGAAATATGCTGATAAATATACCTGACGATGGAATTTCAAATTTTCTCCACGTTTTGGAGCAAGAACAGCCTCAGTCTTTGTTTGTATGTTGTATTTTGTAATATCTAATTTTTCTGTAGATATGCATTTCAGGAATAAGTTCTTGAGTCATCTTATTTCATTCATTGAAATTTCGTACTTTGCTACCTTGCTTTATTTTAAAGTAAAATATCATTTTACCCCAAAATAATGCTAATATTCGAAGGCATAGGCATGAAATAAGCAAAGTTCGAGTATTCGACCCTTGATCATAAAATATTGTGATAATTTTCAAAATAATGAATTTTTCAATACTCTTATCGATATTAGAGCACTAATCAAGATCCATGAACTTTACAGGCAATTAATTTTATCGAAACATGCCACAAATGGAAACGAAAAAATGACCAATTACAAATATCCTTGTTTTACACCGAACACTGCATGAAAACAGGGATTTTTATTGGAATTGTAAAATCGGTCAGTGAACCTTTGTAAAACACTAAGGTTAACCTTGGTTACTCACCTACATTTCAACCAAATGTTGATCTTTACTCACCTCTTCATCTTATTCAAAGATTTCATTTTGCCCAGGGTTGTCATGGTATATTGGTTACTTTCTACGCATTAAATGGTTATGAAAATGATCTCGAAGAAGCTCTAAAGCATATGTCAATTGAATGGGAAAATATCATAAGGTTTGAAGGTATTGCCGAAAAGCATGTGCCAATTGTTGAAAATCTGATATCCGATCGATGTCCAGAAATGTATTCCGTTCCCATCTTGATAGTCCGTATGCCTATAGAAGAAGCTTCAAAACTCGATATTTCGTAAGTATGAAAATAAATAGAAATTGTCATCCAGAATTCGGATAATCGAAAAACTCGAATTTTTTCAAATTCTCATCAGATGTCCCGAAGAAGTCAAATTAGCTCCTTTGACCGAGCATCATGCCGAAGAAATGTATAATTTATGGATCACGAAAGAGAGTTTTACCATTGACGCCTTGATATACAGCATTCGTTATAACGACGAAGCAGCATATGGAGTATTCTGCAAAAAAACAGGCGATTTGTTGGCCAGATGTGTCAGGTCCCATTCTGGTTTCTTGGCTGCTTTGCAAACTGTCGATAAGGCTAGAAATAAAGGATATGCTAAACTATTGCTCAAGTATATCGCCAAGAAAATGGCTGAAAGGGGGATGGTGCCTTGTAGTTATACTGCTGAGTTTAATCAGATTTCCATAAATGTGTTTCGTTCGATTGGGTATAAGGAGGTGTGTAAAATGAGGAATTATGCGGTGAAGGAAAATTAAACTCGTGACCATGTTAGATTTATTCATTATTGGTCTATTATTGGATTTTGTGCATTTAAAATTAAATACCTACATAATATATGTAAACATAGCAGCTTGAGACATTTTCAGTTTATTAAAAAAAAGGATATAAATAATTAAAATTATTTTAATTAAACCATTGCATTGAGCAGGGGCGGCAACTTGGATTCTTTCCATGTACAGCAAAAAATTTTTTCCAATAGTCGAACGGGGGGGGGGGTCCCTAGTCGAACCGGGAACCGGGGGGGGGGGTCCCCCGCCAGTGGCGTATCCAGAAATTTCTTATGGAAGGGGTCCGAAATTTCATAATTTTTTAAGGAATTCTGAGGCCCCTTCCCCCCCATCAAATTTCCTTTTACTATAAAAACACTAAATTCAGCCAGTAAAAATGGGTACTTAACAAATCCAAGAATTGGCGTCAGAAGCTTTTTTTGAGAGGGTGCAAAGTGGATATGGAGACTTGGAATCAGTGGCGTCGTCAGAATCGAAAATGGGGGGGCACAAAAGAGGCCGTGTGTTCGACAACTTTTTTTGCTTTTTCGAAGTGGAAAAGGGCGACTGACTTTTTTCACCTGCTAAATAAGGGGAGGGGGTAAAAAGGGAGCCTTCTTCCGCACTTTTGTCTGAAATGGATCGTAGAATTGTAATTTTGTTCATGCCCGAGCGAAACGAGGGCAAAATTTTGAAAAAATTGGATTTTTAATGCCCTAAAAAGACATTTTTTCATGTTTTGATGCTTTGAAAATCCCTATCTGATGTAAGTGTAATGTAAATTTATAAATACAACATAAATTTGTGGGGAGGCCAAGCGGGGGCCAGCATTTTTTTCAGGGGGGCCTGGCCCCCGGGCCTCTCCTTGACGACGCCTCTGCTTGGAATATCAGAAGGGAATCATGTTTTGAATAGTTGCTTCAAACAGTTTATACAACTGTGATTTTTTTCATGCCCGAGCGAAGCGAGGGCGAAGTTTTAAGAAAATTTGATTTTTAGTGCTCCAAAAAGTCACCTTTTCACATAAGTTCTTGACGTCAAGGGGAGGGGGAGATCGAGACCCGCAAACCCCTGTCCCCCGCCGATACCTAAGAGCAAATTTGTACATGTACAGCGAGTTTTCTCATGTACAGCATGCTGTACATGGAATTTGCCCATGTACAGCAAGCGCAGCACTGCTGTAGTGTAGATGCCGCCAATGGCATTGAGGTATTAAACAAGCAGGGTCGCAGGCGACCTGGCAATAGGGCCCCCGGAATTTTGATTTCCAGAGATGCCGACTATTTTTTAAAAATTATCAAAATTCAACAAACTCGGAAAAATTTTGAAGTTGAATTTTTTTAAAAATATATGAAGTAAAGGCCAATTAATATTGATGAAGCTTCTGGGATGAAAATAAATTGAGTCCGTTTTCTTCACATATATGGTTTTGGGCTTTGATTATAAATATTTATAATCAAAGGTTTTGGGTTATTGGCATTGGTCTTCAAGTTGAAAAAAATTTTCAAAAAATTCAAGTTTAGAAAATTTTTTTTAAAAATTCTGGGTCGGAAATTTTGAGAAAAATAATTTAAATTGGAAAAAATGTTGGGAAAAGGAGAAAACGCAAAATTGCATAACATTTCACATGATTTTACTGATTTTAGGAAAATCTTCCTCTCTTCTAATTGGTTTACTAACACGATGCAGCTGGACGTCATCGAGGTATAAGCCAATAAGAACCTTCACTCGATCTAATGAAAATCGCAAAGAAGATGACGATGACGATGAATGAGTGATTTTAATAGGGCTCCTCGTCCTCGGCCTTGGAGGCCGGGAACCCTAAAAATTATAGGAAAAAAACGAAAATCAATATCCACCCTACTAGTCTATGATCCAAACACAAAAAAGTGTTCATCCAGCGATCTTTTTTGAGAACAAAAAAAATGCGCTACCAAAATGTCGGTACTACCAGCCTTATTCGAAAAAGTGCAGTTTCAGATTTTTAACCCTGCACAATAGGGGGGTGGATCCCTAAAAAGGTGTTTTTGGGGACATTGCCCGAACCAAAAAAACTCGACGGATTTGGGCTGAGGTACTTCTTCCGATATCGAATATGTAATTTTTTTCCGTTGCACCCTGCACAACTGCATTTTATTGCACTGTAAGTGCAATTTTTATGCATTTTGGACAATTTTTGACAGTAAAAGAGCCCTCTTAACCAAAATATAGGTGAGAACCAAAAAATACCTACTTGTTAATTTCGTTGAATGAAACCATTTAAAGTCGATTCCCGCAAAAATGGGCGAACAATTCCTGCACTATGCGAAGTAATGAAAATAAACAGGTTGCCCCCCCCCCACTAGAATTGAGTCATAGAATACTTGCTCAAAAATAGCGATGCGATACATCAAAATAGGTCAAAATTTCGCGCTGAATCCAAAAATCATCGTGATTTTTGATTTCGACCCCCTCGGTGGAGTTCTGCCCCCAAACTTGAATTTGAGGGGAAACTGAAAAATTGACACCATTTAGATGAAACGTAATTGGAATTTACAAATCAGACAATTGTGGCTGATTGATTTCAACTTTCAGCATACCTTGGCTCCCAAAAAAATTTCCAACCCTTATTCCCTCCCACCCCTGCCAAATTATAATAAAAAAAATTCATTTAAAAACAGCGATGCAGCGTATCGAAATTGTTTAAAAGTTCGCGCTGAGTTCGAAAATGGTAATCATTTTTACATTTGACCCCCCTCGGTGGAGTTTGGCCCTCAAACTACAATTTTAAGGAGGAAAAATGAATAATTGACCTTATAGTGCAACTGTAAACCATGAAAAATTGGCTTTTTATGAAAGAAGCATGAAAGTCGGTCTGATGAACAACAAAACCAAAACAATTTTAGAGAAGGGGAGTCACTTGAAATTCACCATAGGCAGGGGTGCTGCGAAGGGGTATTCTTGACGAGCAACTCGTCGTTGAAAATTTTGGGGGGGCCGAAAAAAAATGCAAAAAAAATTACAAATTTAAATTTTAAAGAGAAAAAAATAAATTAACAATAAATATTAGAAAATAATTAAAAACAAACCCCCCTATAATTACAGAACCCCCTATCAATAGACGACCCCCCTCCCATCAATGGACGGACCCAACTCCCAAAAGTTCATCAATTTGACGCTAATTTCGCTTATTTTTAACTCAATAATGGTAAAAATTTTCTTGGAATCGTAAAAACATGTACTAGTAAACAGGTAAATTTTCATTTTTTTTCAGCAACGAACCCCCCCTAAATCAATATAATAGACCCCCCCAATCGATAGACTGGACCCCCTCTAAAAAAATCAATTTCACCCAAATTTCGCTCATTTTTAAACTCAATAAAAATTGACAAAATTTTCTTGAAAACGTAAACATATGCACTAGTAATCAGGTGAATTTTCATTTTTTTCAGCGACGACTCCCCCCCCCCCACATCAATTTTATGCCAATTTTGCTCATTTCTTACTCAATAAAAATTTCTAACGTGGATTTTCATTTTTTTTTAAAAACATTGCTTTCATTGAAAGGTTTTCATGTTCTGTTCTTTTTTTTTTGTAGTAGGTAAATACCTATATAATATCTAAGTACATTTCAAAAAAGAAAAACGTGTAGGTAGTTATTTTCTAAAAAAAAACACGCAAAAAAGGGTAGGTATTCATTTTATAAAAAATGCAAAAAAAAGTAGATGAATATTTATTTTTTAGAAAAATGCAAAAAAGATTATGTTTATTTTTTAAGCAACATCTTCGAGTATAACTTAGATGCAGGGGCGTAGCGAATGGGGGGGTCGGGGAGTGACTCACCCCCAGAAATGCTAGTATGGAAAAAGTTGGTAAATTCGTCTCAAAATGAGAAAAGTTGGCAAATTTGACCAATAACAATAAATTTTTTGGAGTAAACATCGCTTCTTCAGAAATTACAGTCCAACTCTGAAATTATACCACCCAATTCTAAAATTTTCAAAAACTTTGGCCTCGCTGCGCTCGGCCTTATTGTATGTACGAGTATGTATTTCATCTACTTCATACAAAAGTGATTTTTTTTGTATTTTTCTTCAAAATTATTCCAATATTCACCTAATTTTATTACATACATATTTTTTTCCCTCAAAACTCATGTTCGATGTTTGAAAATAAAATTGTTTAAAAGCTTTGGCCTCGCTGCGCTCGGCCTCATCATACTTCTCCCTCAATAATTTCATAGTAATAGTGGTCAATTTTTTATTCAAGTTTTTTATTCTAAAATATTGTTTTATTTCGCCTTGAACTTGAGGTTTTCTAAAATGTTCGCCCTCGTTTCGTTCGGGCCAAATTCATTTCGCTCGCATTTCCATTGAAATTACAAAATTTTTGAAATAAATTATAATTTTTCTCGAACTTTTCCACTCTTTCTTTGTTCGGGACAAATTGACAATTTCGCTGATTTTTCCAACTTCGAGTAGATACATAGATTAGATACATTGAAATTAGGCATGAGAGGAATAAGTGGTTAAAAAATTTAATTCAGCCTATAAATTTGTGCCATCCATTCCCGCCCCAAAAAAGTCTGTCTGTTTCGTGCTTAAATAATTTGATTTTCAAATTTTTTCAAAAATCAAGCCGGAAATTCTGAGACCTTGCCCCCTCAATTCAATATCCTGACTTCGGTACGTCACTGCACACTTTGCCACACCATTCTATGAAACTTAAATTATACTTCAAATTCAATTTGTCCATAAGGCGCACCCAAGGGGGAGGAACAATAGGCTCGAGCTCCTCTCCCCCCCTCTCGAAAAGGAGATTTTTTACAAAAATGTGAAAAGTGAATTTTTTTGGTATTAAAACATGATTTTTCGAAAAATTTTCGCCCTCGCTTCGCTCGGGCAATATTTTAATCCTATTTTCTAAAACGAATCTGAATCATTCTATGATGAAATTCTGCCTTTGAGAATCAGTAAAATGATTATCTTTGGAAATTAATAATATTTTTATTGATTTCTCAATCAATTCCCATTTGTCAGGAAAAATCAATAATTATTTTGACTTGACGACTTGACTGAAAGATTGGTGAAAAAACACTGATTTTCAGTTGAAGTCATTCCACTGATTCAAGCAGGTAAATTTTACCAATTCAGATTTCAGATGGATAAAGATGAAAGAGATGCAGACATGGCTGATTTTTTAGGGGACAGATGTCAAATGTTTATATTTAATAAAGTTTATTGATATTTGCTGTTTCTTAAGGCTTATCGCTCTTAATGTTATCGCTTGTTCTATTTTAAAGATGTTTTTTATATTTATGCTATACCTACTTTTCTCAATGTCTCATATCACATATAAACGTGGGAACGTCACATTAAGCCCTAATCGTTTGGTGGTATTGTATTTTTTTTGTACCCCCCCCCCACCTCCTTAAAGTTCGTAAAAAAATGAGGAAATTTGTGAAAATGGGGGGGCCTACTTGGAAAATTTGGGGGGGGTCCTCGTCGTTGACTCAGGGGGTTCGCCGCACCCCTGACCATAGGGGTGTGTGAGGGGTGGTTTTTGAAGCTTCACCCCCCCTCTTATGTGGTAAGGTTGAGCAAAGCCGCCATTCTTGGGGGTCTTCAGCTCACCTGTAAAAAGTGAAATTTTGGAGTTACCTACATCCTTCTAGCATTAGAGGGACAATATTTTCAATTCAAAAAAATGAGTTAAACTTTGAACTGAAATATCTCGAAAAGTAAGCTTTCTAAGAAAAAACTATGGAAATACCAAAATTACAGACGAAATTATCCAGAATTACGAGGAAATACAAAAATTAGAAAATGATCTTGAAAATGATCTTTTTAATTAGAAAAAAAAAATGATCTAGATCATGTCCAGGTCTGATAAGTATCCATGACGATTTTATGGGTATTTACTTACTATACCTATAGTTATTGTTGAAATCTTTGTATCGACTATGGAGCATAAAAATAGGTACTTCAGTTATCAATATTTTTTACAATGAGTAAGAGTAATAAATTAATTGAATTTTTATACGTCGTTTAGCAGATAATGAAAGTAGATACTCGAGGTGTGTAGAATATTGTGTAAACATACAGTGCCTTTATATTTACCTTGGAATTATGAACGATGGCAGTGGTAAAAAAAATATTGTTTTCATGAAGAATGATATGGCTAGAATTATTCTTTCGTGGAGATCTCGATGTTGTACTTCGTCGTACATGAATTTTTTCAATGAAATTTTTCAAATATTTTGCGAATGTAAAAATGAACAAAAATTCTGACTGAATTTGGAAGTGAATTTTTCTTCGCCGTGGAATAATTAGTTGAAAATAAGATTTAAAAATATGTTGATCGAAATCCCCAGCGAAGAAATATCCAATTTCATTCGAGTTTTGGAGAAAGAAAATCCTCGGTCGTTTTTCGTAAGTGTTTTCCTTAATCTGTTTCATTTATTTGAAATATTGTATTCGATCAAATTATAAGATGAATATTCCATTATTGGGTCTAATCAGAGATTAAATTTCATATCCAGATCATAAATTTCATAGAAACATGCCATAAATGGAAACGAATCAACGATCAGTTATTGATATCCCTTTTATACACTGAGCAAAGTATGGATACTGGAGTTTTCATAGGAGTTTTGAAATCCGTAAGAATATAAACCCAAATTTTATTATTTTTAAGAAATATGTTTTTGAAAATTTTGATTTGTGCTGGGTCAAGGGTTGTGTTGGTACATTGGTTTCCATGTATGCTCTGAGTAATCATCAGAGTGATCTTGAAAAAGCCACGAAATACGTGCCATTTGAATGGAAAACTGTGGTGTTTTTCGAAGGCATCGTTGACGAACATTTTCCGATTGTGGAAAACTTGATACGCGATAATTGTTTGGAAAATAATAAAACGACGAATATTTTTTTGATGAGCATGACGGAAGAAGACGCGATGAGATTGGAAATCGAGTAAGTGACAGGGTTTTGTTGTATTTAATGAGTATTGAGTAGGTAGCTAGGTACCTATTTTTGGAATTTTTTAGCTATGAAGGAGTCAAAATGAATCCAGATTGCAGAAAGGTTTCGTATAATGCTGGAATGGCCAGAGTGAATAAATATGGCCCAAATCGTAGCAATTTGGTTCAAATTGAATGAAAAGTGATCTAGAGTTGAGTTTAAGTATCAAATTGAAAATCGGAGAGCCATAAGATTGGTCAATGTTTGGGGCAGGGTGCAATATCTTTCGAAGTTGAAGGCAGAGGTTACTCAAAAACTGTATCCAGGCCTCTAAAATAATTTTGTAAAGATTTTAGCCTCATAATTGAACGTTTATCCCTTTCTACTTGCTCTTTGAAATTAAATTTAAAATGTTCAAACAAAATAAAAACTTGAACTCAAAGTAAAATTTTGAGCCTCAATAAAAAAAAAAAAAATCGAAAGTATAGGTACATAATAACAGGGCCCAGTATCCAAAATTTCTGGTGCTGAAGTTCATTTCTCGATTTTTAGCGAATTTTTGAAATTTCAAAATTACCTCCGCCCTGCGAAATATGAAAATTTGATCTAATGAACGAAAAAAGTTGAAATTTGGTATATACCCCATTTTCGATCTCCCGAATCGATTGGAAGCGGTTTCAAGACGTTTCGAAGCCATCAGAAAAGTTTGGAATTTTCCAGTGCTGGAGAAAAGCCCATAAAAATGGTCCATATGGACATTAGCACCTTTAATCGCGCATAACCAATATTGGTGACCTATTTGATCGAATCAACTAGAATTTTTCAAAATTCGAAACTTTGAGTTCAAATTTCTATTTTTTGGCTGACAGTTTTCCTGGAAAAAATTAATTTTCTGCCAAAAAAATATAAATTTGAACTCAAAGTTAAGAATTTTGGAAAATTGTGTTTTAATCGATCAAATAGGTCACCAATATGAATAATCCGCGATTATAGGTGCTGAAGTTCGTATGGACCATTTTTATGGGCTTTTCTTCAACTCTGGAAAATTCCAAAATTTTCTGGTAGCTCCGAAACGTCTCGAAAACGCTTCCATTCCATTCGGGAGGTCGGAAATAGGGTATATACCAAATTTCAGCTTTTTTCGTTGATTAGATCAAATTTTCATATTTTACAGGGTGGAAGTAATAATTTTGAAATTTCAAAAATTCGCTAAAAATCGAGAAATGAACTTCAGCACCTGAAATTTTGGATACGGGGCCCTGTTATTATGCACGGGATACCTCCCTTGTAAGTATACCTTTCTCAACCCTCTTTTCAAGAGAATTTAGATTGATTTTTCTGCTAAAAATTGAGAAAAAAGATGGGGAAAATCTTTAATAGAATTGTTTCATTGTCATTATTTTTATCAAAAATGTTTATTATTGACAATTTTCTTATTTCGAAAAAATTTTGATTTTTGAAAATTCGCAGAGATGAAAGGAAGGAGATGGTAGCAGTGAAAAATTGCCAATAAGTAATGATGATTTTAGAAAAAAATAGTTGCACTGTGATCATGATAATTTCATTAAAAATGTTCTAAAAATGTTTTTCGATTTTTATCAGAGAAATAAAAATAGGTGAAAAAAATATTTAGTTTTCCAAGCAAGGGAAATTGGATAAATGGGACAAGTCTAAAATTGTAGGTATCTTTTGGCAAAATCTGCTGTAAATTTATTGAGACCATTTTTGGTAAGTAGGTATTCAATTTTTTTACATTTCAGATTTAACGTTCTTTTAAATTTTAATGTTTAAATTTTTTAAAACTTGAGTCTTGACATATTTTATTTTTTGTAAATTTCTGTTTTTTTAAAAATTAAAAATCTTTTTGAACTTAAATTTTTAATCGTTTTTTCAATTTTTCAGAAAATTGTTGAATTTTAAGGGTGAGTTGGAAGAATTAAAGATTGAGTCAGAAGCTGAAAGTTTGGAGTCTTGGTTTTCAGAGTTTATTTTTTGGAAGAGAGGTGACTGGGGGGAGAGTCAGACCTATCTTGGCCTTTCTTCACCGATATGATTAAACACAAAATTGGAGTGAATTTTGACTCCAAATGAGTTCGAATTTAAAATACAGCAGAATTTGAAATTATTAGTGGTATTCTGGGCAAAAATGTTGTCAAGAAATCCAATTCAGTTCATTTTTTGAAGATTTTCTTCCTCTGGCCCTTTCTGCTACATCACTGAATTTGAATGACTGTATGAAGATTTAGGAAGGTTTTGAATGAGTATACTTACAGGGTTGCTTAAATACTCAAAATTATTGTAAATTAATGTTTCTTGCAAAATAGTACTCGAAACCTCAAACTAAAAAGGAAAAAGTTATTTTTTTCAAAAACACACATTAAATAATTAATCCTACTTCTGCAGATATCCTGAAGACGTTTCACTGGCCCCCTTGACCGAAAACCATGCCGAGGAAATGTACAACAACTGGGTTCTAAAAGACAGCTTCACTATCGATGCCTTAAAATACGACATTCGTTATAACGACGAAGCAGCATTCGGAGTTTTCTGTAAAAGAACAGGAGATCTGTTGGCTAGCTGTGTGAGAGCTCATTCTGGAGTATTGACAGCTTTGCAGACAGCCGAAAAGGCCAGAAAAAAAGGATATGCTAAATTGTTAATCAAACATATCGCCAAGAAAATGACTGAAAGAGGTGTATTGCCTTGTGCTTATACGAAAGATCTTAATCGAGCTTCTTTGCATACGTTTCATTCGTCTGGGTATAAAGATGTGTATCGATTGAGGAATTATTTCTGTTGGAAAAAGTAAATCTTTTGATTAGAATATTAATGAGTATTTTATTTCGAGATAGTGAGTAAAAAATCGAGACTGTTTCAAATTTTATTTTTAAATTGAAACAAAATACTTTATCAGGCTTTCTTTTTAGAATCAAGTAATGGTTTCCTATGAATAAAATTAATCAAAAAAATTTTCAAGACGTAGTAAATAAAAACTATTGCACTCATGGCTACTACGAAAAGAAAAACAGTCACGTCCAAAAGTAGGTATTGATAAAGAGGCAGGTCTGCGGCTGCAGAACGCAAGTGATGAGCTCCTCTGTGCCGAATCACGTATTCGATCCAATAAATGGATGTGTCCATTGCTGACACTGGCCTGTCTTTAAATATTTCTGATACCTTTTTCATATTGATTGAGTATCTGTAGCAAAAAAAATTGAAGTTGATATCAAATTCGGTTTGCAGAAGTATTTCGAGTTTTATTTAAATTAATCGGTATGTAGCTTACGAGGGTTCTAAAACTTGAGTAATTTTGGCAAGCACTGTGTCGTTGTCAATATCTGGATAAGGCAAAATTTCAGCAGCTCCTTGGGTCTTCAATCCTCTTAGATTTAATATTTGATCAGCAAACATTGGAATACCTAAAACAGGAACTGCTTCATGGATGGCTTCGTTTAAGCCCAAAGCCCCACCGTGAGATATGAATAATTTTATTTTTGGATGAGCTGGAAAATGAAAAAAATGTTTTAAAATTAGTTTCTCTTTTGTATTTCATTTAAGGTGCTTTATTGTTGAGTTCTCTCATTTACTAAGTAATGCCTATTTATAACAGATTTTCATCTCCAAATTGAAAGAAATTGGAAAATGGGAGAATAATTCACTCACCCAAAATGTCTCTTTGAGGCATCCATTCGGCGGTGAAAATTTCATCAGTTTTGTCTGGCAGATCACCCTTCCATTTCCATATGATTCTTTGTGGCAGTTTACGAAAAACTTCTAAAAATGCTGCTCGTTTCGATCCCGGTATAGTTTCTGGTTTCAACAAAGATCCCATGCTAAAGTATATAACTCCGTGTTCAGACTCATCTATGAATTTTTGAATGTCCTAATGATGACAAAGGTTGTTTAAATAAATATCCATGAACTTATGGTGGGGGGAGGGGCGAATTTTTGGGAGGTTTTGATTAAAATCGACGAAGTAATTTTATTTTAGCGAAGAATCTCCCCCCAAAAAATGTAAACTGTATAATAGCCTATGAGGAAACGGACGGAACTACTCTCTTAATTACAAATCAGTGAAAATTACCGAAAATCACTGAGAAACAGTCAGAGTTGCAGCACAGGAGAAAATCAGTGAAATTTTTTCACTGAAAACAAAAAGAAACCCACTGGAAATCAGTGAAAATTCACTAAAAACTCAGTGATATTTTTGAAATTCACTGAAAAATCTGCGAAATTCTTTGAATAATCAGTGAAAAATCACTGAAAATTAGTGAATTTCACTGATTTTTCCTGTGCTGCAATTCTGACTGTTTATCAGTGATTTTTCACTGATTCGGAATGAGAGAGTAGGGAACCTCAAAATAGGTCATTTTTGAGAAACATATTTTTTTCACTTTCGGGTAGAGACGGTTGCTAAGAACCTGGGGCACATTTTCAAAAAATTGCGATTGGCGTTTTACATCTCCCTGAACCATTCACTTTAAAATTTGAAACCAATTTGAGCTATCTTTCTATAGAATTGAAAAATTGCGGATTGCTAATTTGAAGCTTTTTCTTAATTTTTATCAAATTTCAATTGCTCGGTTATAAACCTTGAAATTGAATGAATTTTTTTTGGTCTCTTTGAATAATTTTCGATGAAATTGAAAAAATTCCTGGCAGTGCTGCTAATTAACTGCGTTTTAATTCAGAAAATTTTTGTAGAATTAAATTGGCAACACTGTTGCAAAAAATGTTCAAAAAATTAATTTAAATTTATTTTAATCACCAAAAAAAATTTACCCTATCAATAATAATTTTTTACCGAAATTTTAAATTTTTTTGGGGAAGTAATTTTCATTCACCCTGTATTTAACGTCATTGAAATTATCGTACAATATAAGCGAATAAAAGTTACAGAATTAGTGACAGAAAAATATATTTCTCCAAATAATCTACTCATTAATCTTAATTTTCACGAATGTATTATCATATTAAAATTATTCACAATGCGGACATCTTTGTATCCAGACGACCGATGGGTATGTAATGCACCCGAACTTGACTTCATTACATAACTGCAAGGCGATATACCCCTTTGGGCCATATTTTTGGCAACACATCTCAGCAGCAATTTAGCGTATCCCTTTTTTCTTGCTTTTTCCACAGTCTGGAGAGCGGACACGACTCCAGAATGGGATCTAGTACAACTAGCCAACAATTCACCTGATTTTTTACAAAATACTCCATAGGCTGATTCTTCATTATAACGTATGGCGTTCTTTAGGCCATCCACCAGGTAAATATCGTTGGCCTGCCATGTTTTGTGCATTTCATCGGCATGGTGTAGTGACAATGGAGCTAATACAACATCATCGGGGCATCTGCGAACAAGTTTTACATCGTTTGAATATTATTTAAAATTAGATCCAGTTTAATTCTAACTTGATATTCTTTTTTCGACGCTTTTTGGCGTTTTACAAGGGAGGTATCCCACCTCAAGTAAAATTTTGAGCCGGAGCAAAAATAAATCGAAAGTACATTGTAAAAAGACTCCACATCCAAAATTTCAGGTACTGAAGTTCACCTCTCGAATATTGGCAAATTTTTGAAGTTTCAAAACTAATACATCATCGTTCTGTAAAATATTAAAATTTGATCTTATCCACGACAAAAACTGAAATTCAGTATACACTCCATTTTCGACTTCTCGAATTGATTGGAAGTAGTTTTGAGACGTTTCGGAGCCTCCAGAATATTTTTGATTTTTCCATAGCACTGGAGGAATGAAAGCACATAGAAATAGTCCAGATGAACTTTAGCACCTAAGAACTCAGGTTACCCATATTGGTGACCTATTTGATCGATTGAAGCCCAATTTTCCAAAGTTCGTAACTTCGAGTTCAAATCCATATTTTTTGGTAGAAATCCCCCCTCCCAAAAAAATTTTAAATACCTACACTGACAGCATTTGCGTCGAGGTAAAAATATGAAAATCATTGGTAGATACCCTGTTTTCGATCAAATAGATCATCAGTATAGATAACCTGCAATTGTGCGATTTGAGGTACGGAAGTTCATATGAACCATTTTTATGGGCTTTTCTGCGGTGCTGGGGAAATTCCAAAAAAAATTTGGAGGCTCCAAAACGTCTCAAAACTATTTCCAATCAATTCGAATGGTCGAAAATAGGGTAGATACCAAATTTAAGCTTTTTTCGTTGTTTAGATCAAATTTTCTTATTTTGCAGAGCGTTGAGATAATTTAGAAATTTCAAAAATTCGCCAAAATTCAAAGAATGAACTTAAGCACCTGAAATTTTGGATATGGGATTTTTTTGTGGTGTACTTTCGATTTGTTTTTGTTTCGGCTCAAAATTTCACTTCAAGTCGGGATAATTCCGAGTCAATTTCGCGAATGTAATTTCCCAAACAACCGAATTCCCAAGTAGAAAAAATCACGAAAAATGTGCTCCCGAATTCATTTTTCCAAGTTTGTTGAAATTACCATGGAAATCAAATAAAGTATAACCTGCGAAATACCATCCCAAATTTTGATTCAAGTACTTACAGCCGTTTTTCAAAGCTGGATCGAATGAACGCAGCTTGTCTCCCCATTAATGAACATACTATATTTTTAGTCAAGAAAAATATCTGCATGTTGGTCAGAAATTTTTCAAAAGTTTTGTTTCAGTCGAAAAAAATTATACTTCGTGTCGAAAAAATAGGAAAAAACCGTTTTCAGTTGGAAATTTTCGACTTTTTTCGTTTTCAATAAGTCAACTCCAGTTTTTCCTGCCAAAATAGGTAGGTGTTGGAACATATTGTCCAGGAAAGAACGTCATATCCCACCCTCCAACTAACCTGATGATTTTTGGGTGGGAGGGGAGGGGAGGGGGTTAATTTTGTAAAAATAATCTAAAGTAATTTTCAATTTCTTTTTTATTTGGAAAATTTTCTTCGGAAATATCTTTTTCGGGAGTTTTTCTATTCGAGAATTCGGTGTTTGGGGAACTGTATTTCAAATACTTACATACCTACCTTACCTACACCAAAAAATGTTCCCAAATATATCAATTTTCTTATAATTAAAAAAAAAATAAGTATTTTTCTCATTAACTGTAAATCGATCCTGAGAGCTTGTTTTTCGGGCATGCAGATCAACACCAGCGGGAATTTCTGTTTGATTTTCAAACACCTTTCGTATATTAGTTTTTCAACAATGGGTACGTGTTTTTCGACTACGCCTTCGAAATTACTGATATTATCCCAGTCAACTTGAACTTGTTTTAGAGCATTTTCCAGTTCATTTTCATAATTATCGAAAGCGTACATAGACAGGAATGTACCCAGGACACCCTATGAGGAAGAAAAATTACATTATCGAAGGGAATACCTCGAATGCAAAAAAAAAAAAAAAATACGAATAAATAACCAGTAGCTTACAGATTTCAATATTCCGACAAAAACTCCAGTTTCCATGCTACGTTCTGTGTATAATAATGATACTCGAAATTGGTCGTTTTTTTGCTTCCAGCTGTGGCATGTTTTGATGTAATTGACGATCTGTGTATAAAATTTTCGATTATTACACGCGAAGGTAGAATTTATGCAAGAGTTTTAGTACAGACGTTTTAGGTTTTGACCCAAAAAAAATTAGCAGGAAGGGGAAGTTTCGTATATAAGCTCAGTAAAGTATGTATTTTAATATTCCCGAACTTCCCTAAAATCGGTTAATATTTTGACCCCTTTTGGGGGGTGAGGGGTTCAAATTTTCGTTTTTCGGCTATAACTTTCAAAATTACTTATTTATGAAAAAATTGTTGAAACAAAAATTGTAGAGAATAAAAAAACAAACAATTTTGTTATATACAATTTTTTCCTAAGACGTCATGGGAGGGAGCTAGGGTCTTTAGAAAAAACTCAATTTTGAAAATTCCCCATTCCCAGAAAAAATCATCAAAAATCGGGTTAATCGACTTTTAGAAGCGGCTCTTTTGCATAGTACATCCTATTACAATGTAGAATAAGAAAAATGTATAACCGACCCCTTATACAAAAGTGGGGGGTGGACCCTAAGAAGAAAAAGTCGTATTTTCCCCCAAGCGTAGCTCAGCTGCAGTGCAAAATTTGAAAAATTGGTTCAAACAAACGTTGTAGAGCATCAAAAGACGAACATTTTACTTTTTTTACTTTTTTTCTACGTGGTCTTGGAGACGAGCTATTGCAAAAAGAAAAAAGCAACGCGGCGTTGGAAAATTTTTCATCAACTAAATAAACTCTCCTTTTGGGACCCAATTTGGGTCCCAGGATCAAAATTATTATAAAAATCAAGTTCAGCGCTCATGAAAACCTCAGAACTCCACTTGTTCGACCATTGGTTCGCTAGATTTTAAATTTACCAGATTTACCCATGGTTATTACATTGAGTTAATGAAAAATTTCCGAATGCCGATTTTTTTCATTTTCGCCATAGCTCGCCTCCAAGACCACGTAGAAAAAAAGTAAAAAAAGTAAAATGTTCTTCTTTTGATGCTCTACAACGTTTGTTTGAACCAATTTTTCAAATTTTGCACTGCAGCTGAGCTACGCTTGGGGGAAAATACGACTTTTTCTTCGGAGGGTCCACCCCCCCACTTTTAGATAAGGGGTCGGTTATACATTTTTCTTATTCTACATTGTAATAGGATGTACTATGCAAAAGAGCCGCTTCTAAAAGTCGATTAACCCGATTTCTGATGATTTTTCTGGGAATGGGAAATTTTCAAAATTGAGTTTTTCCTAAAGACCCTAGCTCCCTCCCATGACGTCCTAGGAAAAAATTGTATGTAACAAAATTGTTTGTTTTTTTATTCTCTACAATTTTTGTTTCAACAATTTTTTCGTAAATACGTAATTTTGAAAGTTATAGCCGAAAAACGGAAATTTGAACCCCCTCACCCCCCAAAAGGGGTCAAAATATTAACCGATGTTAGGGAAGTTCGGGAATATTAAAATACATACTTTTCTGAGCTTATATACGAAACTTCCCCTTCCTGCTAATTTTTTTTGGGTTAGGGCCTTATTTAGCTAAAATGTCTGTACTATTTATGAAATCAGGAAAATTTACAAATAACGACTCCGGTAGTTCTTTTTCCAAAACTTGGACAAAATTGGATATTTCTTCACTGGGAATTTCGATCAACATTTTGAAATCGATGAAGGCGACTTGTCAACGAAATTTACACGATTCACCGATTATATTGTACCGATCCGTCGTACCGCGAGTGTATTCGATAAAAATGAATTTCTTTCAGGATATTTTTATAATTACACATAGATAATAATTTTGAATAGGTATCTTGGTAAGAGTACTTTCCTGAGCCCTTATGGGTAATAATTGCTCTTGTCGACAGTATAATTCGAGTACCCGGATAAATCTTGAGATAAAATTGATTAACATCGACTTCGTTTTTACGTATTTAAAATTTTCTCATGTTTTTTCCATCATGAAGTGGTCGATTTATTCATTCGATGACAGAGCTGAAGAGAATGGTGGAGTAATTCGAATTTTGTTATTGCACATGCACTGTTGTTTGATAAAGACTCGAATACTTTCTCGACATCTTTTTTATGTTATTTTTGTGGGAAACCCGTTTTTTTAAAACGAATTAATGTATGACGAAATCACGTGTAAAAAATGTTGTCATCTCTTTCCTTACTTTTCATAGATTAGCATACCTACGAGTATTTGTTTTTTTTCCTAATTTTCCAAGAATTTTGATTTGGTTTTGGTCTTCGTGGTCCTTGAATTTATATCTGGGGTTAGTTTGAACCTTGATCTGAAATACTACCTTTCAAAGGGATGGAGGGGAGGATACAAAATTCACAATTTTTCTGCATTATCGAATGAAGTTTCAAAATCCACATTTCGTGACCTCGGAATCCATTTTTGGTATCATTCCATCAAAAAACAAAACAAAATCCTGGGGAGGGAAGAGAGGGACTTTATTCAAATTTTTAAAAAATTTCGATCAGTCATCAAATGGATTTTTTGTTCGCTGAAATGAATTTCTGAGGTAATTTTTAGTTAAGCTCCTGTGAGGGTTCCAAGGTGGTAATCGAGGGAGACACCGAAAATAAAGAATTTTAGAAATTATCGAGTAAGATATGAAGTTCCAATTTTTCGAATATTGAGTCTGTTCATGGCATGCCATTTTTATTTTATTGAGACACTAATGAAGAATTGCAATAGAGAGCTATCCCAGAATTTTAGAAGAATTTCAAATGAGCATGAATGTGGATTTGGTTGACCTTCTAAAATCATTTTATTGATAATTCTGGGTGAATAACTCAAAGGGTCTCCAAAAAGGTTGAGGGAATGGAGTGTCAAAAATCTAAAATTTTCGTCGAGTCGAGCTAAGCCTAATCACCTTTGGGACTTATGGTTGTATTCAGTGATATTAAAAATGGGCTGGAGAGTTGAAAAATAGGAATATTGATATTTCGGTCGATAAATTTCCCATCCCCTACCTTGCCTCTTTCGTTGTTTTGGCCTAAAATCTTCTCAAAAATGAATATCAGAGGTTGAAAAACGTATTTTTAGATACCCTGAGTGATAAAGTTGAAGAATGATGGATGGCAGCCCCCCCCCCCCAATTACGTCCAGAGTCATCATTGGGTTAAATGTTGTGGTAGATTGGGTCAAGCATTCAAATTAATGACCAAGCGTTCAATTCCAATTTGGTGTCGTTTTTTGTACCTAATTAAAATATTTTGAGTTGGTAATGACCCTAATGACCTCATTACTCTCAAAATTTTTTAATATCTTTGGATTTTGAATTATATGTAACATTAACGTAGGTATTTTTCAAGTTTTGAAATTTCAAAAAAAAATCACGATGATTGAAGAAGAAAAGCAGAAGTCACCAATCAACTCTTTAGAAAAAAAAAAGTATTATCATTAGTCCAGATGTCCAATTTCTATTTCGAGTTTGAAACTGTTAAGCCTCCTATGCCAAACTACGCGCATTCTGGTTCTGAAGAGTTGATAAAATGCAATCGTTTGACTGCTTTAAAACTTGTTTTTTTTAAAGTGATTGCGAAGTGCTCCAGTATCTAACGATCTACTAAATCGATGCTTGAGGCAGTTATGTCATTCCTAATTTTAGCCATTTTCAACTTTGAAGTAGGTATCGTTTTAGTTTAAGGGGTTTGCTAAATTAAAAACAAAAGTTTCATCAGTCTGTGAAAGATAATTGATAATCTCAAATGAAGGGCCCTCGCATCAAGGGTTTGATATCACGTAAAACTGATAACTGGTAAGTCGTAAAAAATGTTTTTCTGTGGAAAATTTTCTATACTTATATATTGAAGGAAGAGGGTGGAGGAGGGTAGTATCGTCCTTCAATGCGCTAAATTTGCTTTTCTGTTTTTTTGAAGTGTTGATTCTGAAATTTTTTATGTAGGTAGTTGCATATTTATTTATCAAGGAGCAAATCATTGTAATGGGCTGGGATTAGGCGGAGGTAATCGAGAAAGAAGTCAATGAAGAATGGGAAACTGAGTTGTGGTCGTCTGCTAAATTTTCTTGATCGATTCTGGAGAAATACGTTTGAAGGAATCGTATGGTTATTTTAGCTGAAAAAAAATGTCCTAACCCGAAGTTTCGTATATACGTCCAGTAAGGTATGTATTTCAATACACCCGAACTACTCTAAAATCGGCTGGTATTTCGTCCTTCTTTTGAGGGACGAGGGGGTTCAAATTTCGGGGTCAGCTATAAGTTTTATAAAGACGCACTTACGTAAAAAAAATTGAAACAAAAATTGTTTATCATTAAAAAATGAACAATTTTGTCATTAAAAATTTTTCCCTATGACGTCATGGGGCGGCGGGAGCTGGGGACTTCAGAAAAAAATCGAACAGTGAAGTTCTGGGGGTTTCATGGACACTGAACTTGATTTTTATGATAATTTTGCCCCTGGACCTGAATTAGGCCCTTAAAGGGAAGTTCAAAATTTATACTTTTACATAATTCGAACATCTTTTAGGGCCTAATTGTGGTCCAGGGGTAAAATTATTTAAAAAATCGAGTTCAGCGCCCACGAAAACTCCAAAACTCCACTTGTTCGATTATTGGTTCGTTAGATTCTATACCAGGCTTACACATGCGTAATTTTTTTGAGTCGATGGAAAATTTTCGAATGACGCTTTTTTCCTTTTTGCAATAGCTCGCCTCCACGACCACGTAGAAAAAATTAACGGGAGGAGAATGTTCTTCTTTTAATGCTCTACAACGTCTGTTTGAACCAAATTTTCGAATTTTTCACAGTAACTGAGCTACTATTGGGGGAAAATGCGGCTTTCTCTACAGAGGGTTCACCTCCTTTGGCTTTACCTGCATTTTTCTTATTTTTAACAGTAATAGGATGTACTATGTAAAAGAACCGCTCCTAAAAATTTATTGACCTGATTTTTGGTAATTATTTGTGTTAGGTAATGAGAAATTTTCAAAATTGATGTTTTTCCAAAGGACCCAGTTCCCTCCCATGACGACGTAGGGAAAAATTATAAATAACAAAATTGCTCGTTTTTTCCATTCTCTACAATTTTTGTTTCAACTTTTTTTTCGTAAGTGCGTAATTTTGAAAGTTGTAGCCGAAACTCTAAAATTTTAACCCCCTCGCCCAGGGCGTATTCTAACATTCAGCTCCAAAGAGAAATTGTGCAGTTACAAAAAATTCGATACACATTTCGCCTCCTTTAAAAAATCAAGAAATTTCTGCTTTTGGATGCTTAATTTTTAGAAAATTTTCGCCCTCGCTTCGTTCGGGCTCGATGAATTCACACATTTCTTTCTCGAAATGATGGTATGAACCCCGTTCTTTTCCATAAACAATTATTATATTTCTTTGAAGCAAAATAAATTTGTATTTTTCATTTTTTAGAGGGCTTAATGTCGATCTGAAATGGAATTTTAAAATTTTTTCAATTTTTTTGGAAGGGGATGAGGTTATTAAGGAATATAGTTTTTTTGGAAGTGAAAAGGTTAAATGAAAATGACGTGGTAATGGTAGAAAATTTTTTAGAGGGTCGAAAATGAACATTTTTGTTTTGTTTTTCTTTTTTGACTGGGGCTCAAGCCCCCCCCCTTCCCCCACAATAAAAAGTTATGGTCTATCTACTCTAGTAGGTATATGTATTTTACGGAAGCAATAAAACGTAAAAAATTTCTCAATGAAACTATGTTTGTGCAGCTTCAAAATTTTCTTAGAATACGCCCTGCCCTCGCCCCTGAAAATAAGAAAAAAATATCCGCCAATTTTCGGGATGATCGAGCACATTAAAATACTAAGTACATACACATCGTTGGGCTTGTATCCGAAACTTACCCTTTCTGCTATTTTTTTTTGGTCAAAACCTAAAATTTCCGTACTAGAAATCAAATGCATTCAAAACTGGAATACCTACATCACAACAGGACTTGTTAGCTGAAAAAAATCGGTTTTATGAATTTTTTTGTTGGAAATCGGTTCCAGCCTCATTAGCAAAAGTTGAATATTATCGTGAAAATTTATAATTTTTGAAAAAGAAGGAAACCGATTAACATTATCGTGAATCGACAAATTTATAATTTTTGAAAAAGAAGGAAACCGATTGATGTTCAGTTGCCCAGATTTTTTGGAAGAAAACGTACCCCTAGGCTTGATTTTTTTCGAAAAAAATGAATACTCACTCAAGAACTCACGACTCCCAGGGTTTTTTATGTAGATAAAGTAAAATCATAAAAATACGAGGATAAATTATCTTATCTGGTAATAAAATTGTTATTAAACGTTCAGCTCTCTTGACGCAATCTGATTGTATATAAGTAGGTACTTTTTATCTCAAAACATCACTTATTGTTCGAAGAGTTGTGATTCGATCCAACAGGTGCTGATGCCTATTTTACTTACTTGAACGAAAATTAAGAATCATGTTGGTTGATATTCCTTTGGAACGAGTCTCAGAATTCATCGAGGTGTTAAAAAAAGAACTCGATGAATCGTTATACGTAAGTTTTCGTTTATTTTTTGAAGTTCAAAATAAAATATTTATCGACTAAATTTTCAATCAGAACAAAATAATTTGAAAATCGAAGTACAATGCCCATTTAATAAATTTTTTAGATCATTAATTTTATCGAAACTTGCCACAAATGGAAACGAAAAAATGATCAATTACAAGTTTCTCTGCTGTACACCGAAAGTAGCATGGAAACAGGAGTTTTCGTGGGAATACTGAAATCGGTTCGTTTACTCTCCCTTCCCTCCTCTCCCATCATACTTTTTCATTATTCATTCGTCGAAATAATTCTCAATTATTATTTGTTCACAGGGTTGTATAGGTCCAGTAGTCACATTGTATGCGTTCGATGGCCATGAAAATGATCTCGGAAAAGCCCTAAGCCTTCTTCGAGTGGATTGGAATGACGTAGTAAATTTTGAAGGAATTTGCCAAAAACACGGACCAATTGTTGAAAAACTGATAGTCGATAAAGGGTTAAAAATCAAAATGGCATATCCTATCGTTCTGCTCTGTATGCCCATTGAAGAAGCGTTGGAAATTGATATAAGGTGGGTAAATAATATACAATTTTCATTCCAAAATTTCCAGAAAATCTTTCATTGGCATTGTGATATTTTTCAGATGCCCCGATGATGTCACCTTGGCACCTCTCAGTGAACACCATGCCGATGAAATGTATAAAATATGGATCAGCAATGATTTATACACGGTGGATGCCCTAAAAAATGCCATCAAATATAATTACGAAGCAGCTGGTGGAATATTTTGCAAGTATTCGGGAGAACTTTTGGCAAGATGTGTTAGATCCCACGCTGGACTCGTGTTCGCTTTACAGACGGTGGAAAAGGCTAAAAATAAAGGATATGGGAAACTGTTGCTGAAATATGTTACCAAGAAAATGGCCGAAGAGGATATATTACCTTGTAGTTACACGACTGAATTCAATGGTGCTTCTTTGAACGTGCATTTGAAGACTGGGTACAAAGTTGTGGCTCGATTGATTAACTATAACATGGAAGTGAAGCTGTGACTGTGAAAAAAGAGGTGAGGTATTGCTGTTTTTATTTGTAGAATTTTTTTATGATACGTTTGACTAATAATGAAATATAAACAAAAATTAATTTGGGTTTTTTAATTTTTTTTTTCAAATATAAAATTTTTATTAAGAATGGTGAAAAGTCCATCTTCAATTAGTTGGTTCCGAAATAGGTCATGTCCTTCGTCAACCATTCATTACAGTCTTTTACGACTATACTCCTCCAATTGTCGAACTGGTGTTTTTCAGCGGCGCAATTCCATTCTGTCCAGTCCTGCATTCGTATACACGTTGCGTTGCATTCGGAGGAAATATCAGCGTTTCTTAGAATGAATGTCAAATCATTTCTAATGGTGGGATTGGTGGCTTTCACCCTATTATACTGTGTATAGGAGGGAGAATTGCGATTACAATTAAAGACCTCATTTAAATAATAACGAAATATAGGTATAGGTATATCTACCAAAGAGCTGTTCCATACTAAGACGGACCAAAAATGAAGTCAGGTCTTCCGATATCGCTCCAATTTTTTTTTACGAGTTCCCCTTGGTGGTCTATTTACAAAATCACGATAATTTCTTTTCTAACCATCAAGGGATCGGGGAGGGGGGCTCAAAATTTCTATGCTATTGTGATTTTTAGCCAAATTATTCAACTTTGAAGCCTCATATCTCGAGATAGGTTGTACTTGGGGAAAAACTGTTTGCGGGGTGTGAAAGAGAATTAATAAGAGTTTCAAAAACGATAATTACTTTTTTAAGAGCTCAAAGTTGAACTTTGGTGGTGAAAGCTCAACTTTCATGATAAGAACAAAAGATGAAAGCTATCATTTAAAAATCAGAAAAAATTACAGTAAGTAGTTCCATTCACCCCTTTTTCAACCAAAAGATGAGATCTCCAGACCTCTGAGGGGCACAGGGGTCCACAATTTTGACCAAAATTCAAAAAAAAAAAACGAAAAAGTCAAGTACCATATGGATTTCTGCTGATTTGAAAGCGCTGAGTTCGAATATATTCTCAGTTTTTTCATCTGACCCCTTTCATTCCCCCTATTGGCCCCCTTTACTAAGTCAAAATTCTAAAAAATGTAAAATAACGTGTGGTCTGTCGTTTGTTAAGTTTTTGAGGGCACTGAGTTCGAATATTTTCATATTTTTTAGTTTTGACCCTTCAGTGCTCCCCTAGCCCCCTCCCCAATTTTGGTGGAGAAGTATGTTATGAAATGAAAATATCATGTAGTATATCGATTTTCACCAATTTGAGGGTGTAGAATTCGAATATCGACTCACTTTTAGATCCAACCTTCTCCCCGTGCTCTGGCCGTCGTCCCCCTCCCCCAGTATTGAGTGATCAACACGGAATTGAATATTTCAAAAAATTACGGCGAGGATTCGGATCAAAAAGTAAGTCGATATTCGAATTGTACACCCTCAAATTAGTGAGAATCGATATGCCACACCTTATTTTAATTTCTTAACATACGTTTTCCCAAAATTTGGGGGCTAGAGGGGCACTGAAGGGTCAAATCCAAAAAATATGCAAATATTCGAACTCAGTGCCCTCAAAAACCTAACAAACGACAGGTCACACGTTATTTTACATTTTTTAGAATTTTGACCTAGTCAAGGGGGCCAATAGGGGGATTGAAAGGGGTCGGATGAAAAAACTGAGTACATATTCGAACTCAGCGCTTTCAAATCAGTAGAAATCCATGTGCTACTTGACTTTTCCGTTTTTTTTTCGAATTTTGGTCAAAAGATCCCATCTTGACTATTTTTTGGTTGAAAAAAGAGTGAAAAGGGCTATTTACTGTAATTTTTTCAGATTTTTAAATGGTAGCTTTCATGTTTTGTTCTTATCATGAAAGTTGAGCTTTCACGAGACCAAAGTTCAACTTTGAGCTTTTCAAAATGTGATTATCGTTTTTGAAACTCCTATTAATTTTCTTTCATACCCCGCAAACAAGTTTTCCCTCAAGTACTACCTATCTCAAGATATGAGCCTTCAAAGTTGGATAATTTGGCTAAAAATCGAAATTGCATAAAAATTTCGAGCCCCCCTCCCCGCTCCATTGATGGTTAGAAAAGAAATTATAGTGATTTTGTAAATAGACCAACAAGGGGAACTCGTAGAAAAAAATTGAAGCGAAATCTGAAGACCCCACTTCTTTTTTGGTTCGTTTTAGTATAGTGTTGAAGAACTATCGATAGTATTTTGATAGTATCGATAGTGATGACTATCGATAGGCTATCGATAGTGAATTTCACTATCGATATGTCTTAACAATAGTGCATTTTTACACGTCTAGCGTGTTTTTTTGATGTTGTAATTCAACTTTGGGCCCAGAAGAAAGAAATTGTAAGAGGTAGACTTGGCCTTACTGGTCTATTCTGTCTGTATAGTGGCTGCACTGTATAGAGTAGCCGCAACGTAATTCCTAACCAACACCCAAGCCATGGCTTGGGTGTAACTTCAGTACTAATCCGTATTGAGTCAAGCGCGGAGCGATTCGTAGCTCCGTAGGTGATAACCTGAGTTTCTGTGAATTTGACTATTCGTGAATGTTTATATTCGTTATAATCTGTTTGTTCGCCGATATTTTGATCAATACAGTTCTTTTTAAAGTAATTGTGTTGTTTCTGTGTAAAACGCTGCTTAGTAGAAGTAGGCTGATCTCCCATTCCTCTAACAAAATGAAAAAAGAAATTTGGAATTTCGTCCATTTTGCATTAATAATTTCATCCATGAAAAGTTTGTTATGCTGTTACGTAATAGACTGTAATGACCTAGTGACTTCATTTTCCAAGTTTTTTCCTTTAGTTTTTATAGTTGAAGAAAAAAACATGTGATTGGCGATCAGGAACGACATATTTGCCTCAATAAAAGTGCTTTCATATATGTTTGAACCCCTCCCCCCTTGTTTGAAATTTTTTCGATAGTATCGATAGTTATCGATAGTTCCTTAACGATATATTGAAACTATCGATAGTCCAGACTATCGATAGTTCTTCAACACTATTAGTATTTTAGTATAAAATAGTCCTAAAGTGTTTACTTACGTCATCTCGGGTACAAATCGTGGCATTTGAAATTACTGATTTATCCATTTGTGCAACGAATGGAATCACTTTAATTTGGTTTATTTCATCGTATTCGCTTCGTTGGAAGTACAAATGGACATACTTCATGGCTTGTATGTAAGCACAGTCAAAATTGTATTCAAACTTGATTTCAAACAGAGTGATTTTTGTCTTATAAATTACAGTTATATCGGGACATCCCACTGTAGTTCTTTTATCAGGTAGCTCATGTGATATTTTGAAATCATTTTGTTCTTCTCTGCACAGCTGGTTATAGCACCAGTCTAACACACCTGAAAATGTAGATTCAATTTGAGCTTCGCTTATGTAATAATGCAGTTCTTCTCCACCATACCCAGTTTTTGTGAATGGAGGTAATTCAAGTAAGACCCGATTGAAATACTTGGTCAGATTAGAGCAGTTCGTTTTATCAGTTTTTACCATTTCCCCCAAGAACGGAGCAAATGTTTCCAAGGCGTTTCGAAACCAAACATTGTTTTGATTTTCAATTTCTTTACTTAAAAGCTTATGGTAATTATTCCATAATACTTCACGAACTTCCTGATTCGGTATTTGTAGCATTAAATGGGTGTTGTTACTTTGTTCATTTTTTGTGAGGTAACCGGTGGCGTATAAGAACAAGAATATGTTTTCAACATAAGCATTAGATGCAATATACCACTCAGAGGGTGGTAAATTGGCTGCTCGTTGGATACTATTTGATATTGTCTCCATTGCCTCCAAGGATAACAGAGATGTGTCAGAAATTTGGATTTCATAAATTCCATCGGGAAGTATTAAAGAGAGAAAATGTGTAGCAAAATTGGAAAACTTGATAAATTGAAGTAAAATGCTGGAGATATCTCCAGTTTCACCCCAATGTGGTTTCAATCTTTTTTCATTACTAGAATAGGGACTTTTAAAATAAAGGGCTATTGAAATAGGATTGTAACGTTTCATGTTCGAATCTCCAAACGAATAGCCATTGTAATATTTCTTCAAGTCGAATGCAGAATCTGATAAGTTTTGACTGGTTTCTTTGAAGTGCTGATGAATGATATTCAAATCAGTCTCACTGATGCCGTACCACTTTAAGGGAAAATTTTGGTTAACCGTAGCAGTTGACACCTGTAAGACGGGTAAAATATTGGCGTTTTTCCAGCAAACAATTCCTGTAAGGATGGCTTTTGAGATGCAGTGATTGTCTTTCAACAACCCATTGAAAAACTGGCCAAAAAAATCCACAAGCTTTCTTTTAGCATCTTTTGAGAGCGGATTCTCACATAAGAATGCGGTATTTAAAATAGAATCATATTCGTCTATCAGCAGCATTATGGGTTTCTCAAAAAACCTGTTCATCATAGTTACAAGCGCGCTTACTGCATTATTGATCAATAGAGCTTGAGCTTTTTCATCTTGGGGTGGATCTATCAACTTCAAGTAGTACATACTAAACTCAAGAAAACTAAATTTCAAGTAATTGTGTTGATTATAGCTTCGGCGGATTTGCATAAAAATGTGTACATAGATGGATTTCAAATCATACATCATTCCACCTGTCATCCTTTGAAAAGTGAAGTACAAAACCGGTTGTTTATTCATCTTTGTCATGATGTGCTTGGACTTTATTTGAAAATCTGATTGTAGTTTCACTATCCCATTACCGTCACAGGTAGTTAACAAGCCATTTTTAAAAATTTGATGAGCTTGTGTTTCCTCACTTGAAACAGGTTTGCATACTTTATCAACACATTCTACTGGAATTTCGTAAAAACATTCCAACATTAAAAGATTTAATGTTTTCCCAAACCGTCTGGGAAGCAAAATTGCTATTCTGCTGATAGTGTCAATGTACTCGATTAAATTTGAGTTATCAACAAAAAACTCGGAATTGCAAACAAAATCATAGTAAGAATACGGGTTTATAGCGATAGGTTCCGCTTGAAATGAGTCATTTGTAAAAATGACACGGGATACTGAATCATCATGCTGAAATATTCTTGACTCATGTGAGAAATCACATTTAATGGCACTATGTAAACACAATGGAAGAATCCAGAGAGAATTTGCTATCAGATTGATTAGTCTGTAAAACAATAACAAAAAGAAAAAAGTGTTTGAATATTTTAAGTTACCTAATATTTTGTTTATTTTCAGCCTTCATTTTAATGTCTACTAGTTGGTGAGGTTCATTTTTTTAAAATCCGGGTCTTACCCACAAAACAAAATTTAAAACAAAACAAAATTTAAAACAAAACAAAATTTAAAACAAAACAAAATTTAAAGAACACAATTTTTAATTTCATTTCAGTTTTTCCAAAATATCAATTTTTTATTTCTTTTCAACTTGAAAACGTTTTATTTGTCCGCTTAAAAATAGGCAGCAGCAGTCAAAATTAAAAAAAAAAAAGTGAGCGGAGAAGCATTTTACTCAAATTTGAAAGTAATATCTAGGAAAATAGCAATTAGTTTTAAAATAATTAGGATTTGGGAAGAAAATTTTTGAACTGATATTGGATGCATGCGTAGGGCAGTATGGGTTAACAAAAGAAATGAAGCAACTTTTTGTTTCTTTTTTTGGGGGGGGGGGGGGTAAAATTTTTAATTTTTTGAAAAGGAAAAGGATAGACTGGGCTGGAGAGAAGAATGGAAGTTAATTTTAAAGCACAAAATTTTCTATTTTCAAAAAAAATTGGGTAAATTATTGGGTAAATAAAAACGATAGATTAATAATTAATTTCAAAATAACGAATAGATACCTCATTTTAAAATTCAGAGAACAGTCTATACACACGCACGGCCCACAATCAATTGAAAAAATTACAAATTAATTCATCGTAACTAGCAATCAAATAAGTCAAAAAGTTCAGCTAAACAGAGTACGCATGACCAAATACATATACACACACATGGAGAATACTAACATAAGATTACACAAAATCACAAAACTAATTTCAGTATTTTCAGTTAAATATAATGTAAAGATTTCTAGTGTACTGCGTAGCTAGCAACTGAATAAGTAAGTATAAAGGTCCAGCTTTAGAGAGTACTTATATGTATACTACACTACCGAATAATAATTGTAGTTAGATTAGATAAAGATTATTTTCTAGTTGATGAGTTTTTTTTTTAATTTATCCGTTTGCTATCACAATAATTTATTAATTCTAGCGATTTTGATTCATTTATCAGGTAGTTAGTAATGTAGCATATTAAACGAGTTTTTGGAATTTTTTCAGAGAGTTTAAATTAATTCAAACCTTCTATAAATCTGTTTAATATACTGCATAACTTAATTGATATTTTTTAATTACTATGATAAATGAATCAAAATTGATAAATTATCTTTTCAAGAAGAAAATACATGTTGGAAACCAGATTTTTATTCTTTATTCTTTATTTTTATTTTTTATAAAAAAATAATTTGAAATGAACCATGGTTGTTTTTAAAACATACGCCTCAATTATAATGTTGAGGCTCCGGCCAGCCCCCGAAGAAGGAAATACAAACTTGTTAAACATGTTTTAAAATTTTTATTCACTATAATAAATCAAGAAAGTAAAAAATTTTCCACTTTGATCAAAATTGAAAAAAAAAAATTGCTATTAGGTTTAAGTATCACTTTTAATACTAAAATCTCAACCCGACATGGTGGTGTGCTCCTCTAAATCAAGATCATGAAGCAATAGGGATGAAGCAATGGAAAGTAGGTAAGCAGGAAAATGTTTATTAGTAATTAGTATACACCACATCGTGAAAATAATATCACCTATATTTGTCCTACTTGAAAACCTATTTTCTACTCTGCAAATGATCATTTATTGAATGAAAACCATTGAATTGCTCATTTTACTTGTGTTGATATTATGGTACCTAGTAGATCATAGAAAAATAATGCCTGCAAAATTCTAGTACAGGCAATTCAAACAACACATATGTAAATTTAGCAAGCAGCGCCATCTATCATCAACAAAAGAAAACTGTAGTTGCTCTGGTGGCTGTAAGGTTCCTAGATAGAATGTGTTGTTGATAGAGGGGATGACCAGTTGTGCATGCGTGGAGTAAGTGACGCACTCACGTCTGTGTACCTTGGGCGAGATGATCAGTGTCTCTATGAACTGCAGGGGCGTGCACAGGCATATTTTACCGGGCAAATGCCCGGTAAAATTTGGGGTGGTGGTATAGGCGAGTAGGGGGTGGTGGATGGGTTGGTGGTGGGTGGTTGAGGTGGTGGTTATGAAAGTTTGAAAGTTCGTTGAAAAATAAAAAGAAACGGAAATAAAAATTATCAGAGGTAGGTATAGATACGTAAGGTACCTAATATGCAGTTGTTGCTTATTTTTACCGTCCTTCTAATCGCATTGTAGCAATTAGATTTTTGATTGAGATGTAGATCTAGGTATACCGACTTAGATGATTATTGATTTATACTTATTACCTCCGTGCAAATAAAATTGTGTTTGATGGTATACCAAGTCTGAAGTGGTACTATACGACAGATCAGTTACATATCGAAGGTAAAGTCAAAAGTCAGAATATTGCGTGGGCTCAATTCAAAATTTCGTGATTGATTTCAATAAATTCCTCAATCTTTGCTCAATTTTGAAAAACTATCAGGCATCAGGCGACAACCTATAACCGTTTTCAAACTTATTTCCATTTATTACTGAAACAATGAATGTACGTATAGTTCCTCATAGTTCCTCCAAAAAATAAATTTTAAAAAAGGTTTGAAAAATAAATTCAAAACATTTTCAGAGGAATTAATTTTAGAAATGTAAAAAAAATCCAAAAGATGAAAAGTTGAACATTTTTTTTTAAATTTTCTAATAGGTAATCAATTTTTGAAATTTTCAAAAAATATCCATTTCTTTACAATTAAAAAAAATAGAATAGACAACCGATTTATTATTCGTTTTTTGAAAAATTAATTTCGACTGTTTTCAAATACTCAATAGGTGGGTATGAATTTCAGAATTTTATTAAGAAAGTAATTCAAAAACTTTGTTAGGAAAAAAGTTTGGAAATTTTTTACGAAATCAATCCAGTAGATAATCTAAAAGTTTTGAAAAAAAATTTCAAGTTTCTGGAAAAGTAACCTCATTAGAAGCTTGTTAAGAAAATTTTCAAAATTGCTTGAAAAATAAATCGTGGACATTTTTAAGAATTCAATACAAAAAATTTACACTAATTAAAACTTTGAAATGCTATTGAAAACGATCCTAATGTTGAAATTTTTTAAAAATATATACCTAATTCAAAATTTTTTTAGCAAACCAATTTTAAAATTTTCAATTCTACAATACAAAAAAAAATTCGAAACTACAATTAAAAATCGATTTCAGTCGTTTTTTTTTTGAAAAGTTATCTGCTTTTAAAAACAAAAACATGTTTGGAAATTTTCAGAATTTCAAAAATTCTATCAAAGAAGTAATTTTTACAAAAATTTTTGTTGAAATAAAAGTTGGCTTCTTCAGTCAAGATGTCTCAATCGTCATTTGTTTTCAAAACAGACGATTATGACGAATGATGCAATATGAGCAGATGAATAAAATCAAATCGAATTATCGAATACTCCTTTGGTTCATGTCATGTAAACGGCGACGTCGAGTCGGCGGCAATGAGACAACTGATAAGCCATAGCAGGAGTGAGCTATTTGTTATAATAGGTATTCATAATCGTAATTTGCCTTCTCGGAGCGGTTGAGTGATCAACTGATCAGTGTTTTTTCTCATATAATTGATATAATTTGTGCAATGAATCCACTAGAAAAAACGTGTAGTTATTGTGGGAAGATCAGAGGCAAGTATGATAATTATATTAACTGGACCAGGCACGTAGAATCATGTCAAAAGAAAGTTAAACGAAAAAAAGATGAAGTTGGATCATCTTCCATTGTTTCTTTTTTCAAAAAAAGAGAAGGTAAGTGTTACTCATTATCTTCTGTGAATATTAGGGTGTTTCATTTTTATATGGAAAAAAATGGTTTTCAATATTTTTGACGTTCCGCCCCGCCCCCTAAAAACGTTTATTAGACCTAGAAAAAAGAAAATACAAAAAATTGTCCCCTAAAAATAATTTTAAGTGGTAGCTCAAAGAAGCTGAAAATTAGCCATGTAACTTAATATAAAAAATAGCCCCAAAATTGAAAAATGTCTTTAGCCTGTCAATTTTTCATGTTTAAATGAAAAGTAAATCAAAAAAATGTTTAAATTAACGTAGGAAATTGATACGTTCAAAAAAAATTGAATTTTTAGACAATTTTTTTTTATGTTATTATGCATATGGCGAATTTTCAGCCCCTCTGATCCACCACTCGAACACAATTTTTTTGACCTGAAATTTTTATGGGGGTCTTTTTTCATCAAAAGGAACAAACTGAGGGGGCGGAACCGTCAAATTTCAAAAAAAATGAAACCTGAAACACCCTAGTGAATATGTTCGAATTCGAATGCGGCTATATCTTATGTATTTGTTTTGCGTTTTTCAACTCAGACATAAACGAATCGACTGACGGAGATCATCTCACTGATCTACCTGCCAAACGTGCAAAACTTGGCGCAGAATCCGAACCGGAAATTTCGAGAATAGCAGTACCTACATCGTCAAATTCTAGTGCCACAAAATTACGTATAGAAAATGCACCAGCGCCTCCAGTACCAGAGCTTTCGTCATCTGTGTCTACGTCTACTGAGGTTCCCGAAAATGAGATAAAAACTGAACCAGTACCGTCTTCTGTGGTGCTCGAAATCGAAAATGCACCAGCACCTCTAGTGCCACAGCTTTCTGAGCTTTCGTCACCTGGGTCTTCTGTAGTACCCAAAAATAAGTTGGAAAATACTCCAGAATCTCAAGTATCAGAACTTTTGTATCATGGGTCTTTTCTTTCCAAAAACGAGATAGAAATTGAAAATGTATCCGTATCCCAAGTACAACCAGAGCTTTTGTCATCTGTGTCTGTTATTTCCGAAAATGAGACATTAAAAGATATCGTTCCGGCATCTCCACAGCTTTCAACGCCGACACAAATTCCAGAAAATGATATTTCATCTGGAAATAGGGCTCCGTTGTCATCACAGCTTTCGACACGTATTCCCGAAAATAAATCTCCAGAAAATATTGATCAATTGCCGTCAACAGCATCAGCATCTATCTTAGGTAGGTATCAGGTAATCACAGGTTAATAGATATAGGTAGAGGTACACACTAACAAGGGATGTTATTGTTTTCCTACTAGAAAAGTTGATTAATAAGTATCTAAATAAGAATAACAATAAATCGAAAAATGATCCGAAAATAATCTAACCGACATCCAAAGTTAAAGTTTCAAGTGTTAAAGTTCATCGCTCGAATTTCAGTGAATTTTTGAATTTTTTCTAAATTACCTCATCACCATTTATAAAATATGAAAATTTGATTTATTCAACAAAAACCCCTGAAATTTGTGAGATTTGTCAAAAAGTACCCCATTTTTGACCTCCTAAATCGATTAAATGTGGTTTTGAGACGTTTTGAAACCCCAGACAATTTTACGATCTTCCAGATCTGAAAAAAGCCTTTAAATATAATATGCCACTTTTGGGGCTATGAGACGTGAGATGTGACCATTGATGAGAGTATTTCTGAAAAATAGTATCCTGTTCGAAGTGCCTGAATGTGTAAATAAATGTTTTCTGTGGGTTTTTGAGGTTTTTTAAAGGCATTTTTGAAGAGTCCATATTAGAAGCCCAAAAATTTTTTTTGAACCTCAATTTTGGAATAAAAAATTACCAACAATCAAGTAATTGAGTTTTTTGAAGTCTATTTAAGAGAGTTATAGCCGACTATTTTGGACACAATTTAAGCCAATTTTCACATACCCAAGTGTCACTGGAGCCTTTTTAGAGTCCAAAAAGCCAAAAACAAAATGAGGTCTATATTCAACCCCTTACTAAAAAAAAAATCGCGAATATTTAATCTTGGGATTCAAATTTATATTTCTTGGCTGACAATTTTCTTGGAAAAATTTCAATTTTCTGCAAAAAATAATATAAATTTGAAAATCAAAGTTGTGAATTTTGGAAAATTCCGCTCTAATCGATCAAATAGGTTATTGAGACGCTGAAGTTCACAAGAACATTTTTATAGAGTTTTCTCCAGTGCTGGAAAATTTTCAAATTTACAAATTTTCTGGATTGATTGGGGAGGACGAAATTGGGTTTATAACAAATTTAAGCTCTTTTCGTTGATAGCATTGGTACTTTTACTCTTACCCATACAAAGCTGTTCAATGTTCATACTCTTGATGCAGGTGCATTTCTAATTTCAGGTGATTTCATTTTGATTAATGATCCAGATCCAGCTGGTATAAAGCGCTATCCTAACTTAACAAAAGAAGTCATTGATCATATCATCGAGTTGGGTCCTTATCATCCAGATCAAGCGTTTGATTTTCCAACAGATCAACATGGACGTAGTTGTCATCATACTTGGTTTCAAAAAAAAAACAATGAAGGTACATTTGATAAACGTTTTTGGCTATCTTATTCTGTGACAGAAGACGCTCTGTACTGCATTCCTTGCACACTGTTTTCCAAAAAATGGATAGTCAAACCTTCTCCTTGGGTAAAAGGATTCAAAGATTTTCAGCGAGCGTCAGGGAAAATTACTGATCATGAAAACACCAAAGATCATAAAAATTGTTTTCTTACCATGAAACTAACTCGCAATATAATTCCGATTATTCCAAGTTTGGAAAAACAAAGAAAACTGGACATTTTATTTAATCGCGAAATTCTTAAACAGCTAATCGATATTGTATTATTCTTGGCGAGACATGATCAAGCTTTTAGAGGACATGATGAAAAGTGGACTTCTACGTTACGTGGTAATTTCTTGGATTTAGTTTCGCTCCAAGCTAAACATTCTCCCGAATTATCATCTTATTTACGAGATTTGAAAAATATCAACGAAAAAGGAAAAAAACCGCAAGTGTCATTTATTAGCAACAGGAGCCAAAATCATTTGATTGATGCTACGTCTTCAGTTGTGTCAGATGAAATTGTTCAACGTATTAAACAATCGCCATTTTTTTCTATTTCAATCGATTCAACCTTTGATGTTTCAAAAAAAGAAATTGTTTCCTTCATTGTACGATATATGCATGGTGGTAAAATTTACGAAAGTCTGATAGCTGTCAAAGAAACTTCATCAACTAAAGCAGAAGATTTAGAAAATATGTTGCTGAAGGTTTTTGATGAATTTGGATTGGATTAGGAGCGGTACTTAGTAGGTCAAGCCTATGACGGAGCAGCAAATATGAGTGGATGTTACAATGGATTGCAAGCTCAAATACTAGAAAAAAACCCTCAGGCAGTATTCGTATGGTGCCATGCCCATAGGCTAAATTTGGTGGCCAAACAATCAATTTCCTGCTGCTTAGAAGCAACAAAACTTTTCAACAATTTAACTAAATTATATGATCATATTAGCAATAGTAAGAATCGAGCCGCTAAATTTAAAGAGTTTCAAGAAATGCATTATGGTAAGACTCGAGTTAAACGGCTACAAAATCCTAGACTAGATGGCACCAGATGGTATTCGATTTCTAAAGCTTTGGACAATGTTGCTGACACTTTCGACGCTGTGATCTCTACATTAATTGATGACGACCAGAATTCAGATTCCGAAGGCTTATTAGAGTACTTCTTGTCCACTGAAGCTGTTTTTTCTCTGATAACGTTTAAACAAATTTTTAGCATTTTGAATCCACTTTCAAAATTGTTACAAAGTGTAGATCTTGATTTAGTAGCAGCCATCAATTTTGTTGAACAATGCAAAGAAGATATTGCAGACCTGAGAGAAAAATTTGAAAAAATATGCCAGGATGTGGACGAATTCAAATCTTCCTCGATGTATGAAGAAGAATTTAAAGATTTAAAAATACAGCGTGTAAAGAGAGTAAAAGTAATGCCAGGAGAAAAAAGTCGTGATGAGCCTATTGTCGATTCATTGGAAAAATTGAAAATAGAAATGTTTTATGCTTCTTTGGATAATATACGTACACAGTTGGGAGAAAGATTTGCTGATAAGCAAAATGGAATATTTCGTGATATATCTTTACTGACAAAGAAACGAATTGAGGAGGTTATTGAAGGTGATTTTAAAATTCCTACAGATTCATTTGATATCGTTTTAGCAACATACGGAAATTTTTTAAACAATGAAATTAAAGAAGAATATGTACAATTTTGTAAACATTTCCATAAACTAGAAAAAAACTTGAAGTTGCCAGAAGAACTACATTTTCATAGAAATGATCTCAACTCTGATTTGAATTTATTAACTGATGATAGTGACATTGATGATGAAAATGTAGAAGAAATAGATGAAGATGAGGAAGCAGAAGAACAAGAAAAAACTGAAAAACGTATTAATATGAATATAGGTAGTTTGAAAAGCATGTACGATATTTTTTACTTAAATAATTTAAGTTGTGTGTTTCCAAATTTAAGCACTTTATTGAAAATTTCTCTTGTACTTCCCGTAAGCAGTAGCTCTTGCGAGAGATGTTTTTCGAAACTCAGAATTGTTAAAAACCGTCTTCGATCTACCATGTTACAGGAAAGGTTGAATGCTTTAATGGTTATATCATGTGAATGTGATGTTCAACCTGACCCCGAAAAGGTAATTGATAAATATTGCAAATTTTCAGATCGCATAAATAACAAGTTACAGTTACATTAAATCGTTACATTGACATGTTGTATCATAAAATTTCGCATTCGCTTTGAAACGTATTTTGAAATTATTGTTATTGTACCTATTTTATTATCTTGTTCTTAACTTTTAAAATTTTTTGATAATCAATATGAATAATATAGATTTTTCTTATTTTGTTTTTTGAAATCACAAAATATTGCGTTAATGAAACTCCGGTGAAAAAATCAAGTATTTTGATACCCATGTTGCTTTTTTTGGGGGGGGGGGGTCATTAGTGGGTGGTGGTGGTGGGTCCCTAAATTTTCAGAAAATGCCCAGTAAAATTTTTTTCTGTGCACGCGCCTGATGAACTGTGAAGAGTGCATACTAATCCCTCTTCTCTGCTTGGTATGTTTTTTTTTTACTTTACCTAACAGCTTTGTTTTTTCTGTTTCCTGTTCATTATTTTTCAGTTACTTACTTGGGTTACTTTCTTCTGTGTTTGCGAGGGCTGTTGTCTGTGATTTTCGCGTTTCAAATTTTGAAGTGTTTTAGCAGCAGAATATTTTTTTACTGTTTTGAGTAATCTATGTATGTACTTAATTCATTTTTCCAGAACTGCTCTAATGTGAATACTGTTGGTGTTTTTTTGAAGCTACTTTTTAACTGCTGTATCCCAGAAGTTCATCTACAGAATTATTCAATCACCTGTAAGTATATTTAATTTAGTTCTTATTTTATTATTTTTGGTTCTTCTGATTAGTGCTTAATTTTATTAATTACCCTTAGGAGCGGAGGGAGGGGGAGTTTTAGGGGAGGTTCTATCCCCATTTTTCCACATGAAGGGGTTGGGGTAAATTTGGTGTCATAATTAGGCTTTAGTTTTTTAATTGCCCTTTGATTTTTCAATCGTATCTTTAATTCTTAATCATCCTTTGAATTTATAATTATTAGCTTTGATTTTCTGACTTTTAATATTCTCAGTTATCCTTGATTTTCAATTACTCTCTTTGATTCCGGATTACCATACTCTTTAATTTTTGACCACCCTTTGATTTTCAATTATTTATCATCTACGTACAATCATTTGAGCTTTACTCAATATTTTGATTTTTGATCTCCTATTGATTCTTGATTAGGTATTCTTGGTCCGATCTTATTATGGGGGGGGGGGTGCCTTTTTAAATGAATTTTTGTCAAGTTATACTCGTATTTTTATTTTTTAAAATTAAAATTGAAATTTGTATCAATTTTTTAATTAAAGTTTTATTCTTGATAATTTAATAATGCCCTCCAAAAATTTTCAACGATGGGTAGCTCATCAAAAATATGTCCTCACCGCACCCCTGTTTCTCATACTAACTTATTATCCTTTCTTCAACTTTTTTAGAAGTTATACCTATCGTACTTTCGAGTATGTTTTTTCATGAAATTTTTGATGTCACTTGGTTGCTTTTGATTAAACACAGTTTAATTGACATCTATTTTTCAATTGATGTTTGATTTTTTAGTTGACTTTTAATTTTTAATTACACCGTTTTTGGATTTTAAGTTACCTTACATTTTAATTCTTAATCAATAATCACATTAATTTTAAATTACCTTTTGTATTTTCATTAAGGTCTCGAATTTGTGATCACTCATTGATTCTGAATAATCCTTTGAATTTTAATTGGTTTTTGATTTTTTATTTAATTTTGATTTTTCATTAGTATTGCAATTCTTGATTAGTATCTACTTACCCTTTGATTCTTAATTTGACTTCGATTTCTTAATTGATGTTCAATTTTTTAGCTGGCCTTTGATTTATAATTTCCTAGCCTTTGATTTCAGTTACCATACATTTTCCCATATCCACTGCCCCAAAAGTTGTTATCCCGAATAATATAATCCCGAATTCGACGGTATTTGATGATGACTATTTTTTTGAAGTGATGTTTAATCATTTTTTTTTATTTTGGTGATGCGTGATTTTTATCACCGAAATTTTAATTGCCCTTTTTTTTTGGTAGGTATGATGTTTGATTTTCAATTAGGTAGGTACTTTTTTCCTCTAAATTTTAATCATTTTTTGTTTGTTGTTTTTTTTACATTTTATCTTTTAGATCGGATCCGGATGCCAGCATACATTGAGTGTTTATTTCAAAAAAGATAATATCCCCTAGATTTTCAAAGGATATTGGATTTTGGATTATGTTCTCATTAAATGCCAAAACTGGGTAAGTTATTTGATTGTGTTTGGATAACGTATTAATTTTATTGATTTTTCACATCTTCATTTTTTCACATAGGTATTTACAGTAAAATCTCGTTATGTATACTGCTTATCAAGGGACCAGAACCAGGAAAAAATAGTGTTTGTATGGGATTGTGTTAAAACTGTTAAAAACAAATTCTCTTTATAGGGCATTCGTGCATGTGCGGGTTGCATACTCTCTGCCGAACGGTTTGGTGCACTGTTATCACTATTTTTTGATTTTTTCCAAATAACTTGAGAAAGAAGTAATTTTGGATCTTTTTCATAATAACTTAATTAGAAGAGGATGAAATAAGCTTTCGATTGATATAATTACTTTTTGATTTCATGACACTTTAAATTTTCGTAAATTTTGATAACAATGCACCAAACCGTTTGGCAGAGAGTATGCAATCCGAACATGCGCGAATGCCCTATTATGCTTTTTGAGCATCATAATGGATACCATTCAATAAAATACCAAAATGAAGAAGTTAATTTGCAATTTTAATAGCATTTTCTGTCATTTTGATGAATTGAACACATTTTTTCTGAAATTTCATAGATTATGACAATTTTTTGGTATTTTTTAATCTGAGACATTTTTAGATGAAATTAGACAATTTTTGAAAAATTTTATTCAAAATTTGACTTTTTGAGAGCATAATGTCCGAATTTTGTGAACGTTATTTTGAGATTACCTAATTCAACATTGGTTATTAAGTTTTGGTCTAGGGACCGGAGGAAATCCGTGTTATAAGTAAACCAAATAGTCCAGTCATTTTAGGAGTTGACCCCCCCCCCCCCCCCCCAAAAAAAAATAATTGAATCCTGATTTTTTTCGCGTTTTACGTTCATAATGGTCCACTACACAACATACTAAAATGGACACCCCAACAACCCTCCGCTAACTCCCAGGGGGGGTAAATGTCTGCTGAAAACCGGTTTTTCGTAAATATCTCCTCAAATAAGCCTCAAAATTGAAAAATAGTTATAAACAATCTTGTTCTACGTGTAATTTTCTATTAGAAGTTTTTTTGTTTTTTCAAAAACACTCACTTCCTTGACCAAAACTTAAGGGTAAAAACACCTATTTTTCAACAATTTATAGTATTTTTTTTAAAAATCGTAACTTTTGTGAATATCTCCTCCAATAAGCCTCAAAATGGAAAAATGGTTATGAACAACCATGTTCTACGTGTAGTTTCCCATCAGACAGGTTCGTTTTTTTTAAAACACCCGCTTTCTTCTTTACCCAAAAATTAAAGGTGAAAAACGCCTATTTTTCCAATATTTACAATATTTTTGGAAAAATAGGCGTTTTCCACCCTTAATTTTTGGGCAAAGAAGTGGGTGGTTTCGAAAAGAAACGAATCTGTCTGATAGGAAATTACACGTAGAACATGATTGTTCATGACCATTTTTCTATTTTGAAGCTTATTGGAGGAAATATTCACAAGTTACGATTTTTTCCAAAAATGCTGTAAATTGTTGAAAAATAGGTGTTTTTTACCCTTAATTTTTAGTGAAGGAAGTGAGAGTTTTTGAAAAAACAAAAAACCTTCTGATAGGAAATTACACGTAGAACAAAATTGTTCATAACTATTTTTCAATTTTGAGGCTTATTTGAGGAGATATTCACGAAAAACTGGTTTTCATCAGACATTTACCCCTCCCCTGGGGGTAGCGGAGTGTTGTGGGGTGTCCATTTTTATGTTGTGTAGTGGACCATTACAAACGTAAAACGCGAAAAAAAAATCGGGATGTAGTTTTTGGGGGTTTGGTACATTTTTTTTCTTATTTGCCTGGACTAAAAACGTTATAACGAGATTTTACTGTATTCAATTTATTGTGATAGGTAAAGTACCCATTTGTTTAAGTGATAAAGTTGAGTAAGTATATTCTATAACTGTTACCTATCCATGTACATATCGTAACTTAAAATCATATATTAGCAGGAATTTTTTTTTCAAAATTTTTCTGTTTTTTAAGTTGAATTAGTAATTATTTCTTTTCTATCAGTCAGTTGTCCAAAAGGAACTCTAAGGAAAGAGTAGTAGGTACCACTTACTCGACTCAGGAATAAGCACTATCCATGTAATTTGTCTTTGTCTAATGTCACTATTACTCTATCAGACTTATTTCACTGGTTTATGGGGAAATTTGTTTTCAAATTTTTCTTCTGTCATCGTTTATTTCAGTAATTTTTAAAATTCAACCCAGTTTTGAATTAAATATTTTTTATTGGTACCTAAATCAAGTTGTGTTTATTGGTATCCGTATCATTCAGCAGCTCAGCAATCTAGAAGTGCTCAAAATAAATTGCATGGTTCGACTTTGGGAAAAAAATTTTCCATTGTAATATTATAAGTAAGTAGTAAGTACATTTATGTATTTTGATTTTTTCTACTTTTTATTTACCATACATTTGTAGTACCTAGTGCCTACTACCTACCTATATTATGAAGTTTTATTTTAGCCATTTTGATCCATTTTTAATCGCGAATACTCCAAAAAGAAGTCGATTTCTGCTGATTCGAGATCGCTGAATCCGAATCTGAGGTCCATTTTTGACGCCGAGCCTTTGTTTTCGAAAAATCACCCATTCTTACATTGACAAAAATCGATGTTGGAAAAATTTTTAAAAATTGAATTTGAAAAAATTTAGTACTTGCCTACCTATTAATATGTACATAAGGCCTTATGTAATAATTCTCTGTTTTTTTTAAAAAAATGTCAACTTCATATTTAAAAAAAATTTTCAACTTTAATAATTTTCATTTTTTTTCAATTTTCTGCTCTGAAATCTTTTTAACTAAAAATTTCTTAAAATTGTTTCCAACTTTAAATTTTTCAAAAAAAATGTCAACTTCGCATTTTTCAGAATTTCTTCCAACTCGATGAGTAATTAGAAAAAATTAAAAAGTTGGGAAAAATCAAATTTGGGAAATTTTACTAATGGGAAAATTTTTAAATTGGATACTTACCTATACAGCTTTGAAAAAAATTTAAAGAAAAAGAAATTGAAAAAATTATGTAGAGTTGAAAAAAGTTGAACTTGAAATAGATAAATTTGGACTTTGATCGTCGAAATACCATATTCGAAAAATTTATTTAGGAGCTAGTTGAATATTCGGTTATCTACGATCTACGATACAAGATGTCGAATTGAACCCCAGACGCAAAAGCAAAAAAATCCCTCTTTTGGTAATTTATGTCGAAATTTGGATTTTCGAGGTGTCTAAAAAATTTCATAATAGAAAAACAGGACTATGACAGGACGTTTTTTAACCATTCCATCGATTTTTTTGGGGAAAAGGAGGAGAAAATTTCCCTTTTTACACAATTAAAATCAAATGAAAATGGGATATTGGGATGTCAGTGAGGGGCGAGGGAAAGAACGGGATTTTTTCGAATTCGACACCCTGAATTTAATACCATAGCTCCTTTGTAATTTTTAATTCATTCGTAAATGTCGAGTGACGCTCAATGCAATTTGGTACATTTTTGAAAAAAATTTGTTTCTTTTTGTTAGTTTATGTAAGAAAAAATTGTGATACATTTGAAGGATTTTTTCTATTCTAATTTTTCAGTTCATTTTTTTGCAGGTGTTCTTTTTTCCTTGAGAGTTCGTCAAGTTCTTCCGGAAGAGGTTGGATTCCTATTGTATTATCAGTTGATCAAATTTGGTTCTTCGGAAGATGGATCATATGTAGTAGCTGCAACGTGACCAGATTAAAACGTGAGTAGATACCTCAATTACATATTTTCACGCTTGAATTTTTTTCAAATTTAAAATTCAAAACAATAATTTATTGATTTCTACTTTTTTGGCTCATTTTAAAAAGTTAGGTAGGTAATCTAGGTATTAATATGCTAGAATTTTTTTCTTTTTGATTTATTAAAACATAATGCATTTCTTTTTAATTTGCTTCAGATATCTACCTGAAATATACTTGTACCTAGGTAGTAGGTACTGAAAATTACTAGCACAATTATAAAATACATGCCTGAAAAAATGAAATTTCAGATTTTTGTTTTTTCGTGTCAATTGCCCCTGACAGAAAGTTTATTAAGTGTCAAAAATCGTAATTTTGATCAATTAAATTTTTAATGATAAATTCATCACTTATTTGTCAATAATTGTAATTAATAGAAAAAATTAATTTCAAAGAATTGATAATTTTACGTTCGAGATTACGGCATTCTGATGTTGAAAAAAAAGATTCTTGTAATGTTATCGTGTGGGCATTTCAACTCTGTGAAGCGTATTTCACACTTTTACCTGCATATTTTATAAGATGACTCATCCCTTACATTAAACTTCGTCACTTTTTTGATCTTGTTTTCGTTTCGTTGCGTATTACAACAATAATATCAGTGATGCAACGCAACGAAATGGGAAAAAAGAAAAGAAAAGAATGGGAATTTTTGCGCTGAGGGTGCCCGGTTCATTTATAGACCCTGTATTTCAATTATAGGTGCTTTTTTTTTCATTTTTTTTTTGAAGATTATTGGTAGATATTAATTGACGTAAAATATATCTAGTATGGAACTTATTTTTATTTAACCTGAATTTTTTTCTTTTTGCAGATTTCCATTTCAATTTATGAATTTAGCATCAGATTCGCCAGTCATTTGTGCATCAGCATTCAAACTGCGAAGATGTACCTGGCTACTTACATGGTACGTATTTTTTATATCATCAGATTTGTGAATACTTCATTGTGATTTAAGGCCCTTAGAAGGGAGCCAGATCAGATTTTGTTCGTGACGATTTTTAATTAATTTCTTTTCGAATTCACAGTCTCGAAAGTATTTTAAGCTGGGTACCTATTTATTTTGAAGAGTTGACAGTAATTTTTTTAAATTTTGTTTTCAGTGTCTGTGCATAATAACTCGAAATGTCAATCCTGAAGCGTCTCAAGTTCTTTTAAACATCAGGTCAGGGTAAGTTCATTTCAATTTCAACTAGTCTTGAAATCAAGTATGGTAATTGCAATAATTTTTCGATAAGCAAGCTTTAAACATTTTTATCGTTCAATTTTATTTTTAATCGAGCACGTAGGAATTCAATAACGAATTCTACAATACCTATTACTAGAATTTATTTTTATAGGTAGTGTTTTTATTTAAATTTTCGTTGACTGACGAATATTTTAAACTGAAATTAAGAACGTTTTTGGTGAATTTTTTGGTTTTATCGCAATTGTTTGATTATGTACAGAAAAAAATTCAAAATTTGAAGGAAAAAATTTCAAATTTTACCTATTTAAAGAAAAAAATTCAATTTTTATTTAAAGAAAAAAAATTCAATTTTATTTGAAGAAAAAAAAAACAATTTTTATTTAAAGAAAAAAAATTCAAGATTTTTCTTTTTTTTACAGGTGTTCCAGTTCCTTTTGCTTTGGCAGTTTGTTAAAATTATTCATCTGTGAGAAATTGGATTTTTAGTAAATCATCAGCTGAGAAATATTGTTTCTTCAGAAAATGGATCGAAGCAGCTGCGACGTAACCAGATTATGGGGTGAGTAGGTATTTTGATTACATTTTCGTGCATCGTGCTTGAATTTAGTTTCCCATTTTGGTTAACATAGATAGATATTGGTTAACCAAAGTTTGCTTGAGGGTGGAGTGCGGTGGGGGTGTCAAAAAATAAGGTTTTTCAAAAACAATAAACACGGGCTTGGGAGAAAAAAAAATCGATTTTATTTGGCCTAGTCTTATAGTAAATTTCACGGCGAATCGAATGGAACAAATTGTAAACCTGTTTCTCATTGAGAAAAATAGTTACCTACAGCTTAAACTTTCGTATATTTTGTGAAAATATAAATTTTTTTTGTGTCTTGTTCACCAAAAAGTGACATTTCTGAGCAAACTAAGCGTCTTACGACAAAAATGATGGGAATCAAATTTATAGAGAATAAAATTTCCTATCTGGGAGAAGTGGTTAGATATTTGAACATTAGTGGAAGCAATCTAGAAAAAAAAAATCAATTTTTGGCTGCCAAAAGTTACTAATGTTCAAATTTACTCAAAAATATCTTGGAAAACTATACCTCCCAGAAAAATCTAACTGCTTCTACCAGATATGAAATTTCATTCTCTACAACTTTGGTTCTCATCATTTTTGTCGTAGGATGCTTAGTTTGCTCAGAAATGTTACTTTTTGGTTGGCGGGACACACACAATTTTTTTTTTCACAGAATTTAGAAAAGTGCTTAAACTTTCCTAAATTCTGCGAAACTTTTTTTCCAAATTAAATAGAGGTCTGCGATTTGTTCCATTCGATTCGTCGTAAGATTTCCTATCTGGACCAAAAAAAAATGAAAATTGTTCTCGATAAACCTTATTTTTCGACACCCCCCTCCATTCAAGTAAACTTTGAAAGCCACGAATGAGTATGTTGGTGTATTTCAATGCCTAGAATCAGAATTTATGGTAGGCATTAGAACTGAAACACAGAACAAAACATTTTTTGTCGGCTAGTGTTATACGTATAATACCTAATTTGATTTTTTTTAAAGAAAAAAAACAACACTAAAATTTTTCTTCTTTTTTACAGGTGTTCCTTTTGTTTTAGCAGTTGGTTAAAATTCATCTATAAGAATTTGGATTTTTAGTACCTAGGTAAATCATCAGCTGATGAAGGTAGTTTCTTCAGAAAATGGATCGAAACAGCTGCAATGTGACCAGTTTAGAGGGTGAGTAGGTATTTTGATTACATTTTCTTGCTTGAATTAATTTTATTTTGCTATTTTGGTTACTTAACACAGATACATATTATAATGGTCAATTTTGCACCAATTTCGATTTTATTTTAATTGTTTTCTTAAAGCATACATTCAAAATTAAAGTCAGAAAATTTCAACACTATTGAAAATTATCTCACTGAACCTGAAAATTTCTAGAGAATAAGCATTAAAAAATTAAAATTTGAAAAAAATCGTAACTTGTAATTTTTTGAATGCATTTATTCAATTTGCCTAACGTAAATTGATTATTCTTGATTGAAAATTACTAACGATAAAGTATGATTTCAATTGCCTACGTATTTGTTTGGTTTTTCTCTTTTTAATTCTGAAAATTCAATTTATTGGTTATTAATTTTAATATACGAGTAAGTAATTCGCTAAACGTTGATTGTATCCAATATTTTCATTACATCTGTTTTTTTTTTTTTTTGCAGATTTCGTTTCAATTTGGCATCCGTTGGCAGAAGGAGAATTCAGGATTCATTTGTGGCTCAGCATTCGTGTGCTTACCCTGAATTTTTTCGTAGATTAATATTGTGAGTAATTTGTTTTAAGGCCCTTAAACGGGAGCGGGATCAAATCCAGCTCCAACTCTTAGTCGTACCTCCACGTCGTAATTTTGTCTCCGGTAAGAAAGTAAATTTTTTATTGTGATAATTTTTGGTTTAAATCGCCTTTTCGTTTATTTTTCGATACCCTATTTGTTTTCTTTTCATATTTACTTGCACCATTTTTATTTTGGTTTTTTGGTATCCTATCTGGTTTTTTTTGCTTGCCTACATGACTATTTTTTGCTCGTCTGTTGCTTAAAATGTTTCAAAATAAGTGCTTACTATTTATTGGTACTTACCTAATTTTTTCTGTGTTTTCGCAGTTGTTTTTTCCAAGTTAGAATGATACTTACCCTCAACTTGTTAGTTTATGAAGAGTATTGTTGTTTTTTTTGTTGTTTCAGAAATGTTTAGGAAGAATCTACTTATACCTACTCCTTCAAGTCAGCATAATATGCCCTTCCATAATTATTTCGGGTTACCGATTCATTATTTTTTTCAATTGTTTTTTACGAGTTTATTTACTTACCTGTCACCGGCCCTAATTTTCTCGTGTGTACTTGATTCGTTTTTTTTTTTTTTTTTTTTTTCATTACTTCAATAACACCAATTTTTATTTATCCATCAAGATCATCGATAGTAGTAGGTACCTGGGTTATTTCATTGGAAACAACTGAACGTTCAAATTACTTCAATTTTTGCTAATTTTTTGAATTTAATTTATTTCGAAATATTTTCTTGTTATTTTGACTTTTTTTTTGGTTCAAATTTAATGATTTTGCTTTATTTCAATTGGTCTGGTTATTTTTTTGTTTTAAATTTATTTCAATGTATTTTCGTTTAATTTAGGATTTTTTGGTTCAATTTAAATTCGTAATAATTTTTTTGAAATTCAATTGATTTCAAAAATTTTCGTGTTTTTTGATTTTTTTGTTCAAATTTTAATGATTTTGCTTTATTTCAATTAGTCTAGTTATTTTTTTGTTTTAAATTTATTTTAAAGGATTTTCGGTTATTCAGAATTTTTTGGTCCAATTTTAATTCTTGCTAATTTTTTTCGAATTTAATTTACTTATTTCGAAATATTTTTGAGATATTTTAATTTTTTTTGTTCAAATTTTGATGATTTTGCTTTATTTTAGTTATTCTAGTCAATCGTTTCATTTTGAATTTTTTTGGTTCGATTTTGTAAACTTGGTTTTTTATTTTGCGGAGTTTTTTCACTTTTATTAGCACTAATTCGTGTTGTATGCATTTTTAATTTCACTGATTTTCTAATCAAAAACAGAAACAAATAGTTTTTTTAAGTAGATAATATTGATATTGTATCAAAGTTGGTATATGGCCCCTAATGGGAGCAGGATCAGTTTCCTGCTTCAACTCCTAGTCGCACGTCCACGTCGTGGGGGCTGGGACCTTACCGTAGTCCGGTGTGCTAACGCGACAGGGGGGCGTGCCTGGCACGCTGCTTTACAACTGAAAAATTATAATTTCGGCTTCGGAGGGACAAAATTTGATGATTTTAATTTTGGATTTGGGCAAAATTGGTGAAAAAAGTAAGTTGTTTTAGGTGTCTCATGCAGGGTCATCCTAATATTTATTATCGGGTTACCCTGTATGAATTGATCCGGCGAGTGAATTGTGTAACGTCATCGGTGCCCGCAGCGGACGAAGTCGAAATGTAGGGCTGGCCGATTTGGGGGCCTTTGCCGGTGCATTTTTCTCTCGCCGGATCAGGGCATTGCCTCGATAGTTGTAGGAATTTCTTATGACCTGCGTAATGCGCGAAATCTTGTGGCTTTGTCGAGGGTCATTGATCCCCATATCTACCTTTGCAAATCCGGGGTGGAGGGCATTACGTGGCTTGTTGCGCAATCAGGTGTCTGGTCTTTTTTACAGCGTTGAGCAAAACCTGAAGATGGTTTGACCCGGACGGTCTTTTTAGTATCTTAAAAAAATAACTTTTGGCCAAAAAACTGAAGAAAGTGAAAGTTAGGAAATAGAAAGTGAAAGTGATATTTTTAAGATACTAAAAAGAGCGTCCGGGTCAGACCATCTTCAGGTTTTGCTCAACGCTGTAAAAAAAGACCAGACACCTGATTGCGCAACGAGCCACGTAATGCCCTCCACCCCGGATTTGCAAAGGTAGATATGGGGATCAATGACCCTCGACAAAGCCACAAGATTTCGCGCATTACGCAGGTCATAAGAAATTCCTACAACTATCGAGGCAATGCCCTGATCCGGCGAGAGAAAAATGCACCGGCAAAGGCCCCCAAATCGGCCAGCCCTACCTTTCGACTTCGTCCGCTGCGGGCACCGATGACGTTACACAATTCACTCGCCGGATCAATTCATGCAGGGTAACCCGATACTAAATATTAGGATGACCCTGCATGAGACGACATCTAACACAACTTACCGGTTTCACCAATTTTGACCAAATCCAAAATTATCAAATTTTGTCCCACCGAAGCCGAAATTATAATTTTTTAGTTCTAAAGCAGCGTGCCAGGCACGCCCCCCTGTCGCGTTAGCACACCGGACTACGGCGAGGTTCCAGCCCCCACGACGTGGACGTGCGACTAGGAGTTGAAGCAGGAAATTGATCCTGCTCCCATTAAGGGGCCATATACCTACTTTGATACAATATCAAATATCAATATTATATACTTGAAAAAACTATTTGTTTTTGAAAATCCGTGAAACTAAAAATGCATACAAGACGAATTATTGTTAATAAAAGTGAAAAAAACTGTGCAAAATAGAAAGTTAAGTTTCAAAAAAATCACAAATTATTAAAACTAAACCAAAAAAAAAATCAAAATGAAACGAAAATACTCTGGAATAAATTTAAAACAAAAAATTGACTGGATTAACTGAAATATAGCAAAATCATCAAAATTTAACAAAAAAAAATTGGAAAACAAAAATATTTCGAAATGAATTAAATCCGACAAAAATTAGCAAGGATTAAAATTGAACCAAAAAAATTCAAAATAAAGCGAAAATACTTTGAAATAAATTTAAAACAGAAAAATAACCAGGCTAACTGAAATAAAGCAAACTCGCCCCAAAATTTGAACAAAAAAAAATTAAAATAACACAAAAATATTTTGAAATGAATTAAATTCGAAAAAAATAGCAAGAATTAAAATTGGACGAAAAAAAATCAAAATTTAACAAAAATGTTTTGAAATAAATTTAAAACAAAAAAAAATAACCAGGCTAACTGAAATAAAGCAAACTCATTAAAATTTGAACAAAAAAAATTAAAATAACACAAAAATATTTTGAAATGAATTAAATTCGAAAAAAAAACAGCAAGAATTAAAATTGGACGAAAAAAAATCAAAATTTAACGAAAATGCTTTGAAATAAATTTAAAACAAAAAAATAACCAGACTAACTGAAATAAAGCAAACTCATTAAAATTTGAACAAAAAAATTAAAATAACACGAAAATATTTCGAAATAAATTAAATTCGAAAAAAATTGCCACGAATTAATATTGAACCAGAAGAATTCAAAATTATACGAAAATACTTTGAAATAAATTTAAACTAAAATAAAACAAAATCATTAAAATAAATTGATTGAAATAATGGGGGGAAAAACGAAATAAGTACACAAGAGAAAATTAGGGCCGGTGACGGGTAAGTAAATGAACTCGTAAAAAAACAATTTATAAAAATAATGAATCGGTAACCCGAAATAATTATAGAAGAGCATATGCTGCCTTGAAGAAGTACATTTATAGATTCTTCCCAAACATTTCTGAAACAAAAAAAAACAATACTCTTCAAAAACTAACAAGTTGAGGGTAAGTATCGTCCTAACTTGGAAAAAACAACTGCAAATGCATAGAAAGAAATTAGGTAGGTACCTACATATAAAATAGCAAGCAGTTATTTTGAAAAATTTTAAGCGACAAACAAGTAAAAAAGTAGTCAATTAGGCAAACAAAAAAAGCAAATGGGATACCAAAAAAGGAAAAAAAATGGCGCAAGTAGCAAATAAGGTACCAAAAATAAACGAAAAGGCGATTTAAACCAAAAATTATCACGATAAAAAATTTACTTCCTTACCTGAGACAAAATTTCTCCAAAAAAATCACAACTATATGTGACTTCCTTACCTGAGACAAAATTTCTCCAAAAAAAAAAAATCACAACTATATAGAGAATGAAAACTTGTCCAACTCGTATGCAATCGTCTGAAACAAACGTGATAACAATTCAACAAAATTTAAAAACAAAACATAATTTAATTGAAAAAATCAGTACCTGTAGAAAATTACTCACCAAAAATGTTTTTTTTTTTTTACTCAAGTAGCAATAAAAAATCAACTATGAGGAACGAAACTGAACGATATACTTACAGACAACTCAATTTCTCCTGAAAGTCTTGAAAACTTCTGTACATTTGGAATCCCTGAAATGAAGGGGAAAATGCCAATTTTAAAGGAACTCAAAAATGAAGTAATCTTAATTCAGAAAAAAAAATTGGAAAAAATCGATGCAAAATTACAAAAAAAAATGCACGTGACTTGAAAAATAAACAGAAAACAAAACGAAAAAATCTTTCTTAATGAGCTTGCGATTATTTACACATTACTTACTTACAGAATGCAATTCCTCTGAAAATTTATGCTTCTGCGCATTTGGAAATCCCTGAAACAAATATAAATGCAAACCTATTAACGAAAACTATTTTCTACAGGTGTGAACAAAGTTCATTGAATAATAATACACTTACGTTCGATAAATGAGGACAGAATTCATCGGGAATTCCTCGAACTGGCAAATAAAACCTGCGAAAAAAACAGCAATGAAAAATGATTAGAAAAAAAAAACTATTAAACAGTAAACAAAAAAATAAAAAACTACCAAAAGTAATAAGCAACATGATCGAAATATTGTAGCAGTGCAAGTGCATTGCTAGCATTCGATCGAAGTATATTGAATTTTCTAATTTGATAGAATGTAAACTTCCACTTTGTTATCTGATTTCAGAAAGCGTTAGTTCGTGGATCAAAATGAATGACAAATTCTGGATCAGTGACTAGAACGTGGTTATTTTTGAAATTTGTCTGCTGTACCTTGACCTAGAGTCAATTTAACCCCTTCAACAAGAGGTAGTATTTTGCAGGAAATGGTTAATTTTCATAATTCTTTGTAATAAGTATCAATTTTTTTCTCATTAATAATTCTTAACTTATCAAGGTTGATTTTAAATCTCGTAATGTGAAGTTATTTTTATTCAAACTTTTAAAAGATACTTATTTTGTATGATTTTTTTGAAAAATTCAATAAAATTCAAATTATTGTGTGTTTTTTTTAATTCGTATGTGAAATCGATTTTTAAATCGAGAAAATTGTTATAAATGTGCGTTAGGTGGCTCGAAAAATCAATAAATCTCGTACAAATACTTCACTTTACACGTAAAATAATTGAATGTACGTTAAAAAATTAAATTCGCCGCGGAAAATGCGAAATAGAACAATTGATTTGATCTTTTTATGGAATTACTTTTTTACAGGACGAAACTCCTTCAGAAACACGCGATAGGCAACTTGAATGTCGGTGTATGTTGAGTCGCCTATCGTAATATTTGCAGGAAATTTTGATAATTCTATTCGAAAATCGCCAATTGTCTGAAAATTAATCGAGTTTAATGTCTCTATCGGGGTTTTTTGTACTTACGGAGAAATGAAGAATTCATGGTGATATTATTTCAAGTGCTGGATCAGTACGCAACGATGAAATCTCCATTTTAAGGAATATGCACCGAATTTCTCGAATAAGAATCCAATTTCGACCAATCTGATGCCACTGATCAAATATTCGGTGTTTATTTTCTTCGCCGATGCCAAATAACAAGAAATTGAACACTGAAAAATTAATTTAAAAAATATTCGGATATTAAAAAATGCATTTAAAATTTTTCAAAAATATTCTAAGCAGCATCAATTATCAAATTTCATAATATTTTATATCTGAATACCTAGGTTTTTTTGTGTGTTTTTTTGGTACGAGGGATTCAACGACGATATTGCGCTTAGAAAATTAAGTCATATTTCGAAAATGAGTTATACTTAATACTTAAACACGAATCTCGATTGATTCGATTTTGTAAAAAATTTAATTCCTCTCATCTACGATTGCTTGATGATTCCACCTATGAGGCACTTCGTATGCGAAAATTGGTCTCGAATTTCGGAAACACCAACGACCTGGGTTTGGGATAAAATTCTTCTAGAATAATGACAGGTACTTCTTAAAATAGGCCTTCATCTAAACTGGAAAAACAAAACTCTTAAAATTGAAAAAAAAGGAGGAAAAAAAAGCTAATAAGATTAAGCTTTGAAAAAAAAAAAGGTGCCACTGTGCCAGTACAAAATTCTGGGTAGTAAACGAGTAAGTATCTAATTCACTTTTTTTTAAAAGTTCAAAATCATTTAAAATTCCACTAAAATGAATATTAAAACTTACGACAGCTTGGAATAAAATCTTGATCCACAAATTTATCCTTTTCAAGCGACGGATTTATCTGAAAGAAAAAAAAACATGCAGGTAAATTTAAAAATTATTAAGCAACGATTATTAAATTATTAAAAAATTAAAAGAAAATTTGAGTGAACATCAAAATGGTAATTTGGAAAGAAGTAAATGGAAAATTGAACCAAAAATCATTAAACACTTACATGACCATGGGATAAAATTCTGCCAATTGAAAACCAAATACTAGGTACTCTCACTCTCGATAATCTTGCCAATAATTGATATTCGTACTTTAATTCGTCTGTAAGAAAAAAAAATTGTCAGTGATAGATACGATAGTAAAAATAAAATTAAAATTTCAGTGAAAACATAAAAAAAAATTTAAAAAAATCAAAGCAATAAAAATAATGTAAAACATGTTCTCAGTAAACTTACTTATTCACATTGTTCTCTGGTGCGAAATTCCTCAAATTGATGCGGACAAACAGTCTGGAATGTTGAGTAGTACACAGTAAAGTATAATAAAATCGCCTGAAAAAATGAAATAAAATCAAATCAATGAAAACAATTTTCAAACTTGTTTCACCAAAAAATTGTCAAAAAAAAGTTTATCGAAGAAAAATTACAAGAAATTCATTAAAAACTGCGAATATTTTTATCGCGAAATTAATAAATCGAGGCAACAAAATTGTCATATTTGAACGAATTCGAAAATATTTAACAAAAATAAAAAAAATAAAGACAAAAATCATAACATTTAAAATATCGAAAAAAAAGGTAAAGTAGATACTCACGTTTGGAAGAAATCCCTTTGAAATTTTCTCCATATCTGAGAATTCCTAAAACATTTCGACCTGGAAGCTCCAACTATAGTGTTCAAAAATTGAAATTGAGTCCTGCAACAATAAAAACACGATATAAATATTATTAAATAAATGAAAAAAAGAAATACTTAGTATAATAATAAAAAATTAAAGCAGGTATTGAAAAAGATGCCGTAAAAAAAAAAACAGCTCTTATTTACTAATAACACGTAGGTACCTACAATAAATCGAACTTCCTAAAAGCCATAAGCAAACAACATTTAAAAATAAAGCTGGAGAGAAAAATGAAAACCAAATGAAAACGAAGGCAAATAAAAACGATCTAAATCAGAAATTACGTAATATGTAGAAATAAAACGATATAGCACGAATAAACAAAATTCAAAAGAAAAACAAGCAGATGAATACCGAAATGACCACAACTACTTTGACCAAACGATGGACCATGTTTGGCGATTTATCTGGAAGCACTTTTGAAAATTACCTACTGACAAAAAAAAAGGAAGATTAATTACTTAATTCATTAATGAAATTCATTGAATTTTTTGAATTTTTTTTTAAGAAGTTAGAAACTAATGAATTAATTAGAATGAGTTAAATAATTAATTTAAAAAGTCAAGTAAATAATTAAATTGAGAAATTCATTTGAGAGATCAGGTAATTCCTTGATAATTCAAACCATAATTCAAACCAATCAAAAAAACATTAAAAATCAATTCAGCCAAAAAAAAATGAAATATGAAAATAAAGCAAGAAAGCAAAAACTACCTACTTTCACTAGAAACTACAAAAATGTAAAAATGAAACAGCATCACAAAAAATAAATTAGGAAGTTAAAGCACCTTAGAAAACTTCTGAAAATAATTTTCAAAACAGTAATAATTGATTAAAAAATAGTTTAACCAAAATAATAGGAAGTAGTAAAAACTAGGGCGCTATAGTAAAAACATGCTAAAAATGAAAAACTTGAGTAAAAATGGTAGGTAATGACTCAAGTTAGCCTGTGCAAAAAACGAGTAGTGAATAAAATAAAAACAATTTAATAAATATTCACAAAAATTAGTCAAAAAGCAAGGTTGATACTTCCGCTTCAGAGAATTCGAAAAAAATTTAGAATGTAGCACATCACAATTACGAAAAATAAAAAAACTTGAATGGAGTACTTACATACTGAGAAAAAATAAATCAATAAAAGTTATTTGAAAATCCAAGTATCATTTAAGAAAAAAAACACAAATTATATTTCCTCTACTGATCCCCTGCTAAGAAATTTATGATGTCTCAGCTAAGGGCAATAAAACCTGTCTTTATCCTGGCCTAAAAATTCCGACACAGCAGGTGGCCCATCACAAAGAAAAAGAAACAATAAGTAAAAATTCCATCCTAAATTTTATCGAATTTCATTGTTTCTTTTTCTTTGTGATGGACCACCTGCTGCGTCGGCAGTTTTTGACTAGGACAAAGACTTTTATTTCTTCAACATTTGTTAGTTTTATTGCCCTACGTGACCAGAATTTTGAATGAAATTTAGAATGGGAATATTCCATCTGCCGACCCCCTGCTGAGAAATATGATGCCTCAAAGGAGCCATAAAACTAGTCTTTTGTGTTGGTCGAAAAATGCCGACACAGCAGGTGGCCCATCACAAAGAAAAATAAACAATTAAAATCCCATTCTGAATTGTATCACAAATTCAGGTCACGTAGGGTTGTATGTAGGTTGTATGTAAAGCTAACGCCAACAAAGGTGAAATAATAAACATAACAAAGGGAGCCGAACCCGAACACAAAGTAAATTCAACTCGTCTACCTTGCAAGAAATTTTGAAAAAGTATTTCACCTTCCGACCTCCTACTGAGAAAGTGAGAAATATGATGCCTCAAAAAGACAATAAAACCAGTAATTGTGCTGCTTCAAAAATGCCGACACAGCAGGTGGTATATCAGAGAAAATATTTCATCTGCCGATCCCTTGCTGAGAAATTTGACGAAATCGTATCAGAAAAGTTGACCAATCACAAGCTTTCAAACTTTGAACCCATTTTTTTCTAAAACTATGAGCTTTTAAGAAAAATTCCTCAGAACCAAAGTTGTACAGCATGAAATTCCTGACCATCCTCTGGCCTCAGTTTTCCTCTGCAATGCACCATTCACGAGATATTTTCTAAAAACTGGATAAACTTTGAACTCGAAAAGCTCAATTTTCAATGTACAGATTGACTGATTGACTTCAAAATTTAATTAGCTGTTTTCCTATACACATTTTAATCAGGCACCATAAAAATTTCAAGTCGATCGGTCAACTCTAACACCAGTTATCGCGTCAGAAAGGAATGTCCCAAAAATGAGCTTTAAAGTTGAACCGTGTTAAATCAAAAGAGACCAAGCGACATCAAAAATTTCACCAAAAAACAAACTTGAAAGTACGATAACTTCTGAAAAAGTTGAAGAAGGGATAATAAGTATGAGAAATATGAACTCTAGTAACATTAATCTATCAGTAATTTACGTGTTCAGAAGCTTATTTTGTGTTCTCAGTGAGAAATACGTTAAAGTCTCAGCACTCTCAAATTTGTCGCTTGGTCTCTTTTGATTTAACACGGTTCAGTTGAGAAGCTCAGCTTCTTGGGCACAGAATGACATCAAAAACTTATCAGCTCTTCTCTTACATGATCTACACTTAGGTACTGTAAAAATTTCAGACCGATCTGTTGAGTTTAACGAGAAAAATTGTGTCAGAAAAAAAAAAGGGTTCAACAAATAAAGAAAGAAAGAAAGAAATAAGCAAAAAACCCCTTATGATCAGAGATGGAGCAATTATAATCGATGCTACATCGACTGTGTTTTTGAAAAAAATCGGAAAACTTCGATTAATAATCGATTAATCGAACCACAAAATTTAGGTATTCTTGATTGGCCAGAGATACGTGACATCAATAATTCGAAATTGTTTTGATTAGAAAAAATTACGTCACATGTCACGTGTAATTTGACTAGTCAAAAAATTGAAAATTAATTTCCCGATTAATTGATGCTCGTCCGATTAATTTAATCGAGGGATGAGAATCGATTATAATCGATTAAAATAGTATGTAATCGTTCCATCTCTGCTTACGAGCACAATAGTGGATTCCCTCTAGAGCGGGAAGTCCGCTAAAAAAGAAGCAAAAAGACCACAAAAATTGAAAAAACTAATAGAATGAACAAAAAAAGAAAAATTGAAATCGGTCAAATCGAGGACCATTACAAAAAAAAACCAGACCAATTAAAAATCTCCACCTACACACTGCCTCGCTTTAAAATTTTTTTTGAAAATCGAAGACTAATAAAAATTCAAAACGTAATCAAGAATCAGAAGATAATTAAGATATAAAGGGTAAGGTAATTAAAAACAAAAGGGTAGGGAAATTGAGAACCAAAAGGGTGAGATAGGTAATTAAAAATCTAAGGGAAAGAAAATTAAAAATCTAAAATTGATTTTAAAAAATTGAAAGCCAATTTAAAAAAACAAAGGATATTAAAAAAATTAAAGGCTAATAAGAATAAAAAACCAATAAAAAAATCAAAAACCATAAAATGGGAGGCTAATAATTATAAAATCTAAAGTCAATTTAAAAAATCAAGAGACCAATTGAGAAAGAAACGATGTTCAGAAATCAAAGGCTGATTTGAAAAATCAAAGGCCAATTAAAAATCAAAAGGTAACTAAGAATTAAAGGGTCGAGTACCTATTCAAAAATCCAAGAGAATTATAATTAAAAATCAAAAGACAATAAAAAATAAAAGACAAATTCAAAATTAAAGGTTGATCAAAGGACAATGACTGATTAAAAATCAGGGGCCATTATAAAAAAGGGAATGTCAATTAAAATTTCAAAGGCTGATTACGAATTTTAAAAGTTGATTAAAAATCAAAGGGGAATAAAAAGATAAAGAATAATCAAACAAAATTAGACCTTTCTTACTGAAGCCAAAAGTAATAAAATCAATACCAAGTACTTACTTACCAGTGACAGATATAATTAAAAATCAAAGGTCAATTAAAAACAATAGACAAATTAAAAATTAAAGGTTGATCAAAGGGCAACGACTGATTAAAAATCTGGGAGGCTGGGACCAATTCAAAAAAGTGAATGTCAATTAAAAGTTCAAAGGCTGATTACGAATTTTAAAAGTTGATTAAAAATCAAAGGGGAATCAAAAATATTAAAGAATAATCAAAAAAATTAGACCTCACTTACTAAAGCCAACAATAATAAAATCAGTACCAAGATACTTATTTACCATGACAGAATAATTTTATGAACTGTTGTGATCCTGTAGGTGAGAAGTAGATATGTAGATGCACTATGTAGTAGCTTCTCAAAAAACAAAAAGCAAAAAAATATTTCACATTACTCACGTTGCACGGAATAAAAATTAATTATGTATTACACAAAAATCACCAAAAACAACCTTCACAAACACCGAAAAAAAGTAAGCCAGGCAATGAAAAAAAAATAAGCAGGAAAAATCAGAATTGTTAAATAGAAAAATAACAAGTAGATGGAAGAGATGTGCATCCCTCGCCGGTCACCAACACACTGACCACAACAACAACTTGTGTTCTCGCTCCAGTCTTTCGCATGTAAGTGCACCACCTCTTGCGCATGCGTGAATAGTCATCGCTCTGTAGCTCTCTTTGGGAGCCTTGCAGTCACCATAGCAACCACAATTTTTTTTTGCCGATAGATGACGCTGCTTCGTAGATTAAAATCACGCGTTGTTTGAATTGCCTATACCAGAATTTCGCAGGCATTTCTTTATAATTCATAATCATTTTTTTTCTTCATCAGTTTAACTGGTTTGACACGATTACTTCAAGTGGATTAATTTTTCGCTCGAATTATTTAAGTTGCCTAACCATTATTTTCGGTTTTTTTTTTCAATTTTTAATAAAAATTTAATATTTTACTGAATATTTTTTCTATTTTAAATAGAAATCGAGTACTTTTATAGATTTTTTCCCTTCATTTCAATTAAAAAACTAGTACTTTAACATATTGAAAGCTTTAGAACTGGTTCAATTTTTCTTCTTCTGTTATTCAAGTTGCATGACGAATTTTTCTTCAAATTTTTTACATAAAAACTTGTTTTTCTTCAATTTCTTCGATTTTGACACAGTATCGTAATTTTTACGGCTCGCAGTGACCCCTTACGATTCTTCAATGACAAAATATACGCATCATTTTTTTTTTTACAATAAATCGAAATAAACCATTTAACATTCGTAAATCATTCAAATACCATCAAAATCACAAAAATAGCATATTTTATTCTAAAAATCACAAGAGAAAATTGTACAACAACGTAATAATTAAGAAATCACGCCAAGAAACCCTTTTTATACATTTGCAAAAACTACACGTTGGTAAATTACAAAATAATTTCTATAAAATTATACCACGATATCATTTAGCTTTTAGCTCTAAACTGGTAACCTCAGTTACGTTTAACTTTTTTGTCCGATTTCGAGGAACTTTTCTTATCGCCGCAGATCAATCTGCGAATAAATCTGAGGGTAAACTTAATACTATAGTACACGATCAACAATCCGGTGATCAGAACGGCTACCAGGAAGGCTATCACATCGAGCAGCAAATATTGGTACCAGGGCATATCTGCGGCGGCTGTTCTAAGGTGAGGAGCTCCCTTATGCCTGATTACGTATTCGGTCCAGTAAACGGCGGTGTCTAATGGAGACATGGGACGATCGCGGTATCTGTCCGAGAGCAGTTTAGCGTTTTCTTTGTACCTGTTGAATAAATTGAAAAGATTAATTATGACGAATTTTTTTATTTAGGAAAAGAGAAATAGTGATTACTCACTTAGGATCGTTCAACAGTCTTTGAATTTTTTCTAAAACTACTTCTTTGGAAATTTCATTGTAATCGAGAAGTTCGCCGGCTCCGTTCGCTTCAAGGGATTTGATATTGGTTCTTTGGTCACCGAAAATTGGTATTCCTAGGACTGGGACGCCTTCGTAGACCGCTTCGCTCGTACCCAGCAATCCTCCGTGAGATATGAATAGTTTTACGTTCGGATGAGCTGAGGAATAAAAATTAAAAATATATTAATTTGGAATTTTAAATATTTTATGAAATTGTACAAAAGTAACATTAAATTTGAATTTCAGCCCGATCTTCTCCCCCAGTCCATTTTTGACGAAAAAGTTTTCGTTTCCTAGCCTTTAAAGGAAAATTCCTTTTCGTTGTGAAAAAATCGAAAAACAAACGTTTTTTGTCGATGGTATTTTTTTAAAAGTTGTCCAACAACGTTTCATAATGAAAAAGCAGGACTTTGGCGAGGCATTTTTCAAACATTTCACAATGTTTTTTTTGGGTGGGGGAAGGGTGGAGGCAAAATTTCATTTTTGATACGTGACGATTTTTCTATTAGACGAAAAAAAAGTAATCTCAAAATTCCAAAAAAAGAGGTGAATAAATTTTCATTTTCTTCAATAAAATTTTCAAATTTTCAAAAAATAGAAATTTTCAAGTTTGATTGAATAAAAGGGAGAAAAACATGAACCTTCTCCTTACATTCGCCTATAATTGTATTCTGTTATTTCAAAAAAGGCAAATATTCGTAATTCTTGATGAAAAATCCATAGATTTGCAAAAAAAGAGACTAAAATTGGAAAATACAAATTTTCGGCCGTGAATTTAGTACAGACATTTTAGGTTTTGACCCAAAAAAAATTAGCAGGAAGGGGAAGTTTCGTATATAAGCTCAGTAAAGTATGTATTTTAATATTCCCGAACTTCCCTAAAATCGGTTAATATTTTGACCCCCTTTTGGGGGGTGAGGGGGTTCAAATTTTCGTTTTTCGGCTATAACATTCAAAATTACGTATTTACGAAAAAATTGTTGAAACAAAAATTGTAGAGAATAAAAAAACAAACAATTTTGTTATACACAATTTTTTCCTAGGACGTCATGGGAGGGAGCTAGGGTCTTTAGAAAAAACTCAATTTTGAAAATTTCCCATTCCCAGAAAAAATCATCAAAAATCGGGTTAATCGACTTTTAGAAGCGGCTCTTTTGCATAGTACATCCTATTACAATGTAGAATAAGAAAAATGTATAACCGACCCCTTATCTCAAAGTGGGGGGGTGGACCCTCCGAAGAAAAAGTAGTATTTTCCCCCAAGCGTAGCTCAGCTGCAGTGCAAAATTTGAAAAATTGGTTCAAACAAACGTTGTAGAGCATCAAAAGACGAACATTTTACTTTTTTTACTTTTTTTCTACGTGTTCTTGGAGGCGAGCTATTGCAAAAAGAAAAAAGCAACGCGGCGTTGGAAAATTTTTCATCAACTAAATAAACTCTCCTTTTGGGACCCAATTTGGGTCCCAGGATCAAAATTATTATAAAAATCAAGTTCAGCGCTCATGAAAACCTCAGAACTCCACTTGTTCGACCATTAGTTCGCTAGATTTTAAATTTACCAGATTTACCCATGGTTATTACATTTAGTTAATGAAAAATTTCCGAATGCCGACTTTTTTCATTTTCGCCATAGCTCGCCTCCAAGACCACGTAGAAAAAAAGTAAAAAAAGTAAAATGTTCGTCTTTTGATGCTCTACAACGTTTGTTTGTGAACGGAAAATAACGTATTTCTTCCGAGATAGAGGCGCGTGTATTTAAGACGAGCGTGAGAAATCGAAAGTACCGAGAATCGCCTGGAAAAGTTCTTCGGAATTTTTCCGGGCGAAAAAAATTTGTCGAATTTTCGTAGGTTAGGTGAGGTTAGGTTAGGTTAGGCGAACCGAGTTTGGCCTACCTACACTACCGAGCCGAAATTAAAGCTCACGATTTCAGTGACGAAAAGTTAAAGCGATTTGAGTCGAAAATAGCGAAAATCAAAAATCGGGTTTTCCGAAGTCGCGGAAAATCTTCGTGCGAATTTTCCGGTCTACGGTACCGTACGTGAAAAACCGCTTGCCTTTAATTCACGTAGAATTGCGAAAAGACGAAAAACGAATTACGACTATATTTCTATTTTTTTTCGAAAAAATAGAAAATTCGAAACGGTTTAAACGCAAATACTCGAGAAATAATCGAACTCAAATTTTCAAATTAATAATGTCATATTTATTTATCGAAATAATATGACAGAACGCGTATCGATCGAGAATTTTCCGGTGAAAATTCCGACCGTAGAAAAATTACAAACTTACTACCTCAACGAATGAAAGTAGAAACGATACAGAGGAGTTCAACGATCGAACTCAAACCGAAATAAAATTAAAAAACGAAATTTTGGCCGTAGCCACCGATTTGTACGATTTAACAGCCGCGTATAATTAAATTAAAAAAAAAGAAAAATACGTACACGCGAGAATCGAAAATATTTACAACACCGCCCCTCGGACAAAATTTAATTAAAAAAAAATTAATTATCGAAAATTAATTTGGTGAGTTTTTCGAAAACTACTCTGGTCGTTGACTTCGTCATCAAATCGGCCAGGTTATCGGTGGAGGCGATTTTTACAAGATGAATAATCTTGTTATCAATCATGTCGCGAATATGGTGATACGATACGTCGATATGCCGTGTTCGTCGCGATTCGTTCGTATTGGCTATCGATATTGCCGCATTCGAGTCTCAGTACATGGGAACTGTTTCAACGCCGATACCGAGGACGTCGAAAAATTGGACCCAAGCATTTGCTTGCTTCGCGGCGATGGAAAGAGCGACGTATTCAGATTCGGCGGATGACGTAGAAACGCAGCCTTGTTTTCGCACGTACCAATCGATTACATTTCCGTGCCACGATACTACGATGCCTGTGGTGGACTTTCGATCAAGCTGATCGCCGGCGAAATCGGAATCTGCGAAAACTCGAAGCGGGTAATTATAATCGGTACGTTTTTTATATACCAGATTAATCGAACTTGTAGTTTTCAGGTATCGAAGGATCCGTTTGGCGTGACCGAAGATTTCAGCGTTTGCGACGTGCTGATACCGACTCAGGAAATTCACGGCGAAATTTATATCCGGTCTGGTTCCTCGAGCGATGTACGAAAGCGAGCCAAGAATTCCACGAACGCGGGTTTCGAACGATTTATCGAGTACGGTGTTGGCGATTTTCAAATTCGGTTCCATCGGCGTCGCGATCGGATTGCTATCGAGTAAGTCGTATTCGTTAATTAACTCGCTAATATACGTACGTTGGTGAAGATAAGTTTCGCCGATTTCTTTATTTCGTTCGATCTCTATCCCTATGAATTTTTTCGTTTCCTTCAGGTCGCGGATACCGAATTCCAGGTTTAACTGTTCGACGAGCCAATCGATTAGCGCGTCGTCGAAGCCGGTGATGAGAAAATCGTCGACGAAAATTATGAAGATACAACGGAGCGTATCTCCTTCGGCGTTCACGTAGACACAAGGATCATTCGGCGATTGACGGAAACCCAATTTCTCAAGTACGCGCTTCAACTTTTTATTCCAATTCGTTGGAGATGTTCTGAGCCCGTATAACGATTTTTTCAGCACGAAGACAACGTTGAAGCGGACCGATGTACCTTTTGGCGGCTTGAAAGCTATCACCCGAGATGCGTCGCCGTTCAGGAAAGCAGTTGAAACGTCTACCTGCCTCAGCTGCCAGCCATTTTCGGTAGCCAGGCTGATTACCGATCGGATTATCGGCGTATTTACCGTCGGCGCGTAGGTCTCGTCGAGCTCGTATTTGTGAGTATCCTTGTATCCTCTTAATACCAATCGTGCCTTGTATTTGACTTCGTGACTAACGCTGATTTTCTTTTTCAGCACCCACTTGGTATCGACGAGTGAAAAGTCGGTGCCTTCGAGTTCTTCGATCGTCGATTCGTACCAGACATCCTTCAAGATCATCGCATCCAACTCGGCTTTGATTGCAGCCTTCCAGTGTTCGCCTTCTGGACCATTTACAGCTTCGTCGAACGTAAGTTCATGTTCATTTTCCGTAGAAATAAACGCTGCGTATTTGAGCTGTTCGTCGTCGTCGCTTAAATTCGTCTTGACTGCAATCACTGAAGTTTCGGCATCGATTTCGATACCGTCACCTATCGTCGCTTCGTTCGTTTCCACCGCGCTGGAGTTTTCGTTCGTTCGATTCGCGTTTTCCGGTAGATAGTCCGAGTACAATTTATTCTCGTCGAAGATCACATTCGACGAATAGGTAATTTTGTTTCGGCTTACGTCGAGCAAAATGTACCCAGTTTCGGTGTAGCCAACCAGCATCCGTTCTACAGATCGTGATTCCAGCTTTGTTCGTTTTTCCTTCGGTACATGGACTCTAGCGACGCAGCCAAAAATCTTCACGTACGAAAACGTCGGTGGTCGGCTAAACCACAATTCGTACGGGCTTTTCTCCGCTTCGTTCGATGTGTGCGGAAGTCGATTGTACAGGAAGTTCGCAGTATACAGCGCGTACGGCCAAAATCTCGCCGGAAGCTTCGCGTCGAAAAGAAGAGCTCGTAGTTTTTCGGAGATTGTTCGTAGAAATCTCTCGGCGGTTCCATTATGCTGGTGCTCGTACGGTTCTGAAGCTACGATTCTCATTCCAAATCCTTCGGCTACCTCGCGGAATTTCCCTCCGAGGAATTCCGTCGCGCTGTCGCAGCGAATCTGCTTGATTGGCCGGTTCCAGATATTCGTTACGATGCTGGAGTACTTTTCGAAATAAGTACCTACCTCCGAACGGTTTTTCATCGCAAAAGTCACCGTGTACCGAGTGAAATCGTCGACGAACGCCGCAAAATATCTCTCGCCGTCCAGTGATTCGCTGATTTGACCTAATATATCGACATGTACGATGTCCAAAGCCTGAGTCGCTCGGTGTCGCGTTTCGCCGTAGGAGCCTCTCGGTTGTTTAGCTCGAGCGCAGACTTCGCATTCGTTCATATTAGGACTATCGTGTTCAGTGCAGGAAATTTCGGGAATCTTGTACATCACAGTTCGACTGGGATGTCCAAGTCTACAGTGCCAAAAAGCGTTGAGCGCGTATTCATCGTTTTCGCCGGAATCGTCGTCGATATTTCGCCGAATTTGGAATCGTACCGTATACAGGCCATTCGGCTGTATCGTCACTTCGGCCAGCTTTTCTCCGGTGTCTCGGTGAACGATTTTGACTTCTTCGCTCACGATAGTATCGTAACCAAGTTCGCGTAGCTGATTAACCGATAGTAGATTACCGACGAGATCAGGAATGTAGCTTACGTTTTCCATTCGATAATTAATTCCGAATTCGCTTTTCAGGTTCAGTTTTCCAATGGATCGACGAGTTACAGTTGCGCTTTTCTTCGCTACAGAAATTCGTTCGTTCTTTGAAATTGGCTGCTCGTCTACCAGGACACCTCCGACGTTGATCATGTGACAGGATGCGCCGGAATCTACGATGAAGGTAATATATTCACCTTTATTTTCTACGTTGAAATCGCTTGTTTTCGGTGTCGATAGCGTTGCCGCTGGTAATTCGTTCATCGTCGCAATTAGGGCTTTCGGTCTGCTCGAAGCTTCGCCGCTGCTACCTGCCGTTGGTTTCGCCGTCGTCGATTCGTTTGTGCTTTCGCTCGTTCGCTGGGAATTCGCTTTGTCGCCGTATCGAGGGCATTCCTTTCCGATGTGTCCGTGGCCGCCGCACCGATAGCACTTTATTTCGCCCCTGGGGGAAGAGTTCTTTCGGAAATCCCCAGGGTTCCGGCAACTTTTACCATGATGTCCGAATTTCTTGCATTTATAACACTTCGTACGTCGCTTGTCGTTACCGTCGCCGCTACGCTTAACATCGCCGTTCGTTGCAGATAGAGCCGTACCCTTATTTTTATTTGGACCGTCGATTCGTTTTTCTTCGTCGCTCGTAAGTAGATCGGCCAGGATTTTCGGATCGGCCTTCGTAATTCCGATCACAGCTTCGGCCGATTTTCTTGCTATGTCCCATTTTGGTCGATCTCGAATTCCGGTGTTCAAAAACGAATACTCTTCTGCTGGCGTAACCTTTGTACCGGCGGCGGTCATTTGCATAACCAAATTGGAGACTTCTTCGCAGTATTCTTTTGCGCTTTTGAACGTATCGATGTCTATTCGTGCGAGTTTCGCTCGGCAAGCTATAACGATCGTTTCATTTTCTTTACCGTAGCGCTGATCGAGTACGGCCATAAGTTTCGCAGGATCGTTTTCTTCGCGTATGAGTCTGAAGACGGCGTTATTCACGTAGCTTACTATTTCGTAGTACGCCTTTCGTTTGTCTTTATCGCTCGCGGTGCTATTTTCTTCAATCGTTTTTTCTAAGTCTTTTGCACTTAGCCTGCTTTTAATACGCTTTTTCCAAATCAGGTAATCCGTACCTGTGAACAGAAGGTGCGCCGGAATGTTTGAATCACCGGCTGCCATCGTCGTAGATTTTTCGGAGACCGTCGAGCTGCCTGATTCGCTGGAATTATCGCTGTTGTCGCACGTAGCAGAGATGTCGTCGATATCTTCACACGAAGCGGTGGTATCGTCGATTTTCGAGGGAGTATCGTTTTTGAGTTGCTTTGATCGTCGCTTTCTTTGTTTTCGTTTTTGACTTTTTGTTTTCTGTTTTTCAGGTTCAGAAAAGCCACGAAAACCTTCGCCGTCGTCGATTACTTCGTCGTTTCGTTCGGTCGCGTCGTTGGTCGAATTCAATGTACTCGCGTCGCCTTGGTTTCGGATCAATCTCGCTAAACTACGAGAGATCATTCGCGTAGAAAACCATGATTTCGGCTACCATGAACGGAAAATAACGTATTTCTTCCGAGATAGAGGCGCGTGTATTTAAGACGAGCGTGAGAAATCGAAAGTACCGAGAATCGCCTGGAAAAGTTCTTCGGAATTTTTCCGGGCGAAAAAAATTTGTCGAATTTTCGTAGGTTAGGTGAGGTTAGGTTAGGTTAGGCGAACCGAGTTTGGCCTACCTACACTACCGAGCCGAAATTAAAGCTCACGATTTCAGTGACGAAAAGTTAAAGCGATTTGAGTCAAAAATAGCGAAAATCAAAAATCGGGTTTTCCGAAGTCGCGGAAAATCTTCGTGCGAATTTTCCGGTCTACGGTACCGTACGTGAAAAACCGCTTGCCTTTAATTCACGTAGAATTGCGAAAAGACGAAAAACGAATTACGACTATATTTCTATTTTTTTTCGAAAAAATAGAAAATTCGAAACGGTTTAAACGCAAATACTCGAGAAATAATCGAACTCAAATTTTCAAATTAATAATGTCATATTTATTTATCGAAATAATATGACAGAACGCGTATCGATCGAGAATTTTCCGGTGAAAATTCCGACCGTAGAAAAATTACAAACTTACTACCTCAACGAATGAAAGTAGAAACGATACAGAGGAGTTCAACGATCGAACTCAAACCGAAATAAAATTAAAAAACGAAATTTTGGCCGTAGCCACCGATTTGTACGATTTAACAGCCGCGTATAATTAAATTAAAAAAAAAGAAAAATACGTACACGCGAGAATCGAAAATATTTACAACAGTTTGAACCAATTTTTCAAATTTTGCACTGCAGCTGAGCTACGCTTGGGGGAAAATACTACTTTTTCTTCGGAGGGTCCACCCCCCCACTTTGAGATAAGGGGTCGGTTATACATTTTTCTTATTCTACATTGTAATAGGATGTACTATGCAAAAGAGCCGCTTCTAAAAGTCGATTAACCCGATTTTTGATGATTTTTTCTGGGAATGGGAAATTTTCAAAATTGAGTTTTTTCTAAAGACCCTAGCTCCCTCCCATGACGTCCTAGGAAAAAATTGTATATAACAAAATTGTTTGTTTTTTTATTCTCTACAATTTTTGTTTCAACAATTTTTTCGTAAATACGTAATTTTGAATGTTATAGCCGAAAAACGAAAATTTGAACCCCCTCACCCCCCAAAAGGGGGTCAAAATATTAACCGATTTTAGGGAAGTTCGGGAATATTAAAATACATACTTTACTGAGCTTATATACGAAACTTCCCCTTCCTGCTAATTTTTTTTGGGTTAGGGCCTTATTTTAGCTAAAATGTCTGTACTAATTGAAAAGAAAACATATTCTGGATTTTGACAAAAATTGTCGAGGTAGATAAATTCCAAGTAGGAGACTTTCCAAATTTGTTTGAACCCCTAGCTCAAAGAGAGGCGAAGTGAGAGAACCTCAAAGTAGGATTATTTTTGAAAAAAAAATGGTTTTTTACCACTTTTAAGTGGTCTCACCTGCTGGAAACCTCGGCCCCCTCTAAAAAGGAGCGATCTGAGTTTTTACATTTCTCTCAACCATTGACCGCAACAAAATTAAATATCAGTTTTTGCCTTCTGCAAGAAGTTTGAATAGTTGCAGATCACGAATTTGAAGATTTTTCGATTTTTTCTTCTACCAAATTTTAATTACTCATTTAAAGATCTCAAACTCTATCCAAAAAATTTTATTAAATCATCTGGAATAATTTTTGATGAAATCAATGGAGAATTTTTTTTAGCTCAGGGTCTTTTCCAGCCACTGGATAAACAACACTGAATTTCAGGAAAATTATTTTCAGCACTCAATTGCTTTTTTTTTTGAAAAATTTCATCAAAAATTATTCCATGTGACCAAATGAAATTTTAAGTTAGAATTTGAGATAATCTAATTTACCTCGATTTTTTTGAGTGTTTTTATGAGATTTTTGTAGGTACTTGACATAATCGATACGAGGGTTGATTTTTACTCTAGGTGTACTTGTAAGAAGACCCTGACCGGATTTTCTTTTCTCAGGGGGTTTCAAATTAACATGAAATAATGTCGTACAATAACGTTAATATTAAGAAATTTTACAAGGCCACCAAAAAAATTAGAAAATTAGGCCAGAGTCGTCTCACGTACCGGTACATTTAGACTGAAAATAACCCTCTCAATTTCGAACAAAGCCTATGAAATTCTTTCCACTTTTCGAATTTACATATATAAAATATTTTTTCAAAGTTCAAACACGATGTTTTTGGCCATTTACATACGAAAATGATGCGAGCACGCTGAACAAGCGGTAAAATTGGGAATTTTTTACCCCTCAATGAAAATAATACAACCTAGTTACCATCAACAAAAAAAAATTTTAATTGAAAATTTTGAAACTTCGAGTTTCATGAAGGATGGGTGATTAAAAAAGGGAGTTGGTGAGTTGATTCACTGAATTCAGAAACGTGGGAATAGATTCCCACTTGTGGGGGGGGGGTGTATGTAGGAATTAATGCCTATTTTTTGGGAGGTATGTATTGTACGAGTTGATTCCAAACCTCTTATATTTTAAAAAAAATGTAATGTTATAAAAATTTTCCAGTTTTAGTAGTTAAAAAATTGCAAAAATTGCAAAAAAATCAAGTTCCTTTTTAAAAATTTATTCATTTACCTATGACAAATTTTGGTACCTAATCCATTTCTTGCCATTTTTAGAAATTGATTTTTTTTACATCAGTTTGAATAAAAATTGGGGAATTTTTTTTGATTTTTCCAAAAAACATTCAAGTATGTAACGTTTTTTAATTTGAGAAGAATTTGATTCGTAATGTGCAAATTGGTCAATTTGTTCCTGAATGATTCGCATATGATCAAATTATTCGTGAGCGATTTTTTTTCATCTCTGATTTATTCGTTCACGAACAGTGGCGTCGCGTCGTCAGAATCGAAAATTGGGGGGGGCACAAAAGGGGCCTTGGGTTGGACAACTTTTTTTACTTTTTCGACATGGAAAAGAGGGAGGGGAGGGGGAGTGGGGACTGCCTTTTTTCACCTGCTAAAAATGGGGAGAGGGTAAAAAGAAGCCTTCTTCTGCCCTTTCATCTTAGATAGATCATAGAATTGTAATTTTGTTCATGCCCGAGCGAAGCGAGGGCGACGCTTTGAAAAAGTTGGATTTTTAATGCCCTAAAAATACATTTTTTTCATGTTTTAATGCTTTGAAAATGCTATCTGATGTAAATGTAATGTAAATTTATAAAATACAACATAAGTTTGGGGGGGCAAGCGATGGTCAGAATTTTTTCGGGGGGCCTGCCCCCCCGGGCCCCCCTTGACGACGCCTCTGTTCACGAATGACTCATTTTTAATTAAAACGTTCACGAATGATTTTTATCCGATCAAATTGTTCAAATTCAAGACATTTTTTATTGCTGATCAATTTCTGCACAACTGAATCATATAATAATCCAATCATTCGCGAACTCATCTATCTTTTCACATGAACATTTCGTTGGAAATAAACTCACCTTCAACCCTTCAACCTCAAAAAAAATGACCAAAACAGTCAAACTTTTACAACATAGTCGTTTTGAGGTTATTTTCCCACAATTTTTGGCACAGGCCCATCGAAATTCGAAACCTCCAGAAAAATGCTGTACTCAGACTTACTTGGGTCAAATTAACCTTCAGGGTTGAGGCTAATTTTCGAGTGTCTCAGACTGTCCATGGTAATTTAGACTACTTTCAGAAGTACCCAAGTCTCCATAGTCATTTCGGAGTAATTTTTGAACAGCCCAAAATGCTCCCGAACACTCTAGACTAATTTTTTCTCGATTTCTGAGCACTTTTTGGAAAAGAGAGGGATTTTTATTTCCCCTTCTTTCCCAATAAATCGAAAAAAGTAAAATTCAAAAATCATTCTTACCTAAAATATCTCTTTGCGGCATCCATTTGGAGATCATAATGTTATCGGATTTTCCTGGCAAAACGTCGCCTTCCCATTTCCACAGCACTCTTTGGGGGATTTTCGAGAAAGCGTGCAAGAAAGCTTCGCGTTTTTCCGGTGGGAATGTCTCGCCACGAAGTAAGGAACCCATGCAGAAGTATACAACGCCGTGTTTCGATTCATTGATGAATTTTTCAATATTCTGTAACAAAAATAAAAAATACGAAAAAATTAGTCTCATTTTCGCAATACGAATATTCAACTCAAAAATCAAGAAAAATCAAACTTTATCAAAATAATTCCATAAAAATTACACAAAAATTTCTCAATCAATAAATAAAATTCAACCGTCAATTAATCTCATGAAAAAATCCCCAATAAATCACTTTTATTATTTCACCTGCGGTAATTTCTCAGCAGGTGGCACATTGACGCCGCCAATCTGTACGACATTGGGTCCGTAAGGAAGAGGAGCATTATAGGTGAAATGGGTATTACACAGAACCAAGCTTACATTTTTCGATACCTCTTCAACGGTGGGAAAATCTCGACCGAAAAATTCTCTACTTTCGTTCTCGGACGTCCTCATCAGAAACATTTTATACGCAATCATGGCAACAGCGAAATAAACCGAGTTGATCACTCTGCCGATGAAAGTTTTATGAAAATCATAGGTCAGAAAAGGGAACACGGATGTATAAGAGGGGTTCATTGGCCCCCCAACTCTTTCCATAAGCCAAGGATACATGACATTGGGAAACAGATAAATCATCGGTACTCGAAGTTTGTACGAAACTGTGGCCAACATCTCAGAGTCGAAGGGTTCGATGAACAGCACATCGTATTTAAAACCTGCTTCAAAAAGCTCCATCAAAGGAGGGCATTTACGAAGTTCCTCAGCTTTGGGAGTAATTCTGATACCAACGTCGAGATGCTGGAACATCGAAAGTTTCCTCATCTCGGTTACGTTCTCGAAATGCGGACGTTTCTCGAAACAAGTCTTGATATCGAATTCGCGATAATTCTCGGTCGCCGGTCGATCGCGAGAGTAAATCGTATACACGGTTACGTTATGGTTACGTTCGGATAAAGCGTCCATGATGCGGAAATTCATGGCGTGGTGGCTTTTCGCCGGCACCGTGAATATTCCGACAATTTGCGATCCATAAACGTCGCCGAAAACCAACGAGACAAGAAGCAAAATCAACATCGCGAACGTTCGCCTTCGATACGAGCTTATCGTGGACTAAAAGAAGGTAGCAAGACGTAAACATCGACTCGTTCATTTTACGTTGTGATAATAATTACGAACGCTTCGTTAGGTGCTTAATGAAGTTTAAGGTTGTTGGTGGAAAAAAAGCTCGATTATTTTAGGTTTGGGTGATAATAAGGCAACGGTGGCGTCAAAAATATACAATTTTTTTAATTGAAAAAAATATTGAACAATCAGGGTTCAGACCAAATGAAAGAAAATATGGAAATTTTTATTAAGTAATATTTACATTAAAGGGAGAGGAGGGGGAAGTGAAAAAAAGTCAAGTGCTCAACCAATAAAAAAAACGACAAAAAGTACCATTATTTAAATTCGAACACATCTAAAAATAGATATAAAATACTTGACCAAAATTTCAAATGGAGAAATTATGGAAAATTAGATTCGTTAAAATTCATGAAATAATATTACGCAACTAAATTGGAAAAATTCTTCACGTGCAGAACTGTAGCGAGGTGAATATTTCCAGTGCAATCGAATAAGAAAAAATAATAAATATTTGCAGAAAAAATAACATAATGTGTATTTCGATAGAAATATTGGCCATCTCGTTAAGAACACGAAGCATCCATACTTCATAGGCGAAGACAGGGGGAGGGGGCTTGAGCCCCCTTGTTGAATTAGCCCCCCCGCCATTTTCGTACTTACATATGTTTCAATAAAAAAAATTCGAATACTTATTTGACGAATTTTCTGCTTTCTCCAAGTTGGCTCATTCCATGTCAACTCGACCAGGTTTTGACCTTGGGTCTTCCGATTGCGCTCAAAATTTTTTTACGAGTTCTCCTCGATGGTCTAATGAAGGAATCACCGTCATTCCGATCCTAATCCTTCAGGGGGCGGGGGTGGCCCAGGGGTGCCGAGGAACCTGAATTCTTAAGGCAGCTTTCTCAAATAGATTTTTTTTGGGGGGACCTCAAATCGAATTTTTTTTTGGGAGGGGGGAATCACACCCTCTTTGGAAATCAAGATTACCCAAAATATTAATCCATAATCCTTCACTGAATCCCTCACAATTGCCAGTCACTCAAGGCCAATTTTCATGATTATCCTTGGTATGATTATAGACGTCTCACACTGGACCGAATAGCCGAAAAGCAAGAGTATTTGAAAAAAAATGAAATCCTTGCATTACACTTATTGTTCATTTCTATCAATGGGGTATGATGTCTAATTACGTATTGTAACGTTTCCCCCCCTCCCCTAACACCTACGCGCGTGAGAATGTTGACCTACGCGTCGCGTCATAACGTTTTACATAGTGCTACTGTGATTAACGTTGTGCACCTGTTTACGTTTACGCTTCCTGTGCAAGTAAATGCTGGTATTTTTTTGCAGAAAAAATTGCATAGGAAGAAGAAAATAAGTACTTTTTAATTATGTAAACAATATTTCTCTATGTTTTGTCATTTTTGAGATAAAAAATATTTAAAAATATGTTAATTTTGGCGATTTTGAGGTCTAAGATTGGGCATAACTTTTTTGGGCCAACAGGGGCCAAAAAAGTAATCATGAAAAAATGTGTAGTTAAAGGTATAGAACAGAATTATGGTCAGTTTTCTTGCGGATACTTGCGGCTTTTTTGCCTATTCAGCATTTTTGTCACTTTCAACCTAGAATTTTCATGAATTTCCGATATATCTCCCTTTTTTAATCAAAATGAAATTTGTTTTGGATTTTTTCTTTAAATTTTTTCTTTGGCCATTCCCGGAAAAACAAAAGTGCCTTCTTGATCACGAAATGGGGGGGGAGGAGGAGGGGCTGGTACCATTCTCAAATTTGGAATAATGACAGAAAAAAACGATGTGATGTGTTGAAATGTAGGTTTTCGATACCCAGGAATTCGATTTCGGGGTTATTTTTACCATTCGACATTCTCGATTACCAAAGGGGAGGGGGAGCGGCTGCATTCTCAAATTTTGAATAATGGCCAGAAAAAACAGTGTGGTGAGTTGAAATGCAGGTTTTCGATCCTCAGAAATTCGATTTCGGGGTTATTTTTACTATTTGACTTTATCGATCACCAAAACAGAGGGGAGGAGGGGCTGGTACCATTCTCAAATTTCGAATAATGACTGAAAAAAACGGTGTGATGTGTTGAAATTTAGGTTTTCGATGCTCAGGAATTTGATTTCGAGGCTATTTTCACTATTTGACTTTCTCGATCTCCAAAATAAAGGGGCAGGGACTGGTACCTTCTTCTAATTTTGAATTATTTCAAAAAAAAAAAAACACCTGTAATAGGTTTCTGGTACTTGGGAATTTGATTTTCAGGCAAATTTCAGCTCATGATTCCTCTGGGCAGAAGACTTGTGATACCAAATCATAATTTCAGCAAAATTGAAGTAGGTCCCACCTCCTTGAATCCCCAGGGGTCGAGCTGTAAATTTGACCTGAAATTTGGATTCTTGGATATCGAAAACCTATATTTTGACATATCACAACAGTTTTATGGCCATTTTCCAAAATTTCAATTTGGTACCACCCCCTTGACTCCCCGGGGGATAGAGGTGTAAATTTGACCTGAAATTCGGATTCCTGGGTATCGAAAACCTATATTTTGACATATCACAACAGTTTTATAGCCATTTTCCAAATTTTCTAATTTGGTACCACCCCCCCCCCCCCCCCCCCCGGGTTGGGGGGCTAAACTGATGTCAAAATTGAATTCTACGTTGAAAATTACATAAGGATCACCTTTTTTTTTTTTCATAGGCAGTGGCTTTTTTCATTATAAGGCATGCGCGTGCTTTTTGGCGATTCGGTCCACTGTGCGTCTGAGTTGCTTAGGTACTAAAATGTTAATTTTCGAATAAATTTCAATCAAATTGCTTTGCTTCATTTCATAGTTAGTTACTTACTCAACTACAGACAGTGACGTATCGATAGGGGGGAGGGGGAGCTTCCCCTGAGGAAATTTTTTACTTGTGAGTTGTGAAAATTAAATATTTCAACACATCAGTTGGGAAAATTGAACAGTTGGGATTAATTTATTTGATGAAAAATAATAAATAAAATGGTTATTTTAAAAGATGGAAATCAACAAATTTTCACTTGTTCCAACTCACAATTGGTAACTTTCCCAACTCGAAAATGGTAAATTTCCCGACTCAAAATTGGTAATTTTTCCAATTCAAAATTGGTAATTTTTCCAAATCAAAATTGTTCGTTCTCCCAAGTGATGAGTAAAAATGTCAGTTGGGACGATTGGTATTTATTTTTAAATGAAAAATGAATAAATAAAATGGTAAATGGATACCTATTTTAAAAGTCGAAAATCAACAAAATTTTCACTCTTAAGTTAGGAAAATTAGTCATTTTCCTAACCTTTTCCAATGAAAATTGATCATTTTCCCAGCGAAGAATTAAACCGTTGCACATGGTCCAGGAGACCCCTCAAAACGCGCGAAATTCAGTATCATAAAAAAAGAGCAATAAAAGTGAGTAAAAAATAGTGTACATATAGTTTTTTTGGTCGTAGATTACGAATTTGACAGAAAAAAATTGATTCGAGGCAATGGGGAGGGGGTAGGGGAGGTGCTGAAATCGAAATTCACCTAAAATATCGTGTAATATATCGAAATCTAGGTTTTCGAGGTCGTAGATTAAGAATATGACAATAAAAAAATTTTTAGAGGTCATGGGGAGGGGGTGGGGGGGTGCTCAAATCAAAATTCACCATAATATCGCGTAGCATATCGAAATCTTGGGTTTCGAGGTCGTAGGTTACGAATCCGACAAAATTTTTTTGTGAAAGTAAGAGGGAAGGGGTGGGGGTGCTGAAATTGGAGTTAAACTAAAATATCGTGTGGTAGATCGAAATCTAAGGTATTTTTGCGATTTTAGTAATATAAATTAGACCAAAAGTATAAGTGCCACGTCTCAGCACGAAAAATGTTATAGGTAAAGTGGTAGTTTCAAGTGCCCTGAACACGATTTTCCAATTAGTTTTTGCGTCCGTCTGCGTCCGTGTGCATTATTAGCAAAAATGTGCCTTTTTCAACGATTTTTTCCCATTTTTAGTAATTTTTTTCCAGCATTGTCATTATTTAGAAACCCTTTACATTCCCGGCATGTAAATAATGACATTGATAGATAAAAAAAACTACCACAAACGGGAAAAATCATTGAAAAAGGCACATTTTTGCTTATAATGCACACGGACGCAGACGGACGAAAAAACTAATTGGAAAATCGTGTTCAGGGCACTTGAAACTACCACTTTACCTATAACATTTTTCGTGCTGAGACGTGACACTTATACTTTTGGTCTAATTTATATTACTAAAATCGCAAAAATACCTTAGATTTCGATCTACCACACGATATTTTAGTTTAACTCCAATTTCAGCACCCCCACCCCTTCCCTCTTACTTTCACAAAAAAATTTTGTCGGATTCGTAACCTACGACCTCGAAACCCAAGATTTCGATATGCTACGCGATATTATGGTGAATTTTGATTTGAGCACCCCCCCCCACCCCCTCCCCATAACCTCTAAAAAATTTTTTATTGTCATATTCTTAATCTACGACCTCGAAAACCTAGATTTCGATATATTACACGATATTTTAGGTGAATTTCGATTTCAGCACCTCCCCTACCCCTCCCCATTGCCCCGAATCAATTTTTTTCTGTCAAATTCGTAATCTACGACCAAAAAAACTATATGTACACTATTTTTTACCTACTTTTATTGCTTTTTTTTTATGATACTGAATTTCGCGCGTTTTGAGGGGTCTCCTGGACCACTGTGCGTTGTACGTAATAAATGCTTTTTTAGGAATTATTAATCACCTTGCATTTTAAAAATTTTCACTCGTCAATCAAAAAAAATTTTATATGTTGTACTTGTAATTTAAAAGAGATTTTTTCTCATTTTTCTTCAAAATTATTAAAATTAATTTCATTGTTCTTGTTCTCCTTAAAACCTATTTTTGATACTTGAAACTCCAAAAAAATGTGAAAAGGGGCCAACTTTAAGCACCCCTAACTGAGGTTAGGATCGATTTATCTCGAAAAGTGAAAAGTCCATTCGATAAGAAATTTGATGTAGATTTTTTTTTATATTTGTTATTTTTTTATTTGATGCTTCCCTGAGGCGGTAGAGACGAAACCCCACTTTTTTTATTGGGAGGGGGGTCTCCGTCCTGGGGCTAGCTCCACACTTGGGGAGCCGAACTTTTTTTGTGTTGTAACTGACACCATTATACATCGTATAAACCAAAAATTCAGCTGGTTGGGAATTTTTTCTAGGTTCGAGCTAATTTGACTGTACTAAAATTATCTTATAATTTTTCAACGGGATCTGTATAAAGAGCTGCCTTTGGTGGTCTTAAAAAAAGTTTACAAATTAAAAAAAAAATCTTCAACAATGGTAAAATGTTTTTAAAAATTCAAAAATAATAAATTCTTTTGAATTTTGATATAAATTAATTCAAAATCAATATTTTCGATCTAGACCACCTAATGCAATTTCCAACTCATACAGTCCTTCCCAGAGGTGCTCAATTAATGCCATTTTTCCAAATTCTTGCATATTCTCGAAAAAATTCCCACAAAAAATATCTACACGCTACAAAACTAGAAAATCTCACCGAATAACTCAAATGTAAATCTCACTTGCGGCAATTCGGACGCATTTCCGATATGAATTCCACCCACTTCGACAATACCAGGAACAAGAGGCAACGGTTGAGAAATGGTAAAATGAGAATTACTCAATATTAGCGAAGTACGTCCCAAAACTTCTTCAAGGGTCGATCCTTCGTACCCCAACAAGCGCTCGCGAACAAATTCGGCTTTTGGAATATTATAATAAAGATGAAAACTTTTTTCACACAGATAAAACAGGAAATTAGCCACTTTGGTAAAAAAGTCTTTCGGAATATCCATCATGGACCCGCGATAACAACAAATACTAGAAGGAGATCCCATCCTCTCCAGCAAGTGAAACGGTAACACAGACGAGTAAATATTAATCAAAGTAGCATTAAATCGCGCAGAGAAACTCGACAATAAATCAGTATCAAAAGGTTCCACAATCACTGCATCGAATCGTTTCGACGATCGGGTCAAGTCCATTACTGGGGCGCATTTTGTTATAAACTTGTATTTCTTCCACTGCGAAAGAAAAAATTCTGGAAACGATAAGAAATTTAAATTTCTTAATTGTTTGATATTATTCGGGTATACTTCTGGTAGACACGCGCTGATATCAATTTCACGATAGTTTGGAATTTGTTTTTTGTTCACAGGAGCAGGAAAAGCTGTATATACTTCGACGTTATGACCTCGTTTCGCAAGTTCGGCTGTTAAGGAAAAACCAACTGCCATGTGGCTATTCGCTTTCATCGTGAAAAAAGCCAGAATATCGTAAGCACAAATTTCGCGAAAATTCACAACTTTTAAACAAATAATAAGAAAAAAAAATTTCACGACATTATGAGAAAACGTCATTTTGAAGGAAAAAATTTCAAGACAACCAAACAACCGATTGACACGAAACAGTAACCATACAATTTAATCGAACTATAGTACGTACAACGAAAGAATGTACATTTTCTCCTACTCGACTCGTAACGCGGAAACCAACGACGCGCGTTGATTTCAAATTTCGTCCAATCACAACTCAACGTTCTTAAATTTTGCGGTGGGAGAATGTAGGGGAAAACTACATTCTTTCGTTGTACCAACTATAGTGATCGTACATGAAAAAATAGGTCACTTGTCGAGTTGGAGGCGAAGATGAAGATTTGATGGTGGGGAACAGGTTTGGGGATTTATTACACAGGGCGACAAAAAATTTTTTGCTCTGTTTCTGGGTTCTCGTGCCGAAATTCTGTTTCTAGACATCAAAATACATCACCTTGCTCAATCCTGGCTTCTAAAGTTTGCTTTGAGGAGGTGGGGGGCCAAAAAACTGATTTTTCGAGGTCAATAAGCCTGAGCATTACAAAAAAAATTGAAAATTTTTTTTTTGGACTAATCTTATAGGAAATTTCACGACGAATCCAATGCCGCAAACCGCAGACCTCCGTCTCTTTTTTTAAAAAAGTTATAGCTCATTCTTTCCAAAATTTTGTGAAAAAATCGAATTTTTTGTTTTTTTTTTCGCAAAGAAGTGAAATTTGAGAGAAAAGTAAGAATTTTAAGGCCATAATGACCATGGCGAGAGTTGTAGGAAATTTTACGGCAAATCGAATGCCGCAAACCGCGGACCTCTATCTCTTATTGAAAAAAAGTTACAGCTCATTATTTACAAAATTCTGTGGAAAAAATCACATTTTTTGTGCCTTTTTCGCGAAAAAGTGAAATTTGAGAGAAAACTAAGGGTTTTAAGAATGAGCTGTAACTTTTTTTCAAAAAGAGATAGAGGTCCGCGGTTTGCGGCATTCGATTCGCCGTAAAATTTCCTACAACTCTCACCATGGCCATTATGGCCTTAAAATCCTAACTTTTCTCTCAAATTTCACTTCTTTGCGAAAAAAAAACAAAAAAATGCGATTTTTTCACAAAATTTTGGAAAGAATGAGCTGTAACTTTTTTTAAAAAAGAGACGGAGGTCTGCGGTTTGCGGCATTGGATTCGCCGTAAAATTTCCTACAAGATTAGTCCAAAAAAAAATTTTTTCAATTTTTTTTGTAATGCTCAGGCTTATTGACCTCGAAAAATCAGTTTTTTTGGCCCCCCCACCCCCCAAAGCAAACTTTGGTAAAAAAAAATATTTTTTCCTTTATTAGTTACATAAAAGCAACCCAAATTTGGCAATGAGAACCCAAAAACAAAATTCGTGTCGCCCTGTGTTATCAATTCAACATATTTTTTTAGATCGGTTAGAGCTTGAGAATAGCATCCCCCTCCAAGGAAAACTCCTGCCAATGTCACTGCAAATCTTTTAATATAAGTAGATAAGATAATATTGGAAACTTTTCGAATAGGTACTCGAAATTACAATTATCAAATTATTGTACCCGAGTGAATTTTCGAGGAGACACGACTCTACAACATCATCAGGAGAAAAATAATGAAAAAATTCCATCACCGAAGGATTTTTCACAATATTTGGATTTTTCATTAAACAGTTTTTTACACTTTTTGATAACTTTTGATACTTGAAATCAATTTTTTGAGTAAAGGAAGGGTTCAAGGGAAAAAATGAATGGAACATAAATTGTAAAGCGTAAAATTCCCTTTCTGTAGTGCTCAACTAAATTTTTCTCAGGAGACTTAGATATCGAGATATTTTAGAAGTTCAAGTATGAACTTTTTTTTTGTGTTAAAAATATCTCAAAAACTAATCCTCCTGGAAAAAATTTTTATTGGACTCTACATAAAGGAAATTTTACGCTCTACAATTTATGTTCCATTCATTTTTTACGTTAAACCCTACCTTTACTCAGAAAATTGACTTTAAAAGTCAAAGGTAATCAAAAAATGTAAAAAAAATTCTCAACAAAAAATTCAAATTGTGAAAAATTCTGGGGCAATGGAATTTTTTCACTATTTTATTCGTGTTAGCGTGAAAAATACTATAAAAATCACCCATGTTTAGTCAAAAGAAATTTTGAGAAACATGATGTTGAATAAGTTGGAAAAAAATATTTTCAAATTAAAAGAAATTTAAAAAATTAGAAAGTGAACAAAAAGTAAAAAATTCAAATTGAAATTTTGAGAACATTTGAGTTTAAAAAATGTTCAAGTATGAAAAATGTAATTGGAAAAAATTTTAGTAGTAAAATTTTTTTCAACTTGAATTTCTTCAATTTTTCTCAATTTCGTATTTTTAAAAATTTCTTCCAACTCGAAAATGACTTTGAATTTAAAAAAAAAGTTTTCAACTTTATGTTTTTCAAAAACGAAGTTTAGAAAATTTTGAGAAAATTGAAATTTCTTCTTTTTTCGCCACGTTATGAAAATTCATTTCAACGTTATTATTTCGTTTCATAAATTCTGTAGTAAAATTTAGTCTGTTACGTAAGGAAAAAAATTCTTTCTACGTGCAAAGTTCATTCACACATTTACTTTGTATAGGTAGGTATGTGTTTAATTACCAGAATAATTTTTCTTCACTAGCGAATTTTAATACGGAGTATACCAATAATTATACCTATTGCATAAAATTATGTAATTCACAAAGTTTTGATTTCTTAAATGAAAATTTGAAATTTTTGATTTTATTTATGATTCATGAAAACAGGTACCACCCTCTCACCCCAATGAAAAAAATCGAGTTCTGCAACCCAGAAAACGTATATTTTGATATAAATAATATCACATGCCCATATGCATGAATTTGTTGATGCATCCCTACGCCCCACCCCCTTGATATGAAAATTTCGTGAAATTTTAAAGTTGAAAAGTCATCCCTACTCTCGAGTAATGCTTAGAACCATTTTATAAACCCCTTTCAACACAATTTTGCGATTTTTATGAGAATTTCATCCAAAATCTATGAAGTTTTCCAATTTTCTCCCCCCTTTTTACCCAGTCTGCCAACCCTTTGGCAGCACTTAGGGGTCGGTAGACCTACATATTCGGATTCAGCGCGAAACCCCCGGTAATTTACACCAATTTCGACCATCAATGTTTTTGACCGAAAATCAGGGAATAGGAGTCGACTCCGGAGTCGAGCCGGAGTCGGGGAGTCACGGTGTGAGTTTGACTCCGGAGTCAATATGGAGTCAGGACCGTCAGGAGTCAAGGTGTAAGTTTGACTCTGGAGAAAAGATGGAGTCAGGAGTCGAGGTCTGAAAGTGACTCCGGAGTCAAGGTGGAGTAAGGTGCCAGCTTTCCCCCCTTGAATCTGGGAGTTAGGTGGAGTCAGAAGTCAACAATTTGGCTGATTTCTATTTCCTGTTACAAAATCGGAGTCAAATGACTCCAAATTGACTCCAAGGTCACAGATTGCCTCCGGAGTCAGGGAGTCAAGGCAAAAATTGACTCCGGAGTCAAGCCGGAGTCAGGAGTCCAGGTGTGAAAGTGACTCCGGAGTCAAGCCGGAGTCAGGAGTCAAGGTGAAGTCAAGAGTCGAGGTGTGAAACAGTGAAAGTGACTCCGGAGTCAAGCCGGAGTCAGGAATCAAGGTCACAGATTGTCTTCGGAGTCAAGCCGGAGTCAGGAGTCAAGGTGAAGTCAAGAGTCGAGGTGTGAAACAGTGAAAGTGACTCCGGAGTCAAGCCGGAGTCAGGAATCAAGGTCACAGATTGAATCCGGAGTCTAGCCGGAGTCAGGAGTCGAGGTGTGAAAGTGACTCCGGAGTCAAGCCAGAGTCAGGAGTCAACTTTCTCCCTTGACCCCCGGAGTCAAACCGGAGTCAGGAGTCAAGGTGGAGTCAAGAGTCGAGGTGTGAAAGTGACTCCGGAGTCAAGCCAGAGTCAGGAGTTAACTTTCTCCCTTGACCCCAGGAGTCAAACCGGAGTCAGGAGTCAAATTTTTGGCTGACTCCTATTCCCTGCCGAAAATTCATGAAAATCGTGAACTTTCGAGCTTTCATCGTGCTTAAAAGCAGAAGCTGCGGATCGGCAGACTATTTTTGGGACAGGTTCTAGATTTTATTTGTTTCGGCCCATTTTTGGTTAGTTCGGCTCTTGGACTATATAGGCAACTTATTCTGAATTCAATTACTAATATTTGCCTATCCTTCAAATTACAGGTGCCATGCCGAAAGCACAAGAAGAACCAAGAAAATGCACTTCGTACCTACTCGGTGGAATTTCTCATCAGCCAAAAAATCCTCTTTTTTAATAGCTTTGAATACCTCATAAAAAATTATTCTTCGCCCAAGTACATTGAAACAGGCTCTCAAGGACATGTGGAAATTACATTCACGCATCAAAGATAACAAATTACACTGCGCAGATTACCTATGTACGTTTACAATTCTAACTCGCTTAATTATTACTAAAACAGAACCTCCAACTTTTCACATCGTTATCAAAATTATTTCGCCAAAATAAATTCCTCCTCAAATACTGGTAATCCCCCTGAAAAATACTCATTAGATTACGCAACCAACCTCAGGCACCGAAGCAGCATTACTGATATGCATTCCACCTACAGCCACCATATTGGGGACCAAAGAATACGGAGCTCGATAATACCCCAAATCCGTATTAATCAACGTCAAGCTACAATTCCTGACCACGTCGATGGGCAATGGGGCCTCAGCCCCGAACACTCTGCTGGCAACATCGTTAGCTCTCCCAGTTATGAACAATTTTTCCATCGCGGTCATCATCACAAAAGCACAAAAATTTATCAACCTGGAGAAGAAGGTAATTTCAGTCGAGAATCCGGGAGCATGCGGGACATGGCTGGGAAACGCAGGCACTCCTAGGAGACGAGCCATCGAAGGCAGCAGCATATTCGGAAACACGTTAATCATTGGAATTTGGAACTTATACGCGAACAGGGAAAACCACTCGGGGTAAATTAAATCTGTAACGAGTCCATCGTATTTCTCATTAGATCGAACCAGTTCCATGATCGGAGAGCAATTAGCAATCATCTCATAATTCGGTGTCAATTTCTGGATCATCTGGATCGTCTGGATGATATTCGGATCGCGATTTTGAGAAATGGAAAATCGTCCGTGGATTGGTGTGGGAAAACACGTTTGTACATCGATGACCGACACATTGCCTTCGATTTGTTTATCGAAAGGGAAAACGGAATAGATGGTTAGGGTATGATTTCGTCGAGCTAATTCGCTCAGCAAGGGTTGAACGAATACGTAATGACTTTTCACCGAGACGAAAAATAAGCCCAGAAAGTTGTACGCGTTCGCGTAGTGAATAAATAACGAGAAAATTAACACGAAATACATCGCGGCGCCATATCTCGACACTGTAAGTTGAAATGATAACTAAACAGGCGTCCGGTCTTCGGAGTAGGATGTTGCTACATTCCGACGCCTGATAACCCTACCACTTTTCCTTTCTTACGTAATGATGCTCGCAAAATTTATTCGTACATTTGGACGGTCAGGCGCCAGCATGATAGGCAAACATGTGTAGCTGTGACGTCAGACTGTACGAATGTAAACAAAATACTATCTGTTGAGTTCGCTACTATAATTTTTCAAACATTACGTTGAAGTTTTATAAAGCTTTGAATTGAAATTTGTACTTGTAATTAAGTGTGATTTTTTTTATTTTCAGGAAAAAAGACAATGAAGGTTCGAATTTTAATGTTTGGTTTTTAGTCAGGTCTCAATTGTACAAAAAAAGGCTTCCGGGCGCGATTCTTGTTGAAATTGATTTTATGATTGATTCTTTTTCTAGACATTTCGCTTGTAGCCAATTTTTCCTCTCCCCCTATTCCAAGGGTTCCCCCGACATTTCAAACGTATGTACCGCCTAATCTAAGGGTAGTAATGAAAAAATGTTCGAACAAAAGTTATTCCTCAACACTTAATGTACATTTTCATTCCTCATCAAAATCCATTTTGGAGCAAATCCTGCCGCCTAAATTTGGAAATGAGAAGTTTTTTGAGATAAACTTCAAAATCACGTTTTCTTCGTTTTCAACGAAAAGTTTCGGAGATACGAGAAAATTTTCAACCACCAAAAGTAGGTACTCAGAATTAAATTTCCTTTCCAACGAACTGTTTCACGACCCATTTTCCTCAACTTTTCCTGACAGAGTGGACCTCTACCCTCCTCCTTTTAAAAATTTGAACCTTTGAAAAAACTTGAACGATTTTTGTTCTTCAATATCCTGGTGTACAATTTCCCTTAGTATCGGAATTCATTTTGGAGCAAATTTTTTTGATGGGTCCAACTTTTGAGATAATGGGGAGGGGGAGAGGTCCACTCTGTCAAGAAAAGTTGAGGAAAATGGTCGTGAAACAGTTCATTGGAAAGGAAATTTAATTCTGAGTACTTTTGATGGTTACAAATTTTCCCGTATCTCCGAAACTTTTCGTTGAAAATGAAGAAAACGTGATTTTGAAGTCTATCTCAAAAAACCTCTCAGTTCCAAATTTGGGCGGCAGGAGTTGCTCCAAAATGGATTTTGATGAAGAATGAAAATGTACATTAAGTGTTGAGGAATAACTTTTGTTCGAGCATTTTTTCATTACAACCCTTAGATTAGGCGGTACACACGTTTGAAATGTTGGGGGGGTGGACCCTGGAGAAAAGGGGGAGAGGAAAAATAGGCATTACAAATTTTGCTCATCTTTCTTAAGGAAATTCGAAAAAAAAAACGATATATAAATTTTGATTCTAGTCTGTCAGTTTAAGGAAAATTTCTACCACCAACGTTGTAGCAGGGGGAAGAGTTCCAAGAAAATGTATACCTGAATATTTTTTCAATAAAAATTGGACACCAAATTATTTTCTGATTTTTTAAACTCAGAATATGATTTCTCCCACTCAAATAAAAAAAAAAAGGTCATTAAGAAAAAGTTTAAAATTTAACATTTTTTCAGAGAAAGCACCAAATCATGCTTTGGGCGCTTGATAACTTATCATTTTTGACTCTGGGCCAAAAAAAAACTAATTATCAAAGGGTCATTTGTTCTTAGGTTTTTGAATGTTTTTTTTTTTTCGATAGCAGAAGAAAAAAACCACCGAACTCTTACCATGAAAAATATTTACGGAAAAATTTGAACAATTTACCTACAGAAAAAAATCAAAAAGCCTGAACTGTTGGTAGAAAAAACATGACCGATTTCTATAAATTGAAAAGAACTCTAAAAACTAAATCGTCAAAAAAATTCAAAATACCAAACAAGTTTTTAAAAAAAAATCTAAAGAAAAACCTACACAACTCCACACATATCAAATTATTTTCAAGAAAACCCCCAAAAAACTCCAATTTTTAGAAAACCCCTAAAATCTTTACAGGAAAAAAATTCAAAAAATGATAAAAATCCCACAAAAACAAAAAATCTTGAAAAAAAATTCAAAAAATCCAAACTAGGGCTAAAAAACGAAATGAATTCGGGAAAAACAAAATAGAAATCCCATTCACAAAAATTAATCAAAATTCAAAAAAAAAACTGAAAATCAAAATTGTAGCCCAAAAAAACAAACAATTTAAAGAAAAAAACATAATAGGTACCTACATTGTTAAATAAAAACCAAACCACATTCTGAAATAATAAGAGCAAAATTATTGAAAGAAAAATCCACCACACATAAACAATTTTCAGAAAATGGATAAAAGCTTCAAATTTTTTTCAAAATAAAAAAACGAAAAACCAAACAAACTTCAAGTAAGTACACAGTATCAGAATAAAACGAAATTATATGTATATAAAAAAACGAAATATCCAAACGGTTAAAAAAAAGCTCCACCAAAATGGAACAAGATTCAGAAAAAAATTTAAAACATAAAAACCCCAAATTGTTGCCACAAAAAAACAAAAAAGTCAAATAATATGAAAAAAAATCCTCATAAAACCAAACAGTTTCCAGAAAAAAGCAAAACTTTCTTACTTACTATGTACTATCACAAAAAGGAAATATTTCGAAACAAAAACAAAACTACTCAAAGAAACCCTTGCAAAAACTGAATAATAATTTTTTGAGGGGAAAACCAAAAAATTCAAACCAGTACCAGAAAAAAGAACAACGTTCAGGAGAAAAAATTAAATTCATGTTTGAAAAAAAATAAAACCCCTACATCATTATGAGAAAAACAACAAAAAACTAAAAAAAATTCAAAAAAGCAAACGATTTTCGAGGGAAAAAACAAAAAAAACAGAACTTCTTAAAAAACAGAAATGAATAAACCATTATCACAAAAAATTGAATTATTGAAAAAAATACCGAAAAAAACAATTGAACAAAACGATTTCCAAAAAAGCAAAAAAATCCTACTATTTATTTTGAAAAGAAATTATTTTCATAAGGAAAATCACTTTGAGTCGCATCTGTTTCCCTGAAGATTACTTTCAATTTATTAAATCACAATTATCAGCTTTCTTAGTCTTTCGACTACATTACGACTTGAAACATCAGGAAGATGAGAAATATCAGAAATACTGTTTTAGCTCGACGAGTTGTCAAATACCCAATGATCCAAATCAGCTAAAGCACAGTTCGCCTCGTTCATGTCATCTTTAATTCTTACCTCACAAAATTACTCCCTCAAATAAAAAAAATAAAAAACACGTACTAACCTCAGGCAACGATTTCGACAACTGAACGTTCATTCCAGGAATAGGGATCACATTGGGAGCCAATGGAAAGACCGATTTATACGAAAAATCAACATTGACCAACATTAGACTGGCATTTCCGACAATTTTCTCGACCTCCGGCGCATCCTCACCAAACACTCTTCGACTAATTTCATTCGAAGGGTATAAAAAATAATATCTACTCAATACGGTCCATAACACATAATTCCAAAAATTCTGCATTCTTTGGAAAAATCCCATTCTGGACATACTGTCTCCGCTCAAAACAGGAATATAACTAGGATTCGTAGGAGACCCTACTAAATCAGACATTTGAGGAAACAATGCGTTTGGAAACACATTGATCAAAGGAGCTCGGAATTTATATGAGAACGTCACATACCATTCTGGGAAAATCAAATCGGCCATGAAAGCGTCGTAAGAATTTGTCGAATTGACCAACTCCATCACTTCCGAGCACTTGAAAATTTGTTCGGGTTTCACAATCAAGGCGCTACATCCTTTCAATATTTTGATAATTGACGTATCCGATGCTTGATTAAGATCCATGAAATTGGAAGTAGGAGTAAGAAAACATTTTTCAAGACTGACAATTTTTACGTTGGCCAAACTAGGATCATTTTTGAATGGATAAACAGAGTAGAGAGTGAGATTATGTCCACGTTGAGCCAATTCCGAAAATAATGGTTTGAAAAACACGTAGTGACTTTTCACAGGCAGAATGAAAAATCCTAGGATATTGTAAGCACTCGTTTGACGACACAGAACGAAAATCACCACCGAAGCAACACCGAACCGCATGACTATTTTGGGAGAAAACTGATAGTAAAATGAGGTACGGAAAGATAATACTTAAATTAGTATTTTTTCTATTCATTATAACTCGTGACCTTGGTCGAAGGTTGTTGAAATAATTATCAGTGAATAAGATAATAAATGAACTGAGATGCGAACAATTTGTTACAATGACTTGATTTTTGTACAGTTAAAAAAATTAGTCAATTAAATTCTTTGGTATTTTATCAAGTACCTATTTTTACAGGTATTATCGTTGATTCATTTTCACTTAAAATATATTTCCCATTGAAAATTTAAAAAAAAATTCTAAAATTTGGTAAATTAGGCGTAACCTACTCTACTTTAAATCAACACAGCAAATCACTCTGTATAACCGATATCAGTTATATGTAAATAAATCGAATCGATCATGTCCACTTGAAAAGTTGGTCAAGAAAGATGCATCTTTAAATCATTCATTTTTTCAACTCAATTTTTTTCAAAATTTTTCCAATTACCCTCGCAATTTTTTCACTCTTAAAATTTTTCAGCTCAACTTCTTTCTTCAAATGTTTTTAAACTTTGAATGTTTTTCTCAAAATTTTTTCAAATTCTGAAATTGTTCTTAAAATATTTTCAAATTGAACTTTTTTCTCGAAAATGTTTTCAAATTGTACAATTTTTTCTCTAGCCCTAAAATCATTTTCAACTTCAGATTTTTATTGTATTTCTTCTGACCTTGAAATTTCTCCAAATTTTTTTCAAACTCGAGATTCTTTCCAGCTCTGAATTTTATTTAACTTTTTCCACCACTTTTTCAATCAAAAATTTCGTCAGATATTCAGCAAATTTTTTTCTAGCCGCTTTCAAATCAACATTTTTTTTCCAATTTACCCCTTTTTACAAAGGTTTAAGAACGTCAATGTACCGAGAAGAAAATGTAAGCAATGATGTCACGAGTGAAAAAATACACCGAGCAATGATTAAAAAGTAAAGAAAATTTTGGAGTTTGATTAAGGGTATGCTCTCGCTTGTTATCAGGGGAAAATTTAGGAGCGCGATGAAAATTTTTCTTCAATTTTGTGACGTTTGAGAGTTTCAAGAAACTTGGCTGATTTTTTTCTCAAAATTACATAGTAATTTTTCTCTAGAAATTTTCTCATCTGTACCGGACCTGGGCATGATCTAGATCATATTTTATTTTTTGATCTGATCTGATCTAGATCATCTTTTTGTAAATTAAAAAAATCATTTTATAATTTTTGTATTTCCTCGTAATTCTGGATAATTTTGTCTGCAATCTTGGTATTTCTATTTTGTAATTTCCCAAAACAAATGAAACCCAAAAAGAAAAGAACTAAAATCAGAATATATCAAACTATCTTCCCTCTACGAGAAAAAATGAATAGAACATAAATTGTGGAGCGTAAAATTTCTTTTTAGTAGAGCCCGATAAGTTTTTTCTTAGAAGGCTTACTTTTCGAGATATTTTAGTTCAAAGTTCAACTTATTTTTTTGAATTGAAAATATCTTCAAAACTAAGCCTCATAAGAAAAAACTAATCGGACTTTACAGAAAAGTAATTTTACCTATTTTTTGTAATAAATCGCATTTTTAACATTTCACATCTGAAACAATAGGAATATCAAAGACCGTCAAATCAACAATTTTTTTCCAAGTAATTGATTCTGATTGGTGATTCTGACCTACTGTTGTTCGAGTTCGAATATGATTTCAGTTTTACTCCATCGCATCAGGATTTTTTAGTGATCGAGAAATCGAGCAAAATTTCATATCGATATGATCGAGATCGAAAAGATCAAAAATATCAAAATTCTTCCACCTTGAAAGAGCAATAAAAATGTTCGATGTATATACCTGAAATACAAGCTCAATGCTCACACAATTTTTTTGTTGAATTTGGAGCCTTAATTTTTATTGTGAACTTCAAATGAAAGATAAAAAAATTCCAACTTTGAAGTTTGCACATTTTAGAGCACTTTGGAGCTCAATTTTTCAGTTTTACAGTTCTTTTCTGATATCGATCTCATTTTTTCAAATCGATATCACGATCTCGGGAGTGATATCGATATGATCGAGATCGAAATTAATTTTTTCGATCACTAGGATTTTCAATAATTGGAATTTTTTGTTGAAGAATTAAATTTACATTTTTTTGATGTAAATTTTGACCCTTAAAGTCTACTGCAGTACTACCTATATGTACCACAGCTTGCTTCTTATATTGTAAATGGAAAAAATGGAAGAATATGAATTTGTTCATGAAAGTTTAAGAAACAAAAACGGAATCACCTTTTCAACTAAATTACAATGAATACAGAAAAAAATCGAAATGATCTGATCTTGATATTTTTTTTGATCTTAAGATCCAAGATCATTGCGTTAAAATGATCTTGATCATATTTTATTTTTTGATCTGATCGTAGATCATTTTATAAATGATCTTGCTCAGGTCTGATCTGTACCTATACGATCAGATTTTTCTTAATTTTAATTTTTTTCCTATCATCAAATTTTAGTAAAACCTTCAATTCTGAGTCGTTCCTCTAAGAATATAACCCGAAATATACCTACCCCCAGAGGCGTGACGAAGCAATATTTCTGGGGGGGGGGGGTGAAGCTCAAATTTTCCCAACTATTTTCCGAGAAATTCCCAACTATTTTTCCTACTTCCCAAAAAAAATTCAAAACCAGGTAATTTTTATCGTGGCTGCCCAAGTGTTGTGAAAAAAAAACAAATAAACACACTTGACAAAATTTCAAATTTCAACTTGAATGCAGCCTTGAGAGGCAGTGATATGGACAGAGACGAAACTTAGGCAAAAGTCTGAAGGGGTGAAAATAAAAGATTTGCTAGTTACATTTTCAAAAAAAGAGAACTTTTCATAAATTGCACGCAAACCATTGCAATTTTTACCTTGTTTCAGTAAATAAAAAAATCTAGGTTAGACTAGGTAACATATGTATTGATAATTATTTTGTTAAGATTTATACAGATTTAATAATGTGTTGAGCCCGAGCGAAGCGAGGGCAAATTTTTTTAGCGAAAATAGACTTTCAAAAATTGAAAATTCAACACACTTCTCTCATTGAGATTGTGACCAATACTTTCGAATTCTTCTCTATTCCTGCTTTCTATTTTCAACATCGTGGTCACTGACATCACAACAAATAGAAAAACAATTTGCAAGATATGGAACGTAATATTTAACCCGAGCGAAGCGAGAGCAATTATTTTTTTTGAAAAATGTATGATAAAATAAGCAAAAGAACCACTATTCTGAATTCCTTCTTAAAGATTTTTGAAAAACGTGTCTTGGAAAAAAAACAAAGGGGTTCAATAGTGATCATTTGGCGAAAAAAGGGTGGCTTTAGTGACTAAGCGTGAAAATAGGGGACAGCCATTTAAAAGCTGATTTCTGTCTGAGGCCTGTAAAACCAATAATAAATGAGAAGGAAATTTTTTTCCCCCTTCAAAAAGTATTCAATATTGTCTGAGATAGAAGATGAGAGTGTTCATATCATTGTAAGTAGCGGGGGCGAAAATTTTTGAAGAAAAAGTATATACAAAAGCTGAAATTTTTTCATTTTTCAAATTAATAGGTGAAGTCCTCAACTCATACTTCTTAAGTAATTACATTGGTTTGCGTAGGTGTTGGTATATGCCCGAGCGAAGCGAGGGCTAAAATTTGAAAAGTTAGTGAATTTTAAAACAAAAATAATAATTTTTTCAATAGATTATTCTTTGAAAAATTTCTATTACTTTCATATAAAAAATTTGTGATTTTAAATGTTTTTTTAAACGAAATTTTAGCTAAGTATTTTACACAATTTGCAATCAACTTTTTCGATATTCTCAAGTTTTTTCAACGTTCCCAAGTACAACTTTTCAAAAATTTGGGAATTTTAACTTTTATGAATCTAAACTTGAGAGAATTGGAATAAGTAGGGAAAAAGTTGGGAATCCCAACTTCACACAATTTTCCAAGTCCAAATTAGGGATTGTGATATTCTCAATTTTTTCAGCTTTCCCAAATCCAAACTTCAAAAAAGTTGGAAAAATTTGGAAAAAAGTTGAAAATCTCAATTGTACCCAGTTTTCCTAAAATTTGATTTGGGATTGTGATTTTCTTAAATTTTTTCGACTTTCCAAAATTCAAACTGCGGAAAAGTTGGGAAAGTCCCAACTTTTCCCAATTTCCCCACTTTTTCCTGATTTTCCCAACTTTTCTCAACTTTGGAATCGTCTGGGGGGGGGGGGTTACGCACCCCCCACACCCCCCGTTAGTCACGCCTCTGCCTACCCCAATTATTTTACAAAATTTGATCACGTCGCGTCGTAAGTATCCGGTATTAATAATTTTTCCGAATTTTCCAATTTGAAGTAATATTTTCTCACATTTCAAAACTCAAAACAAATATCATTAGTGGAGATATTAGAATAAATCAACTAAATTATTTCAACGCGTTGATAGCTCCCACTATGTGTATGGAAAAGAAAATGGAATTCAAAACTTAGATGGAAAAACTCGTTTTTGAACCCTAAAAAATTGAATTCTGTTAATATGATCAAACTTCAACAAATACCAACCTCGGGCAACTTCTTAGACACTCCTACATTCAAACCACCAATTTTAACCACATTAGGAGGTACAGGTATGGCAGCATGAAGAGCAGGATAATTATTAAAAAACGTCACGCTGGTATTTTTCACGATCTCCTTCATCGATGGCATTTCATCACCGAACACTTCTCTAGCAAACTTTTCAGCCGGAATGGTCCAATAAAATTTTCCAATCGTCAGCATCATCAGATAATAATACGTATTAAACAATCTATCAGCAAAATCCATATTTGGAGAAACACTGCCGAAAACATTGGGCACATAAGCAGGATTATCGATTGCTCCAACAGTACTGGTAACCCAAGGAAGCAGCATATTCGGAAAAACGCTGATCATGGGACAATTAAACTTGACCGCGAACCCAGCATACCAGTCGTTATGGGTGATATCAGTGATAAATAAATCGAATCGATCTGTCGACTTGAAAAGTTGATCTAGAGGTGAGCATTCGAGTAACCCTCGACTCGATTTCGGTTGAAAATCATAAACGAAGCTGAAAGTGCTCATTATGTTATCGGAAGCCATTATTTCGCTCATCGTTCCTGATACTGGCTGCTTCGGTGGCATGCATGGTTTTATATTGATTTGACGATACGATGGAGCAGTATCGAGGTACAAGGTGTATACGGTTAGGTTATGCCCACGATTAGCTAATTCAACGAGTAACGGTTTGACGAACACGAAATGACTTCGAAACGGTATCGGAAAGAAGCCCAAAATATTGGCTCCATTTGCAACACAGAAACACAAATACACTAAAATCAACTCTGCTCTCATATCGATACTTCTTCTCTGAGATAATGAGAATTGTGAACTGAAAAAATTTACAAGCGATTTTATGCAAAAGTCTTTGAAATTTGTCATAAGTCGCGTATTATTAGATTATGCGTAATCGTAACATAAAATGCGACCATGGTTATCTTCTTAGCGATAAGGATACATACGCGTTGAAAAACATTAATTTTATATCTGATATCATTGATGAACTTGGAAAATTTCAAAAATTGAAAGTATTTTCTCATTTTCTGATATTTTACGACAAATATTTCGAATTTTCTGATAATAATTGTCTTCACCTCCCTTCCTGACTTTCTGGTACTCAATCTAATTTGATTTTCAACAATCGGTAGCGAAATTAAGGGCAAAAATCAATAAAATCTTAAAAATAAATCTTTATTTCATGGATGTACATACATTCAGTGAAGAAAAAAGGATGTTGCGTTTTTCTTTAAATGAAATGTAAGCATATTCAGTACATCTTCATAAGAAAACTTGATTGGGGTTAATTTTTTTACCACCCATCAATTTTCTACTCCAAGTATTTATTTTGATAAATTTTTAGAAAAAATTAGATTTAAAAAAATTTAAAAAATTCATTCTATAATCTACATTAGTTTTTTTTAAAACAAAGTGGAATGAGTTTTCTCCCTCGAAATTTATAACTTGGATTGAAAAATTTTCTTATCCAAACCTAATTACGGTCACATTTCCCTTCCAAGCGAGGTATCCCAACTTAAAGTAAAATTTTGAGCCCAAACAAAAAAAAAATCGAAAGTACATTATGACAGGTAGTGTAGTCGGATTATGCAATCCGTTCGCTCAGGGTGTTAAAAGCAATTTGACGATTGATTCTTAATCTAGAATGCATTTAGAAAAAAATAAGCCTGGGTGCCATTTTTTTTAGCCCCTCCCCTCCCTAGGGTCCACCCCCTTTCTTTAAAATGAATTTATCTCCCTTGCTATTCGGTCTACAAAAAAAATTTTCAAATAAAAGTTCTTTCTTGAGGGCTTCTCTACATTTTTGGTTATTACCAAAATTTCATTTAGAGCAACCCTCGTGCCCCAAACTTCAAAAATGTATTTACAAAAATACTCAAAATCAAGTTTTTCTCATTTATTATAAAAAATATCGCAGATGACGCAAAATGTTTAATAACAAAAGTGTTGAGAATAGAATTTTACGTTCAACAAGTTTATCGTCATACCCTCACCCCACCCCAAGGGTCCACCCCCTCCCCTCCCCTTCAAAAAATCAATGTTTTTGTTTACGATTTTTTTCGTTCGTTTACTTATTTAAAAAATAGGGGGAAATACTAATTTTAAATTGTTCAAAATTCTCGACCGAAATGGAATTTTTCTAATTACAAAAATTAAAGTCATCATTTTCGAAAAATATCAAACTCCAACCTTGATTTTCAACTTTAAATGAAATTTTACCATCATTGAAGAGAGCCAAGCTACTCCTCTCCGCCCCCTCCCCGATTTATCTGACTCCAATTTCAAAACTTAAAATTGAAATTTTCTAAAAAAAAATCCATTCTTGTACGAAATTCAAAAAGATAGCACTCTCATGGACAAACTGAAATCGCTTTATTGAAGTGGGGACAAAATTAAAAAATTAAAATTTTCCAAACGAGATGGAATGTTTAAACTCGAAGTATGATTTTTCTCAATTTTTCTATGATTCAAAAAAAAAAATTCAAAAAACTTACCACTTTCAAGAAATTTCTGACTGAAATCCAATTTTTTCATAAAAATTAATAATTTTACCATTAATAGGAGTAAAACTATCCCCTTTGCTGCTCTCCAGCTTAAACTGGCTCCGAATGAAAACCAATCAAAACTTTAAAAAATGAGTGGAAAAAGTAAAATTTCTAAAATTTTATTTTCCAGGTATGTAAGTATCATTTATGGACCATTAAAATTGTGTATTCAAAATTTCGAATGAATCCTTCATTATTTTGCCCCCACTTCAATAAAGCGATTTCAGTTTGTCCATGAGAGTGCTATCTTTTTGTACTCGTATTTCGTACAAGAATGGATTTTTTTAGAAAATTTCAATTTTAAGTTTTGAAATTGGAGTCAGATAAATCGGGGAGGGGCGGAGAGGAGCAGCTTGGCTCTCTTCAATGATGGTGAAATTTCATTTAAAGTTAAAAATCAAGGTTGGAGTTTGATATTTTTCGAAAATGATTACTTTAATTTTTGTAATAAGAAATATTCCATTTCGGTCGAGAATTTTGAACAATTTGAAATTAGTATTTCCCTCTATTTTTTAAATACCTAAGTAAACGAACGAAAAAAATCGTAAACAAAAACATTGATTTTTTGAAGGGGAGGGGAGGGGGTGGACCCTTGGGGTGGGGTGAGGGTATGACGATAAACTTGTTGAACGTAAAATTCTATTCTTAACACGTTTCTTATCATACATTTTGCGTCATCTGCGATATTTTTTATAATAAATGAGAAAAACTTGATTTTGAGTATTTTTGTAAATACATTTTTGAAGTTTGGGGCACGAGAGTTGCTCTAAATGAAATTTTGATAATAACCAAAAATGTAGAGAAGCTCTCAAGAAAGAACTTTTATTTGAAAATTTTTTTTGTAGACCGAATAGCAAGGGAGATACATTCATTTTAAAGAAAGGGGGTGGACCCTAGGGAGGGGAGGGGCTAAAAAAATGGCACCCAAGCTTATTTTTTTCTAAATGCATTCTAGATTAAGAATCAATCGTCAAATTGCTTTTAACATTCGGTGCGAGCGGAAGCCTTTTTTTGACATAATCCGACTATACTAAGGACCCTGTATCCAAAATTTCAGGTGCCGAAATTCATTTCTCGATTTTTGGTGAATTTTTGAAATTTCAAAATTACCTCCGCCCTGCGAAATATGAGAATTTGATCTATCAACGAGAAAAACTTAAATTTGGTATATACCCTATTATCGACCTCCCGAATCGATTGGAAGCGGTTTCGAGACGTTTCGGAGCCACCAGAAAATTTTGAAATTTTCCAGCGCTGGAGAAAAGGCCATAAAAATGACCCAGTGACACATAGACATACAAGGTGTCCGGTAAGTGGTCTGTCATACATGGGAGTTCCATGAATCGTCTGCCAAACATATTTTTTTCTGGATATAATCGGGTACCACTAGAAAAAAAAACTTGAGATGAACATGTTGCCTATTTTGAAAATTGAAGGGGAAAATTCTGCTTCTAAAAAAATATCACGTAAATTTTTTTCAACCATGGGTATGGATAATAATTTGAAAACTGAGAACATTTTCACTTCATGACTTTTTGCCTATCTTTAAAATTGAAGGGGCTGCAAATAAAACTGTTCAAAAAAATTCTAAAAAATTAACTGATCGAGAGAATGGATAGTACGTTGAAAACGGAAGAAATTTTGTTCTGTAGACCTTTTTGCCTAACATCGAAAATGAAGGGGCTACGGGTCACTCAAAATAAATGGGCTTCATAAAATTTTCAAACTTTCTCAATTTTTAATGACCCTTGGCCCCTTCATTTTCGATATTAGGCAAAAAGCCTATAGAGCAAAATTTCTTCTGTTTTCAACGTACTCTCCATTCCCCTGATCGGTTCATTTTTTGAGAATTTTTTTTGTAGCCCCTTTGCCCTTCCAATTTTAAAGATAGGCAAAAATCATGAAGTGAAAATTTTCGCAGTTTTCAAAGTACTATCCATTCCTATGGTTGAAAAAAATTTAACGTGATTTTTTTGGAAGCAGCATTTGCCTCTTCAATTTTCAAAATAGGCAACATGTTCATCTCAAGTTTTTTTAGTAGTACCCGGTAATATCAAAAAAAAATATGTTCGGCAGACGATGCATGGAACACCCTGTATTTAAGATTTGGATATGACCGGGTACCACCAAAAAAACATTTAGATGAAGATGTTGCCTATCTTAAAAATTGAAGGGACAAATGCTGTTAACAAAAAAATCATATGGAAATTTTTTCCCAACTATGGGATGGATAGTACTTTGAAAACTGAACAAATTTTGTTCAGACAACTTGTTGTTTCATATCAAAAATGAAGAGGCTACGGGCTTTTCAAAATGAATAGACTTCAAAAAAATTACAAATTTTTTCAATTTTGTATGACCCATAGTTCTATTGGTTTTTATGAACAAGTCTATAGAACAAAATTGTTTCACTTTTCAACATACTTTCCATTCCCTTGATAAGTTTTTCTTTCTCAGATTTTTTGAACAATTTTTTTCGTAGCTTCTTCAATTTTAAAGTTAGGCAAAAACTCATAAAATGAAAATTTGTTCGCTTTTCAAAGTATTAAAACATTTCTATGATTGAAAAAATTTCTTCATTGGATTTTTTTTGGAAATAGCATTTGTCCCTACAATTTTCAGTAGGCAAAATGTTTACCCAAAGTTTTTTTCAGTGGCACCCCCTCTTTTTTGGATTAATTTCCATCAACGAAAGTATACGTACTTGGAATTTTCAAATTACATAATTTTTAAACGCATATTGTTTTGCCAAAAAAAAATTACATAATGATTACGTTCAGGTACTTCATATTCCAAATAATTTTGAACTACCGGGTGACCCAAAAGTTTCGGAACACAACGTTTTTATCGTAATTTAGAGAGAATAGCTCCACATTGCCTTGCGTTGATCTGAATTAAGGGTTGCCTACGTGTAGGCCGGCGAGGGACAACGTCAACGCTGTACTCAAAATATCTGAAAAGGGTTGCGGGGGGGGGGGGGGATACATCGTTGCCAATTTCACGAAAACCTGTTTTTTTTGTAATTTTTGCCCTTCAAATTTTTGATCAGGCAAAATTTGCATGCAATGATTTTTGATCCTTATCTAAAATTCTATCATATGCAGTTGTTAGTTTTTAAATATCTCAATTTTTAATTTTTCAAAAATTTCGGTTTTGAGAATTTTTTTTGAAAAGTACAAAAGTCGAAAATTTCCAACATTTTCCAAAGATTTGTAATCAATGAGGGATGAGTTCATATTTTTCAAAGGAAATGGAGCATCAACCATGTCGTGAATGGGTTTTCATTATTCGTTGGGCCTTCTTATTTTTTTACGAAGCAAATTTTCGCGTTCCGGAAATTTCAAGTCACCCTGTACTTTGAAAATATAATTGAATACAGAAAATATTTAATTTATAAAATTTGGCATTTCTCTTCGTCAAAATTCGCAATAAATCGATTTTCGTTTCATATAAAACAACTCCTAAATTCTTATTTCGTCATCTCTAGACATTCTAAAGCCTTCACATAAAATTCTTCCATTCTCAGCCTCAAAAATCAAGAAAAAGTCTCAAAATTTGAAAATCGAAGTTCTTCAAGTTCTTTTTTAAGAACAAAAAAAATGAGAAGGGTTCCTTCACAAGTATGGATAATTGGATAATATTAAAACATACTGATTTTTCAGCCAATACTAACCTCAGGCAACTTCTTAGCAACTCCTATATTCAAACCACCAATTTTAACCACATTAGGAGGTACAGGAATTGCAGCATGAAAACCAGGATAATTATTAAAAAACGTCACACTGGTATTTCTCACGATCTCCCTCAACGATGGCATTTCATCACCGAACACCTCTCTAGCCAACTTTTCAGCCGGAATAGTCGTATAAAATTTTCCAATCGTCAGCATCATCAGATAATAATACGTATTAAACAATCTATCAGCAAAATCCATTTTAGGAGAAAGACCACCGAAAAAATTGGACACATAAGCAGGATTATCGATAGCTCCAATAGTATTGGTAGTCCAAGGAAGCAGCATATTTGGAAAAACGCTGATCATGGGGCAATCAAATTTGACAGCGAACCCAGCATACCAGTCGTTATGGGCGATATCGGTGATGAATAAATCGAATCGATCTGTCGACTTGAAAAGTTGATCCAAAGGTGAGCATTCGAGTAACTCTCGACTCGATCTCGGTTGCAAATTATAAATCATGGTGAGAATCCTCAGTATGTTATCAGAAGCCATAATATCCCTCATCGTTCTTGGAACCGGCTGCATTGGTGGTGGCATGCATGGTTTTATATTGATTTGATGATACGACGGAGCAGGATCGAGGTACAAGGTGTATACGGTGAGGTTATGCCCACGATTAGCTAATTCTGCGAGTAGCGGTTTGACGAACGCGAAATGACTTCGAAACGGGTACGCAAAGAAGCCCAAAATATTGACTCCAATCACAGCATTTGCACAATAACACGAATACAATAAAATAATTTCCAACTTCATTATGAAAGTGCCAACCTTTGATCACGAACAAATACTTTGCCGGCGGAATGAGAACGGTTAAATGGCATTGCTTTCTATTCAAGGGCTTACTATTTAGAGTACAATTTATTTCAATCGATTGCTTATCGACTAATACTTATAGTGTTATGACTATACATAATCGCATGATATTTTTCTTAGAATTATCGATGGCGTGATGACGGGAGTCATCAATAGGTACCTATCTTATTATACGATCGTAACTTACGTTACTAAGTTGCTGGACTCTTATGTTCAGTCTCGAATTGTACAGTATCAAATACACATTATAAAATATTCGCGTGTTCTTTAATTCGACTTGACGTGACAATTTTGGCGACAAGGATGGGATTCGCCTGTCGTTCCCTCCTTTTAATAATTATACGTTTCCGAATTCGCGAATTTTTCTATTGTTCGATTTTGCAATAATTTTCATGCCCAGAAGCCGGAAGAAAAAAAGTCTCGCCTCCACATCCACATCTACTACAATGTCGTCCGAAAATTTGGTAGAAACCCTCATTGCTGCCCTACAAAATTTACGTACTTCTGAGTCCAGCCAGTCGGTGACCATGGAAAAATTCAATGAAGCTGAAGAATCCATAGGTGACTACTTCATCCGTCTGGAAAATAATTTTCTACTACGTGGACTTGTAGAACCTACAGGGCGAGGTGCCGATGCCAATAAAATTGAAAACTCAAAAGGTACGACTTCTCATGAATTATCTGAGTCCGAAATATTGCAAGGTGCTCCACGATTTATGCTTTCCTGACGTTCCAAATACAAAATCCTACGAAGATTTAAAAAAATTTCTTATCGACTACTTGGATAAGCCTGCAAACGAAATTGTTGAGCAAAATCGGTTCCTACTTCGAGTGCAAAAGGATGGCGAGTCAATTGCTAAAGGGTATAGCCGGGTTTTTGGTGAAATCGGCCCCCTCTCCGATTTTCGATCTAACCCCTCAGGTGGTGTACCTTGATGTAAAAAAAATTCAGAAAAATTTTTGACCCCCTAACCCTCTCCCTTTCGGAGTTATGGCCATTTTATTGCATTATTTTCAAGAATTCTTAATTTCAATGGGAGTGAAGGAAATTTTCTGTTCTTTGGCACAAAGTTGCATCTCGTAGAGGTGTATTTACGATAATTTTTTCAAAAATTTTGGTGCACTCCTTCACTTTGTTTCGCCTATTTGAAGTTTTCAATCGTAAAAAACGCCATATAAACGAAGAGCGACCACTTTTAAAAAATATTCCAAAAACGTGTTTTTTAACGTAGATTCACGTCACGTATTCACTTTTGGCGACTTCGATGCACCAAGGGCCAAAAATCGCGAAAAACCGTACAAAAATGTTATTTTTTTAGCATATTTTTCAAATTTTGAGCGTTTTGTAAGGAGAGAAATGGCTGAACGAAGAAACTAACGTCGGATTCGTATTTATCAGGTCAATATGCCCTGATCAACACCCTTTTCGCGGTTGTTTTATTTGAAGACTCGAAATTCGCTATTTTTGTCATGAAAAATCAGTGAAAACGGTGAATTTTGAGACTTTACGCAAAACGATCGCGAAAAGGGTGTTTATCGGGGTATTTTGACTCGCTAAACACGAATCCGACGTTAGTTTCTTTATTTGAAGGGTTTTTCCGTATAAAGCACTCAAAACTTGAAAAATATGCTAAAACAACAACATTTCTGCATGGGTTTTCGCGATTTTTGGACCTATAAGTTCAAAGAAACAGCCAAAACAAAATATTCAGGAAAAATGTTCATTAAAAAATATGAAAATGTGAAATACATTACTAAAGCAAGAAACACAAAATTACCCTCCAACCTTTACCTAGTGCCCACTTTGTCAACCGAAACGAAAGCTGCGTATTTGAAAGAAATTATACCATTTGGTTATGGATCGGCGAATCGCTAAAAACTCCGAAGTTCGGTAATTTATGATTTCCGGTCTCCAAATGAGCTTAGGGACGTCTAGAGGGCCTAAATAAAAAAACTAAGGCCAAATTTAAAATCAGAAACCCAAATTTCATTTTATAATACCACTTCAAGTTATTAGTTTACTACCCGAAATTGAAATTTTGGCCTAGTAGTAGGTATCCAAGTTCAAAATTTACAGTTTCATATTCTTTAATGTAGATTTTCCCTGAGTATTTTGTTTTGGCTGTTTCTTTGAACTTAGGTCCAAAAATCGCGAAACCCCATGCAGAAATGTTGTTGTTTCAGCAGATTTTTCAAGTTTTGAGTGCTTTATACGGAAAAAACCTTCAAATAAAGAAACTAACGTCGGATTCGTGTTTAGCGGGTCAAAATACCCCGATAAACACCCTTTTCGCGATCGTTTTGCGTAAAGTCTCAAAATTCACCTTTTTCACTGATTTTTCATGACAAAAATAGCGAATTTCGAGTCTTCAAATAAAACGACCCCGAAAAGGGTATTGATCAGGGTATATTGACCCGAAAAATACGAATCCGACGTTAGTTTCTTCGTTCAGCCATTTCTCTCCTTAGAAAACGCTCAAAATTTGAAAAATATGCTAAAAAAATAACATTTTTGTACGGGTTTTCGCGATTTTTGGCCCTTGGTGCATCGAAATCGCCAAAAGTGAATACGTGACGTGAATCTACGTTAAAAAACACGTTTTTGGGATATTTTCAAAAAGTGGTCGTTCTTCGTTTATATGGCGTTTTTTACGATTGAAAACTTCAAATAGGCGAAACAACGTGAAGGAGTGCACCAAAATTTTTGAAAAAATTATCGTAAACACACCTCTACGAGATGCAACTTTGTGCCAAAGAACAGAAAATTTCCTACACTTCCATTGAAATTAAAAATTCTTGAAAATAATGCAATAAAATGGCCATAACTCCGAAAGGGAGAGGGTTAGGGGGTCAAAAATTTTTCTGAATTTTTTTTACATCAAGGTACACCACCTGAGGAGGTTAGATCGAAAATCGGAGAGGAGGCCGATTTCACCAAAAACCCGGCTATACCCTTTGTTGCTGAATTAAAAAGCTTGACAAATCATTGCAATTTTGCTTGTGCAAATTGCAAAAAATCTACAGCTGATGCCCATTTACGTTCCCAATTTATTCGTGGCGTTCATGAAGCTGACGTAAGGGAAAAATTACTTCTTCAATCCAGTGGCTTGACTTTTGAAAAAGCTGTAGAAATTGCCAAAGCTGCTGTCGAGGCCAAGGAGGAAAGTAAACAAATACAGAATTCCACTTTCCATACTACAACTACGCCGGGTACTTCTGCTCCACCGGTTGAACACAAAATTAACAAATTTGGGTTCAAAAATTTCCGAAATCAAGGACAAAACCAAGGTCGTTGATTTAAGCAGCCAGCAAAGCAGTTTCAAAACTTACAAAATTGCTGTTTCTGTTGTGGCAATAAGGAGCATCGAGCCCATAAATGTCCTCACATAAATGATACATGTTCGTTTTGCCAGAAAAAGGGTCATCTACAAAGTGTTTGCCGCTCAAAATTACAGAATCAATTTCAAAAAGGTAAACGCCCTTTTTACAAGAAGACATTACCACAACAAAATGCAAGGTCATCAAATGCAGATACAAAAAAATATGATCAAATCAACTACTTCGATATGGGTGTTCTTAGTTCGAGCTCAACAGATACTACCAAGTTTCAACTTTTTACCTCGATATATGCACATTAGGTGAATTTTTAAATTTTTTTCAGGAAAATTTCTTACCCAAAAATGTGAATTTGAACTCACAGTTACGAATTTTGGAAAATTGTATTTTAATCGATCAAACACGTCACCAATATGGATAATCCGCGAATATAGGTGCTGAAGTGCATATGGGCCATTTTTATAGGCTATTCTCCTGAGCTGGAAAATTCCAAAATTTTCTGGTGGCTCCGAAACGTTTCGAACCAGCTTCCAATCGATTCAGGAGGTCGAAAATAGGCTATATACCAAATTTCAGTTTTTTTGGTTGATTACATCAAATTTTTACATTTCGCAGGGCGGAGGTAATTTTTAAATTTCAAAAATTCACCAAAAATCGAGAAATGAACTTCAGCACTTGAAATTTTGGATACGGGATCCTGTTATGATGTACTTTGGATTTTTTTTTGTTTGGGCTCAAAATTTTACTTTGAGTTAGGGTACCTCCCTTGTTAGTTTTGTTATGATGTACTTTGGATTTTTTTTTGTTTGGGCTCAAAATTTTACTTTAGAGTTAGGATACCTCCCTTGTTAGTTTTCTACCATTTTTTCATCAAGTTTTGGAAACTTTTCAAATCTCTGTAGCTCTCAGAATGAGTTACCTAAATACTAAGCATAATTTTAGAACAGATTAAGAACGAACTAAAGTTAATAGAAAAGAGCAAAAAAAATTGAAAATTCTCAACTGAATTCTTTGTATTCGAAGTATAATTTTTCCCATTTTTTCAAACTCAAAAAAATCCCCCCCCTCAAAGAAATTGAAAATTTTCCGAAAAAAAATGTAATTTAGCTTTTAAACCAATAGATACTAACCTCAGGCAACTTCTTAGCCACTCCCACATTCATACCACCAATATTAACCAAATTAGGAGGCACAGGTATGGCGCCGTTGAAAGCAGGGTGATTATTAAACAACGTCACGCTGGTATTTTTCACGATCTCCTGCAACGTCGGCATTTCATCTCCAAACACCTCTCGAGCAAATTTTTCAGCCGGAATGGTCGTATAAAATACGCCAACGGTTTGCATCATCAGGTATAAATACGTATTGAACAATCTATCGATAAAATTCATCTTTGGAGAAAATCCGCCCATAAAATTTGGTACATATGCAGGATTATCAATAGCTCCAATGGCACTGGCAGTCCAAGGAAGCAAAGTATTCGGAAAAACGCTTATCATTGGACAATTAAACTTGACCGCGAACCCAGCATACCAACTTGTATGAATGATATCAGTCAGAAATAAATCAAATCGATCGGGCGAATTGAAAAGTGGACTCAAAGGAGCACATTCGAGTAACTCTCGACTCGATTTCGCTTCAAAATAGTAACACGTCTCGAATAACGTCATTACATTATCGAGAGAAAAAAGATCGTCCAATGTTCCTTCAAACGGTTTCGCAGATGGAAGGCATTTTCTAATATCGATTTCGTGATAGATCCTAGATTCGGCCAATTTGCGAGGAAACACTGTGTAAATGGTGAGGTTATGCCCACGTTCGGCCAATTTTTCCAGTAGCGGTTTAACGAACTCGTAATGACTCCTGGCTTGCCAGGGAAAGAAGCCCAAAATATTACCTCCCTTCGCAGCAATTGCACAGTAACACGAATAAAATAAAATAATTTCCAACTTCATCACGAAAATAGCAGCACTCGATCACGAAAAAAATACTTGAAAACTAATCACGAATGTATAAGAACTTTTCTAACAGTACGAGAATAGTGAACTGATACTAAAATTTTTACTGAATATCAGGCGAGATTTTTCCACTATATCAGTAATAATATAATGTACAATTAATATTTTTATCTCATTATTAAAAAAGAACAGATAACGTGAATTTTGCAACCAAAACGCCTAATTATTCAAGCAGATTACTTTCTTTGTAAAAGATGAATGCCGTTGGAGTTGAAATAAGTACATCACGTGAAAATAATAAAATTATTCTCATTTTTAAAAAAAGGGTCTGTGAGGTAGGTACCTAAGAAGATTATAAAAATTATTCAATGGACAAGCTGCACAAAATTTTTTTGAAAAAAAAATTATGAAAAATCGAAAGTAGACATTAAAATATATGAAGATTAAAACAAAAAAATTGAAAATTGGTCCATTAGAACTCGCACAATGATATTTTGAAACGTTTTCGTGTTATGTTTAAAAACGGAGGCGTGGATTTTCTCAAGGTGGGGGACACCATATTCAGATAGCAAAGACTACGAGGGCGATGCCAGAAAATCCATAAAAAGTATCGATAGCAGACTAGTCAGGCGTTGACTAAAATTTTCTTTTGAAATTGATAATTATTAAGATACTTATATTTTTTTCAGGATTATTGAAAATTCGACTTACTCTTTCGTATACTTCTTATTTTAACGATGAAAATTCGTAACTCACCTGAAACAAAACAAAAAAACAACATAAATTAGTTCAATACGTACAATGCAATTTTATTTATTGTAGGACTTGAAAGAATTTTTTTTGATGAATCATGCTGGAAAAATAAAAAAAAAATCATTTTTGTGCATTTTTACAAGACATTTTTGACCGATTAGTTTTTATCTTAAAATATTTCAAACTTTTTTTTCTTTAGAAATTTTTTAATGCTGGGTACACTTTTTCGTTTTTTTCAAGATTGAAATTTTTTTTACAAAACTCAAAAAATTTTCTAACCATTTTTTTCAATTCTGAAACTTTTTCTTTACATTTTCTACATTCTCAAATTTTCTGTCAAAATAAAATTTAAAAATTAACTTATCAATTTTTTCTAAATATTTTTCAAAAAATATACTTAAAGTTTAGAAAAAAAATTAAGAAAATTAAGAATTTGAAGTTGAAAAAGATTTTTTTGGAAAATTGTAGAGAACGAATAAATGTTTAAGTTGAAAACAATTCATTAAGAGAAAATTTTTAGAGCTAAATAAAATTTTGAGAAGAATTTTGGAGTTGAAAATTTTTTTTAAAAAATCGAAAAAAGAAGAGTAAGTTGAAAATTTTTAAATTTGAATGAAAAAGAAGAGGAAACCAGGACTTCTTGACATTTCTGACGAGATGACAGGAGAAAACCAAGACATCACGATGCAAGAATCTACCAGCAAAAATTTAGATGAAAGGAGGACTAGCAGCACTGTTGGACACCTTGAACTTTTATTCGAATTTTTAAAACAGAGTGTCCACAATTTTTCAGAGATGATTTTCCCTCTTTTTAAATATGATATTCGAGAACCATTTGGGGGGGGGGGATTTTTCGCATGATGTATTCACATCCTGAAATTTTGCATAGGAATGATACGAAATGAATGGGGCCAAAGAAATTGTTAGATGCTCCTCTTCGGACCAAAAATATGATTCAAATTCAATTCTGAAAATTTTTGAACCCACCGACCCACTCCCTCGCCACAAAAATGAGAAAACTTGAATTCATTACAGAAAAAATTTCAAATAAAATGGAATAAGTATTTCAAAGAAAAATTATAAAGTTTCGGAAAATGAAACAAAATTATGTCTAGGTGTTTTACCAAATCAATCGAATGAAAATTCGGATTTCCCGGGCTAAAAATTTAAAAATTTCCTCGCATTTTATTGACTCTTCCCTTTACAAAAAAAACACATGCTTCGAATGTATAAATCCACGCAATTCCCTGCAATCTTTTCAGCTTGTACCGCGAGGGCGAAAATTTTTGCAAAACAAGATTTTCAAAAGATGAAAATTCATCACTTTTCTCTCATTCAGGTTTTCCAGAAAATGAACACCATGAAATTTCAATCAATTTCAATTCAAAATTTCGCTGTTGATAAATATTTTTCAATAATTTTTTATGTTTTGAAATTTTTTTGAAAACTCGACTGATTTTTTTCTCAAAATTCGTAATTTTACTTTCAAGTTTCTCATCTGTACCTACAATCAAATTTTCTTAATTTTGAACGTTTTTTTCTATCGTTTCATAAAATTTTAGCAAACACTTCAATTTTAATCGAAAAATATTATCTAAAAAATATACAAATTAGTTCTAAAAAATTTAGTCAAGTCGTAGAGTTACTAGTTACTATACGTATACATATATTAATCACACTTGGAGCACAATCGCAGATCAGGGACAATCCACTCTCTCCTTCCGAATCAGTGAAAATTCACTGATAAACAGTCAGAATTGCAGTACAGGAAAAATCAGTGGAATTCACAGACTTTCCGTGATTTTTCACTGATTATTCAAAGAATTTCACAGATTTTTCAGTTAATACCATAAATATCACTGTTTTCAGTGAATTTTTACTGATTTCCAGTGATTTTCTTTCACTGACTTACTTTCAGTGAAAATTTGTTTACTGATTTATTACTGTGCTGCAATTCTGACTGTTTTTAGAGTTTTTTTTTCTATTTTTTAAAACATAAAGCGAAGATCATTAGTGAGGAAATCAAAATGAATCAATTAAATTATTTCAACGCGTTGATAGCTCCCACCTGTCCTTGAAAAAGAGAGATGAATGCGAAACTTAGTTGGAATTTTGTTGGGATGATCAAATTCTAACAATCACTAACCTCGGGCAACTTCTTAGCCACTCCTACATTCAAACCACCAATTTTAACCACATTAGGAGGTACAGGTATGGCAGCATGAAGAGCAGGGTAATTATTAAAAAACGTCACGCTGGTATTTTTCACGATCTCCTTCAACGATGGCATTTCATCACCGAATACCTCTCTAGCAAACTTTTCAGCCGGAATAGTCGTATAAAATTCTCCAATCGTCAGCATCATTAGGTAATAATACGTATTAAACAATCTATCAGCAAAATCCATCTTTGGAGAAACACCACCGATAAAATTGGGCACATAAGCAGGATTATCGATTGCTCCAACAGTACTGGTAACCCAAGGAAGCAGCATATTTGGAAAAACGCTGATCATGGGACAATTAAACTTAACCGCGAACCCAGCAAACCAGTCGTTATGGGTGATATCAGTGATAAATAAATCGAATCGATCTGTCGACTTGAAAAGTTGATCTAGAGGTGAGCAGTCGAGTAACTCTCGACTCGATTTCGGTTGAAAATCATAAACGAACTTGAAAGTGCTCATTATGTTATCGGAAGCCATGATTTCGCTCATCGTTCCTGAAACTGGCTGCTTCAGTGGCATGCACGGTTTCATATTGATTTGACGATACGATGGAGCAGTATCGAGGTACAAGGTGTATACGGTAAGGTTATGCCCACGATTAGCTAATTCTGCGAGTAAAGGTTTGACGAACGCGAAATGACTTCGAAACGGTATCGGAAAGAAGCCCAAAATATTGGCTCCATTTGCAACACAGAAACACAAATACACTAAAATCAACTCTGCTTTCATCATGCATTAAGCAGGCGAGCAATCGCGAATGGAAACTTCTACTCTGAGATAATGAGAACTGTGAACTAGTACTACCTACATCCAATAGAATTATTCTAAGCAACTTGATTGTATATAATACTGTGCAAGCACAAGCGCACTTTATCTCATTATCTGGTAAAGATAACATACGGTTATGAAATAGGTAAGGAATCTGAGAACAAAGCTCGCGTCTCTTTAAATTTTGCAGAACAGAAAACTGTTTTTCCATGCATGAAAAAATATAAAAAATACAATACATAGGTTATATGCATTTGTTCTTTTCAGAATTGATTCAGAAGTGAAGGGAGGAGGACAATCAGCATCATTACTGATTTTTAATAAACTTTTGCTAAATTTTCAGCAAATATTCTCAATTTCAACTTAATTTAAGCTGTTTCAGTTCAATTTTTGAAAAAGGTTTCAATTCTTAATAAAATAATTATTTTTATCTTAATTAGACGAATCTCGCCCTTTCTAATCTCGATTTTTTTTGTATCCTTAACTATCATCATATTTTAACCAATTTAAAATTTTATATTTTTTAAAATAAATTTTTTAATAGATTCTTCAATTCTATTCCAAGCTTTTTTAGATTTCTATACCTACTTACTTATTACCTACGAAACACGATACGTATTATGTAATTTGGTTGAATTTTGCACATCTTTTTACTCTTTTCTTGCAAAAATTTCTTATCAAACAGATATGTTAAAATATGAAATAGAAATAAGCACGTTTTGGAAAACTCATTAGAATTAGAAAATTTTTCTAAAAATTAAAAATCCAGTTAACAGGCATGCCACGCAGATTTTGGGGAAAAATAGTGACTTTAGTGACTTTTTATGAGGCAAAAAGTGACCTATTTTTCGAAAAAAGTGACCAATTTTTCATTTTTTTCCATAAATAAATACACCCCACCCCCCCAAAAAAAATCATAACTCAAACTGTATTTCTCTCTGCAATAGTGCTGAAAATACTTTTTTTTGAAACATTTTTTCATCAAGGGTAAGGGTGCCATATTTTGACCACTTTTTTTCAAACTTCCACCAATCAAAGACTTATGGAGGTAAAAATGTCAGAAATGGCTTAAAAAAATACATTGATCCTTCCTCCACCACCCCATAAAATTCTGAGCCGATATGATCATTTTTTGTTAATTTTTTTTCTGAGGGAATTCAAAAATTGATTATCGAAATTTTGGGTTCCTAATTTCGACCACCAGCCCCCCTCCCCCATATTGAGATGAGGGGTCGGTTGTACATTTTTCTTATTCTACTTAGTAATGGGATGTAAAAAAAAACCGCTCCTAAAACTCGATTAACCCGATTATTGGTAATTACTTGAGGTAATGGAAAATTTTTAAATTTGATTTTTTTCTGAAGGCCCTAGCTCCTCCCCATGACATCCTGAGAGAAAATGGTAAATGACAAAATTGCTCGTTTTTTAATGCTCTACAACTTTTGTTTCAACTATTTTTTCATTAGTGCGTAATTTCGAAAGTTATCGACGAAAAAACAAAATTTGAACTCCCTTACTCCTCAAAAGGAGGACTAAATTATGCACCAATTTTAGGGAAGTTCAGGAATCTTAAAATACATACCCTCCTACGAAACTTCCCATTTCTGCTAATTTTTTTGGGGTCAAAACCTAAAATGACTGTACTACTATGCTATTTCGTTTTTTTCAATTTTCTCCGCTAGTTTTGCCTGTAGGGTTGTCATTTTGGTCTCAAATTGTTTATCTGTGAAAAGGAGCATGAAATTTTTTTTCCCGGGTAGATTGCGTCTACAGCGGCCGAAATCGGCCGGTGGTCGAAATTAGAAAGCGGTCGAGATTAGGGCATTTTACCCTTAATAAATCTTTAATTGAAGCCACGAGTTTAAAAATATGCTTCAAATAACTGAAAAAAATAATAAACTAGTTTTATAAATAAGTTTTTACTGAAAAAAATCGTAATATTCTGCATCTAAAAATTACGAGTTCTAAAAAATAAACTAAGTATTTTTTCAAATTTTATGCAAGAGCGGAAGGCCGTTTGAATGAAAAAAGTGACTTTAGAGTGAAAAAACGGACTAATAGTGACTTTTGGCCAAAAAAGGGACTTTTAGTGACCAACCCTGAAAATAGGGGACAAGTCACTAAAAAAGGTGACTCCGTGGCATGCCTGATTGTTAATGAAGAGACAAAATTTTCAAAATCGATGGTACTTTCCCATTATCAGTCTCTTACATTCATTTTCTTGGACTTTCATCGGAATCAGGAGGATTGCTCCGAAATAAGGTCATGCATCAAACACAGATTTTAGGGAAAAAATAGTGACTTTGGTGACTTTTTATGAGGCAAAGTGACCTATTTTTCGAAAAAAGGCACCAATTTTTCAATTTTTTTCTCATAAATAAATACACCCCCCCACCCCTTATTTTTTTCATAACTCAAAAACTGTATTTCTCTCTGCGATAGTGCTGAAAATACTTTTTTTTCTGAAAATTTTTTTTATTAATAAATCTTTGTTAAGGTATCAATCAACAAAGCTGATGAACTAATAAGTAGGTAAAAAAAGATTTGATGGGACCTTTTTTTTTTTAGAAATATCAGTATTTTTTTTTAATTTTATGCAAGAACGGTAGGCCGTTTGAACGAAAAAAGTCACTTCAGAATGAAAAAAGTGACCAATAGTGACCTTTTGACAAAAAAGTGACTTTTAGTGACCAACCTTGAAAATAGGAGACAAGTCACTAAAAAACATGACTGTTTAATGCCTGAAAAGTGAAAGGTCAACTTCTGTGCAGATTCAAATGCTCAATTAAATAAAAAATGATTTTTAAGAAGGGTTTTATTCGCATTTTGAAGTAGGTAACGTATCTATACTTGCGTATTTTATCGTTTCATTAACAGATTTTCCCCACCTATAATTGCCTTTCTTTAAAAACACTTACAAATCGATTTCTAAATTTTTCAGCCATTCATGGTTTTTTCGACCTTCAACTTCCCCCACATATCTAGAAATGGAGTAATCACCTTGGATCATAAGCACATCCAAGGAGGGGCTCAGGGGGCTCGTCCCTCCCTTAAGTTCGGAAAGGAGATTTTTTATTACAAAAATTGTGAAAAAAATGCATTTTTTGCTCGTCAAACATGATTTTTTTAAAAAAAAGAATCGTCCTCGCTTCGCTCGGGTAGTATTTTATTCCGTCTATTTCTTGAATAAACATACAACTATCTAAATTTGAATCAGTCTTTGATAAAATTCTGCCTTTGAGAGTCAGTGAAATAATTTTCATTGAAAATTAATGATTTTTCAATTGATTCCCAATTTGTCAAAAAAAATCAATAATTTTGACGAAAAGACCAATGAAAAATTACTGATTTTCAATTAAATTCATTTTACTGATCCAAACGAGTAAATTTTATTAATTCAGATTTAAAGAGTAGGTAAGTACTAAGTACATACAGGGTGGCCCGATTTAAAGAGTAGGTAAGTACTAAGTACATACAGGGTGGCTCGGTTAAGGTGTGAAATATTAAAACCACGTATTCTACTTATCATTTGGAGTAAAAAATGTTATATACATGATGGGTCATAAACGCTTCATTACTGAGTGATTCGCCTTTAAAGGGGGCCCAGATTTCACCCATAAAACGTCCCCATTTTCAAGTTTGAATCTGGTCTATCGAGTAAGAAAATTACAATACACAACAATTAATGCCATATTCGTGTTCTGCGACCCAACATTAGTCAGAAATCGAAATCTTTCCATTTCAAATCTTTAGAGTTACATTTCAGCTACAGAAACCGCCCAAGAGGAGTAATGGTGAATTTTTTTTCCACGTACATATCCTCCATGTCTTTGATATTAAATCGTACCAATGAGTTACAATAAAATTTCTTCACTGTTTCAATCAATGTTTTAGTATCGAAAGGGAGGCGAAATCTTCAACCCTTATCTCTTATAAGTATAAATTTTAGATCTTATATGCCCGAGCAAAGCGAGAGCTAAGATTAGAAAAATTGACAATTTTCAAAAAAAAAAAAAAAAAAAAATAGAGCCTCAAAACAAATATCAACTGAAAAATTTGTATTTTTTTCACTTTTTTAAAAAAATATTTATTACGGGTAAATGGAAGTTTTTTTTTATTTTTGAAAAAAAGCTTGACCTTTTGAGTAAATTAGGGTAAATTGGTCAAAAAGTTTGACTTTTCAGTACCGCATGACTTTTTTGAAAAAATCTGGACTTATCAGGACCGGCTTGACTTATCAGGACCATTAGACACCCTGCAGATTCAGACATTACTCACTTCTCTTTGAACATTTGTTACCTTAACATGTCATCGATTAATTATAAACCAAGTTAATTAATATAGGTATACCTCCTTCCTTTTTTTTAAATATTATTGTGTTGCTATATTCATCAGAGTACTCAAGATAAGATATATCAAGTGTATGATACACGTTATCAGTGAGTGTTTTTGAAAAAACAAAAAAACCTTCTGATAGGAAATTACACGTAGCACACGATTGTTCATAACTATTTTTGAATTTTGAGGCTTATTTGAGGATATTCACGAAAAACCGGTTTTCAGCGGACGTTTACCCCTCCCCTGAGGGTAGCGGAGGGTTGTGGGGGTGCCCATTTTAGTATGTTGAGTAGTGAACCATTACGAACGTAAAACACGAAAAAAAATCAGGATTTAATTTTTGGGGTAGTTAACTCGTAAGATTACTGGACTATAGGTAGTAATATTTTGAAAATCAAAAAAAGAGGGGAAAATATAAATTCAAAAGTCTAACAAAAAGTCATTGTATTGATTGGTCAACATTTCACAAAGTTTTATCAAATCTGACAAAATGTCATTATGTCAGTGAAGGATAAAATTTGGTTGGTAAAATTTGATCGTTCGTTTCATTACATATCCATCTTAAAAATAAAAACAACCGTTTAAACGCTTCCTGAACCTTTAAAAATGAAATTTTCTCGAGATGACCTCTTCATTTATAAACGCTCTAAACTTTTTTCAGGAAGCTTTTCAAAATCAAAACAATACCTGGACATATTTCTAAACCAATACTAACCTCAGGCAATTTCTTGGAAACTCCTATATTCATACCACCAATTTTAACCAAATTAGGAGGCACAGGTATGGCGCCATTAAGGGCAGGATGATTATTAAACAACGTCACGCTGGTATTTTTCACGATCTCCTGCAACGTCGGCATTTCATCTCCAAACACCTCTCGAGCAAACTTTTCAGCCGGAATGGTCGTATAAAATATACCAACGGTTTGCATCAACAGGTAATAATACGTGTTAGTCAATCTATCAGCAAAATTCATCTTTGGAGAAAAGCCACCGAATAAATTTTGCACATATGAAGGATTATTAATCGCTCCAATGGCACTGGTAGTCCAGGGAAAGAGCATATTTGGAAAAACGTTTATCATAGGGCAATCAAACCTGAAGGCGAACCCAGCATGCCAATCATTATGGTAGATGTCAGTTAAAAGCAAATCGAATCGATCGGTCGAATTGAAAAGTTGATTCAGCGGTGAACATCTGAGTAACTCTCGACTTGATTTTGGTAGCGTATGGTAAACAGCCTTCATGAACCCCATTACATCCCATGACAAAAAATAATCCATTTTTTGATTTCTTATCTCCGCAAATATGAGACATTTTCTCACATCGATTTCGCGATATTTCTTAGATTCGATCGATTTATCAGGAAATACCGTGTATATGGTGAGGTTGTGCCCGCGATCGGCCAATTTTACCAGCAACGGTTTAACGAACTCGTAATGGCTTCTGGCCTCCCATGGAAACATACCCAAAATATTGGCCCCATTCACAGCATTTGCACAATAACACGAATACAATAAAATAATTTCCAACTTCATTATGAAAATGTCAGCCGTCGATCACGAACGAATATTTTACTGGTGTATAGCGAACTGTTAAATGGCATCGCTTTCTATTCAAGCGCTTACTGTTTAGAGTACAATTTATTTTAATCGATTACTCATCAACTAATAAATAGCAAAAACCATTATCATAATACTTATTACAGATAACAAATGTTCAAATAATACGCATACCTACATATTTGAAGATCATAAACAATTAAGAGAGTACTTCATAACCTATTCATTTTCGAAATTTGAGTACATTTGGGTATAGGTATTTTTTACCGAACTTTTTATGAACATTGGGACCAGGGGTGCGGCCCCGAATGATTTCGTCTTCGGGGCTCGGGACTTGGGATTTCCAAAAAAAATCTATCGGAGCTCGGGCGTGGGTCGGGCCCGGAGAATTTTGGGTTTCGGTCTCAGGGCTTACCTACTGTTCGGGGCTTGGATGAAATTTTCGGGGCTTTTCAGGGTTTTTCAGGGCTTGTAATTTTTTCCCCTTAAATTTTTTCCCACATTCAATTTAGTTTCAGATTTTTCAGTTTTAGTTGAAAAAATTAAAAAACAGCGAAAAAAATACCATTTCAGTTATTAATTTAATTTCAATTTTTTTTTACCTTTTTCAATTAGCCAACTGCCAACTTAGATTTTTTTTGCTGTTCTAATTTCTTAAGAACCTAAATACATTGAATAAATCGGAATATGAACTGAATATTGTAATTATTTTGAATAATGAAATATTATCAGACGAGTGATCATTTCAAATCATTTAGGATTTAGGAATATGAGATTTTTTGTATTAAGTAATCTTGTAAATTGAGAGATTACATAACTTGCTCATTTAATTAAATTTTACAAAAAACTAGGGGGCTCCGCCCCCTAGGCCGCTCCGCGGCCTCAACCCCTGGCTCGCGCCCTCGCTTCGCTCGGGCTGCTCGCTTTGAAATTTTCAAAAACATTCGCCCTCGCTTCGCTCGGGGCAAATTCATCTCCCTGGTCTTTTCATTTTTCTCAAAATTTATGGCAATTGTGAAATAAGCAATGGAGTAAATAAAAAACGGAAAAAGTTAACCCCTTTAAAATTTAGTTCAATAGCAAATTCGTTCCACCCACCCCCCCTCTAAAAAAATTCAGTCATTGTTGTGCTCGGATGAACTGATTTAATTGATTTTCAAAATTTTCAGTTATGTTTGCTGGAGCTACCTTCTAGTACATGAAATTTAGTAGGGTTGAAGTCCAGGATAGGTACGTAATAAAAAAACGGAGGATCGTGGGACGGTAGGGTAAAAACAGTTTAATTGATGTAAGTATTATATGTATACCTAGTTGAGAAAATTGAAATTGAAGTTTGGATTTTCACCGATTTTCAACCTCCCTCCCTAACAAAATGCCTTCGAAACATCTAAATAAAATAACCAGATGCTCAACAGTTTCCTAAAACAATGAACACAGTACAAAAATTTGGAATAGAACAATGTGTCAGTGGGAGTTGGAAGGACATAGCAGGTTAAACGAAGTGGTTTGGCTTTGGAAACCGATTTTGACCACTCTGACGCGCCTTGACTCAAGTATTTTCGGAGGGAGAGAAAGAGAGGCCAAACTGTGTTTTCTTTCATATTTTTCGCTGATTTTTGCCTTTTTGAAAATTTTGAACTCCCTCCTGTTTTGTAATGAAAGGTCAAAGTAGTAATGGAGTTTTTTTTCTAAAATAGGTGTGCTATTTACTTATAAATTATACCATACAAATGTTTTGAAAATTTTAAGAAAGTGAAATATGATGGAAAAAAAATTATATGACGCCCTGAGCTGCAAGAAATGTGTAATATTTTTTTTTATGATAAATGCATTTCAGTAGTAACAAAAGTAAAGATCAGCATTAAAAGCCCATCACCCCCTCCAGACACAATGGTAAATAGTAGAAAAAGTTGGCAAATTTGTCTCAGGTAAAAAAAGTTGGAAAATTTGACCGAAAAAATAAATTTTTTGGAAAATGTTTTCTTTCAGTAATCACAATCAATTTTTCAAAACTATGGCCCCACTGCGTTTGGCCTTATTGTAGATATTTCATTTAAATCCACAAAAATGATTTATTTTTGTATTTTTCCTCAAAATTATTCTAAGTAATTTTATTACTTTTTTTTCCTCAAACACTTGTTTTCGATGTTTGAAAATCAAATCTTTTAAAACCGTTGGCCTCGCTGCGCTCGGTCTCATCATATTTTCCCTTCCATAGTTTTAAAGTAATAGTAGCCAATTTTTCATCCAAGCTTTTTAATCTAAAACATTGTTTTATAGGACTTCAAACTTGAGATTTTCTATCACATTGAAACCACAAAATTTTAAAATTAAATTATAATTTTTCTGGAAATTTTCCATATCTACTTCAAATTTTATAGGTTTTTTTAACTACAATGAAATTACTCACGGGAAAGCAATGTATTGAATGAAAAGGAAAAGTGGTCAAAAAATTTAGTTCGGTCTGAAAATTCGTGCCATCAAACTCCTTCCTCAAAAAAGTCAGCCCGTTTTATGCCTGAATAAATTGATTTTCAAAAATTTTCAAAAATTTTCAAAAATCGAATCGGAATTTCTGAAATTTTTGGCCCTTCAATATTCGGACTTCAGTATGTCACTGCACAAAACCAAATTTTACTTCAAATTCATTTCATCTTTAAGATTGGCAAATTTCAGTTTAAATGCTGGAAAAATTGTGAATGTTACCTCCCTCCCCCCTCCCCCAGAAAAATACTTCACCACGCTAACTGCTCTCGAGTTAGATTTTGAGAGTACAAAAAATCATGTATACTTATAGGTAAATGACACTTATTTTGAAGGGGAAAAAATCCATTGCCCTTTTCATTTTCGATCTCTCAAATCAATCAGAAGCGATTTCGAGAAGTTTTGGAGTTTCCAGAAAATGTTGGAATTTCCCAGCATTGAAGAAACTCCTCAAAAGTGGTTCGTATAATCTGTACCGTGAGTGAAAAATGTGTGCACTTGTACAGTTGACCTGAGACGTGTGTAGAGATATTGCCTTAACTACCCCTACCCCGATTCAGGTAGATTGGCAGTTGACACTATATGTATTGTCAAACTACCCCAGAACTACCCTCGCCAATTCACCACTACAAACGCAACACTCTGTAGTGTCTGTAGTATACGTCACTCACATCTCTTCCAGGTCGAGAACTCGTTTCTGCACTAACACAAAGCTAGAGTTCGTGTAAATACAATACTAACACTTCTCCGTTTCCAGAAACACAGTTCGCGAGGTAGACGGTTTTGATTTTTTAATATAGAGAGATAACTTATAATTACGATTGTATTTACACAATTCAACACTTTCACAGAAAGCCCCGAAAAGCCCCAATCACAATACGGGGCTCAGGGCTCACATTTAGGTCTTGGTTTTCAGAGAAACGGTCTCAGGGCTCGGGTCGGGGCTTCGTTAAATGAAGTTTTTTCGGTTTCAGGGCTTGAATATTGGGCTTCAAGACAAAAAATTGGGGCTATCCGGGGCTCGGAGTTTGGGTACCCCTGATTCGGACAGAGATACAGCGAATGAGGGACCCTCACCAACTGTCTGACGCCAATCCGTGTGGGGGGAGTTGCCTATGAGTAGATTTTCAAAGGGCAACACCTACTCTGTGCTGGGTCATTCCATGGCAGTTCGTTCTCAAAGTGGAAAGTGAGGTCGTCGATTTTTTTGATTTTTCATACGTGGGTAGAGCTCGATGAGAGATGATGAATGGCGCAAACCGGAGCTCTCTAAGTTTTTTTGGAGGGGAGCCATGAGCACTCAAAGTTTTGAGGTAAGGTTGGATATGGTAAATTTCGAGAATTCAAAAACTATGATAGGTAAGAAGTTGAAAATTTTTTAATGTGAAGGACCTTTGAATAGCTTTTTGGCGACTTTTTGGAAATCAGCGTTGCCACTTATTTTGATACCAAAAATTAGCTGGAAAAGTTGAAAAGTGCTATTTTGTGTGAAGGACACCTTCAAAAATTCCAAGAAATAGTATATTACTATAATAGGAGGTGAAAGTGAACCATTGAAGCCATCGCACGAGACAAGAAATAGTTCACTCTCACCTCCTACATTGTAAGATATTTTTCTTAATATACATAAAGAAGTTTTTTTTTTTTTTTAATTCTATCAACATTTATGCAATTTTTTTTCAATCAAAAACAATCAATTCATAGAGTGCACTAGTGTAGTGCGATGAAAAGTACCCTACTCTACAATGGTGCACTTTCGTGTGCTGCGGAGCGGGAGTAATGTTAAACTTTCATAGCGTGTATTAAGAAAAATATTTAATGACACTGACAACTTTTTTTGCAGAGAAACATATAAAAAAAAACTCATTTTCAAATTTTAAACCGCACAAAAATTTTATATTTAGAACTCCAGAATTTTTCTGAAAATTGAAATTATTGCAGTAAATAAATATTAAATTTTCAAAATTCATCTTCCCGAAAACATTCCAAAAAGTTGGTCTTTATTTGATTTCCACCTATTGAATCAACTTTTTGCTATTTCTCTACCTAGTTTTTTGTAACTTTCGACCGAAATTTGTCCAGTCTTCAGCTTTTAGAGATTTTCAAAAGAAGTCTAAAATCAATCACAAAAGATCACGAATTTTCCATCACCCTGATTCCATGTACATTAGGGTGGATCGCAAAAAAAAAATCTCAGATTTCAACCAAATTCGCTGGGGTTGTTGGGTCATCATCGGAGACTACCCAAAAAAATTTTGAGCCCCCTAGGTGAAGAGGGAGGGGAGCTAGGGGCTCTTAAAAGGCACCTCTTTTTGAAAAAAAACGCGGTTTTTTGTGTTTTTTAGCTCGAAAATATGGCGTACGATTCACGAAAGAGCACTAAAAAGGTGCGATTTGAGTTTCTACACCCCCCTGAGCAATTGCCGCCCCTCGAAAATGAAAACCCATTCCGCTACCCGGGGGTCCAAAAGTTGCAGATCGTGAAATTTCAATGTTGTGAAATTGTATTTGGCCTCGAATTGATTACTTTGACACCGGAAAATTTTATAATTTTTTTTTCCAATTTTTGAAGAAAATTTTAAAAACTTTCTTCGATCAGTGTGGCCAACCGCAAATTGTAATATTCAAATTTATGGGAATCGTGTTGTTCTGATCATCTATATCTAATTGCTAAAGAAAAACACCAGTTTTTTGTTGTTTTTTTAAATGATTGGAAATCAATTGTAGAGAAAATTTTTTATACCAGTGCAGCCAATTGTAAGTTATGAAACACCAATGTATGGAATATAGATTAATTTTGAATCAATTTTTTTCATGGCTATAGAAGTCATGATTTTAAAAAATTCTCATGCCAGTGACTCGACCACTAAGAAAAAAATTTTGTCATTTTTTTACCCACATTCATTTCCTGAATTTGATTCTAAAAATTTTTTTTCATTTTCCGCTCATTTTTCCGCCAATACAAATTATCTTATTCTTATTCTGCTCGACGAATATGTAACTTCTAACCAAATTCGATGTTTTCGGCATTCTTGTCTAAACAATTGATAAAATGAACCATCAATTTTCTAGGTACAAACCAAAGAAAAATATAAGTCCCAATTAAAAATCCCTAGAATTACTGAGAATTGAGAAATCGTTAATCTATATTCCATACATTGGTGTTTCATAACTTACAATTGGCTGCACTGGTATAAAAAATTTTCTCTACAATTGATTTCCAATCATTTAAAAAACAACAAAAAACTGGTGTTTTTCTTTAGCAATTAGATATAGATGATCAGAACAACACGATTCCCATAAATTTGAATATTACAATTTGCGGTTGGCCACACTGATCGAAGAAAGTTTTCAAAATTTTCTTCAAAAATTGGAAAAAAAAATTATAAAATTTTCCGGTGTCAAAGTAATTAATTCGAGGCCAAATACAATTTCACAACATTGAAATTTCACGATCTGCAACTTTTGGACCCCCGGGTAGCAGAATGGGTTTTCATTTTCGAGGGACGGCAATTGCTCAGGGGGGTGTAGAAACTCAAATCGCACCTTTTTAGTGCTCTTTCGTGAATCGTACGCCATATTTTCGAGCTAAAAAACACAAAAAACCGCGTTTTTTTTCAAAAGGAGGTGCCCTTTAAGAGCCCTTAGCTCCCCTCCCTCTTCACCTAGGGGGCTCAAAATTTTTTTGGGTAGTCTCCGATGATGACCCAACAACCTCAGCGAATTTTCTTGAAATCTGAAATATGTTTTTTTTTCGCGATCCACCCTAATGTACATTATCGAAGCACTTTTTTCAAAAATTACCCTCATCAGTTCCTCATGATTTTTCCATTATCCCGCTAGAACATATTTTTCAAACGAATACTAACCTCAGGCAACTTCTTAGCCGATCCTACATTCATACCACCAATTTTAACCACATTAGGGGGCACAGGTATGACAGCATGAAGAGCAGGATAATTATTAAAAAACGTCACGCTGGTATTTTTCACGATCTCCTTCAACGGCGGCATTTCGTCTCCGAACACCTCTCTAGCCAACTTTTCAGCCGGAATGGTCGTATAAAATACTCCAATCGTATGCATCATCAGATAATAATACGTATTGAATAATCTATCAGCGAAGTTCATCTTAGGAGACACACCGCTGATGAAATTGGGCACATATGCCGGATGATCGATAGCTCCAATGGCGCTGGTAACCCAAGGAAGCAACATATTCGGAAAAACACTAACCATTGGGCAATGGAATTTGAACGCGAACCCAGCATACCAATCATGGGATATAATATCAGTCAGAAACAAATCGAAACGATCCGTTGATTTGAAAAGTTCATCCAAAGGAGAACACTCGAGTAATTCTTGACTCGATTTCGGTTGGAAATCGTAACACACGTGGAATGACGCTATTATGTTATTGTAAGCCAAAACATCATCCAATGTTCCTTCTATCGGTGTCGTCGATGGTAGACATTTTTTCATATCTATTTCGCGATATTTCGTGAATTCGGTCGATTTTCCAGGATGAACCGTGTATATGGTCAGGTTATGCCCACGTTCGGCCAATTTCCCCAGCAATGGTTTGACGAACACGTAATGACTTCTAATTGGCCAGGGAAAGAATCCCAAAATATTGGCTCCGTTCGCAGCGGACGCACAATAACACAAACACAATAGAATAATTCCTGCTTTCATGGTAAAAATAGCAGCAAATTACCACGATAAAGCAAATACTTTTCAGGTAGAACGAGAACCGTAAACTAATACTGCCTGAGTTACCCCATAACGTGTAATATTTTTCAACAATTACCATACCAATTAGTGAACTTTATCTCGTTGTTACGAGAGAACACAAGATAACAAATGGGTTTATACATATATAATCAAGCCGTTCAGATAAAATGAATAAGTATTCCGAGGATCTGAAAACATCATGTACGTCACAACTCGTCTATGAATAAAATATGTACAAGTGGCATTGTACTTAAAATCCTTTTACTATTATAAACCACATGAAGAAAATCAAAATTCTGGCGAAAATTTATAGTTCAGGTTCAGGGGAATAAAAGAAAAAGTACCTAACCATTCAAAAATTAAATCCTGGTTTTTTTTCGCGTTTTACGTTCGTAATGGTCCACTACACAACTTACTAAAATGGGCACCCCACAACCCTCCGCTACCTCCAGGGGAGGGATAAATGTCTCCTAAAAACAGGTGTTTCGTGAATATCTCCTCAAATATGCCTCAAATTTGAAAAATAGTTATGAAAAATCTTGTTGTACGTGTAATTTCCTATCAGAAAGTTTTTTTGTTTTTTTCAAAAACACTTTCTTCCTTGAAAAAAATTAAGGGTAAAAACACCTATTTTTCAACAATTTACAGCATTTTTGGAGAAAATCGAAACTTTTGTGAATATCTCCTTAAATAAGCCTCAAAATGGAAAAATGGTCATGAACAATCATGTTCTACGTGTAATTTCCTATCAAACATGTTCGTTTTTTTTCTCGAAAACACCTACTTCTTTGCCCAAAAATTAAGGGTGAAAACGCCTATTTTCCCAATATTTACAGTATTTTTGGAAATGATGGAAATACGAAGTTGAAAGTACCCAAACTTATACCAGTGAAGAGTAATTTTTTTATACATGCTGGTTGAGTATTCCAAAAAAAGTCACCACAAAATTTCCACCCCTACCGTTAATTATAAGAGATGTTATTGAATGCAATAACCACCTTTCTTGAGGTGACTTTTTTTGGAATACCCTACCAACATGTTTAAAAAAATTACTCTTCACTGATATAATTTTGGGTATTTTCAACTTCGTATTTCCATCATTTCCAAAAATCATGAAAACATTGGAAAAATATGCGTTTTCACACTTAATTTTTGGGAAAAGAAGTAAGTGTTTTCGAAAAAAAAACGAACCTGTCTGACAGGAAATTACACGTAGAACATGATTGTTCATAACAATTTTTCCATTTTGAGGCTTATTTAAGGAGATATTCACAAAAGATTCCATTTTTTCCAAAAATGCTGTAAATTGTTGAAAAATAGGTGTTTTTACCCTTAATTTATGGTTAAGGAAGTGAGTGTTTTTGAAAAATTTAAAAAACTTTCTGATAGGAAATTACACGTAGAACAAGATTGTTCATAACTATTTTTCAATTTTGAGACCTATTTGAGGAGATATTCACGAAAACCCGGTTTTTAGCAAACATTTATCCCTCTCCTGGGGGTAGCGGAGGGTTGTGGGGTGTCCATTTTAGTATGGTGTGTAGTGGACCATTAAGAAAGTAAAACACGAAAAAAAATCAGGATTTCATTTTTGGGGTCAACTCCTAAAATGAATGGACTATTATGGATTTACAATTTGTGCATAGCTATTTCTCCAGGAATTTATTTAAAAAATGATCGAACTGGTCATAAAATTTATCGGTAGAATTTCCAGGTTCGCAGAACCATTTATCCAGAAATTGATTGGAAAATGGTTGTCAGTGTGAGGCAACTAGTTGGAACCAAGGAGATTTGAAACTTTTTCCATTATGGTCATTTTTAAGAGAATTCAAAGCTCTAGAAATAATTTTCTACATACAAAAATTGTTTGAAAAATCATTGGATTTGAGTAGGGGGTCATTCCACGTCAGTTCGTACGCAAAGTGGTAGGGTGGGTCGGCGATTTTTTTCATTTTTTTTATGTGGGTAAACCTCGATGAGAGACGACGAATGCCGCAAACCGCAGCTCTCAAAGTCTTTTTGGAGGGCTGCCACGAGCATTTAAAGTTTTGAGGTAAAGTTGGATATGGTAAAATTGGGACGTGGATAACTCGAAAACCATAATGGGTTGAAAGTTGAAATTTTTTCCAATGTGTAGGGCCTTTGAAGAGCTTTTCGACGATTTTTTGAAAATCAGTGTTGCCACTTTTTTTAACACGAAAAATTAGCTGTAAAAATTAAAAAATGACATTTCCCCATGATGTCAATCGCCAAAAATTCTGAAAAAAATCTGTAAAGTACAACTTTACATGCTGATTAATATATTAAAAAATTGAGTTGAAGTTATTTCGTATTTTCGAGAAAAAAAATTCCAAAGATTGGAAGAAAATACAATTTTCTTTTTCAAAGGTCAAAATTGTGTAAATTGATTTTTTTTTGTTAATTTTACACCATATTCAAAGAAAAAGTCGGTAAAAGCATTTTAACTCCATTCAACACCCGTTAATATGTGTGAAAATACTGAGTTATTAAATGTTAACTTCAAAAGTTGAAAAAAAAAAACATTTTGGTATCAGGCGGTCCAGGGGTAACCAAATAAGAAATTCTGATATCAAAATGTTTATTTTTCAATTTTTGAAGTTAACATTTCATAACTCTGCATTTTCACACATATTAACGGGTGTTGAATGAAGTTAAAATGCTTTTACCGACGTTTTCTTTGAATATGATGTAAAATTAACAAAAAAAAAAATCAATTTACACAATTTTGACCTTTGAAAAAGAAAATTGTATTTTCTTCCAATCTTTGGAATTTTTTTTCTCGAAAATACGAAATAACGTCAAATCAATTTTTTAATATATTAATCAGCATGTAAAGTTGTACTTCACAGATTTTTTTCAGAATTTTTGGCGATTGACATCATGGGGAAATGTCATTTTTTAACTTTTACAGCTAATTTTTCGTGTTAAAAAAAGTGGCAACACTGATTTTCAAAAAATCGTCGAAAAGCTCTTCAAAGGCCCTACACATTGGAAAAAGTTTCAACTTTCAACCCATCATGGTTTTCGAGTTATCCACGTCCCAATTTTACCATATCCAACTTTACCTCAAAACTTTAAATGCTCGTGGCAGCCCTCCAAAAAGACTTTGAGAGCTGCGGTTTGCGGCATTCGTCATCTCTCATCGAGGTTTACCCACATAAAAAAAATGAAAAAAAATCGCCGACCCACCCTACCACTTTGCGTACGAACCGACGTGGAATTTCCCTAGGGTGACTAAATAAAAAAGATGACATTTGGAGTTCTCATTTTTTCCCCTTCCAAAAAATGTTTTTCTTTTTTTTACAGAATAGTCATGGGATTTTGAAAATTCTGAGGGGAATTTCGAGACTTGCTGAAATATTTTTACCAAAATGGATTAAAAAATAATTGAAAGGGTCGGACTGGAAATAAAAATGAAATTTTAAAATCGGATTCAATCATTAGAATACACAGCAAAGCCTTCTCAATTTCAAAAATGAAATAATTCGAACTTTCCTTGGAATTACATGCCTCCTGCTAAAATTTTTTTAGTGTTTTTCAATTTTATTGCTTTTTTAAAAAAATGCTCTGCACTGATACGAAGATCTATCCGTTTGAAATTTTCATAAGATTTTGACATGGATAAAAGTTATTAAATGGACAGGGGGTGTAAAATTTTGAATTTGTTACGTAAAATTTTGACCTAAGATAAATTCTTATGGTTGAAAATGGTTTCGTTGAAAAATGTTTTCGCGTTTAAGGTGATCAATGAAAAAATTTAAAAATTTAGATTGGAAAGATTACATAAAAATTTGGAAAAAAATATAATTTCTAACAAAAATTTGCTGATATATGTTAGACTTGGACGGGTTACGGGTTATGTGTAATGATCACAGTGGATCAATACATAATGACATTATGTTGTTACAGTGGATCAAGACATTATGACATTATGTTAGACTTTAAAAACTTATAAATAAAATTAAATATTATATTTGAACATAATAATTTGCTGATATCATGTTAGACTTGGATGGGTTACGGGTTATGTGTAATGATCACAGTGGATCAAGACATAATGACATTATGTTAGGCTTGAAAAAACTTGGAAAAAATCTATTTCAGATGAAGAAATGATGATATGCTATATTAAGTAGTTCACATAATATTTTTGTGTAACATTTTTGAATTAAGTCGGTCAAAAAGTCGGTCAAAAAGTTGGTTGAAAAGATAGTTGGGAATTTGATCGGAAAGTCGATTGGAAAGATAGTTGGAAATCAGAAAGATAGTCTGAAAGCTGTTGAAAAGTCGGTTGAAAAGTTGGTAGAAAAGTCAGTCAAAAAGTCGGTCAAAAAGTTGATCAAAAAGTCAATCTGAAAGTCAATCTGAAAGTCGGTCAAAAAATCAGAAAGATGGAAATTCGATCGGAAAGTCGGTCGCAACATCGATCGGAGATTAGCCGGATTATTAGATGAAACATTAGACGGAGTGTTATATGGAGTTTTAGACAGTTACGTTTTTAGATTATGACATAATGCCATTATGTTAAACTGGAAGAAGTTAGATGGAATGTTAGATGGAAAGTTAGACAGAACATCAGATGGAAAGTTAGATGAAGCATTATATGGAGCGTTAGACAATTCGCGATGCAACGTTCGCGAGGTTCGCTAGTATCGGTGTTGAAAAGGTGATGCTGTAGTGAGAAACCACCACCCCTCCAGTCTGAATCAATCAGCTGATGCCAAAACTTAACCGAATGTTACCATCGAATCCTCTTCTCTGGTTGGTTAAAACTCGACCAGGAGCACCGTTTCGTCAGTTGCATGGAAATCCACCAGATGTCAGCCACTATGCTTTGCATCGCGAATAACATTTTTAAATTAAGATATAATGACATTATGTTAGACTCAAAGAAGTTAGATGGGGCGTTAGATGGAATTAGGGCGCTATAAAAGGGGGTATGCTGGTCAGCCATTTTGTGCCTTAGAAAACGCCCGAACGCTGGAACTCGTTCCACGACGTTACGCGGAAGTCCGATCAAACCGGTCACGTTCGAACTCCCGCGTAACGCCGTGGAACGGGTTTCAGCGTTCGGGCGATTCTAAGGCACAATATGGTTGACCAGCATACCCATGTTAGATGGAAAGTTAAACAGAATGTCAGACAGAAAGTTGGGAAAGATTGCCGGAAAATGATTGTCTGAGAGATAGTAGTTGGGAAGGTATGCGCTAGTTTGGTAGAGGCACAGCACTAGAAGCAGAGTGTATGGTGCATCCCTCTCCTTGATGGTAATTCAAAAGTGTCTTTAGACCTGTGTAATAGCGGTAACGCAGTAACTAAATGAAGCTGCCATACCTTAAGGGCATGAAAAGAAGTACATCCCATGTTGAATATAAGTTGATGAACATCCTGAAGAATTATATTAAATTTGAGAGTATGGCATATCTTACTGACATATCCATGTTCTAAGATTTTTGCTTTAAAGCAAAAAACGCATTCATTTTTTAGTCTCCTAACTGACAATTTTTGCGCGAGGTATTTTTTCAAAAATCAAAAATTTTGGTTTTTTAACCCACCCTAGCCAATAAACAATCAGAAAATCCAATCGGTACAAACCTCAGGTAATCTCTTAGCCTCGCCAATATTCATACCACCCACTTGAACCAAATTTGGCGGAGTAGCCATGGGAACATGATATGGAAGATGTGTATTGATAAAAGTCATACTGGTATTTTTTACAATCTCCTCCAAAGATGGAATATCACCGAACACTTCTTCAGATACCTTCTGCGAGGGCACAACCGTATAATATCGTCCAATAGTGATCATCACAATGTACTCATACGTATTGGCCAATCTCTCCATAAAACACATCCTGGGATAAACGTCACTATTAAAACTGGGCACAATTGCCGGATTCTGGGACATTCCAATCGCGTTAGTAAACAACACGAATGGTTTATTTTGAAAAACATTTATCATGGGGACTTTGAATTTATACGCGAACCCGGCGTACCAATCATTATGATAAATATTGGTCAAAAATAAATCGTATTTATCGGTGGAGTTCACAAGTTCGGCCAAAGGACCGCATTCGAAGATTTCAGAAGATTTGGGAATCGAGTGTTTGAAAAAATTCAACAAACGCAATATGGAAACTCCTCCAACTCGATTTTCATACGGATCGTCTGGAATTGAGGAAATACACTGTTTGATATCGATTTCTTGATACTTGGCTGGCATTTTATCGGCAATCGTGGTATATACGGTTAAATTATGCCCTCGGTTGGCCAATTCTGCGAGTAAGGGTTTCACGAACATATAGTAACTTCGAAAAGGTGCAGGGAAGAAGCCCAAAATATTGGCTCCATTTGCGACGGTAGCACAATAACACAGGTACAATAAAATTATTCTCACTTTCATGGTGTTAATAAGCGTAGACACCTTCGCGACTCAAAATGTGTTTTTTAAATGAAGTAAGGCCCTTAAACTGTACAGCTGTACACGCGTAGCTTTAAAATATTTTAAAATAATTATGATAATTATTGCAGACGGCGATGTCTTAATCTTGCCAAAGATAAATAGACTAAAAATGTCAAATCGTACAGATAAAATATACCTATTAAGTAGGTAGCTGCATATTAGAAGGTTATAAAATGTCACGAAGTTTTCAAAATTAGTCTTTGAAGAAGTTTGATTATTTTCCAATAAAGAATGATAATTATTGAGCCTAAAATTTCAACGAAGTGTTTTTTTTTAATTTATACCAAAAATTAACGAGTTCATCAACATTTAGGGTGATTTTTTGAAAAAAAAACTTGCGTCGGGTTTGAACGAAGGTTGGAGAAATAATTTACCTTGACCAAAAAAATCGTTAGAAAAAAATTGAGCTCCCCATTCCCTAAATCTGAATCAGTCAAAGGTAAAATTCTGCCTTTTTGAATTAATGAAATAAAAATCACTGAAAATCAATAATTTTTCACTAATTTTTAATTAATTCTTAATTTGCCAGAAAAAATTAGAGATTTTTGACCAAAAAATCGCTGATTTTTAGTGAAAACTATTTTATTAATTCAAGAAGGAACAATTTCACCAAAGGCTCAGGGGTAGTAAGGGGGTCATTTGGCCTCTGGAGGAGCTTTATCAAAATTTTTATGCTATTCGATTTATCTTGGTAGAACATGATTTTAGAGCGCATGAGTGAATTTTCGTCTCCCGGGGGGGGGGGGGGGGGGGGAATATATGGTTTCCAACCTAAAAATTCTATTTCTGTGAGTTTTCAACTGATTTTTTTTTCAAACTTGACACGTAGGTAAAGGTACTAGAAGGGAGTACCCTGACATTTTTCAGATTTTTCCGACCACCAAGTATGCTGACCTTAAATTTGACCTTGAAAATTTCAAATTGCCCTGGGAAAAACAATTTTGGCATTTCTGAACTCAGCAGGATTCAATCATATGAGAATGACACCAGAAAAAGGCTGATAGCTCAATTTCAAAAAATGGAAGACTGAACCCTCCTTCGGACCTCCCCCCTCTCCTCGTGGAGTTTGACGATGGCCTTCCCGGGCTCAAAAATTTTTTCATAGTGTTCGTGTTCACCACACCAAATTTCACGCCTCTACCCTCATTTGCTGTTTATGTTCAAAAAAATGCAATCTGTCACTGGACTACTAGTGCTATACTCCCTTGAAATTTCAAAAATCACGAAAAAAATAAATAAAATGAAGTGAAAATTGGACAGGTGGTGTACAAATATGTATTTTGGGGTATACTTAAACTTTTTTTTTTGACCTAAAATAACCATTTTTTATGAGTGAAAAACGTAGAGAAAAAAATGGTTTTCGCATTTTTCAAGGTGTTCAATCCCCTGAAAAAAATCTGAAAAAATTCTAAGATTGGAGAGATACATTAAAAAATTTAGGAAAAAAATATAATTTCAGTCAGCACAAAAATGGTGTTCTCCAAGGCGATTTGAAATTTTTAAGGTCAAATTTAAGGTCATCATAGTGACCGGAAAAATCTGTAAAAATTTCAGGGTATTCGACCCCTCTAGTACCTCTACCTACGTGTCAAATTTAAAAAAAAAAAAACGGTTGAAAACTCACTGAGATAGAATTTTTAGGTTGGAAATCACGTATTTTGGAGCCCCAGCCCCCCAGGGGTGAGATGAAAATTCGCTCATGGGCTCTAAAATCATCTTCTACCAAGACAAATCGAATGAGTCAAAAATTTTGAAAAAGTTTCACTCTAGACCAAACGATTCTTTTAATACCACAGTGACACCAGAGCCTTTCACTGATTCATATTACAGAGTAGCTATAAAAGGAAAAGATAATCGGAGGATCTCAATGTGGCAAGGTGGCATCACCTTTGAAAAATAATCAATTTTTTGCACCTTTAAAAGCGAAAAAATCACGTTCTTTTTCAAAAAATGCACCATAGCTTCACCCTTCTTACAGCTGAAAGCTCAAAAAAAAATTCCAGTGGTCTCCAGTCAAACTGAAATAACCAGAACTAACTCGTCAATTTTCCTCGCAATCCAAGAATTTTTTCGATCCATCTTAATCTACAAAAACACCGCCAGTATCAAATAGGTACAAACCTCAGGTAATTTCTGAACTTGGACAATATTCATCCCACCCACTTGAACGAAATTTGGTGGAGTAGCTATAGGAACATGATAAGGAAGATGTGTATTGGTAAAAGTCATACTGGTATTTTTTACAATCTCTTCCAAAGATGGAATATCACCGAACACTTCTTCAGATACTTTCTGCGAGGGCACAACCGTATAATATCGTCCAATAGTTGACATCACAACGTACACATACGTATTGAACAATCTTTCCCGAAAACTCATTTTAGGATAAACACCACTATTAAAACTAGGCACATGGGCCGGATTTTGAGACACTCCGATCGTATTTGTAAACATTATGAAAGGTTTATTGGGAAAAATATTTATCATGGGTACTTTGAATTTATACGCGAACCCGGCGTACCAATCATTATGATTAATATTGGTCAAAAATAAATCGTATTTTTCGGTGGAGTTGACAAGTTCGGCCAAAGAAGCACACTCAAATATTTCGGAAGATTTTGGAATAATATAATTTAAATAAAATAAAAGGCTGAATATAGAAATTCTGCGGAGTTTTTTTTCATCCAGTTCACCCGATATTGATGGAACACACGGCTTGATATCAATTTCGCGATACTTGACCGGATATTTATCGGAAAATGCGGTATAAATGGTTAAATTATGACCACGTTCGACCAACTCTACGAGTAACGGTTTGACAAAAATATCATAACTTTTAAATGGCACGGGAAAAAAGCCCAAAATATTTGAACCGTTTGCGAAACAAAACCAGAAGATACAGAAACACAGCGATACGAATTTAACTTCCATGATTACACAACCTCGGTAGCTCTCGAAACACTGCACTAATAATTAATTCGTATTTCAGCATAATTAAGAGTTATTTGAATTCTTATTTTGAAATTAAAATTTTGAAGCATAAATCAGAGATAAGTTATCTTGAATATGGAAGATGACACAGTGTAAGTAGTACAGGGTGTGCCAGTTGCAGTTCATCGTCTATAAATTTACGATGCCACAATTTTAATTCAAGTAAAAAACTAAAAATAGTCGATTGGATTCGAGCGAAATAATTTTTTTCTGTTTGAATAAAAATCGTCGATTTTCAATTTTATAAACATCGCCGATCTTCAATTTTAAAAATAGGTAATAAAAATCAATTAAGTATTTTTCAGCAGAAAAATCATCAAGTTGAAAAATCACTGAATTCTAGCTGAGAAAAATCAATTTTCTTACAGAAACCCCCAAAAATTATTGATGTTGAGAGAAAAACTACTAATATTTTAATAAAAAAAATTTTTTATTAAAAATGGCAAAAATTTTGTTGAAAAAAAAAGTCAATTTCGTTGAAAAAAATCACTATTTTGTTAGGTAGATATTGAAAATGCCGCTGATCTCGTAGGAAAACCTCACTAATTTTGGCGAAAAACAAAAAAATTCTTTGAAAAAATTTCAATTTCGTTGGGAAAAAACACCAATTTGGTTAGAAATGAATCGTTAATAAAGTATTATCAAAAATATGTACTAGCAGTTATTGTTGAAAAAGTCGTGATTTTTGTTAAAATATGTAAGTTGGTAAATTACCATATCCGTTTAAAAATCTAAAAATTCATTTGAAAAAAAGTGCAGAATGTTTGGTGGAAAAAAATCACTACCCAATTATTACTGAAAATGCCACCAATTTTATCACTAAACGGGCTAAAGTTTTTTTCAAAAATTAACAAGAAAGGTATCCCAACAGGCAATAAAATTATAGACTGAAATAATAAAAATCGAAAGTACCTATATCATTAAAGAACCACATATCCAAAATTTCAGGTGCTAAAATTGATTTCTCGAATTTTGGAGAATTTTTGACATTTTAAATTTATCCCATCGCCCTGCAAAATATGAAAATTTGATCTAATCAACGAAAAAAGCTGGAATTTGGTATATTCCCTATTTTCGATCTTCCAAATCGATTGGAAGCGATTTCGAGACGTTTCGGAGCCTCCAAAAATTTTTGGAATTTTTCAGAAGTAAAAAAAAAACCTAAAAAATAGTCTAGATGAACTTAACCACCTAAAAATTCAGATTGTCCGCAGTGGTGACCTTTTTGATCGATTAAAGCACAATTTTCCAAAATTCGTTGCTAATTGGTCAAATCCATATTTTTTGGCAGATTTTTTTTTGAAAAAAAAAATGAAATTTGGCTCAGCATACAGTTACGAATTTTAGAAAATTGTGCTTTAATCGATCAAATAGGTCCTCAATAAGGGTAATTTGAGTTTTTAGGTGCTAAAGTTCATACCGACCATTTTTATGGGTATTTCTTCCGTATGCTAGAAATTTTCAAAATTTTCTGGAGGCTCCAAAACGTTTTGAAACCGCTTCCAATCGATTAGAGAAGTCGAAAATAGGGTATATACCAAATGTCAGCTTTTTTCTTTGATTAGATTAAGTTTTTATATTTTGCAAGTCGATGAGATAATTTGGAAATTTCAAAGTCACTGTTGATAATATTGGATAAAATGTTTAGAATGGAGTCATATTTTCATCTCGGAGGCTAAAAAAAAGTCAAATTTTTGTTTTAAAAAAATCATAATTTTGATTCGAGTGTAGTTTTCAGTAGAAATTTATTCAGGATTAACTTATTTGGTTCGACCTCTGAAGTCATCGAAAAGTTATGAGATTACAAAATGTGTTTGTCATGTAAAATCAGTGATTTTTAAAAACAAAAATCGGTGATTTTTAAAAACAAAAATCAATAATTTTTTTAAAAACAAAAATCAACAATTTTATTAAAAACAAAAATAAATGATTTTTTATAGTACCTACCTAACTAAAACCAGTGATTTTTTAGCAACAAAAATCAGTGATTATTTTTAGTAACAAAAATTAGTGATTTAATAGTTACAAAAATCAGTGATTTTTTAGCAACAAAAATCAGTGATTTTTTAGCAACAAAAATCAGTGATTTTTTAGCAACAAAAATCAGTGATTTTTTAGCAACAAAAATCAGTGATTTTTAAGCAACAAAAATCAGTGATTTTTTAGCAACAAAAATCAGTGATTTTTTAGCAACAAAAATCAGTGATTTTTTAGCAACAAAAATCAGTGATTATTTTTAGTAACAAAAATTAGTGATAATAGTTACAAAAATCAGTGATTTTTAGTAACAAAAATAGTGATTTTTTAGTAACAAAAATCAATGCTTTTTTAGAAACAAAAATAGGTAGTTATTTTTTAGTACATTATTAAAAATCAGTAATTTTTTTCAATTAAAATCAATGACTCTTTTCAACAAAAATCTGTGATTTTTTCGACAAAAATGAGCGATTTTTCTCCACAAAAATGAGTGATTTAACAAAAAATTATGATTTTCCAAGCAAATAAATATAACTTTTCAAACTTGAAAAAAATAAAAAAATCTCAATGCTTGACCGAAAAATGTAGTTCAATTAGGAACTTTTGAATGAGTTGTAGTAAAATTTGAGCCAAAACGAGCGTATAATGTTCTCATTTGTTTAAACCACACTGACCTTCGAATGCAAAAAATCACATTTGACCAAAAAAAATGAATATTGAGATAAATATACGAAAAAAATGCGACCTTTTGAACTAGCTGCGTGAAAACATCACTCTCGAGACTTTATTCAACAGGTACCTTCAATTCGAGATAAAATAATTAGCACGATTTTTGACAAAATCTGGGCCAACAAAAATTCCAACAGATTCATTTTTCACGTCTTGAAACCACCATCACAAGACTTTTTAAACCGTCGAACTCGAACCGTTGCTTTTATACGACCAAATATACGAGTAACTGCAAGTGTGACGCGTAAATGCTGATGAGATCAATTGCGAAATTTATGAATTTACCGACGTAGAGGAATGTTCAAGGATAAATTACCTACGTTTATTTTTATACGCACATTATTCATATTATACCCTCCACTTTTCATCTACACGATCGTAGGATGGCTTCAGGTAGTTTATAAATACCGTTCTACATCAATTTGTAAGTACCCATTTGCTCGGAAAAACACGTTTTTAAGAGGGAATTCGTTCGACAGAAATCGGGTTTGAAATTCTTCTACATAGTCCAGTGCAATTAGGAAATTACCTAGACATAATTCCCATCAAAGTTTTTTTTTTCGAAGTGTGTTTTTATACTTATTTCGACTCGTAATTATAAAACACTCTTTTATTTATAGATCAGTAAAAATTATCGAAAATCACTGGAAAACAGTCAGAACTGCAGCACAGTAGATAATAAATAAGTGAAAAAATTGCTGAAAAATCGGCGAAAATTCACTACAGGTTGGTAAAATATCTGAAATTTGCTGAAAAATTAGTGAAAAATCAGTGAAAATGCACTGAAAATCAAAGAATTTCGCTGATTTTCCATGTGCTGTAATTCCCACTATTTCCCCGTCACTTTTCACTAATTCGAAATGAGAGAGAATACGATGTATTGTTTATGAAAGTCATAATGACCATCTTTCATTACACTTCTAAGAAAATGGAAAAAGTGCTTTTTGGGGGGGGGGGATATGGGGGGAAGACGAAGTGGGGGTAGGGAAAATGAATATTTCGAAAACACCCCCTTTTCAAGACTCTCCCATTCCTCACCTATGATAGCTACAAAAAATTTCATAGAATCAAAGTTGTAGCAAATTCAGCCTACTTTAAAATGGTACCGAACTAATTTTGGCGTAAAATCAATATTTACCAAGATATATCAAAAAAACTGACTTTTGAGAGCTTTGATCCACAATTGGGGGCGATGATGCAAGAAGTGGAATAGTGGGGGAAGTTGTAGGTTTTACTTAGCGCAACGTTCCAAACATATTCAAAAAAAAATACCTTTGATGGGAATTATGTCTAGGTATGGCTACTTTTTTTGGTAATTTCCCTGGATTAGCAAGTCACTAGCGTGTGGTGTAGTAAAAGTCACCCAGGTATGCTACAAAATCTGAACCTGTGTTTATAAAGAGTAATTATCTGATTTCCCCCCCACTCTTGATACTTCGATAATATCATGAGTTTTTGATAGTTACGTTTTATTCTAGTTTTTAGTCCGTATAAGTTTTTCGTATGAGAAACATCGTTTTTATTTTAGTTTTGTTGCATTTTGTTTATAATGATTTTCATCAAGTTCAGAGTGAAGGTCAAATTGACACGTTTATTTTGAGTATTAAATTTTGTTTTGACTTTTGTTCATTTTGTATGTTTAAATCGTGACGTATTTCGTATAGACTGTTTTTATTTCAAATAGAGAAATTCGAGTTCTTGTGCGGTTATTTGAGTATTTGAGTTCAAATAGGTACAGGTAATTTTTGGCTCTATTTGAAACGAGCTAGCTTAGACATGTGAGCTAAGATAGATATAGTTTTAGGTAGGCGTAAGAGAATAGTTCGAAGTTATGGCTTGAGTGTTTAGGAAGACTTTTTCTTTGACATAGCTTCGCCCAACTATAGGATTCTCTTAGGGCTTTTGATGTTAACCTCATGTCACATTTTCGTTGATCTAGTAGGAGTTAGATCGGGTAAAGGTTTAGGTCGATATCAGATAGGTCTTCTAAGTAGGTTTTCTCCGCCAGAGTGTACTTTTCCAGTACGACCGACTAATCAGATAGATATTCGTTCTCATCATAGGTTTTTACCCGCAGTAAATTGTGTTTCATCGTAAGCCGCGCTGTGCGATAGGTTCAAGTTGATATTTGGTAGGTAGCAGCTCTAGGCTGAAGAGTTACGTCTGTTTAGTGTATATAGGATTGTATTTCTGCTTTCGTAGGTACATACCTATCAATCTGCAGATTGGTAAAAATTCTCCCTTTTCCCATTTGGCATTTGTCAGTTTATTTATTTTATATATTTTTTTATTCCAATTTGTTTCTTTATTTCTTCAACGTGCAAGCACAAGAGTTGTAGTATGTAATGGCCATTTTGTGTCCCCCGAACTCATTGAGAGATGAGTCAATTGAAACTTATTCTACCGTAGCCAGGTAAGAGCAAAATTGATACTAGTATTGCGAAATGCGCTAGTATTGATTCCTCTGATTTTGGAACTACTCCGGAGTAGGTAACACATACCGCAAGCGATAGATAACGTAAGAATTACCAACCTCAGGCAACTCTTTAGCTGCGACGATATTCATACCAGCAACTTGGACCAAATTTGGAGCCACCGGAAAGGCAACCTGATACGGAGGCTGATGAGGAATAAACGTCATACTCGTATTCTTCACGATCTCGTCCAAATGCGGAATATCACCAAAAATCTCTCTAGCCAGCTGATTCGAGGGCACAGTCGTATAACAATGTCCAATTGTCATCGACACCAAGTACACATACGTATTATACATTCTCTCCCAAAAATCCATTTTGGCAGACACTCTGCTCAGGTAATTAGAGATTATAGCCGGATTCAAGATAGCCCCGGTACTATACGCGAACCATGGAAAAATCATATTCGGATAAATATTAATCATAGGCACTTGGAACTTATACGCGAACCCAGTATACCACTCGTTCATAGCAATATCAGTCAACAACAGATCAAATTTTCGCGTCGAATTGACCAGCTGGGCCACAGGAGGACATCCGAGCACTTGAGAATATTTCGGGACTAATTTCTGAAACTTTTTTGTTTCCGAAAGCACCGACGATGGACGAATTACGATATCCACCGATGCAGCAGGTGTCGTCAGTATACATCGGATATCCACTTCGCAGAACTTCGAGGGAGGAATTTTACTGGGGAACACGGTGTAGGCGGTTACATTATGCCCTCGGTCTGCCAATTTCGAAAGTAAAGGTTTTACAAAAATATAATGACTATTGTAAGGTATCGGGAAAACAGCCAAAATATCGGATCCGTTCGCGAAATAAAACAGAAAAAATAGCACTGTGGTCACTTGTATCATAGTCTTTGTAATTTTATCTATTTTCATCGTAACACAGTAAACTGAAAACTGACGCGACGATTACTCGTTTAAAATTATCCGTCTAACTTATTAGATACTAGACTTTCTACCCGTCCTTCGGACGGGTATTTTTTTATCAAAATTACAAAAACTCAAAACAATTTTTTTTAATAAACCAGGTTGAATCATAAAATAATCAATTTTCATTAAGAGTATCCCAGTCAAATCAACTTTTTGAATACCCCTCATTAACTAAAAATTCGAGCAATTGTTTTCAATTGAATCCCAGATTGATTTTTTCTGAATACCTCCTCCCATAATTCTTGAAAAATCGCTATAGAATAGAAATACCCTCACGATATCCTCATAATATCCTCACAATTTTTGAAATCATCATAGAGGTATTCTCACAATAACCTCATCATTTTTGAAAATCGCAATAGAACTCAATACCTACACAATTTTCAAAAATTGTCATAAAGTTACTTTCAGAATACCCTCATATACTCACAATTTTTGAAAACTGACATTTAGAAAAGTCACAAAATTTTTTATAAGGGTCGAATCAATATTTTTGAATGTCTCTCCCATTAATTGAAAATTCAATCGATTGTATTTAATTTTAATTTTTTTTGAATAACCCTTCCATTAATTACCTAATTTTTTTAAATTACACAGGTCAATTTTTTTCTTTTGTATGACACCCTCACATTACCTATATATGTAATCAATTATATTCAATTGAATTCATTAGATACATTTTTTAACTTACACAGATTGAATCCATTTTTTTGAATCCCCTCCCATTAATTAAAAATCAGTTGAATAATATTTGTGTGCATTTTTTTTTAAAATTACAAAACGAATAAATTTTTTCAAAATACTCCAGGTGGATTCAACTCTCTTTTTGAATACCCCTCCTTTTTAAATTACAAAACGAATCCATTTTTTTAAAAAATACCCCAGGTGGATTCAACTTTCCTTTTGAATACCCCTCTCATTAATTAACAATTCGATCAATTCATAATTTTCAAACATTGTTTAAATTATAGAAGTTGAATCAGTTTAAAAAATGATAACCCAGGTCAAATCAATTTTTTGAACTCCCCCCTCTCATTTATTAAATTTTTGATCAATTGCATTTAATTTAAACCCCCAGGTCAAATCAATGGGATTTTTTAGATATCCAGATCCACTCGCATTATTTAATAATTCGATGAATTATTAATAAATCGATTATTTTCAAAAATGCCCCAGGTGGAATCACTTCTTTTTTTTTGAATACATCCTCCCATAAATTTACAATTGAAAACAAAATTACCCAGATCGAGAATAAAAAATTAATAAAATATTTTCACCCAATTATTTATTCAATTGTCAAAAATCACAAACATTTAGAATTTTTTCAACTTGGGTGCACAGGTCAAAGTCAAATCAATTTTCTCCAAAAAATACCCCATGCCGAATTTTTTTTTTGAATAATCAGTTTTTGTAATTTTTTTCAAAATGGAAACATTTTTTATCAATGTTTAAAAAATTTTAAAACTAATTAAAAAACGATTTAGCATGGAAAAAAATAGTAAAAAATTCAATAATTAAGTTAATTTATCAATTTAAAAAAAAATTGATTCATTGATCACATTTTAATGTCTAAACCATTGTACACTGTTTTTTAAAAAAAATTTATAATTCATTAATTTTTCAATTAAAAAAAAATTGATTGATTGATCACATTTTTAAAGTTTAAACCGATTTGACACTGTTTTTGTATTTTTTAATTTCACACTTTTAAAAATTTTGAAAACAATTTTAAACAAAAATTGAAAACATTAAAAACACTGATTTTTTTAGGTCAAAGTCCATATTTCTTTTGAAATTTATTCAAAATTTCACTGTGTGTTAATTTTTTTAAATTTTTGTACAACTTTAGTCCCAAAACACAGAAATATGAAAAAACAACTGATTACCTAAGTAATAATTTGTACTGCATACCCAATTCAGCAAATTATTTTTCACCATTTCTTCCCCATGAATTAACAATTCAATAAATTGATATTTTTTTTAAATTCCGGTCCTTTTAATTAAAAATTTTATAAATTATTTTTTTTTTTAAATTACACATATCAAAATTATTTCTAAAATGAAATAATTTTTCAAAAATCATGTAATTAATTCTCAAAATTACATTTTTTCAAAAAATAGTTTGGTATTGAATGGATTTGTTTAGGGATCAGTGTTCAGTCTATTAAAAATGAAAATGTGAATGTTGGAATCAAATGAAAACATCAAAAGTACCAAAAATTTGTTACAATAATTACCTAATGAAAAAAAATTCAAAAAAAGTAAAAAAATTATTCATTTAATTCAGCATTTTTTAAAAAATTTATTGACTTGAATTGTTTCAAATTCGTGTCAATTTTTTTTATTGATTTAATGAAATCAAAACAGAAAAAATCCCTAACCCTTCAGATCAATTTCTAAAAAATCAATAATTAAATTTTAACTTTTAAAAATTGTAAAAAAATTGTAAAAAACTTATTGCTTTCCAACGGATTTGAACCCCATATTCTTGTAACTATTTCGACTACATTTTTATTTATTATCAATGTGCTTGGATATTCCAGATAGTTCCTTAAAAATGTTTAAAGGAAAACAAAACACAGCAGAATTTTTGCAAACGTTGAATTTTTTTCTGAAAAAATTCTCGAAGTAAGAAATACTTAAGTATTTGATTACCATTTTATCCTAATTATTATTCAATGCATGTAATTTTTTTTTTGAAACAACATCTCGAGGGAGATTATTTCTGAATAAAAAAGAAGTACTTAATTTGATTCGGTTTTGGAAATCGACCAAATTAAAGCGATTTGCGAAACCTGCACCGATTTGTAATTGGTTCAGTGATTCCTAAAAATGCTTGGATAAATATTAAATGCACATGAATTTTTCTCTTTACAGAAGAATATCGCTGCATATTTGTCGAGTTAAGAAAAAATTTTTTTGGGAAAAATGGTGAATTTTCACCACTCCACAACTTTCGTTTGAGACTTCTTTGCGTCCATCGTAAATGTTGCTAATTTTTTCTTCGGGTATCCCAAAATGAATATCAGAATTGGAAAAAATCACGATGCAAAAAAAAGATTCAAATAAAACTGGAAAAGGATTAAAAGTTACGGATGAAAAGCTAGCTAAAAGCTTAAAGTCGACCAAATTTAGGCGACAAGCCGAAAGCTGAAAGTTCAAAAGTTTTTCTTACAACTTTATCTTTTAGATTTTAACTTATATTAAAAATTTGAAACCGACAAACCGACAAAAAAATTTTCAACAAGAGAAATTTTTTCTCGATTCTCAGAATATTTCCAACTCTTAATTTCTTTTTCTTTCGATATTTTTCATCTCTAAAAATTTTTCATCTAGAGTTAAATTTTTTAATTCTGGTATTTTTTCTAAAAATTCATGTTTTTTAGCTCTAGAAATTTTTTTTCTAAATTTTAATTGGTGCAGCTCTTGAATTTTTTCTGAAAATTTTTTCTCAAATTATTTTCCAGTTTTAAAATTTTTAGAAACAAAATATTTTGAAAAAAGGGTGGGAAAAAATTTTAAGAAACTCAAGGTGAAAAAATTCGTGAGAATATCAAGTTTTTAAAAATTTCAAAATCAAAGTCCATTGGAATTCTTTTGAAAAAAAACAGGTTTTGAGATTTGTTGGATACTCAAGAAATAGCCTTCTTTGCAATACCGAACAAAATTTGAGAATTGAATCGATTACAAATTGTAATATTTTGCCACCCAAAATTCAAAATTTCGACTTCTCTAGCTTATGCAGATTTTTACTTCTTCTCCACAATCCATGCAGCCATCTCATCCCACGAAAAATTGAAAAAAAAATTAAGAGAAACTACACCAGTAGCAATTTCCAACATTTAAAAAAAAATCAGAATTTTCAATTTCAATGGCGAAAAAATATATTTCAACTGTTGAAACAAAATCACACTGAAAGTTTAAAATTTTGGTCTCTTTTTCGCATTTTCTTCAGGCCTCTTTTACCGGGGGGGGGGGGGGACGAGGAGGAGGGGAGAAAGCATCGGGAAAGAATTCGCGTGATTCAAACACTCCCTGATCCTAAATTTCCAATTTTTTGTCAAATGTACATATCTGCGTTTCGATCAATTTTTCATTCTTTTTTTGCTGGTCTAGCTTTGCAATTATGAAACTACACATTTAATTTAGAAAAACGTTTGAGAATCTAATGAATTTCTATGAAAATTGAGTAAAAATTAACGAGAAAAATGCATAGAATACCACAGAAATATTCCAAAAATAGCATTAACAACTCAAAAAATCACAAATTGATTTAAAATTTATGAAAAAGTTGTTCAATCTTGACGAATAATAAAATGACATGAAAATTCAAAGATAAGACAGAAACTGTTGGGAAATTTCCATCAATAGTTGACATTTGACCTGTTCTAATAGAAACTGGAATGTTTTTCATAAAAATGGCCGAATATTAAGCTTCCTCAGAGATAAAAAGTTGGCTTAATGAGTTATAGGAGGAGAAAAACATCAAAAATTCCTGTCTTGAACAGAACTTTTCTGATGATTTTCGAGTATTTTGCGAAAAATGTGAAAAATAGAAAAAAGGATCAAATATGCTCAAAATATGTCGAAAATGGGTAAAATCACCATAAATATGTAAATTTATGTTTTTATGAAAAATCTGCAAAAATCTGCTCAAAAATTAGGCTCATTTTAATCGAAATTTTATGATTCGTAAAGATATTGTAAATATTCTTACCCGGCAATCAACCGAAAAAAGAAATGAAAAACCATAAAAATCCCATCTTTACTCATAATCATTTCTCAAGGTAGTTATAAGTCTATAGGTACCATACGTACTAAGTGTACCAAGTATTGAGCATGAAAGATTTTTAAAAAATTGGCAAATGATACGTACGTAAAAATTTACGAATAAATACATAATTATCTTGTTAAATTTTAATGTATCATTTGCATTTTGGTGTGTGAATCTCATGAAATTCACACACCAAAAAAAAAAAAAAAAAAAAACAGAAAAAGTCAAGACCTTGAAAAATTCGAGTAGTAGGTATGCAAAAAACGTCATTATGTAGGTATTAGAAAAAAAACTCATCCAAATGCACTTAGAGATCCGGATGGTCTGAACGATTATGCTTCAATTTTTTTTTCAAAACTAGAACTATTTCGAGTTTATCCTTTTTTATTAATTCACTCCTTGAAACTTCAAGAACGAGGTAGCATAAAATATATTTTCTCAAGGAGGGGACAAAATATTCAGATAGGAAAGACTGCGAGGGGGCGATGGCAGAAAATTCATAAAAGGTATCGATCGCAGATTAGTCTGTCATTGAGTAAAATTTTCTTTTGAAATCGAAATCAATGAGTCATTACTTCATTCAATAATAAATTGTTTCGAGAATTATTGAAAATGACTTACTCATTCGTACTTCTTATTCTAACGATGAAAATTCGTAACTCACCTGAAACAAAACAAAAAAAACAACATAAATTAGTTCAATGCAATGCAATTTCATTTATTGTAAGACTTGAACGAAATTTTTTCAATGAATCATGCTGGAAAAATAAAAAGAATCGTTTTTGAACATTTTTAGAAGACATTTTCGACCGATTATAAGTAGTTTTTATTGTAAAATGTTTCAAAATTTTTTTCGTTAAAAATTTTTCAATGCTAGGTACAATTTTTCATTTTTTTCAATATTGAAATTTCTATACAAAACTCAAAATTTTTCTAAAAATCTTTTCCAACTGTGAAACTTTTTCTCTACAACAATATAAAGTTTGAAAAAATTAAGAAAATCACTTTGTAGTTGAAAACGATTTTTTAGAAAAATTTTGAGAACGAAAAATTTTTAAAGTTGTAAACAATTTATGCAGAGAAAAAATTGCAGAGCTAGATCAATTTTTGAGAAGAGTTTAGGAGTTGAAAATATTTGTTGAAAAAAATGTTGAAAAAAGAATTAAATGTTTGAATGAAAAAGAAGAAGAAACCAGGACTTCTTGACATTTCTGACAAGATGGCAGGAGAAAAGCAAGACATCATGATGCTGAATCTACCAGCAAAAATTTAGATGAAAGCAAGACTAGCAGTACTGTTGGACACCTTGAACTTTTTTATCTCAATCGAATTTTTAAAAATTCATGAAAAACCTTGAGACACATACTCAGTTGAAGATTTTGATTTCATTTTTTCCTTTACTTTCTTAATAAATTTTCCGGCCCACCCTAATTCACATCATTCCTACTCAGCTGCCTAGTTCAACTGCTATCGAAGTCTCGACTCTCGATTTAACTTGATCGGAGACGAACTGGAGTTGGCTTTGGCTAATGAACTAAAAATAAAAAAAAAATCGACTAAAATATGTAGAATCTGGTGGGATATTTTCAGTTTTAAAAAAGTTCCCCTATTCTAATTTAAAAAATATATATTTCCAAGAAGTTTGTAACCCACTCCCTTCACTCCCTCGATCGAATTAGTCCAAAGTTGACTTCATCTCATTCGACGTAAAAAAAAAAAAACTCCGCAAATGAATTTTTCAGGTACCAACCTCAGGCAATTCTTTAGCCTTGCCAATATTCATCCCACCAACTTGAATTAAATTAGAAGGCATTTCGATTGAACGCTGATACGGAGGCTGGGTATTGACAAACGTCATACTGGTATTCCTCACGATCTCAGCCAAGGGAGGAATATCTCCAAAAACCTCTCTGTCCACCTTCTCCGACGGCACAGTCATATAACGTTGCCCTATACTCATCCACAACATGTACACATACGTATTATACACTCTCTCCCGAAACGTCATCTTGGGAGGCACTCTGCTCAGATAATTAGGTACAAAGGCCGGATGACAGGTGGCTCCGGTCAAATACGCGAACCAGGGAAAAATCATATTGGGAAAAATATTAATCAAAGGTATTTGAAACTTGTACGCGAACCCGGAATACCACTCATTATGCAACATATCAGTCAACAGTAAATCGAACTGTCGCAACGAATTGAGCAATTCAGCCAAAGCTGGGCACCGAAGCACTTCGATAGATTTCGGAGTTAACCTTCCGAAATCTATTATTTCTTCGATGACCGAAGACGGACGGACGGCGGGGTCGAGTTGTGCCGAAGGCGATTTCGGCATACAACTTTTGATATCGATTTCGCGATACTTCGTTGGAGGAATTTTATCAGGAAACACCGCACCGTATAAACAGTCAAATTGTGTCCTAGGTCTGCCAACTTGGAAAGTAAAGGTTTAACAAATATGTCATGACTGTTATAAGGTAATGGAAAAAAGGCCAAAATATCAGATCCGTTCGCGAAACACAATAAACACAATAACGTCAATGCACGATTCATTTTCGAATTTTTGTACACAGCTTCTTATTTATTTTTAAATCGCAGGTATACACGACCGAACATCGCTTTATGACTGAATGCATTTATTCATTTGTCAAATGTATAATTATTTTCGTCTCGAAACAGATTATTTCGTTTTTTTAATTTGCCTCGTGTTAAACTCATAAAAATTTTCAATTAACACTGCACTGGGGGAAATATCGAGTAAAATAAACTTGCCAAATCCCGGGTACCTACACGATAAAAAAAATAATACCTTCGCTGATGTATCTACCTGCAATACCTGCATACATAATCAATTTTTCATCAACCTTCGACATCGACAGAAGAAGCCAGACAGTTAAAAATCAACTCAAGGATAATTAAAACGTAACATAGTGATATGCAGTTTCATCACACGTTCTTCTGTATCAGGGAAATGTATGTACTAGTTGGGAATTTCAATAAAATGTACGATTTGTTTTAGAAACGAGAACCATTATCGTCAAAAAAAATTCAAAAGTAGGTAAATTTTATAAATTGGCTCGCTAATGTGCGCAGTAAAGGTATAATTTGATAAAATGAACTTTTGTACCTCTGACTCTGGAAAAAAATAAGTCCATGCTGATTTCAATTTCGTTGTGTTCACGAGCTACTTATGAAACTGAGGCAAAATGAGATGACGTTTTCAAAAGTTGAAAAACTTTCCTAGAAAAAATGAAAAAATTACATAAGTTTTTCTTGATGAGAGCAAAAGCTTTTAAATCATGGATAGGTATATGTTTTAAGATGACTTTTTATTAAAATGTCAGATATTGACATTTTTCTAGTTATGAATTTTATTCGTCAAAAAATCAGATATTTCACCCTTTTTTTTTTACTTTTTGTAATTCAATATTAATTTATAATCAAAAATAACAAGTCTAGCAAATATCATCAGGTTAGCGATCGTCCGAAATTTTTTCAAACTGTTTCAAGTCTTACAAAATGTCATTGTGTCAGCAGGGTAGAAAATCTGGTGGGTAAAATTTGTGTAGAAAATTTTTTTATTATGTTAGTGCGTTTCTTTAAGTCTGATAAAATGCCATTATTTCGGTTCAATAATTTTTTTTTCAAGTTTTCGAAACTGTAACAGAAAGTCATGTTATATATTTGTCGACAGTTTTTCAGAATTTAAAAGTCCAATAAAAAATCGTTAACTATATTGATTGGTCGAAATTTTTCCGTTTCCAAATTTTTGACAAAATATCGAAAAGTACCAAAAAATGCCAAAATTTAGTTTAAAAAATTAGGCCTCACTTTTCATAGATTGACTTAAAAAGCAATATTTAGCAACCACTAGCATTCAATTCAACACTGAAATTTTTTGATTTTAAACTATACTTTCGGAAATTTTCATAAATCAAAAAATCTATTATCCTTCCCTCCACTCCTCGCTCAAAATTGAAAATCCAAAAAACGAATCAGTTTTCAAAAGCTGAGTAAATAAGAGAAAAAAATACCGGGTGCCCGGAAAATTCTGGCTCTCCCTGGGAATTTTGCGTATATAAAAATTGTGGGTTGGCAACATGCATACATGATAAATATTATAAATTAAATATAATGAAGTAAATTGCGCTTTAAAATATTAGTGAGGCGTTGCGTTGTACGATAAGGGACCCTGTGGTGAAAAAAAATCGGGCATGTTTGCCTAATTTGCCTAGAAAACATATTTTCACGAATCATGCAAAATCTGACATTCGATTTTTTTTCCACCACAAGGTCCCTTCTCGCACAACGCCTCACATTACGTTCGTTCTTAGTTTTCAATATGAACATTATTACCTTAGACCATGGTCTAAGATTATTACATCAATCAGAACTGCCAACCTACGATTTTTAACTACAAAAATCCCAAGGGGAGCAAGAAGTTTTCGGGCATCCGGCATTTCCCAAAAGAGAAATAATTGACGTTTTATTTAAAGCAGAAATCAACAATCTACGTTTACTACTCGATTTTTAATTAATTTTCGATACAGAAAACCCCGCTTCTGTGATTTTTCTGCTTCATTCCAGGAAATTTATCAACCCCTGGAATACTAAAAAAATTAAAAATCTATTACACGAAAAAAGAATTACATGGTGTAAAAATTGAATTTCTCGACTTTTTGAAAATTTTAATTTTTCCCGTTCAGCCCTCCTTTCCTGTTAAATTTTTCATAATACATTTTGTATATTTTTCTAAAAAAATTAATAGAGTGGGTCCCTAGATTCCGGACGGGTATCATAGCGAAATTTTTGAAGAAAAAAGTTACTTTCAATAAATTTTTTGAGCAAAAAGTGACCAAAAAGTAACCAAAAGTAACCAAAAATTCAATTTATTTCGAGGGGAATTTTTTTTACAGCTTTCTGAGGGGGGGCAATTTTTTTGTAATTTTCTGCAAAAATTTCAAAGATAAATCAACTGAAAAGACGTGAATTATTTCATTTATTAAATTCCTTCGTCAAAACAACAAACAAACAAGCAAAAATCTATTTTTTTATTTTTTTATTGAAGAATTTTGAAAAATAGCAATTTCTACGTGAAAATTTGAATTTTCGCCTGGAATTACGAAGAAAAAGTGACTTTTGATGAGAAAAAAGTAACCAAAGTGACCTTTTAGACGTGAAAAGTAACCAAAAGTGACTGAAGTCGAAAAAAGTGACCCGCTATGATGCCTGTAATGCTCTAATGCGTGAATTTACTGACCCCTTCCATGGCTTACCCGTCCCTGAATTTTAAAAATTTTTGGTTTTGGTCACCTAAATAGGAAAATTATCGCAGGAATTGAATTCTACGACCTAAAAAACATACATTTTGATACATCACATGTCCTAATAGGTGAATTTACTGACTCCCTCTATGCCTTACCCTTCTCTAAATTTTGAATTTTTTTTTGAATTTTGAATTTAGGAAGTCATCACTGCTGTCGAACATTCCTTAGAACCATTTGAAATTTTTTTAAAACCAAATTAGATTTTTATGCCAATTCAACACAAAAATTGTAAATTCTTAATATTTTCTCTCTCTTTGACTCAGTCTGCCGGAGCTAAGGCAGCACTTGGGCGTCGGCGAACCTATACTATATTCGGTGTCAGCACGAAAAAATTCTATAATATGGAACCATTTAAACACATTAGTATTTTCTGGTGAAAGTTCATAAAAATTATGAACTTTTGAGCTTTTGTTGAACTTGAAAGCGGACTAGTAGACTGGAAGTTTTCAAAATAGAAATACATATATTAACTTTTGGGACCGGTCCCATTAGTTATTTCAGGTCATTGCAATATAGGTTCAGTTTTCATATGTAATGTACCATGATAATATGTGCAAAGTTTTCCAAAATGGCTCTGAAAAAAAAACGCCAGCGTTGGTGACCCAAAACCCAACCTAAGTTAACTTCAATTTCGTAACTTTTCGGGGAGAGGGGAAGACCGAGGTTTTCAGCAGATGCAGGCATGCCACACAGATTTTGGGGAAAAATAGTGACTTTAGTGACTTTTTATGAGGCAAAAAGTGACCTATTTTTCGAAAAAAGTGACCAATTTTTTAGGGTTTTTTTTCATAAATAAATACATCCCCCCCCCCCCAAAAAAAAAAAAAAATCGTAACTCAAACTGTATTTCTCTCTGCAATAGTGCTGAAAATACTTTTTTTTCTGAATAATTTTTTCATCAAGGGTAAGGGTGCCATATTTCGACCACTTTTTTTCAAACTTCCACCAATCAAAGACTTATCATAGATCCTTCCTCCACCACCCCCTAAAATTCTGAGCCGATACGATCATTTTTTGTGATTTTTTTTCTGAGGGAATTCAAAAATTGATCATCGAAATTTTGGGTTCCTAATTTCGACCACCAGCCCCCCTCCCCTTTGAGATGAGGGGTCGTTTGTACATTTTTCTTATTCTACTTAGCAATTAAGATGTAAAAAAACCGCTCCTAAAAGTCGATTTACCCGATTATTAGTAATTATTTGAGGTGATGGAAAATTTTCAAAATTGATTTTTTTCTGAAGGCCCTAGCTCCTCCCCATGACATCTTAAGAGAAAATGTTAAATGACAAAATTGTTCGTTTTTTAATGCTCTACAACTTTTGTTTCAACTATTTTTTCATTAGTGCGTAATTTCGAAAATTATCGACGAAAAAACAAAATTTGAACTCCCTTACTCCCCAAAAGGAGGACTAAATTATGCACCAAATTTAGGGAAGTTCAGGAACCTTAAAATACATACCCTACTACGAAACTTCTCCTTTCTGCTAATTTTTTTGGGTCAAAACCTAAAATGACTGTACTACCATGCTATTTCGTTTTTTCCAATTTTCTCCGCTAGTTTTGCCTGTAGGGTTGTCATTTTGGTCTCAAATTGTTTATCTGTGAAAAAGGAGCATGAAAAATTTTTTTCCCGGTGGATTGCGTCTATAGCGGCCGAAATCGGCCGGTGGTCGAAATTAGGAAGCGGTCGAGATTAGGGCATTTTACCCTTAATAAATCTTTAATTGAAGCTACGAGTTTAAAAATATGCTTCAAATAACAGAAAAAAAGAATAATCTTTTTTTATAATAGTACATTTATAATTAATAGGGCTGAGATTTTTATGATATCGCATATTTGATAGCGTGATAGTAGATACCGCATACCATGGTTTCTTTTGCGATTCATGCATTTCTACGCCGAATTATGCAATTTGATATCGCATATTTTTGCTTATTTCGACGTAATTGCTTGAAAATGCTTATTTTAGCCAAAAAAAAGGCCCTTAAACCGCTTATTTAACGCTTATTTCGACCGTTCTCGCATATTTGAAAAAAAATCACTAAAAAACAGCATAAAAGTTGAAATTTTGAGCTTAAAAAAAATCAACTCTTCAAAATTAAAAAAAAAATTCAAGATTTTGTCTGTGACTTGTCGAACGAGTTTTCGATTTGTAGTCACATCGTTTTCACGAAAATTTTAAAATAAAAAGTTCGATGTTTTTTCTTCTCATAATTCATAATTTTATAAAAGTTCGATTTTTTTTCTTCTCATAATTCATAATTTTATAAAAGTTCGATGATTTTCTCACTTTACTTCTTTCCTTATTCTAATTTAGTAATTTTGAAAGCATTTCCGCATTCAGATTAAAAATACCTACATTTTGATATGCTGCATGGTGGGGTTTGATAGCGCATATAAATGCTTTTTTAGGCTATTTTAATCGCTTTTTATAAGCGCTTATAATCGATTTGATAACGCATAAAAATCTCAGCCCTAATAATTAATATAACTTCCGTCTAAAATAAGTTTTTACTGAAAAAAATCGTAATATTCTACATCTAAAAATTACGAGTTCTAAAAAATAAACTATAGTATTTTTTTTAATTTTATGCAAGAGCGGAAGGCCATTTGAATGAAAAAAGTGACTTCAGAGTGAAAAAACGGACTAATAGTGACTTTAGGCCAAAAAAGGGACTTTTAGTGACCAACCCTGAAAATAGGGGACAAGTCACTAAAAAAGGTGACTCTGTGGCATGCCTGCAGATGGCACTACTCAAAAGTGGCGAATACCGCGGTGTTTTTTTCGAAAATGACTCTACTTTGAGATCTCCTAGCTCCGTCCTTCGGGTTGATGGGCTCAAAATTTTCTCGGGATTTCTCTCACTCAAAATTGATCACTTTTTTTTATCCTCCCTAAACCCTAATCTATACATGCCTACTTCATTGATATTTTTCAAATGATCCAAATTTCAATATATTTTCATTTATTTCGATTCATTGATCAAATTAACAAAATTGAAAGCCACAATAGCCCATCTTTGTTTTCAACTCATCTTATACACTTGAGCAACCAAAAAAAAAGAAAAAAACTGAAAAAATCATTACCAACCTCAGGTAACTTCCTAGCCTCTCCAATATTCATACCGGCAACCTGGACGAAATTCGAAGGCACCGAAAAGGTCACTTGAAAAGGAGGCTGCGAGTTGACCAAAGCCATACTCGTATTCTTCACGATCTCAGCCAAAGGAGGCATACCTGGGCCAAAAACCTCCTTGGCCACTTTCTCGGATGGTACAGTCGTATAATAATATCCAATCGTCATCGACACAACGTACACATACGTATTATACATTCTCTCCCAAAAATTCATCTTGAGAGGCCCTCTGCTGAGATAATTAGGAATTATCGCAGGATGGCATGAGACACCGAGACTATACGCGAACCAGGGAAACACCATATTCGGATAAATATTAATCATGGGCACTGAGAACTTATACGCGAGCCCGGTATACCATTCGTTGTGCATGAGATCAGTCAGTAGCAAATCGAACCGTCTCGTCGAGTTGATCAAATCGACCAAAAGAGGACACTCGAGAATTTGTGACGATTTCGGGATCACGTTTTCGAAATCCATTACCAGCGCGAGTATCGAAGGTGTGCCGAAGGACAGATCAATCAGGGCTGGAGGTGGAGACCGCATACAACTTTTGATATCGATTTCGAGGTATTTTTTATTCTTGGACGGAATTTTATCGGGAAACATCGTATAAACGGTTAAGTTATGTCCTCGATCGGCTAATTTGGCCAGAAGAGGTTTCACAAAAACGTAGTGGCTGGTGAACGGTTGCGGGAAGAAGCCCAAAATATCGGATCCGTTCGCGAAACAAAAACACAAAAATAATAACACCGGTATAGGCTTCATATTCGAACACTTATCGTATACGTATTATAACAATGTAACTGTCAGAATATTGAATGATTACAATTATTTAGTAAATTCGAATGGGTATAAATAGGCAGTGGAACCCCCTCTATACACCTCATCCATTAGGTACGACTTGCTTATCAAAAAAAGATACGTGTAGAAGGCTAAAGGTGTACAAATACCAACACGTGTTCCTTTATTTTCAATTAAATCAACACAATTAGGAATTGAATACGGAGATATTTTGCTGCTTGAAAATAAATAATTTCGACGCGCAATTCGTGATAATTAATTAATATTTAAAACAAAACCAAAACATTTGAAATGATTAATTGATAATGAGCGAATGACGGAAAATTCAAATCTTTTTTTCATTAAACGCAGTGTTGTGAGAACTGAATTATTTGGTTTCCGTTCGGTTCTGTTCCGAAAGAAAACTTTGTTCTCTGTTTTGGTTTTTGGGTTTTGTTCTTGATATTTTTGTTTCAGTTCTGTTTCTGTAGTCTACAGTCCAACTGGCAAAAAGTGCTCTAGAAATCGAAATTAGCTTTTTTTTTGTGGGTCAAAAAAATCAGTTGGCTTTTTATGTGTATGGGTCCCACAGTTCCGAAAAAGTGTATTTTGGATTTTTTCACTTGCACAATGGAAAGCTGGAGCCTAAAAACCCTGTTTTTCTCATTTTTAAAATTTGACCCGGGCCAAAAAAATTGTTTACAGTGTGGTAGCGGACACTCCCCTCACTCCAAATATATGTCAAATTCCTTGGGTTACTTGCACAATGGGATGTCAGCGCCCCTAATGTCCGATTTTTCATGAAATTCGGCCATTTTTGCCTCAATAATGGCTCCGAAGGCGTCATATGATCTGCGGGCCAAAAAAAACCAGCTCAACACATACATGGATTCATTCCACATCCATTAAGTCGATGTTTATGGAAAACGGTTCGCACAAATGGGTGTGGTGAATTTTCAAAGTTGAAAAACACATAATTTTTGCCTTTTTTCGCCAGAACTAACTTATGCAAAAAAAATCGGAAACACGGATTGAGACCTATCAAAATGGGTTGAAATTTCACGAGCAGCACAAAGATATTGGTGGAAATGTAATTTGAGCATTTTTGACCCTCAAAATCAGGTCAATTTTCAAGTATTTTCCAAAGACTGACGTGTGATCTATGAAAATGGGATAAAATTTCACCAAAAACTTGGAAATGTTGACGAAATTTTTTTTGAGCAATTTTTGAGAATTTTGAACACAGGTCAATTTTTGAGTATTTTCAAATAATTGACGCGTGACCTATGAAAATGGGGTAAAATTTCACGAGCAGCAAAATGTAATCTGAGTACTGTAGAGCGAATTTGAGCATTTTTGAGCCCCGTTTCTTTCATTTTTTATGTTTCATTATTATACTCTAATTACAAATTTTATACTTGAAATCACTGACAAACATTTTTGGTTCACATTCTTAAATTTTGATAAAATTCCATCTCAAATTCAAAGGTAACAATTTCTGAAAAATAGTCACAAATTGTTATGCATTTAAAAATTACGAAAGTTGTTTACCAAAATTTGGGTTAAAATTTTTGGTTTTGTAGCGAAATTCTACCACACATGGGTCAATGCCAATGTTTCTGGAGACTCAAAAATTTGACTGGGCTCAAAATTCTCAAAAATTGATTAAACCAAATTTTGGTTCACATATTTGAATTTTTGGCAAAATTTTACCCCATTTTCATAGATTACACGTCAATATTTAAAAAAACGCAAAAATTGACCTGTGCTCTCAAAATTCTCAAAAATTTTAGTCAACATTTCCAAGTTTTTGGTGAAATTCTAACCCCATTTTTATAGGTCACACGTCAGTCTTTGGGAAACACTTGAAAATTTACCTGATTTTAGAGCTCAAAAATGCTCAAAACGCTTAAAAATTTCTCAGATTACATTTCCATTAATATATTTGTGCTACTCGTGAAATTTTAACTCGTTTTGATAGATCACAATCCGTGTTTCAGATTTTTTTTGGATAAGTTAGTTCTGGTGAAAAAGGGCGAAAATGATGCGTTTTTCAACTTTGAAAATTCACCACTACCACTGGTGCGAACCGTTTTCCATAAACTTCGGCTTAATGGATGTGAAATGAATGGTTTTTTTTTTTGGCCCGCAGACCATATTTATGACGCCTACGGAGCCATTATTGAGCCAAAAATGGCCGAATTTCATGAAAAATTGCACGTTAGGGGCGTTGACACCCAATTGTGCGAGTAACCCAAGGAATTTGACATATATTTGGAGTGGGGGGAGTGTCCGCTACCACACGTAAAAAATTTTTTGGCCCGGGTCAAATTTAAAAAATGGGGGAAAACGGGGGGTTTTAGGCTCCAGATCCCCATTGTGCAAGTGAAAAAATCCAAAATACACTTTTTCGGAACTGTGGAACCAATACACATAAAAATCCAACTGGTTTTTTTTACCCGCAAAAAAGCACGCTCAATGAACACTTTTTGCCACTTGGACTATAGACTACCTACTGTTCTTCTCATGTTTTTGTTTTGGGTTATGTTCCCGAACCGTTCTTTTCGGTTTTTTGTGTTTTTAAAGGTGTTTTTTTTGCTAGTTAATCTTTATTAAATTTCATTCAATGAAAAATCAAAATCAAATCTTCACTTTACCCTTCAAAAAATTTAATTAAATTGAATTGAAACGGAAATAAGAACAAAAAAGAACAGAAAAGAACAGATTTTTTTATTTTTCGTTCCAATTTTGTTTCTAGTTTTTCTACATTTCAATTTTTCGTTCTGGTTTGGATCTCAAAGAACACAATTTTTTGTTCCGTTTTTTCATTTTTAGGTTTCAGTTCTTTATTTGATTTGTTCATCCTAAAAATAGCGGTAATTTCGTTCTTGGTTCCCGCTCCCGTTTCCGTTCTTTTTAGTTCTCATAATGTAAGAGGGATATGGCCCTGCAAGTACCCATTTACGATATGTGTACACACGACTCGCGACTCATACCTGAGTCGCGATCCTTTTAATGGCGTGGTGGTGGCTAGCCTGCATACCTGAGCTGATGCTGTGCTCTCGTCCGTTTCGCGAACGCGACGCAGCATCAGTCTCTAAAAGTCGCTCCTTTCGTGAATCCGTCTTCTAGTTTCTCAAAGGCGTACGCATGCTCTCCAATCAGCTAGGGTTGGATACAGAGACCTGCGTCCCAGGTGCGGTGCCGCGTGAATTTAGAGAATATGTCGGATGTGTATTCTCTCTACTTCTCCTCCCGCTCTACCAATTAAGTTTAAATTCGGTAATAAGACTACTTATAATTACCCAAATTATATGTACGTCTTATTCGGTTCAGAATAAATCAATTATCAAGTGTGTGTCGTTTGTTGTATCGCCCTCGAGTGGCAATTCGTGCTCGCGGTTCGAACCCTTCGATATTTTGTATAAAGTGCTCCGCGTCTCACCTACCATCGAGACGCGCAGGCACAGTGATCTGGGACTGGGGGCCTTGAGTCGCGACAAGGCTGAGGATTTACCTCCTAGTACCCGAGGCGAGGGACTTAGCCTGGCGGATACGCGTTGTATCTTCCCTATCACAATAACACTGATTAAATGTGAAAGAATCGTTCGTGAACGAATTCATTAAATAAATAAAGATCATTCGCGAACAATTTCCTCGAAGATGAGCGAATCGTTCGTGAACGATTTCATAAAAAAGACGAATCATTTGCGAACGATACGAATGGCAACGGATTTCCTCATGGACGAGAAAATGAATCATTCGTGAACGATTTTCTAAGCAATAAATCGTTCGTACCCAATTTACTTGAAAATGAATCGTTTGAGAACGATATTTTCGATTTTTCAAAATACGCGACAAATATGCAAGATGGAACACTAACCTCGGTTAACTTTCCAACCGGACCGATATTCATCCCACCAACTTGGATCAAATTAGGGGGTACAGGATGGGAGACCTGATACGGAGGATACGCAAGGATAAAAGTCATACTAGTATTTTTCACAATCTCCGCCAATGCTGGAATATCATCACCGAAAACTTCTTTGGCCAATTTCTCTGATGGTATAGTCGTATAGAATCGTCCCACAGTCATCCAAACCACATAGATATAAGTATTATACAATCTCTCCATGAAGCTCATTTCATAATGAAATCCGCTAATAACCGAAGGTATGTAACCCGGATGAGAAATAGCTCCAATGCTATCAGCAAAAAAAGGGACCAGCATATTTGGGAACACATTTATCATAGGTACTTTGAATTTATACGCGAACCCAACATACCAATCGTGGTGTACCACATCTGTTAAAAACAAATCGTATCGGGTCGTCGAATTGAAAATTTCCAATAGATTTGGGTTCTGGAATATTTCCTGGGATGATTTTGGTATAAGTGAGTACCACATATTCAATAAAGTGAATACCGTGTTGGATTCTTGAACTACCCGATCAAGCGACACGTTCAGTACCGATGGTAAGAATCTACCGATATTGATTTCGCGATAATTTTTATACGGAGTATCGCCAGGAAAAAATGTACATATTGTTAAATTATGTCCTCGGTTGGCCAATTTCTCCAACAATGGTTTAACAAATCTGTAATGACTTTTAACTGGTAGAGGGAAATAGCCCAAAATATTAGATGCATTCCCCGTACCACACCAACACATTAAAATACAAACTAAGGCGAATTTCATGACTGAATTTAAATTTCACATCGGAAACGAAACGCGCATACTAACTGAAGATGTTTAGAAAACGCATAGCAGGATTGTTGGCTAAAATAAACTTTTCCAACTCAATCACAGATATGATATCAAAGCCATATCAACTTATTTGCCAGCAAATATATACTTTAGATAGAGGTATTTATACAGTATGACACAGAAGTCTCGTTCACTTGAAACACTCCTCAATATCTCAGAATCTGAAGAGAAATACCAAGACGGTTCAGAGAACATTGAAGATCGATAATCAAATTTCTAGTTCTACCTATAGGGTGTCTGCAAATTGAGAAACCGGTTTGGGTCAAACAATATGGAGTTGTTTTTTTATATTGAAATAAAGTCTACACACTGGCACGATCGAAATATGTGGTACATTTTTTTGAAACCTGTTCAGCAGTTTCGAACCAGTTGTCAATAATATCCAAAAAAGCGGAGATATGAAAAATAGTTTGAAACAAAAGTTGTAGAGAATTAAAAAACAATCACTTTTTGTTCTATAACTTCTTTTTCCATTTTGCAAAGGAAAGAAGTTAAGGTACAAATGACTGAAGTATAATTTTCTCTTTTTGAAGCCATAACTCTTCTCCATTGCTTGATGAAAAAAAATTACAGAACGTGAAATGTTTAGTTTTCAATTCTCTACAACTTTTATTTCAAACTTTTTTTGATATCTCCACTTGTTGATGATTGGTTATCGACTTGGAAAAAAAACACCCAAGAAAATTGAAAAAAATTCGGATCATCTTGCACTGGTTTCAAAAAAAAAAGTTTGAAATAAAAGTTGTAGAGAATTAAAAACTGAACAGTCATTTTATGTTCTGCAACTTTTTCCCCATCTAGCAATGGAGAAGGTTATGGCTTAAAAAAGAGGAAATTATGATCGAGTCCTTTGTACCATAACTTCGTTCTATTGCAAGATGGAAAAAAAGTTGCAGAACGTAAAATATTCAGTTTTTAATTCTCTACAACTTTTATTTCGAACTTTTTTTGATATATCCACTTTTCAATAACCGGTTATCGACTCGCAAAAGAAAAAATTACACCAACCTTTTGTACAACTTCTTTCCATTGCACGATGGAAAAAAATTCATGAAACAACAAATTATTGTTTTTTAATTCTCTACAACTTTTGTTTCAAACTTTTTTTCATATCTCCGTTTTTTTTCGGTTTTATTGACAACCGGTTCGAAACTGCTGAACCGGTTTCAAAAAAACATACCACATTTTAATCGTGTCAGTGTGTAAACTTTATTTCAATAAAAAAAACCGCATCCCAATTTTTTGACACCAACCGGTTTCTCATTTTGTGGACACCCTATGGGAAGGACTAGAAGTTTGATTATCGATCTTCAATGTACTCGTCGCCAGGAATACATTGCCGTTTGAATGGCTTTGCGTTTTGGTATATCTTTTCAGTTCTGAGAACTGAGATATTGAGGAGTGTTTCAAGTGGACAAGACTTCTGTGTCATACTGTAATTATAGAGAGACTTATTTCAAGTAATCTACTACTTGAAATTGAGTGAAGGGAAATAATAGAAAGTTTCCATATTCGTTGAATAATTTTATATCAATTTTATCAATTTTTGAAACTATTTACCCTGAAAGAGCCCTTTCATTCGCAAAACTACTATAGAAACACCAAAAATGCGAAAAAAATATGTACCATTGATCTACTAAAACAGGGTGTCTACCAGTTTTTAAAAATCAAATTTCGCGACTTTTTCGAGACCTTTTTTTAAGGTATCTAGTATCTATTTCGTAAGGATATGGTTTTCACCAATTTTGGTGATTTTTTTTTCAAAAATACCTATTACATTTTGGCTTGAAACATTTTTTATTTTTAAAATTTGCCAAAAATTGACCATTTTTAAAAATTATAAAAACCCTACTCTCAGAAATTGAAAAATTAAAAAAAATGTTGAATAACTTTCCTTGGATGGCGACCAACTCATATTCAACCAAACACTGATATTTTTTCAATTTTAAACAAAGGTTCCGGAAATTATCATGAATCAGAAAATCACTTTTTCCGCTCTGCACTTTTCCCAAAATTGAAATTCCAAAAACGTATCGCTAGGGCAAACTGAGGAAGGTTTTGGAAGTTGGAATGCCATTTTCAAGAATTAAAAAACTCAACTCTTAAAAAAATTGAACAATCACAGGCATCAAACAGAAATTTTGAAAAAAATTGTGACTTTAGTGACACTGCATGACTTTTTTTTGAACATTTCTTAGTAAATATTAATTTTTTCGATATTTATTTTTTTGAGCGATAATAAGTACAAAAAATGAGAATGAATTGTGAAATATGATCAGGCATGCCACGCAGATTTTGGGGAAAAATAGTGACTTTAGTGACTTTTTACGAGGCAAAAAGTGACCTATTTTTCGAAAAAAGTGACCAATTTTTCATTTTTTTTCATAAATAAATACACCCTCTCCAAAAAAAAAAAATCATAACTCAAACTGTATTTCTCTCTGCAATAGTGCTGAAAATACTTTTTTTCTGAAACATTTTTCATCAAGGGTAAGGGTGCCATATTTTGACCACTTTTTTCAAACTTCCACCAATGCAAAGACTTTGGAGTAAAAACGTCAGTAAATGGCTTAAAAAAATACTTGATCCTTCCCTCCACCACCCCATAAAATTCTAAGCCGATATGATCATTTTTTGTGATTTTTTTTCTGAGGAAAATTCAAAAAAAATTGATTATCGAAATTTGGGTTCCTAATTTCGACCGCCAGCCCCCCCCCCTATTGAGATGAGGTGCGGTTGTAACATTTTTCTTTATTCTACCTTATGTAATGGGATGCGAAAAAAAAAACGCTCCTAAAACTCGATTAACCCATTATTGGTAATTATTTTGAAGGTAATGGAAAATTTTTTAAATTTGATTTTTTCTGAAGGGCCCTATCTAGCTCCTCCTCATGACACCTGAGAGAAATGGTAAATGACAAAATTGTTCGTTTTTTAATGCTCTACAACTTTTGTTTTTCAACTATTTTTTTTTATTAGTGCGTAATTTTGAAGTTTATCGACGAACGAAAACAAAATTTTTGAACTACCTTACTCCCCAAAAGGAGGACTAAATTATGCACCAATTTTGGGGAAGTTTTCAGGAATCTTAAATACATACCCTCCTACGAAACTTCCCCCCTTTCTGCTAATTTTTTGGATCAAAACCTAAAATGACTGTACTACTATGGGGCTATTTCGTTTTTTTTCAATTTTCCCTCCGCTAGTTTTGCCTTTAGGGTTGTCATTTTGTCTCAAATTGTTTTATCTGTGAAAAGGCAGCATGAAAAATTTTTTCCCCCGTAGTTGCGTCTATAGCGCCCGAATCGGCCCGTGGTCGAAATTAGAAAGCGGTGTCGAGATTAGGGCATTTTACCCTTAATAAATCTTTTTTGAAAACCACGGTTTTAAAAATATGCTTCAAATAACTGAAAAAAGAATATCCTTTTTTTATAAATAATTTTTACTGACAAAAATCGTAATAATTCTGCATCTAAAAAATAACGATTCTAAAAAAAAAACTAGTATTTTTTTAAATTTTATGCAAGAGCGGAAGGCCGTTTGAATGAAAAAAGTGACTTTAGAGTGAAAAAACGGACTAATAGTGACTTTTGGCCAAAAAAAGGACTTTTAGTGACCAACCCTGAAAATAGGGGACAAGTCACTAAAAAAGGTGACTCCGTGGCATACCTGTATGATGTATTGGGATGTTCATTACATGGCTGAAGTGAAATTTTATCAATATTTTTTATTTATTGCTGATTGACCACAATTTTTTCAACTTTGGTCACATGTGTGAGCATATATTACCACTTATGCAGTGAAGGGTCAAGAGTTCTGGAATAAGTTTTAAGTAACTAAAAAAAAATTATTTTTTTTGGACCAATTTTTCAGCATGTAGGTACCATGATTATATGTGCAAAGTTTTCCAAAGTAGACTCTGAAAAAAAGAAGGCTTGCGTTGGTGGCATAAAAATCAACCTAAGTTAAGTTTAATTTCGTAACTTTTCAGAGAAGTGGGGTGGCCGAGGAGACCCCGTCCCTCTTCGGGTTGATGGGCTCAAAATTTTTTCGGGAGTTCTCTCACTCAAAGTTGAACACTTTTTTTTGGATCCACTCTCAACCCTAATCTACATTCCTACTTCATTTATATTTTTCAATTGATCCAATTTCGTTATATTTCCACTTAATTCGTTTCGATTGATCAAAAAAATTAACAGGGAATACGAGTCTACTTCGGAGTCTTGAGTCAAACTGACTCCAATTGAAAAATTGTTTCGAGTGCGGCTGATCACACAAAATAATCAACCAAAAAAAAGTTAGAGACATAAAAAAAATACTCCACAGGTATCTGAGTTTGAGAAAACACTCAAAAAAATTTATACCAACCTCTGGTAACTTCTCAGCCTCGACAATATTCATACCAGCGACTTGAACCAAATTCGGAGGCACAGGATACGAAACCTGATACGGAGGCTGCGTGTTAACAAACGTCATACTCGTATTCCTCACGATCTCAGCCAACGGTGGAATCTCACCGAAAATCTCTCTGGCCAGTTTATCCGACGGTCTAGTCGTATAGTAATGACCGATACTCAACAAAGCCACGTACAAATAAACATTAAACAATTTCTCACTGAAACTCATCTTGGGAGCAACTCTGTTGAAATAATTCGGTATATAGCCCGGATGAGCGGTCACTCCGACAGTATCAGCAACCCAAGTAAATAACATGTTGGGAAAAACGTTGATCATAGGTGCTTGGAACTTATACGCGAGCCCAGCATACCAATCATTGTGTAATAAATCGGTAATAATCAAATCAAACCGTTCGGTCGAATTGAAAAGATCTCTCAGATCAGAGCACCGAAGCAGCTGGCTTGATTTCGGTATCAATTTCTCCAATCCGGTCAACGAATCGATGATTGAAAATGGTGGAACGTCATCGAGCAACTGTAATGGAGGTATCAACGGTACACAACTTTTGATATCAATTTCGCGGTATTTTTCACATCGAATTTTATCAGGAAATACGGTAAATACGGTCAAATTATGTCCTCGATCGGCCAGCTTTGCGAGAAATGGTTTCACAAAAATGTAATGGCTGTTGAGCGGCCATGGAAAAAAAGCTAAGATATCTGATCCACTCGCGAAACCGAGAAAATAGACTAAAACTAGGGTTAATTTCATGACTGAAGTAATTCTTACACCTTCAGTATCAACATCAACTTATCACAAATACAGCAACAATGTAAATGAATTTGAGATGGAATACTCGCCAGCGTAATTCTCTCGTTGAGGTAAAATTTACTGCGTTATTTCGTAATTGAAATACCTATGTAAGCACTTTATAATTTTATGTAATTTGTTATCTTTTATACATTTCTTTCGAGCAAATAAACCTATTCACTGCATTAGATAACTTATCGCATCTAAATTAATTCCATCGGAAGAATTTTTCCACTTTTACTAGTTAGACAAAAACTCAAGTCAAAAACAATAAATCAAAGTTCACGTTCTCAGCTCACAACTAAGTTTTTTATTATAACTTCGAAGAGAAAGCCATTTTAACAATATTTGCATTATTTTTAGGTATTTAGAAATATCAAATTGGTGATTCTAGTCATTTTTTGGAAAAATTTTGTGTGAATTTTTTTTACAAGCACGTTCTGTTTTCAACAATTTTTTCGTAATTTTCAGTAATTCATTTTCGAACAATATTCAGCATGATTTTAAAAAAATCGATTAAGGTTTTACAAATTATTTTTTGAAACACCTTCATTAATAATTTCTAAACCTTTTGTTCAAATCTGGTGAAATGCTTAGGAACTGATTTGTTATTCTAAGAATACCTATACTTATACACATTCTCGAAGTTTTTGTTCAGTGTTGGGATATTGAAATTGCAGTTTTTCACATACAGATAATCGTAATGTACCAATAATTAATCGCCAAAATATGAAGAGAATAAAAATAACACTAACCTCAGATAACTTTCCAAATCAACTAGTCCCAATTATTTTTACCAAAAATGAAATTTTGATAACTCGAGTCCAATTAAATTCTACGTAGGTAAGTTCAAATTTTTATAACTCTAAATTTTTTCCATTTCTTTAAGTAAATGTAATTTTTTTCAAAATTATATCCAATTAGTGAAATTTCTCCAACAGTAAAATTTTTTTGAATCTAAATTTTCTTAAAAATTTTCCAACTTTGTTTTTCCAATTTTTTTCCCAATTTTATATTTGAACGTCTCATTTGCAAAACCCCATCCACTATCTCATTCCGAATCAGTGAAAAGTCACTGATAAACAGTCAGAATTGCAGCACAGGAAATATCAGTGAAATTCACTGATTTTCAGTGATTTTTCACTGATTATTCAAAGTTCAGTGAATTTCATAAAAACACTGAGTTTCCAGTGAATTTTCACTGATTTCCAGTGATTTCCTTTCATTGACTTGCTTGCAGTGAAAAAATTTCACTGATTTATTACTGTGCTGCAATTCTGGCTGTTTTTCAGTGTTCTTTGATAAATTTCATTCATTTAAAAATGAGTGGGCACACATTTTGTTTTTTTCATGTCTTTATCGAATTTTACTACTTGTGCTGCCCTCAATCGAATGAAATTGAAATTGAAATTTTTTAGGCTTAAAAAAAACACTTCCACGTTTTTTTCAATTTTTTGCAAATGAATGATGATTGGCGAGTGTTTGTTTGCATTTTTCGCGAGTTATAAATTTTGTCATTATGTGGTTGTTTCCGAGAGAGGTTTTTTTGGTACCGAATATGTAAAATTTTAGCCTTCTCTTTGAATATTTTAGGTTCGTTCATTTGCAAAACCTCGTCAGTCCATCACCTTTCAAACCGAATTTTTTTTTCAAGAAGCACGGTAATTTCGAAATGACTGTAGACGAATTCGAGTACTCTCTCATTTCTGAATCAGTGATATTTATCAAAAATCACTAGAAAACAGTCAGGATTGCAGCACAGTAATAAATCAGTGAAAATTCTTTCACTGAAAGCAAGTCAGTGAAAGAAAATCACTGGAAATGAGTAAAAATTTACTGAAAACTCAGTGATATTTATGAAATTTACTGAAAAATCTGTGAAATTCTTTGAATAATCAGTGAAAAATCGGATTTTTCCTGTGTTGCAATTCTGACTGTTTATCAGTGATTTTTCACTCATTCGGAATGACAGAGTGGTGACGTGACCCAAAAATTTCCTCATTACAGGCATCAAGTAGTTGTGCAAGACGCATTTTGTGTTTCCTGAAAGATTCACTATTTTGGGGATTTTGCATATGACTGATTCATTTTTACTATTTTTAAAAATTTCTTCTTATTACATATTGAGTTGGAAGGAATTTCAAAAAACATCAAGTTGAAAAAAATTTGAAGAAATCAAAGTTGAAAAATTTTTTTATACCTGCTAAAATTTTTTCGAATTTCACATTTTTCCTATTCATATTTTCTCAACATTTTTCTGACTTTGATTTCTTAAAATTTATTCTGACTCTGAAATTTTTTCCAACAAGCTTGAAATTTTTCTTCAGTTTTGAATTTATTTTAAAAATTTTCAATTTCATTTTTTCAAAATTTTTTCCTACACAACAATTGAAAAAAATTGAAAAAAAATTTGCGGTTGAAAAATTTTAAAAACCGGATATAATTAAAAAAATTTGATTGAAGAAATTGAAAAAATTTGAAATTTGAATTTTAGACTCGCGAGGAAAACTCATCAACTGTCCAATAATGTTCCTGGGGGGGGGGGGGAGTGCCTTGCCTATGTGTAGGTCCTTGAGGGGCAAAACGGACGCTATGCTTAAAATATCTGAAACGAGGTCAGTTTGAAAGATACAGGGATGCCAACATTTAAAATTTCATAGAAGTAAAAATTAAAAAAAATTTTAATTCAAAAATAATTGAAAACGAATATATAAGTTAACATGGTAGAAGGTACTGTAAAGAGAAAAAGTTGTGGCAGTTTTGCCTAAGTCCACATTTGAAGGGGCAATTGACTTTCAAAAATAATTATGCATTATGAAAATTAATTTTCAATCCCTGCGATTTATTTTTGTTTCAACCCAAAATTCAACCGCCACTTAGGATACCTCCCTTTTTTCTTCAAAGTCAGAGTCAAAATCTGAATTACGTTTTTTCACCCCTTTTCAATCTAAAACATACAAAACATACCTAAAAAAAATTCGTACCAACCTCAGGTAACTTCTTAGCTTCGGCAAGATTCATACCAGCGACTTGAATTAAGTTCGGAGGCATCGGGAATGAAACTTGATAAGGAGGCTGCGAATTGATAAAAGTCATACTCGTATTCTTCACGATCTCAGCCAATGGTGGAATCTCACCAAAAATCTCTCCGGCAAGCTTGTTCGCTGGTATAGTCGTATAATAATGCCCGATGGTCAAAAAAGCCGCGTACAAATAAACATTATACAATTTCTCTTTGAAATTACTCAAAGGAGAATCTCTGCTGTAGTAATTCGGTATATAGCCCGGATGAGCGGTAACTCCGACAGTGTTGGAAAACCAGGTAAGAAGCATGTTAGGAAAAACATTGATTATAGGTGTTTGGAATTTATACGCGAACCCAGCATACCATTCATTATGCGCGAAATCACTTAAAAATAAATCGAACCGTTGGGTTGAGTTTAAAAGTTCGCTCAGAACTGGGCACTGAAGCACATTATGTGATTTCGGCGTCAAATGCATAAAGTATTCAAAATTTCTGATCAACGGAATTGGCTTAGCGATTTCATCGAGCGAGAGTACAGGAGGAAGCGATGGTAAACAATTTTTCATATCAACTTCGCGATACTTTTTGGGCGGAATTTTATCAGGAAATACTGTATATATGGTCAAATTATGTCCACGATCAGCCAACTTCGCGAATAAAGGTTTTACAAAAATATAATGACTGTTATATGGACATGGAAAAAAGCCCAAAATATTAGATCCACTCGCGAAACGAAATAAATACATTAACACTAGGGCTAGTTTCATGATTGAATTTAGTATACAAATTTATCACAGAAAGAACAACATCACAAATGAACATGAGATCAAATGCGCCTAAAACTATTAAATCTCTCGCCTTTTTAACCGTAACATTAATTCGACCTCCCAACTTAGCAAGTCGTTAGGTAGATAAATTGTAAAATCTCAAATAATATATTCTCTATTGTAGGTAATTTTTTCAAAGATATGAACATACATAATTACATATTCACACAGAGTACTGTACGAGATAACTTATCTCATCGTATGATAGCGGAATCATTTTTTCTAATTGAGACTAAAACTTGAGTCTAGCAAAATGAATCAAAGTTCATGACCTCCTAATTAACCTTTTGGTATCCCAGAGAAAACTACCGGTTGAAATTCCAATATTTTCAAGTCGTTAAAAAACATGTAGTGCCACATTTAAAACTACGCAAAAAAAATTGACACTGCAAAAATCTCAGTTCAGGATTTGGTAACTTTTAAAATTCACTCTTTTTGATTTCGGAAATGGGAAAAGTTGCTATGGAGAGGGAAAAATTCCAGCTTGTGGACAATACAATATCAAACCACAATAACCAAAAATTTCGCCCCAAAATACCTACAGCAATTGACTTTCTAAAGAAAATGTTTTAAAAAATTATTTCGAGAATTTCAATTACTTAAAAAAATTTAGCTACGCATTCCAGAATAAATATTTTTACATATTGACTAGCGGGCTTTTTGACTTTGAGGCTAAAATGAACTCAGAAATGAACCGAGGAGCTTTGAAACCCTTACGACCATTTTTCAAATAACTTTTTTGAGTCTTTTTCTTCACCTTTTTTGAGTCTTTTTCTTCACGTTTTTTGGTCAGGGTTTTCAATTAATGAAAAATTTGAAAAAAATCATTCCCGACTCAAAAAACTGAGGAATTGATAGCTTTATTGCTTTTTGCGGGAGGTGGACCTTTTCTGGGGGAGAAAATTGTTTCCACCGATTTCGTTCAAATTCACATAGAGGGTTATTTAGGTGTAGACGTACACCCCAAAAAATTTCATCCCCCTTCGACCTCAGGATCTACAGATGGTGAGGCGTGAGAAAGTGAAAATTTTTGGCTTTGAAATGTTCCATATAATTTCCATCGTTTAACCATCCGCAGATAACACGGGAGAGGGGCGCGGTGCGCTTTTACCAGACCAGACATTCCGGACATTATGGAACATTTTAAAGTGAAAAATTTCAACTTTATCACGAAATCTTACTTCAAAATTAATAAGGAGTCATTTTTGCTGAAAACCCCATGATCTGTATATTTTCAAAGGGACCATAGAGGGGGGGGGGAGCTAAACACCCTGGATGAAAAAGTTGACAGACCAGACGGATTTTCCAACTGAAAAAGTGTATAAAAAATACCAAGATTAAAATTTTGAGGCGATTTTATAATCGAAAAATTCGATTTTTTTTTGTAATTTCAGTCAAACATCTCCATCTTTGGGAAGCAATGGCTCAGCTTCATCAGGTCGAGGGGGGCTGAAATTTTTCCGGGGTATATTTCTACACCTAAATAACCATCCACGTGAATTTATGAGCGAAATCGGTGCAAAACAATTTTCTCTCCCGTAATGCCCCCCCCCCCCCCCCGCAAAAAAGAATAAGGGCTGGGACGATGCGACCTTATCATAGACTCTGAACATCACATAAAAGTTTTTTAAGTGATAAAATTGCGGTTAACATTATGTCTTTTTAAAGCACTTTTTTAATATTTCTGCTGAATGAAGAATCAACTTCCACCACTCGAAAAAATCTGAAAAAATTCTGAGAGGTGTGAAATACATTGAAAAACGTTGAAAAATAATTATTTTTCTTCCCATCTCAAAATTATGTCCCCCAGGGCGATTTGAAATTTTCAAAGTAGAATTCAAGGTCATTAAAGTGGTCAGAAAAATCTGAAAAAATTTCAGGGTACTCCCCATTAGTACCTCTACCTACGTGCTAGGGTTGGAAAAAATCGGATAAAAACTCGCGGAAATGGCATTTTTAGCTTGGAAATCACGTATTTCGTGACCCCAACTCCCCAGAGGTGAGATAAAAATTCGCTCATGCGCTCTAAAATCACCTTCTATCAAGATAAATCGAATGGAATAAAATTTTTAATCGTGTTCCACCAGAGACTAAATGAACCCCTTACCACACCAAGCATTTAAAAATTTAAAAAAAAACAAAATTAAAAAAATTTAATAGTTGGAAAATTTTTAAAATTGGATGATTTTAAAACACAGAATTAAGGGTATTCTCTGCCTTGTTATCAGTGAAAAATTTAGAATCGGGATATCTAAAGCATTTTTGAATAAAATGGTTTGAAAATTTAATATGTGCTTCGGAACAACATTATCTTTTGAGGACTTCTGAGATATTTTCAAAATTTTTCTTCAATTAAAAAAAAATGGAAGAGAAATTTTGAAAATACCTCAAAGGTCATCAAAAGATAATGTTGTTCTGAAGCACATATTAAATTTTCAGAACGTTTTATTCGATAATGTTCAAGATATCCCGATCCTAAGTTTTTCCACTGATAAAAAGCTAGAGCATACCCTTAAAGAAATTGAAAAAAATTGAAATAGGAATAAATTTAGACTTACGAAGGAACCTCATCAACTATTCAATGCCGACAGATGAGGTTGCCTATGCGTAGGTCCTCAAGGGGCAACACATACGCCATGTTCAGCTGTTCGACTCAAAATATCTGAAACGGTGTTACTTGGAAGATACAGTGCTGCCAACATTTGAAATTTAATAAAAGTAAAAATTGGAAAAATCTTAATTTCGAAAATAATTCAAAACTAATAGACGCACGCGGTAGAGGCGGTGGGAAAAATAAAAGTTGCGAAATGCATATTTTGCCTAACTCGACATTTGAAGGGGCATCAGGCTTTCAAAAAAAATTATTTTGTTCATTATTTCTCTTTAATTTTTTCAATCTCTGCGATTTATTTTTATTTCTGCCCAAAATTAAACTGCCGATGCCGGTTGAGATACCTCCCTTGTAAGAAGTATACCTCACCAATTGTCCTGAAAGACCAAATCTTATTACGTTTTTTCATCCATTTTCAATCTAAAATACAAGAAACATGCCTAAAAAAAATTCGTACCAACCTCAGGTAACTTCTTAGCTTCGACAACATTCATACCAGCGACTTGAATTAAATTCGGAGGTACGGGAAATGAAACTTGATAAGGAGGCTGCGAGTTGATGAAAGTCATACTCGTATTCTTCACGATCTCAGCCAACGGTGGAATCTCACCGAAAATCTCTCCGGCAAGCTTGTTCGATGGTATAGTCGTATAATAACGCCCGATGGTCAAAAAAGCCGCGTACAAATAAACATTATACAATTTCTCTTTGAAATTACTCAATGGAGAATCTCTGCTGAAGTAATTCGGTATATAGCCCGGATGAGCGGTAACTCCGAAAGTGTTGGCAAACCAGGTAAAAAGCATATTAGGAAAAACATTGATTATCGGGGCTCGGAATTTATACCCGAACCCAGCATACCACTCATTATGTGCTAAATCAGTCATAAATAAATCGAACTGCTCGGTTGAGTTTAAAAGCTCGCTCAGAACTGGGCACTGAAGCACGTTTTGTGATTTTGGCGTCAAATACACAAATTCTTCTAACATTCTGATCACCGAAACTGGCTCGATGATGTCATCGAGCGAGTGTATAGGATAACTCGATGGTAAACAATTTTTCATATCAATCTCGCGATACTTTCTGGGCGGAATTTTATCAGGAAATACTGTATATATGGTCAAATTATGTCCACGATCAGCCAACTTCGCGAATAAAGGTTTTACAAAAATATAATGACTGTTATATGGACATGGAAAAAAGCCCAAAATATTAGATCCACTCGCGAAACGAAATAAATACATTAACACTAGGGCTAGTTTCATGATTGAATTTAGTATACAAATTTATCACAGAAAGAACAACATCACAAATGAACATGAGATCAAATGCACCTAAAGCTATCAAGTTCTCTCGCTTTATCACGGTAACTTTAATTCGACCTCTCAACATAACAAATTGTAATGTAGATAAATTGTGAAATCTTTGGTAACCCATCCTCTATTGTATTTGTTTCAAAGATATGAACATGTTTACATAGAGTACTGTATGAGATAACTTATCGCATCTAATTATAGCTGAATAATTTTTTTCTGATTGAGACGAAAACTCGAGTCCAGTAAAATGAATCGAAGTGCATGCCCTTCCAATTATCCGAAAATTAGCGATTGAAATCCAAATATTTTCAAGTTGTTGAAATTTACATATTTAGTGGCACATTTAAAATTAGGCACCCAAAAAAAATGAACACTGCAAAAATTTCATTTCGGAAATTGGTAATTTTAAAAATTTACTCTTTACGAAATGGGAAAAGTTGCTACGTGAGAGGAAAAGGGAATCTCAAATTGTAGACAATACAATATCAAACTACAATAATAAAAAATGTCGTGCCAAAATAACACAATTGGCTTTTTAGAAAAAATGCTCAAAAAATTTATTTTGAGGAATTCGATTAGATAAAAAAACTCAACTATTCTAGAATTGATGTTTGCATTTCGAAACACTACAGGGGAAAAATCAGAAAACGTTCACAGAAGAAAATAGATATTAAAAATGTTTCTTATTAAAAAAATTCAACTCCCAAAAAAAGCAACTCGATGAAAAATATTCCATTTTCCATTTTTCATTCCAGAATTCACGAGATAAATCTATTCTATTGAAAAATAAATAAAAGTGAAACGTCTTACAACTTTCCAAAAATGAAAAAACGAGACTTTTCCAAAATAAAAAACGAAAAAAATTGTTAAATTTTTGAAACTTTATTATACTTGAATGAAAAACTTTTGCTCGATGTAAAAAAAAAACAAGGAGTCTACTCTCTCATTTATAAATCAATGAACATTATCAAAAATTACTGGAAAACAGTCAAAACAGACAAAATTGCAGCACAGTAATAAATCAGTAAAAAAAATTTCACTGAAAGGAAACAATGAAAAAAATTGCTGGAAAATCAGTGAAAATTCACTGGAAAGTCAGAAAAATGTCTCAAAATTCGTTGAAAACCTAAGAATTTTGCTGATTTTCCCTGTGCTGCAATTCTCACGATTTGTTAATGACTCTTCACTGATTCAAAATGAGAAAGGAACTGGATCTAAAAAATGTACATTTTTGCTATTTTTTTTTTTTTTGCCATTTTCATACCATTTTTCTTACTTCGAATTTACTCACATAAAATCTCCCTCCCTCTCCCCCAACGTATATTGTACTCTTTTTAAAGGAAATTTTAAGCACTTCTATTGGAGTTTCATTCTGATGAGATACCTATTACTTATTAGGTACAGAATAATACGAATTGACGAGCAAAATGAAAGCATTCAAAATGTATAAAAAATTCTCAAAATTAACAGGCAGGATTCCTCTGAGTTTGAATCTCTATTCTACTTTGACCCAAACGAAATGAGGATACAAATTTTAGAAAATTAAAATTTCAAATACCAAAAAATTCTCTTGAAACGAATTGCACGGATTTTTCACCTACATATTAATATTAAATTAAAGGGGGAAAATAATTCATCAGAAATGAAGAGAAAGTGAAATCTACAAAAGATAGAAATTTCAAACAAAAAGTGTAGACATTTAGGATGAATTTTCTTCACATTTTTATCCATATAAATTCATCAAAATTTTCAACGTCAAAAGAGAAAATAATTTGGCCGGAGCGAAGAGAGGGAGAAAATGCCTGAAAATAGAAATCTCAAATGCACACAGAAAAGAGCTGAACATAAAAACTTCATCACTCAAAAGAATGTGAAAAAATTTTAGGTAAGCACAAAATTTTTCAATTTTTAAGAAAGTTGAAAAATTAAACCTCACCTAATCGTAGCATTGCATATCGATGTATGAAGTTTGTTGGGAAGAGCGTAGTCAAAAGTTTCTAAAGAAGAGAGCCAAAGATGAAGACACCAACAATGATAATGTCAGACAGAAAAATAAAAATTTTGAGATTCTGACTGAAAAAAATCGAATAATAATATTTCAAAAAACTAAAAGATGGAAACCCTGCTTGAGCCAAGTGAGGGTGGAAATTTTTATGAAAAATTAATGTTAATAGAACATTCAAAAGCAGTCCTTCGTTTCACAAATTTAAGAAGAAATTGAACGTGTCACAGCAAAAAAAGGCATACAGAAAAAATGTTTTTTTTTGGAAAATCGCGATTGAAGTTTGAGTTTATTATTTTCAATACTAAATTAAAAAATTAAGCTGGGGAAAAAATTTTACCTCAAAATTTCATCTTTTTACTACAAGAAAACAGCTCGCCCATCACTTGATATCTTTTCTATTTTTTTCTATATTGAAAACAAAAGGTTGAGTTATATGTCCTTTTTGTTGTGACAAAATTTCATTTCGACCCTTCTACGTTTGATGACGTATAATTTTTCCGGAAGTGAAAATTAAAAAAAAATCTTCATACAAAAGTTGAAGAGAATGAAAAACGGAACATTTTCGTGAAAAAAATTTCAAATTATCTCTTCAGGGAGGGGATATATCGCACTTTGAAAAATGACAACTTTTTTTTCATTTTCTTGGTTACAAAAAAATGCTAAAAATACATTTTGGACGAATTTTATAATTTTTTCAAATTTATGACGAAAAATTAACTAAAAAAACACTTCATTAAAATTTTAAAATTTTACAATACAGTGAAAAAATTAAACATTACGCAAATTCTCGAAAATCAAACATGTAATGTAGGTATCGAAATTGCGAACTTCGCATTTTAAAAACGCCGTAACTCTTCGAGGAAAACATATTGGAAGGCGGGAGGGGCTCATTGGATAGAGAAAACTTCAGAGAATACAAATCGCTTGCCGCATCAAAAAGGACATATGCTGAGTTATGCCCTTTTTGTTGTGACACATTCAATTGTTAAAAATTTTAGCTGTTCGTAGTAAAATTATTTAAAATTTTGTTATTTTCTGTTTTTTTTTCTTTTTTGCTAAGGTAAAATTCTTGTTATTTTCTAGTTTTCTTTGTTGTTTTTGCGAGTAAAAACCGTGAAAAATTTTCGACTTTTGAAACTTAATGTTTCGGATTTTTTCGATGATTCGAGTATTTTGTTGGAAAGTCAGCACCCACATATTCGAAGTTTAAAATACTTACATAAATCATGTTTGAAAGCACAATTTTTTTTATCGAGGAGAAAAATTCAACTTTTTTAAAACATGAAATTTAAAAAAAAATCATTAATTTATTCTCGAGCGCAATTTGACATTGAAATTTGTATTCCAGAATGTGTTATCGGTATATTTTTTACAATTTTTTTTTTTGAGAACCCTTCTCTATTTTTCCCTGCAGTGTTTCAATGTATGAAAAGAAAATATTTATTCTAAATCTGAAATAACTGTGTTTTTTCGTATAATCAAATTCCTCAAACTAAATTTTATTAAAATTTTTCAAAATTATTTCTAGAAAGTCAAGATGATATTTTGGGGCAATATTTTTCGTTATTGTGGTTTGATTTCGTATTGTTCACTTGTTGAAATTTTTTCTTCCTACACAGTAACTTTTTCCAGTTTGGAAATTAAAAAGAGTAAATTTTAAAAATAATCAATTTCCGAAATGAAAATTTTTACAATGTGGAATTTTTAGTTTTTCCATAAATACCAAAGAGTTAATATTTTATCGTTTTTGAAGATTCATTTTCAAAAAAAATTGACACCACTAACCTCTGGTAACTCTCCGACGTCACCAATATTCATCCCACCAACTTGGACCACATTGGGAGGCACAGGATGGGAAACCTGATACGGAGGATAAGCATTGATAAGAGTCACACTGGTATTTCTTACAATTTCCGCCATTGTTGGAAAATCATCACCAAACACCTCTTTGGCCAATTTCTCCGAAGGTATGGTCGTATAATATCGTCCCACAGTCATCCATAACACGTAGACATAAGTATTACACAACCTCTCCATGAATCTCATTTCATTAAACAATCCGCTATCAAAAGAAGGAACATAAGCCGGATGAGAAACAGCTCCAATACTTTCAGCAAACCAAGGAAATAGCATATTTGGATACACGTTCATCATAGGAATTTTGAATTTATACGAGAACCCAGCATACCACTCTGTATGCATCATATCAGTTAAAAGCAAATCGTATTGGGTCGTCGAATTGAAAACTTCCATTATACTCGGATTCTGGATTATTTCGTTCGATGATTTGGGCAAAATCGAGTATAATAAATCCAACATGGAGAATACCGATTCGAAATCTCGAACCAGTTTATCAAGCGAAGAAATCTTGAAAACTGACGCTGAAAATGCACCCAAGTCAAACTGATGGTAATTTTCACGACCAAAAAGACGATTGTCAGGATAACGGGTGTATATGGATAAATTATGCCCACGTTCGGCCAATCTTAAAAGCAAAGGTTCGACAAAATTGTAATGACTTTTAGCCGGAATGGGAAAAAATACCAAAATATTGGATCCATTTACCACGCCACACAAACACAGTATGAAACTAATTAATACTTTCATAGCTGAACCGAAATTTCACACTAACAACGAAATTCGATTACTAAAGATATTCCGAATGCTTATGGGACAATCAACATAAAGAAATTTTTTAGACGTATGTAATTTAAAAGATACCATATCGAAGTCATAAATTGATTAGTTGTCATTCTGAGTAAATATTGCGCTTAAAGGCCTATGTCAGCAAGTAATACTGAGGCAGTGCGGGCTAAGGAGAAATTCAATTACAGTTGAATAATTTTACTGATAGTGTATGGGTTTTGACGTCATAGACACATGTTGCTCTAAATCGCAAATTTCACGGTGGATTTTTGGTAAAATTTTCCATCAAGAAGTGCCTACTTAACAAATAGACAGTTATTAACGTCAGATAAGTGAGTACGTCATTCACTTTTCATCCAATCAATTGATTTAAAAAAAAGATGGATTGGACTCTATAATGCTTCCTTAGGAAAAGTAGACAATTTTTGACCGTTCCTAAAATTCACTCCAAATTATAGATTTTGAAAAAAATTAATTTTGTTGAAAAAATGAACAAATTTTTGAAAAACTTCGAAAAAAAAGTTGAAAGGAAACTTACCCTTTCAAATCTGAATTTCAAAACCAAACCTTGAAAGTTTTTTCATATAAAATTATAATGTACGAAAATTTCCATAAAATAATGACTTTTAATTATTAAAATTTTAAAAACGTCGTCTTGAGATTTTCAAAAAAAAAAAATCCACAATTGCAAGATTTTTTCCAAATAATGAAGAATCATTTTTTCATTCAATTATTCAAATCAGGTTTTCTCAAGTACATATCATTGAAAAATAACTTACTCATTATACTTCTAACGTTGAAAATTCGTAACTCACCTGAAACAAACAAAAAAAAAAATCATTAGTCGATGTATCTAAAACAGAGTTTAATTTATTGTTGGACATTGTCTGAAAATATTTCAGAGCAAAATAATGGGAAAGTATATCTATGTATTGAAAAACAAAAACTAGTCGTTTTTTTTAAAACTATCAGCAATACATTTTCTACGTCATGGGGAAGGAAGGAAATCACCCCATACTGTCCTCTGAGTATGCCATCATTCCAGAATTTTTTCGTATTACTTCAAGAAGAATGTAAACTTTCATTATTTTACTCAAATTAGAAATGAATTATGAGTAAAATATTCAATATATTTATACACTGCTGAAAAGTTGGGGGTATTCATTTAATTATTAGCCCACGTATATTAAAACTGCTTAAGAAAGGCAAAATAAAAAATCAAAATGATGTTTTCTGAAATTTTTCACTAAAAAAATAAACTTGAGAAATTTCAAGTTCAATTTGAGGTCATTTTTGGAATCAAATTTTGAGATAATCAACCAGATACTTACTGAAAATTCTCTCAGATGAGTTAGATGAAAACATAATCCCGATTTACTCGAGCTGGAAAGCTTGTAAGATTTTTGACTAAAATGAAATTTTTTCATTTTTTCCAACTTGAAAATTTTCCAAAATTATAACTTTTGAAAATTTTCCGACTCATCCCAATTTTATGCAATTGCATATTTTGCTACGTGAAAGATGATTGCGCATATTGAACAGATCTTTGCGATTCATGAAATTCTGAGTCGAATGAGCCCTATTTGTTATTGCATATTTTGCATATTTCGGCCATAAATGCCTAATTTTGCATATTTCTGCATAGTTTGCTCATTTTTTGCGTTTTACTGCATATTTTGGCCAAAACTTTAAAAATTTCATATTTTTTTTACCGATTTTCAAATTTCAAACAAAAAGTGACCCGCAAAAAAAATGCCACGAAATTTGAAGAAAAAGAGCGAAAAAAAAAATTTTGTTGGAAAAATTAATAATTAATACTAATGGTAAAATTAAGGTTATTATGATTTTTGAATGATCTTAAGAACTTATAATTGAAGTCGAATCTTTTTGTTTCTCTAACGTTTTTGAAGCAAATAAAACAATAAAATAAAGCATACGGTGTTAATCTGATTAAAAACTGCTTTCCAGGGACACCCATATTGATATTGCATATGTAATATGTATGCATAATTCGCTCATAAATGCATATTTTTGCATATTTCGTCCAAAATAAATGCAAATTTTATGCGCATATTTCTAAGTTTTTCGTGCATAAGAATCCGAGCTCTATTTATGATGTAGGTACTTTCGATTTATTTTTATTCCGGCTCAAAATTTCACTTTGAGTTGGAATCAAATTTTTTCTTCCCAGTCTCAAAAACTTGGAAGAAACGTACGATGATTCTGCGATGAAAATTCATCGCGAATAAATTGCAGCCAAGAATGCTCGGAAAACCCGTGGGATGATTTTTTTAGGGTGAGAATTCATTCAATTTTCAAAAACTCGGAAAAAACTTGCGATGATTCTGCGATGAAAATTAATCGCAACTAAAGCTTCTCGGAATACTTTTTGGATGATTTTCTTGGGATGCAAATTCATTTAAATTTTCATTCCAGTCTCAAAAAATCGGAAAAAACATGCGACGATTCTGCGATGAAAATTAATCGCAACTAAATCTTCTCGGAATACTTTTTGGATGATTTTCTTGGGATGCAAATTCATTTAAATTTTCATTCCAGTCTCAAAAAATCGGAAAAAACGTGCGATGATTCTGCGATGAAAATTAATCGCAGCCAAAAATGCGATGAAAAATTTTGGGATGATTTTTTGTTCAAATTTTAATCCAAGCAACAAAAACTAGGAAAAAAACGTGCGATGTGTCTTCGATGAAAATCAATTGTAAATTGAATAATCCTGAGATGATTTTTGTGGAATGAGGATTCATTCAATTTTCAATTCCACCCTCAAAAACTCGGAAAAAACTTGCTATGATTCTGCGATGAAAGATAACACAGGCCGACATGAAAAATGCTGTTTGAGGTTTGATGGGTGATTTTCATTGTATTTTTCGTGCTGATCACGAGAAAAATAATGAAAAAATTCCATCACCTAAGGATTCGGTTTTTCTACTTTTTTTTGGTAACTTTTGACACTTAAAGTCAATTTTCTGAAAAAAAAAGGGTTCTACGATAAAAATGAATAGAACATAAATTGTAGAGCGTCAAATTTCCTATCAGTTAAGTTCAATTAGTTTTTCCTTAGAAGGCTCAGCTTTTGAGATGTTTTAGCTCAAAGTTCAATGTTCAACTTTTTTAAAATTGAAAATATCTCAAAATTAATTGAACTCTACAGGTAGGAAATTTAACATTCTACAATTTATGTTCTATTCATTTTTTTCGTAGAACCTTTTCTTTTCCCAGAAAATCGACTTTAACGGTCAAAACTTACATCAAAAAGTGTGAAACAAATTTTCAACGAAAAATCTTCCAATTATGAAAAATCCTCACGTCCTGGGATTTTTTCGCCATTTTCTCGTGATCAGCGTGAAAAATAATATAAAAATTATCCATTAAATTCAAAACAGCATTTTCTTTTTCTTGTTTTAATCACTGTTTTTAGTTTAAAATGCAGCGCTGAATTTAAAATTTCTCCATCACTCAAGTTTCGCTGGGTAGGTGATTCTAATCTATTTTTTAGTACCGAGTTCGAATATGATTACAGTTTTTTTCGATTACGCCAGGATTTTTTCATATTGAACAGATCTATGCGATTCATGAAATTCTGAGTCGAATGAGCCCTATTTTTTATTGCATATTTTTCATATTTCGGCCATAAATGCATAATTTTGCATATTTCGGATGTTTCAAATGCATATTCTGCATATTTTGCTCATTTTTTGCGTTTTACTGCATATTTTGGCTAAAACTTTCGAAATTTTGTAATTTTTTTTACCGATTTTCAAAGTTTAAACAAAAAGTGATTCGCAAAAAAATGCCACAAAATTAATTGCAAATTAATCGCAAATTAATCTCAGCCAAAACTTTTCGGAATAATTTTGGGATAATTTTTTTGGAATGAGAATTCATTCAAATTTTCATCCCAGTCTCAAAAATGCTCGGAAAAATGATGGCATGATTAGTTCAAAAATACCTCCCTAGCAGGTAGGCATTAATTTTCATTCCGAATTTTCTCCTTCAACTGTGAGCTTATTTTTTCTATTTTGAACATGAAAATAGACAATTTTTTAGGATTTTTACAAATTTGAAAATTATACTAATTTTTTCAATCGCCAAAATGGACATGAAATAATAAAAATATTAGAACTACATTCAGAATTTTTTTCTCCCATCATACATCAAACATTCGAGTGAAATCAGTTGAAATCACTACAAAAAACGAACTAAAAAAGCTTAATTTTGGACTTTATGATCTACTAGTTATTTCTTCCCGAAAATCATATAAACCATAATCCACACTAACCTCAGGCAGCATTCCAGCTTCGCCAACATTCATACCTCCAATCTGAACCACATTTGGAGGCACAGGATGAGCCAACGGATACGAAGGATACACATTGGCAAACGTCATACTGGTATTTTTCAAAATCTCTAGCAACGGAGGAATCTCGCCAAACACCTCTTTTGCCAATTTGTCCGACGGTACGATTGTATAAAATCGACCCACAGTCATCCATATCACGTACACATAAGTATTATACAATCTCTGGACGAAGCTCATTTTATACGAATAGCCACTAACGTAGGTAGGCATGTACCCCGGATGAAAAATAGCTCCAATACTATAGCCATTCCAAGGAAACAACATATTCGGAAAAACATTTATCGGTCGAATTCAAAAGTTCCATTACGTTTGAATTTCGAAATACTTCCGACGCCGATTTCGGTACAATATGATGCATCGCACGTAACCAGGAAAAAGCTGTCAACTTTTGTTCACCAATTGGTGCCTTTGCTGCTGCCAGTGATGCTGGCATACTATTAAATCCTCCGATGTCGACTTCGCGATAGGTTTTTGAACATGTGGTATCGGGAAACGGGGTATAAACGGTTAGATTATGCCCTCGATCGGCCAATCGGGTCAGTAAAGGTTTGATGAATAAATAATGACTTCGAACCGGCACACAGTGGGATATTTGAGAATTTGAGCGTTCAAAAGTCAAAAATTTAGTTTCTTTAAATTATGCGAAAAATGTCGCGGGGGCTAGTTAACACTCCAAATATAACCCCCGAACAATTTCGGGACCTATAAAAATTATTTGGTCCTTCTGGCAACGTGATAAAAGTTACATTACATGCTGCTTGGTAACGCGGCTGCCACTGTGTGTTAGTTGAATGCGTGTTGGTTCGCTTGTGTTTTGTCGAATGTGGTTTTTAAACACATCATTAGAAAGAGAATTTCTTGGCCTTTCACATGGTGTATTTGGTTTCGCGATTTCATGTAGTATTTTTGAATGAAATGAAAATGAACCATGTACAATTTTCATGTTAATTTGTTTTATATTATGGTCCATAAGTTTTTTTTTCCAATGTTTTCCAAAATGGTTCTAGTGGCAATAAATTTGTAATATCTTGGGTTTCAACCTAGAATAGGTAACTTTTCCCTCAACGTCCCCGTTTTCATATTACAAGCTGGGGTCAAACGCATCAAAAACATATATTTTGACTCCCAACATGATATTTTTCAAAATTTTTGGGGTTTCCCTCCTCAGGGGAGGTTTCTAATGAGCTAGGGTCAAAATATGTTCAAATATGAAATTAGCATATCAAAAAACATTTATTTTGACACCCAACACAACATTTTTACAAAATATCAGATTCTGCCCCCAGGGAGGGGGGGTTGCTCATGACCTAGGGTCAAAATAAATCCAAAAATGAATTCAGCATATCGAAAAACATATATTTCGACACCCAACACGATATTTTTCAAAATTTTGAGTTTAAAACCCCCCAAAGGGGAGGTTCCTCTGGGGCTGGGGTCAAAATAAGTTCAAAAATGAATTCAGCACATCGAAAAACCCATTATTTGATGGTTTGTTGGTACATGTGTCGAGAATTCGAGTTTTGCACTCTCAAATTTTAAAATATCCCACTGTGCGGCATCGGGAAAAAGCCCAGAATATTTGAGCTTTTCGCGAAATAACACAGACACAACACGAGCGCAATTTCGATTTTCATCATGAACATTACTTGAAATCACGATTCTATACGAACGGGTCTTACACTTCGAATGCCAAGTGTGAATTTGTTTAACAAGATAGAATCCATAAAATGTACGCATAAATACCAGTTTCAGAAATTAAACGTGACTACTTCGATTTAAATATGTAGAAGAATTACATAGAGATTCCTTGATTTTAAAATAGCCTAATTGCATACGGTACACGCGATAAGACTTCACTTTAATGAATTCAAAAACTGATTTTCATCTTTGCGGGGTGTAGGCATTTGCGTAAACATGGTTTTGGGGGCGTAACCGAAAATCTAACCAGCTATTGTTCTACTGTTCTCATGATTATGATATAAAATAGCCGAAAATCTAACCAGCGTATTAAAAATAGCCGACCAGAAGCAAAACGAACGAGTCACTGAAAGAATGAATCATGTGCTAAAGGATTTCGATGTACCTAATACCAATTTAGAATTTCTGAGTTGAAAAGGAAAATTTAAAAGGTTTGGAAAACCTGGAAAAGTCAGGGAAAATCATCTCTGAAATATGGTGGACACCCTGAAGCCTAATTTGAGGTCGCTGATTATGGATCTGGGGTTCAATTTTCGCGTTGGGCTTTCAATCTCAAGATATGGCCGATTTTCCACGATTTTCGCTTTAAAAACACAACAATTCTGAACAATCAAGCGGCGATCGTGCTAAAACGAACATCAGATTCATAATAATAATCAGCAAAGTCTCAGTCGAAAAAATCACTTTTCGTGATATTTTTCGATTTTCTAGAAATTGGTCAAGAAGTTAGCCAAAAATAGCCATTTTTTTCAAAATGAATGACCGGCTGTGGAAAAACTAACCTCGTCAAGAAATTCTTCAGGTTCGAATACCTCCCTCTAAACACTCAATTTTCTAATTCAAGACAATGAAAAAATTGGCCCAAAAAATGGTATATGGAGTTTGGAACATTTCGTTCACTACAATGAACTTCGACTCCTTGGTTAGATTTTCGGTTATTATCGGGCCTATTGTTCACCTATCAATAAACAGCAGGGGGTCGTGACTGGTTAGAGTTTAGGAAACGCCGGGTTTGGGGCTATTCCATACTAAAACAGACCAAAAATGAAGTCGGGTCTTCCGATTTCTTACGAGTTCCCCGGTGGTCTATTCACAAAACCACGATTCTTTTTTTCTAACCCTCAAGAGAGCGGGAGGTGGGACTCGAAATTTTCAAGCAATTGCGATTTTTAGCCAAATTACCCAACTTTGAAGGCAGATATCTCGAGATCGTTTTTTTCCAAGTCTCTCTAACTTTCAAAATTTTTAATTCGTGTATAATTTTCTAGATTTTTTTTTCTACCTAGAATCTTTTTCTTTTAATTTTTTCAAATAAATTCTTTTCCTTGAAAAATTTTCAAACCCAAAATTGTTTCTAAATTCTGAAACCTTTTCAAACTCAATTTTTATTTTCTTAAAATTTTTCCAAACCAATTTTTTTCACAAAATTTTTTTAAATTTCAAAACTCCAAACTTCTTTTTACTTCTCTCTGCATTTTTTCAATTCAATTTTTTTTTCATCCGACCCTAACATTTTTTCATAATTTGAATTCTGAAATTCCAAAGTAATACAAAAAATGACGACTCCCGTTGCATATAGTTGTATTATCGATAAGTGAAATTGTTTCTTTTGTATTGAAAATTTTTTTGGAAAATGAAAAAATTATATATGAAAAATTTCAAGTTTGAAACAAATTTAACAAATTATTAAATTGGAAAAAAATTGAGTGGAAAAAAAGTAAATAGGTACAGGTAGATATCTGAAGAAATTTCAGATTGAAAAATTTTAAGAATATAGAAAGCTTTTTACAAAGAAAAATTTTAGAGGTGAGAAGAATTTGAGTCTGAATAATTTTTTTTAATTTCAAAGGGGAAAAGAAAAAAAGGTTGGAAAGAAATAGAGAAAAAATATCACTGAACATTTTTTAAGAACGAATGACGAACAATTTCAGGATTTAAAAAAATTTTCAAGGTTAAAGAGAATTTGAGAAAAAATTTTACAATTTGAATAATTTTTGTGAAAAATTTTACAATCTGAATTTTGCGAGAAAACTTACTACACCTATTTGAAAACGAACGAGAAAAAATTTTAAGAATAATTGATGAACAAAAACAGAGTTTGAAAAAATTTAAAGGCTGAAAAAAAATATTGAAAAAAGTTTAGAGTTTAAAAATATTTGAGAAAAATATGACGAAAATACATACAAGGACACGAAAAAAAATACGTCAGACGATATAGTCCAAGAGCCGAACCTACCGAAAATGGGCCGAAACAATTGAAAGCTGGGACCTGTCCCAAAAGTTAGAGTATGACCCCCTATTTTGAAAACCACCAGTCTGACGATCCGCAGCCGCTGCTTTTAAGCACAGCGAAAGCTCGAAAGTTCACAATTTTTATGAACTTTCGGCCGAAAACATTGATGGCCGGAATTGGTGTCAAATTACAGGATTTTTTGTACTGAATCCGAATATGCAGGTCTGCCGGCCCACAAGTGCTGTCTAAGCCCCGGCAGACTAGGTAAGAGGGGGAGAAAATTCGAAAAATTCACAGATTTTTGGTAAAATTCTCAAGAAAGTCTCAAAATTGAGTTGAAAGAGGTTTATGAGTGGTTCTAAGCAATATTCAAGAATAAGTATGGCTTTTTAACTTCAAAATTTTCACATTCGGGGGGGGGGCGTAGGGGAGCATCAACAAACTCAGAATATGGACATGTGATACATCAAAATATACGTTTGCTAGGTCTTAGAACTTGATTATGACGATTTTTTTCATTGGGGGTGGGAGGGAAGGGGGTGGTACCCCTTCTAATGAAACATAGACAAATTCACAAATTTTCATTTAAAAAACAAAAATTTCGCGAATCACTTAATTTTATTATTATTTTGTTTGTTTCTCATTTTTTTATTTTACCATTCCCTTTTTTATGTCTATTCCAATTTCTATTTCTTTGACCTACGTATTTTTTTTTCAAATTTTGTTTTTCCCTTTTTCATTCAACTCATGTCGCCCACATTCTTTTTAAAGCGTTTTTTCCAATTTCATTATAATGAACGTGTTCAATTACGTTCTTGAATCAAAATTTGTGAATCTGTCTATGTTTCATGAGAAGGGGTACCACCCCCCTCCCACTTCCAATGAAAAAAATCGTCATAATCGAGTTCTACAACCTATGAAAACGTATATTTTGATGTATCACATGTCCATATTCTGAGTTCGTTGATGCTCCCCTACGCCCCACCCCCCTGAATGTGAAAATTTTGTGAAATTTTGAAGTTAAAAAGTCATCCCTATTCTTGAATATTGCTTAGGACCACTCATAAACCTCTTTCAACTCAATTTTGGGACTTTCATGAGAATTTTACCAAAAATCTGTGAATTTTTCGAATTTTCTCCCCCTCTTACCTAGTCTGCCGGGGCTTAGACAGCACTTGTGGGCCGGCAGACCTGCATATTCGGATTCAGTACAAAAAATCCTGTAATTTGACACTAATTTCGGCCATCAATGTTTTCGGCCGAAAGTTCATAAAAATTGTGAACTTTCGAGCTTTCGCTGTGCTTAAAAGCAGTAGCTGCGGATCGGCAGACTGGTGGTTTTCAAAATAGGGGGTCATACTCTAACTTTTGGGACAGGTCCCAGCTTTCAATTGTTTCGGCCCATTTTCGGTAGGTTTGGCTCTTGGACTAATTATATTGATACGCGAAGTGTACCACATCACGTAAACGACACCTGATGGGTCGCTCCGATTTAGTCCCGATGTGCTCGTGTTTGCGGGATCTAAAAGATAATTAATAGGAAATTCAAAAACGGTAATCACATTTTGAAAAGTTCAAAGTTGAACTTTGGTGGTGAAAGCTCAACTTTCATGATAAGAACAAAAAATGAAAGCTACCATTTACAAATATGAAAAAATGACAGTGAGGAGCCCGTTTTGCCCTTCTTCAACCAACAAATTTTCAAGATGGGATCTCTAGACCCGAGGGGGAGGGGTGGTTAGAGAGGCCCACAGTTTTGAACAAAATTCAAACAAATCAAAAAAGTGAAGTAACATACTGATTACTACTAATTCGAAGGCGCTGATTTCGAATATGTACTCAGTTTTTCCATTTAACTCCCCTGAACCCCCCCCCCCTATTAGCCACCTTTATAGGGTCAAAATTCAAAAAAATGAAAAATAACGTGTGACCTGTCGTTTGTTAGGTTTTTGAGGGCGCTGAGTTCGAAAATTTGATAATTTTTTGGATTTGAACTTTTAGTGTCCCTCTAGCCCCAAATTTTGGGAAAAACCATGTTGAGAAACGAATATATTGTGTGGCATATCGGTTTTAACTAATTTGAGGGCGTAGAATTAGTACATATATCGACTTCTTGATTCGACCCACCCCCGTAATTTTTTGATATATTCAATTCCGTATTGATCACCGATGACTGGAGGAAGGGGGTCAGTTGGAGCACAGGGGCACAGGGAGGGAGTCGGAACAAAAAGTAAGTCGGTATTCGAATTCTACGCCCTCAAATTCCTTGTAAGTAAACCTCAACTATATTCCTCAAAGTCAGAGTCAAAATCTGAATTACGTTTTTTCACCCCTTTTCAATCTAAAACATACAAAACATACCTAAAAAAAATTCGTACCAACCTCAGGTAACTTCTTAGCCTCGGCAAGATTCATACCAGCGACTTGAATTAAATTCGGAGGCATCGGGAATGAAACTTGATAAGGAGGCTGCGAATTGATAAAAGTCATACTCGTATTCTTCACGATCTCAGCCAACGGTGGAATCTCACCGAAAATCTCTCCGGCAAGCTTGTTCGCTGGTACAGTCGTATAATAATGCCCGATGGTCAAAAAAGCCGCGTACAAATAAACATTATACAATTTCTCTTTGAAACTACTCAAAGGAGAATCTCTGCTGTAGTAATTCGGTATATAGCCCGGATGAGCGGTAATTCCGACAGTGTTGGAAAACCAGGTAAAAAGCATATTAGGAAAAACATTGATTATAGGTGTTTGGAATTTATACGCGAACCCAGCATACCACTCATTATGCGCGAAATCAGTTAACAATAAATCGAACCGCTGAGTTGAGTTTAAAAGTTCGCTCAGACCTGGGCACTGAAGCACATTATGTGCTTTCGGCGTCAAATGCATAAAGTATTCAAAATTTCTGATCAACGGAATTGGCTTGGGGATATCATCGAGCGAGAGTACAGGAGGCAGCGATGGTAAACAATTTTTCATATCAACCTCGCGATACTTTCTGGGCGGAATTTTATCAGGAAATACTGTACATATTGTCAAATTCCCTAATAGCATTTGAGATGCGTTTACGCATGCTGATTGCGGTATCCAAATACGCAAGGTGTATGAAGTATGCGTACAGCATGCGTTTCAGTATACCAAAATGAAAAACTGAAGTACAAAAAATTCAAGTTGTTGATTTACTTGCTGAACGCAAACGTTTCAGTTAATGCTGTTCTGCACATGCTGAAACGCCTTGCGTTTCTGCATCGTAAATCAGTATACTGATCCGCATGCTGATCAGCAATGCGATTCGGTAGGCGAAACGCATGCTGCTTACCTACATCAGGCAGCAAGTAGGGAATTGGAAAAAATGCTTGCGTTTTAAGGTGCGTTTTCGTTTACGGAACGTATGCAGTTTTTGAGATGCGGAACGCAAGTACTAAAAAACGCAAGCTTTTCAGCATGTGTATTAACGCATACCAGTAAAGGTTGCGCTTACGCTGACGTAAGGTGTGCGATTTTTTTTTATCAACTTTTGAGAATTTTGAGCCTCATATTGAGTCAATTTTTGATCAATTTTAAAAAATTGGCATGTAACTTATCAAAGTGGGGTAGAATTTTGCCAGAAATTCAAAAATATCACCCAAAACTCTTTTTGAGCAACTTTTGAGAATTCTGAGCCTTTGATTTAGTCGATTTTTAAATAAACTAGTCCAGACATTTTAGGAGTTGACCCCCAAAAATTGAAGCCTGATTTTTTTTTTCGAGTTTTACGTTTCTAATGGTCCACTACACAACATATTAAAATGGACACCCCCACAACCCTCCGCTACCCTCAGGGGAGGGGTAAATGTTCACTGAAAATCGGTTTTTCGTGAATATCTCCTCAAATAAGCCTCAAAACTGAAAAATAGTTATAAACAATCTTGTTCTACGTGTAATTTCCTATCGGATGGGTTTTTTCTTTTTCAAAAACACTCACTTTCTTGACCAAAAATTAAGGGTAAAAAACATCTATTTTTCAACAATTTACAGCATTTTTGAAAAAAATCGAAACTTCTGTGAATATTTCCTCAAAAAAGCCTCCAAATGGAAAAATGGTTATGAACAATCATGTTCTACGTGTAATTTTCCATCAGACAGGTTCGTTTTTTTTTTCGAAAACACCCGTTTTTTTGCCCAAAATTTAAGGGTAAAAAAAATATATTTTCCCAATATTTACAGTATTTTTGGAAATTATGGAAATACGAAGCTAAATTTACCCAAAATGAGTATTTTTTTATACATGCTGGTAGGGTATTCCGAAAAAAGTCACCGCAAAAATTTCAACCCCTACTGTTAATTATAAGGGAGGTTATTGAATAATGCATTTAAAAAATCATAGCCTCCGTTATAATTAACGGTAGGGGTTGAAATTTTTGTGGTGACTTTTTTCGGAATACCCTACCAGCATGTATAAAAAAATACTCATTTTGGGTAATTTTAGCTTCGTATTTCCATAATTTCCAAAAATACTGTAAATATTGGAAAAATATATTTTTTTTACCTTAAATTTTGGGCAAAAAAACGGGGTGTTTTCGAAAAAAAAAAAAAACGAACCTGTCAGATGGAAAATTATACGTAGAACATGATTGTTCATAACCATTTTTCCATTTGGAGGCTTTTTTGAGGAAATATTCACAGAAGTTTCGATTTTTTTCAAAAATGCTGTAAATTGTTGAAAAATAGATGTTTTTTACCCTTAATTTTTGGTCAAGGAAGTGAGTGTTTTTGAAAAAGAAAAAAAACCCTCCGATAGGAAATTACACGTAGAACAAGATTGTTCATAACTATTTTTCAGTTTTGAGGCTTATTTGAGGAGATATTCACGAAAAACCGATTTTCAGTGGACATTTACCCCTCCCCTGTGGGTAGCGGAGGGTTGTGGGGTGTCCATTTTAATATATTGTGTAGTGGACCATTACGATCGTAAAACGCGAAAAAAAAATCAGGCTTTAATTTTTGGGGGGTTTGGTACATTTTTTCTCTTATTTGCCTGGACTATATCAGTATATGGACGGTATGGATTAAAATTTAATAGAGAACCCATAAATGAAAATCGAATAATTTTCTGAATGAAATTAAACCCATTTTTTCCAACTGAATGTAATTGATTTGAATTTCATATTTTTTTTTTTTTTGAAAAGTTGAGATAGTTCATTTTTTTGCATTCCAATAAAATATTTTGCGTTTAAAATTACCTACTCAAACTTGAAAGTTGTTTTAAAAAGTTTTGGATTGCATTTTAAAACTTTGGCAAAATTCTCTCCCTTTTTTATAGGTCACATGCCAATTTTTTTTAAATTAATCAAAACTGGGGTCAATTTGAGGTTCAAAATTCTCAAAAGTTCATCAAAAAAAATTTGGATGATATTTTTGAATTTCTGGCGAAATTCTACCCCATTTTCATAGGCCACATGTCAATTTTTTAAAATTGATCAAAAATTGACTCAATTTGAGGCTCAAAATTCTCAAAAACTGATAAAAAAATGGATGATATTTTTGAATTTCTGGCGAAATTCTACCCCACTTTCATAGGTCACATGTCCATTCTTTGAAAATATTCAATGATCAACCCAATTTGGGGCTCAAAATTGGTGTCCTAAAATTTTGTTTTGATAGTAATATATTAAAAATGCAAAAAAATCCTCTATCTAATCAAAATTGAGAAAAAAAAATTTCTTGCTTCACACTGATATGTTACCTTTGATACCAATTTTACAACCCGATGTGATGGCGCACTCCTCTAAACCTTGAAGTAAGTAATATACAGCACTCAGTACGTTAAACGCATATGTATCAAGTATGCGTTCAGCATACTGAATGCTGGCAATCCTGAGATGCGTTTCTGCCACACCTACGTGAAACACTTTTTTGCGCATCACGCATCCTTTGATGCACCAGTTCACACATTTCGGCATGCGAAACGCTAGCGTTACGCATACGTCTGACATGGATGCGTAATGCTACCGTTCTGCATGCGAAACGCAAGCAAAAACGCATAAGTTGGTGAATCTAAAGGATGCGTGATGCGCAAAAAAGTGTTTCACGTCGGTATGGCAGAAACGCATGCGTTTTTTTTAAAAATACGCATCTCAAATGCTATTAGGGTTATGTCCACGATCGGCCAACTTCGCGAGTAACGGTTTTACAAAAATATAATGACTGTTGAATGGGCATGGAAAAAAGCCCAAAATATCGTATCCAGACGCGAAATGAAGTAAATACACCAACACTAGGGCTAGTTTCATGATTGAATTTGATATACAAACTTATCACAGAAAGAATAACATCACAAATGTTCCTTGAAATCACGATATACGAATGCGTCTATCACTTCGAATGCCAAAATGCGAATTTGTTTAACAAGGTAGACCAGTTTCAGAAATTAAACGTCGACTATTACGATTTAGGTAGAAGATTTAGATAGAGAGATTGCTTGATTTTAAAATAGCTTAGTTCCATACACACGATGACACGATATGACTACACTTTAATTCAGTCAAAAACTGGTTTTCGTCAATGCGGGGTGTACTTAGGCATTTGCACTTTGCATAAACATGGATTATTTCCATTTTCTGAATAATTCGTAGATATGCATGCGGATCCGGTTGCAGTAGGTACTCAACTACTTCCAGAACAGGGTCTATAAAAGAACCGGGCAACATCAGCGCAAAAATTCCTTTTTTTCCGTTTCGTTTTGTCGCATCGTAACAAAAAGCTAAAATATGAAGAAAAACGACCAACTACGCCTTGATAAGATTACCAGTTTGATGTAAGGAATGAGTCATCTTACCGAACATGCATGCAAAAGTGTGAAATAATGGGAATATTAATTTGTCAAACATGGATTTTTATGTTGACGTTGCCCGGTTCATATAGACCCTGTATAAACACAGCAGACGAATAATTATTTTTAAACACGGACTTTTTAGGTTTCGACCAAAAAATAATTAGCAGAAAGGGAAAGTTTCGGATATAAGCTCAGTAAGGCATGTATTTCAATATTCCCGAACTACCCTAAAATTGGTGCATATTCAGTCCCCCTTTTGGGAGTGAGGGGGGTTGAAATTTTGGTTTTTCGTCCATAACTTTCGAAATTACGCACTAACGAAAAAATAGTTGAAACAAAAGTTGTAGAACATTGAAAAACAAATAATTTTTTTATTTACAGTTTTTCCCTAGGACGTCATGGAAGAGAGCTGGGGCCTTCCGAAAAAAATCAATTTGGAAAATTCATTATTAACAGAAATAATTACCAAAAATCGAGTAATCAACTTTTGGGAGCGGTTTTTTTGCATAGTATATCCCATTACGATGTAGAACAAGAAAAATGTATAGCCGACCCCTCATCTCAAAGAAGGAGGGTTGACCCTCCGCAAAAAAAGTCGCATTTTCCCCCAATTATAGCTCAGCTACAGTAAAAAATTCGAAAAATTGGTTCAAACAAACATTGCAGAGCGTTAAAAGACAAACATTTTACTTTTTTTACTTTTTTTCTGCGTAGTCTTGGAAGCGAGTTATTGCAAGAAGAAAAAACGCAGCGCGGCGTTCAAAAATTTTTCATCAACTCAATAAATTACGCATGTGTAGATCTGGTATAAAATCTAGCGAACCAATAGCCAACAAGTGGATTTCTGGGGGTTTTTGTGATCACTGAATTCTATTTTTATGATCATTTAACCCTTGGACCCAAATTGAACACCAAAAGACCAGGTTCAAAATTCGTAAAATTTTTTTGACCACTGCACCGATTTTTTTTCTTTTTTGATAACTCGCCCCCAAGATCACATAGAAAAAAAGTAAAGAAAAGTAACATGTTCGTCTTTTAACGCTCTACAATGTTTGTTTGAACCAATTTTTCGAATTTTTCACTGTAGCTGAGCTATGCTTGGGGGAAAATGCGACTTTTTCTACGGAGGGTCCCCCCTACTTTGAGATGAGGGATCAGCTATACATTTTTCTTGTTTTACATAGCAATGGGATGTACTATGCAAAAAAACCGCTCCCAAAAGTTGATTAACCCGATTTTTGGTAATTACCTATTCCTGTTAATAATTGAATTTTCAAAATTGTTTTTTTTTCGGAAGACCCCAGGTCCCTTCCATAATGTCCTAGGGAAAAACTGTAAATAAGAAAATTATTTGTTTTTTAATGCTCTACAACTTTTGTTTCAACTATTTTTTCGTTAGTGCGTAATTTCGATAGTTATGGACGAAAAACCAAAATTTGAACCCCCTCACTCCAAAAGGGGGACTAAATATGCACCAATTTTAGGGAAGTTTGGGAATATTGAAATACATGCCTTACTGAGCTTATATCCGAAACTTGCCTTTTCTGCTAATTTATTTTGGGTTCGGAATTTATTTTAGCTAAAAAGTCCGTATTATTTATGGAGGCATTTGAAATTACACCAACGCACGTAGTTCACCCAGTGACGGTAAGAGCGGAGTCGGGGTGTAGTGTAGAAATTTTTCGGGCCCACATGTCAACATCTCCCCGCAATTAATTTTTTTATTTAATGAATGCCCAAGCAGAAGTGAAGAAATACGTTCTTTTTGAAAGCTACGAAGATTTCCATATGGGCAAAGGCTTAGGTGCTCATTAGGGTGGATCGAAAAAAACAACATTTATCCTGGATTTCGACCAAATTTGGTGAAGGGGGTTACTTTGAGTGGGAGACTTCACAAAAAAATTTTGAGCCCTCGAGGGGCAAGGGGAGGGGAGCAGGAGGTGCTCAAAGTGCACCTCCTTTTGAAAAAAGCGCTGTTTTTTTTGCGTTTTTTAGCCAATAAAAATTCTGTGAGAAGCCTTCGTAGGACTTAAAAGATGCGATTTGAGTTTCTACATCTCCCTAAACCATCGCCATCTTTCTCCGATCAAAACTCTGACTCCTACCAGAGGGTTGAAAAGTTACAGATAATATGAAATTATCACTAAGCTGGAATTAATTTTTTTTCATCGAGTAAGTGAACAAAAATTTTTTTAAACCACTGAAAGTGAATTTTGAAAAAAAAATTTGTACACCAGTGGAGCCAACAGCAAAGCATAAAATTCCAAAATACGGAACTTTTATCGACTTTGAATTGATTATTTTTCCGCCTGAAAATATTATGCATTTTTTTTTCAATCACTGAAAGCGTATTTCGAATTTTTTTTCGAAAATTCTGTATGTCAGTGCAGCCAGTTACAAATCGTGACATCCTACACTATGGAGTTTACGTTGACCTTGAATTAATTTTTTTATCGTTTGAAAAATACACAATAATTTTGTTTTTAATCATCAGAAATAAAAAATTTAAAATTTTTCTTTAAAAATTTTGTACGTCAGTGCAGCCAGTTGCTAATTGTGATGTTCCGAAGTCTTCAAATTCGAAACGTACTTCTATTGATTGGGAGAAAAAATTGGTCCAATCACTTGAAGAAAAAATAATGGAATCGAGTTCATAATATCAGAATATCACAATTAGCAACTGGCTGCACTGACGTACAAAATTATCAAAGAAAAATTTAAAAATTTTCATTTCTGATGATTGAAAACAAAATCATTGTGTATTTTTCAAAAGATAAAAAAATTAATTCGGTGTCAACGTAAACTCCATAGTGTAGGATGTCACGATTTGTAACTGGCTACACTGACATACAAAATTTTCGAAAAAAATTTAAAAATATACTTTCAGCGATTGAAAAAAAATACATTATTTTCAGGCAAAAAAATAATCAATTCAAAGTCAATATAAATTCCGTAATTTGGAATTTTATGATTTGCTGTTGACTGCACTGGTGTACAAAATTTTCAATTTTTTTTTCAAAATTCACTTTCAGTGGCTGAAAAAAATTTTTGTTCCTTTACGCGATGAAAAAAAAAATCATTTCAGCTTAGTGATAATTTCATATTATTGAAATATTGCAATCTGCAACTTTTCAACCCCCTGGTAGCAGTAAGAGTTTTGATCGGAGAAGGATGACGATGGTTTAGGGAGATTTTTTTGTGAAGTCTCTCCCTCAAAGTAAACCACCCCACCAAATTTGGTCAAAATTCAAGATATTTTTTTTTTCGATCCACCCTAATATGCATCGAACATTTTTATTGCTTTTTCAAGGTGGAAGAATTTTTATCTTTTTGATCTTTCCGATCTCGATCATATCAATATGTTCTCATTTCAATCTCGATCATATCGATATTTCAAAGCAAAAAAGTAAATCGTAAATCTGCACTAACCTCAGGTAATTTTCCAACATCAGCAATATTCATTCCACCGACTCGAATCAAGTTCGGAGCTACCGGATGAGACAACGTATACGGAGGGTATACGTTGAAAAACGTCACACTGGTATTTTTCACAATTTCAGCCAACGGTGGTATCTCACCAAACACCTTTCTGGCCAAAATTTCAGACGGCACAGTCGTATAGTATCGTCCCACAACCACCAAAACAACATAGGCGTACGTATTGCATAATCTCTCCACGAAGTTCATTTTATAATGAAACCCATTAACAAAGGAAGATATGTAGGCAGGATTAGAAAAGGCACCGATACTATTAGCGAACCAAGGAAGCAGCATATTAGGAAAAACGTTGATCATGGGCACATTGAGCTTGTACGCTAATCCGGCATACCAATCATTGTGAAAAATTTCGGTCAAAAGTAAATCAAAATTATTCGAATTGAGAAGCTGCACCATGGTGGGATTCTGGAGCACGTGAGATGACCGAGGAATGGCGGAGTTCAACATACGCAGCCATGATAACGATGTGATTATCGGTTCATCGGTCGTTAACGAGGTTCCAATGGAAAAAGGGAAAAATCCGCTAATGTCAATTTCGCGATACTTTTTCGTCGACGAATGATCAGGAAAAGGAGTGTAAACGGTTAAATTATGGCCACGTTCGGCCAACTTGGCGAGTAACGGTTTTACGAAAATATAGTGGCTTTTAAACGGCAGTGGAAAAAATCCCAAGATATTTGATCCTTCTGCAGCGTAACACAACGCGAAAAATAAAATTGAGATGATTTTCATGATTGAACGGAATAGGGGATTCGAGCACCAGTTTACTGTGATGAGAAATACGTCTCGAGTGGAAGATCTTACACGACGAATAGCACAGAACTAATTTATAAATATTCAGAGGCGACTGCATAAAATAATAATCTAGATAGATATAAAAAGGTGGGGATGAAAAATATGATCAAAGCTCATATATTTAAAAAATCGAGCACGACTCGACAATTATTTAACAAAAATGATAAACCATTATCTGTTGCAGCAAAGGTCGCCTCGTATGATTAAGCTATAAACTTTTGATAAAATTAATGTTTATTGTGAGAAGTGGTTCTTATTTTTGTATCATGCTTCATGCAAACTGTACACAAGATATTCCAAAAATAACGAAATTAGTTTTTAACTTGAAAAAAAATAAACTGTGTCACAAAAACGAAGCTTTTTCCGCATCAATGTTTAAAAGGACAATTTACGTCATTCTTACACATTTCGTAAAGTAGTATATTTAAAATGCTATTTTGAGAAATAATATGCGCGAAGTTGTACAAAAAAATTTCAAAGGTACTCAAATAATAACATAAAAATTGAAAAGTTTTTCCGAAAAAAGACCCTTTTGTAAAATCATGAAGAAATACGGATTCAAAATGAAATGGTGAATCGGAGGGGGGAGGGGAGAAAAATTCAAAATTTTCAGGAGCTCCAGCATTTATTCCACGCCTTGGGGTTCCGGACGCTCTCTGGGGGTTTTTCAATATTTGACGTACATGAAAATTTTATTCCCATTTCAATGAACAAAATTTTTCCAATATATTCATATACCTAAAGTACCTATATTCAGTTTAAATATTAAAATATCTATAGGTCAATTATTTTTTGGCTCACCCCCCCCCCCGAATAAGGTACAAGATAGGTTTAATCGAACTTTGAACTTCATATTCATGATCAGGAGGTGCGATTCATATAAGAACGATACCAATATTGCCTATCAATTATTAGCCTCAAAAAATGGGTGGGGGGGGGGGGCTGCTGCGGCTGAAATGGGCCTCAATAAAAATTTTATTCCTTGGCCATCATTTTCCAGTGAACCGAGTAATTAGTGTGTAAAGTATGAATTCTGTACGATGATTATTGATTAGGTATCTGCTCTGTTCTCAAAATTGCTCCCTTGACCTTAAGTTGAAGCTAGTTTTGGCCATTTTTATCCCTTGCGCCGGTGAAATAAATTTTGAAAAATGGTATTCTTGGATCAAAAATATCTAAAAACAATTTTTTTTAAATTTTGCTGGGTAGACTTCAATTTCATAAGTAAGAAAGGCACTCAAACATTGACTCAGAATTTTTGAGGGGGAAATGGTGGGGGACTGACAATTTTTTAATAGAAATCTTTCGAATATCTATTTATACCTACAATTTGGTCCAAATATGAAAAAAAAAATCGAACGAAGAAATCCAGAGAAAAAACTTTGGATTTCGGGTCAATTTCTCAAATGTAATTTCCTGAACAACTAAATTCCTGAATAGAAAAAATATCGAAAAATTTATTCCCGAATGAAATTTCCCCGAATGTAATTTTTCTCGAATTTATTTTCCCCAGTGCAATTACCAACAATCCAAAATTTTTAGATCAAACGATTGAATGAAAAATTCGTTTGAATCAAATTTATCGAAAAATCCTCCATCATTTAAAAAAAAAATTACAATTATTCAATTATTTTCTTGTATTTCAATTTGAAAAAAAATAAAGCAGTAATGTTTTTGGCAAATTTTTCAAATTAATTTTTCATTGAGAATGCCCAAATTTACAAATCAGGTAACAATTTACAGAAGAAAACTTCATCTTTGAAAAGAATAATAAAAATACAGTAATACTCGTAAAATTTGGGAATTTTTTCGACAGGAAAGTAGGCACCTAAAGTTGAGTATTTAACCACATCTTAGCCCACGGTTGGATAAAATCAATTTCTGGATTCTCAAGGAGGTACTCAAAAATGTCACATTTCAACAAATTACAATAAAAATGTTTTTCCAAGTCTCATTCAAGACCAAAAATCATTTCTAAAAACACAATACCAACCTCAGGCAACTTCTTAATCTCGCCAATATTCAAACCACCAATTTGAACCACATTCGGAGGCACATCCTGAGATACTTGATACGGAGGCTGTGCGTTGACAAACGTCAAACTCGTGTTCTTCGCAATTTCAGCAAAAGGAGGAATATCTCCAATAACCTCTTTAGCTAACTTCTCCGCCGGAACAGTAATATAATAATATCCGATACTCATCCACAACACGTACACATACGTATTATACAATCTCTCCTGAAACGTCATCTTAGGAGGCAATCTGCTAAGATAAGTCGGAATAATGGCCGGATTACACGTGATCCCCACATGATATCCGACCCCAGGAAAAATCATATTTGGAAAAACATTAATCAAAGGTATTTGGAACTTGTACGCCAACGCTGAATACCATCTAACATGGCCAAAACTAGTTAATAGTAAATCGAACCGCTGAGATGAATTCAAAAGATCAGCCAAAGGTGCACATCCAAGCACTTGAGTCGATTTCGGGATGAATTTTCCAAAATCCAATACTTCCTTGATGGCCGAAGTTGGACGTAGGATTGGATCGAGGCGTGCAGGAGGTAAATTTGACGTATAACATTTGATATCGATTTCATGGTACTTCGTCGGAGGAATTTTATCAGGGAACACTGTATAAATAGTTAGGTTATGTCCCAGGTCAGCCAACTTGTTGAGTAAAGGTTTGATAAAAATGTAATGACTGTTGTAAGGGAGAGAAAAAAATCCCAAAATTTCGGATCCGTTCGCAAAATACAATAAACACAATAACACTTGGATTCGTTTCATATTCGCGAGTCTACGAATAATTTTTTCATATACCTAACGAAATACTATCACAATCAAACTTCAACGTATGATGTAGATCAATTCGATCGCTGCTTTAACGAGGAATAAATTTTCGATACTGGTTCGATGGTTTCTATGACGGCTGCCAAATCTTTTTCTAAAATAATTAGCACACCTATATGGTATGTACTTACGATATGATAAAAATAATCGAGAAAAAAATGTAGACGCGGAGACTAGACAAGAATTATTGATCAATTTTTTTATCTTTGAACTGATTTTATGGCTTCATTGGCTTCCAAGAATAAACAAAAAGTATTGATGAGAATTTTTCAAATGGAACATATAATTACCACTACAAAGAAACCATTTTCGAAACGTAGGTACATTTCTGAAAACTCTCTTTTTTAATAATAAATAAATAACCGGTAATCTCTTCAAAAAGTTTCCGTGAATTATTTCATTAATTATTGTTGAATTTTTCTTTCAAAAACTTTGCTTCTTTTGAAAACAAAAGAATTTTCAAATCTTCTCAATCATTTGATCTCCCCATATAAAAATAATAGAAAAATTGCGATAAATTTTAGCAAACAATTTCTTATTAAGTATTTGTTGCCAAAGCTCTTCAAAAGCGTTATACGTGAGCCAGTGTGTCATTTCCCATTTTTACGCTCAATCTGCCATCGGCAAAGCCATCTTTAGATAAGCCAAAGAGAAATTTGTACAAAAAAGTGAAAATTTCACAAAAAATATAAACAATTCATTTCTTGAGAGTAACCCCCCAAAAAATTATAGAACGTAAAATGTTCAGTCTTCAATTCTGTACAACTCTCGTTTCAAATTTTTTTGATATCTCCACTTTTTAATAACCAGTTATCGACTTGGAAAAAATCATCAAAAGAAAATACTGGTTTCAAAAAATTGGAGATATCAAGAAAAGTGTGAAATAAAAGTTGTAGAGAATTGAAAACTGAATATTTTACGTTCTGTAATTTTTTTTTTCATCAAGCGATGGAGAAGAGTTATGGCTTAAAAAGAAAAAATTATCCTCGAGTCTTTTATACCATAACGTTTTTTCCAATGCAAGATGAAAAAAAAATTACAGAACGTAAAATATTCAGTCTTTAATTTTCTACAACACTCTTGTTTCAAACTTTTTTCGATATCTTCACTTTTTGATAATATGGTTATCGACTTGGAAAAAAAATCATCGAAGAAACTACTGGTTTCAAAAAATTGGAGATATCAAGAAAAGTGTGAAATAAAAGTTGTAGAGAACTAAAAACTGAACATTTTACGTTTTATAATTTTTTTCCATCTAGCAGCGGAGAAGAGTTATGGCTTGAAAAACAAAAAATTATACTCAAACCACTTCTTTCCATTGCAAGATGGAAAAAAAGTTATGGAACAAAAAATGTTTGTTTTTTAATTCTCTACAACTTTTGTTTCAAACTTTTTTTCATGTCTCCAATTTTTCGGATATTATTGACAACTGGTTCGAAACTGCTGAACCAGTTTCAAAAAAACGTATCACATTTTAATCGCGTCAGTGTGTAGACTTTATTTCAATAAAAGAACCGGACCCCCATTTTTTGACCCAAACCGGTTTCTCAATTTGTGGACACCCTATTAGGTTGGGCTGAAAATTTGATTACACAAGTCGACACGATTTTTGTGTTTGAGTTCCGATTGCGAAATTTTGGTTGCTTTTATGTATCTAATGAAGGGAAAAATAATTTTTTTGTCCAAAGTTTGCTTGGGGGGGGGGGAGTCAAAAATGTGATTTTTCAAGAACAATACACACGGATTTGAGAAAAATTTGAATTTTTTTTGGTCCAGACTTATAGAAAATTTCACGCTGAATCGAATGCCGCAAACCGCAGACCTCTATCTCTTTTAGAAAAAAAGTTACAGCTAAAACTTTCCTAAATTATGTGAAAAAATCGCATTTTTTTCGCCTTGCTCGCGGAAAAGTGAGATTTCTGAGAAATCTAAACGTTTTATGACCATAATGACCATGACAAAAGTTGTAGAGAATTAAATTTCCTATCGGATAGGTGCATTCAGATTTTTCCGGGAGGCGTAGTTTTCGAAATATTCTCGAATGAAGTTGAACATTAGTCGAGGCAATTGAGAAAAAAAGAGAAATGAAGCAATTTTTGGCTGTCAAAAGTTTTACAGCGAAAAATTGTGGAAGGTGACTAACCTTTAGGAGTTACCACGCCATCGTGCTGATTTTTTCATGAGGGCACCCCCTTCCCCCTCCTCCTTCAAAAACGGGGTTTCCCAATATATCTCCAGGGTTTGATTTTACCAAAGAAGTTGTTCAGTACTTTTTTTATTCTACGTGTAATTTCCTACAATTTCTGCCCGGAAAAAATGTTTCGTGCGATCAAGAAAAGGGAGGAGAGGATCAAAATTCAGTGAAAAAATCAAGTAACCTGTTATTTCAGTGTCGCTAAAATGTACAAGGTATTTTTTGTAGACAGATAATACCTACCTACATATATATACAGATTTGAGGTTTTGAGATTTTTACCAAACAATTTGCGAAAGATGAAAAAACAAATTAGAAAGTGAGTTGTTTATTCAAGAAATAAATCCGCTATAATACTGTTAATGCTTGAGCAAAATTAGGGCGAATTTTTATTTTGAAAAATCATACTCTTCTTCGGCATTCGCATACAGGTTTGACAGCGAAAAATTGCTTCATTTCTCTTTTTTTCTCAATTGCCTCAACTAATGTTCAAATTTACTCGAGAATATCTCAAAAACTACGCCTTCTGGAAAAATCTGAATGCACCTATCCGATAGGAAATTTAATTTTCTACAACTTTTGTTATGGTCATTATGGTCGTAGAACGCTTAGATTTCTCAGAAATCTCACTTTTCCGCGAGCAAGGCGAAAAAAATGCGATTTTTTTCACATAATTTAGGAAAGTTTTAGCTGTAACTTTTTTTCTAAAAGAGATAGAGGTCTGCGGTTTGCGGCATTCGATTCAGCGTAAAATTTTCTATAAAATTGGATAAAAGAAAAAAAAATTCAATTTTTTTCCAATTTTTCTCAAATTTGTGTGTATTATTCTTGACAAATCACATTTTTGCCGCCCCCCCCCCCCAAGCAAACTTTGGAAGTCACGAATGAGCATATTGGTGTATATTGATGTCTAGAATCAGAATTTGGCAATGAGAACTGAAACACAGAACACATTTTTTTTGTCGACTTGTGTTATCGATCTTCAATGTCCTTGCTCCTTGACGCCAGGAACACATTGCTATTTGAACGGTTTTGGTATTTTTTTTTTCAGTTCTAAGATATTGAGAAGTGTTTCAAGGGGCCAAGACTTTTGTGTCATACAGTATTGAAATAAATTTAACAAGGAAATGAAAAGAGGAGGATAATTAAAGAAGTTGAACAAAAATTCCCCCTCAAATACCTAGATCAAAACCTCAGCCATTCGAGTCCATGCACTCAAAATCACACTTACTAAAATATCAACAACAAACCTCAGGTAATTCTCTAACATCAGCAATATGCATTCCACCGACTCGAACCAAGTTCGGAGGTACAGCATGGGACAGCTGAAACGGCGGATAGAAATTACTCAAAGTCAAACTGACATTTTTGACGATCTCCTCCAACGGTGGAATTTCACCAAACACATCTTTGGCCATTTTCTCCGACGGTATCGTCGTATAGAATAGTCCAACAGTCATCCATGCCACGTACACATACGTATTGTACAATCTCTCCAAAAAGCTCATTTTGCAATGATACCCACTTATAAAAGTAGGCACATAAGCTGGATTTGAAATAGCTCCGATACTACTGGCAGTCCAAGGAAAGACCATGTTGGGAAAAACATTTATCATCGGTATTTTGAACTTATAGGCGAACCCAACGTACCACTCGGTATGATAAATATCGGTCAAAATTAAATCAAATTCGTTCGTCGAATTGACAAGCTTCATTACGGTGGGATTTTGAAATATTTGCTGCGATGATTCAGGTAGATGACGTCTCATTATTTCTAAAGATGTCGATACGGTGACTTCGCGAACAATTTTGTCCAGTGAACCATTTAAATTTGGTATCGCTGATGGCATAAAATTATCGATACTTATTTCGCGATATTTTTTCACCGAGGTGGTATCAGGATACGCGGTATAGACGGTTAAATTATGCCCTCGATCGGCCAATTTGGCGAGTAACGGTTTCACGAAATTATAATGACTTTTGACTTTTACTGGAAAAAATACCAAAATATTGGACGCTTCTACGACGCAATACAGGTATAAGAAAAATATTACGATTTTCATGGCTGAATCGTTGGTGTTAACCGAACACTAAATATTAACTTGAGGCAAGTAGTACTTCATTAAAACTCGTTATCATCCAAAAGTATACGGTAGTCTATGAAGCAACAATGATTAATCTCGTTTGTACACTGAAGATGCGACATTACACGTGATTTATTTATGTAATTATCATACGTGATAATTATGTAAGTATGTAAAGGTGAACCATAAGTACGCAGAATTAATTTTACTACGAAATTTCAAGAGATAAACTGACTACTGAACAAAAAATTGGACATCCTTCGCACGTTGGAGGCAAAGCTCCTCTCACGACGAGACGTATGACGTATCTCACAAAAATTGATCTTAATTGAAGAAAGTTTATCTAAAATTGCACGAAGCTTATTTTTTGAAAAAACAGATTTTTCGTTTGGATCGAATCGAAGATATGAGAAAAACTTTTCGCTCTTCCCTTCGCCATCATTTAATCATTTTAACCACATAAATTAAGTTCGAATTTAATTTGGAAAAGAGATAAATCCAGGGGGAAAATGCAACTTTTTCTACAGGGGGTCCACCTCCCTACTTTGAGATGAGGGGTCGGTTGTTCATTTTTCTTATTCTACATAGTAATAGGATGTACTATGCAAAAGAGCCGCTCCTAAAAGTCGATTAACCCAATTTTTGGTGATGTTTTTCTGGCAATGGAAAATTTTCAAAATTGATTTTTTTCTGAAGCTCCTAGCTCCCTCCCATGATGTTTTAGGAAAAAATTGTAAAAAACAAAATTGTTTGTTTTTTTATTCTCTACAATTTTTGTTCCCAGTATTTTTTCGTAAATACGTAATTTTGAAAGTTATAGCCGAAAAACTAAAATTCAAACCCTCTCACCCCCAAAAGGGGGTCAAAATAATCACCGATTTTAGGGAAAGTCGGGTATGTTGAAATACACCCTCTACAAAGCTTATATACGAACTTTCCTGCTTCCGGGAATTTTTTTTGGGTCAAAACCTAAAATGACCGTACTAAATATGTACGATCAATATTTCTCAATTTCAAGATATTCATAAAAGAAAACGCATTTTTCTCAAACGTGTTCTTCTAAAATTTTTTTTTTACAGGTTACCCTCTTCTTTTTTTTAAAACTAAAAGTCACATATTTGTTTCAGCTCATCAAATGATTTTTCAAAAATTGTTCCAATTTTTTATCAAATTTTAGGCTCTAATTTTAAGTTTATCTTCCTCCTTATTTTCACTTCCTAAAAATCCGCAAAGAATAAAAAAGATTTTCTCAAAAAGAGGGCAAAAAAGGTAGATGACTGCAATAGCAATTTCAGATGATTCAAAAAAGAGGGTTTAATTTTAAGAACTCGAAAAATCGCTTGGTTTTTGAACGAATTTTCCAATTCCTTTAATTCAATAATTAAAGTAAAATGTTTCTAAGAATCATGAAAAATGACTTACTCATTCATACTTTATAATTTAACGATTGAAATTCTACTCGTAACTCACCTGAAACAAAAAACAAAAAAATTGTACATTAGTATTGATATGCATCGATAAAAAAAAATCATTGTTAAAACATATCCATGATTCAAAATTTTTTCTCTGAAGCAAAACTCATCAAATTTTTTTATTCGAATTATGATGAAAGGAATAAAGAAATGAGAAAAAATTCTCACGATGTTACCATTTCTAAAACTCAAATTCTCCATTCGGTTCCCAAACTGGGGTGTGAAGAAGTTTTCTACCAATCGTAGGCAAAAAGGTCGATTCCGGGGTATTCAACAATTCTTTCATTGTATAAATTTATTCACAAAAATTCTCGACAGTGGTTACACTGTTACCAATTTTGAAACAAAAATTGTATTTGGGTCATTCTAAAATTTCGCAGAAATTCGTCTAAGAATTTTTAAAAAATTTTAAACATTTTTTTCTGAAAAATTTTGATCAGAGTCGTTAATACTAGTGTGCCAGATAACATTCACATGCTCACACAACTGGAAAACAAAAATAGATTTTCCCCATGTAATTTAAATGGGGAATGCCACGACGAGGACATCCACGACGAAGGACAAAATTGTAGAAATGTCCAAATTGTAAGAAAATAATGTGTTTTGAGGAAAAACCAACTATTGCATCGAAAACTGGTTCACCTTCTTATTTTGAGGCAGCTTTGAAAAAAATGAAAAATTGAGGTATAGCCTCACAATGAAGAGCCACAACGAGGACATTTCTGTGTGCCGAATTATAAATTTGGAAACATTTTTCACGAAATCGTTATTATTATGAACACTGAAGTCAAATCTACAGCTGGACAGTATTTCATGATGTCAAGGTATCGACTCGACCAATTGTTGTATTCTAAAATAACCAACTGTCTCTCTCAGCCTTTCGAGAAAAAAAGCCACGACGAAGGACCAAAAATTCCGTACGCTACTTTGAGCTTTTAAAAATGTACTTCATCGACTTTGAAATATGTTTTAAACGTCATAATAAGTAATATGGGACCTCTCTGCATTAAGTTGGTGCAATAGTTCAGCTTGGAAAGTTGCGATAGGAGAGAACAGAAGTATTTTGACTTCAGCACGAAATCAAGTACAGACCACGACGAGGACATTTGGACTACTTTTTTAGCCCCCTCGGGGACAGGAATATTTTTTGCTCCATTATTTTCGCAGGAATATGTAGGGGGGATGATTATCTATCTATACATTCCAACCGCATTGTTCCAGCATGTATATTTCCTGAGATAATTACTCCGTACAGAGTTTTCTGCGAAAATTTAGAATCACCCATTTAAGGAAATCTACTTCAAAAAATGTATATATTTTGACCCAATCTGGGGCGCACCCAAGGGAGGCTCAGGGGGCTCAAGCCCCTTTCTTAAGCTCGACAAGGAGATTTTTTTATCATAAAAATGTCAAAGCAGAGTATGATTTAAAAAAAAAAATCTTAGTAACTATTTTAAATAAACATACTACCACTACTCTTTAAATTTGAATCAGTTGAATTTGCAAAAATTCTGTTTTTTTAATCACTAAAATAATTTTCATTGAAAATTAGTGGTTTTTCACTGGTTTTTCAGTCAAAAATTACTAATTTCTTAGTCAATGACCCATTTATCAGAAAAAATCAGTAATTTTAACTAAAAAAAATCATTAAATCTCGCAATTTTTCAATTTTTCTTCGCTTAAATCTGTAGGTATATTTTATCTTCCTACTTAAAATACCCCAACTACTCCAGCCCCACTAAAATAACAGGTTACTTCATTTTTTCATTGAATTTTGACCCTTCCCCACCCATTTTTTCTCAAAATCTGAGCCTCTCCCTTATATAATTACTGGGTGCGGCGATGGCTCTTAATGGACCAAATTGAACCAAATTTTGCTCAAAATACGCGTAAAACATTCGATATCAGTGATGAAAAATTACGAAAATTATGGAACTTTTCCAACGACGTAAAATTTGTTTTATGGCATTTGATTAAAAAGTTTCACACGTTTTTAGAAATATACGAAAATGTGATAAAAAAAATTAATAACGTGTAGGTAACTAACTATGCATAAAATCAACAAATTGTGAAACGAAATTTAATAATACTTAAACCTCAACAATACTAAGAGGCGCAATTTTGTTTTAGAAGAATGGTACTCGTGGTTTTATTCCATTGTATTGTGTTGATAAAATGAAAAAGTAAGGACCTATTTTCATTTTTGCTTTCAATATTTTTGGCAGTTGGAACTTGGAATACACTGATTTTTTTTTTAAATTAGTGGTTTTCAATTCATTATTCTTTTAATAAGGAATTTTTTTGAAAATACAAAGAAAATTTCAAGCATATTTCAGTTTGGATTGTAAAAATTTAGATTTAAATAATGCAATAACCCTGAAAAAGAGAATAAAAGAAATTTATCTATCCACCAATTACCAAAATTTGAAAGTTTTTGAACATTTAAAATGACCTTACAAAACACCTTCGGTCACATTATCGCTGTCTTCTGAAAACTTATCAATGTCAAAACTCATTAACCTCTTTGAATAGCCGAAAAACATTCATTACGTTTGAAAATAAGTTTATAGGTAACTGAGAAGCTTAAAAGGGCGGGTAGGAAATTTGAGTAAAGTAAACTCGACCAAAACTTCTTTTGGATTGCTATTAACAAATGAGGTATCACAACTCAAAGTAAAATTTTGAGCCCAAACAAAAAAAAATCGAAAGTCTTTCACATGTAACTGGGTAAAAAGCTGAAACTTGGTATATACCCTATTTTCGACCTCCCAAATCGATAGAAAGTGGTTTCGAGACGTTTCGGAGCCACTAGAAAATTTTGGAGTTTTCCAGCACACGAAAAAAGAAATAGACATATTATGAATATTTTCAACTGCAATTATTTTAAGGATGTGAAGTTTACGTAATATGATTGAATAGAGGTTTGATAGGGTAGGTACTTTTGAAACTTTTTCCAGGAAAATTTCTTGCCCAAAAATGCGAATTTGAACTCAAAGTTACGAATTTTGGAAAATTGTGTTTTAATCGATCAAATAGGTCACCAATATGGATAATCCGCGATTATAGGTGCTGAAGAGCATATGGGCCATTTTTATGGGCTTTTCTCCAGCGCTGGAAAATTCCAAAATTTTCTAGTGGCTCTGAAACGTCTCGAAACTACTTCCAATCGATTCGGGAGGTCGAAAATAGGGTATATACCAAATTTCAGTTTTTTTCGTTGATTAAATCAAATTTTCATATTTCGCAGGGTGGAGGTAATATTGAAATTTCAAAAATTCGCCAAAAATCGAGAAATGAACTTCAGCACCTGAAATTTTGGATACGGGGTCCTGTTATGATGTACTTTCGATTTTTCTTTGTTTGGACTCAAAATTTTACTTTGAGTTGGAATACATCCCTTGTAAGCATTAAAAAATTATAGTATCTAGTGAAAAAACAAGCCTCGAAAGAACGAATCGTTCCAAGTAGCCAGAAAAGAAATCCCTCTGATTTTTCAACATTCGAGCCAGGTAAACGAATAAATTAAGATAAAATCGAACTTTTCTGACCTTTGGCAACGTGGAACTATTTTTAATATTGATGCCACCAACTTGCACCACATTTGGTGCCAAGGGCACATTGGATTGCAACGTAAAATGCGTATTCGTCGAAACCATAGCCACTCGATCTTCCAAAACATTCAAAGAAACACCACTCTCATAAACCTTTCCAGATACAGCATCACATAAGGGATACAGCCAGCCCTTGTAAAACACCATATAGGCGCTGTACCATCCGAAATTCATGATTCTCTCCAAAAAACTCATATTCTGTCCAAATCCACTATTCATCGTTGGTACATAACTGGGATTATCTGGAGTGCCCAGATTCCAGGATATCCACGGAAACAGTACATTAGGAAACACGTACATCACGGGGGTATCAAAATGCTGGGCAATTGAGATCAACGAATTCATATGGAAGGGTTCGAAAATAAACAAATCGTATTTTCGATTCAAAGTGACGAGATTTTTCAGAATTACGCATTTATCCAACTCGAGAAACCGATAGACATGATGGTACCATCGAAAAAACGCATCTACGTTTGAAGATTGGCTCATCTGGTGTATTTCGTGATAAACCGAAGGAAATCTGAAGCACTCTTGGACATCGATTTCTTCATAATTTTGGACTCTATTCTGGCTTGGGAAAACTGTGTAAACTGTGATGGTATGATTTCGTAATGAGAGTTCTTTCAGTAAAGATGTCAAAACCGAATCGTGACTCTTGACAGGGATAAATGAGAAACTCAGAATGTTATACGCGTAGCTCTGATTCGAACCCAATAAATCTATTAAAATCACCAAAATTAAGGCAAAGCGAGCCATTGTCGAATTCTCGGCACCGCAGTTCGTATACGAAGTGAACACTTATGAGGGTAATAGGTGTTTTGTAACGACCGAAAAAGTTGTAAGCACGGTTAAAAAAAGCAGTTTATGGGGCAAATATCTCATTTAAAATTTACGCGAAAAAGATAAGAGTAAATACAAATATTAACATGACGTCATAAAGATAAAATAAACTTCGGCATTGTGTATTTGTGTTTAGTTTTCTAAAGCAAAAAAAAAAACAGAAAAATATAAACGCTTTTATCGTACTTCGTAGGTAAAGTTTTTTTTTCGTATAATTTTAATCAAAAAATTGCCAACATGAAGTCGTAAAAAATTATGAATTTTGATTATTCAATTACATACCTATAGATAATTAGAAAAATATTTCTGAAGATGGAAAATTTCAAAAATTAGCTACAACTTTTTTTAGCAAGGAAAAATAGCCAACCGTTTTTTAAAAAACTTTCATTCAAAAAATGAATTGAATGAAAAAAAGAAAGGGGAGAAAAAGTGCATAAAAGTAATGAAAAAATTAAAAAGACGAGAGTCGTGAAAATTTTCTTCAGAAACGAGCCAGAGTGGACTTACTGGAGGAGGGAATTAAACATTTTCGATAGTTTTAGATTTTTTTTTGGGCTTTTGCAAACACTAAATCCATATTTTTCCATTTTTTTCGACTTAGACCTAATTTTTTGTGAGAAAAAAATCTGCTAATATTTTTTCAAAATAAGTTTTTCCGAAAATTGGATGAAATTACTATGGAAATCGAATAAAGTATTTTCCAAATCTTTTAAAAATTTTGAACCATTTTGCAATTTTGTACAATGACACTTCGACGCCACGTACTCGTAATACAGAGGCCAGTTCATATTTTAAAGGAATATTAAGAAATTTTTGCATTATTTTTCCCCACAAAAAAGTTCTTGTTTTTAGCATATTATTATCTCACGCTAAATCCCAGAAGAAAAAAATATGCCCATCGCAAGACCCCTGAATGATGGAAGAAGGAAGCTAAAATTTTGGGAATCTCACTTGTAGAGAAAGATGAACCACCTCCGGAGAAGGGATATTTTAAAAATTCGAAAAATCGTGTCATATGAAACATTCTAAATTGAAGGCTTGACATTAATTCATGACGTTGAGTAGCAAAGAAGCCTTCTTCAGAATCCATCGCAATTTTTTCCATAACCTGATTCTATTTCTACTTAATAAACTTATGAAATTGGTAAAAAATTACTGAAGGAAGAGAAAACTAGACACACTGTGTCAAAAGAGCGGACTTCCTATTATATACAAACTAGAATTGAACTTGTGAAGCTCAACTTTTAATGCACGTATCAACTTCGAAATTTAATCATCTCTTCCTCTATACACATTCTAATTACTACGGAAATTTCAAGTCGATCGATCAACTCTGACTTGAGTTATGGTGTCACAAAAAAGAACCTTAAAACTTCAAAGCTCAAGCTTTCCTCGCTCAAAATTTAACCTAAAAAATTAGGTCTTCTCCTGCACGATCTACACGTACTGTAAAAATTTCAAAACGATCAGTTCAGTTAAACGAGAGAAATCAAGTCGGAAAAATTGACCTATTACAAGCTTTTGAACTTTGAGCTCATTTTTCTCGAAAACGTGAGATTTTAAGAAAAATTCATGAGAAATAGAGCTTGAAATTCCTAACCATTTTTTTTGACCTCCATTTTTCTCTACAATGCACCGTTTCCGAGATATTTTTGAATAACTGAATAAATTTGAGCTTCAAAAGCTCAGCTTTCTATGCACAGATCGCCTTCCAAATTCAATCAGATTTTCTCCTAAACACATTCTTATCACAATAAAAATTTCACATCGATCGGTCGATTTTATCTATCTTGTCAGAGGGAGGTTTCAGAAAAATGAGCTTTGGAGTTTCAAAGCTCAGCTTTCTATGCACAGAGTTACACCAAAACATAATCAGTTTTTCTCCTGTACGATGTAAACTTACTGTAAAAATTTCAAAACGATTGGTTCAGTTGAACGAGAGAAATTGAGTTAGAAATATTGACCAATCACAACCCTTTCAACTTTCTAGAAAATGGTGAGCTTTTAAGAAAAATACATGAGAATCAAAGTTGTAGAGATTAACATTCCTAACCATCCGTTTGGTCACCGTTTTTCTCTACGATGCACCATTTTCGAGATATTTTCGAAAACTAAATAAACTTTGAGCTTCAAAAGCTCGACTTTCATTGCACGGATCGACTTCAAAATTTAAGCAGCTTTTCTCCTGTACACGTTCTAACCACTGTAAAAATTTCAAGTCGATTGGTCAACTCTAACTTGAATTATAGGATCACAAAAATGAACTTGAAAGCTCCAAGCTCAGCTTTCTATGCACTGAATTGAACCAAAAAATGATCATTTTTCTCTCTTGCACGATCTACACCTACTATAGAAATTTCGAAACGATTGGTTCAGTTAAACGAGAGAAATTGAGGTGGAAAAATTGACCAATCACAGGCCTTCCAACTTTGAGCTCAAGCCTTATAAGGAATTTTTGATGAAGATTTTATCTGCCGACCACTGCCTCAAAGGGGCCATAAAATCAGTCTTTGTGTTGGTCTAAAAATGCCGACCCAGCAGGTGGTATTGCAAGGGTTCAAAGAAAATATTTTATCTGCCGACCCATTGTTGAGAAATAATATGATTAAATCGCATCAGAAAAGTTGACCAATCACAAGCCTCCAAACTTTGAGCTCAATTTTCTCGTAAATGGTGAGCTTTCAAGAAAAAGTCCTCAGAACCAAAGTTGTAGAGCGTGAAATTCCTGACTATCCTTTTGGCCTCCGTTTTCCTCTACGATGCGCCGTTCGCGAGATATTTTCGAAATACTGGATAAACTTTGAACTCGAAAAGCTCAACTTTCAAAGCACGGATCGACTTCAAAATTTAATCAGCTCTTCTCCCATGCACGTTCTAACAACTGTAAAAATTTCAGCCCGATCTGTTCAGTTTAGCGAGAGAAATCGCGTCAGAACCAAAAAGGCTTCAACAAATAAATAAATAAAAAAACCCTTATGAACGCAATAGCGGATTCCCGCTAGAGCGGGAAGTCCGCTAAAAACCCTTATGAACGCAATAGCGGATTCCCGCTAGAGCGGGAAGTCCGCTAAAAAGGAAGTGTTATCAGGATTCCAGTAGTTTTCATCGAGCCTTACCTCACAATATAGTTTTGTGAAAATACTCTGAAATAAAAAAGTAATTTTAAATTTCTTGTTCATTTGGGAAAACTTTATTACTATGGAATTTGGTCGTTTGAGAAACTGCATTCGGGAAAATGGGTGAAATCCAATGAGGAGGGAGTCAAACATCTCCTTCTGCCCCCTTTGATCGTTCAGTTCAACTCTGTCTCTCATAAACCACGGATTCAAACAAAGATTTCAGAAAGGAGCAGCCATTTTTAAGTCAAGTTTTTCGGAATTTCTTTAGCAGGGGACAAAACATGTAAATAGCAAAAATTCTGATATCAAAAAATGAAAAAAAAACGAGATTGATGAGGTAAAAAATCGAAAATGACTACGCAATTTTTTGAAAGAATTTTCCAAAATACTGCGGTATTTTTCGCAAATGAAAACGAAAGTACAGGGTGCTTCGAAGTTGATTCCGTTCCTTTCACCCAGTAAGTAGGCAACCCATTCTGAGTCCAAGCATGTAAATTTGCCTACCCTGTAATGGTCTAAAGCACAGAGGCTGAGTTATGCTCTTCGAGAAAACTTAATTTTTTCTCGGACTGTGCTCATCGTTTTTAATCGAGCACTTCTCGACGACCATTGTTGGTAGAAAATTGCACTTGGTTGCAACGAATAGTAAATCATGTCTAGAATTTGTCGATGCGATTGATCATTCTGGTGGGTGAACTGGGGTGGGTGTACCGTATCAAAAAAAAATTTCTACTTCTGTAAATGGCTAAAACATTTGATTTCTTGAGGTACCGCTACTAATAATGTTTCAAAATGAAAAATGTTTGATTTTTTCAATGGCGTAAATCCCACCTTCTCTATCTTGCTCGAATCAAAATTTATGGGAGTTCAATTACAAAAAAAATCACATGAGAAATGGATTTTTGGATTTTTCGAAATTTTAAAATACTCCACGTAACATAATTAATATAGTTCAATTTCACAAAAAAATCTGAAAATTTTTGAAAATTTTTTTTATATTAATTTTGGACTTGAAATTGATAAAATTGCATGCAAGTCACTGCTAATTTTCCGGCTTGCTCCACTAAAAATAGAAAATTATCGAGAGGAAGAGTATTCGAAAAGAAAAAAAGCTTATAAAATTTCAAAAAATATCAGTCATGTTCTTAACAGTTAAGAGTTGACACTGATTTTAGTCTTTTCAAAAGGAGTAGAATCAAGGGAGAACCTCAAATCAAACACTAATTTTTGACATCTAAGGGTAGTTCCTATATCCAGGTTCACATGTGAGGGCGTAAAATTTTTGCAAAGAAAGACAACTGAATGCTAAAATTTCATAGTCACTATACTAACGTAAAACTGATTTTTTTAAATCAAAATTCCACGCATCTCTGAGCACTTATTTTAAAATTTTTGGTAACGATGGAAAAAGTGGGCTCAGATTTTGAGAAAAAATGGGGGGGGGGGGGTCAAAATTACATGAAAAAAAATTAAGTAACCTTTCATTTCAGTAAGGCTGGAGTAGTTGAGGTATGCAAATAATATATACCTACAGATTTGAGCGAAGAAAAATTGAAAAATGACGAGATTTCATAATTTTTTTAGTCAAAATTACTGTTTTTTCTGATAAATGGGACATTGACAGAAATTTAGTCATTTTTGCCCGAAAAATCAGTGAAAAATCATTATTTCACTGATTAAAAAAGACAGAATTTTTGCAAATTCAACTGATGCAAATTTAAAGAGTGGTTTGTTTAATTTATTTAAGAAATAGTTACCAAAATACTGCTTGAGCGAATCGAGAGCTAAAATTATTTTAAAATCATACTCTTTTAATCTGAATTCAGTCAAATTGACTGATTAAAAAAGGCAGAATTGAGTCATTGATGAAATCAGTGAAAAATTTACTGATTCAATTAGTGAATTTTCATTTTTGAATCAGTAATTTTTTTCAAATTTAAATTTTTACTTGATTCAATTTAGTAGATAAGAAAAACATAACTGATTTAAAAATGAAAATTCACTAATTGAATCAGTAATTTTTCACAGATTAGCAGTCAAATTTTACAGATTAACAGTGAAATCAGTGGAATTTCACTGCCAATCCAGTGACTCAATTTTGTCGACTTCAATCAGTCAATCTTCAGTTTTTGACTGATTCAAATTAAAATAGTACTCTTCTCTGACATGTTTATTATAAAAAATCTCCTTGCCGAGCTGGGGGAGGGGTCAAGCCCCCCTGGGTGCGCCTCTGCACATGAGTAGGTACAGCAAAATTCAGAGACTGTTCAAAAGTTTCTATGTCCTCTGAATCTATACTCGTATCATTTGTACATGCACACAGTACTAAAAAATGTAATAAAATTTGATAAAAAGGATGAAAAATAATTTTCAGATCTGAAAAACTCAATCTTTTGAAAATTGAAATTTCGTCTTTTAAAGCTCTTTCCTGAAAAGTTTGCTTTTCAATTTTTTTTCAAAACTACCTGACCGATTTTATTTTTTTCTTTACTATATTTAGAAAATTTTTCTTTATAATTCAACAGAGGGGTTTAGGGAAATTCCAACTTTATCCCAAAAATTTCGTCAATCCATTCAAAATCAGAACGCTATCATGTTTCATGTAAATCAATCAAAAACACAAAAAATTGGCATATCTAAAAATCCTTTCAGTAGGTATGTTGTTTAGTGGACCATTATGAATAGAAAACACGAAAAAAAAATCAGGCTAGAATTTTTTCGGGATTCGATTCCAATTTGACTGGATTATACATTAAAATGTACTCATTGAGAATTTTCGTCTGACGTAGTTTGATGCGAACCTTGGGAGCAATTTTATCATTAAAACCACGACGTATAATGTACCAATTAAGACGATGACAATTTCCGGTTAAAAAAAAAAACATTCTACGACCTTCGAGCACAATCACAACATTGAAAGTACTTAAATAGACTCAGCTAAACCTAAACAGCACGACGTAAAAATAACTATGAATTTTCTTCTAACCTCAGGTATTTTTTTAGACGGTTTGATGTGAATTCCGCCAATATTCACAACTCCAGGTACCAAAGGTATCGGCGAACTCATCACAGGATTCATTCCCAACAATAGCAAGCTCGTGTTACGAAAAATATCTTCGATTGGAGGTGCTGACTCGAAATATTTGCCAATCATGGCGTTATCTTTGCTACACGTGTGATATTTGTAGAGGACCAGCAGAAGAGAATAAATTATGGTATTTTCGAGCCTCTGGAGGAACGTCATTCTTCCCAAGCTTCCGGATACTAAAGTCGGTATATAGGATGGGTTATCCGGATTACCCATTCTGGTTGATAACCAAGGTAGCATGGCGTTTGGTACGAATGTGATCAGAGGTACGTTGAATTTCCAAGCGTAAATTACCATCCAATCGTTCATGAAACTTTCGGTCAAATAAACGTCGTATTTTTCGGTCGAGTTGAGCAATTGCACCAGAGGTTGGCAATTATCGAAATTATCGAATAAGGAAGTGAACACGAGTGCGTTGACTTTTGAAATCAAATTTGAAGCCCTTGAAGCCAAATTATCCATTGTCAGAGCATTTTTTGCAAAGGGAAAGCAATCTCCAATATCGATTTCCTTATAATTCGATATCTGATATTTTTTCGGGTATGGATTGTACACAGTAACTTTATGTCCCAATTCGGCCAGCTTCACCATTAAAGGATCAATTACAGCATAATGACTTTTGGAAGGATATGGTAACACAGCCAAAATTTTACAGCACGAGCCAACGCCCAGGCAACTTAAGAACACGAGAAACAGAGCAACCGACATAATTGAATTACAATTCATCGCGAATTCGAATAGAAAAGAACTCGGTACCTACGTCTGTCTCTGTACCAATCAACACGAAACAGCCACGTCCAACGGTTTCCACTACTTCTCGTAATCGGCAACGAAATTATAATGCCACAACAATTTACGATAATTTTTGGACTAAATATGACAGAGAGCCTTTCGTGGACGAAAGATATTTACACAAGTATGATGGAATTTTCGTGATAAATATTTACAGTGTACTTGTATGGCTCTTGAAATCGACTGCAATATTTTCCACGAATTTTTTTATGAAATATTACGTATTATACCGCAACTATTTGTATGATTTTTCGTAATGACCTATGTCAAGAAAATAAATGATAAGTAAATTTGAAGCGAGATTATTATTCAGAAGTAAAAATCCACATGTTTTTAACGCCAATTAAAAATGAACGATTTATTTCGGGTCAAAGTACATATATTCACCGGTGTAATCGTTAATGACCCTTTTTAGAGAAAATTGTGATTTAGGCAAAAATGTTGATAAAAAAAATACATGCATGAAAAAAAATTAAAATAGGGCATCAAATTTTGAAAACTTTCAACAAAATGGTTCTACAGGGTGACTGAAAATTACTTTCCCAAAAAAATTTAAAATTTCGGTAAAAAATTATTATTGATAGGGTAAATTTTTTTAGGTCATATTCTACTAATATAGATCGTCTTCTAATCTCTCTATAATTTATAACCCGAAAAAATTCAATTTTGCGCAATTTTTCCCTTAAACCAGAGCATTAATTCAATAATGCTGAATTAAATCACCTGGCTCCAATTTGTGAAGCGCTGAAATGCAATCCTCCTTATTTCAAAATTGAACGCACTGTTTTCAGATTAACAGGGTTCAATTCAAGATTTTGAGGAACTCGTCACCTACATATCTACAGAAATTCCTAGATTTTGTTCCACGCAATTTTTAAATTTCGTTCGACTAGGTTTAGCTATAGCATTGTAAGCGAAAATCAAATTATTCTTCACAAAAAATTCAAAAATGATTGAGAATTTTTGAAGAGGCCTGTGTTCGAATAGTAATGGACCAAGGATGCTGCCAGAGTTGAAATTTTTTAGATAAGTTAATTAGGGAATTTTTGCTAAGCATTTTTTTTGGGGAACTACTTTTCGGTCACCCTGTATGTATATAAAAAAATTTTACAAAGAAAACTACTCGAACCACAGTAGTTCTTCCAAAAGAACGATTAAGTACCATTCTTTATCGTAATTACTATTATCAACAAAATTATTATGGCATGACAATCTATGTGATAATATTTGAAAACAATAAGTATGACAGAGAATCCTTCGTAGGCGAACTAATATTTATATAAAAACGTTGTCTACGATATGTACTTACTACTTAATACTATCTGAGTACACGAATAGCAACTTGACTAGAGTCGACTGTAGTAATTCTGCGAAATTTTTATAACAAGTTGCGTATTCTGCTTTAACTAATTAAGTACCTATCATTTTCGTAATAACTATGCCAAAAAAGAACGAACAAAACGATTTTAGACGTTAATCAATGATAAGATAATGTTTTTGAGTAAACGAAAATAAACGTTTTCTCTTTGATAATGAATCGCGAAACTATCAGTTTGAAAAACCACCAAATTGGACAAAATGTACAGCAAAATCATTTCAATTTAAAATTTTCAACTCCCAGAATCATTCATCATCTGTAGAATGAGCGAAAGTTCATTTTAAAATTGTACGTACTAGGTACCTAATAAAGTTTTTAAATTTTTTTGTTTTCAGAAAAAATGTTTCAAAATTTCAAGCTAAAAAAACAAAAAATAAATATAAAGTCCAGTAGAATTAGCCAAAAAAAAAAGGGAGGTCATAAGGAAAGACTCGGCGGCCAACCGATTTTTGGCTCTAATGGTCTATTTTCATGTCCTGAACATGAATCAGAGGTGTCCGGTCCCGTCCGGTGTACGCATCTCCCCCCAAATTGTGGATCTTTGCTCCCCAAATCAGGTTTTTGGCCCAAAACTGCCAAAATATTGGCGCTAGAGAAAAAATGAGGTGTATGAAACGTGTTCTACGTCAAATTTCCTATCAGATGACTTTTGAATGGTATTCACAAACCCAACGGAGCTGGGAGCTATAATTGATCAAAGGGAGGGAGGTTTCTCCAAAAATCTGATTTTTGGCTTATAACTGCTAAAATATTGATCCTAGTGCAAAAATGAGGTCTACAAAACTTAATCAACATCAAAGGCTCTGGTGTGATTTGGGGGTCATTTGGCCCTTGGTGGAACTTTGACAAAATTTTTGTCATTCGACTTGCCTACGTAGAAGATGATTTTATAGCGCAAAAACGAATTTTTACGACACCCTCCCCCCGGGGCAGGGCCTGAAAATACGTGATTTTCAAGCTAAAAATTCTATCTCCGCGAGTTTTTAACCGATTTTTTTCAAACTTGGCACATAGGTAGAGGTACTTGAGGGGAGTGCCCTGAAATTTTTTTAGATTTTTTCGACCATTATAATAACCTTAAATTTGACCTTGAAAGTTTAAAATCGCCCTGGGGGCACTGTTTTGACGGGTGGTATGAAAAAAATTATCATTTTTTTACAAATTTCAGCTCTCGACACATCAGGAGGCTGAGCCATCATTTCTCAAAGTTGAACCGTTTTTTGAAAAATTACATAGAAATATTCCCAAAAAATTTTAGGCTCCCGCGACTTGGAGGGAGGGGTTGAGCTATTGCATTCCAAAATTTCAGTTTAGTAGCTAAATATTTTTAATTTACCCAATTAAAAATCTAAGTTAGGTAGGTACATTTCCACTAGTCCCCCTGATGTGTCGAGAGCTGAAATTTGTAAAAAAATATTACTGTACCTTAATAAGTTCCCATGTAAATTTGAGCAAAATCGATGCGAAAAAAATCGTTTTTTGAAACGGGCTCACTCAGCTTCACCCCCCCCCCCCTCAGCAGAAAGCATGAGGGGTAGGAGCGGCGCGTTTCTACCACACACTGGAGACATCATATTGAACATTTTGAATCAAAAAATTTTCACTTACTCGCGAAATGTCATTTTTGGGTCACCTATGTAACGAGGTCACTTTTTACTGAAACCCCTACGATCTGTACACTTTCAAAGGGGCCGAAGAGGGGGGGAGGGAGGTTCAACACTTCGAATGAAAATTTTGTTGGGCTAGTCTGATTCATCATCTCAAAATGTACACAGAAAATACCAAGTGTTTCAAAATTAGAATTTTGGGGTGGTTTTTTAATCGAAAAACTCGATTTTTTGTCATTTTAATCAAAAATGTCCAACTTTGGGAAGCGATGGCTCAGCTCCCTGAGGTCGAGGGGGGGCTAAAAAATTTTGGGGAGTACTTCTACACCATACTGAACCCTTCACGTGAATTAAGCGAAATCGGTGTGAAACAATTTTTTCTCTCATAAGGGGTCCACCCCTCAAAAAGCAATAGGGGCTGGGGCGATGCGAATTTATGAAAGACTCTGAACATCATAGAAGATTTTCCAGCATTAAAATTGCGATGAACAGGTTTTTGAGGGCGCTAAGTTCGAAAATTTGCTTATTTTTTGGATTTGACCCTTTAGTGCCCCTATAGCCCTCAATTCTGGGAAAAACTATGTTGAGAAACGAAAATATCGTATGGCATATCGATACTAATTTGAGGGCGTAAAATTCGAATATCGACTTACTTTTTGATCCAACCCCCTCCCCGTAATTTTTTGAAATATTCAATTCCGTATTGATCGCCGAAAAATAGAGGAAGTGGTCAGTTGGAGCACGGGGAGGTAGTCAAATCAAAACGTAAGTCGATTTTTTTTGAACACTCATTCGTGAAAAATCCATTTCAAGTGAAATATTTTGTCGTTCTTTGAAGTATAATTATTTTATGACACTGAACAGATCAGAAAATCTTATGCACATCACTAAATGAAAACAGTACGAAAAAAAGTAAATTCTAATCTAACCTCGGGTATTTTTTCAGACGGTTTGATGTGTATTCCTCCAATATTCACAACTCCTGGCACCAAAGGTATGGGCGAATTTATCACCGAATTCATTCCCACAAATAATAAATTCGTATTGCGAAAAACTTCTTGAACGGGAGGCGCTGACTCCAGATATTTACCAATCATGGCGTTATCATTTTTGCACGTATAAAATTCGTAGAGGGTCAGCGAGGTTACATAAATGATGATATTTACGACCCTCTGGAAAAAGATCATTTCCCCCCAGTATCCTGATATTATATTCGGTATGTAGGATGGATTATCCGGATTACCCATTCTGTTTGATAACCAAGGGAACATTACGTTTGGTACGAATGTGATCAAAGGTGTCTGAAATTTCCACGCGTACATCACCATTATATCGCTCACAAAACTTTCCGACAAATAGACATCGTACTTCTCAGTCGAGTTGAACAGTTCCAATAAAGGTTTGCAATCATCGAAATTATTGAATAAAGGTGTAAAAAAAATCGAATACAAATTTATAAACGGATCCGAAGCCATTGTAGCTAAAGTATCGATTGTCAGCATAGTTGGAGCGAAAGGGAAACAGTCTCCAATATCAATCTCGTTGTAATTAGGTATCTGGTATTTTTTCGGATATGGATTGTACACAGTGACTTCATGTCCGAGCTCGGCCAATCTGACCAGTAAGGGATCAGAAACAGCATAATGACTTTTGGACGGAAATGGAAACACTGCCAATATTTTATAGCACGAGCCAACGTTCAAATAAGTCAAGAACACAAGAAACAGTGCAACCGAAATAATAAAGCTACAATGCATCGCGAACTCGAATACAGGAGAACTACTAAGTACTAATCAAATTGAAATTATCAACTATAGTCTGCGCAATTTTTATTTAGCCGGTTGGGATCCCTCGTAACATTTACATTGTGCCACGAGAACCAACGGGGAACGTCTGACGACGTGCGCGGTCAGAATTCGTTCAGCCGCGTAAGTAAATTGCACGGAGTATATAATAACAAACCACACCTTATCTTACAAAACAGTTTCGACTTCTTATCGTAATTTAACAACGAAATTATGACGTCAACACTATTTACAAAAGTTTTTGACCAAAATATGGTATAGAATCTTACAATAGAATGTCTGTGTTGAGTACATGTGCAACAATTTACACTTGCACAGCTCTTCCTAGTCCCTGCGGTTAGCATGAAAAAACAGGGGCATACTGCACTTTTTGAACACGCGACGGGTTGAAATGTGGTTTTTATTTTAGTATGACCCAAAGAAAATTTTCGAGAAGTGGAGACTTCAAAAATTTCCCTTAGGAGTGGAGGGAGGGAGAGTTTTGCCCCAATTTTTTCACATGAATGGGTTGGGGTAAATTTGGTGTCATTTTCATATAATTTGACCCTCCTGAACTCGAATCTGCGATTAATTTTCCGATCTGAAGGGTAGAATTTGCACAATCGTATGATTTGCGTCGCGAAAAGAGGCCAATTTCGAGTAAAAAGAGGTGAAATTGCGATTTTTTTCATCTTGAGACGAGTGATGTGGTTCAAGTACGGTTTGAAACCAGTTTTTTATATAATTCGAACCCTCTGAATTCGAATTTGTTATTGGTTTCCCCATAGGAAGTGAAATAGCTTCTTGATCGTCGCATTTTGGTAGTGAAAAACAGCCAATTTTCGCTAAAATCGACTCCAATTCGCAATTTCCCATCTTCTCAACCCAATACCTCGAACCAATCTGGGTATGAAACCATTTTTAGAGGTAATTCGAACCTCCTAAACACGAATTTAAGATTAGTTTCCCGATTGGAAGTAGAAAATTTTCTCAATCGTGAAATTAGTGTAGCGTAAAATGCCCAATTTTTGCTAAAATCGACTCGAATTCGCTATTTCCTATCTTCTCAACCCAATACCTCGAACCAATCCTGGTATGAAACCATTTTTAGACATAATTCGAACCTTTTTGAACACGATTTTTTGATTAATTTCCCGAATTATTGGAAAAAATTAAAACTGACCACTCGTCGTATTAAACCCGTGCAGATGCGTCAAATTTTCCACGGCGTTCTCGTGGAAAGTACGGTGTTCACGGGCCAATGGATTTTACACATAGAAAATACGAAAAAAAGCTCCACTTTCGTTAAAACTAAAGAAAGTTGTAACTGATTAGTTAAGAATGTTCCAAACATTTTTTTTAGCTCCATGCGACGTGAAGGGGCTGAATCAATTTTTTTAAAAGAAGTCCCTACTTTGAGAAGCCATGACTCAGCCCCATGGAGTCTCAAGAAGCTAAAAATTTTGTTAGTGCTTTCTCTGGGTCCAAAAAGTTTGAATTGAACAAAAAAATGATTTTACACCACAATTTGGAGGACGTGTGGTGTACCCAAAACTAATGAAATAAGTAACTTATAGGATATAAACTTCCAAATTTGAATTTCATCTCCTCCCTATTTTGGGCCCATTTTGGAATTTTTTGAAAAACATGATCGCACTTTCGAATGTAGAATTGAACGAGAAACACTTTTAGTTCTTACCAATTTTTACGTAGAATGCATTTTTAACCAATAATTAGTGTATTTTCAGGCCAACATTGAAAAATTGTAAAAAGGGGTCAACTTTGAGCACCCCTAACTGAGGTCAGGGTGGGGTTCTTTCAGAAAGTGAAACATCCATTTGATAGGAAATTTGACGTAGAATCTTTTTTCACCATTGTTTTTTTTCGACGTTCCCTGAGGCGGTAGGGAGGAACCCCCACTTTTTGGGGGTGTTTTTGCACCCTCCTGGGGTTTCCTCCGGGGGCGGAACTTTTTGTATGTGGTTACTGACATCACTATACGTATACACGTATAAACCAAAATTCAGCTTCATGGGAATTTTGGCTAGGTTTGAGCTTATTTGACTGTACTAAATAGTAAATTTAAATTTTCTCATTTTCCTCTCTCCGTAAGTAATTTTCGACATCAGAAACGAATTCCTCGTGAAATTTTAGTACAATAAAGTAGTTTTGGCAGCTTTTTTGATGATTGATAAGTACATAAAAAACAGGAGTAAAAACTTTGAACGCGTTTTTCTCAGAATTTTGTTTTTTTGGAATTCAAGAATTTCCTAACTTCAAATGTCTCTATTTCGGTGAAAAATCAATCTTAGATGCTCATCAAGGTCTCAATATGTTCCTTATGGTCTCCTTTATTATTTTAGGTAAAAAAACTCATTTTTGAAAATTCCTACTTTAGGTACCTTTTCCCTGCACGGGTCACAATTACTAGACCAAGAAAATGAATGATAAGTCTGAACCGAGATTATTTTACAAAGGAAGAGATCGATTTTTGACGCCAATTAAAAATATATGTACAATGTTTTCGGGCCAACTAAAATGGACCTTCTCGTTGTTAACAGTTTTCAGGAATAATTTGAGAAATAGGCTGAAATTTCGATTCTACATACAAAAAACGAATTTCTTACTTTCAACATTTTCAATTTTCAAAAAAAAAAAATTTAATAAGTAAGAAAATATCAATATTTCTTTCTCATCAGACATTTACGGCTTGAAGTCACCAAATTTTGGAATTGAAGTAGTTCAAATTCGGAAAATGGGCCCAAACCTTGTAAAAAGCAGAATTATTTGTAATTTTTCCCCAAGTTTGGACGGTTTAATCATTTTCAGTCATTTTTTCAGTACGAGTATCTCAAAAAAGCGAAAAATGGGGCAGTTTTTTTGATGTATTTGTGGATCACGGAAAAAAATTAGTACCTGATCGAAGCGGGAACCAAAAAATTCTCAGAAATCTAGATTCGAAAAATGAAAACCGCACCAAATGGGCGCTCATCCTTGGATGATGCGGACCATTCTAATTTTGTGCGTCCATGGGCACGACACAAAATCGCGAACCCGGCGAGTATCTCACCCTTCTCATCCTCTCTGCTTTACACCTTGAGGAAATGGGTTGAAAAATGTACATAAAACGTCGAGAGAAAATCACGAACTAACCTCGGGTAGTTTTTTAATCGGTTTGATGTGCATTCCTCCAATATTCACAACTCCTGGCACCAAAGGCATGGGCGAATTTATCACCGAATTCATTCCAACAAACAATAAACTCGTATTACGAAAAATTTCTTCAACGGGGGGTGCAGATTCCAGATATTTACCAATAATGACGTTATCTTCTTTGCACGTGTGAAAATCAAAGAGGAGCAGGGAAGCTGTATAAATAATTGTATTTTCAAGCCTTTGGAAAAACGTCATTTTCTCCAAGAATCCTGATATTATATTTGGTATATAGGATGGATTATCCGGATTACCCATCCTGTTTGATAACCAAGGAAGCATCACGTTGGGTACGAATGTGATAAGGGGTACGTTGAATTTCCACGAGTACATGACCATTATTTCGCTGACAAAACTTTCAGTCAGATACACGTCGTATTTCTGAGTCGAGTTGAGCAGTTGCAATAGAGGTTCGCAGTTCCCAAAATTATCATACAATGGTGTGAAAAACATCAGATAAAGGTTTGCAAACGAATTCGAAGAGATCGAAGCCAATTCATCCACAGTCATGGCAGCTGGAGCGAAAGGAAAACAATTTCCAACATCGATCTCTTTATAATTCGGAATCTGGTATTTTTTTGGATATCGGTTGTACACAGTGACTTCATGCCCCAGCTCAGCCAGTCTCACCATTAAGGGATCTATTACAGCGTAATGACTTTTGGATGGGAATGGGAACACGGCTAGTATTTTATAACAAGAGCCAACGTTCAGAAAACTCAAAAACACGAGAAACGGTGCAATCGACATTATTAAATCACAATTTTTCGCGAAACCGAATAGAATAGAACAATGTAGTAGACAAACTACGAAACAACTATCTTAAACTTATCACGTCTTCATGAAATAACTTCTAGATACTCCTTATCGCAAGTACCCACCAGCGAAATAATAATCTCGAGGTGATTTATGATTGTTTCTGAAGATGAAGGAGAATCTTTTATATCAGACTGATGATTGTTTGAGCACACAAATCATAGTACATCTACATAGCACAATTTTTAGAAAACTTTCTAAATTAAAATGCAATTGGCAGTACTGGTTTGAAATTCCGCGAAAAATCTCATAAAAAATTATTTCGGGTCGATTTTTAGCCGATTTAGTGAGGTTAAGCATTTATGTAGATGAACAATTTTGATACAAGAAACTGAAAATTTTACATTTTTGTGACCTCAACCTTCGATTTTGGTAAAAAAAATTTATTGGCCGAAGTCTTCGATTGAGGAGCTGAGAATCAAAATTCACTTTTGCCACAATTTTTTTTTCGTTTTTATAACAGATTCCGGAGAAGAAGTTTTATACGCTCCACAACTTGATATTTTTATTTTTTTCCTAAACCGTTCTCTTCGGGCAAAAAATCACAGTTGAAATCATAGTTTGGAATCAAAACTTCCATCTACAAACAAATTTCGTATAACCAATAGGTAGAGATTGAAAAAAGATACACGTTTTGTCTCTGAACATTTTGCCCAAAATCAATCGTCTTTGAGTTATGAACCAGTTTCGGAATGCATTAGGTAATTATGAAATGCATTTTAAAATTGGTTCATAACTCGAAGACAATTGATTTAGAGCAAGAACGTCAAGAGAAAAAAAAAGTTAATTCTATCAATCTCTACTAATTTGGTTGAACGAAATTTTTGGTAGCTGTAAAAAAAAATGCATGTTGAAGTCAAAACGCACTTTTGCCATTCGTCTCGCTTTATTATAAGAAGAGTATGTGATTGAAATGTTTTTCAGGGAAGCTTATTTTCAGGCCCTACTTGACAATATACGACGATTTTAACACACTCGATGGTCGGTAACTTTACTAAAACAGTTTTTTTCGTTTTTCTCAAAATCACTTATGGTGGCAAAAGTGAGTTTTGATTCTCAGCTCCTCAATTATTCATTGCAAAAATTTATTTTCATCAAAGGCAGCACTGAAATGCAGAATTTTCAATTGTTTATATTAAAATAGTATTTTTAATATTTATGCTTGAATTTTTTAAGAAAATTAAAAATTTTGATTTTTTAACGATCTGCAACTTTTTAACGAGCAGTGGCCACCCTGAAAGTGGTATCGAATCAGGCCGCCAATGATTCAAAAAACTGTAAAACTCAAATTGCACTTTTTTAAAGCCTCCTTTCCTTCTTTTTAAAATCATTTTAATTTGTACTATTTACCCATGAAAAACTGATTTTTTTTAAATGACGCGACTTTGAGGACCTCTAGCTCTGTACCATTTTGAACTAGAGGACTGAAATTTTTTACGGTGAGTTCCAAACTGAAAATGAACCACTTTGGTGAATTTAATTAAAATTCAGGGTACCTATATTTTTGTTCGGTCTAATTCAACTTGAATAGCTCTTCAAAATGACTGGAGTAATTCTGAATTTTTTTAAAATGGATATGTTACAGTGTTAGAGGTCAATCTACTTACAAAATTATACGCCAAATTTAATTGAAAAAAAAACATGATATTTTTTGTAAAATTAAGCAAGTGTCTTTTTTTTATGACTACAAGGTGCCTAACAAAATTTGTTTAGCAAAAAGCTTGACTTTGCTTGACCTTTTTGCAGGATTTTTGCATGACTTCTTCATGGACCACCCCCCCCCCAATTATAATTCCAAAAGAAAACGCAAGAGCTCCTACATTTCAATTTCTACAAAAAACTTCAAACAAATATTTTCAATTTTTGCAATTTTTGAAAAAATGCTTGACCTTTGAGTCAAATGAGTCAAAAAGCTTGACTTTGCATGACTTGCTTGACCTCTTGGTAAAAAGCTTGACATTTCTTGACCTTCCTGATATTTCAGGATCGTTAGACACCCTGGACTATCAAGATTCTGAGAGAGTATCTCAATGCCACTTTTTAAAAAATTGTTCGATTTTTTCCTATTTTTGAAACAAGTTGAGAAATTGTGATAACGTTTTTCAACATAATTTGGACACGCCGCCGCGCCGCGCCGCACCGAACATGAGTCCAGGGTTCACTTCCGGGACAAAATTTGATTAGGAGAAAAAGTTAGTCACTTAATCTTTTGGCGTCCAAGCAAAAGAATTCATATCAATTTTGAAAATGTCACTTTTCTGCACTTCTTTAAAGATCCACTTTGGCGGAGAATGAAAATTATTTTCAAATACATAGCTTTTTTTGGAAAACAAACTGTCAATTTTTTCCAGTTTTTTTCAAGTTTAGTATGACCTTGAGCTCCAATTTCCAAAAATGATTCAATACTTATATGAATTTTCTTCTAAAAAGTCCTCATTTTTTCGTAAGTAAACAATTGTTTCCTCAGCTGAAAATTTTTTCCCCAGTAGAAATAATTTCTGATATTTTCTACATCATAGGTTCTAATTTTTTTGTAAAATTCTTACTGAAAATTTTTTTGTAGGTATTGTTTTGAAATTTCGACTAAAGAGTACATACTTAAGGGTATCCAGAAATTATGTAAGGGAGGGGCTGACAATTCGAGAAAAAATTGAGACGGAGGGATCAAAATTCAATGAAAAAATTAAGAATTTGTTATTTCAGAGGCGCTGGCTGAGTAAGGGGTATTTTCGGTAGGCAGGTAATACTCAATTACTCATACATACAGATTTGAGCAAAGAAAAATTGATAAATTGCGGGATTTTTGGAACAAACAATCAATATACTTTTTAGGTCTAAATCAGAGAAATTTAGTAAAAATCTATTTTTTTTTTGAATCACTGAAATTAATTTAACTAAAAATCAGCAATTTTCACTGTTTTTTTAGTCAAAATTATCAATTTTTTTCTTACTAATTGGGAATTACCTGTGAAATCGACGATTTTTCACTGAAAAATTAGTGGAAAAACATTCATTTTCAAGAATAATAGCAATTAAAATACTGCCCGAACGAAGGGAAAGCGAAAATTTTTCGAAAAATCATGTTTGAAGAGCAGAAAAATGCTCCTAATTTTGACATTTTTGTAATATAAAATTTTCCGGCCGAGCTTAAGGAGAGGGCTTAAGCCCCCTGAGCCCCTCCCTTGGGTGCGCTTATGAAAGAGTATTATTTTCAGATCTTCTAATTACTACATATTGAGCTTTTTACATTTTGATGCAATTTTCGCTATTGCTGTGCCCATCATTTTGAAAATGAAAATAGGTAAATTTTCAATTTCATGCAGCAGTTTCTTCTGGATACCGAAGGGTTGAAGATTTACATATCATAGCTTATGGTACATATCAGATCACGAAAAATTGCAAGTTCAGCTCGAAAAAATAAGTAAATTCAATTCAAACCTCGGGAATTTTCTTAGGCGGTTTGATGTGTTAATAAATAAGTACCTATAACTACTCTCCTACTGGCGGTATACATTGAACAAACATTAATTTTCAATCGAAAAATTTGCCACCCTGCCCAGGAATCGAACCTGGGATCTCCGGATTACCGGTCCAGTATGCTAACCACTACACCACTTAGGTAGCAAATGTATTCGATGCAAATTAACTTGTTCAATGTGTACCAAACTATGAAATTCATAGTGAGTTGTGAGATGTGTATCAAAGATACCACAATACATCACAGGAAATACCTTAAGCCGTAGAGCTGTAATAACAGAACTCTTCAAATTTTTTTAATGACATGTTACGTTTTCTGTCGTAACAAATTAAGCAGGCTGTCTTCAATATTTTAGAACTTATTTTCCTTGACTTTTCCAGCTTGCCCAGCCCAATTTTTCGAAGTTTCTAGACCTTTCACATATATTTATGAAGCATGGAAGAAGAGAAGGTGATTTTTTCGTGTGATGTACTTAACCCGAAATTGTGCGGAAGAATGAACTGAAATGCATACTCGTAGGTATATTGTTAAACAATTTTTTCTCAAAAATTAATACTTTTCATGAGATTTATATACGGTTTTTTCCAGCTAGATCCGCGACTCAAATTCAATTCTGAAATTTTTGACCTCCTCTCCCTCTCCCCCTCCCCCCATACCGCACAAAAACTTGAAAACTTGAATATATTACAGAAAAAATTTCAAATAAAAAAGAAAAACTATTTTAAACCAAAATTATAAAGTTTTAAAAAATCAAACAAATTATGCCAGAGTGTCTACCAAATCGTAAGAATGAAAATTCGAATTTTTGAGGGCTGAAAATCAAAAATTTCTTCACAATTCATTGCTTATCTACTCCTTCCTCCAAAAAAAAACACACGTTCCTCAAATTTATAAATTTCACGCAGGCCCCTGCAATTTTTGCGGTTTTGAAAAATTTATAATTTAATGAAACAAGTAACTTTTTTTGAAGATCGTGGTCAACAAAAAATGATGAATAAAAAAAATCAGTCAAGGTGTAACAATTTGGTCCGAGCAGAGTGGGGGTGAATTTTTGAAAAAATTTGTAATAAAATAACCAAAGAAAACTTTTCTATAGATGATTCTATCTTTCTTCTAACTTTTTAAAAAATTCCAGGGAAAATTCAAAAAATCTCACATTTGCTTGACTTTTCCATTATTTTCAAATTTTTCTGACTTTTACAGAGTTTCCAGAAAACGGACACCCTGTTAAGTATGAGAATGAACGATACATCTAATCAAATTCGAGATCACTTTTTTCGAAAATGGAAACAGATTATTGAATGCAATTAAAAATGAACAACGAGAAAGGACTTTTTTATTCGTTGTTATATGGATAAAAATGTTGATAAAAAATCCCTCGATGTGAAAAAATTAAAAACATTTAGTTTTAAAATTTTTCCCCATGATTTAACGATTAAATTTTTTGGTTTCTTTTTTATTTTACACCCCAAAAATATTCTGCGGGTGGTCATTTTTTGAACTTATCACTTTCAAATTATTCAACTTGAAAACGTTTTTGTTTTTTGCTAAAATTTACATATCTAAGAACAATTTTGAGTTTGTTTTACACAAAAAAATTTAATATTTTGACATTTAAAAAAGTCCTAAAAATATATATAATTCAAAATCCAAACAAACCCTTGAAAATTGGATACTAATTTGAATATTGATGCAATTATAATGAATAAATATGCTTTATTACCTTTTAAATTGGTGTCGAATTGTAACACGAATCACAAATCATGGTATACTTGTTTATTTTTACCTTCTTTCATACTAACGGTAGAAATGAAAGTTCAGAACTCACCTGAAACAAAAAGAAACAAAAAAAAATTCGTTAGTGCACATTTTTAATTGTATAAGTAACAGCACAATCTGCCATTGCATGAAATATCTGTATCATAGCAATCTAATTCAATAAAACAAAAAAAAATTAGCTCCTTTAAATATTTATTTCGTTAAAAAGTGTTTTTGGAGATTTTTAGACCAAATTCATGACTTGACCAAAATCACCCCACCCTCCTTCTATCACAAAACAATAATCCAATTTCCAAAAGAAGCTAAATTCGGTATAAAAAAGGAAATATGCTAAAATACCGATCATTAATGTTGTAAAATATATCAAAAAGCTTCATTTATTTGTATTTTTCCAAAACGGTAAAAGGCAGCACATCCATTTCTTCGTATACTTTCGTCCCAAGCAGTAACGTAGACACTTAAACAGAGACAGAAGAGAGCAATCGCACTCCTCCTTAAGATTAAATAAAATTCTTCGTCAAACCAAGAACGACCCGAATGTTGAACTTTTCCAGCTCAGACAGAATTTTTTTACTTTAAATACAATTTACCAAAAATTTTCCCACTCATGGTGTCTACTGGATCGATGTTTAGAATTTTTGCTTTATGTGGTAAAATCATTAAAATTTTTGCTATTTTCTGATTTTCTTGTTATGAAGGTGAAATTCTTGATATTTTCTGTTGTTTTTTTTCTGTTTTTCCTGGCAAAAAACACCATGGCCACTTTGATTGCAAATTTTCCAAAACTTGGGTCAACACTTCCTCAAATTTTCTGGCCGAAACATAATTTTTCTAACCAAAAAAATATAATTTGGTGATTATTGGAGGGAAGCTGAACCCTCGACCCTTCCCCGGTTGGTCTTTTCTACTTCAAAAACAATTGGCTAAAAAATTTTCCATTCGTGGTGTTTACTGGATCTTAAAAATGAAAATTCTTGCTATTTCCTCGACTTTTCTGGCCATTTTTATGCTATTCTTTCTTGCTTTAAATTTGTCCAAAAATAACCATCTCTTTTTATCCATCGATTAAAAAATTTAAGGAAAGAGGAAGATGCTTAAAATTTTTGCTCTATGCGGTAAAATCATTAAAATTCTCGCTATTTTCTGATTTTCTTGTTATTAAGCTATTAAGGTGAAATTCTTCAATTTTCTAGGGTTTTGTTGTTGTTTTTCCTGGCAGAAAACACCATGGCCACTTAGATTGCAAGTTTTACAAAACTTGGATCAACACTTTCTCAAATTTTCTGGCCGAAACATAATTTTTCTAACCAAAAAAAATATAATTCTGTGACTATTGGAGGGAAGCTGCCCCCTCGACTCTCCCCCGGTTGGTCTGACCTTCACCCAACGATTCAAAAATAATCATTATATTACGGAATAGTAATTTTATTTAAAAAAAAAGGTACCCATATTATTTCGGAATTTTGGAAAATTCCTTCAAAAATCACATCATTTCCATTTTTTTAATCAAACATTAATTTTTGGATGTTTCGACAACAAGGCTCTATCACTTTTACATCCATCCGCCCTCGAGCTTTGAATAATCAGTGAAAAATCAGTGAAAATCAGTGAGTTTTCACTGATTCGGAATGAGAGAGTATCAATAATCAGCAATAAAAAATTTATCATGGTCACAAAAATGATAAAAATTGAATAAAAATCAAAAACTATGGTAATTGAAATTCATTGTTTCTAATTTCGTATTCACTCCTCTTCATTTCGTTGCATCAATCTACTCAAACAACCTCAAGTACCTCTAATCGGAATGTCAAGTTTCTCGATCAATTGGAATTCAAACAAGACAAACAAACACTTTCAAAGCCATTCGAAATTTTCATCACACATCGCAATAAACTTGAGCACTTTTAAAACCCCAAAATCCCAGTAACTCGTCACTAACCTTAGGCACCGATTTAGCCGGCTTAATATGTATCCCACCAATATCGACGACTCCGGGGACCAAAGGTATCGGAGCATTAATCACCGAATTCGCTCCAACAAATAACAAGCTCGTATTACGAATCAATTCCTCGATTGGAGGAGCCGATTCGAAAACTTTACGTATAACTCTATCGTCGCCAACGGAAGTCCTAAACTGGTACAGCAGCAAAGACACGACGTACAATATGGTATTTTTGATCCTTTGGCTAAAATTCATATGTCCCGCGAATCCGGATATTAAATTCGGCACATAGGCAGGATTATCGGGATTACCCATCCGGTTCGATAACCAGGGAAACATTACATTCGGTATGAATGTGATCACAGGCACGTTGAACCGAGCACCGAACATTAACGTAACGTCACTCACAAAAGTTTCGGTTAAAAACAAGTCAAATGTTTCGTTGGAGTGGAACAATTGCATCAAAGGTTCGCACTGACCGATATCGATGCTTCGAATATTTATGAACAAGAAAACGAGACATAAGAATGGACTCGAAGCCATTGAAACCATATCTTCAATACCTATTATATCTGACGGAAGAGAAATACATTTCGCGATGTCGATTTCTTTGTAATTCGGTATCGGGGTATTTTTCAGGTACGGGGTGTAAACGGTGACGTCATGTCCGAGCTCGGCCAATTTCAAAAGTAAAGGATCCGGTATCGCGTAATGGCTTTTCGAAGGAACCGGTAGAACGGCTAAGATTTTATGGCACGAGCCAACACTGAAATAAGTGAAAAATACTAAAAATGCCACAAGCATGGTTAAAATATCGAACAACCGAATTTTACGTGATTATTCGTCAAATAAGTTGTAAGTAGGTGACATTAAGACGTGTTTTTATATCGCGAAGTACAGCAGAACTATTTGTACATCTGATTTTTCTGAAACATTATACAAATACAACGATGTCTAGTACGCCTAATTACATACATGGGCAATAAAACCTCCTCTCCCTCTAATTAACAATGACCAAGCGAGATAGCTACGCGACTAATATATAAAAATCAGCACGCGATGGCCTTCAAATCTCATGAAAATAAAGATAGATGTTTAGCTGATTTAAATGGCCAAATTTTTCGCTTTCAATTCAAAAATAGCAAATTCGTGTTTATCATCAAGACCTCGACAGCTTTCGTCGAATCCGGGTAATATTTTTGAGCAAGGTTGAGGAAATTACGAAAATTATGGCATCTTCGACTCTTCGAGAAAAAAGTGGACTTATCTAAGTAACGTATTCAATTTGAAAATTTGAAACAGCTCGTTGTTACATTTCTAAGATAAAGCATTTAAATTGAGAAAATATTCAAATTATATCTTTGTCAGAATAATTGCAAAATTAAACGAGCAATGGAAAACAGCCAATGGGTCGAATCAAGAAATTGCCTCAAACAGGATAAAAATTGCATCAAGCGAAACTGACGTCAGTATTTTACAAACTGCGAGTGATAAAAATTGATACATTCAAAAATTCCGGTCATTTCTACACATATAATTTTTGAAAATGATCTTTTATAAATCATAAAATTTGACGGTTGAATGTTGCGAAAATAATTTAGACAGAAAACTACTGTCTCAATAATAAATTACCTAGTTAAAATTATCGACAATCACTGAGAAACAGTCAGAATTTCGGCACAGGAGGAAATGAGTGAAATTTTTTTACTGAAAACAAATCAGTGAGAAAAATCACTGGAAAATCAGTGCATATTCACTGAAAGGTTAGTGAAATTTATGAATGGAAAATTAGGGAAATCTTTGAAAAATCAGCAAAAATTCGCTGAAAATGAGTGAATTTCGCTGATTTTTCCTGTGCTGTAATTCTGACTATTTATCAGTGACTTTTCACTGATTCAGAATGAAAGAGTAGAATGTAAAACAATACTGAGCCGGAAAAAATATGTTTTAAATCGATGGCGAAGGACCACCAAAAACTGAAAATTTTAGATTTTGAGTCAAAAAATGTCAAAAAAAGTTAATCTTCGGAGTCAAAAAATCGTGAAAAATTTCATCTGAATTGAATACCCAATTTTTGGCCTATCCAATACCTAATTCTTATTTCACGAACAATTTTGATATACATATAGGTATCGATTATCGATAATATGAACGATTAATATTTTGAAAAATGAGTCGTTTACGAATAATTTGATCAAAACTGATTAAGCTTTTTCGAACGAACCGTTTTCGAAATTTACACGGAAAATGCATCAGAAGACACGAAAATAAAGAATCTTTCTTGTTTGACTCAAACGAGTTCTCAGTTACTACATACGTAACTCGATTTTTAAAATTTTTTCAACCCTAATGAATTTTTTTCTGATTACTAAAACTTTTTAAAACATGGTTTTCAACTCTGGTATTTCCTCTTAAAAAATTTTTCAACTTTAATAGAAAATTTTCATCTACCGTCAAATCCAAAATTCTTCTTTCACTTCTAAAATATACAAAAAAGTTATTCTTTTAAATTTTTTTCCTGCTCAAATTTTATTAAAATTTTTTACTTTTTTAGCCTGAAAAATTTTAGTATCCAGAGTTGAAAATGAATTGGAAAATATTTTGAAAAAAATTGAGAAAAATACTAGTTGAAAAAAATTCAGAGCTGAGAAAAAATTTCATTACAGTTGGAAAAAAAATGAAAAAAATCGAGTTGCATCATGGACATGGTTGCATGGAAGCTCGGATTTGTCAAAACAAGAAGATTCCGTCGGTCGTTCGCGCCATTTTTTATTTTCTTGTCTAATTAGTTACGAACGAGTGAATCACATTACAAATGCAAGATTTCAAAAAAATCAACTTTGGGGTTAATGATTCATCTCAAGAAATTTTACAAGCTCTGCTCATGCTAAAATTTTTCTGGAAAAAGCCTTTTCAAACGTTCAAACGTTAAGCTTGATTTAACGACATAAGATGAAGTAAGTATCGTAGAAAATAACGAAAATGCAGCATGGATTCAAAAACTTCTGCTGTAAAGCAAAACTTGCACAATTTTTTGAGTTGAATTTGTTGAGTTTGACAGGTTTGGAAAATAAAACAGAGGCTGTAAAATTTTTGAACAAATGCAGGTATCCATTATTTTATGAAAAAAATAAATTTAGCACGAAACGAATTCTGAAAACTAAAAGCTTGCCATTTCTTCCAAAAAATTTTCAGTCATCATTCAGGAGAATTTTGAGACTTTCCAATCTCCTCATTTCTCTTCGTCCATTTATTAGAAAACGAAATACTACAACCCAAAAAAATTTTTCGTCTTCCACTTTCAATTCATTTTTCAATGAGGGAGTGTAGGTACGTCATTTTTTTAAACTGAGAATTCGAGTCACTAAAATGTCATAATTTATGACTTGAAAAGTCTGTTTTAAAAAACAATTTTTTTTTCAAGAAATACGTCTTTTGATTGTGAAGCTAACAAAGTTTTAAAATTATCACATTTTTACACAAAAAGGTTGGATGTTATAAAATTTTGTAAAAAATTACACAGACAGATAAATTTAATAAGCCCGAACAAAACGAGGACAAAAATTTACCAAAAAAAAATGTTTAACACTAAAAGCGGAATAAATTGAAAATTCTAAAGTTCGATTGAAAAAAATGCAGGACATTTTTGAGAAAAAGCAAGACATGCAAAAGGAGGGCTTGTAGGGCTGTAAGACACCTAACTATGACTTCCAACGCAACTTTCAAAAATCAACCACACCCAAGTGCTGTAGAACTGCACTGATTCACAATTACATCATTCTTCACTAAGGCAATGAAATAGAATTTTACATCATCACATCAATACTTCATCATCATCACCAACCTTAGGCAAAGTCTTAGCAGGTTTAATGTGTATTCCTCCGATATCAACGACACCTGGCACCAAAGGTATAGGAGCATTCAAGGCGGAATTTGAGCCGATAAACAATAAACTAGTATTACGAATGATGTCTTCGATCGGTAAAGCTGTCTCGAAATATTTATGGACAATTTCGTCGTCATTTCTGGTTGTATAATATTTGTGCAGCAACAAAGATAGTAAATACAAAATAGTATTGTGGGTTCTTTCCAAAAAAGTCATTTTTTCCAAATATCCAGATATTATATTCGGTACATAAGAAGGATTATCAGGATTACCCATCCTGTTCGACAACCAAGTCATCATGACGTTTGGTATAATTGTGATCAACGGAACTTGGAACTTATTAGCGTACATTGTTGTGACATCGGATACGAAAGTTTCGGTCAAAATGGCGTCGTATTTCTCGGTCGAGTTCAATAGATTCATCAAAGGTTTGCAGTTTTCGAAATCGCTGAATTTGGCGGTATAAAAAATCAAAAAGATGAGATTATTCAACGAATTCGAAGCCATCGAAGCCATCATATCCATTGTCTGCAAACGTTTCGATGGTTCAACACAAGACCCAACATCTACGTCTTTGTAATTCGGTATTTTATCTTTTTTGGGATACGGACTGTACACAGTGACGTCATGTCCTAGCTCGGCTAATCTCAGAAGTAAAGGATCAGAGATAGCGTAATGACTTTTCGGCGGAAATGGTAAAATTGCTAATATTTTATGGCACGAGCCAACATTAAAATAATGCAAAAACACTAGAAAAATTGCCACCAGCATGATCACATCGAATAACTGCACCGAAAAATTTCGTCAGATAGGAACAAATTATTTGCAATAAGACTTTACAACGCGACACGACACCAGACACCGAAGTACGTTCATACCGAAGTAAAAAATTTGAACAATGTTGGAATACGACATTTCCTTGGATTTATAAAGTATAATTTTAAGTTATCTAGCATTGATTTTAGTTCGTCAGAGCGCAGAATGAGTAAATAGGATTCCATAAATAAAAAAACACGCAATGCACACACTTGAAAAAATGAAAGAACTAATTGTAGTTCCACTACCTACACCACTGCTACAACTAGATAGGTCTAGGTGCATATAAAGATAAGGTATTGAGCTAACGACATACACTAAAATAGATGTAGTTTTACAGACATGAACAATAACACAGGGCGACGCGAATTTTGTTTTTGGGTTCTCATTGCCAAATTTGGGTTGCTTTTATTTAACTAATAAAGGAAAAAATATTTTTTTTTGACCAAAGTTTGCTTTAGGGGGTGGGGGGGCCAAAAAACTGATTTTTCGAGGTCAATAAGCCTTAGCATTACAAAAAAAATTGAAAAAATGTTTTTTGGACTAATCTAATCTTGTAGGAAATTTCAGGGCGAATCCAATGCCGCAAACCGCAGACCTCCGTCTCTTTTTTAAAAAAAGTTACAGCTCAGTGATTCTTTCCAAAATTTTGTGAAAAAATCTCATTTTTTTGTTTTTTTTTCGCAAAGAAGTGAAATTTGAGAGAAAAGTTGGGATTTTAAGGCCATAATGACCATGGTGAGAGTTGTAGGAAATTTCACGGCGAATCGAATGCCGCAAACCGCGGACCTCTATCTCTTTTTGAAAAAAAGTTACAGCTCATTCTTAAAACCCTTAGTTTTCTCTCAAATTACACTTTTTCCCGAAAAAGGCACAAAAAATGTGATTTTTTCCACAGAATTTTGTAAAGAATGAGCTGTAACTTTTTTTCAATAAGAGATAGAGGTACGCGGTTTGCGGCATTCGATTCGCCGTGAAATTTCCTACAACTCTCACCATGATCATTATGGCCTTAAAACCCTTACTTTTCTCTCAAATTTCACTTCTTTGCGAAAAAAAAACAAAAAAATGCGATTTTTTCACAAAATTTTGGAAAGAATGAGCTGTAACTTTTTTAAAAAAAGAGACGGAGGTCTGCGATTTGCGACATTGGATTCGCCGTGAAATTTCCTACAAGATTAGTCCAAAAAAAAATTTTTTTCAATTTTTTTTGTAATGCTCAGGCTTATTGACCTTGAAAAATCAGTTTTTTGGCCCCCCACCCCCTCAAAGCAAACTTTAGAAGCCAGGATTGAGCAAGGTGATGTATTTTGATGTCTAGAAACAGAATTTCGGCATGAAAACCCAGAAACAGAGCAAAACATTTTTTTGTCGCCCTGTGTAATCATTCGTCATCAAAAAATCAATTTACAAAATTTGTACGTCATCCGAAAAAGATTCGATTTGTGAACATCATTTCCATAAAAATCAAAAATGAATTTCTCTCTTCCCATACGAAAAGCTTCCCCCGAAGCAAAGTAGAACAATAAAATGACGAATTTTCAATCCTCTTCAATTTTTATTTAAAACTTTTCCCCTCGTATCTTTAATTTAGCTAACCATTTCATCACCCAGCTGTCTCAAAAAATGAGATTCCCGTTAAAAATCTCGATAGGAGAAAACTTCTGAAACAAAAATTGTAGAGTAGGTGTTAAAAATTGATTATTTTTTGTTCGCAGTTTTTTTCTATTCCTCCAAAGAATTATTTTTTCAAATGTGAAAAATTTATTCAAACTCTATGAACAAAAAGGTTTTTTTTTCAGTATTGGGTTCAAAAAAAATGTTTCATGGGTACTAGAAATTATAGAATTTTAGTGTTTTTACAACTTTTGTTTGATAAAAATTTATTGATCGGATGCCCAGATACCTACTGATCTTTGATCAATGAATAATTTTAAATTAGCAACGAAAAAAAAACAATGAAAAATGATGAAAAAAGGTTACATCATTTTAAAATTATATTTTCTCATTCAAACTTTGAAATTAAATCTAATTTCTAAGAAATTTCAATAAAATTGATCTTAAAATTTTAAATATGACTCTCATTAGATAACGATAATTCCCTTTCCAGTGTTTTACGTTGAAAATCTAAATATGAAAAAGAATTTGACCAAAAATTAGACACGTTTTAATTTTATTTCTGATGTTGATCAAAAACAAAAAATTTTATTCAATTTCGTTACAAATCAGTTTTAGTAACCAAATATACTTAGATAAAAAGATCCGAATTTTTGGTTTTTCACGTTTCATTTTTCTTCTCGTTCAATTTTTAGTTTTTGGTTTTGAAATCGTTACCGTCCCAGCAAAGAAATTAAAAATTTCATTAATATTATCCTAAGTAGGTATGTACCATTGTACATGTACCTATATCGATTGCTATACTTTTTTTTAATGCTGAGTTTAAATATTGACTTGAAGATTTAAAATTTCACTCCTCCAATCTCTTCTTCAAACTGTACGAATGTGATCAAAGAATCAAAAAAAAAAATCAAAAAATTACAGTCGCAAGTCTTCTTTACGTTTTCAATCAGTCAAAATTGCCAAAATTGACTGAGGAAATAGACAAAATTAAGTCACTGATAATCAGTGAAATCCCACTGATTCCCCTCTTAATCATTGAAAAATTACCGATTCAATTAGTGAATTTTCATTATTGAATCAGTAAAAATTTAATTGACTGATTGAATCAGTAACTTTTTTCATTGATTTCAACAGTGACCCAATTCTGTCTATTTAAATTAGTCAATTTTGACTGATTCAAATTTAGAGAGTACAGGGGGTTAAAAAAGTTAAATTTTAAAACTGAGTAGAAATTCGTTTTCAGCGTCCTCGAAAATATCACAATGGATTATATGTCACATGGCATGGTTGAAATTTTTTTTAATTTTGACCTGAAATTTAAGAGTAAGAGGTGCTAAAGTGCATCAAATTGAGAAATTGATTCAAAATCTCGACTTGATATTTTCGAAAACATATGTACTGGTAAATGATACATCACACTATATTATTATAATCATTTTTAATTTTTCACCCCTGAGTGGAGTTCTCACAGGAGGTGGAAAAAATTTTGATAGTGTTTTCACCGTTAGGGTGGGCATAATGACTCATAAAATATTTTAAATCAACATTAGAATACTTGTACTGAAATTCTGAATGCAATACTCCTGCGGTTAACTTTTAATTAATTTTTGCATCACTTTCAAAATTAAACTTACAATAGTCTAAAAAAGAGGAAAATTTACCCGGGATCGGGATGAAAACTTCAGAATTGCCAAACTAGGCTCCAATAATAATTGTGTTTCAGGCAAAATTAAAAATTTAATCGTTCAAGTTTTTTTTATGAATTTTTTAAAAAATACTCGTAGGATCAAACTTGATAAATATTTTTTTTGAACTCTCCACCAGCCCCCCCCCCTCCAAAAATAGGCTTATCGACCTCGGAAAATTTCATATAACTGGAAAAAAATTGAATTTTAATAATCAGGAGTCATTTAGGATCCAGAGAATGACGGGTACTCAAACTAGACCTACCATCAGTTATTTTGAAACACCCACCCTAATGTACTTTTTTTTTCTCTAGGTACCTACCAAAAAAGTAGTTCTTTATATTTTTTTATAGTGTTCAATTTATGGATATTAGGACCTTACTCGTATAAAACTCTTGGAAAAATAAAATTTGAAAAATGGGGCGACGTTCGTTTTTAGTTACCCAAACAACATGCATATTTTATAAACAAAAAGTCCGTATTTGAATTTTAAGGACCTTAAAAAGTTTCAGAGAGACACGTGTAAAAATTGTGGTCAAAGTCATTTTTAATGATTCAAAAACACATTTTGATACGTAATTAGGTAAGCATCTAACATACGATTTTTCAAGTCCAGTTCAGTCAAATTCAATCAATTTTTTTTCTAATCATGGTTTCTGCACTCTCATTTTTGAATCAGTGAAATTTACCAAAAACCACAGCACAATAATAAATCAGTGAACATTTTTTCACTGAAAGCAAGTCAGAGAAATAAAATTACTGGAAATTAGTGAAAATTCACTGAAAACTCAGTGATATTAATGAAATTCACTGAAAAATCTGTGAAATTCTTTGAATAATCAGTGAAAAATCACTGAAAATCAGTGCATTTCACTGATTTTACCAGTGCTGCAATTCTGACTGTTTATCGGTGACTTTTTACTGATTCGGAATGAGAGAGTGGACATCGCTTCAGTTTGGTTGCAAATAATTCTAATTTAAGAAAATTTCTACTTGCCAAGAGAAAAATTAAAAGCTTAATTTTTATAAAAGATACCCAGGTAAGTGTGACTTTTCAAAGAACAGATTCCGCCGAAAATCGGTATCGAATCAGGGCCATTCGAACTGAAGGTCAGAATTTTGTATGACGATGTTTTTTACTTAAAATGAACCAACTTCTTTTGTGAAAAGGGTCAAAATCTACGATTTTTGTTGGATTCATCCTCATAACATACATTTAAAAACCTCTACCGATAAATGATTTTTTCACTTAAAAATCTGAAATTACATATTTTTACATTTCAACAAAATTGTCAAACATAACAATCAATAATCCAACAATTTTTCGTTCTTTTGAGACAATTTTTTTCCATAATTCTACGATTTCTAACGCAAATTACATCCATTCTTGCAATATTTCAAAAATACTGACGCAATTTAAACCAAACCACTCGTTTCCTCTCGAAAATGAAACTCAAGTAGGACCTACACTCGAACTGAAAAATAACCTTCGAGCACATGACCTTCATAATTACATCATTATTTACTACGGCAATGGAATATAATTTTACATCATTACACCGGTACTTCATCATCATCACTAACCTTAGGCAAAGTCTTAGCAGGTATAATGTGTATTCCTCCGATATCAACGACACCTGGCACCAAAGGTATGGGAGCATTTATGACTGTATTTGTGCTGACAAACAATAAACTAGTGTTACGAATGATGTCTTCGATCGGTGGAGCAGTCTCGAGATATTTATGCACAATTTCATCATCATTTCGGGTTATATAATATTTGTACATCAACAAAGACAGTAAATACAAAATAGTATTGTGGGTTCTTTCCAAAAAAGTCATTTTTTTAAAATATCCGGATATTACATTCGGCACATAAGAAGGATTATCAGGATTACCCATCCTGTTCGACAACCAAGTCATCATGACGTTTGGTAGAAATGTGATCAACGGAGCTTGGAATTTATTAGCGTACATTGTTGTGACATCGGATACGAAAGTTTCGGTAAAAACGGCGTCATATTTCTGGGTCGAGTTCAACAGGTCCATTAAAGGTTTGCAGTTTTCGAAATCACTGAATTTGGGGACGAAAAAAATCAAAATGAAGAGAGTATTCAACGAATTCGAAGACATCGAAGCCATCATATCCATTGTCATCACACGTTTCGATGTTTCAACACAAGGCCCAATATCTACGTCTTTGTAATTCGGTATTCTATCTTTTTTGGGGTACGGACTGTACACAGTGACGTCATGCCCCAGCTCGGCTAATCTCAGAAGTAAAGGATCAGGGATAGCGTAATGACTTTTCGACGGAAATGGTAAAATTGCTAATATTTTATAGCACGAGCCAACACTAAAATAATGCAAAAACACTAGAAAAATTGCCACCAGCATGATCGCATCGAATAACTGCACCGAAAAATTTCGTCAGATAGGAACAAATTATTTGCAACAGACTTTATAACGCGACACCACACCAAAGTACGTTTATACCGAAGTAAAAAATTTGAACAATGTTGGAATACGACATTCACTTGGAATTATAAAGTATGATATTAAGTTGTCTAGCATTGATTTTGGTTCGTCAGTGCGCAGAATGAGTAAAGAGGATTCCATTAATAAAAAAACACGCAATGCAAACACTTGAAAAAAATGAAAGAACTATTCAATTGTAGGTCCACTACACCACTGCCACAAATAAGTATATACAAAGATAAGGTATTGAGCGACGTCACAGGTGCTCGTTCTCCAAAACCGGTTGATGAAACAATGAAACGCTACAAAAATTGGAGAGGATATTCAGTAGGGTTGTAGGAACACAATGGTTTTTATCAGTGTTGTCAGAACGAAAAGAACGGGAACGGAAACGGAAACCAAAAAACAAAATTAACGCTATTTTTAGGATGAACGAAATCCGAACAAAAACCGAAACCTAAAAATGAAAGAACGAAATCAGAACCGAAAACTCGGAACCAAAAATTCTGTTCTTTAGGTTCTGAACGGGAACAAAAAACCATAGTGTGAGAACACTGGGAACAGAACGGGAACCAAATTAAGTTCTGTTCTTTTCTGTTCTTTTCTGTTCTTTTCAGTTCTTTTCAAATTATGACGTGAAGAAATACTGAAGCCCAAAAAAAATGCAATGAGGGTGAAAAAACGCCTATTTTTCAAATATTTCTAGTATTTTTTGAAATAATAGAAATTACGACTGATTACCTATGCAATTTTGAATCCGTATGATGCGAAAAAATGTTCTGTATCACCCATAATTATTAACACTTCGTTTCAATCATCTATTCTTTCCATAAGCTCGATTACTTAGACGTTCTTTTCGAGTAGGTAAATCCCTCCCCTCCACCACGACTATTCGTGGAACTCAGCGACTATTCCACCCCTTAGTAGCTGACATCGAAATATTTTCACTGTAAAAAATTACTTCGTATTTTCGATTATTTCGAAAAAAACTGGAAATACTTGAAAAATAGGCGACCATTGATTTTTAGCCTCCAAAGTGAGGGTTTTTGAAAAAAAAAAGACTTATAGTAAATGACATGTAGAACATAATTATTCATAACCATTTTTCAATTTTGAAGCTTATTGTTATTTGAGGAGATATTCACGAAAAACCCGGTTTTCAGCAAGCATTTACCCCTCTCCTGGGGACTGCGGACGATTTTGGGGGAGGACATTTTAGCGACATTTTAGTATGTTGTTTAATGGACCATTATGAACAGTTTTCACAAAAAAAAATCGGGCCTGAATTTTTTTGGAGTTTGGTATATTTATTTTTTTCTCTTATTTGCCTGGACTATAATGGAAAATGGAAACTTTTTTGGCACTTTTGAAAAAAATTCAATTTTCAATTTTTTTCGCCTCATTTTGTGACATTTTTCGTTGAGAATGGGGCCCATCAAAATTCATTCAAAAAATTCATCAATTAATGAGCTGTTGTTTCGACCCCCGTTGATGGTATGACAAAAATTTTTCAATTTTTAAAACAAATTAAAATTATAGGTTTGAAGATTTTGTTGAAAAATTTTTCGTTCACCTCTGTTTTGTGATCGCACTTACCACATTCATTCATCATTATTATTCTTATATTCTTACAATTTTTATTTAATTTTGATGACCATACAAATTTGAAAAAACAACTATACCTAACCGAAAAATGGTAAATTGAATGAGGAAAAAAAATTTGAAAAACGAAAAGAACAGAACAGAAAAGAACGGTTCGGGAACGGAAACCAAGAACCAAAAAAAATGGAGAACCGAAACAAAACCGAAACAAAAGAACAGAACCGAAACCAAAAACAGGAACGAAAATGCCAAGAACGAAACCCAAGAACTGAAACAGAGAACAAAATTTTCTTTCAGAACAGAACCGAACGGAAACCAAATAATTCGGTTCTTACAACACTGGTTTTTATCTTCGCGAGTTACGCAGTTTTTAAGATAAAATGTGCAGTGAACCGCCGTCCAACTTCATGATGAAAAATCGTCCTGCCGAGCTTGGGGTGTCGAGTCCCCTGACCCCCCCCCCCCCGGTGCCCCCATATGCCTACTCGTATAAAACTCCTAGATAGATAAAATTTGAAAAATGGGGCAACGTTCGTTTTTAGGTACTCAAACAACATGCATATTTTATGAAAAAAAAGTTCCTTTTTGAATTATAAGGACCTTGAAAAGTTTCATAGAGACAAGTGTAAAAACGTGGTTAAAGGCATTTTTAGTAATTCAAAAAACATTTTGATAGGTAATTAAGGAAGTATCTGACATTAAATTCAATTTATTTTTCTTTCTAATCATGGTATCTGAACATCGCTTCAATTTAGGTTTTCTATTACCCAAATTTTTAAAAAATTTCGACTTTGCAGGAGCCAAAAATTGGTATCGAATCAAGGTCATTCGAACTGAAGGTCAGAATTTTGTAGGGCGATGTTTTTTTACTTGAAATGAACAATCTTTTTCTGTGGATTGAATCAAAATCTAAGATTTTTTTGATTCGTCCTCGTCCTCATCAGGGGCAGAGACTTGGATTTTTTCCGCATGTCGCAAAATTTTAATCATAAAAAAATAATTTTTTTTAAAATTAAAATGTAAATAAAAAAGTTTGAAATTTTTTTTTTTGACAAAGGGTATAAGCCGGATAAGGGGTGGTTTTGGCCCCAGGCCCGATTTTTGATCTAATGCCCCCAGATTGTGTACCTTGATGAAAAAAAATTCTGGAAAAAATTTTTCCCCCCAACCCCCTCTCTTTCGGAGCTATGGCCATTTTATTGCATCATTTTCAATAATTTTTAATTTCGATGGAAGTGAATGAAATTTTCTGTTCTTTGGCACAAAGTTACATCTCGTAGAGGTCTATTCGCGATAATTTTTTCATTAATTTTGGTGCACTCCTTCATGAGGTTTTGGCTATTTTAAATTTTCAACTGTAAAAAAGACCTAAACAGCGAAGTTCGACTAATTTTTGAAAATATCCTAAAAACGTGTTTTTTGACGTAGATTCACGTCACGTATTCAGTTTTGGCGATTGAGGTGGCGCAAGGGCCGAAAATTGCAAAAAACCGTAAAAAATGTTATTTTGAAATTTTGAGCATTTTATACGGAAAGAAATGAGAAAATTAAAAAACCAATCTGGTATTCGTGTTTAGCAGGTCAAAATACCCCGATACACACCCTTTTTGCGATCATTTCACTTTAAATCTCGAAATATAGTTTTATTGTCTTGAAAAATCAATGAAAAAAGTGAATTTCGACATTTTAAAGTAAAATGATCGCGAAAAGGGTGTTTATCAGGGTATTTTAACCTGCTTAAAACGAATCCGATGTTAGTTTTTTCATTTGACCATTTCTCTGGAAATTATTGAAAATGATGCAATAAAATGGCCATAGCTCCGAAAGGGAGGGGGTTGGGGGGCCAAAATTTTTTCCAGAATTTTTTTTCATCAAGGTACACAATCTAGGGGCATTAAATCAAAAATCGGGCCTGGGGCCAAAACCACCCCTTATCCGGCTATACCCTTTTTCATTTTTGGCATGTCGCAAACAATTTGACGTGTCGCAAGAAAATTCGTCATGTCGCCAAAAAATTCCGCATGTCGCAGTTGCGACATGCGCGACACAATACTCTCCGCCCTTGGTCCTCATAACAAATATTTTTCATCTCCGGGATTTTTTTCACTCAAAAAACTAAAATTATACATATTTTTACAACATTTCAACAAAATTGCCAAACGTCATGATAATTCAACAACTTTTCATTGTTCGAACAAATTTCTTTCCACAATTCTACGACTTTTAACGCGAATTTCAGCCATTTTTGCAACATTTCAAAAATACTGACGCAATTTAAACCAAACCACTCGTTTACACTCGAAAATAAAACTCACGTAGGACCACACTCGAACTGAAAAATGACCTCCGAGCACATGACCTTCATAATTACATCATTCTTCACTATGGCAATGAAATATAATTTCACATCATTACACCGGTACTCCATCATCATCACTCACCTTAGGCAAAGTCTTAGCCGGTTTAATGTGTATTCCTCCGATATCAACAACACCAGGCACCAAAGGTATAGGAGCATTTAAGGCGGAATTTGTGCCGATAAACAATAAACTAGTATTACGAATGATGTCTTCGATCGGTGGAGCAGTTTTGAGATATTTATGCACAATTTCGTCGTCATTTGGGGTTGTATAATATTTGTACATCAACGAAGATAGTAAATACAAAATAGTATTGTGGGTTCTTTCTAAAAAAGTCATTTTTTCCAAATATCCAGATATTATATTCGGTACATAAGAAGGGTTATCAGGATTACCCATCCGGTTCGACAACCAAGTCAACATGACGTTTGGTATAACTGTGATCAACGGAGCTTGGAATTTATTAGCGTACATTGTTGTGACATCGGTTATGAAAGTTTCGGTCAAAACGGCGTCGTATTTCTCGTTCGAATTCAACAGATCCATTAAAGGTTGACAATTTTCGAAATCGCTGAATTTTGGGGTGAAGAAAAACAAAATGATGAGATTATTGAACGCATTCGAAGCCATCGAAGACATCACATCCATGGTCAGGATTTCCTTCGGTGGAGGAAAACATACTGAGATATCAATCTCCTTGTAATTCGGCGTTTTACCCTTTTTTGGGTACGGACTGTAAACGGTGACGTCATGTCCAAGCTCAGCCAATCTCACGAGTAATGGATCGGGAATGGCGTAATGACTTTTCGAAGGGAATGGCAAAACTGCTAATATTTTATAGCACGTGCCAACGTTGAAGTAACTCAAAAATACGAGAAAAATTGACACCAGCATGATCACAATTTATCGAACAATCGCACTAGATATTTTCATTAGACACCCGGCACATCCGTTCACAACGAGCCACCAGAAAGCGAAACCGTTCTTCTACTACGAAAACGAAACACTACTGATGCAGAAGTACGAGCATGAATTAAAGTACAACGAATTCTATATGGAACAATGAATACTTGTTTATAGATCTGGTATTTGGATATACGTCCGTGCGCGGGGTCGGGCGGAGGAGATTCCGTGAATAAACTCGTAATGAAAACATTCGTAGCGTCGACTAATTTGGACGAGTATGCTGATTAAATGATGAACGTAACTAGATAAAATCACGCAAATATGTATTTTTTTGGGATAATTCAATTTAGATAAGGAATGAAAAAATTTTGGTTTTTACTGTTCATCAATTTTTATAGATAATTTAATAAATTATTAGCATTAAAACTAAAATTGTATGTATTTCCAATTACTTTTTCGAGATTCAATCGCATATTTGAGTTAATCCTATTCAAATAAGTAGTTTGGGAAAGATCTGAACGAAATTGAATAATTTACAAATGATTAAATTAAACCAAAATCGTTCAAAAAAAATTTACCAGAAATGAATCATTTGGGAACGATTTGATCAAACACTAAAAAGTTGTTCGCAAGCGATTGGTCCAAAAATTATTTACGATTGAGTCAATCTCAGACAAGTGACTTCTTTGATTTTGAGAACGTGCTTTTTCATTGAAAAAAAAAAAACATGAAAGAATACAAAGGTTCAATTTTCCTAATTTGGAAAAATATGTGTACAGCTGATAAATTTTCCAAGTTGAAAAAATATGAAATTTGCCCAAAAATTTTTGAGATATACTCAAAAAAATAAATTTATCATGTTTTAGCTAAAAGTTTGAGTAATTTAGGGAATCGTTGGCCAACAATTTCATTCGAATAGCTCTCTCAACCGCCTCAAAAGTTGAGCTAAATTTTTTTTGATGGCATAAGAATGAAGAAAAATAGATAATCCGATTTTGTGTCCTTACTTGAGTTTTGACTTGAGTAGCTTAAAACAGTTGCGCATAGTGCAAATTGAAAAAATTGAAATTGACCAATAGTTTTCTCCAAACCTCTTCAAGGGTCTGAGGGCCATCAAATTTGAAATTTGAAAAAAATTGGAAGTGTAAAAAAAAGTTCAAATCACCTGAGCAAAGTTATTTACTTACATGATTTTTGAATTTTCAAACTTTATGGAAGACCTGAGGAGATTCAGTATTTCTTGAAAATTTTAAATTGCCGTTTGGGACCCTCTCCCCTCCCGACGTCCCTCCTATAGTTTATTGTCCGTAGAAGGTATTTTAAGGGACTCGATTTGTAAATCTATCAACAATCATACTCTGACATCCTCAACTCCAAAAAATATTGAAAATTTAAACACCATACAAATGGACCTTTTCTTGAGTGGTATTTCATCGGCACATAGTTCCAAAAAAAAATCAAATTTTCATCTGAGATCATCCCTGGTCACCTCTCAAATGGGATTTTGGGAAAACTGATAGTCAATTCTTTCAACTGTGACTATTTTAGGCAATTCAAATCAAAATTCCCAGTCGAACACAAAAATGGTTTTACTCGCCCTAAAGAATAACAAACTTCTACGTCCTCAAAAACAAATAGTTTAAATTTTTGAAAATTTTTTGTAATAACGTTGCCAAATAAAATTTTATGAGTAGCTAAGCACGCAACAATCTGAATTTGATAAGAATTGAGACATCTTTAATTTTGCAATCTGCGACTTTTCAACTCCTTTACAGAGGACAATCAGTAGTACTTTTCAGAGGTCAATGAGCCAAAAAGATATGGAAATTAAAATTTATTTTTTGCCTTCAAAATTAATTTGCATCTTCTTTTTCGATCGTAGGTGTAAAATAGAAGATCGAAAGATGTTTTGATGAGATTGTACCAAAAAAAAAAAAGAAATCTGATAATGAGGGAACGGAATTTCATGCACTTAAAATCTGAAAATATGCAAAAATATGCAACAATATTTAATATGGGTATCACTGAAAGTAAGATTTTCAGCAATTCGGTAATCAATAATTAATCAAAAAACAATTTTTAAATGTAAATTTTTTTTAAAATCGAGAATAACCATTAGGAAAGGAAAAACAATTCCATTTTTTCATGGCATTTCCATAGTTTCGTAATTTTCAAATCAAAAATTCTCTAAAATTGGGAAATCCTTGAATAAAATGCAGAAAAAACGTAAAAACATTCAAATATGCCGAAATATGCAAAATATGCAAATGATATGGGGCCCATTCTTCAATAAATTTTATAATCGATGTGGATCCTTAAAATACTCACTTTTTCTCAAGCGTAGATAAATATACAGTTTCATAAAAGTTTCATAAAATTCTGTCCCCTACTGATAAAGTGATAACCAACGATGTGCCACATTATAATTTGCAAATACAAAAGAATTTAACGCGAGGAAAGGGGAAAGGGAGGAGTGAAGAGATGGTACAGTACAGTACAGGATCAGAATCAAAAAATAATTCAATTTTTGAATAAATAGTCCCATCAAAAACATAAAAAATGACACACCACTGAAGCATTTTGATTTTTTTCATTTTTTGGGCCAAATTTGAGCCTTTGTTGGGAGGATTAGAGAAGGTCAAATTCAAAACCCAAATTAATTTTGGAACTCGGGTTTCATAAATATAACAAATGGCATGCCACAAAAGTAGTTATCGTTTTTTTTACGATTTTGACCCGAAATTTGAGGCGTCGTGTCTCTTCCCTCCCAGGAGGTTCGAAAATCCCAGAAGAGAAATGTTTCTTTTATTTTTCCTGAGCATCTAAAAACTAAAAATATAAAAAAGTACAGTGTTTATCGGTTATAAGAACATCGGTTATAAGAACATATCGCTTTTTAGAACCAAATTTGAAAGTACCGGCAAAACTCCATAAGACATAATGTTAATTTTTATCGCTTATAAGAACATCACTTATAAGAACATATCGCTTTTAAGAACCAGATTTTTGGTCCGTCCAGCATAAAATATCTGATATAAGAACCTAAAGGCATTAAAAACATTTTTTTTTTGGTGAATTTTAAACCAACACATGCCAATAAAGACTAGGATGTTACAAATGTACAAACAAAAACATATGGACAAATAAAAGAGAATAGAATGGAACCGATTGTCACGGATATTAACGTTTTTACTTTGGTCCCTAGTTGTAAATCTTGGGTGTTTAGGTAGGCGTTAATTTTACAATACAATTCTTCGAATTGATCGGCCGGCGAGCTCTGTGATCGATTTTTTTTGGAAGGTATAGAGACTTTTGCCTCTTTGGTCCTTGAAAACATGCCTTGATATCTGTATCCGTTTTCTCCTCTTTGTGTACAACAGAGTATTTAATTATCAGGGGTTGAAGCCTACAATTGCTCCTCTTCATTTGACCCTTCATTTTGGGATCAATTAGCTCATTTTTTTCTCCCAAGAATTCGTTTGTTGGGATGAAACTATTTCGTAATTCATACCCCCCCCCCCCCCATAATAAAAATATCGATCAAAAAAAAGCAATATCGGTTATAACAACATATCGGTTATAGTGACGAAATCTCTAGTTCCTTCCAAGGTTCTTATAACCGATAAACACTGCATTTTTCAGAACTTATGAAAAGTGGAGTAAGATAGAAATTGAACATAACTCATAAGGCCACTTTTGGATTTTTTTTCATTCTACAAGCTTTTTTTAAACACAGATTTAAAAGCAAAGAGTAGAGGAGAACGGATATAGAGTCGAGGATGAAATTTTTACAAGGTCATTTTGAAGTCAAGACATAACTTTTGATTTATCCCTAATTCAAAAATTTCAAAAAAAAAAAAGGAACTAGGTAGTAGGTACATAATATTATTAAAGAATTCAATGAAAAGCACCTCACTCGTGAGATATTTATAATGACTCACCGTGAGCAGATTGAAGAATTCTTGGTTTTTTTGGAAATTCAAATTCTCTTTGAAACATGCTCCATTTTCGACGAAGCTTCTAAGAAGCAATTTTCGAAAACTTAAAATATATAAATAGTAAAATAATGAAGACTTTCCTTTAAAAAAATAAAATCAAAATCAAAGTCATTGCAGAACTCTGAATTCAAAAAATATAATTATGCAGGTAGAAAAAAAACGATAGGTAATAAATAATTAATTCTTCATTGAAGAAAAAAAAAAAGACAATTTCTTTAAGGAATTTCCCCTCCACTATTAAAATGCATGCACGGTATCCATGCCAAATTTAATGATCATTCCGGGTACCAACCTGAGGTATTTTCTTAGCCGGTTTAATATGTATCCCTCCAATATCAACAATCCCTTGTACCAATGGTACTGGAAAATTAATCGCCGAATTTGTGCTCACAAATATCAAACTCGTATTACGAATGATATTTTCAATCGGAGAAGCCTCTTCGAACACACCACGAACAATATCGTCGTCATTCTTGGACACATGGTACTTGTACATCAGCAAGGAGAGAACATAAAGGATAGAATTCATAACCCTTTGATAAAAAGTCATTTTATCGGAGTATCCTGACACCATATGAGGCACATAAGCAGGATTATCAGGATTACCCATCCTGTTCGATAGCCACGGTAACAAAACATTCGGTACGAATGTAATCAACGGTGCTTGGAATTTTTTGCCATACATCAATGTAACATCAGAAATGGACGTTTCGGTGAAAACGAGGTCGTATTTTTCATCCGAGCTCAACAGTCGCATCAAAGATTGGCAATTTTTGAAATTTTTGAACTGATTTCCAATGGTGAGACACATTATTAAATTTTTCAGAGAATTCGAAGACATCGATGAAATCATATTAAAAGTCATAATATTATTTGGTGTTGGAAAGCAGTGCCCGATATCGATCTCTTTATAGGTCGGTATCGTATTGTTCTTTTTCGGGTACGGATTGTAAACGGTGACGTCATGTCCCAGCTTGGCTAATCTCACTAGTATTGGATCGGCAATGGCGTAATGACTTTTTGATGGAAATGGCAAAATGGCCAAAATTTTATAGCACGAGCCGACACTGAAGTAATTTAAAAATACCAGAAAAATCGTTACGAACATCATGGTCACAATATTGTACTAAAATTGGGAAATTTTCGTATTGAATTTAAAAATAGGTACACAAAAACGACACACAACCGTCATGAATCGATGCGATGAACATACTAAATTCCGATAACAACATCAAATTCAATACAGAATTTTTAAAATGGCTCTTCAATTCGTGCAAGTACCGATAAAATGAAAGGAGTTTTTGTACTGAAGTATACGAATAATTAAATCAACAAGTTACACAATTGTCGAAATAGTGTTTTTTGGTTATCTTATCAAACCAATTATCAGCCCAATTAAAGAATAAATTTTCAAAATCATGATTTCAACAGCTTGATTCTCATTCGTACGTGTATTCCTCGAACATCGACAACTCCAGGAATCAAAAAAACTGGAGAATGAATCACCGAATTCGTAGTCACAACTCGTATAATCGTGTTTCGTCGAATATTCTCGATTCGATGGACAAAATTAATCAAAATGTTGTAAAACTTGAATTTTTAAACGTTGTAGCATGTACTTAGCACCTTTGATGCAATTACGTGTGTCGTTTTGAGCTTTACAAAATTAGCAAAGGTTTTAATCTGATGGTAAAAAAAAAATTAATAAAATTACAATAGGAGGTTCGAATGTTGACACATTGTCCTTCCACATCAATTTATTATTCTCTGTCAATGTCTGGATCCAAGTGAGCACTCAAAACTTGAAACCCAAAAATTATAAAATTATTATTTTTGAAAACTGGGTGTCGCGTGAGTGGAGGATGATACTTCATTTTCGGATATAACCGGGTACCACTAAAAAAAAACCTTCAGATGAACATGTTGCCTACCTTAATAATTAAAGGGGCGAATCTTGTTTCCAAAAAATCACGTAAAAATTTTTTTAACCATGGAATGGATAGTACTTTGCAAACTGAACAAATTTTCGTCTCATGACTTTTTGCTGAACTTTAAAATTGAAGGGGCTACAAATGAAATTGTTTATAAAAAATTCTAAAAAAATAAATCAACCAAGGGAATGGATAGTACATACGTTGAAAAATGAACAAATTTTGTTCTGAAGATATTTTGCCTAAAATCGAAAATAAAGGGACTAAGGGTCATTCAAAATTGAGAAAATTTGAAAAAAATTTTGAAGCTCACATATTTTTAATTACCCTTAGCCCCTTAATTTTCGATTTTAGGCAAAATGTCTTCAGAACAAAATTTGTTCATTTTTTAACGTACGTACTATCCATTCCTTGATTGATTTCTTTTTTTCAGAATTTGTTATAAACAATTTCTTGGTAGCCTCTTCAATTTTAAAGTTGGGCAAAAATTCATAAGGTGAAAATTTGTTCAGTTTTCAAAGTACTTATCCATTCCATAGTTAAAAAAAATGACGTGATTTTTTTTGGAAACAGCATTTATGTTCATCTCAAGTTTTTTTTTGTGGGATCCGGTTATATCCAAAAATGAAGTAAGTATTATCGTCTACTAAATATGCACCCTATATAAATAAGATTTTCAGCGGCTGAAAAAGAACTTTCATGCAACTAAAAAAAATAACAAATGAAAAATGAAAAAAATACAACAAAAAAGTATTTTTTTTTAGAAAAAAGAGACGTACGAGTTGAAAGCTGTACTGACCCTGAGATCCCTAATTGCCTAGTTTCACTAGCTTCTAATTATTTTTTTCAAAAATGGGATTTTGACGATTCAAGTCTAAATTTATTCTAAATTCAAATTTTTTCAACTAAAAAAAATAACAAATGAAAAATGAAAAAAATACGACAAAAAAGTATTTTTTTTTTAGAAAAAAGAGACGTACGAGTTGAAAGCTGTACTGACCCTAAGATCCCTAATTGCCTATCACCTAGTTTCACTAGCTCCTAATTATTTTTTCCAAAAATGGGATTTTGACGATTCAAGTCTAAATTTATTCTAAATTCAAATTATTTCAACTCTTTAAATTTTTTCAGTTTCAAAAATTCTACTAAGTAGGTACATCTTTTTCAAAATTGTATCCAATTTAAAAAAATTTCCAACAGTGAGGTTTTTTGATTTAATTTTTTCAAAATTTTACCAACTTTGTTTTTTTTAAATTCATTTCTTCATTATTTTAAGAAAAAATTCTCTCATTACTTATTGAGGTGGAAGAAATTTTTAAAAACATATTATGAAGCTAAAATTTTATGGAAAATTCAAAGTTAGAAAAATTTTCAAAACTTTTTGAAATATCAACATTTTTCCAGCTGTAAATTTTTTTGTTTAAATTTTCCAAAACCTTCCTAATTTTAATTTTTTTAAATTTCATCTAAATAACTCGAAAATTTTATCTCAATGTTTTTTTTTTTCAATTTACAACTTGTAGTAGAGTTTTTCAAAATTTCTTCCAGCTCAATTAGAAATTTTTTTTTAATGAAATTGAAAAAATAAAAATCAGCAAAGCTGGAAAAATTAAAAAATTTGATATAATTTCAAAACTAATTCCGAATAGAAGAAATGGAAAAATTTGAACTTTGGAATAAATTTGGATTTATCTACATCGTTGAAATCTCATTTTGACAAAAATAATTAGGAGCTAGTCTAGTTTCTAATCACCAAAGTATCGTAGCCCCTTCAATTTTATACACATATTACTTAAGTATCATCAAAGATTAGATTGTTCTCGATGAAAACCGATTTTATAGGAGGATAATTTTGAATTTTAATTTTGCGAATTTCTGAATCGGAAAAAATTATGGAACTTCAAAATCAATCTTACTTATTATTTATTTATTATTGTTCTTCCATTTTATTTATATTTTTATCTGCATTTCGAAATCGTTGACAATTTCAAAAATTTATAAAAATTAAAAGAAGTGTCTTATTATCTACGCCCACGCCCAATGATCTATTTAAAATTAAGTAATTTGAATGATCTAGAATGGAATGGCACAAGATAGTAAGATTTTCAGATTTATGGTTTTAAATTTCTCATAAAATAAAAATAGACGGTTAAAATAACACAAGACCGAATAATTATAAAATCGACATTACTTCACAACTAACCTTAGGCAATAACTTGGCAGGCTTGATATGTATTCCCCCAATATCCACAATTCCGGGAACCAATGGAACCGAAGAATGGATCGCCGAGTTCGATGCCATAAATAATAAACTAACGTTTTTTCTCATATCTTCGATTCGAGGAGGTGCCGATTTGAAAACACCACGAATTATGGCATCGTCGATTTTAGACGAGTAATATTTATGCAACAAGGATGAAACGACACAAAATATGGTATTTTTAACCCTTTCGACAAAGGTCATTTTCGCCAAAAGACCCGACTGCAAATACGGAACATAAGATGGATTATTAGGACTACCCATCAAGCTCGATAACCAAGGAAACACAACGTTCGGTGTATATACGATCGAAGGTGTCTGAAATTTGGCAGCGTACATCATCGTGGCATCATTTTGAAATGATTCTGTTAAAAATAGGTCGAATTTTTCATCAGAATTCAACAATTCCATCAAAGGTGGACAGTTGATGATATTTTTTAATTTGGACGACACTGAAAATAGCATGAAAATATTTCCAAATGTATTCGAACCTAATGATGACACAACATCAATTGACGCTGGTTTTTCTGATTTAGGCCAACAATATCCGATATCGAATTCTTTATAATTCGGTATTTTATTCTTTTTTGGAAACGGATTGTAAACAGTGACGTCATGTCCCAGTTCGGCTAATCGCACTAGTAGAGGGTCAACCACGCCGTAATGACTTTTCAAAGGACATGGCAAAACTGATACGATTTTATAGCACGACACAGCACCAAAATAATTCAAAAATAATAGAAAAATTGACACCATCATCGCGAAAATTCCTATTCAACATTCAAACTAAATAATTATTCGTAATTCGAACATTAAATTGTAAGAAAATGACCATATTTCCATTAGAGATGGAAATTCGAACTGAAACTTTCGGTCAAACAGTGTTAAAAATTGATCAAACGGATGTCAAAGCGAAACTTTCCTTATCTTATCGTTGAAATATAACGACCAAGATAATAATTAAAATCTCAGACAACACAGCGTTTCGAGGCCAATCCATTTATGAAATAATAAATCAATTTTTTTGCTAAAATTATGTACAACTCGAAAAATTCCAAAAAAATTACAGCACGCAAAATGCCTTCAAAAATACATACAAAGCGAACCCACGATAGTCACGCCAAAAACCATTCGAAAATAAATGTTCAAAAACACAGGTCGACATTTTTAAACTTTTGAATTGCTGTTTGAGGTTTAATGGGTGATTTTTATAGTTTTTCGCGCTGATCACGAAAAAAGCAGTGAAAAAAATTCCATCACCCAAGGATTTTTCACAATTTGAACTTTTCGTTTAACGGTTTTTCTACCTTTTTTGATGATTTTTGACACTTCAAGTCAATTTTCTGAGAAAAGGAAGGGTCCTACGAAAAAAATTAATAGAACATAAATTGTAGAGCGTCAAATTTCCTGCCTGTTGAATCCAATTAATTTTTTCTCAGAAAGCTTAGTTTTTGAGATATTTTCAATTTTTTTTTAAAAATATGAACATTGAACTTTGAGCTAAGATATCTTGAAAGCTAAGCCTCCTAAAAAAAATTAATTGGACTCTGCAGGTAGGAAATTTGACGCTCTACAATTCATGTTCTATTCATTTTTTTCGTAGGATCCTTTCTTTCCTCATAAAATCGACTTTAAAAATCAAAAGTTTCATAGAAAAAATATGTAAAACAAATTTTCAACAAAAAATCTTTTAATTATAAACAATTCTGACGTAATCGAGAAAAACTGTAATCATATTCGAACTCGGCACTAAAAAATAGATTAGAATCACCTACTAGCAAAACTTGAGTGATGGAGAAATTTTAAAATCAGCGCTACATTTCAAACTAAAAACAGTGATTGAAACAAAAAAAAAAAATCTGTTTTAAATTTAATGGATATTCGTAATACCTTTCTTTATCGACTTAAATCAAATTCAGAAAAATAGGTAAAAATTCACAAAAATCTTATTTAATGAATGGAACTGTAACATTTGCTCTCTATAATTTAGGCTATGAAAGTTGAATTTAATAGCGCTCTTCAGAAAACTTGTTGAAAAAAAAAAATCTTTTATTTAACTTTTTTTTCATGATAGAAATGTGAATCATAAATTTTTTATGAAAATTTTCGAACGTTCCTAAATTTTGACCTTCAGTGATTTTGTGGGGGAAAAAAGGGCCCTACGAAAGAAATGAATAAAACATAAATTGTAGAGCGTCAAATTTCCTACTTTTAGAATTCGATAAGTTTTTTCTTAGAAGACTTAGTTTTTGAGGTATTTTCAATTTAAAAAAAAAAATTGAACAGATCTTTGAACTGAAATATCTCGAAAATTAAGCCTCCTAAGAAACTAAGTGGACTCTACAGATAGGAAATTTGACGCTCTACAATTTATATTCTATTCAGTTTTTTCGTAGAACCCTTCTTTTTCTCAGAAAATCGACTTGAAGTGTCAAAAGTTATCAAAAAAAGTAGAAAACCCGTTAAACAAAAAGTTCAAATTGTGAAAAATCCTTGGGTGATGAAATTTTTTCACTATTTTTCTCGTGATCAGCGCGAAAAATACTATGAAAATCATCCATCAAACCTCAAACAGAATTTTTCATGTCGACCTGTGAAATCATTACAAATTCCACACATCAGCACTAACCTTTGGCAAAGGTTCATCATCTTTAATATGAATTCCTCCAATATCAACGACTCCGGGAACCAAAGGAATTGGAGACTTCATCGCCGAATTTGTGCTAATAAACATTAAGCTCGTATTTCGCGCGATATCTTCGACAGAGAACGTCGAATTGAAAATTTTCTTAGCAGTCTCATTGTCAATATTTCCAACATAAAATTTATGTAACAATAAAGACAGAAGGTACAGCATTGTATTCGTCATTCTTTCTAAGTACGTCAGTTTTGTTGTGAAACGAGAATGCAAATTGCGAACATAAGCAGGATTATCAGGATTAGCCATTCGGTTGGATAGCCAAGGTAGCATGTCATTCGATATGAACGTAATCAAGGGTATTTTTAATCTGTCCGCGAACATGACCATAACATCAGAGACAAAGGTCTCGGTTAAAAACACGTCGTATTTTTCGGTCGAGTTGAGTAATTCCATCAGGGGCTCGCATTCGTCCATATCTTCGTATTTAGGAGAGAAAGCCAGCATTGTGAGGAGACTAATTAAGGAGTTTGAACCGGCCATGTGCATGAAATCAACGGTGAGTATTTCGGGGTGTCTGGGGAAACATGGTCCGATATCAATTTCCCTGTAGTTCGGTATTCGTTGCTGTTTTGGGAACGGATTGTAAACGGTGACGTCATGTCCCAGCTCGGCCAATCTCACCAGTAAACGATCAGGTACAGCGTAATGGCTTTCGGATGGAAATGGCAAAACTGATATTATTTTGTAAGACGAACAAAAGCTAAAGTGACTCAACAGGAGGAGAGAAATTTTCACAAACATGATCACAATTTTCACACAACCGAATTTTTTTTGAAAAAAAGTAAAGAGAAACAACAAATTTTAACAAACCAACGTCAACTCGTATCACAATGGCCATGCCATAAGTCACTAAGGTAACTTTTTCCTGAAAACCTGCTGATTTTTTATCATTTTTAACTAGAAAAAATATGAAAAATAAAATGATAATTTTTGTAGTATTCTTTTTATCAATTTTAGCCGAGGTGTTGGCTACTTGTTAGACTTGACAAACAAGGCTGCCAACAAGATTAGAATGAAAAATAAACTTGAATTAACGATCAACAAATTGGCATGAAACGTCAGAATTTTTCAAAATATAGCAATAAGTGAAAAAATTTTAAATGATGGCGATGAAATGAACAGAAAAATTACTGAAATTACATCAAAAAAATTTTAAAAACATTATTTCGAACAGTTTTTGAAATTTTTGGATTTTCAAAATTATTTTAATCAACGTTTATAAAAATAAATAGGTATAGATGTGAGCCTGGATATAGAAACCACCTTTGGGGGCCAAAAATTGGTTTTTGAGTTGAAGTTCCCTTTTGATTCTACTCCTTCTGAAAGGCCCAAACTCAGTGTCAACTCAAAAACCAATTTTTGACCCCTAAAGGTGGTAGGTGGTTTCTATATCCAGGCTCGCATATGAAAATTTTTCACATTTTTGATCAATTTTTCGATTTGTTCTTCCAAAATGGCACTGATGAAATGTAGGTACTAAAAACTAGCGGAGGAAAGGATTTGAAAACTCCAAAATAGAACAGTGGTTGAGAATATTCAAAATATTCCTAATACTTTAAAACATAATGGGCTTATTTAAATTGCATAAGAATAAATTATATTCTAGTACAGTCTTTTATCAGGACAAATTTTGAAAAATTTATAAACCAAAAAACGCTCATAAAATCTTTTCATCGCCTTCAAAAGAATCGCTTCATTAGATAGGTACAGATGGGTATGAGAATCGTTAGATCAAAAGAGGAAGAGGCATCGAAAAATGAAAATTTACAAATTAATCTCTTGGAAAAACGTAAAAAATTTGCCAACCCAATGCCTTAAAAAAGTCAAAAAATTTGACGATTTGTGATCAACGAAAAATTGTGATTAATTTTTTTCGAAAAACGATTCAAGGATAATTATTTTCCTACAGCAAACGTATAATTTAATTACAATTTCAAAACTAAGTGAAATTTCAGAGAGAATACACCTTGGAAAATTCATTAGTCTAAGTACATCAAATACTTAATAAAACCATTTAACTATCCCCGTTTACAAAAATACCTACTGAATTAAATACAAAATTAAAAAATAATGTTGGTGAAAGAAAGTTTTAAAAATTTATGAAAATAAAATGTCTACTGTGATTTTTTGAGTGAAACCCACCATCTTTACAATACATATATTTTTTTCTGTTTTTTTTTTAAGTTTTTTAATTTTTCAGGAAAGAGAAATGGTGGGACCTTCCAAAAAATTGTTTGAAAGTAGTAGCGAATAAAACGTCTCTAAAAGTTGAAATTTTTTTGAAAATCGAATAATTTTAGAAATCGCAAATTGATTTTCAAAAATATAAAATTATTTAAAATCAAAAATACTCAACAAATTGAAACTCTCTCTAAAAATTGAATGTTTTCTAAAGATCAAAAATTTTTCAGCAATAATTTTTTTAATCGAACAGGTAGGTACTTTTGAAAAAATTGACAGGTTTCTGTTAATTGAGGAATTTAAAATTGGAAAAATTTCGTCAGTTATAAAATTAATCCGAAATTCAAAATTTTCGAGAATTTGAAGAAAATTGACACTGAAAACATCAACAATTTTGCAAAATTCTAAGAGGGGAAAAGTTTAGAAATTCAGGCTTGGAAATCATTAAAATCAAAATAGGTACGTTGAAAATATATGTATGTATATGTTCAAAAACCCAATGCATTAATCTGACTCACCTTTGGTAACGATTTGCTACTTATAATATTCAATCCTCCGACTTCAATCACATTGGGAACCAAAGGCTTGGGCCAATAAAAAGTAAAATGCGTATGCAGCAACATTAGGTTAATTTTTTTCGCAACATCTTTCATTTTCGACACAGGTCCGAAAAATTGGGGTAAAATTTCATCGTACATTTGTCGACTTTGATATTCATACGAAATAAGGGCAAACCAATATCGCAAAGTATTAATCAACCTTTGGAAAAAATCCATTTTAGATAAAAATCCGCTAAATTCGGCTGACAAATATGAAGGATTGGATGGGAATCCCATTTGGTCAGCATGCCATGGAAAAGCCGCCGTCGAATGAAACCCGATAATAGGAATATTTAGCTTTTCACCAAACAGCAAGGTAACCTCGTTGTGAAATATTTCAGTAATCAAGACATCAAATTTCTCATCTCTGGATACGTTCCATAAATCCATCAGAGGCTTACAATTGGCGAATTCTTCTCCTTTGGGCATTACGTACGTCAACAAATCCACCATATTGAATCCGCTTTTGTCGACATTTTTCATTTGGTTGATTTCCGCGTTTAGTGAGAGTTCGAAACAATTGGAAATATCGACTTCGTGATAATTACGAATGGCGTAGCTTTTTGGAAATGTATTGTAGATGGTGACATTATGTCCGCGATTGGCCAATTCTACCATTAAAGAGTCGAAAACAGCGTAGTGACTTTTACCAGGGTAAGGAAAGAGACCGAGAATATTGTACGAAATCGCGTAACTCGAGGAAGTTAAAAATAATAAAGCGAAAGAAAGCATTTTCAAGATACTTTTCACAGCAGAGCTTCGAAAACTAACCGAGCAACGAGCATGTAACAATTGTAGCACTTTTTGGATCTCGAATCACCCATATATCGTAGTTTTTTTTCGTTCAACTATTAAGATAACGTTTATAGTATGTACTAGGTACATATTTAATTTTTTTTATAGATTGTTTGTCATCTTAACGGATACTTCAAAGAAACTACCTACTCGCAAACAAAGCAAATGCACTTTTCAAGAATAATATCATTACCTATTACATTTATCTCTAAATGACAAATATGAAATACCTAAGGTTACCTTCACCGCTTTGCTTTATGATCACCTAGTCTCAAAAAAAAAAAAAAAAAAACTGTTTTCTCCTTCATTCAAGGCATCACATTCGTCACTCACCCATACAGAGCTCAAATTGTCCTCACTTTTATTCTATAAGAGCTACGTTAATGTGCTTTTCAGCGCACCTACTGAAAAATTAACAAAATTAACTTCCAATACTTGATAATTTTGTTTTGGATATTCAAAAAATTTTAAATTTTGACATTTTTCAATTCGCTCAAAATTATTTCAGTTTTTCTTCTGTAAATTTTTCAACCTAGTACCACCGAAGGAATTTTTATTTTTCAAGACTATTAACGTTTTTGATTTTTTTTAGACATGAAACTTTGTTAAAAATTTTTATGCCATTCGATTTTCCTCGGTAGAAAATGATTTTAGAGCGCATGAGCGAATTTTCATCCTACCCCTGGGTAGCTGGGGCCCAAAAATAGGTGATTTCCAATCTAAAAATTCCATCTCTTCGAGTTCTCACCTGATTTCTTTCCAAGTTGACATGTAGGTAGGTAGGTAGCTAGGTACTAGGTAGAGGTACTAGAGGGAAGTACCCAGAAATTTTTTCAACTTTTTCAGACCACTATAATGACCTTGAAAATTTCAAATCGCCCCGAGGATACAATTTTGAGGCTGATAACAATTTTTTTTCTTTTTTTGAATTTCTCAATGTATTTCACATCTCTGAAAATTTTTTCAGATTTTATCGAGTGCATGGTGTAAGTTAATCAAATATTCAAAAACCTGGTGTAATTCATCATTTAGTTCAAACATAAACGTTGATCGAAGTTTGATCGCTTAAAAAGCTTCTATACAGGGTCTATAAATGAACCCGGGCAACGTCTGCATAAAAATTTCCATTCTTTTCTTTCCTTTTTCCCGTTTTGTTGCGATGCATCACTGATATTATTGTTGTAGTACGCAACGAAACGAAAGCAAGATTTAAAAAAGTGACGAAGTTTAATGTAAGGGATGAGTCATCTTATAAAATTAGCAGGTAAAAGTGTGAAATACGCTTCACAGAGTTGAAGTTGAAATGCCCACACGATAACATTACATGAATCTTTTTTTTCAACATCAGAATGCCATAATCTCGAACGTAAAATTATCAATTCTTTGAAATTAAATTTTTTTATTAATTACAATTATTGACAAATAAGTGATGAATTTATCATTAAAAATTTAATTTATCAAAATTACGATTTTTGACACTTGATAAACTTTCTTTCAGGGATAATAGACACGAAAAAACAAAAATCTGAAATTTCATTTTTTCAGGCAGGGATTTTCACGCAGACGTTGCCCGGTTCATTTATAGACCCTGTATGATGTCCAGAGTCTGTGATAAAGTCGCACCGCTTCAGCCTTCAGCCACTATTGCTTTTGGAGGGGGAGAGCAGTGGACCCCTCAAGGGGAGAAAATAGTTTATTTGCATCGATTTCGCTAAAATTCACAAGGGATGGTGGTTTAAATGTTAGTCAGGTCTCAATCGTACATCCGCGCGCTATTCCTGTTAAAATTGATTTTACGAGTGATTCTTGTTCTGGACACTAAAACAAAGAAATTAAGGCCGTATACCCTTTTTATCCCCTCCCCCTTTCCCCAGGGTTCACCCCAACACTTCAAACGTGTGTACCGCCTTATCTATGGGTCGTAATGAAAAAAAATTCAAACAAAAGTTGTTCCTCAGCACCTAATGTACATTTTCATTTCTTATCAAAATCCATTTTGGAGCAACTCCTGCCCCCAAATTTAGAAATAGAAAATGTTTTTGAGAAAACCTCAAAATCACGTTTTCTTCATTTTAAACGAATAGTTTCGGAGATACGACAAAATTTGTAATCACAAAAAGTATTCAGAATTGAATTTTCTTTCCAATGAGCTCTATCACGACCATTTTCACGAACTTCTCCCGACAGAGTAGACCTCTCCCCTCCCCGTTTTCACAAGTTTTACCAACGAACAAAATTTGCTCCAAAATGAATTCCGATAATAAATGAAATTATGCATCAGACATTAGATATCGAAGAACAAAAATCGTTCAATTTTTTTTTCGTGGGTCCAACTTTTGAAGTACGGGGGAAGGGGAGAGATTCACCCTGTCGGGTAAAGTTGGTGAAAATGGTCGTGACAAAGCTCATTGGAAAGGAAATTCAATTCTGAATACTTTTTGTGATTACAAATTTTGACGTAACTCTGAAACTTTTTACTTAAATTGAAGAAAACGTGATTTTGATGTTTTCTGAAAACTGGTTTATTCTCAAATTTGGGGAGGGGGACAGGAGTTGCTCCAAAATGGATTTTTATGAGAAATGAAAATGTGCATTAGGTGCTGAGGAACAACTTTTACTTGAACATTTTTTCATTACGACCCATAGATAAAACAATACAGGCGTTTGAAATGTTGGGGGTGGACCCTGGGGGAAAGGGAAAGGGGAAAAAAGGGCATACGAATTTTAACAGGAATTTCGCGCGGAAGCCTTTTTTTGTACGATTGAGACCTGACTATGTAGTAGTATTCCCTAAAATTCCAGATCCCCCCACCCCCGCCACATCGGGGGGCTGAGCCATTGCTTCCCAAAATTGAACAGTTTTGTAAAAAAATACATCATATCAAAGCTTTTAGGCGATAAAATTTCTTACACTGGGTTTTTGAATATTTGACCAACTTCCACCACTCGAAAAAGTCTAAAAAAATTCTCAGATGTGTGAAATACATTGAGAAATTCAAAAAAAGAAAATATTTTTTGTCAGCACCAAAATTGTATCCCCAGGGCGATTTAAAATTTTCAAGGTCAAATTCAAGGTCATTATAATGAGCGGGAAATTCTAAAAAAAAATTCAGGGTACTCCCCTAAAATATCCTACCTACTTTTTAAGTTTGAAAAAAATCGGTTGAAAACTCGCGCGAGATAGAATTTTTACCTTGGAAATCACGTATTTTGGGACCACAGTCCCCCCTCCCCAAAGGGGTGAAATAAAAGTTCGCTCATGCGCTGTATAATCATCTTCTACCAAGACAAATCGAATGACATAAAAATTTTGACAAAAGTTCCACCAGAGGCGAAAAGGCCCCCTTATCGCACTAGAGTCTTTCGATACCTTTATTACCACAAAGGTCAAAAGTATATTTACGAGTATTCAACATGAAAATTCAACACTTCTGCATACACATAACTAACCTTAGGCACAGGCTTAGCAGATTTGATGTGTATCCCACCAATATCAACGACTCCGGGAACCAATGGTATAGGAGAATGAATCGCCGAATTCGTGCTCATCAAGACCAAACTAGTGTTCCGGACCATATCTTCAACAGAACAAGGTGCTGACTCGAAAACACTTCGAACGGTGCCTTGGTCGATCTTCAATAGATAATATTCATAACCCACCACACTTAAAATATACAGCACGGTATTTTCCACTCTTTCTAGGAAACTCATTTTCGCCAAAGAATTCGACTGTAAATGTGGAATATAGGCAGGATTATCCGGATTACCCATTCTGCTCGACAGCCAAGGTAGCATGACGTTAGGTACGATGGTGATCAAAGGTGTTTGAAATTTGGCAGCGAACATGGCCATTGAATCAGCCGCGAATGATTCGGTTATACATACGTCGTATTTTTCCGAAGATTTCAACAATTCCACCAGCGGTTTGCATTCTTTCATATTTTCGAATTTCGGAGTGAAAATCAACAAAAGTATAAGATTTAGAAGCGAACTCGAACCCAAAGATGACATGAAATCCAGGGTTAGTAGATCATTTGGTGCCGGAAAACAGGATCCAACGTCGACCTCTTTATAATTCGGTATTTTGGCTGATTTCGGGTACGGACTGTACACAGTAACGTCATGTCCAAGTTCGGCTAATCTCACAAGCAACGGATCGGGCACAGCGTAATGACTTTTCGATGGAAATGGCAAAACTGCCAATATTTTGTAACACGAACCGACACTCAAGAAACTCAAATAGACCAAAAAAATTGCCACCAACATGATCACAATTTTTCCATAAATTGAAGCAGAAGTAAATTATAGTTTTCACTTTTCAACGAACTACGCGAAACATCTATTCGGATTGTGATTAAGAAATCGACTGGATTTGTTCCTGTACGTAATATTGTGACAATACGGAGGTCTATCTTATCGCTGTCATATTGATAAAATTACGAATTTTTCTCGATAGATAAACACCATTCGTTATTATCAGTATCATATTTCAAGAATCATTCCATAAATAACGGTGAATAATGAGCAGGCAGAATGAAGTTTTTTTCTGTTTTTATCTTTATAAAAAAATCTTACAGGCCCTCATATATGAAGAATTATTACTTTTGGTGATAAATAACGTCGGTCAAATTTATTGATAACATGAAAATCTCTAAAAACTACAAATTTGGAAACCCATTTTCAAAAATAATTTCGTAGTTCATTTTTAGAATACCTGCAAATGTTTCCAAAAAATTATTTGCGATTTGAAATTAAACTTTCTCAAGCGACTGAATTTTTAAAAAAATACGAAAAAATTAATCAGAATTCAAAAAAAAATAGTAAATTAATCTTTATGTATGTACATATCAGATGTAAACCCAACCTTGAGCAAAAAACGATCAAATCTTCATTATTTCAGGTAAGAGAAATTGACAATTGAGGCGTTTCATAAGAAAAGGTTCAACATTGTCACAAAAAATCGTTTTCGAAATTTTTGTGATAATATTGACCTGCGGGTAAAAATCATGCCAGACTTTCCACGACATAAAATGAATAATTTTTTGTATTAAAAAAAAAAAATCAAAACCTGAAAATCAACTGAAAAATGAAATTTTCTGCTCGACATTAGGTAAGTGAAGATTACACAAGTAACGACACTGCTTCTTTCAGTTTCGAAAAATGCGTTTTGAACTTTATTCAGGGGTAACAAAAATTGAGACTCCGAAAAATAACTCAAGATGACATTAGTGAAACAAAAATTCAAGCTGAACTTCGAACTCGTAGCTCAGTTGTAATGGAAAAAGAAAACTCAAGTTGTGAATAGCAAATTCTTAGCTTTTCAGGGGTTCCCAAAATATCGAAAATAGTCAAAAATCGAAGTTTTCCATATCTATCGTTGTGAAATTTGATCAGATTGTAATTTTGATAGAGTAAAGTCCTCCAAGTGCTTTCAAACCAGAAAAACTTTTTGATTAAAATTAATTTAGAAATGTACAAAATTACGGGAAAATCGATCCCCCATGGTTATGAAAAATTAGCTCTAATTACATTCAATCGATTCTTATGGGTAAATTGTTTTGCTCAAAAATTTGAAAAAAATTTCATGCAGTGAATTCAAATCTTTAACTTTGCCTCTATGGTGTCCAACAGATTTTTCCCTTAAAAATCGCTACTCTCTCAATTATAAATCAGTGAAAATTACCGAAAATCACTGAGAAACAGTCAGAATTGCAGCACAGGAGAAAATCAGTGAAATTTTTTCACTAAAAACAAATCAGTGAAAGAAAATCACTGGAAATCAGTGAAAATTCACTGAAAACTCAGTGATATTTATGAAATTCACTGAAAAATCTGTGAAATTCTTTGAATAATCAGTGAAAAATCACTGAAAATCAGTGAATTTCACTGATTTTTCCTGTGCTGCAATTCTGACTGTTTATCAGTGATTTTTCACTGATTCGGAATGAGAGAGTACATTTTCATCACCTTTTTTCACTAGGTACTTTTGATAAAATTTTTAATAATCTTCTCTTTGGCTCACAGAAATTTATCAAATTCAGTTCTGAAGATTTTCAGATCCTCTTCCTTTATACAAAAACTTGAGAAATTTTACTCCTCTGACCTGACCCCTGTTATCCTTCAACAGCTCTTAAAATTTTTCATTATTCAAGAAATTTTGAAAATTTAACGAAAAATAATTTTAACAAAATTTTGATGCAAACTGCGTCTTTACAGTAACCTTTTGATGTTTTCATCGAAAAATTCATTGAATTCATTTTAACATTTTTTCCAATTTTCCAATATATAGGTACCTTTAAAAAGTATTTTTGAGAATATTTTTACTCAAATAATATTAATAAGGATATTTTTAACCTAAAAAATTATCGTAAACGTCGATGAGTGTTCATTAGGTTTGTTCGAGCGCTCCGAAATTATGAAAAAAAATCGTGAAATTCATAATTTTTTTGTTTACATTAACCAAAGGTGCGTTCTCACCAAATGCCAATGGTGTAAAATTCTCATTTTTTCATAGTAAAAATAAGTGGTTACCTATCATTATTTTCTAAAACTGTGGTGTGAATCGTAGAAAGGGTCACCTTCTACTTTTTGTGAAATTTGTCAGGAAAGTGAAAAAACAAAATGGAAAGAAAAAATGTTATCACATCAATTTTTCCTCTCTATTTATTGTTTGTTCAATTTTGCGCAATTACGTCCATGCAAGATTACAGAAAAGGTATTTCAAATTAAAAAATATATATATTCATTTATATAATTGCAAGCGGCGTTCCAATAACGATGGCGGAAATGTTGTATTCCTGGAGTAGGAGGCTCACTTCAAACAAAAAATTAAGGGGTTAAAATTGATTTTTGGGCAATTTCAACTACATAGGGTTGTAGAGGAAGGTTTTTAGACCAACAAAAACAAAAAAAACGAAAAACCATTTTTTGACATAAAATGACCCTTAGTACGATTCACACCACATTAACATCTTTTAGTGTAAAACTGATAAAAATTGAAAGGTGTCGTTTCGTGTATTACGTTTAAGCACTAATTTTATCGTCATTAAACAAATTTTGCAAGAACTTATCAATTATCATCGAAAAAATGGTAATGAAATTTTACATGTATAAAAGTGAATGATAATGGGTGATCCTTGTTAGTGGAAAGGCACCCTAAGATTTTCTGAAAATTATGAATTTCACGATTTTTTTTCATGATTTTTGGAGCGCTCGAACGAACCTATTATTATTGTTTTTTTCTCTCTTTTTGAGAGAAAAAAGATGTAGTTTCATTTTATACGAAATGTTATGGGTGAAAGAGAGGAAAAGGGAGGGTGAGACTGGATGATTGAATTACATAAATATTACAAAAAATATTTCAAATAAAAGGTAAAACCATGTTTTAAAGTAACATTATTAAAAAAAAATTGAAAAGTGAAACAAATTACATCAGAAAGTCTACAAAATCACGAGACTGATGAATAAAATTGGGGAATTTTTCGAACTGAAAATTTTGATTGAATTTTTCTCACAATTCATTGCTTTACACTCCTTAACCTCAAAGAAAAGAAATTCTCTAAATCGATCAATTTCACACAAACTCCTGCAATTTTTCTCGTCTACCTAGCTAAATACAGAATCGATAAAAGATTTTTTCATACCATAAAAAATCTCTAAAAACAGAAACTACATCATTTCGGTTATCAGGGGGAAAAATTTGTCGTGCCTTTGTATTTCGTTCATTTTTTCATCTCTTTCATGGAATTTTTGACCAAAACTCACTACTTTTTCACTACTTTCACTACCTGATACCTTATTGCTCAAAAAAAAATTATTGGGCTTTCGCCTGATTCGTAACATTTTCAGGGCATTTAAGTTCAACTTGGCCAAAAGTCCAAAACGACTCTAGGAAAAACTCTTCCTTTGACCTTTGAGAGGATTTGAGAAAATTGGAAGACATTCTAGAGACCCCATCTTAAAACTTAAGACACTATTATTATAGAAAACAAAAGACGCATTAAATGTACTTCTGGCACAAAAACTAAATAATTATTCAACCAAAAGCCAACTCTCTAGCACTCATCAAAATCCACTAACCTTAGGTACAGGCTTAGCTGGCTTGATATGTATCCCACCGATATCGACGATTCCGGGAACCAACGGAACTGGAGGATTTATCACCGAATTAGAGCTCATAAACACCAAACTCGTGTTCCGGAGAATACCCTCGATAGAAGGAGATGCTGATTTGAAAACACTTCGAACGCTGCGTTCGTCAATCTTCGATAGGTAAAATTTATGAACCACTAAACTGAGAAAATACAGAACGGTATTTTCTACTCTTTCGAAAAAAGTCATTTTCGTCAGAAACCCGGACTGTGAGTGGGGAATATAAGCAGGATTACCAGGATTACCCATCCGGCTCGACAACCAAGGCAGCATGACATTTGGTGCGACAGTGATCAGAGGTGTTTGAAATTTCGTAGCGAACATGGACATCGAATCAGCCACGAATGATTCGGTTACTAATAAGTCGAATTTTTCCGAAGAATTAAACAAATCCATCAATGGTTCGCATTCTCCAATCTCTTCAAATTTAGGTGGTGAGATTATTAAAAGTGCAAGATTTAAAAGTAAATTGGAACCCAAAGATGACATGAAATCCACGGTTAATAATTCTGGCTGTCCCGGAAAACAGTATCCAATATCGATATCTTTATAATTCGGCATTTTGGTTGATTTCGGGTACGGATTGTAAACAGTGACTTCATGTCCCAGCTCGGCTAATCTCACGAGTAGAGGGTCTGGAATGGCGTAATGACTTTTCGATGGAAATGGAAAAACAGCCAATATTTTATAACACGAACCAACACTCGAAAAACTCAAATAGACTAGAAAAAAAACCGCCAACATGATCGAAATTTTCACATCAACGAATTTGAGAAGAAAAAAAATTATCGTGTAAAGTGAACTATTAATACGTTAGAACACCTCTTCGTAATGCGATTTAACAACCGACTAGGTATATACATATTCATTTTTGCACATTTCGCGAAAGAAAGGTGTTTTTATCTTATCGCTCCCATACTGACTTAATAACGAACCGGATTTTTAGGTGGATTGGATCTTTTTTCATCTGCATCACATTTCAAGGCCATTCCGAATATGTTGAATAATGAGTGATTAAAATGAAGTTTTTTTTTCCTTTCTGATTTTATTTTTATTCAAATGTGTCTAAGCACCTTCGAGTACTCAGTTTAGAATATTTCTCTCCTCAAAGTGGCTCTCAACCAGACAAAATTACTCAATTTTACACCAAACAATGTCCTTGAAATTCGTAAAATTTGATCGCTTCAAAATACAAATATCTACTTATCAGAAAAAATCAATCTGAAATTTTCCAAAATCGAATAAATTTCGAAAAATGAGCAAATAAATTAAATTTCTAAAAATCTCTAAAAATCTTGCATCCAAAACTGAATAAAAAATTACCTGAAGTAGCGAAAAAAATTCAAATTAAAGAACCAGAATTTGTAAAAAAAATCGTAACTACACTTACATTATTCAAGAATTAAAATTTATTGGAAATGAGGTAAAAAAAATCCCCGCAAAGTGAAAAAAAACAGCGGAGGAGTTGAAACGTTTTCGAAATTTTTTTCACTTTGAAAAATGCGGTGACGGGTGTATTCTTCACGAACAATCCTTTCGTAATGAACTTTGGCAAATAAATTAAGTTGAAAAGAAGGTGAAATGGGATCATTTCTGATTCTCTTTTTGAAGACTCCAGGCAATATCTCTTGGTATGAAAAAATACTGACCCCTCCCCACCCAGTTTTGGGTATAGGGGAGCCGTGATCTAAAAAATTGTACCATTTTGTTGATCATAAGAAAATAAACTCTGTCTGTCTGTCTGTCTGTCCCTCTCCCTCCCTTCACATTTTCACCTCATGTACTTAGTTATTTTGTTGTACAATTTTCAAGAATTTAAAAATTGATTAAAAATGGATAATTTTCATTTTTTGCGAAGAAATTTTTTTTGCTACTAAAGTACGCGTAAAATTGGTAAAAAATAAAAAATACCTTTTTCTTATTACTTGGGGCTTAAGTTTTATTTTTTTGACGAACTTTCACCACTTCAAAATTTTAGAAATTTTTGTGGTGTACTTATGGATGGCACTCATTTTGAGGAAAAAAATTCCATTGCCCCTTTAACCCATCATTACAAAAGGGGGTTCAAAATTTTCAAAGAGGCATGCCTCAGCAAAAAATTGGCCAAAAATTTTGAAAAAAATTTCTAGGGTTTCTCTAAACATTTAAAAATTATTTTTAAAAAACGCGACATTTTTACATGTATTTGGCGAAAAACAAGGAAATTATGAAAGATTGAAGGCGGGTTTTTAGAAAGCAGACTATTGAGATGCTGTTTTTTTTATACGAAACATCTTTTCGTACTTACTTCGATTGAAAAAACAACTAAATAGGTACTACTCATTTTTGTACACAATGTTGTGAAGGATTAGTTTTTTACCTTATAACTACCACGAGAAATAACAAACCGGATTTTTTTAGGTGAATGGTATTTCTTTTCATCCGCATTATATTTTAAGATCTTTGTCCTCGTAAATAATGTTGCATAACGACTTCTTGAAAGATATCTAAAAGCACTTTTCGGTACTCAATTTGGAATTTTTTTCTTACACGAGCAGAATTATTCAATTTTTTAAAAAAATAATGTCCATAAAATTTTATTGATAACACGAGATTTCTAAAAATTAGAAATTTGGCAGTTTCAGGTTAAAAATATCAGTGTTTTAAAAGAATGAAAAATTTAAAGTTTCCAAAATCAGCTTAATTTCAAAAATTGAGCAAATGAATATAATTTTCAAAAATTTCTCAAAATCTAAATCTTGCATCCAGAATCGCATAAAAAGTCACCAGAATTGGCAAAAAAAAAATACAAATCTGAGAATCAAAATTGGTAAAAATAGTAATTTTATTTACTTTCATCATTCAATAATTAAAATTTATTGAAAAGAAAGTAAAAAAATATCCACAAATGAAAAAAAAAGGAGGAAGAATCGAAACTTTTTCAAAATTTTTCTGCATCTTAAAAGATGGGGTGATGGTGTATTCTTGAGAAACAATCCTTTCGTATTGTAGGTAAGTATGTAAAGTAAACTTCGAATTCGAATACATTTTCAACATAAAAACCAATGAAATGCAATGAAAACGCAAATCTTCAAAACACGCACATCACACTCACTGACTTTAGGTACCTAAATACTGACTTTATCAGGCCTAACACGTTCATATTGCGAAAATTTTTATCGAAATTTCATAAAATTTCAACATTTTATCTATTACGTCACTTCAATCACATTTTTGAAATTTTACATATCAAAAAAAATTGGCAAATAGATCATCAAACCAAGTAGTAGGCAAAATCGTCTTCATTTCTGATTTTCTTTTTGGAGCCTCTATGTAGTTCTTGATACCTATTAAAAAATTGCCAAAAAATGCTGACTACTCTTCCCCCCTTTTAAACATTTCACCTTACGGTTCTTTTGTTGTACTATTTTAAAGAATTTTAAACCCTAAAACGAAAATAAATGAAATTTTTCATTGCATAAAATTCTTAAAATGTGAAAAAGTTGATGAAAGAACCCTTTTTTCTTAATTTTTAAAAAAAATTTATGAAAATACTTTTCAAAATTTGGAAAAAAATGAAAAAGGGTTCTGTCAGCCTGTCAGGAATGCTTTATTACATAACATATCGTTCCCGTGTTGCTAAAACCTTCTAAGTCCCAAATTTATTATTTTACAAGAGAGCTAAAAAAGTAATAAAATTTGCATTGCGCTTATGGGACTTAGCAGATTTTAAAATCCACTGCATTGAGGTTGAAATCAATTTTTTTTCTTATTTTTTTTTTAAATCGATGCAGCTCGATTCCCAGAATCTGAAACACTAAACCCCTCAATTTTGAAAAAAAAAATGGCACTTAGAAGGTTTTAGCATTACGGGGATGATATCCAAATTTCATCTTTTTTTCAGTAGTCTCAGAGAATTCTTGCAAAAACCGTCATAAAAAAAAGGTAATAATTCAATCAAATCCCTGCTTATTGAAACACATCGCCATTTACTAACCTTAGGTACAGATTTAGCCGGCCCAATATGTATCCCACCAATATCGACGACTCCGGGAACCAACGGCATTGGAGGATTGATCGCAGAATTTGCGTTTACAAACAACAAGCTCGTATTCCGGAAAGTATGCTCGATAGAAGGAGATTCTGACTCGAAAACACTTCGGATGGTACTTTCGTCGATCTTCGAGACGTAATACTTATGAGCCACTAAACTCAGAACATACAGAACGGTATTTTGTACTCTTTCGAAAAACCCCATTTTCGTTTGAAAACCGCACTGTATGTGGGGTATATACGCAGGATTATCCGGATTACCCATCCTGCTCGACAGCCAAGGCACCATCACATTAGGTATCGTTGTGATCAACGGTATTTGAAATCTGGCTGCGAACATGGACATCGAATCAGCTACGAAAGATTCGGCTATGAGTACATCGAATTTTTCCGAAGAACTGAACAATTCCATCAGTGGTTCACATTCTCTAATATTATCAAATTTAGTTGGGAAAAATACCAAAGGAAAAAAATTTAAAAGTGGATTTGAACCCAAAGATGATAAAAAATCCATGGCCACTATATCACGTCGTCTTGGAAAACAGTAGCTAATATCGATCTCCTTATAATTCGTTATCTTGACTGATTTCGGAAACGGATTGTAAACAGTGACTTCATGTCCCAACTCAGCTAATTTCACAAGTAGAGTATCAGGTATGGAGTAATGACTCTTCGATGGATATGGCAATACTGCCAATATTTTGTAACACGAACCGAAACTCGAGAAATTCAAATAGACTAGAAAAATTGCCACCAACATGATCGAAATTTTCATATCAACGAATCACAGGAGAAAAAAATTATTGTTCGAAATGAACTAGATTTATGTTATTTTACACGAAACAGCTCTTGGTACTGCGGTTGGAAAAACAACTAAAAACCTACTAATTTTTGAATATACCTAAAGGTGAAGAAAGAAGGTGTTTGCATTTTATCGCTCCCCATACTGGCGAAAAATAGCAAACCGGATTTGAATAGGAGGATTGCATTTCTTTTCATCAGCATCACATTTCAAGGTTAGTCCAAATATGTTGAATAATGAGCGAGTAAAATGAAGCTATTCTTTCTTTTCTGATTTTAGTTTATTAAAATGTGTCTAGTAAGTAGTACCTTCGAGTACTCAGTTTAGAATAAGTATTTCCCTCCCTAAAGTGGAACTCAACCATACTACAATACATAAAAAATAATTCAACTTTATAATATTATATTAACGAGTACCTACTTTAATGTATGTGAAATTTACAAAAATGATGAGAAATTTTTCTTTTCTGGGATAATCATCTTCTACCCACAGCAAGATGGAAAAAATACGTAGAAAAAAAAACAATGCATTTTCAATTTTCTACAACTTTTGTTTCAAATATTTTTTTGTACCTTTTATTTTTCCAATTTTTTTTCCACTCGAATGTCCCAAAAAAATTCGCTTCGCATTCAAAATAAAATCACGATACAAAAAAAGATTAGAAACAAAAGTTGTAAGGGATTGAAAATCCATCATTTTTCGACCTACAATTTTTTTCTCATCTTGCAGTGGGTAGGAGATACTTACCTATCCTAGCAGAGAGGAAATTCTCATCATTTGTAAAGAAATTATGATTAATAATTTGAAAACTACTGAACCGATTTCAAAATTTGACTTCATAAGAAACGTTTTAATTCGTACTATCATTCGACTTAATTGAAACACCCTGCCATTTGAATTTTTTGAAAAACGCACGTTCCATGGGGTTTTTTGCTACCTCTCCGTCGAAAGCGCCTATTATAAGAAATCAAAAATTGTTGGAATCACTTCAATAACTCCATTCAGTGAAAAATTTCAACCTCAATCATGTAGTCATAATTTTCAGTAATATCCATAGGCGCAAACGCACCCAAAAGGATACTCAAGGGACTCGAGCGTTGAGCCACCTCCTTAAGTTTACCAAGGAGATTTCTCATCGTGAAAATGCCAGAAAGTAGTGTATTTTTTTTTGCTTTTGACACACAATTTTTCAAAAAAATTCGCCAGTCGGTTAGTATTTTTATCAATCTATACTAGGGCGTTTCTTCAGGGTGTCCATTAAATCTGAACAATGAAATTCTTGCAATTTTCTGGGTTTTCTCGCCATTTTTATGCAATTTATCCTTTGACAAAAAAATTCAAAGGAAGATAAAAATATTGAAAATTCTTGCTATTTTCTGGGGTTTCTTGCCATTAGACATCATGTCCTTATAACACGTTGAAAATATTTTTTTTTTCAAATTTTGGAATTCTCACTCTTTAGAATAGGTTATCTTCCTATGAAAACGAGATTCCCAAAATTTTAGCTCTGTGCATCAGTTAGAGGCCATACATCGAGTTCTCTTTTTACATAAGATAACACGCTATAAAAAGAAAAATTTTTTTTTGGGGGGGGAGGCAAATTTCCAAATATCCCTAAAAAAAATTTAAATTATGACTCAATTCTGATTTTTAGAAATGAACTTTAGACCCAAAGAATCATCTTTGGGGGATTGAAAGGGCCCTCAAATTGGATAAAATGGCTAAAATGTAATATTTCTGATCATTTAAGAATGGTTCCTTAGGTCCCAATTTTTTTCACTGAATTCTCCTCATTTTTTCTCAAATTCTCAGCCTCTCCCAAATTTCTGGGTGTGCTTATGGTAACACCATACTAACTGTAATTTTCTCCGCGATAATCAATACGATTTACTAAAAATACCTACGGGAACAAAATTTCGGTCTGTCGACTCCTATACTTGACCACACAAACCTTCTCTATCCGTTTTTTTAAACAGTTAATAAATTTTTCCAAGATGTAACTATGAGCAAAAAGGCAAATTTGAACAAAGATCTGTGAGTAAAAAGTATGTTAACTTTTTGTTAAATCAATAAGTTTTTGTAAAAAAAATATTCAAAGACCTGCATAATAAGCTGAGAAATGCAATTTATCAGCTTCATAGATATTATTTAAAGATTACACACTCTGCTTTTTTCTGTTTTGATAAGTACGTTTTTGAATTCGATTCAGGGGTACAAAAAACAATTCAAGATGGCATTCGTGAAATAAAAGTTCAAGCTAAATTTCGATCTTATAGCAAAGTTATGATGAAAAAAAAAACCATTGCTGTGAACAGTAACTTTTTAGCTTTTCAGGCGTTTCCAAAACATCAAAAAAAATTGAAAATTGAATTTTTCTATACCAATGAGAAATATTAGACTATAATTTTGAGAGGATAAGCTTGTTTAAGTTCTCTCAAACCAGAAAAACTTTTTGGTAAAAATCGACGATAAATGTTAAAAATCACTGCAAAATTGAATCTTCGCCCACTTCACTCAATATTGGTCAACAGTCATTTAAAAAACTACTCTTATAAATTGAATATTATAGTACACAGACACACTCAAAAATTTTCTCGCAGTGATTTCAAAAATTACCAAAATATTCAAATTTGATGGAGATCGTTTATCTTATACACCCCTCAAACGTACTTTCTAGTGAGTCTACGCCTGATTTGTACAGTTTTAAAATATTCAAGTTCGATTTGGCCAGTATAGCCCAAAATCGATTTTAGGAGAAATTTTTTATTTGACTTTTGAGAAGATTTGAGAAAATTGAACGGAATTCTACTATCTTTGTTGCCTTAAAACATACACATACCATGATTATACACACTTTTAACATGAAAACCAATTATAGTCGGTACAACGAAAGAAGGCACTTTTCCCCGACGTTCTCCCACCACAAAATTTAAAAACGTTGAGTTGTGATAGGACGAAATTTGAAATCAACGCGCGCCGTTGGTTTCCGCGTTAGGAGTCGAGTAGGGGAAAAGTGCCTTCTTTCGGTGTACCGACTATAATTACTTTCCATTCAAACCAAAAAAAACACAACTCATTAGAACTCATCAATATCCACTGGAGTGGATCAAAAAAACAAAAATTTTATTTTGCGAGTCGTAAATCGTAATAGTGCGGAAAAATTGACCCTCGGACGACTTCATCAAATAAAAATAAAATAAAATAAAATAAATAATTTTGAAAATTTTAAAATAATCAAATTTGATTAAATTCAATTTCAAAGCTTACCTACTTAGTAACTGTGTATCTAGGAAAAAAAACGCAATTTTTTAAAAAAAATCAATAAATTTCTCTTAGTCGTTCATCAACGAAAAAAATTTTAATTATAAAACACTGACTTTTTCGAAAAAAATTGATTCAATCGATTAAGTTTTATACATGAGTACCGTTTTTCCAAACTGAGCTAACTTCAAAAACCGTGCATGAGGAAAGGGCCTTAGGTGCCATTTTTTTCAGAAAGGGCCTTGAGTGCAATTTTTTCTGGGAAAAAAATTACACCTAGGGCCCTTTCTGGAAAAAAATGGCACCTAAGGCCCTTTCCTCATGCACGGTTTTTAAAGTTAGCTCAGTTTGGAAAAACGGTACTCACATAAAATTTTCAAAAAGGTTGAATTTTCGACAGCTTTTAATAAATTGAGACGCGCGTTCGGACGATATTAATCAATTTAATCCTTCGGAGAGTGATTATGACTCGCAAAACGAAATTTCTGTTTCTTCGATCTATCCTACTATCTACTAACCTTAAGTACAGGCTTAGCCGGTTTAATATGTATCCCACCGATATCAACGACTCCGGGAACCAATGGAGCTGGAGGATTTAATACAGAATTTGTGCCCACAAACACTAAACTCGTGTTTCGGACTATATCCTCAATAGAAGGAGATGCTGACTTGAAAAAACTTCGAACGCTCCTTTCGTCGATCTTAGTTACGTAAAATGTATGCGCTACTAAACTGAGAACATACAGAACGATATTTTCCACTCTTTCGAAAAAAGTCATTTTCGTCAGAAACCCGGACTGTAAGTGGGGAATATAAGCAGGATTATCCGGATTACCCATCCTGCTCGACAGCCAAGGCAGCATGACATTTGGCGTGACAGTGATCAGAGGTGTTTGAAATTTCGTGGCGAACATGGACATCGAATCAGCCAAGAATGATTCGGTTACTAATACGTCGAATTTTTCCGAAGAATTAAACAAATCCATCAGTGGTTCGCATTCTCCAATCTCTTCAAATTTAGAATTCAAAACTATCAGCCCGAAAAGGTTTCCGAGTGAATTTGAATCAGAAAAAAAAAGCATGTCCATAGTTAATAATTCTGACGTTCCTGGGAAACAGTTTCCGATGTCGATATCTTTATAATTCGGTATTTTGGTTGATTTCGGATACGGATTGTAAACAGTAACGTCATGTCCCAGCTCCGCTAATTTCACGAGTAGAGAATCGGGTACGGCGTAATGACTCTTCGATGGAAATGGCAAAACAGCCAATATTTTGTAACACGAACCGACACTCGAGAAACTCAAATAGACTAGAAAAATTGCCACCAACATGATCTTAATTTTTATATCAATGAATTTGAAAAGAAACAATCGTTTAAAGCGAACTAGTAATAAAACGATTTTTTTTACACAAAAAACCTCTTCGTATTACGATTAATAAAGCGACGAAATACTCATTTTTGCACCTACATGATGCAGAAGAAATGTGTTTTTATCTTATCGCATTTTATCTTTTTTCACCAGTATAACATTTCAAGGGCATTTCGATCATGTTGAATAATGAATGAGTAAAATAAAGTTATTCTTTTTAGGGTTTTTGCGCATTGCGCGAAAACCCTATTGCGAACATTTCTTCTCCTTATTTTGTTTTGTCAGATTTTTCAATTTGTAGCCAATCAGCGTCCAGGTATTCTGCAGCGGCCAATTAGCTAGCTGCATTTCTAAGAGCTAGATGCGAGATTCTAAAAGATGACGGTGAACTTAATTAATTTTTTTGGTGATAGCGCTTAGCGTTTGGGGTTTGAAATTTGAAATGTGTTTATTTAGTAACGATATTTGTCTTGATGTCAGTTAATTTTAATAGTTATATTAATACAATTAATACTTTAAACATTAAAAATCAAATCAACAGAATAATTATCAACAACTTTATTAAAAAAAATAATGTTTAAAAAATTGAATTGAAATAAAATGCAAAAACCCTATCCTGACCAGCCGCCGCTGGTAGGCCTTGTTTTTCTGATTTTATTTTCTATTGAAAGGTATCTAAAATCATTTTCAATTTCAAGTACCCACTCGGTTTCGAATACAATTGTGCGGGAAAATTGACTCCTCGGAAGACTTATCACACCCTCCGTGCCAAAAAAACGGCAATGCATTTTCGAAAAACCCCATGCATTGTAGTGCCGTTTTTGGCACGTGGTGGTTTTTTTCGGTGGTCTACGTAGGGTTAAGAAAAATTGCAATATCTTCTATGCATACGAATCTTTTGTCACAAAACTTCGAACTACATATCATTCTTCATATAATTTCCAACCGTTTAGCTGTTTTTGCGATTTTTTCCCTTTTTTATGAGCCTGTACAGAGTATACGAATATATAAGTTCTTTACAAAAAAAAGTTTCAGTTCATGATGGAAAATTATCAATTTGTAAAAACGTTTATTTTAGTTACTTTTTGATTTGTAGATTGTAGGATCTGAAACCACTTCAAGCCAATTACTTACGATGTTTTACACCAATGTACCTAGTCCAAAAATAAACACTTTATTAGTTTTGGAAAAAATTCATTAAAAATTTGAAAAAACACTAAACTGGATTTTAATTTTGACCATTCAAGTTTCATTATCCAAATTTTCTTTTTTTTTGAATTCTAAATATAATTCATTTATGTTCTTGAAACGAGGAAATTTCATAAAAAGTTTTCTCCAACATTTGGTACCGACCTATTGGGTCCTATGCTGGCGGAACACCACAAATGATGAATAAAAAAAACAGTTGAGCGAGGGCGAAAAAATTTATTATAAAATAAGCAAAGAAACGCTTTTCTAACTGATTTATCCTTTTTTTGGATTTTTAATAAATTCCAGAGAAAATTCCAAAATATACTGACTTTTCCAGGTTTTCTAGAAAGTGGACACCTTAATGAACAGCAGTTGAATGTGTCACAACAAAAAGGGCCTAACTCAGCATATGTTCTTTTTGATGCGACAAGCGATTCGTATTCTCTGAAGTTTTCTCTATCCAATGAGCCCCCTCCCACCTTCCAATATGTTTTCCTCGAAGAAATATGAAGGAAATGTGGCGTTTTTAAAATGAGAAGTTCGCAATTTCGGTACCTACATTACATGTTTGATTTTCGAGAATTTGAGTAGTGTTTAATTTTTTCACGGTGCAGATGATTGTAAAATTTTAAAATTTTAATGAAGTGTTTTTTTAGTTAATTTTTTGTCATAAATTTGAAAAAATAATAAAATTCGTCCAAAATGTATTTTTATTTTTAGCATTTTTTTGTAACCAAGAAAATGAAAAAAAGTTGTAATTTTTTAAAGTGCGATATATCCGCTCCCTGAAGAGATAATTTGAAATTTTTTTCACGAAAATGTTCCTTTTTTCATTCTCTTCAACTTTTGTATGAAGATTTTTTTTTAATTTTCACTTCCGGGAAAATTATACGTCATCAAACGCAGAAGGCTCGAAATGAAATTTTTTCACAACAAAAAGGACATATAACTCAACCTTTGGTTTTCAATATAGAAAAAAATAGAAAAGATATCAAGTGATGTGCAAGCTGTTTTCTTGTAGCAAAAAGATGAAATTTTAAGGTAAAATTTTTTCCCCAGTTCAATTTCTTAATTTAATATTAAAAAAAGTATACTCAAACTTCAATCGCGATTTCCCAAAAACATCATTTTTTCTATGTCCTTTTTGCTTTGACACGTTCAATTGAAAAAAAAATCGTAAATCAATCGCTCTAACATTGCATATTTTACTAAAGAACGAAAACAAATTTTCTAAAGATAAGACAATAAAACAATGATATGTAGCTCAGGAATGAGAATTGTTTACTCTTAGGAACAACACGTAGGTAAGTGGTTGAGAAAAAAAGTGAGGCCAATTTCAGCCAACAATTAATTTTTTTAAAAAAGTGGCCATATCAATAGAGAGAAAAAACTCCTTTTCCACCTTCTTCGTTTCCTCTTGACTCGAACATCTTAATTTCTTAGGTACTCAAATTGAAATTCGAGTTTATCAATAAAAATATATACAGCTTTTAAGAACACAACATCATTCACTAACCTCAGGTACAGGCTTAGCTGGCTTAATATGTATCCCATTAATATCAACGACTCCTGGAACCAACGGAATCGGAGAATTAATTACCGAATTAGAGCTCATAAACACTAAACTCGTGTTCCGGAGAATATCCTCGATAGAAGGAGATGCTGACTTGAAAACAATTCGAACGCTGCTTTCGTCAATCTTCGAGACGTAAAATTTATGAGCCACTAAACTGAGAAAATACAGAACGGTATTTTCTACTCTTTCGTAAAAAGTCATTCTCGTCAGAAACCCGGACTGTAGGTGGGGGATATGAGCAGGATTATCCGGATTTCCCATCCTGCTCGATAACCAAGGCAGCATGACATTTGGCGTGACAGTGATCAGAGGTGTTTGAAATTTTGTAGCGAACATGGACATCGAATCAGCCAAGAATGATTCGGTTACTAATACGTCGAATTTTTCAGAAGAATTAAACAAATCCATCAGTGGTTTGCATTCTCCAATCCCTTCAAACTTAGAATTGAAAACTATCAACCCGAAAAGGTTTCCGAGTGAATTTGAATCAGAAAATGACTGGTCCATAGTTAATAATTCTAAGGTTCCTGGAAAACAGTTTCCGATGTCGATATCTTTATAATTCGGTATTTTGGTAGATTTCGGGTACGGATTGTAAACAGTGACGTCATGTCCCAGCTCGGATAATTTCACGAGTAGAGAATCGGGTACGGAGTAACGACTTTTCGATGGAAAAGGCAAAACGGTCAATATTTTGTAACACGAACCGACACTCGAGAAACTCAAATAGACTAGAAAAATTGCCACCAACATGATCTTAATTTTCATATCAATGAATTCGAGAAGAAACAAATTATCGTTCAAAGCGAACTATTTAGTAATAAAACTTTTTTTTTTTACACAAAACACCTCTTCGCATTACGATTAATAAAACGACTAAGTAAATACTCATTTTTGCCCATGTTGCAAAAGAAATGTGTTTTCAACTTATCGCTCCTGAACTGACTGAATAACGAACCAGACTAGAAAAATTGTCACCAACATAGTTATAATTTTCCTATCAACGAATTTAAAAAAAAATTTATCGTTTAAAGTGAATTATTATGAATAATTATAGTTTTGTACACGAAACACCTCTTCGTATTGCGATTAGAAAAACAACTCAATACGTACTAGGTACTCATTTTTGTGCATAAAGTTGTAAATAAATAGATTTTTACCATATTGCTTCTTATACTGACAAAAAATCACAAACCGGATTTTTTTTATGGATTATATTTCTTTTTGTCAGGATCACATTTTTTTAAGGCAATACGAAAATGTCGCATAATAACCCTGCGCAGTGGCGCTGGCGTTGCCAGAAATTTCTCATGGAGGGGGTCCAAAATTTCATAATTTTTTGAAAAAATTTCAAGTTCATCCCCCCCCCTTCCCCCTCCAACTAAATTTCTTTTTACTATAAAAACACTAAATTCAAACTCGATGATGTTCTCTTGCGATTTGCATAGCATGTTTAAAGAAAAAAACTGATGAAAATGTTATTTTGGAACAAACAACAGTCATACTAATCACGGGTCGACATTTTTGAACTTTTGAAATGCTGTTTGAGATTTGATGGGTAATTTTTATAGTATTTTTCGCGCTGATCACGAAAAAAGCAGTGAAAAAATTCCATCACCCAAGGATTTTTCACAATTTAAATTTTTCGTTTAACTAGTTTTTCTACTTTTTTTGATAACTTTTGACACTTCAAGTCGATTTTCTGAGAAAAGGAAGGGGTCTACGAAAAAAATGAATGGAACATGAATTGTAGAGCGTCAAATTTTCCATCTGTAAAGTTCAATTAGTTTTTTCTTAGAAGACTTAGCTTTCGAGATATTTTAGCTCAAAGCTCAGAGTTCATCTTTTTTTAAAAAGTTAAGAATATATCAAAAACTAAGCCTCAAATACTAATTGGACTGTACAGGTAGGAAATTTTACGCTCTACAATTTATGTTCTACTTATTTTTTTTGTAGGACCCTTTCTTTCGCCAGAAAATCGATTTGTTGTAATGAACCGAATTTTTAACAGTTCTCATTTGCAGCAATGGGAATATCAAAGGACGGCAAATCGACAATTTCCTTTCTACGGAATTGATTCTGATTGGTATTTCTGACCTACTTTTTAGTGCAGAGTTAGAATTTGATTTCAGTTTTACCCCATCGCATCAGGATTTTTTATAATTGGAATTTTTTGTTGAAAATTCGTTTTACATTTTTCTATGTACCTAAATTTTGACCATTAAAGTCGATTTTCTGGCAAAAGAAAGGGTCCTACGAAAAAAATTAATAAAACAAAAATTGTAGAGCTTAAAATTTCTTGCTTGTTGAGTCCAATTAATTTGTTCTTAAAAAGCTTAGTTTTTGAGATATTTTCAATTTTTTTTTTTTAAATGAACATTGAACTTTGAGCTAAGATATCTTGAAAGCTAAGCCTCCTAAAAAAAATTAATTGGACTTTATAGATACGAAATTTGACGCTCTACAATTTATATTATTCCATTCATTTTTTTCGTAGAACCCTTCCTTTTCTCAAAAAATCTACTTAAATTGTCGAAAGTTATCAAAAAAAGTAGAAAAATCGTTGAACGAAAAAATTAAATTGTGAAAACCACTTGAGTGGTGGAATTTTTTCACTATTTTTCTTGTGATTATCGCGAAAAATGTTATAAAAATCACCCATCATTCAAACAGCATTTTCCATGTCGACCTGTGTTATTTTGACCTCCCCCCCCCCACAAATCCAAGCAGTGGCGTCAGAAGCTTCTTTTGAGAGGGGGGAAAGTGGAAAAGGAGACTTGGAATATCAGAAGGGAGCCATTTTTTACATAGGTAGTTGATTCAAATAGTTCATATATTTGTAATTTCGTTCGTGCCTGAACGAAGCGAGAGCGAAGCTTTGAGAGAATTTGATTTTTATGCTCCAAGAAGACATTTTTTACGTAAGTACCTGACACCAAGGGAGGGGGGGGTCGTCGAGCCATCCTATTTTCTCAAGATAAGACAATAAAACAATCATAGCTCAGATATGAGAAATTTTTACTCTTAGGAACAACACCTAAGCGATTCAGAAAAAAAGTAAGGGCAATTTCACCCAACAATTAATTTTTTGAAAAAAGTGCCCATATAGAAGATTCAAGAAAAAAAATACTCATTTCCCACCTTCTTCGTTTCCTCCTGACTCGAACTTCTTAATTTCTTAATTATTTCAAATTGAAATTCGAATTTATCAATAAAAATATATAGGTACAGCTTTTTAGAACACAACAACATTCACTAACCTCAGGTACAGGCTTAGCCGGCTTAATATGTATCCCGCCAATATCGACGACTCCGGGAACCAACGGAATTGGAGAATTAATCACAGAGTTTGAGCTAATAAACAACAAATTTGTATTGCGGATCATATCTTCGACAGAAGGAGATGTCGACTCGAAAACACTTCGTACGGTGCTACCGTCGATATTCGAAACGTAAAATTTATGAGCCATCAAACTGATAATATGAAGAACGGTATTTTCTACTCTTTCGAAAAAAGTCATTCTTGTCAGAAAACCGGACTGCAAGTGAGGGATATACGAAGGATTGTCCGGATTACCCATCCGGCTCGATAGCCAAGGCGGCATGACATTTGGTACGACTGTGATCATAGGTACTTGCAATTTGGTTGCGAAAAGCGCCATCGAATCAGCCACGAAAGATTCGGCTATAAGCACGTCATATTTTTCCGAAGAATTAAACAAATCCATCAGTGGTTGACATTCTCGAACATTTTCGAATTTAGGAGTAAATACTATCAAACAGACAAGGTTTAAAAGTGAATTTGAACCCAAGGATGACATGAAATCCATGGTTAGTGTTTCGCCTGATACTGGAAAACAGTATCCAATATCGATTTCTTTATAATTCGGTATCTTGGCTGATTTCGGGTACGGATTGTAAACAGTGACGTCCAGGGCTTTTGGAACCGAACCGAACGGAACCAAAAGAACCGTTCTGGAACGTTCAGAACGGTTCTTTTGGTTCAGAACCGAACCAAACATGACAAAATTCAAGAACGGTTCTTGGGAACCGAACCTGAGAACCGTTTTTTTGAAGAACGGTTCTTGGGAACCGAACCTGAGGACCGTTTCTTAGAAGAACGGTTCTTGGGAACCGAACCTGAGAACCGTTTTTTTGAAGAACGGTTCTTGGGAACCGAACCTGAGGACCGTTTCTTAGAAGAACGGTTCTTGGGAACCGAACCTGAGAACCGTTTCTTAGAAGAACGGTTCTTGAGAACCGAACCTGAGAACCGTTTCTTAGAAGAACGGTTCTTGAGAACCGAACCTGAGAACCGGGGTTTCAAAGAACGGTTCTTGAGAACCGAACCTGAGAACCGGTTTTTCAAAGAACAGTTCTTGAGAACTGAACCTAAGAACCGTTCCTCAAAGAACTGTTCTTGAGAACCGAACCCAAGAACCGTTCTATGAGGAACGGTTCTTTACTGCTCCAAAGAACGTTAAGAACCTTGAAGAACGGTTCTGGAGAACCACAGCTGAAAATTTGAGTTTGGTTCTTTTCATTGTGGAAATTTTTTTTCCAGCTCAACCTGTCGCCTTCTGATCTATCAATTTTTTTTTATTTTTTATTTTTTTAGTTCCGAAGTATTTTTGCTGCAAACAGGGTTTCAACTGTGTGAGTCCGATTCTAATTTCTAAGTACAAGATTTTGATAGGTACATACTATGATTCATAGTATTTCGACCCGGTAAATCCGAATTTGGCAATTTTTTTTTCAAAGGCCACGCAAGCCTTCCTGAGGGAGAGAGAAATTTGAATTTCTCAATAAAATCAGGGATCGAGGAAAGGCACTGAAGTCAAATTCAAAAAATAAGCAAATATTTAAACTCATTTCCCTCAACAACCTAATATGCACGTTACGCCTAATCGATGAAATTGAATAATTCATGAAATAGACATTTTTTTTGCCTAGTGCATGAAATGGGCAGCTCATTTCCGATTTCATGCATTAGGCAAAAGTAAGGCGTAATTCTTGCCTATTGCATGAAATGGGCAATAAATTTAAACAAAATTACATCATTTAGGCAACGTTAAAAAGTTTAATTTTTATCCCTAAAAACTTTTTTGATGCACTTTTCAGGTAAGCAATTTGAATGATGAATCTGAATTTTACAATAATTGTGTGAGTTATAGGTTGGCAGCATTGCTGTGAATATTTTTTGAAAAATTTCATGAAATTTTATTCTTAGTTTGACAAAAAAAATTGTATCGATTTTAAAATGTTCAAATGATCCAATAATCTATTTGACTCTAGTTCTTGAATCATTTTGACGCAAAAAGGAATTTCGACGATCCCAGTCCAAATTTATCCGAAGTTCAAATTTTTTCAATCCTAAATTTTTCAATTTCTTTAATTCTAAATTTGGTCTCCCATATTAAAATTTTTTAAGCAGCCAAAACATCAATTTTCTCTTGATATTTATTTTTTTTTCAATTCCATATCTTTAAAAATTTCTTTCAATTATAACTTGAGGTTGAAATTTTTTAGGATTTAAAATTGAGGAAAAATTTTGAAATTATGGGTAAAAATTTTTGAGTGAAAGAAATTTAAAAAAATAAGAAATCGGTTAAGACTTTAAAAAATCAAAGTTGAAATGATGCTGAGAAAAATCTAATTTGCCTAAAATTTTACAACAGGTAGGAAAAAATTTAGGTATTGAAAATTTTTCCATTGTCAATTTCTTCATTTTTTCAAACTTATAATATTAAACAAAAGTTTTGCCAACTCCAAAACTGTTTTGAATAATTTTAAAATTATTATTTTCGATTTTTTTTTCAAACCATAGGTAGATATGAAATTTTTCATTGTTCCAATAATTGATATACTTGAACATTTTTTCCAACATTGAATTTTTATAGAAATTTTCAACTTCATGTTTTTCAAAATTTCTTCCAACTCAATAAGCAATTGGTGGAAATTTTGAAAAGTAAAAAAATGAAGTTTTAAAAAATTGGAAAAATCAAAGTTGAATAAATTTTAAGAAAATTTAAATTCAAAAAAATTACTAATTGAAAAATGTTATTATTTGTAGCTTTGAAAAAAATTAAAATTAAAAAAATTCAAGAGTTTGAAAAAATTTGAACTCAGCATTTTGAGCTTGGATCGTCGAAATCTCTTTTGCGTCAAAATTATCTAGTATAGCTAATGATTTTAATTTGATAAAAATCAAGGTACAGTAGACTCCCGATTATTCGACATAATTAGGGCGGGGAAGTGTCGGATACATAAAAAAGTCGGATAATCGAAAAGTTCAGTTTATTTCAGAAAAGACGTAGTAAATGAGTTCTTGAAATGCGGGGAAACAATTTGACATGCTTTTATTTTTAAAAATACCTCAAAACTAAAATTAAAACAATAGAACTAAAATCTAAAAAAACGATATTTTTAGATTAAAATTTAAAAACAGAAATACTTGAAAGAAATCACTTTTTCGAAGACAAAATCATTAATTTTTAAAAAAAAAAGTACCTAGCACCTTAGAATTGGTAGAAATTGATGAATTAGGTACTTCACTTTTAATGTTTTTTTGAATTTTGGCCAAAATTGAGGCTCTTGTGTCCCCCTGGTGTGTCGAGGTCTCGTTTTGAAAATTTGTTGGTCGAAAAAAGAGCAAGAGTGGCTCTTTATTGTGATTTTGTCATATTTTTAGATCGCAGCCTTCATCTTTTAGAATTATCGCCAGCTTTGAACTTCAAAAACTTGTTTATCAATTTTTAATCTCTATCAAGACCCTTTAAAACTGTGCAAACAGATTTACTCCAAGAATAATATACCCAATTTCAAGACATAAACCTTCAATGCTGGGGTTGGATAAGTTGTCAAAAAATCGCAATTGTATGATAATTATGAGCTCCCCCCCCCCCCCCTCCTTCAGTGTTAGAAGAGAAATCATGATGGTTTTGTGAATAGATCATTAAAGGGAACTTGTAAAAAAAAATAGAACGAAATCAGGAAACCGAATTTATTTTTGGTTCAAGCTGATGCAGAGTAACCCATTACGCGGACAAAAATGGGTGAAATTTGGCCTGTATGGACGTTTATGGAAAAATTGTTAAAGTACATGTCTGAAGTAGTTTAATGCCGCTAGAAACACCGCGGACATTTTTAGACAAAAAAAGTTGCCTGCCATAAAATATCACTAAGTCAACATAAAATTGCACTTCATTCTTTTCCATTCTGGTAAACTTCACACCACTCAATTGAAAAAATAAAAAAAATCACTGGGTAGCTGATGAAATTACCTTTCTAACGATATGTTAGAGTTTGGCAAAACAACAAAACCATCACACGCTAATATTTGACAAGTACGGAACGGAACCAAAAGAACCGTTCTGAACCGTTCAGAACGGTTCTTTTGGTTCAGAACCGAACCGAACATGACAAAATTTAAGAACGGTTCTTGAGAACCGAACCTGAGAACCGTTTTTTTGAAGAACGGTTCTTGGGAACCGAACCTAAGAACCGTTTTTTGAAGAATGGTTCTTGGGAACCGAACCTGAGAACCGTTTTTTGGAAGAACAGTTCTTGAGAACCGAACCTGAGAACCGTTTTTTGGAAGAACAGTTCTTGAGAACCGAACCTGAGAACCGCTTTTTTGAAGAACAGTTCTTGGGAACCGAACCCAAGAACCATTTTTTTGAAGAACGGTTCTTGGGAACCGAACCTGAGAACCGTTCTTTTGAAGAACGGTTCTTGGGAACCGAACCTGAGAACCGCTTTTTTGAAGAACAGTTCTTGGGAACCGAACCCAAGAACCATTTTTTTGAAGAACGGTTCTTGGGAACCGAACCTGAGAACCGTTCTTTTGAAGAACGGTTCTTGGGAACCGAACCAAGAACCATTATTTTAAAGAACAGTTCTTGGGAACCGAACCAAGGAACCGAACAGAACTAAAAAAGGGAACGGAACCGGAACACAACAAAGTTCGGTTTTTGAAGCCCTGGTGACGTCATGTCCCAGCTCGGCTAATCTCACGAGTAGAGAATCGGGTACCGCGTAATGACTCTTCGATGGAAATGGCAAAACGGCCAATATTTTGTAACACGAACCGACACTAAAATAGCTCAAATAAACTAATAAAATTGCCACCAACATTATTGCAATTGAAAAAAACGATAGCTTATAACGAACCAAAATCACACGTCTTTCTACACGAAACAACTGTACGTATTGCGATTAAAAAAACGACTAATTAACTAATTATCATTTTGACAATGTAAACAGAGGTGGTGAGGGAAGGGTTTTTATCTCCTCGGTCTCATGTGGTAGGCAAACTGCGTTTCTCGCATTTGACATCGAATGTCACCATCTGTGGGCGAAACCTTGAATTGCGTACAATGAAACAATGATAATTTTAAAAGAAAAATTCTTTCTCTTTTGAAGATTTTTTTCCAACTTTACGTGGCCTATTTAGAAAAAAAAAACGAGGTCCGGGGGACTTGGCAAGATGGTTCTCGGAATCCTACGACTAAGACTAAATCTAACTGTATAAGTATACAGATGTGCTTCAGGCACGAAAGTACAAATGTACTCCGAACGACTGAATCGTTCTTTTTTCCAACTCCAAGGGTGGTGAATTTTCTTATTCAAAGTCCTTTTGATTTTACACTCTAAATTTTTCAAGTCTGAAATTTTTTCCTCCAAATTTTTCAAACTCCAAAATTTTACCAATGTAAATTTTTCATCTCTACAATTTCTTCTTCAAATTTTTTTAAACTACTGGATTTTTTCCGCGTAAATTTTTATAAAATGGAAAAAATTACAACTGTTATGAGAAAAAGTTAAAAATTATGTTTTTGGATTTTTTTCATAACAATTGTAACTTTTTCCATTTTCTAAAAATTTACGGGGAAAAAATTTTTGTGTCTGAAGAAATTTGAGGAAAAAATTTCAGACTTGATGAATTCAAGTTGGTAGAAATTTGCAGTTTGAAAATTTTTAGACTTGAAAAATTTTCGTTGATAAAATTTTGAGGAAAAAGGTTCAGAGTTTGGTGTAAAAACAAAAGGACTTTGAAAAAAAAAACACTCCACCATCGGAGTTGGAAAAAAGAACGATATTATATTTGTACTTTTGTGCCTGAAGCAAATCCGTATGGAATTAGTCGAAAGTTTCCCGGAATAATTAATTCAGAAGAACCGAATATTTATGCTCAAGGGGAAAACCATTTTGTTTCGTGTGAGGCGCTTGTTTTTCTTTCAAGTTCAATCTTGACAAAAATGGAAAAAAAGGAAAGTTTGAACTTAGTATAATCCAAATAAAAAAATATTAAAACATAATAAAAAGTGATTAATTACTTTATTTTTCGTTTCAAAATATTGAAATTTGAATTTCGAAAGATTAATTATGAAAAATCCGAGTTCTTTATTTTAAAAAGGCTTTCTAGTTCAAATTTAAGGAAGTGACGAGCTGACATTGCCACAAGAATTAAAAATTCTTCCAAATAAGGCAATAACAGAAGAAGAATTTTCATAATGAAGAGGAAGCCGGGTAGTCAAAACCTCGAAATTTCTCCATGTTTTGAGACAAGACACCACCTGAGAGTTCAGAAGCAATAAAAATGACTACTAATACTCCAACATTAAGCAACGTGTCCTATAAAATTTTTTTAATAAAAAAAAAAAACAGAATTTTGGCAAGACATTTAATATGAACAGAACATTATTCAAACATTTCTCGATTTTTTTGAGCAGGGAAGACCAAAATTTTTTCATATACAATTTTTCATCAGGCGAAAAAAATCAGTTGAAAAATTTCCGAAGAAAGTGATTTCAAAATTCTGAATAAAATGGGAAAATGAATTAAAAAACTTTGGACTTTGATTGCTAAAAAAAAAAGCACGAAACTTCGACAAATGTAAGCACGAGAATAGCAGAACTTCAGGACGTACAAGCAAAAAGCAGGGCAAAAATAGAGCTTTCAGATTTGTGAGATTCGATCCCTTGGAGTGTTTTGAATTGGAGCAAATTAAATTTCTTAAAATATCTCAAAATCTATACCATTCAGAGTTCAATTATTTCAACAAAACTTCTCAATATTACAGTTAATTCCTTAATACCAAATACATAGCACATACCTCCGGAACTTTCTTCGCCTCTTCAATATGCAATCCCCCTACATCGACCACATTAGGAACATGGGGCAGACTGGGAAAAAGTCCAGGAATCGTGTACATAAACATCAGACTGGTATTTCTCACAATATCTTCAGTCCTAGGAGCATTATCTCCAAACAGCTCCACGAAAAGTCGATCAGAGACAGGCCTCGCTTGATACTCGTAGGCCAAAAAGGACACCACGTACATCACCGAATTATGAACCCTTTCGATAAAACTCATTTTGGGCCCAGATCGAAGGAAGAAATGAGCTACGTAAGCAGGATTATCAGGCTCGCCCATTCGATTCGAAAGCCAGGGGAATAACACATTAGGCGTGAACGTGATGAAAGGAATTTTGAATTTATGGGCTAAAATCAGCATTCCATCGTGGCTAAATGATTCTGTAATGAAAAGATCGTACTTTTCCGACGTTTTGGATAATTCCACCAATTGCGAACAGTTATGAAAATTACTCAAATCCGGTGTATATTGGAAAACCGTCAGTAAATTCTGAATGGGGTATGTGGTCAAAGCCATGGCATGATCCATGGATCCCAACGAAGACGAAAACGAAAATTGGGAACTTATATCGATTTCTTTGTACCCAGGTATGGAATAAGATTTGGGAAATGGACTGTAGACGGTGACATGGTGTCCTTTTTCAGCCAATGCGACTAATAAACGATCGATAGTCGCGAAATGACTCTTCGATGGTAAAGGTAACACTGCTAGGATATTATAAGCGGTAGAAAAGCTTGCTAAGCTCAATAGTAAAATTATTTTGAACGAAATCATTGCAACAGAGTTCAACACGGACACAAAACTTCACATTAAGGTTCTTTTAAATTGACTAAATCGGATTATTTATAACAATACAGAAGCAAATGAAGTTAGAGATAGCTGTTATCATCTAAATAAAGCAAAGTCGCGGCCCAGGGTAATTAGTTATTAATTATTATGTTTACACTTTACACAAATAAAGCACGAAATTCGTTCAAAACCTAGCAAACTGATTCAAATGGGTCGCCAATAGGTCGCAAGTATGCGCATTTGAGCCCAGTAGAGGGTAGATTTTTTGAATTTTTTTCTTAAAAATTTACAAGTTTTATGCATAGGTAGGTAGTATTTTTGTTTTGAATTTTTTTCAGTCTATTTTAAATTCGATTTTAACGCGTATTATTACGAGCATAGGTAAATTTAAATTTAAAACTCCGATATTATAATTTGAACTCGGGAGGTTCGTCCCTGGGGCTCTCCCATCTCGTTCCAACCTCATACGAGTCAAAATTTAGTTTCATATGTAATTTGAGCTCTAGAGGTTTATTTCCACGCCCCCCGCCCATTCGTTCTATTTCAATAAATACAATAAAAGCGTTGCGTATCAGAAGAACGATTTCGCCCGTTTATTTCAAGATTTATTCATGAGATGCAATGAACTCTCATAGATAAAATATGTAATTAGATAGATGAAAATAATATTTAAAGTTCAGTTTATTTGTGTGCATTTGATATTCGAAGAATTTATTCAAAAATTTTCCATTCTTATTCTTTCTGTCATATAGGTATTTTCAATGTCTATCAAGTTTCTCCCTCCTCCATAATTTTACTCACTGAAAGTCAGCGAGTACCTAAAATTTTTTCAAGCAGTGAAACATTTATAGTCCAGTAGAATTAGCCGAAAAAAGGGGGTCGTAAGGAAAGACTCGGCGGCCAACCGATTTTTTGCTCAAGTGGTCCATTTTTATGTCCTGAACATGAATTTGAGGTGTCCGGGCCCGTCCGGGGTGCGCGTCTCCCCCAAATTGTGGATCTTTGCCCCCAATCAGGTTTTTGGCCCATAACTGCCGAAATATTAGCGTTAGAGCAAAAATGAGGTCTATAAAACTTGTTCTACGTAAAATTTTCTATCAGATGAGTTTTGAATGGTATTCGCAAACCCAAGGAGGCTGGAGCTATGATATTATTTGTTCAGTGCATTTTTTTGGTACGAGTGAAATTTGAAAACTTGAAGAGGCGAAGTGATATTAGGGGTAAGGGGTCCAGAAATGGGGGAAATTTGGTAATGCAGTGCTGCAAACTGAATTAGACACGTTTCATAACAGTGAATCATACGTATTTAGTATTTGTATCAGAATGGGAGACATAAGTATCTCACGGATATTATGAACAGAATTGGAAACCCCCTTTTTTGCTCAATTGTAGCTTCAGCCCCCTTGGGTTTGTGCGTATCATCCATACGTCATTTGATCGGAAATTCGATGTAGATTAAGTTATGTGGACCTCATTTTTACACTAGAATCAATATTTCAGCAGATATAAACCAAAAATCAGATTTTTAGAGAAAACCCCCTCCCTTTGATCAATCATAGCTCCAGCCCCCTTAGGTTTGCGAATACCATTCAAAACTCATCTGATAGAAAATTTTACGTAGAACAAGTTTTATAGACCTCATTTTTGCTCTAACGCTAATATTTCGGCAGTTATGGGCCAAAAACCTGATTGGGGGCAAAGATCCACAATTTGGGGGAGACGCGCACCCCGGACACCTCAAATTCATGTTCAGGACATACAAATGGACCACTTGAGCGAAAAATCAGTTGGCCGCCGAGTCTTTCCCTATGAAATGTCAATTCTACTGAACTATTAAGTTATCCAGTAGAAAATCAGAAAATTCAAAGAAGGAGGTTTAAGCGGAAAAAATTGAAAAATCGGAAGATTTTTTAGTCATTAAAATGGGTAAGATTTTCTCAGAATAAAAACTATGAAAAATGACTTACTCATATATATATTTTAATCTAACGATGAAAATTCTTTCTGTAACTCACCTGAAACAAAAAACAAAAAAGTTTTCATTAGATTTGATATTTGTAATTCATTTTTCTTTTTTCGTTGCATCTGGATAAAAAATGTTTCGAAAAATGGTATTAAAAAACAAAACCGGTTTTTTAAAACAAAATCATTTTACAAGTTCTCGTGGGAAGGGGTATCGCTCCTTCTCCTTCTCATCCAGTCAAGTTCCTCTCCAAGAATGATTTTATTTATTTTTCTCCAGTTATATTTTCAACTTTCATTCTGACTCCACTCTGGCCAAATTATCATGGCAAAACTTAAATCTTCAAGTTTTAAATCATCAATCGCTGTGATTTTTTGACAATACCAAAATGGTATCTTTCACTCAGCACTCTTATTCACTACAAACCTCGAAATACGAGCAATAAAAATTGTAATTGTACAGTTAGCAGTCCGAGTATAAAATTCGGTAGGGATATTTTCATCGTGAGATGTTTGTTTAAATTAAAACCACGTGACTACATATTTAAACAGGTCTATTTCTTTCTTTACACCAGAACGACCTTCATTGCCCGTTTAACGAGCATACTATTACCACGCAATATTCGTCGAAATTCAACCGAATTCAGCATAAGAGAATATTACTATGTAATCATTCATGAAGGTACTGGTAATGTGACGTCACAGACCACAGAGGAGAAAAAATACTCGTACCAGTGCCACTCCTCCAATTAAATACACAGAAAATCACGTCGACTAGTTTTATACAAATCAAAGTCAAGGTGCATCACGTACCTACCTACAGTACATCACATGGTAGAAACATCGAAAGATTCAATGTCAAGTACACTTGGCATAAATTGCATAAATGACCAAGGAATGACTCATATGCAACACGATAACACTTTTTTTCCACAGATCGATGCACACATAGTACCACAAAAAAAGAAACGAAAATAAGTCAGAGGAACATTTCTCAAATTGGGGGTACTTTCGGTTTGTACTGGAAACCTTGGAATGAGAAAATTGTTCATTAAACCAACAACCAATTTTCCCTTACTTATTTTTAGACTTTTCAAATTTCATGAAAATGGGTTCAAAATAGTACCAAGAAAATTCATTAAAAATAAGTCATCGGAAATAGCAGAAAAATATTTATCAAAATTTCGTAAAAAAAAACTTCGCAAAAAAGTTGTTAAAAATAATTTTTAGAAATATGTTTTTTTTTTTTTAAATTCAGTACTATACCATCAGAATAATTTACTGATCATTCAAAATCATAAAATTATGAAAAAAAAAATCAAAAAATTTCCTGCTCGCAGTTGATGAAAATTACATTCTAAAAAGCATACAATTTTTGAATTAATACCTATAAGATATTTTTTCAATATTTTTCACAATATTAGTGATATTTTCCATTGTTTCAGTCAGATTTTCAAAATTTCCATTTTTTTTTCAATAAAATTCATCCGAATTTAATGGAAATTTTTTCAGAGATTTTGAACAATTTTGATATTATTTCATCGAGTTTCGAGCAAGGAAGAGCCAAATTGGACATCTTCAAGGAAGCAAACATTAAAATTTTCAAATTGAAGGCTGAAAAGAATTTTCTCAGTTTTTTTCAACTCAAGTTGAAATTTTATTTGAAAGAAAAGGCGTATTTTTCTTAAATGTAATTATAATTATCTTGACCCGAAATTCAATTTTAACGTTAAATGCATTTTTATTCAAAAATTTTTTGAATGATGAAATCCATTCAACAAAATTTTCAGTTCGAGTAGTAAAAATGATATGAAAATAAGAAAAAATTCCATTTTAGTTGAATATTTTTTGATTTTACTCTTTTCCTTCAAAAATAAAACATCATCAAAGTTCAATAATCTCTTTACACACTGTGAAGGCGGTCTGAATACGTTTTCAAGGCTAAAATCAATCCGCAAATTGAAAAACCGGATTGAAATAAAAATTCAAGATTTCTAAAGATTTTTATTCCAGCTTAGAAAAATGTTTTCGTGTTTTTTTTTCCCATAAAATTCCAATAATTTCTCCCCTACCCCCCCCCCCCCCAAATGAAGTTTAGTCAATTTTAAACTGATGCAATACAATTTTTAAGAATATCAATTGAAGAGCTGTTTTCCAAAGTGGTCTAATTAAGTCAAAACAATAAAGAAAAATTTCAAAAAACGAAAAATACGTTTGTACTGTATGCCTTTGAAGGATTTTTTCTGCTACCAAACTAAATGTATTGTACAGTGCTATACCAAAAATGTGGCGAAAGTCTCGATCTCCAAAAATTTGAACTTTGCGAGCTATGGCCCTTCAAAATTGACTGAGTAATTTTTTTCAAAAATTGACTTAGACCACTTTGGAAAGCAGGTCTTCAATTATTTAATTGAAAAAATGAAATTTTTGATCCCGAGCGAAGAGAGGGTGAAAATTTTTACATCAAACGAATTTTGAAACCTGAAATTTGATTATTTTTTCCAAAATTTCAATCGTCAAGAAGTAGTTAGAAAACAAAATACTACTGCTTTTTTTTTACCTCCTCTTTCAATTTATCTTCTGTAGTGAAAGTGTACTCATGTCCCCGAGCGAAGCGAGGGCAATTTTTTTTCAAGAATAGAGAATTCTGGTCATCAAAATGTTAATTTTTTCAATCTTTGAACTTCAGAAAAAATTCTTTCAGGATATATATTTAGGGACAAAAGTGGTTCATTATCGGTTTTGGAAAATGATTCTTCTTTCAAGAAATATACATGTTTTGAATGTGACGCTAAGAATTTTTTTGAATATCACCTTTTAACACAAATTTTTTTTAATTTGTTCAAAGGGAGTTTATTGAGCCCGAGCGAAGCGACAGCGAACATTTTTTGAAAAAAAGGCAATTTCGACTGAAAAAACTTGTCAATAATTTCCGTACAATTTTGACGGGTTTTCGTACTTTTTATGGTCATTTTCAAATTTTGTGCATTTTTCGTATTTTCGTACCTGTAGACACCCTGAAAGTGTTGCGTTTGGGTTCTCAAATGAACATTTTGTGTAAATGAACATTGGATTTTTTTTTGATAATAAACTTGTGACCGCCGATTACTACGAAATAATGGCTTATCAGCAGCACAATAATCTCACATAAAAATGATGAGTATTTCGCATCAAAACTCGAATAAAAATACCTTTCGGATTAATTAATCGTCATAAATTCACATTTTTAAAATAGCGAAGCTCCATATCTCTTGATAAAACAATGTAAGTACTCGACAATTATAATTACAAAGCTCTGTTTACCTTCTCCAATGATTTGGCTGGCTTAATATTTAATCCTGCCACTTCAACGACGTTGGGAACCATTGGCCGAATACTATTCAAACTAAAATGCTCGTATAAAAATAACATGCTCACATTCCTAGCCACATCTTGCAACGGAGGAATCCCCGGACCGAAAATTTTATTCGCCATTTCGTCATAGACATCGAGAGATCTCGTTTTATACACGTAGAGCGAATACAAATTCAGCAATAAATTCTCAAGTCTTTCGAAGAAATTCATCCTGGCAGGAAAATCTCTCAGATAATTAGGAATATAGCTGGGATTATAAGGTAATCCATTATGCTCGGCTAACCAGGTGAACGGTGCATTGGAATGGAATCCAATAGAAGGTATTCCGAATAACCAACCAAATAACAGGAAAAAATCCGTATTGAAAGTTTCCGTTATCAGAAGATCGTACTTCGAGGTGGTATTCATCAAATCCATGACACTTCTACAATTGATTATTTCATCGTACGATGGCATAAAAGGGAAAACAATATCGATGGTGGTGAAACCGTTGGTGCATGCGGATTGCATCTGAGGTATGGATAAAATATCCGGTAAACTGAAACATTCGGATATGTCGACTTCGCGATAATTCGAAACCGGTGGAGATTTTTTTGGAAATGTGTTGTAGACGGTCACATTATGTCCGCGTTCGGCCAAAGCGACCAACAGGGGGTCAAAAACCGCGTAGTGGCTTCGAGCAGGGAATGGGAATAAGCCGAGGATTTCGTACGAAGACGCGAAACCGGTTAGGAAAGGGATACTCGCGAGAATGATGGAGACGAACATGACGAACATTTCACCCAACCGAGCTCAGTTAATAGACTGATTTTGAATAGATTTGCGATTTTCGACGTATTTAGATGCAATTTTATCAGGTGAATTAGTTTAGAAAATCAAGTTCAGGCCAACGCAGTTACCTAATGTTATCCATATAACATAAAATGTTGATAACGTATTCAGGTACAAAAAGAGATAACTCGTAATAGAAATGACAGGCTGGACTGGTGAGAGGATTAATATTGTTACACGTTAGTTTATGAAGGCATGATGACTCATAAGTCATCATGTAATTGCCATTATATTTATTCGTTTTTAAATCGTAATGCATTTTCCTAAAAATTGTAAAAATGTCATATTATAATATGAAATCTTAACAAGGGAGTGGGAGGTATTCCAACCAGCAGTAAAATTTTGGGCTGAAAAAAAAATCAAAAATAGGTACATTATAAAAGAACCCCTATCCAAAATTTCAAGAGCTAAAGTTCATTTCTCGAATTTTGGCGAATTTTTTAATTTTCAAAATTGGCCCATCGCCCTACAAAATATAAAAATTTGAACTAATAATCAACGAAAAAAGCTGAAATTTGGTATATACCCTACTTTCGACCTCATAAATCGATTGAAAGGAATTTCAAAACGTTCTGGAGCCTCCAGAAAATTTTGGAAATTTTCAGCACTGAAGAAAAGTTTATAAAAATGGTCGATAGGTATGAACTTTAGTAGGCATAGCATGCATATTTTTTGACAGAATTTATTTTTTTGAAAAAAATTTAAAATTGCCCCCGCTCTAATGAATTTTGAAAAATTACCCTTCAATAGATTAAATAGGTCACAAATACCGATAATATATTGAATTTTTTGACATATCAATTGAATTTTTTGATATTTAAAATAGATTTTTCAATATTTTAATATATTAATCACATACATTTTAAAATAATTCTTAAAAAATTAAAAAATTAATTAAATACTTATAAGTTTTTAGGGGCTAAAATTCGTATGGATCATTTCTATGGGATTTTCTTCACTATATGGTGGAAAATTTCAAAATTTTCTGGAGGCTCCAAAACGTTTTAAAACCGCTTCCAATCAATTCGGAAAATCGAAAATGGGGTTTTTACCAAATTTCAGTTTTTTTTTGTTAATCAGATCGAATTTTTATACTTTGCAGGGCATGGGGTAATTTTGAAATATCAAAAATTCACCAAAATTTGAGAAATGGACTTTAGCAGTGGAAAATTTGGATATGGTGTTGTTTTATGATGTATTTTCGACAGGGATGATTACCGATACCGATACCGATACCAATACCGATACCAACACGTGTTTTTCCGGTAAAAAACCATACCAATACCGATACCGATACCGGTATTTTTTGCGGTACAGTACCAATACCGATACCAATACCAGTATTTTTTGCGGTACTGTACCGATACCGGTACCAATACCAGTATTTTTTGCAGTATGGTACCAATACCGATACCAATACCGGTGTTTTTTGCGGTACGGTACCGATACCGGTACCAATACCAGTATTTTTTGCGGTACGGTACCAATACCGATATCAATACCGGTATTTTTTGTTGTACAGTACCGATACCAATACCAATATCGGTATTTTTTGTGGTACGATACCGATACCGATACCAATACCGCCATTTTTTTTGGTGCTGTACCAATACCGATACCGGTATTTTTTGTGGTGCGATACCGATACCGATACCGATACCAATACCAATACCGCAATTTCTCATGGTATTATACCGGTATAATTTCGGTATACCAGTATAATTAAAATTTTGAGCCGATGCGATCATTTTTTATATTTTTTATGATTTTTTTCTCGAGGGAACTCAAAAATTGATTTTGAAATTTTGGGTTCCTAATTTCGACCACCAGTTAATTTTGTCCGCAATGAGCGGAATCTGCTCAAAAATAATTTTTTCATATTCTTCTTTAACAGATAAACAAAATGAGATCAGAACGATAACCATACAGCCAATTTTTGTGAAGTACCTCCAATTTTGTTTTAAAAAATGATGATTTTATCAAAATCCAAAGAATAGGTACATACGTGGAAAAAAATTTCACTTTTGTGATTTCGTTTTTTTTCTATTCTTTTTTTTTTGCTAATTTAACCTGTAGGGTTGTCATTTTGATCTCAAATTGTTCATATAGGGCTGTTGAAACTCATCCAAGGTCATATTTTATTAAAAAGTGACGAACTGATGGGGAAAAAACATGTTTTGTACGTATTTATACGAAATTTTCATAACTTTATCCACTTTATTGCAAAAAAATGAAGTTTTGTTACAATCGCGAAAATAATAAAATTTGTAGCTATAAAAAAAAAATACTTTGAAAATTTAAAATTTTCCCACCAGTTCAATTGTGATGTTAGTTTCAACAGCCCTATGAACAAGGAACACGAAAAAAAATTTGGGTAGGACAAAATCGGCCGGTTTTCGAAATTAGGGCACTTTACCCTTATCGATACCGATACCGATACCGCAATTCTTTTCGGTACAATACCGGTATTTTTGCGGTACGATACCGGTACCAATACCGATATTATTTGATGTACAATACCGGTACTGGTACCGATACCGATATTATTCGCGGTATGATACCGGTACCGGTACCAATACCAATATTATTTGCGTTACAATACCGAAACCAGTACCAATACCGATATTATTTGCGGTATGATACCGGAACTGGTACCAATACCAATATCATTTGATGTACAATACCGGTACTGGTACCGATACCGATATTATTCGCGGTATGATACCAGTACCGGTACCAATACCGATATTATTTGCATAACGATACCGATACCAGTACCAATACCGATATTTTTTGCGGTATGATACCGGAACCGGTACCAATACCAATATTATTTGATGTACAATACCGGTACTGGTACCGATACCGATATTATTCGCGGTATGATACCGGTACCGGTACCGATACCGCAGAAATAACGGTAATCATCCCTGATTTTCGATTTATTTTTGTTTCGCTCCAAAATTCTACATACTTACTACTTCAAATCAAAGTGAACTTATTGTTGGCCAAAAAATATATGAATCTGCATTAAAAATACCAATATTAAAAACCTACGTTTTTTGGGATGAAAAGGCCAAAAAAGAGCAAACAACACTTTTAGATACGTAGGATGCATTCCAACAACAATCTGAGGGTTTTTATCATTTTTGGATGTTTTGCATATTAGGTATTACTGAATCCTTCATCGTACATTAGTGTTTTCGTTTTAACTTTTTTTTTCCAGTTTGAGTTTCATAATAGTCTTTTTATTAATAGAAAATGAAAATAAATCTGAATTGTGGCAAAAAATCATCCTCAGATTTACTATTTTATTGAGACCATTTTATCAGCATAAGCTGTGAGAAATGTCCAAATGTGAAAGAAAATGTCCTCAGCTCCAAATTTTCATTTCAACTTTTCAATACATGTACTTATGTACTTACTTGACCTCTCTCAACTCGAAATGCAGCTGAAAAAATTTTTCTTTCCAAGTTGAAGGTTAAGAGGGTTACAAATTGATTCTAATCTACCAAAAAAAAATCAAATCGTTCAAAATCGGAAAATTTTTCACTGTGAACATTTTTAATACGAAATATCTAAATTTGAAACTGAGTCAACTACATTTATTTTCAAAGAGAACTGATAAAATTCATGGTGATTTTAAAAAAAAATCATTATCTAATTTAGACTTTTTGTAAGGCGAGGGAAGAAAAAATATATTTTGAATCGAGTGGTTCCTATGATAAGAGGTTCAAAAATGGTCAATCAATTGAATTTTTTCACTTTAACGTCTCAATACAATCTTTCTCAATTCAAAATAACGCAAAAAAAATTCAAGCTCCTTCGGATGAGATGAATTGAGGAGGTTACAATACAAGACGGATACAAATGTATCGACCAAAAACAATTCCTAAAAGGTTTAAAAAAATCGTTAATTAAAAATCTGAAAAATCTTGAAAATCTTGAAATTCATCTCATCAATTCTTCAGTGCAAACTCTTACAATCAAAATAGATTTGAAAAATTTTAGCCATCGCCAAAAAGTTTCAATAGAATTGAGAAGCTCCTTTTCGGAAAGGTTAAACTACAAAATAAAGATTTTCTAGTGACATCGGTAGGAAAAAAAATTGAAAAAGTTTTTCGCGTCAATATTTCAGAATTTCACCCGAACATTTCATTTTTGCACTCTTAAAATGACCTAACTGCGTCATATTTTGTTTAAATCGAACACCTGCTGAGTCGGTGTCGTATTTTCTATAGAAAACAAAAGAAACTATTCCTCGAAAGTCGACACCATTGATATTCCATTACGTGTTAACTGATAAAAATTCTGTTTTTGTTCTACTTCTTCATGGTGTAAAATGTTTTTTTCGAAATAAAAATGTGGCAAGCTAGATTACTTTAAAAAAAACTCTTTTCTTTCGTTATGAATTAAACTGGCGATATTTTAATCCCTTTCAGATTGTTTTCGAGTTGTGGAGTCAGGAGTCGTGGTGGTGGGGAAGGAGGGCTGAAATTTTGCTAATTTGTTTTGAATAAGCAATTGAAGTTTCTCCATACTTCACGAGAAAACGGGGACTAAAAATATGAATTTCGACATCAAACACTAATTCCTTCCAACAATTTTTTCAGGAATTTAGGTTTTATGAGTACGACCTTGATACTACACAAAATTTATATTCACGAAAAAAAATTGAGAATGAGATTTATTCCCTTCGCTTCACTTAAGCGACTTAAGCTATAAACTTCAAACTCGTCGAAAAATCACTTCAGTTCCTTAGGTAGGTAATTGAAAAAAACTGCTGTAATCGAATACAGCCAGTGTCGCCCTAATTCATTCAAATATTTAAAAAGGTTTAAAAATGTATTTCTGACACAAAAGCAAACGAAATCTACACACCTTCCCCTCACCATTCCACAATATCAGAGTTTTCAATGTAAATTCGACTAAAACCCTTCAGAATAAACCTTTACCTTATCCAAAGATTTAGCCTCCTTAATATTCAATCCAGCCACTTCTACAACATTGGGAACCATTGGTCGTACGCAATTCCTGCTGAAATGCGAATTCAAAAATAACAAACTGGTATTCTTGGCTACATCTTCCAAAGGAGGAACATCCGGACCAAAAATACGTTTCGCCATTTCGTCATAAACCACCACAGAATTCACTCTGTTCGTATAAAGCGAGTACAAATTTAATAAAAAATTCTCAGCTCTTTTAAAGAAATCCATCCCAGTCGCGAATCCAGACATATAATGAGGAATATAGCTGGGATTGTACGGCAGTCCTTTCCACTCAGCTAACCAGGGCAACGGTACGTTGGGAATGAAGGTTATTACGGGTATTTTGAATAACCATCCAAAAAACGTGAAAAATTCCGTGTTGAACGATTCGGTTATCAATAAGTCGTACTTGGATGTCGTATTCATCAAATCCATGATCTGTCTGCAATTGGTTATCTCTTCGTAGGAGGGTACAAATGCAAAAATTTGATCGACAGCGTCGAATCCGTCGATAGACATTGATTTCATTTGAGGTATGGTGAGGAGATCTGGTAAATGGAAACATTCCGAAATGTCAACTTCGTGATAATTCGCAATACTCTTGGTTTTCGGAAACGTATTGTAAATAGTCAAATTATGTCCACGTTCGGCCAAGCCTACCAAAACAGGATCGATAACAGCGTAGTGACTTTTAACAGGAAATGTGAATAAAACGAGGATGTCGTACGACGACACGAACCCACAGAAAAGTGGAATAATCGCGAAAAATACGAAAAAAAACATGATTTTATGAAAAAAAATCAACAGAAGCAAGTCTGCAAGCTTTTAAAGACGAACAAATTTTTTTATCGTTCCTTTGTAAACGTTACGATGTAAATAGCTGTCCAATTTTAACGAGCAATGTATATTTACGTCATTTGCAATCCATACTATTTCATTTCACCTGGCAGTCCGAGTTGTTTACGTTGATAAAACATGAACTAGAGGGGGTACGAAGGTTGTTAATATACCAAGTTGTGATAAAATATGGCAAAATTTCCAGAACCAGTAAACCACTTTGAGTAGCTACAGAACTCAATTTTTTTAAATTTTTTCACACGAATCAACATAGCAGATCGTCACAGTGACGTACCGATAGGGGGAAGGGGGAGTCCCCCCCTGAGGAAATTTTTTACTTGTGAGTTGGGAAAATTGAACATTTCAACACATCAGTTGGGAAAATTGGACAGTTGGGATTAATTTTTTTGATGAAAAATAATAAATAAAATAGTTATTTCAAAAGTTGGAAATCAACAAAATTTTTACTTGTTCCAACTCAAAATTGGTAATTTTCCCAACTCGAAAATGGTAAATTTCCCAACTCGAAATTGGTAATTTTCCCAATTCAAAATTGGTAATTTTCCCAATTCAAAATTGGTAATTTTCACAACTCAAAATTGGTCATTTTTCCAACTCAAAATTGGTCGTTCTCCCAAGTGATGAGTAAAAATGTCAGTTGGGACGATTAGTATTTATTTTCTTAATGAAAAATGAATAAATAAAATGGTTTCCTATTTTAACAGTCGGAAATCAACAAAATTTTCACTTTTTAGTTGGGAAAATTAGTCATTTTCCCAACCTTTTCCAACTGAAAATTGATCATTTTCCCAGCGAAGAATTATTAAACCATTGTAATAAATGCTTTTTTAGAAAAAAAATTATTAATTACCTTTGCAATTTAAAAATTTTCACTCGTCAACTAAAAAAATTTTATAGTTGTACTTAATTGTAATTTAAAAGAGATTTTTTCGCACTTTTCTTCAAAATTATTCCAATTAATTTCACTGTTCTTATTCTCCTTAAAACTTATTTTTGATATTTGAAAATCCAATTTTTCAAAAGCTTCGGCCTCGCTACGCTCGGCCATGATATATTTCTGCTTTAATCATTTCAAAGTAGAAACAGTCGAGTTTTCATCAAAGTTTATTTTTCCAAAACATTATTTTATTGCACATTCAATTTGAGGTTTTCTAAAATTTTCGCCCTCGCTTCGCTCGGGCCAAATCCATCTCCCTATTCTTTACGTTGAAATTACAAAATTTTATTGATGTAAAATTATACTTTTTCTTCGAAACTCCACCCTTTCTTCGCTCAAGGCAAATAAACTATTTCGTATGTTTTTTCAACTACAATGACATTGCTTGTAGGTTTAAAAAATAATAATTTGGAGCACCTAACCAATGAAAAATTTATTCAGATTTCTTATTTCAAAAAGGGTCTTATAGTAATGGGTTGTAAAAACTTTGAAAGTTCGCAAAAATTATGAAAACGAGTAAAAAAAATCAAAAAACCTCGCGACTTGGGGAAAAATCAATACCTACATGTAAATTTTAAGAAATCAGCCGAAAAAGTTTGAAAAAAATTGGATTGGTTCGCAAATTTGAATCTTACCCCCCCCCCCCCCCTGGAATTCTGATATCGGCTATATGTAGTTGGGAATTTTGAGAATTTGTGAGAGATAGGGTGTTCGGGGTTCGAACGAAAGGACACCGGCCGGATGAACTTCTTCTCTCCCCGAGACCTCCTAATCTTCGCAGGGGGTTGAGTGTAGACGTAATATTTACCCCAATTACTATTTGAAATAATACACGGTACACTCGGTTGAGAATTACCATCGATTTATTCGTCAATAAATAAATGGTATTCGTATCAAACATTATACAGACAATCAAACTTTATACAAACAATCGGACATTATGCATACTATCGAACTTTCAGGAGTATCGGGCAGACTATCAAGACGAGCTGATGCCTGCATCGCGTCGCGTGCCAATACTCCACATATAGAGGGTGAGAAATCTAAAGGTCGCGCCTAGCTCGCGGTTATTAGAAGACTGGTTTCCCTTACGATCTCGCGATCGTAAGAGAAACTAGGTAGCTAGCCGCATAGACCTTATAGTAACATAGACCGCGCTGTCCAATGCTAATTTGTATTATCAGCTGCCCGAACATACGTGGATTCTATAAGTATTCTGGTTCCAAACAAATGGAATTATCAACCGATATGCATAGTAATTTCTGTTTGTTTGGAACCAGAATACTTATAGAATTCTACATATATCGGGACCACGCTTTTATCACTAAGCGCGGTCTATGTTAATACTTAAAGGTCTATGGCTAGCCGCAGCAGCACTGTTGCCACCTAGCAGCGTAAGGGAGAAAAGGGCCATATTACCCTTTACAAATTTGAGTTGGGATTTTCACCTCTTCTCCCCCCCCCCCCGGAAAATGCCTTCGGTACGTCACTGCTGAGATCGAGATTGAAAAAGCTTCACGACAACAAGAACGGGGCATCAAAGTCAAAGATACTTAATTTTTTTCAAATTCTTTATTAATTTTTGGGGGTCAAAAACACAAAACCACTTTTCTTCGAAAATGAAACAACATTGATGATCAATACCTTCACTATCGGTAGTCCTTAGATGCTGGAAATTTATATGGAAGGAGTTCAACTCGAGGACTGCCATACAACGTATTAAAAAATTCGCAAAAATTGAACTCTATCTGAAAAACTCTCAACTCTAATACATTTTAATGGATGGATTTCAACAAAAACGTTAAAAAATATATAAATGAGAAATAAGAGTAAAATGATGTATGGTGACATTGGGGGCTGAGAGGGAGGAGGAGGAGGAAGTAAGTACATACAGAGATATGACCAAATGAAAAAACCAATCCTATACATATTCGTGTTCAGCAGGTCAAATTGTGCTCTATTCGTGTGAAAATAACCTTTTAAACATTGAAAAAAAGAACCGCAAAGGAATCCGATTCTGAATCACGATTATTTTCAGAAAAGAATCGCATTCTGCGAATCCGATTCCTCAAACTTGATGAATCGGATTTTACTGAATTCGATTCTTGAAATCGAAGAATCGTCCCATCTATGAATTTTTCCAGGATGGTCGTTCTTCGCTTTTATGGTGTTTTTCACGTTTAAAAATTTCAAATGACTGAAAAAAGTGAAGAAGAGGACCAAAATTGATGAAAAAATTATCGTAATACACCTCGACGAGTTATAGCTTAGTGCCAAAATATGAAATCTTTTTCAATTCCGTTGAAATTTAAAATTCTTGAAGATACCTAATGCAATAAAATGATCATAATTCCGAAAGGGAGGGACGGGGTCAAAAAAATTTCCACAATTTTTTTATATCAAGGGACATTATCTGAACGGGTTAGAATGAAAGTCGAAGCTGGAGCCAATTTGACCTCTTATATATCTGACCAGACCCTTATTTCACAAAAAAAATCTTGAGAGTAAGGGCCGTATTTTAAAACATACCTTAAGGTATCCTTAAAAAATAAGGATACCTTATTTTAAGGAATGGTTTGGTATTTTAAAACCTTCCTTAGGAGAACTTCGGTAAGGGCTTCCTTAAAAGTCGTATTTTAAAACCTTCCTTAATTTCGTTTGCGTATTGCTTTGAATACCATGTTGCCAAATCTTAAAAGATGATTCAACCAATCAAAACGCATTATTCAGATATAATTGGCTGTATTTACTTGTTTTTACAAATTTATCAACACTTTTTGTAATCAAATAATCAATATTGCATCAGTGTTTGAAGGTTTCTAAAATTTTCTAATGTTGTTTCTATTTTTTTATTTCGGTGTTCCATTCACAATGAATGAAAAAAAAAAGAAGAAATGAAGAATATCCGAGTTATCTGTTCATCTTTCGTTGTTAAGAAATAGATTTTTTTTTCGAAACTTTCATTCGAGATTCTGATAATTTACCTCCTCTTTCTTCAAGTGTGTTCAAATTACCTTTGTTCATTGCAAATTTCAAAAAAAAAATTAAAAGATTTATCACTTTCAAGACAGAAGACAGTCAAAAATGTTTAAGTATGTAAGTACAAGTTTTTTTTGTAAGTGCCCTCGTTGTTGCTCCTCAAAGCAAATTTTCATTTTTATTCGGAACAATTACGTTTGAATTCGGGAATATAAAATTTACAAACATAGTAAGACTAATGACCCTGCTGCTAAAAAATTGATAAATATTATTCACGTTGAGTCAGAAAAATTGAGAAAAATTGCATTTCAGGAGGAAAATTGAAAAATTTCACGTGAGAAATTTTTTCAATTTTTAGCTTCCTCTTCCCTGTACCCTTCCCCATTGACAGCTTCAGATCTTCTTTCACAGAACATTCCTTCAGTTTTAAGAATAGGCCACTCATATAAATATGATTTTTTTTAAAAATTCGTCTCTATAAATTTTCATCCATAATAGTCGTCAGTGAAAACTATAATCCTTCGGATAGGTGTAGATATGTCAATAATGTCCATTAGGTATATCGATAATATCGTGGTCTACCATCATATTTTTACTAAAAAAATCTATTTATAATGTAATTAAAATATCATCACAACTGTAAATACGTAAGAAAAAACTATTTGTTGCCTTAAGGTACCTCGCGAGGTACCTTAAGGTATTCCATGTCTCACCGATAGAATTTGGCACATATTCCAGATCAACCCTTAACGTTAAGGATAACTTAAGTAGACAAAACAGGTACCTTAAGTTCTCCTTAACCAATCACGATCTACAAATTCATGTTTTATCTGTGGAATCTTAAGTTAAGGATTCCTTAATTGTTCTGGAATATGGGCCTTTGTGTTTCAAGTCTTGTTAAGGAACGTTTTAAAATACCAATTCTGTCTAAGGTACTTTTTAAGGTACCTTAAAAACTACTTAAAAATAAGGTATGTTTTAAAATACGGCCCTAAGATTTATTTCCTCACTTCCTTCATGCTATACTTAGGACCGTATTTTAAAACATACCTTATTTTTAAGTCGTTTTTAAGGTACCTTAAAAAGTACCGTAGGCAGAATTGGTATTTTAAAACGTTCCTTAACAAGACTTGAAACACAAATTTTATCGGCGAGACATGGAATATCTTAAGGTACCTCGCGAGGTACCTTAAGGCAACGAATTGTTTTTTCTTACGTATTTACAGTTGTGATGATATTTGAATTATATTATAAAGAGATTTGTTTAGTAAAAATATGATGGTAGACCACGATATTATCGATATAATAATCATTATTGACATATCTACACCTATCCCAAGGTTTATAGTTTTCGATGACGGACAACGCGTTTATATGTAAATTTACATATAAACGCGTTGTCCATACATTACCAAAAGTTGTAACCGCTCTCCGTCTGATGAAAATGAACGGTTTTGGCTCGTTTTGGTCTCATTCCATTCCTTAGACTATCTACTACAAAACCGTACCAAAACGAAATCTTGATCTTATTTTCGCTCAAAGTTATTTGAATTTCCGCGAACCTCCAATTTTTTCCCCCTTTTTTACTTAATCGCAAATAACTTCGGACTGGAATAAGCTACCGGGGTCGTTCTGGTCTTATTTTGTAGTAGACAGTCCAACAAATCGAATGAGACCAATACGAGCCAAAACCGTTCATTTTTGCCGGAGTTACGAGGGTTTAAAGTTATGACTTGATACGCGCAAAATTGCTTGTCCTACTTAATTTGCACGCTACTGTACGTACTTAAACATTTTTGACTATCTTCTGTCTTAGAAGAGATAAATCTTTTAAAAAATGTATACGTATATTTGAAATTTGCAATGAACAAAGGCAATTTGAGCACGCTTGAAGAAAGAGGATGTAAATTATAAAAATTTTGAATGAAAGCTTCAAAAATTTTTGATGGCAATAAAAAAATTATATTTCTTAGCAACGAAAAATGAAGATGAGTCTAATGTTCTTTATTGTTTTCTTATTTTTTTTCATTCATCATGAATGGAACACCGAAATAAAATAATAAAAACAACATCAGAAAAATATAGAAACTTCAAACACTGATGTAATATTGATTACAAAAAGTGTTGATAAATTTGTAAAAACAAGTAAATACAGCCAATTATATCTGAATAATACGTTTTGATTGGTCAAATCATCTTTTAAGATTTGGCAACATGGTATTCAAAGCAATACGCAAACGAAATTAAGGAAGGTTTTAAAATACGACTTTTAAGGAAGCCCTTACCGAAGTTCTCCTAAGGAAGGTTTTAAAATACCAAACCATTCCTTAAAATAAGGTATCCTTATTTTTTAAGGATACCTTAAGGTATGTTTTAAAATACTGCCCTTAAGCTTTAATCTCGTCGAAAAATCACTTTAGTTCGATTAGTCGAATGAGTATGCTATCATCAAATACAATCAGAAATATTGAAAAGGTTGTAGATGAGTCGATTCCCAACGAAGTATTCACGTGAAAAGATACCATTAAAAAAATGAGAAAAGAAAAATAAATAAATAATGTTGAAAAAATGATAAATTTTAACCAAAAAAATGAATATTTTATCCAAAAAGAGATGAATTTAATCCAAAAAAAAATACCGGGCTACCATTCACAAAATTGGCAAAATTTATTCTGAAAAAATGACATTTATCGCAAAATTCGGTAAAATTTATTTAGATAAGTATAATAAATTTTACCAAATTTCGCGATAAATATTATTTTTTCAGAATAAATTTTACCAATTTTGTGAAATGTGCCCCGTTATTATTTTTTTTGGATAAAATTTACTTATTCATTTGTTTTTTCAGTGTAGACGAATTGATTCCATTTTTTTCAGGGCATGTGCGAATTGATTCCCAATTTTTCTCAAAAATTTCTTTCAACTCAGAATTTTTAGCTTAACATTTTTTTCATTTTTTTTTCAAATTCCAACTCCAATTTTTTCGAATTATTTTCAACTCTTAATTTTTTCTCAAGTATTTTCAACATCAAAATTTTTTCCACCTAAAATTTTTTCAGATTTTTTCGTACAATATTCTAAAATTTTTTTCAAAATATTGTTTTCAATTGTGAAATTTTTCTCGAATTTTAGTCAAACTCTGAAATTTTTTCTCCATTTTTTTCTACTGTAAATTTCATTGTTTTTTTTTTGAACTTTCAGCATTTTTCCAATTTTTTTCAACTATAAAATTATTTCCATGGAATTTAAAAATAGCTCTTGAGACTTCAAAGTTGATACCTAACGATTTTGAAAAGGTTATAAATTGGATAAAAATATTGAATTGAAAAAAAATAAGAATAATTATGAAATTGCAAAATGTTTTGAGAAAAAAACTGAAGTTAAAACAAATTCTATCTTTTCGGGAAACAATTTTAAAATTGAAACGAATAATTTTGAAAACATGTAAAGGTAAAAAACTGAGAAGATTTCAAGTTGAAAAAAATGAAAAATTTCGAAAAAAATATAAGGGGTTGAAAAAAAATTGAAAAAAATTGAAAGTCAACTTTTGAGAAAAAAAATCAGGCTACAAAAAAATTGGAAAAAATTCTCGAAATTGAAAAAATTCGAACTTGAAAAAAATATGCCCGAAAAAAAAATTGGAATCATTTCGTACATTTCTGAATTCAGAGAATCAACTCATCAACCTCATTGAAAAGGGTTTAAAAATGTGTTTCTGGCAAAGGGTAGCTTCTCCTTCCCCTTTCCCTTCCGCCTCCTCGACCCTTTCCTCTTCCCCTTCCCCTTCAGTAATATCATGAATTTTTCAATGTAAATTCGACCAAAACCTTTCAAATCAAACATTTACCTTATCCAAGGATTTAGCCTCCTTAATATTCAATCCAGACACTTCGACAACATTGGGAACCATTGGTCTTACGCAATTTCTGCTAAAATGCGTATTCAAAAACAACAAACTGGTATTCCTGGCTACATCTTCCAAAGGAGGAACATCCGGACCAAAAATACGTTTCGCCATTTCGTCATAAACCACCAGAGAACTCACTCTGTACGTATAAAGCGAGTACAAATTCAAAAACAAATTCTCAGTTCTTTGGAAGAAATCCATTTCGGTAGCAAATCCGGTCATAAAATGAGGAATATAACTGGGATTGTACGGCAATCCTTTCCACTCAGCTAACCACGGAAACGGTGCGTTGGGAATGAAGGTTATCACCGGTATTTTAAACAACCATCCAAATAACGTGAAGAAATCCGTGTTGAAGGCTTCGGTTATCAATAAATCGTACTTGGATGTCGTATTCATCAAATCCATGATCTGTCTGCAATTGGTTATCTCTTCGTAGGAGGGTGCAAATGCGAAAATTTGATCGACAGAGTGGAATCCACTCTTAGCTATTGATTTCATTTGTGGTATGGTGAGAATATCCGGTAAATGGAAACATTCTGATATGTCGACTTCGTGATAATTCGGAATACTCTTGGTTTTCGGAAACGTATCGTAAACAGTCACATTATGTCCACGTTCGGCCAAGGCCACCAAAAGAGGATCGAAAACTGCATAGTGGCTTTTAGCAGGCAATGTGAATATACCGAGGATTTCGTAAGACGAGGAGAATCCACACAAAAAAGGAACACTCGCGAGAAAGACGAATAAAAACATGACTTTGCGAAAAAAAAATCAACCGAAAAACGTCTGCTTACGTTCAAAGACGAACAAATCTTTCTCTCGTGCGTTTTTTAACGTGACTAAGTAAATAGCAGCCCAATTTTATCAAGCAATGAACGTTTACGTAATACGCAATGTGTGCTGTTTCATTTTACCAGCCAGTCCGAGTTATTTACGTTGATAAAACATTAACAAGAGGGGGTACGAAGGTTGTTAATACCTACCTACGTGCAAGTTGTGATAAAATAAATGGAAAAATTTTCACAAAATTTCGGGACATTGAAAATTTAACCTTTGGACAGTCTGCATGCAATTTTTCTTATCAAAAATTGTTCTGATAAAATTTTAAAAATATAATTTAAATGACCATTTCAATTAACAGTACTAACCTCAGGCAAGGGATTTTTTCCTTTAATATGCAAACCAGCTACTTCGACGACATTTGGCACCATAGGTCTGGGATATCCGTACGAAAAATGTATATTCAACAACATTAAATCGACTTTTTTCGCAGCCTCTCTCATTTTCGAAACCGATTCGCCGAAAATTCTAGGTGCCATTTCATCGTAAACGTCTCGACTTCTGTACTCGTACGAAATACTCGAATAAAAATTCATCAAAGTATTACACAATCTTTGGAAAAAATTCATTTTCGACAGATATCCATTGAACTCGGTCGACAAATACGATGGATTATTGGGCAGCCCCATCAGGTCAGTATGCCATGGCATCGGTGCAGTAGAATGGAACGCGATAATAGGAATTTTTAGCTTTTCACCGAACAACAAAGATACCTCATTGTGGAATATTTCTGTTATCAGTACGTCGTATTTTGCAGAACTGTTCCATAAATCCATTAAAGGCTCGCAATAGGCAAAATGTTCGTATTTGGGTAACACGATCTCCAACAAATCGATCAAATTGAAACCACTTTTACCTATTTTTTTCATCTGGGTGATTTCTGGCTCGCTGGTGAACTCCAGGCAGTAGGAAATATCCACCTCGTGATAATTAGGAATCACGTAGGATTTAGGAAACGTGTTGTAAATGGTGACATTATGCCCTCGGTTGGCCAATTCGATCATGAAAGGATCGTAAACGGCATAGTGACTTTTGCCAGGATACGGAAACAGACCGAGAATGTTGTACGAATTCACTAAACTTGAGCTGAAGCACAATAGTAAAAAATAAACCAATGACGACCACATTTTAAAACGAAAAACTATACGATAAGGGAACCGACGTCGTACTGAGAAAATTCGTTTTCAAAAATATTTATGTCAAGTCAAAAAACACGCGATTATTTTGATTCGTTCATTATCTCTATTGACTTAGTTAACTGCTCATTAACGAAGAATTTCAAAAGAATTATAACAAATTTTGTTATTAAAACATCTCAAGTACACGAATTCGAGTACCTAATTGCGGCTAATTTATCAAAAAAAAAATTGAAAACGAGGTGAAAATTTACGTAACTCGCGCGCAAAATCACATCACCGAAGTTATTTCAAAGCGAAGATTCATTGACACAATTCGATAACTTATTCAAGCTAGCATTATGTACACATAGTATTGATAAACTTTAGCACAGAGTTACTCCGAAAAGAATTGACGAATGACTAATCCTACTTAGTGTAATCGAATCAAGCCGAATAAAAATTGTGAATAATAACGATTGTTTATGTTCAAAGGCAAAAAAAAGCAGATCACACGATCCGCCAATGAATAATTGCGAAAAAAATTTTGGGGAAAACCGTCAACGTTTGATAAGCGAAAAATACAGCTAATTTATTCGATAAAAATTCAGAAGCAGATTTAACGATCTGCATATATATGTTAATAAATTAATAGGTACCGAGAAATCGTGATATCACTGCGCATTTAGATTCAAATTAAAATATTTTCAGTAGGTAATTTAACTCGTAACAATCCGATTACAAAGAGAAGCTTGCGTATTTTGAAAGACTTAAAAAATATTCTCCCTTCTCCTTAGAAAATTTCATTCTTAATAGCTGCATTTAAGGATCTATAAAAATAGGTCGAATTGTGACGAAATCAGTCAACATTAGTACATTTCTTTTTGTATAACTTGTAATCTCTTTCGAATCGAAAAATTTTTTTAAATATTTTTCAAGAATGTAATGATGAAAAATAGGAATGTTTTGAAAAAAAAAAGTTTAAAATTTAACAAATTCTTTACAACGAATAAAAACTTTTTATTATAAGAGTAAGAATTAAAAATTCTTAAAGTTCAAAATTATTTTGAAAATGAAAATTATTTCAACATTAACAAATTTTTTTAATTAAAAATATCATATCATTCAAATAAAACTTTTCCAAAAATTTAAAATTTTCCAAAAGCTTGACATTTTAAAAGATTTTAACATTGGTGCTTTTATTTCAAAAAAAGGTCATCTCAAAAAAATCATTTTTTAAAAGCATTTCTTCAAGAAATTGGCCAAAGAATTCGAAAAAATTGGTTTGAAGGTCTTATATTGCCCTCGAGAACCACCCTCAAAAATAATCTCAAAATGGTTTCAACTCTTTCTTAATTTTTTAATCTAATGTAGGAAATTTCCCCAGGAATACGAAAAAGTTGGTTTTGGGACCGTATCGATCGTGCCCCCAGATATCCCAAACGAGCCCAACCCCTAAAATAATTTAATTTTCGATTTAATTTTTTACATTTTGCAATTCTAGGGTAAAATTTTGCAGAGAATCTGAAAATTAAATTGGTTAGAAGACCGTATGATACCTCCAAGTGTCCCAAAAAGGACACAACCCGCATTACTTCTTTAGAGAATTTCAAATTTTTGAGGTTTGGGGGTTTCTTCAGACACTTAGAAGCGTGATATTATAATTTTTTCAAATTCTTGGTAAAATTTTCTCTTAGAATACAATCAATATTTCTCAACATTTTGGTTGGGAGGGGAGGGGGGGAGGGGGAGTGAAAATTTTTTAGAAAGTAAAAAATTTATTATTTTAAATCATAATTATAGGTATCAAAAATTAAAACGTTGCAAAATGTTGAAAATATTTTAAAAACAAAAGATTTCCTAATTATTAAGTTTCATTTTAGAAGTAAAAATGTTTTTAGAATTGAAAAAAATCAATTTTTTGACATGTAAAAAAACTGAAAGATACCTGGTTCGAAATTTTTCAATTCATAAATATTTAAAAAATTGAAGGTTTTCAGTGTTACAAAATATTTTTTAAAAATGAAAATTTCAAAACACTTGAATCACTTTTAAAAAAATAAGAATCCAAGTAAGTACAATTTTTAAAAGTCAACAATTTTGAACTTATCAACATCATGAAGATCTACTAAAAGCCTACATACAATTCATTAAAAATGTATAGTTCTTTCAAAAAGTAAAACCATTCTTTATGAAAAAAATCTCAACATTCAGCTTCATCAAAAATTGATTTTTCTAATTGAAAAACTGTAAGAATTTGAAGAATAAAGATTTGAAACAAAAACCTTGATTGAAATTAAAGTTCAAAAAACCAAACTTTTTAAAACTTGAAAATTACGAGACATATTTTAATTCAAAATGGAAAAAAAAACAAAAACCAGAAATTTTTGGTAAATAAAAGGTTTCTGAGTCATCTTCAATAATATTGGATGATTTTTCAAAGTTCAACTATTCTTTGAAAAAGCATAAGTTTTTTAAAAAGTTCAAGTAGTCTAATTTAAGGGAACCTGGGGCAAGATGCACCAACCTAGAACCTAGACCAAATAGTCTGCCAAATATATTCTTTGCCAAATCGTCTGATTTTTACAAAAAATTAAAGTTCAAACATTTACCTTTCATCTCGCTGAAAAAATTCTATTTTGGTGCATACCGCAACCGTACAGAATTTTTGGAAATTTTTTCCCTATTTTTGCATCCTGCCCCATGGGTGGGACAGGATGCAAAATGTCATGGGACAAGATGCAAACAGTAAAGACATGATGAAAAATAATGATTTTTTTTGGTCAAATTTACTCAAGCACATTCGAGGTGAATACCACAGATTAAATAAATGTGTATTTTTGGAACGAGGAGTTATAAAACCTTTGTATTTATAATTTCTTCTGCCTTAGTTGATTTTACAATTTTTTTTGGCAAATTTTTGATATTTTATCTGAAAATTAAAGCAAAAATGTGATATTCTGGAAAAAATATCATAACGATATCAATCGTAGAATTTTTCAAGAAATTCGTATTTAAAAACCATGTTTGCATCCTGTCCCATTTTCAATTTGCATTTTGCCCCAAAGACACTATTTCTTTAACGTACTGCGTTGGGAATAAATTAATACACCATTCGATAGGTAATTCGATGTAGTTTACTATTTGCGAAAACGATAGGTATTTCGAAAATTTTCCGCCAAAAACATGAAATCACATCATTGATAATATAACTCATAGACAAACAATCCGTCAGATCTAAAACTTTTTTCTGTTTTGTTTCGTAACGTTATCAACATTCACCAAACCTGCAGAAAAAAATTTTCAACCACATCACAGATGACAATAGGCCAATTTGCATCCAGCCCCAGGTTCCCTTATCATTAATAGATCAAATAGGTATCAAAGAAAAAAACTGAATTTCTTTAAAAATATGAACCTATCATATTCAAAAATTCATGACACAAAACTCCCACTCTCCTCTAGCAAACGCCTAGGTCTGGGCCAATCAACATCTCCCGTTTTTCGACACAGATCCGAAAACTTTTGGTAAAATTCCATCATACATTTTGTTAATTTCGATATTCATAGGAAACAAGAGCATATCAAATACATCAAAACGCATTTTCTCAACTCAAAAACCAAAATACACCCAAGTGCATTCAACTCACCTCAGGCAACGCTTTACTACTCTTGATATTCAATCCTCCAACTTCGACGACATTCGGTACCACAGGCTTGGGCCAATTATACGATAAATGAGTATAAACCAGCATCAAATCAACCTTGCTCGCAATATCCTTCATTTTCGAAACCGATCCTTGGAAAATTTTCGGAACCATTTCGTCGTACTTTCGTCGACATTCGAGATCGTAGATAAACAAAGCGTGGCAATATATCAAAAAATTATTCATCCTTTGGAAAAAATCCATCTTAGGAAGATATCCACTCCACTGAACCGAAAGATAGGTCGGATTACTGGGCAATCCCATCTGCTCCGCATGCCAAGGAAGTGGTACATTCGTATGAAACGCGATCATAGGGATATTCAATCTTTCGCCAAATAAAAAAAACACATCGGTATTGAAAGCTTCGGTGATCAACACGTCGTAATCTTCTGTACTATTCCATAACTCCAGCACAGGCTTACAAGTAGAAATTTCTTCGTACGAAGGGATGAATTCGAATAATAAATGGACTGCGTTGATTCCGGTACCGGCCATTTTTTTCATTTTTTCGATGCCACCACCGTGAGGCAATAAGAAGCACTTGGAGATATCGATTTCGCGATAATTTGGAATAGTGTATGATTTCGGAAAAGTATTATAGACGGTGACATTGTGTCCTCTGTTGGCCAATTCTACCATCAGAGGATCAAAAACGGCGTAATGACTTTTACCAGGGAAGGGGAACAGACCGAGAATTTTATACGAGTTCACGTAGGTTAGAAATAGCACGAACGAGAACAATTTTAACATTTTAGCGACCAACAATCAGCATTCGATTCACAACTACGTTAGAATGACTGAATATCTACGAACGAAATATCTATTCGTAATTTCGCGTGTCTTTCAAAGAATAAAACATAATTACGTTTTTTTTTTATTTTGATACGGGGGCTTCAAGGACTAAGTAAGTATAACGCTTGGACTTGAATGGTAAACGATCAATCAATGTAAGGAACCATCGGACCGTAATTCGTTTCCGACGTAATTGTGCTTTTATCATTTTAAAATATTAATATCGGGTACAATGTGTTAGATGGGCGGAGTTTTGTATTCAACGTTTCGATAAAATAAATGATATGAAATTGGATTGAAATAATTTGCAGTACGTTTCAAAGATGAACATTTTTTGATACCTACGTACAATTTAGCAATTTTTCAACAGGAAGATTCCAAGTTACAGTATGATAAAATTTATTGATTTTTTCTTCGAAATTATGAACATGTTTTGAAAAAAAATTCGAAGGATTTCAAAAATAAATTTGGAGTTTTACGAATTTTTTTGAAAATGGTGTTGATATTAATTTGACAATTCCAAAATATCTGTAAGTGCAGTGAATTTCGGTTTTAAGATCCTTGAGCAGAACCCGAGATCTGGTCATTATAACCGATATTACCTTTTTTTTAAATAGGAATTCTTATATTAAAGGTGTGTAGGAGGATGGAGGGGGAGGGAGCAGTATTAGAATGAAAAAGCAGTATCGAATCTGTTTCAAGTGACGAAATGTTCGAATGACAAAAAAATGGATTTAATTGGATCGATTCTTTTCTAGGTATTTGTAAAAAGGGTGCAATAACCCACGTTTTTATTTGTTCATACTCAAGATCATTGTATTGCTGGATACAAATTGGTTTAGCTTTACAAAAAAAAAATACGGTTTTTATGTGGTAAGGTCATTTAAGAGTTTTGTTGTGCTAGACGTGCCAAAAATCAAGTTCTTAAATTACAAGCGATAACAATTTCATATTATATCTTATGGAGTTGTGCCGGAACTTTCAAATTTGGTCATTTCAAGGGATATAACTGATGATACAGCATTTTTTTATGAAGTTCAAATCATCAACATTACATAATTTCTTGAATTAGATAAACTTGACTAAAAATTTTGAAATTACTAGCGGATTTAAATAATGTACTTCCGTATTTTGAACGACTTCGTCTATTTTTTGAAGTGAAAACTTCTATGGTGGGGGTCTATTTTTTTCGACGCGTTACGCTTATACACGGTTGCCAACCACCAAATATTCAGAAATATCATTTATCTAGGGAAATTTCCCACATTATATTACAAAAATATCATTTATCCAGGGAAATTTCTCACATTATATTACAAAAATATCATTTATCCAGAAGTGAAAAAGGAAAATGTTGGCAGCACTGCTTTACCTTTTAAAAGTCATTAAAAAAATGTCACTCATTAAGTGTGACAAAAAGTCGAAATGTAATCTAAAAGAAAATTATTAAAAGTCAAAAAGAAAATTGTTGACAGCACTGCTTTATCTTTTAAAAGTCATTTTGTTAAGACCATATCCTGTTACTTATTTATTGTACAAACAACTAGACACGTCTTTCCGTTCTCACTTTCTCAATTATTCATTCTCCATTCCTTTGTTTTCAAAACCTTAATATATTGTTCTCTTATTCTAAAATTCTTGATTCGTTTGCACCATATTGCATATGTTTTGTTACCTATCTATTACATAAAAACTTTCACTAAGTTTCTCATAATCTATACAGGTAATGCGATTTGTTTAACTTTTATCATTTGTTCCAAATGACATTTCCTTTTTTACAAAAAAATATTATCTATTCACCTACCTCTTATTATAGATTTCAAAATAAAAGAGCGAAACCTCTAATATACAAATCAAAAATTCAGAAACAAGTTTTCACTTCTGAGGTACGTCCCATGACGCACCCATTTTTTTTTCAAAGTTCGAGACATACTTTCCCTTCCACCAATTAAAGTTTCACTCTCTTCTCAATTTTTATTTTCTGAAAATCTATTTCAAGTGGAAACTCAAAAATATTTGGCATGATCTTCGAAAAATTTTCCAATCATAAGCTACCTATCACTCAATAATCAAAATGAGGTTCTCTCAATAATCATGAAAAATGACTTACTCTTTTCTACTTCTTAATGTTACAATGAAAATTCGATTCGTGACTCACCTGAAACAAAAAACAAAAAAATTGTTCATTAATTGATTGCTTTTCGTAAAAAGATCAAATTAAAAAAAAATTGAAACTCTGTTAATAAAGTTAGGTAAGTTTATTCGAACGCTCCTCGATGAACTTCATCAAATTCATCTTGACGAAATTTTTAGGCGATTCTTCTTTGATGAGAAAAAATCGAAGATATCAAATTAATTAATTCGAATTTTCAACATTTTAAAACTAGGAGTACAAAATTCAACACGTAAAAATAACGACGTCGTGCTGGATTTCAATACATGATGATTTTGGGGGGGGGGAAGGGGGTGAAAAAAATGGTAAAACAGGTTAGGTTAGGTTAGGTTAGGTTAGGTTAATTTCGAATCGAAAAAATCAAGCAAATAGTGATAATAATCGAAAAATTTTTATTTTTTATCTTCTCTCAAATACTATTTACGTTCGTCTCTGTATATCACAATCAAATACCTATTTCAATAAACAGTCTTTGAAAAATTTTAATAATTAGATGTGTATTAAAAATTGCAAAAATTATCTAACAAAGAAATATTTTTACCAAAAATTTACAAACTCTTGAAAAAAGTTCATATTGGTACTCAACCCTTGAAAAAAAGTAAGGAAATGCCTAGAAATGGTCCAATCAACAAAATTTGCAAAGATGTATGCCAAAATTCGAAAAAAATGTCTTCAAGTATTTTATAACATCACAGTGGCAAGTTCATCTGTAGGTATATCAAAAGTGTTCGTGAGCTGAATGACTTCAAAAATTGTAATCAAAGGCTTTAAAAATCTATGTTGATCAATACCTATGTCGAATTCGGTTTGAAGGCCGAATAACCATAAAAATTGTGAACTGCGTATTCAGATAAGTACATCTAATCAGGGAATAGGAGTCGACTCCGGAGTCAGAGTCAAACTGACTCCAAATTGACTCCAACTCCGGTTTGACTCCGGAGTCAAGCGGGAGTCAGAAGTCAAGGTAACAGGTTGACTCCGGAGTCAAGGTGGAGTCAGGAGTCAGGAGTCAGGGTGTGAGTTTGACTCCGGAATCGAGGTGGAGTCAGGAGTCAGGGTGGAAGTTTAACTCCGGAGTCAAGGTGGAGTTAGGAGTCGAGTTGTGAAAGTGACTCCAGAGTCAAGGTGGAGTAAGGAGTCACCTTTTTGGCTGATTTCTATTCTTTACTTCAAAATCGGAGTCGAACCGACTCCAAATTGACTCCGACTCCGGCTTGATTCCGGAGTCAGGGAGTCATGGCAAAGATTGACTCCGGAGTCACGCATGAGTCAAGAGTCAAGGTCTGAAATTGACTCTGGAGTCAAGCCGGAGTAAGGAGTCAACGTTTTAGCTGCCTCCCATTCCCTGCATCTAATCAATAGGTAATATCTTTTGAACTTCGGATTTTGGCCCCTATGCGCTTTTACAAATTGTGCCTCTTTTCTACCACCTCCTCCACTGTATGCCAATATATTGATAAAATTTCAAAATGAGAAATTTCTCAAGTACTAATACATAGATACATATCCGCAACACTAAAAAAAATTCTCAAAAAAATTTCGTTTGAACCCCTTATTTTTTCTTACAAATAATGAAAGTTTTATGTTATTTTAGTCGAAAATTTTTAGTTTTTTAAAAATTTACTAAGGTAGTAACTACCACTAATTGAAAATTTTTGTAATTTCGTCTCATTATTCTTCAATTTCTTCCGTTTCTCTGAAAATATTCAGCAGGTACTTTCAGAAAAAGGCACAAAATTTTGAATAGAGAATTTCGTTTTTAGCATTCCAATAAAAGCAAAGGTTTTTCCCCTCCCCCTTCTTCCTCTCAAAAAAGAAAACATGTCCATTTCATTGTCACAAACATTGAAGATTCTGAAACAAGGAATCTACGAATACGTATGTAAAAGTACCTCCACATCTAATGGTATGAAAAAAAAATCAGACGAAAACAATTTCAATCGTCCTCCTTTCTCCTCAAACTAAATCACATCGATGAACCACTGCTCATTTTTTAAAAATTCTGATCAGAAATGCAATGAAATAACGTGACAATTTTTAAATAAAATTGAAAATTACAGAAATTATTTATCTACTATTTAATTTCCTTAAATTTCTAAAATTTCAACTTTTTTTTTTACATTTCTATAAAAATTTAATATTAGGTACGAATTTTGCAAGATCATTAATTAATTCATAGGGCACCTATCATAAAAATTTAATCAAACATCATCGCTTGGGACTTCTTAAAATTCAAGGGAAAACTATTGCTATTACCCACTTCAGAAACATGAAATTTTTAACGAAACGACCATAAATAATGAAAAAAAAAACACGAAGTTACCTCAACACGTGCCTTATCACCACAGAACTGTTTGTCATCATAAATTAAAATTCTCAAGTGCATAATGCCTATATCTCCTTATCTTTTCGATTGGTACACTGTATAATAAACCATACGAACATTAAAAATGATCTAATCATAGAGATAAATTACCTCATCTAAAGGTTTACTCGGTTTAATATGCAATCCGTGAACATCAACGGTATTCGGGACCATTGGCCTCGGTTGATAGAACGAAAAATGCACGTAGAAAAAAATCAAACTAGTATTTTTAACCCAATCTTGTAACCTGGGCATCGTTTTTTTGAAAAATTTCTTCGCCATCTCATTGCCATATTCGTACGAGTACAAATCGTACATAAAATGAGAGTCTATTTCCACCAAAACGTTAATCACTCTTTGCCAAAAATTCATTCTAGGACCAAATCCTAATCCTAAATTTGGCATATAGCTGGGATTATAAGGCATACCCATTCGATTCGCCATCCACTGATATGGAGGATCAGGCATGAATCCAATAAATGGTATTTTCAGTTCGTAAGCGAATAATGTGAAGAAATCGTTGATTAAGGTTTGAGTAATCATTAGATCGTATTTTTTTGTGGTCTTCAGTAGGTCGACGATTGGTTGGCAAGTGGAAACCACTTCGTAGGAAGGAAGCAGAGACAGAAGATCACGAATATCGGAAATTGGAGAAGAAACGTTCGCAATCGTCTCGTCAATATCGTTATAATTAGGTAAATGGAAACAATTACTGATATCGATATCTTCGTAGTTAGGCAAAGAATAATTTTTTGGGTGGCATGTGTACACTGTTAGTTCATGTCCTCGTTTGGACAACTCGATCAAAAGCGTATCGGCGACGACGAAGTGACTCGAGCCAGGATATGGAAACAGTCCGAGGATTTTATAAGCACCACACGAACTGAGGCACGAAATTAATAACAAAATCAACGACATCGTGAAGCCGAGACGGAAACTAGACTGCTATGAGTATACCATACGAATCCATTTGAGATACCTACTTTGATTGAATTACTATCTGGAACCTACTAATTTATGCGCGATAAAAATCAAGAAAAAACTGGATTTCTTAGGTGCATGCCATTGAATGAAATACATATTTCTAAGCGACGAAATCGAAATATTGAAATTGAAAAATTCATTGTAGTAAGTTCATCTCTTCGCGATCATCTCACAGGAGAATAACCTACATCGCGAAAGAAAATTATCATCTGTATGAAATTTATCACGAAAAGAAGCATGAACTGTACCCAAGATTACGAATTTAGATTTCAACATTAAAAATGAATGGATGAGCATTTGAAGGAAAGAAGCCCTAAGTACATACATAAAAATTTGACAGACAAATAATTACCAGAATAATTTTTACCATCTTTTCAGTCTACTTTTTATTTAATTATGGTTATTCATAGAGTCAGAGTCTTACAATTTTATCCCAAAAAATCAAAACTTTTGCACATTTTTTGAAAAAATTTTCAAGAATCTTCTCTCTGGCCTAAAAATGTGACTCAACTCAGTTCTAAAAATTTTCGGACTTCTTTTTTCCCTGCATAAATACTTGAAAACTAAAATTCATTACAGAAAATTTTTTTTATAAAAAGAAACCATAAAGATTTTGAAAAATGAAACAAATTATGTGACGGTGCCTACCAAATCATAATTTATTGCTTTACGTTCCTCGAAGCGAGAACTACGAGTTGAAAAAATATGTAGATATTGATTTTCGGAGAAAATGCTAAAAATTTTCCATCTTTTTTCCACTTTCAATAAACATGCTGAACTATTTTACAAAATTTTCCAAAAATACAAAAATAATTTAACCAGTAGGAGCGAATTTTTTTAAACATGTATCTACTGGATCTGAAAAAAAATTCTTGCTACTTTCTGGATTTTTCTCGCCTTTTTCATGCCATTTTTCTAGCTCTAAATTTTCCAAAAAAAAACTTAACCTTTGATTAAAAAATTCAAGGAAAGAGGAAAATGTTGAAAATTCTTGCTTTTCGCAGGGAAATTATCAAAATTCTTGATATTTTCTGGTTTTCTTGCTGTTAAAATGAAATCCTTACCATTTTCTGGGCTTCTCGTTTTGCTTACCAGTAGGCACCCATGTTTAACCAACGTTTATTTTTGTATACGTATACGATAAGTAAGTACTAAGTACGATTTAAAAAATATATTTGGCTTTAAAAATGTTTTGTTCGATAAAATTCCAAGTCGATTCCTTCGAAAATACTTGAGTTGGGGAGAAAAAATAAAATTTATTCACCCAAAAGTGTGAAGTCACTGAAAAAAATAAGATCGTTGGACCTTATCAGAAATCTTGAACCTAGGAAATTTTGTTCCTTTTGCCCCCCCCCCCCAATTCTGTGGTATTACCCATCGAAAACATCGAATCTAGAATCATTCTCTCAATTATAAATCAGTGAAAATTACCGAAAATCACTGAGAAAGAGTCAGAATTGCAGCACAGGAGAAAATCAGTGAATTTTTTTCACCGAAAACAAATCAATGAAAGAAAATCACTGGAAATCAGTGAAAATTCACTGAAAACTCAGTGATATGTATGAAATTCACTGAAAAATCTGTGAAATTCTTTGAATAATCAGTGAAAAATCACTGAAAATCAGTGAATTTTGCCGATTTTTCCTGTGCTGCAATTCTGACTGTTTATCAGTGATTTTTCACTGATTCGAAATGAGAGAGTACCTACAATTATCGTGTAAAGATCGATTTTCTGACCCTAATATTATCCAATTACACTGATAAATTACCTCATCCAAAGGTTTACTCGGTTTAATATGCAATCCGTGAACATCAACGGTATTTGGGACCAATGGCCTCGGTTGAAAAAACAAAAAATGCACGTAGAAAAACATCAAGCTGGTTTTCTTAACCCAATCCTGTAACCTGGGCATTGGTTTTTTGAAAAATTTCTTCGCCATCTCATTGCCATATTCGTACGAATACCAGTCGTACATAAAATACGAGTCTATTTCCACCAAAACGTTAATCACTCTTTGCCAAAAATTCATCTTGGGTATAAATCCCAATCCTAAATTAGACAGATAGCTGGGATTATACGGCATACCCATTCGATTCGCCATCCACTGATAAGGAGGATCAGGATAGAACCCAATAAATGGGATCTTCAATTCATGGGCGAACAATGTGAAAAAATCATCGTTAAAGGTTTGAGTAATCATAAGATCGTATTTTTCTGTGGTCTTCAGCAGGTCAATGACAGGCTGACAAGAGGAAACATCTTCGTAGGAGGGTAATAGAGAAAGAATATCGCGAATATTGCTAGTTGAAGAAAAGTTTCTTGTAATCGTATCGTGTATATCGATATAAGGTAAATGGAAACAATCACTGATATCGATATCTTTGTAATTCGGCAAAGAGTAATTTTTTGGATGACACGTGAACACTGTTACTTCATGTCCCCGTTTTGACAACTCGATCAAAAGCGTATCAGCGACAACGAAATGACTCCTGCCAGGATACGGAAACAGTCCGAGGATTTTATAAGCGCAGCACGAACTAAGCCACGAAATAAATAGAAATAACACCAACATCGTGAAACTGATACGGAAACTAAACTGGTACGAGTATCTTTCCATTCTCAGAGATACATAGGCACCTCACCATAACGAAGATTACTTTATCAGACACTTATTCTTCTTGCGCACTTTGATATTTACAGCTGCTGATTGAGAAACACGATGCAAATAACTTCGTAGGACTATTTCTTTATCAACATACACGTGGATACATATATTTATGTACACACAAAATCCAAATGTGACCCATGCAGGAACAGGGTACCTAAAGTCGGAAAACTGAATTCCGCGTTAAAGTCAAAAAACGAAAAGTGGACAATTTTTTCAAAAACATTTTTTTTTCTCATTTCCAAGTAGTTCAGATCTTTACGTATCTGTTACCAAAGTTTCACTTCGAATAACCTATTAGAACACCTCTAAATGATGTGCAAGCCGACTGAAGAAAAGGTACCCAAAGTCGGAACCTTAAAAAAATCAATGTATGCTGCAAAATGCGGTCCACAGTGGTCCAAGAGACCCCTCATAACGCGCGAAATTCATTATCATAAAAAAAGATAAATAAAAGTGGGTAAAAAATAGTGCAGATATAGTTTTTTTGGTCGTAGATTACGAATTTGACAAAAAAAACTGATTCGGGGGAATGGGAAGGGGGTAGGGGAGGTGCTGAAATCGAAATTCACCAAAAATATCATGTAGTATATCGAAATCTAGGTTTTCGAGGTCGTAGATTGAGAATACCTATGTCAATAAAAAATTTTATTGAGGTCATGGGGAGGGGGTGGGGGTGCTCAAATCAAAATTCGCCATAATATCTCGTAGCATATCGAAATCTAGGGTTTCGAGGTCGTACATTCCAAATCCGACAAAAAAAATGTTCAAGTAAGAGGGGAGGGGTGGGGTGCTAAAATTGAAGTTTAACTAAAATATCGTGTAGTGGATCGAAATCGAAGGTATTTTTGCGATTTTAGTAGTATAAATTAAACCAAAAGTATAAGTGCCACGCCTCAGCACGAAAAATGTTATAGGTAAATTGGTAGTTTGAAGTGCCCTGAACACGTTTTTCCAATTAGTTTTTGCCTCCGTCTGCGTCCGTGTGCATTATAAGCAAAATTGTGTCTTTTTCAACGATTTTTTCCCATTTTTAGTAATTTTTTTCCAGTATTGTCATTATTTACAAACCCTTTACATTCCCGGCATGTAAATAATGACATTGATGAATAAAAAAAACTACTAAAAACGGGAAAAATCATTGAAAAAGGCACATTTTTGCTTATAATGCACACGAACGCAAAAACTAATTGGAAAATCGTGTTCAGGGCACTTGAAACTGCCACTTTACCTATACTTTTGGTTTAATTTATATTACTAAATTCGCAAAAATACCTTAGATTTCGATCCACTACACGATATTTTAGTTCAACTTCAATTTTAGCACCCCACCCCTCCCCGCTTACTTTAAAAAAAAATTTGTCGAATTCGTAATCTACGACCTCGAAACCCTAGATTTCGATATGCTACGCGATATTATGGCGAATTTTGATTTGAGCACCCCCCCCCCACCCCCTCTCCATGACCTTCAAAAAAAACTTTTATTGTCATATTCTTAATCTACGACCTCGAAAACCTAGATTTCAATATACTATACGATACACGATATTTTTTGTGAATTTCGATTTCAGCACCTCCCCTACCCCCTCCCCATTGCCCTGAATCAATTTTTTTTGTCAAATTCATAATCAACGACCAAAAAACTATATCTGCACTATTTTTTATCCACTTTTATTGCTTTTTTTTATGATAATGGATTTCGCGCGTTATGAGGGGTCTCCTGGACCACTGTGCGGTCCATAAAATGTGTCACCTTTTTGGAGACACGTCAGTCTAAACGTAAAAAACTTCAAAAATCTCAAAATTGTCTTTCCTTCGTTGAAAATAAGCTATATTATACTTTTTGTAATTTACTCAGTAATAAATAATACACAGATTTCTTGTAATCCAGTTTTTTTTTCAAAATTAAACGCATCGTAATGGTGACTTTTTCATTTTTCTCTTCTCCTAAGGCACCTAATTTTCGACGTCAGAAACGAATTCTTCGTGTAATTTTAGTATGAAAAAGTAGTTTTGGCAGCTGTTTTGATGATTGATACATGAAAAACAGAAGCAAAAACTTGGAACACATTTTCTCAAAAAAATTTTTTTTTGAATCCAAGAATCGGCGAAACATCTATCTTAGATGCTCATCGAGGTCTCAGTATAAAAAAACTCAATTTTGAAAATTCCGACTTTAGGGTGGCTTTTCCCTACACGGGTCACAAATGATAAAACCAATCCCATATTCACGTTCATAGAGCAGAAATTGTCACTGCTCCTTTGAATCCCCCGTTGCGCATTGAACGACCCTTTTTGATCCCCTTTCGCGCGTTAAACGGCCTTTTTTGAACCCCCCCCCCCCCCCCTCGCACAAGGTCAGAAAGACGCAGAAAGGAGCAGAGAGGAGCAGAAAAACGAGCAGAAAAGAGCAAAAATTCTCAGCAGGAGGGAGCAGAAAGGAGCAGAATTTGTCTGCTCTATTTGCACGCCGGGACCCCGATGAACACCCTTTCCTCGATCGTTTTACTTGGAGCCTTGAAATTCCCTTTTTTTTCTCATAAGAAACCGACGAAAAAATTATTGTAAATAGGTACACCTATACGAGATTTGAATTTGTAGCAAAGAACAGAAAATTTCCTAAACAAAAAGGCCCCAATTCGAATCGCGTTCATTGCTGATAAAAGTTGAAGTTTAATTTATCGATTTTTAATACAGTTTTTCCGTCATCAAAGAAATTCATGAATTGAATTTTTTTGAAACAATCTGTTTCACTTCAGAAGGCCAAATTTCATCAGGTACCGTATGAGAAATCTATCAAATAGTATCGTGAGCACATTTTAATATTTCACTCAAATTTGTTCGCATTTGATACAGTTATCGCGTAAAGATCGATTTTCTGGCGTTAACATTATTCAATTATATTGATAAATTACCTCATCCAAAGGTTTACTCGGTTTAATATGCAGTCCGTGAACATCAACGGTATTCGGGACCAATGGTCTCGGTTGATAGAACGAAAAATGCACGTAGAAAAACATCAGGCTAGTTTTCTTAACCCAATCCTGCAATCTGGGCATTGGTTTTTTGAAAAATTTCTTCGCCATCTCATTGCCATATTCGTACGAATACCAGTCGTACATAAAATAAGAATCAATTTCCACCAAAACGTTAATCACTCTTTGCCAAAAATTCATCTTGGGGACAAATCCCAGTCCTAAATTAGACATGTAACTGGGATTATAAGGCATACCCATTCGATTTGCCATCCACTGATAAGGTGGATCAGGCATGAACCCAATAAATGGAATTTTCAATTCATGGGCGAACAATGTGAAAAAATCATTGATCAAGGTTTGAGTAATCAAAAGATCATAATTCTTGGTGGTTTTCAGCAGGTCAACGACGGGCTTACAAGAGAAAACCTCTTCGTAAGAAGGTAATAGAGAAAGAAGATCGCGAATATCGTGATTTAAAGAAGAGCCTCTTGTAATGGTATCTTCATGTATATCGATATAAGGTAAATGGAAACAATCACTGATATCGATATCTTTGTAGTTTGGCAAAGAGTAATTTTTTGGATGGCACGTGAACACGGTTACTTCATGTCCCCGTTTTGACAACTCGATCAAAAGCGTATCGACGACAACGAAATGACTCCTGCCAGGATACGGAAACAGTCCGAGGATTCTATAAGCGCAGCACGAACTAAGCCACGAAAATAATAGCAATTTCACCAACATCGTGAAACTGATACGGAAACTAGACTGGTACGAGTATCTTTCAATCCTCAGAGATGCATAGGCACCTCACCATAACGAAGATTACCTTATCAGACACCTATTCTTCTTGCACAACTTGATATTTACCTACAGCAGCTGATTGAGAAACACGATGCAAATAACTTCGTATGACTATTTTTTTATCAACAAACACGCAGGTAAATTTACAAAATGCAAATACAAACCTCGGGTAATTTACCAGGCTTTTTGATATTCAACCCAGCCACCTCGATTACATTCGGCACCAAAGGTCGAGCCGGATTCAGACCAGCATGAGAATACAGAAACAACAAACTGATATTTTTCACTGCTTCATTCAACGAGCCACTTTCAACTTCATAATACTCCGATGCCAATTGACCGTAAACATTTTCCGAATAAATTTTATAAATTACCATCCCGAATACCTTCAAAGCTACATTTTTTACCCTCGAAAAGAATCCCATATCAGTAGGATCGGATAAATAGGCAAAAGGTATATAGCTGGGATTATCAGGCAATCCCATCCGATCAGAGAGCCATGGCAGAGGAGTATTCGAATGGAAAGTAATAGTAGGTATTTTCAATCTGGCTCCGAACATCAGAAAAAAATCCGTATTGAAAGTTTCGGTGATAAAAACATCGTAATTTCCATCGACTTCGTTCAACAGATCTTCCAAAGGTTTACAGTTGAAAATTTCTTCGCGACTGGGTAGAAAATTGAAGATAACGGAGACACCTCGAAAATCACTAGAACCCAGTTCGTTCATTTGATCCACGCTCAAGATGCTGGGTAATGAAAAACACGATTCGAGACTGATTTCACGATAATTAGGTATAGGAGATTTTTTCGGAAACGTGTCGTAAATGGTAACATTATGGCCTCTGTTGGCTAATTCCACCAAAAGAGGATCAAAAACGGCGTAGTGACTTTTGGCTGGGTAGGCAAATACTCCTAAAATATTATACGCGTGAACATAGGCAGAACGATCGAGAATACTTGAAAATGAAAAACAGAAGATTATAAAGAAAAACATTTCAAACGAAGCGACGGGATAGGCGAATAAAACACGTACTCGAATTACTTCATCGATAAAGAACACTAACGAGCACTATTTCACCAAATGAATTATATTATTACGGACGTTATCAGTATTTAATAATGTTATCAGTCAGCTTTTCGGTGGAAAAGCTATTTTTATGATCAGTGAGCTTCGATTACATGAAATTAACGATAAAAGTACAACAATTTGGACCCAATTCAGAAGCTGGAATTATTGAAATTGGCTAAAAATTGAAAATTCGCAGCTCAAACAGAATTTTTTCGAATTATTCGACTTCTGATGCAAAATCTTTCAAATTTTCTTTTGAAAAAAGAAGAGACTTAAGCAAAATGAAATATTTTCAAGGTCTGATTTTGGCCAAATACCATACTTAAAATATTCATATTCATAGGTAATATTTCATGCAATATCCAAATTATGATTTGAGTACTGGTTTCTTCGAAACATGGAAAGTTCTTTTCAAGAGCACACTGGGATTTCACAGATGAAAATTTAAAAATTTTCCTTAAAAACTTCACGATTTTTTTCTAATTTATACAAAATTTCTGGTGCTGTAGCTCATTTTTCAAATTTTGGTGAATTTTTAAAATTTCCAAATTACCTTTATTCATTTTTTTATATAAAAAAATTACCACAATACCCTGAAAAATATGGAAATTTGATCTATCAACGAAAAAAACTCGGTATATTACTCTATTTTCGACCTCCCGAATCGATTGGAAGTGGTTTCAATAGGTTTTGGAGATTCCAGATTTTTTTTAAATTTTCCAAAACCTGGAGAAAACTCCGTAAAAATAGTCCATATGAACTTCAGCGCCTGATTAGTGACCGTTTTGATCAAAAATAAGGTATCCACAAACTTTCAGCTTTTTACCTCGATGAGTACGCTTGGTGACGTATTTTTGAATTTGTTCAGGGAACATTTTCTGCCAAAAAGTTTGGATTTAAACTCAAACTTGCGAATTTCGAGAAATTGTACTTTAATTGATCAAAAAATAGGTCAAACTTTAGTTTTCTTCATTGATAAAATCAAATTCTCATATTTTTAAGAGTAACGAGGTAATTTGAAAATTTCAAAGATTCACCAAAATTCAAGAAATGAACTTGGCGCCTAAGATTTTGGATATGGGGTTCTTTTATGATGCACTTCCGATTTATTTCTGTTTCGGTTCAAAATTTTACTTAAGAAGCTTTTCATATGAGTTGTACATATCAAAAATAGTCATGATGGCGAAATTCAAGCAAATCGAAATTACTGCAACAAAAAAGAACATTTTACCAACTTGATTGAAGATTGCCGTAACATTGAATAGGTACAGATACAACTGAATAAAAGAAAAAATTAAGATATGAAACGTGTACTATTTTTTGTTATCTTCAAAGTTTGCTTCGAAATTATTGGATTTTGTCTCGCAGATTTGGGAACAAAATTAAATATTTTTTCACTACTGTGATAAGAAAGAAAATTGTCGTAATTCGTCAAATTGGTTGACAGTTCACAAATATGAAGGAGCGAATCGAGTCATAAAACCCATTTTGGAAATGTTTCCACGAATTAAGGAGCCATTCAATGTATCTGACGTCTTTCTTTAGGTAGGATTTGAAAAAATGTGATTTTTGGCCTAAAGTACAGCATTTAAAAAAATTTTCAAGTTGGGATGAATCTTGGCAAAATATTGTAGTCGAATTGTCTTCAAACAGATCTGATAAAAATTTTCCATTTCTTGGTCAATGTGTAACCTTCCCTTTCTCTCCAGCAAAAATTCAAAGTTTCAAATTTCCAATTTTTTTCAATAAAATCAACATTGTTTTATTGCTTTCTCGCCGATAATTGGTCTTATTATTACCACTGAGAAGTAAAAAAAAAAAACTTTAAATTTTTTGGGTGTTCACAAGATTTACGTGTGCGACAGAAAAATGGTATTTTTGAAGTTATTCGGGAAATTGATGAAAAAAATAATTGTAAGAGATCTGATCGACATTAGAAAAAAACTCGAGATTTTTTTGAAATGTACTTAATTAAATTTAAATTGATTTATTATCATAAATATTAGAAGTAATAAGGCGGCCATAAACACCACATTGCAAAATTTGAATCATTGTGGGAAAGATTGAGGACTTTTTGCCAAAAGATTTTATTCTTATCATTTTTAGAAACCTCAACAATTGATGATAATTTCGGTGGAACAAATTATTGTCTTGCGTTGTCCAAAAAGATTGTCAACTAAATATATGAGGGGGGGGGGGGAAAGAAATGGAAAAATAGATATAAAATGCAATGAAATAATTCCAAACACAATTTTTTGTACGTATTTTCAAAGGCTGCTTTGAAATTATTAGATTTTATTTAGCAGATAATATTAAATTAATCAAATTTGTGATGACGTAATTGATTTTTTTTTTGCCAAAAACTACAACTTTTTTACTCCCTTCCCCCACCAAACACAGGCTGAAATTCAATTTTGAAAATTTCACCAATTGGTAAGAGAAAATGGAGATCTCCATTCTCAAAAGATTCTAATTCAAATTTTAAAACAGAGGAATTTTCAATAAGTAAAGATTCACTTCGGACTACGATTTAAAAAAAAATTATTTTGTAGGAATTTTGAAAAAATCCATCACTTTTTTACATTTTTCACTTCAAAGAAACACACAAAAACCAGCAAAGTAAACACCTACCTCCGGTAATGGTTTACTATCTTTGATATTCAAACCTCCCACTTCGATTACATTTGGTACCAGAGGTCTCGGCCAATTGAACGAAAAATGCGCGTTCAAAAACAACATATCGAATTTTCTAGCAATATCTTCCATTCGAGAAACAGAGGATCCAAAGATTTTTGGAGCTATTTCATCGTACATCTCTTGACTCTGATATTTGTGCATAGCAACGCCAAGATAATGGGTATAAAAATTACACATCCTTTGGAAAAAACTCATTTTTTGAGTATATCCACTATATTCTGTTGGAAGATATGATGGATTATTGGGTAAACCCATTGGATCAGATTGCCAAGGCATTGGTACATTCGGATGGAACCCGATTATCGGTATATTGAATCTTTCACCATACAAGAAGAAAAAATCCGTTTTAAAAGTTTCGGCAATCAATACATCGAATTTCTTCGTCGTATTCCATAAATCCATTAAAGGTTTACAATTGGAAATTTCATCGAATGTTGGGACACGTTTGAAGAAATAACCAATCATGCTGAATAAATTTCTCGACATATGTTCCCTAAAACCAATGTCGTCATTTTTGAGTGATTTTCCAAAACACGACGAAATATCGAACTCGTGATAATTAGGAATTGTGAATGATTTCGGGAATCTGTCGAAAATGGTTACATTGTGGCCACGACGAGCTAATTCTACCATCAGGGAATCACAAACCGCGAAGTGGCTTTTCGGCGGGAAAGGAAAAATACCTAGAATTTCATAACTACTCGCAATATTCGAACACAAAAATATTAATACCAACGAATAGAACATTTTACCAACTTCGTGGTATATCAGGTACTATGAAGTGCCTCGTAAATCTACCGGACAACTTTTACATAAAGTTTAGTGTACCACGGATATCGTTTTCCCACCTTTTGGTTTTTAGTTTTAGAAGTTTTATGACCACTTGTTGTTAGATTTTTTTTCTAGTAAGCTTTATGTTGATTTCCCACCTTTGTAATGGAAGGAAGTGTGTTTTTGATACTTACTCAATAAGCACAAGGTTATTTTTAACTTTGAAGTGAAGTATTTAGCATTGATTTGGGACATAATGTGTAAATACATAGCTACCTCATTCAGTGGCGTCAGAAGCTTTTTTTGGGAGTGTGCAAAGTGAGTACAAAAAACCGGAAATAACAGAAGGATTTTCGGGGGAAGGGGCAAAAAGCAACTTTTTTTCGCACTGTTCACTCGAATAATTTATATAATTGTGGTTTTGTTCATTCCCGAGCGAAGCTTTGAGAAAATTGGGCGTTTAATGTCTAAAAAAGTTTTTTTCATGTTTTAATGCTTTGAAAATCCCAATCTGATGCAATTTTTTTGGAGGGGGGGGGGGTGCAAATGATACTTTGCACCCCCGTCAGAATGAGGAGGAGGTGCAATGCACCCCTTGTACCCCACCTTCCAACGTCACTGATCTCATTACTGTTTTTGTCTATTTGAGACCATGCCACGTGTATTTTCGAGATATATTTATGAAGTATCATTTAGGTATCGTTTTTGTTTTTAATTTATGATTTTCAAAATAAGGCAATAACTTCCGAGTTAGATTAAGGTGAAAATGAATTTTCTAAAAGAGCATGTTCTAAAGAACCTTCTTCTACACCACTCTCTCATTCTGAATCAGTGAAAAATCACTGATAAACAGTCAGAATTGCAGCACAGGAAAAATCAGTGAAATTCACTGATTTTCAGTGATTTTTCACTGATTATTCAAAGAATTTCACAGATTTTTCAGTGAATTTCATACATATCACTGAGTTTTCAGTGAATTTTCACTGATTTCCAGTGAATTTTTTTCACTGATTTGTTTTCAGTGAAAAAAATTTCACTGATTTTCTCCTGTGCTGCAATTCTGACTGTTTCTCAGTGATTTTCGGTAATTTTCACTGATTTATAATTGAGAGAGCAGAATTTTAGCTATCAAAGTTGATTTTTCAATTTATTGGCAAATTTTCGAAAATTTAGAATTTTAAGTTTAAAGCGAGTCATTTTTGAATTTATCTTTCATAGTAAGGTTATTTCCGAATTTTTTTCAGAAACCAAATAAATTTATCCGAACAACTCAAAGTTTGGTTCTTTTTTCATTTTGAGAAGTTCAATTTTAAAATCAAATCTATTTTTAAAAAGAATAATTACTATTTTTCAACGTCTGAAAATGTAATAAAAAAACATCTCAGACGAATTCGACTAAGATGTGTCATAAAATTGGATCGTTTAGTTGATCTACTCGAAAGAAAAGGTAGTTAGAATTAGAAATAAGTTTAAAACTTGTGTTTCACTAGATCGATATTAGGTAGGCACCCAATTTCCTCAATTTTATCAACAAAAGTAGATACTTTATTTAAAAAATAACGCATTTTCACAGAAAAATGAAAAAAATTTAATTTAATTTTTTAAAAATTTGTCAACAATCTAAAAATTAATTTTGAAAGATTAGTAAGTATCAAGTGGCACAATTATCTTCTATTTCTCTAGAAAATTTACAAAAAAAGGAGGTACAGTTATCAAAAAAAGAAAAGAAAAATAAATCTAAAATTCTCCAAAAATCTAAAAATTAACTCCAAGAGATGAAATTTCGGTCAAGGAGGTTTTAAGTTTTTAAAAATCGTATTTTCATCCAAATCTGAACTAGGCGATTCGACTTTGGTTCCCTTACCAGAAAATTCCACACTGGAAAAGATGCAGAACTTAAAAAGTTCACCATTCTACAGAGTGAAAGGTTCCAGAATTGAATACAAAGTCTGATTCAACTTTTTCAGTGACAAATTCAGTGCCAGTATAAATGAGGCTTAGGCCTCCCACTTCTATTACATTTGGTACCAGAGGCATCGGACTATCATTTTTAATGGGTAAGAATTCATTCAAGACTACGATTTAAAAAAATCTTTTGTAGGAATTTGGTACCAGAGGCATCGGATTATCATTTTTAATGGGCAAGAATTCATTCAAGACTGCGAATTGCGATTTAAAAAAAAAAAAAATTGTAGGAATTTGGACAATTCAACAATTATTCACATCATTCACTAAAAAAAAAAAAAACACACACACACACACACACACACACACCCTAAAAAAGTAAACACCTACCTCCGGTAATGGCTCACTATCTTTGATATTCAAACCTCCCACTTCGATTACATTCGGTACCAGAGGTCTCGGCCAATTGAACGAAAAATGAGCGTTCAAAAACAGCAGGTTGACTTTTTTCGCAATATCTTTCATTCGAGAAACAGACGATCGAAAAATTTTCGGAGCTATTTCATCGTACATCCCTTGACTCTGATATTTGTGCGTAACAACTCCAAGATGATGAGTAAAAAAGTTATGCATCCTTTGGAAAAAATTCATTTTTGGAATACATCCACTATATTGTGTCGGAAGATATGATGGATTATTCGGTAACCCCATTACCTCAGATTGCCAAGGCATCGGTACAGTCGAATGGAACCCTATTATCGGTATACTGAATCTTTCACCATACAAAAAGAAAAAATCCGTTTTAAAAGTTTCGGTAATCAAAATATCGAATTTCTTCGTCGTATTCCATAAGTCCATCAAGGGTTTACATTTGGAAATTTCATCGTATGTTGGGAGACGTTTGAAGAAATAACCAATCATGCTGAATAAATTTCTTGATATATGTTCCCTAAAACTAATGTCGTCATGTTTAAGTGGTTTTTTAAAACACGACGAAATATCGAACTCGTGATAATTTGGAATTGTGAAAGATTTCGGGAATCTATCGAAAATGGTTACGTTGTGACCACGACGAGCCAGTTCTACCATCAGAGAATCACAAACCGCGAAGTGGCTTTTCGCCGGGAAAGGGAAAATACTTAGGATTTCATAACTATTCGCAATATTCGAACACAAAAATACTAATACCATCGAATAGAACATTTTACCAACTTCGTGGTATATCAGGTACTATGAGTGCATCGCATCGTAAACACGTTAGACTAATTTTACATAAAGTTCAGTGTACGAATATCGTTTTCCCACCTTTTGGTTTTTAAGTTTTAGAAGTTTTATGACCACTTGTAGTTAGATATTGTTTGTAGTAAGTTTCAGTGGACTTGGAAGTAAGTTTAACTAGGTCAATAGGGCAGTTGTAAAAAATGGTGATCGAGCAGGCTAGGATTTATATCCGCGGACAAATAGAGGAAATTCGGTATGCAGCGTTGCCATGCTGCGTCTCCACCAGTTATCAGCAAAACATTGTAATGTAAGTATTACACAGGTCGGCATTTTTAAACTTGAAATGCTATTTGAAGTTTAATGAGTGATTTTTATAACATTGTTTCATGCTGATCACGAAAAAAGCGTAGTGAAAAAATTCCATCACCCAAAGATTTCTCTTGTCGAATAGTTTTTCTATTTTTCTTATTTCTTAATAACTTTTGACACTTGGAGAGTCGATTTTCTGAAAAAAGGAAGGATTCTACGAAAAAAATGAATGATACATAAATTGTAGAACGTAAAATTTTCTTTCTGTAGCGTTCGATTAGTTTTTTCTTAGAAAGGCTTCGCCTTCGAGATATTTTAGTTGTAAGTTCTAAGTTTAACTTATTTTTTTGACTTGAAAATATCTCAAAAACTGAGGCTTCTAAGAAAAAACTAATTGCACTATGCAGAAAGGAAATTTTACGCTCTACAATTTATGTTCTATTCATTTTTTTCGTAGAATCCTTCCTTTTTTCAAAAAATCGACTTTAAATGTCATAAGTTATCAAGAAATAAGAAAAGTAGAAAAACTATTCAACAAAAAATTCAAATTGTCAGAAATCGTTGGGCGATGGAATTTTTTTACTGCTTTTTTTGTGATCAGTGTGAAAAAATGTTATAAAAATCACTCATTAAACTTCAAATAGCTTTTGAAGTTTAAAAATGTCGACCTGTGTAGTTCTTGTTTTGGTGATAACTGGTGGTGTGATAGTATTAGCCCTAGCATGGCAACGCAGCATACCGAATTTCCTCTATTTGTCCGCGGATATAAATCCTAGCATCGAGCAGTTCAGTTTTTTGTTATCGTTCTGGAGGTTCGTATTTTCTTCAATTCTGATTGGTGATGGTCAGAAATGTCTCATTACGTCACATGAACAGACCAATCAAATTAGGAGAAAAGTACCTCCAGAACGATAACAGCAGGGCTATTCCAAGCTAAAACTAAAAAAGACCAAAAGTGAAGTCGGGTCTTCCGATTTCGCTCAGATTTTTTTCATGAGTTCCCCTTGGCGGTCTATTCACGAAACCACGATTACTTTTTTTTAACCCTCAAGAGGGCTGGGGGGTGAGCCTCGTAATTTTCATGCAATTGTGATTTTTCGCCAAACTACCCATTTTTGAAGGCTTATATCTTGAAATAGGCTGTACTTTGGGGAAAACCGTTTGCGGGGCCTGAAAGAGAATTGAAAGTAGATTCAAAAGTGATAATCACATTTTGGAAAGCTCAAAGTTGAACTTTGGTGGCGAAAGCTCAACTTTCATGATATGCAAAAAATATGAAAGCTACCATTTAAAAATCTGAAAAAATTACAGTGAGTAGCCCTTTTTACTCTTTTTTCAACCGACAAATTTTCAAAATGGGATCTCCAGACCCCTGGGGGGTACAAGGGTCCACAATTTTGATCGAAATTCAAAAAAATCGATAAAGTCGAGTAAAACATCGATGACTACTAATTCGAAGGCGCTGAGTTCGAATATGTACTCAGTTTTTTCATCTGACTCCTCTGAACCCCGCTATTAGCCCCCTCGATAGGGCCAAAATTTGAAAAAATGACAAATAACGTGCGACCAGTCGTTTGTTAGGTTTTTGAGGGCGCTGAGTTCGAATATTTGATTATTTTTTGGATTTGACCCCTGAGTGCCCCCTAGCTCCCAATTTTGGGGAAAAGTGGGTTAAGATATTAAAATGGCGAGTGGCATATCGATTCTCACTAATTTGAGTGCGTAGAATTCGAATGTCGACTTACTTTTTGATTTGACCCCATTCCTCGTGATCTAACCGACTACATCCCCTCAAATTCGTATTTTTTCATTAGGTTAAAGCGCGAGGAATGGGGTCAAATCAAAAAGTAAGTCGACATTCGAATTCTACGCACTCAAATTAGTGTGAATCGATATGCCACACGCCATTTTAATATCTTAACCCAGTTTTCCCCCAAAATTGGGGGGCTACAGGGGCACTCAGGGGTCAAATCGAAAAAATAATCATATATTCGAACTCAGCGCCCTCAAAAACCTAACAAACGACTGGTCGCACGTTATTTTTCATTTTTTCAAATTTTGGCCCTATTGAGGGGGCTAATAGGGGGGTTCAGAGGGGTCGGATGAAAAAACTGAGTACATATTCGAACTCAGCGCCTTCGAATTAGTAGTCATCGATGTGTTACTCGACTTTATCGATTTTTTTGAATTTCGGTCAAAATTGTGGACCTCTGTACCCCCAGGGGTCTGGAGATCCCATCTTGAAAATTTGTCGGTTGAAAAAAAGGTAAAAAGGGCTACTCACTGTAATTTTTTCAGATTTTTAAATCGTAGCTTTCATATTTTGTGCATATCATGAAAGTTGAGCTTTCGCCACCAAAGTTCAACTCTGAGCTTTCCAAAATGTGATTATCACTTTTGAATCTACTTTCAATTCTCTTTCAGGCCCCGCAAACAGTTTTCCCCAAAGTACAGCCTATTTCAAGATACAAGCCTTTAAAGTTGGGTAGTTTGGCGAAAAATCACAATTGCATGAAAATTACGAGGCCCACCTTCCAGCCCTCTTGAGGGTTAGAAAAAAAATAATCGTGGTTTCGTGAATAGACCACCAAGGAGAATTAATAAAAAAAAATTGAGCGAAATTGGAAGACCCGACTTCACTTTTGGTTTGTTTTAGCATGGAATAGCCCAGCATGTAAACAGAGCTGCCGCCATTTTTTATAACTGCCCTATAGATATTAGATAGCCACCCAATTTTTTCAATAAAACTAGGTACAGTAGACTCCCGATTATCCGACATAATTGGGGCGGGAAAGTGTCGGATACTCAAAAAAGTCGGATAATCGAAAAGTTCAGTTTTTTTCAGAAAAAACGTAATAAATGAGTTCTTGAAATGCGGGGAAATAATTTGGCATGCATTTATTTTTAAAAAACCTCAAAACCAAAATTAAAACAATAGAACTAAAATCAAAAAAAAACATCACCTCGATATTTTTAGGTTAAAATTTAAAAACAGAAATACTTTAAAGAAATCACTTTTTCTAAGACAAAATCATCAATTATTTGAAAAAAAGTCGGTTATAGATTTTTGTCCCAGCACATCAATTTTTTTCAAAGCCTTTGCAAAGTTTGACTATTTGTAAAAAATTATCAGTTTTCGCGAAGTGACACCTTTCTGCCTTTCCAAAACTCGCAAATTCTCATTTCCCACTGCTTTCCAGTACCATACCAGATGGTGTGAACGTTTTTACATACAAATTTCTTTGGTTAGGAGCTAAATTTAAAATAAGTCGGATAATAAAGCATTATCCGACATTTGGAGGTCGGATAATCGGAAGTTGTCGGATAATATTTTTTGATCGGATAATCGAGATGTCGGATAATCGAGAGTCGGATAATCGGGAGTCTACTGTACTTTATTTCAAAAATAAGATATTTTCGCAGAAAAATGAAAACATTTCAATTTCATTTTTTCAAAAATTCGTCAACAATCTAAAAATTAATTTTGGAAGATCAATATTGAGTTACCCAATCTTTATCTATTTTTTTCAGAAAATTTACTTCAATTTTAAAAATAATAGGTACATTTTCATAAAGAAAAGGATGAACAACTTTCAGAAAAAAATCGTAAATTTTCCAAAAATCGAAAAATCATTTTTGGTTATGGAGGTTTCATAGACCATTCTGTTTTTAAAAATATTTTTTTCTTCCAAATCTAGACTAGGCGTTTCGACTTCGGTGTTGTTATTATAAGAAAATTCCTTAGTGAGAAGATTCAGAACTCAAAAAATTTACCACACTATAAAGTGAAAACTTCAAGAATCGATTACAAAGTATGATCAATAATATTTGGCTAATAATTTCTAAATGATCCCCCTTCAGTTTGAACAAAATTACACCACAACAAAACAACCGAACACCTACCTCAGGTAACGCTTTTTTCGCTTTGATATCCAAGCCTCCCACTTCGACTACATTTGGTACCAGAGGTCTCGGGCCATAGTACGAAAAATGTATATTCAAAAACATCAAATCGACTTTCCTCGCGATATCTCCCATCATAGAAACTGGCGATTTGAAAATTTTCGGAGCCATTTCATCGTACATCTCTTGACACAGATATTTGTACAAGACAATACCGTAATGATGCATTAAAAAATTATGCATCCTTTGGAAAAATCCCATATTTGAAATATATCCACTATATATTGTAGGAAGATATGATGGATTATTGGACAAAGTCATTTGCTCGGACTGCCAAGGGAATGGTAAAGTGGTGTGAAACGCAATCGTTGGAACATTCAATTTTTCACCGTACAAGAAAAATAAATCCGTGTTGAAGGATTGCGCAATCAATAAGTCGTATTTCTTCGTCGTATTCCATAAGTCCATCATTGGTTTACAATTGGAAATTTCATCGTAGGGTGGTAAATAATAGAAAGTTAAACGAACTTCATCAAACCCACTAGTCGTCATGAGTTTCATCTGTTCGATACCTCTTGATTTGTCTGAAATTCCGAAACAGCTAGAAATATCGAAGTGGTGATAATTTGGAATAACGCGGGATTTCGGGAACGCATCGAAAACAGTTACGTTATGACCACGACGAGCCAATTCTAACATCAGAGAGTCAAAAACCGCGTTGTGACTTTTACTAGGAAATTGAAAAATACCAAGGATTTCGTAGCTATTCGCCAAATTCAAACATGAAAATATTAACACCACCGAAAAAAACATTTTGCCAACTTATGATTACCTTCAATTTACGGATAAGGTCACTACGAATAAGAAACGTGTAATAAGGTGTACGTATATGTACCTAATATATATTTTTTTTCTAAGTCCGTTTCGAGATTATTTGATAAGTTCAAGAACATTATCAGCAAAGATTGACAAGTTTTTATGAACAGAGAGATACACTTATAATTCAAAAAATTGACAGATTATAAGTCTGAAGTAGCAAATCGGGAACCCTGCAATTGCGCCGCTTGGCGCAATTACATATGTAGGCATCATAGCGAAATTCCGAAGATAAAAAGTGACTTTTAGTGACTTTTTTTACAAAAAAATGACCAAAAAGTAACCAAAAGCAACCAAAAGTAACCAAAAATTCGATTTTTAGGGGGTAATTTTTTTACAGTTAAAAGAAGGCTGAGAATTCAAGAAAAAATGAGGGGAGGGGGTCAAAATTCAATGAAAAAATTAGGTAATCTAAAAATATTATTTTTTCTAGTGGCACTTCAGGAGGCAGATATACATAATTAATTTAATTATACAGATTTGAGCAAAGAAAAATTGAAAAATGACGAGATTTTTGGAACAAACAATTAATATATCGCACCCCTAGTGCAATAACAACACATCTCAAAAAAATTTGACCTTCGTATTTTTTCCTGAAACGTGCTCATCTTTGATCAGTTTTCAATTTACATCAAAAATGAAGAAGTTCATTTTTGTTTTGAGATGTGTTGTTATTGCACTGGTGGTGCGATATGACCAATATCTACTCCCTAAATCTAAATCAGTCAATTTTCGTAAAACTGTGCCTTTTTGAATCAGTGAAATGAATTTATTTGAAAATCTGTGATATTTCAATTGTTTGATTGATTTATTTTAGTTGAAATTATTGATTTATTCTGTCAAATGGGGAATTGATTAAAAAATCAATTACTTTACCGATTTAAAAAAAACGAATTTTTTCAAATTTGAAAGTAGAATTATTGAAATACTGCCCGAGCGAAGCAAGGGCAGTATTATGCAGAAACTCAAATCGCATATTACAAGTGCTACGAAAGCTTCTCAAACAATTTTGATTGACTAAAAAACACAAAAAACAGTTTTTTTTTCAAAAGGAGATGCACTTTGAGCACCTCTTGCTCCCCTCCCCTTGCCCCTAGGGGGCTCAAATTTTTTTGGGAGGTCTCCCACTCAAAGTAAACCACTTCACTAAATTTAGTCAAAATCCAAGATATGTTTTTTTTTCACTCCACCCTATAATGAACAATAGGGGTCAAGTATTGGTACGGTTTTCGGTTACGCCCTTCAAAACGATTCCCTTCCGTTTGAACAAAATCACATCACAGCAAAACAACTTAAACACCTACCTCAGGCAACGTTTTTTTCGCTTTGATATTTAAGCCTCCCACTTCGACTACATTTGGTACTAGAGGTCTCGGGCCATTGTACGAAAAATGAATATTCAAAAACATCAAATCGACTTTCCTCGCAATATCTTCCATCATAGAAACAGGCGATTTGAAAATTTTCGGAGCCATTTCATCGTGCACTTCTTGACACAGATATTTGTATAAGATAATGCCGTAATGATGCAATAAAAAATTATACATTCTTTGAAAAAATCCCATATTTGAAATATATCCGCTATATTCTGTCGGAAGATATGATGGATTATTGGGCAAAACCATTTGCTCGGACTGCCAAGGGAATGGTAAAGTGGTGTGGAACCCGATCTTTGGAACATTTAATTTTTCACCGTATAAGAAAAATATATCTGTGTTGAAGGATTCGGCAATCAATAAGTCGTATTTCTTCGTCGTATTCCATAAGTCCATTAACGGTTTACAATTGGAAATTTCATTGAATTGCGGTAAATAATAGAAAGGCAAACGTATCGCATCAAATTCATTAGTTGACTTAAGTTTCATCTGTTCGATACCTCTTGATTCGTCTGAAATTCCAAAACAGCTAGAAATATCGAAGTGGCGATAATTAGGAATAACGTGGGATTTCGGGAACGTATCGAAAACGGTTACGTTATGACCACGACGAACTAATTCTAACATCAGAGAATCAAAAACCGCGTTGTGACTTTTACTAGGAAATTGAAAAATACCAAGGATTTCGTAGCTATTCGCCAAATTCAAACATGAAAATATTAACACCACTGAAAAAAACATTTTTCCAACTTATGATCACTTGCACTTTACGAATAAGGTCACTTCGAATAAGAAACATGCAATAAGGTGTAATATATAGTTATATACCTACTATTCTTTGTTACGTTCAAAGTCCGTTTCGAGATTTCAAGAGCATTATCAGCAAAGATTGATAAATTTTTATTAGAGGAATCAGAAAGGAGAGATATACTCGTACATCAAAAAATTGACAGTTTTTAAATCTGAAGTAGCAAATCAGCAATCAAAACGGCTTTAGAAGCAGTTTCAATTGATAATAGAACCATTCGACGTTTTTGACGAATTTTCGAAAACTGAATAAACTTCAACTGCCCAAGTTTATTTTTCCATTTTGATTTTCAAGTAATTTGAAAATTCAAAATGATATGGTACGTGAGCTTGGATATAGAAACCCTTAGGGGTAAAAAATTGGTTTTTGAGTTGAGGTTTCTTTTTGATTCTACTCCTTCTAAAAAGCACAAATTCAGGGTCAACTCAAAATCCAATTTTTGACCCCTAAGGGTGATTTTTACATCCAGCTCGCATATATTTTTCAAATGAGGCAATCAAAACTCTACTCTTTCATTCTAAATCAGTGAAAAGTCACTGATAAGTAGTCAGAATTGCAGCACAGGAAAAATCAGCAAAATTCACTGATTTTCAGTAAATTTTCGCTGATTTTTTCAAAGATTTTCACTAATTTGTCAGCAAATTTCATAGATTTCACTGACTTTTCAGTGAATTTTCACTTATTTTACAGTGATTTTTCTCACTGATTTGTTTTCAGTAAAAAAATGTATACTGATTATTCTGACTGTTTCTCAGTGATTTTCGATAATTTTCACTGATTTATAATTGAGAGAGTACAAAAATCGTGAAAATAAATTGACAATTCAAAAATCTGGGTATTTTAAATAATGAGATGACTCGATTCGGAGGAGATCTACAGTTAATAATTCTCTAATAATTGAACTCCCCGGAAAAAGACCGTAATTAGATTTCTGCTACCTTCATAAATTTTTTCGACCGCAGAAGGCTCTGAAAATAGATACAGCTAAGAAATTCAAGATTATAAAGATTTTACTGGCGATTCCAAATGGATCGGGTATTGTCAACATTATTGGGTTTCAAAGATCGATATTAAGAAGACACTTCATTTTCAGTATCTTTTTTTTAAACAACAGTATTTCAAAAATTGGAAAAGTTTTGCTAAAATAAAATCTTAAATTGAGAATATTTTTGACAATTTAAACGTAATAAATCACTTGAATTCTAGGTAGTTCTGGACATGAATTTTCGTTGACATGTCAGATAGGTATTCAAACTTTTTTTCCTGCTTTCAAAATGTAATCTTAATAAATTGAAAGGAATAATCAAATTTGACATTTGTATAAATTTTCGACATTTTGTCAAACATCAGGAAATAAAATAATTTTTTCAGCATCAATCTCCCATCGAATTTGACTTTTTGTTAAAAAATCTGATATTTTATTTATTCTTCATTTTTTCTAAATTCCAAAATTGCTAGGTACTTACCTAAATTATTTTAATAAATTAAGAAGTAATTTTGCATGAAACATTTTCATCTAGAAGGTTTTTTTATGCCCGACAAATAGCCAAAATTTATGTAAAAATTAAAAATTTTCTTGTCGAATTTCATGTACCTAGACCTACCTACCTACATTGAAAAAACAAATAAAAATTTTATCCAAAAAAAAAAAATAACGGGGCACCATTCACAAAATTCGTAATAAATTTTACCACATTTCGCGATAAATTTTATTATTTTTTTAAACACTTTTGATCTATTTTTCATTTCTTATTTTTTTCAGGGTAAAAAAAGGGGGGTTTTCAGATCTCAATTTTTCGTCCTTTTTTTCGAGCTAAAATTTTCCGGACAGATTCTCAGCCCTAAAACATATCAATGTTGAGCTGAAACATTTTAATACAATTTCAGATTACTGGTTACTTTGTGATACAATCAAGATCAAAAAAATCGTATTAAAGAAAATATTCATTCGCAATTAATAAAATTATCAGTTCGTAAACGTACAACGTCAAAACATTAGCAATAAAAAACCACTTTTGAAAATGCCTCAATCAAGGAAATTCCCTAATGGGAAACATTATCTCGTCAAGAACGGATAGATGAATATATTTGAGAGAATTCAAAAAGACTCATTCCTAACCAGGGAATAGGAATCCACTCCGGAGTTGTGCCGGATTCAGAGAGTCAAGGTCAAAGATTAACTCCGGAGTCAAACCAGAGTCAAACCAGAGTCAGGAGTAAAGTAACCGATTGTCTGCGGAGTCTAGCAGGAGTCAGGAGTCAAGGTGGAGTCAAGAGTCAAGGCCTGAAAGTGACTCCAGAGTCAAGGTGGAGTCAAGAGTCAATTTTTCCCATTAACTCTGGGAGTTAGGTAGAGTCAGAAGTCAACTTTTTGGCTGATTTCTATTCCCTGGTCCAAAATCGGAGTCAAACTAATTCTAAATTGACTCGGAGTCAGGAGTCTACTCTCTTAATTATAAATCAGTGAAAATTACCGAAAATCACTGAGAAGCAGTCATAATTGCAGCACAGGAGAAAATCAGTGAAATTTTTTCCACTGAAAACAAATCAGTGAAAGAAAATCACTGGAAATCAGTGAAAATTCACTGAAATCTCAGTGATATTTATGAAATTCACTGAAAAATCTGTGAAATTCTTTGAATAATCAGTGAAAAATCACTGAAAATCAGTGAATTTCGCTGATTTTTCCTGTGCTGCAATTCTGACTGTTTATCAGTGATTTTTCACTGATTCGAAATGAGAGAGTACTTTCTCCCTTAACTCCGGGATTTAAACCGGAGTCAGGAGTCAATTTTTTGGCTGACTCCTATTCCCTGTTCCTAACTGAAGCAAATCAACACCAAATATCAATAAACTGAATACCTACCTCAGGCAACGGTTTACTATCTTTGATATTCAAGCCTCCCACTTCAACTACATTTGGTACCAAAGGTCTGGGCCAATTATACGAATAATGCACGTACAAAAACATCATATCGATTTTTCTCGCAACATCTTCCATTCGAGAAACCGAAGATCCGAAAATTTCTGGAGCAATTTCATCGTACATCCCTTGACACTGATATTTATACATCACGACGGCGTAACAGTGCATTAAAAAATTATGCATTCTTTGGAAAAATCCCATCTTTGGAATATATCCACTGAACTGAGTTGGGAGATAGGACGGGTTATGAGATAAGGCCATTTGCCCGGAGTGCCAGGGCATTGGTACATTGGTATGAAACGCAATCGTCGGTATATTCAGTTTTTCACCGTATAAAAAGAAGACATCGGTGTTGAAGGCTTCTGTGATCAATACGTCGTATTTCTTCGTCGTATTCCATAAATCCATTAACGGTTTGCACTTGGAAATGTCATCTTGTTGGGGTAGAAAATGGAAAACCATGTGAACTGTATCGAAACCGTAATTTGAAGTACCCTTCATATGGTCGATACCTCCTGCACTTGATGGAATTTTAAAACATTTCGAGATATCGATCTCGCTATAATTTGGAATCGCGTGAGATTTTGGAAACGTATCGTAAATAGTTACGTTATGACCACGACGAGCTAATTCTACCATTAGAGGATCGAAAACCGCATAGTGGCTTTTACCAGGGAAAGGGAAAAGGCCGAGGATTTCGTAGCTCTTCGCGAAATTCGCGAACAGTAAAATTAACGCAACCGAAGTGAACATTTTGTCGACTAGTTTTTGGCGCAACTATTCGAATCTGCGACGCAATGAAATATTAATGAAGTTTTTTTTTATTATCTTTAAGCCTACTTTAAGATTATTAGACGGTTTCAAGTACATTTTTAACAGAAGTCAGATAATTTTGTTCCACTGCATAAGTACATATTTTAATAAGCACACTTGTAATTAATTTTAAAAATGAGTAAACAATTTTTTTAGCCTAAGATAACAAATTGGCGACGAAACACTGAAATATTTTTCGACTGCGAAAATTTCTTTGAGAATGATCCGAAACAGGATCGAAATAATAAATGATATCAATTACACAAAGATAATCTCAAACTTTGATTAATGGATCTCACCAACGTGAGATAACTGTGAGTAAACCTTTCCTTTTCCGAAAATAATCACATCTTTAAAAGATAACTGATCAAATAATCACATAGGTATAAATACATATTTTGCTACTTTTCCACAATTTTTTATATGTATTTGAATAAATTACTGAATATTAAAATGTTGTAAACTTTAATTTCAGGAGCTCCATATTGCATCTGATACAATTATTTGGAAATTTAATTAGGTACTTTCAGATTTTTGAAAGTGGAAGAATACCAATCTCGCAAATCCATTTTAAAATTGAAATGTTGGTAAAAAAAATTAGAATTCGACTTCGGAAATATCTGTAGCATCAATGAAAAAGCGATAATGATAACGCTGCATAATATTCAATTTTCAACAAAGGTGTTCAGATATTTTAAGCTGGGGTTCAAAAACTCAAAAAATGAAAACCACAAACGGAAAAAAACATTATTCCTCAGTATTTTTGAAAATGAAAAAAAAAAAAAACTGAATCAGTAAAATAGTAATAAGGAAAACCAAACCATTTTTTTTGTTTTTAATACTTTCAAGGCCTGTGGTGTGATGAGAGGGTATAAATTTTTAAAATGAAATATTTAGGGTTCCAAAAGCTCAAGATTTCTTTCAAAAATCAAGTAAATAGTAGTCATAATTCAATTTATGAGGCAAAATTTTAAAAAATTGGAGTATCTGAGATTCTATAGAGAAAGGAGAAATACATATGAAAATGAAAAATGAACCTATATGTGTCATGCTCTACGGAAACCTACCTCTGGGTCAAAAAATGAATTTTTGGTTTATTGTCGATTCTGATATAAAATTTCACGCTCTTTCGAATGGCGCAAACCCCAAATTCTGATTTCGCTCTCTCTCCTCACAACTCGTGTTTAAAAATTGAGAAAAAATCAAAAAATGGCCAAGAAATTCAAAAAAAGTTGAAAAATTTAATTTCGACATAAAAATGCATAAAAAGATACAAAATACAAAAAAAAACCTAAAAATAGCTCATTTTACAAAAATTTGGCTTAAAATTCATTTTTTATTGCAATTTTTTTGCGTTTTTTTTGCTTTTTTGCCGTTCAAAGCATCCTTTGTAATCGTTTTCTTCACTTTTGGCAGTGGGTTTGGTTTCTCGGCATGTCCTTGAAGGTTGGCATTTTTTTTAGGCTGTGAAACTAATTTGCTAGAACGTTTTTTCATCTTAGAAAAAGTGCTCAGAGTGGCAACACTGATGCATGGTGAAAATTGTCCAAATCACCAAAATGTCGAAAATGACCACCAGAAATAATGTAGTGAAAGAATAGTTGCCTATCGACCCTTAAAACGCGGCAAAACGAAGTGCAATCTTCAAATGCGTTTTCTCGAAAAGTTGATTTTGTCCCAGAGGTAGGTTTCCGTAGAGCATGACACATATTTTTATTTTCCGTTTCATGGGATCATGACTTGAAGAAATCAGCCTAATGACTGTTCATTTTTTAATCCAGTTTATGAAGAAATTAATTAAAAAACACGTCATTTTGCCCATTTCTTGCTTTTTAAATAAATTTTTCGACTTCTCATCGTTACATTTGATTACTATAGTTGGTACAACGAAAGAATGTAGTTTTCCCCTACATTCTCCCACCACAAAATTTAAGAACGTTGAGTTGTCATTGGACGAAATTTGAAATCAACGCGCGTCGTTGGTTTCCGCGTTGCGAGTCGAGTAGGGGAAATGTAAATTCTTTCGTTGTACGTACTATACGTATTAACGTTTTTACTTTCAAAAAAAATTCAAAAACGAAAAAAAACGTTTTTAAAAAACGAAAACGTTAAATTTTCATTAAAAACGAAAAAACTAAAAACGAACACCAAAATCGTAAAACAAAAACGAAAACCGAAAAATGTTAAGCTTTTGAAACCCTGATTTTAAGCCTAGAGCAGAGCAGGACGCTGGGGGGAGGAGCCCTCACCCTCCGGGTGATTTTTCCGAAGCCGGAGTCGGAAGCACTTTAATCAAAAATCTCGGAGCTGGAGCTGGAGTCGGAGGCACTTAAATGCAAAATCTCGGAACCGGAGCCGGAGGGACCAGAACCCTTTCCTCCGGGCCCTGGCAAATACTAGAAAATATCCTTTTTTCGTTTTTTGGCACTTCTGAAAAAATTGAATTTTCACCACAAGGTTCCTCATCGCACAACACCTCACAAATGAGCAATTCAAACCCCCAAGACACATAAGGCTTGAAAATAAGTATTTTCAATTCAGGATTTTTTTTTAGAAAAATTGTGAACTGTTTCAAAAAAAAATCACTGTAAAATGACAATTCTAACAATCTCATCAAAAACTAACGAAATTAACAAAAATTACTAGCACTCTACGTAAAAAACTGATCACCTACCTTTGGTAACGGTTTACTCTTCACAACATTCAATCCTCCTACTTCGATTACATTGGGCACCAAAGGTCTCGGCCAATTATACGAGAAATGAACATTCATAAACATCAAATCCACCTTCCTCGCGATATCCTCCATTCGAGAAACAGAAGGCCCAAAAATTTTCACAGCCATTTCATCGTAAATCGCAAGGGATTCTTGTTTGTAAGCGATGATACCATACCAATGAATCATAAAATTATGCAATCTTTGGAAAAATCCCATTTTCGGAATATATCCACTATATTGAGTTGGAAGATACGAAGGATTATTGGGGAACCCCATCTGACCAGATTGCCAAGGCAATGGCAGATTGGTATGGAATCCGATCACAGGAATATTCAATCTCTCTCCATATAACAAGAAAATATCCGTGTTGAAAGTTTCAGTGATAAATACATCGTACTTCTCTGTCGTATTCCATAATTCCAGTAAAGGTTTACAATTGACTAGCTCGTCGTATTGTGGCACAAAATGGAAAAACATGTGAACCGAATCGAATCCATTACTCGTCGTACCTTTCATCTCATTGATACCGCTTCGAATGGATGGTAATCCAAAACAGCTCGATATATCAATTTCGTGATAATTAGAAATAGCGTAGGATTTCGGAAACGTATCGTAAATGGTGACATCATGACCACGACGAGCTAATTCTACCATCAGAGGATCAAAAACTGCATAGTGGCTTGTACCGGGGAATGGAAAAACACCGAGGATTCTATAACAGTTCGCAAAACTTGACCACGACAAAAGCAACACGACGGCGTAAAACATTTTCAACAGGAAATTGACCACAACTGGGAACAATGATCAAGTACCTACTAAATTTATACGAATCTAATAACTATTTATAATCGTTCAATCATTAATTATGTGTGCTTATAATTATTGTCTTGTGATAAATACTTCAAAAAGGATTGATAATTTCGAGCTATCTTTGAGCGTATGAAGTCAGATAACATTTTAATGGCTCATTAAATCCCTAGGATACCATACATTATGTCATATTTTAAAAATAAACAACTCGAGTGATCTCACACGCCATCTAGCTGAAGTTATAAAATATGGGGTTCGTATAGTGAAATGAATTAGCAAAAATTCATAATCATTATTATGTTTTTTTGATTTGTGAGGCTTCACAGCATAGATTTGTGAAAATCGAGTTATTTATACTCTCTCATACCGAATCAGTGAAAAATCACTGATCAACGGTCAGAATAGCAGCACAGGTTCAGCGATTTTTCACTGATTATTCAAAGAATTTCACAGATTTTTCAAGAAATTTCATAAATATCACTGAGTTTTCAGTGAATTTTCACTGATTTCCAGTGATTTTCTTTCACTGACTTGCTTGCAGTGAAACAATTTCCACTGATTTATTACTGTGCTGCAATTGAAGTAGCAAATGCTCAACGGGGTATAAGTCCATTTTTGACATTTTTGAGTTTATGACGGAAATTGGGGTATTAAAATACGGCTGATCGACCAGTGTTGTCAGATTTTTGCGAAAGTGCCGGGAACATGGTATTTGGCAACGTCGTCCCTGCTGTACCAAATCTCCGTAATGTATGTCACATAAAATTGGGTATAAATTTCCGCCTTAGAAGGGTCATTTCTGTCACATGTTTGTACCCCATTTTATGTGCCATAAAAAATGGCACTTGTCAATGACACATGTCATGATCATGTGATGGCAAGTGCTACGGTTCATCGTTTTTTCTGCACATTTAGCTGACATATGAATGGGCCATAAATGGTGCCTTTTTCATGAAACATAAATGTCCCATCAATAAGGGTATGTTATGTGACATGAAGGTACAGGTTTTATGATGCATCGGTGCGTCATTAAACCTGTACCTTTATGTCACATAACATACCCTTATTGATGGGACATTTATGTTCCATGAAAAAGGCACCATTTATGGCCCATCCATATGTCAGCTAAAAGTGCAGAAAAAACGATGAACTGTAGTACTGCCATCACATGATCATGACATGTGTCATTGACAAGTGCCATTTTTTATGGCACATAAAATTGGGTATAAAAATGTGACAGAAATGACCCTTACAAGGCGGAAATTTATACCCACATTTATGTGACGTAAACAAGTGCCATAAAAAAGTGAAAATGGTACAGCCGGGGTATTATCGCATTGATAATCAAAAGGGGAAAATTTAAAACGAACACTGAGAAAAATGGAGAATGAAAAATGAATAGAAAGTGTTGCAAAAAATTATAAATTTTATTCAAAAAAAATAAATTTTATCAAAAAAAAAAAAGTTTATCCAAAAATAATAATAACGGGGCACCATTCGCAAAATTAGCAATTTTTATCAAAAAAACTAATAAAATTTATCACGAAATTTGGTAAAGTTTATTGCATAGAAAATAAAGTTTGTCAATTTTGCGATAAATATTATTATTTTTTGAATAAATTTTACTAGTTTTGTGAATGGTGCCTTTTTATTATTAGGTACGTTTAATAAAATTTATTTTTTATTTTTTTGAGTGAATAAAATTTTTTTTTTTTTGAAAATCACCTATTTTCGGGTCAAAAATATGTTATAATGTGGAAAAAAAATTTTCCCTTCATGACGCAATTTCGACTCGAAAAATGGCGATTTTCAATAAAAATTCGGGTTTGCTGGACTTGTTTTGCATTTTTGAACGTAGCTCGGACAAATTTTCATCTTTTGACATGGGGTCAACGCTTAAATGATGTGATTGGATGTACGAAAAAGTTCCACTAGGTGTCGACCCTTGAAACACACGTTTGGTTACCGGCAAGTGCTAAACGGGGTATAAGTTCAAACGTGTTTTTCGACCATAGCTCCGTTACGTTTAAAATTTTTTTTCGCATTGGGCTTGAAAATCGTCTCTAGTAGTTCCCTTTCGATAGCCTGAAACACGTTTGCTTTTTTCGTTTTCTGAAAAACTCAAAAAATGGACTTGTACCCAGTTTAGCGTTGCTACTTCAATTCTGACTGTTTTTCAGTGATTTTTGATAAATTTCACTGATTCAGAAATGAGAGAGTACTACGTGATAGCCAATAAAATTCCAAAAGAAAATGAGACCAAAACGAAAAAATTTTGTTCACATCTCTCTGAGCAGTGAATTTTCATAAATGAAACTTCAAAAAACACAGTTTCGAGAAAAACGTGTTTAAAGTTTTGTAAACATTTTTCAAACGTTTTTTCAGCATAAAAAACGAAATTGTGAGAAAAGGAAGCATCCTTAGGGAAAAAATGAATAGAACCAAATTTGTAGAGCGCGAAATTTCCTTTTAGAATACGGTATTTATTTTTACGAAAAGTGATTAGTTGGCATGTTATTGTTAAAACCGCAATTCATCAAATTTTGATATTTTCTCATTTTTTGACATAAAACTAGATTTTGCGAGGAAAGGAAGCGATCTACCGAAAAAAAATTACTACCAAAATTGTAGAGAATGGAATTTGCTTTCTGCTCAGAGCATATAGTTAGTTTTTCGCTAGGATGCTCGTTTCAAAGATATTTCACTTTTAAATGCTCGTTTCAAATTAATTTTGAATCCTTATGCGTTCTGTGCAATGGATGAAATATCACATCGCTCCTCGTCGCAGAAAATCGCATTTTTCTGTTATAGTCAGGTCTCAATCGTACATCCGCGCGCTATTCCTGTTAAAATTGATTTTATCATCGATTCTTGTCCTGGACACTAAAACAAAGAAATTAAGCCCGTATGCCCTTTTTCCCCCTCCCCCTTTCCCCAGGGTTCACCCCCCAACATTTCAAATGTGTGTATCGCCTTATTTATGGGTTGTAATGAAAAAATTTTCAAACCAAAGTTGTTTCTCAGCACCCAATGTACATTTTCATTTCTCATCAAAATCCATTTTGGGGCAACTCCTGCCCCCCAAATTTGGAAACAAAACATATTTTTGAGGAAATCTTAAAATCACGTTTTCCTTATTTTAAACGAAAAGTTTCAGAGGTACGACAAAATTTGTAATCACAAAAAGTATTCAGAATTGAATTTCCTTTCCAATGAGCTCTATCGCGACCATTTTCATCAAATTTTCCCGACAGAGTGGACCTCTCCCCCTTCCTCGTTTTCACAAAATTTGGACCCACAAACAAAATTTGCTCCAAAATGAATTCCGACAATAAATAAAATTATGCTTCAGATATCGAAAAACAAAAATCGTTCAATTTTTTTTTCGTGAGTCCAACATTTGAGATAAGGGGGAGGGGGAGAGATCCACCCTGTCAAAAAAAGTTGACGAAAATGGTCGCGATAAAGCTCATTGGAAAGAAAATTCAATTCTGAATACTTTTTGTGGTTACAAAGTTTGTCGTATCTCCGAAACTTTTCCCTTAAAATGAAGAAAACGGGATTTTGAAGTTTGATGAAAACTGTTTCATTTTCAAATTTGGGGGGCAGGAGTTGCTCCAAAATGGATTTTGATAAGAAATGAAAATGTACATTAGGTGTTGAGGAAAAACTTTTGTTTGAAAATTTTTTCGTTACAACCCATAGATAAGGCGATACACACGTTTGAAATGTTGGGGGTGGACCCTGAGGAAAGGGGGAGGGGAAAAAAAGGGCATACGGGCCTAATTTCTTTGTTTTAGTGTCCAGGACAAGAATCAATCACAAAATCAATTTTAACAAAAATTTCGCACGGAAGCCTTTTTTTGTACGATTGAGACCTGACTATTACTTGCGAACTCGCGGTCGAAACTTTTTAAACAAACTGGGTGAAAGAGCATGAAATTCTCTACCAAATTTGACCAAAACCCGAAAATCAAACATTTTGACCCAAACATCTCTTTTTGCCTTTTTCTCGAAATCAATTTTTTAACAAAATGGCCCCTTTTGCTGCGAAACCTCACATTTACTAAAAAAAAAGTATTCATGACACTATAGTGTCATGAATCAGAAATCAGAGCGTCCACAATATTCCAGGAATGTTTTTCCCTGTCTTTTTCAGAGTTTCCAGACTATTGAGAGTATACTCTCTCCTCCACCAAAAAAATCCATAAAAATCCGACTTAGGATGGCAATTTTTTCTCCACTATTCAGGTACTTGAGATCTATTTTTACATTTTTTTTCAGACTATTTACGCCAAGTAGTCTTGAAAGGCGAAAGTACACACACTATTACCTATATTTTTAATGATTTTTCACCGGGATTATGTCCCTCTGAAGAATAAAAAGCGCATATTTTTTCTGATTTCAAAATATGCATTTAAATTTTCAGGAATGGTGAGGGAGGAGGGGTCGTTACAACTATTTCTGGAGAAAATTTAGTGGCTGAAGAGGGGAAATTCGAAAACGAGCAATGTTTTGTATTAATTTCCTTTTTATAAAAAATTTTTTTTTTTAGAATTTCTTATTTTTCATGTATTAATAAATCTCGAAGGCATGAAAAAATAAACCCGGAACAAAATTTACAGAAACGGGCGTCCACAATATTCCAGGAATGTTTTTCCCTGTCTTTTTCAGAGTTTCCAGACTATTTTTTTTTTCAAGTTTTCCAGACCTTTTACAAGTAATATTTATGAAGGGGGGGGGGGGGGGATTTCAAATTCTGTCACGTGGTAATAATCCAGGGCACATGTATGTTTTTCCAAAAAAAAAAACATATTACTTTTCCAGGTTTTCCAGAAAGTACACAGCTAAGAAATAATTATAATTCACACCACGAACACAATTTAACAAAAGCACATACCTCAGGCAACGGTTTAAAATCCTTGATGGTCAATCCACCCACTTCGATTACATTTGGCACCAGTGGACTCGGCCAATAGTACGAAAAATGAGCATTCACAAACATCAAATCGACTTTTTTCCAGATTCTTTCCATTTTGGAAACCGAAGGCCCGAAAATTTTCGGAGCCATTTCATCGAAAACCTTCTGGGAAAGGTATTTGTACATAATGATGCCATAATGATGCGTCAAGAAATTATGAACCCTTTGGAAAAAGTTCATTCTTGAAGTATATCCATTTAATACCCGGAAGGTAGGAAGGATTATTAGGCAATGCCATCTGTTCGGATCGCCAGGGGAAAGGTGGATGGGAATAGAAACCCAATCATGGGAATATTCAACTTTTCACCAAAAAAAGAAGATATCAGTGTTGAACGCTTCACTCATCAATATGTCGTATTTTTTCGTCGTATTCCATAATTCTAGTAAAGGTTTGCAATTGGAAATTTCGTCGTATTGGGGTAAAAAATCGAATACCATATGAATCGAATCGAATCCATTGGTCGATGTACCAACCATGTGGTCAATACCTCGTAAACCGCCATGAATATGGAAACAGTTCGATAAATCAACTTCGTGATAATTAGGAATAGTGTAGGATTTTGGAAAAGTATTGTAAACAGTTACATTATGGCCTCGATGAGCTAACTCAACCATAAGAGGATCGAAAATCGCATAGTGGCTTTTACCAGGGAATGGAAAAAGACCTAGAATCTCGTAGCAATTCGCGAAACTCATACACAAACAAAGTATCACCACCGAGAAGAACATTTTATCAACGTGAATTTCAATTCGATGCAACTGTACGAATAAATAAGCTAATTATGAAGCAGCATTAATGTAATAACTATTATCACGAAATGAAAAGTGGGGGTATGACTTAAAACGCTTCCCAACTAATACAGGTATTCATAAAGTTCCCAGTAAAAATTTAGAACTTGAAATAGACGCCAGTGGCAGGTAAAAATTGTATTAAAGTCCTTGAAGTCTTCTATGCTCAGGTATGAAATTTCGCTGAGATAGTTGGTTGCAGAACTGATGACGTAATGATTTATTTTTTATTGCTACTTGGATCAAATAAGTCGCCTATTATCCTCGCGGGAGAACGATTTTGTTTCGAGTAATGTAGGTACTCTTGGCATTTTTCAAGTCAAAAAATTTTTCCAAGTTCAAATTTTTCAAAAATTTTTCCTGAAGTTTAAAATTTAAATAACTGCAATTTTTTCAAAATGGCTCATTCCCCAGTTTTGATTTTCTCAATTTTTTTCAGGTTATAAAATTTCTAGATTTAAAAAACATACAAGTTCAAATTTTCTTCATCTGTAATTTTTTCTCAAATTCAATTTTCTCATACTTTGTTACGTTCAATTTTTTCTGAATTTCGCATATTTTTTCCAAGTCCTTCCAACTTTAAAATTTTTTCCAACTCGACGAACTCTCGTTTCAGCAGGAAAGTACATCAAGGTCAAAGAAAATTCTTTTCATTTTCAGTTAGAACGAGAGGGATTGTCGAGTTGGAAACATTTTGAAAAAATGTTTCTCCATTTTTAAAATTAGCTCAACATGACTCGAGATTTTTGTTGTTTTATTTTTCATAGTCCTCAGAACAATTTGAAAATTGTTTTACCAGTTTCAAAGTGATTTGTATTAAATACTTGGGCTATTAGGTAAATGATTTTTGGTGGTCTTTATATTTATTTGAAATAGTGAAATTCACATATGTAGTAGCGTAAGTATGTGTCTTTCCTCTATACAATCCGGAAACACAAAATTTTGGATAATACGCGACTGCGAGCATAAAAATATTTAGCTCGATTTCGAGGCGTTTGAGCGAACATGAAGGTGAAAATAAAAAAAAATTACCAACGATTTTCAACTTTTCAACCTCCAATCAAAAGAAAAAAAATCGTTTCTGATTTCGAGGTCAATGGTCCAGGGAGGTGTGGGAACGCCTTTATTTTGAAGAATGAGTGGCCGAGGTTCTCAGCAGATGGCACTACCCAAACGTGTCAAAAGCAGAATTTTTTCAAAAATAACTCTAATCTGAGGTCCCTTGGACTGGGGACTCAAAATTTTTCAGGAGTGCTCCCATTCGAAATAAGCCACTTCATCATTTTCGCAACAAATCAGAATATGTTTTTCAATCCAACCTACTTTTGTACATAATTATTTTGGAACAGTTAGGTACTGTGAAGTTTTTCATAGCTGTTCGTAAAATTATTAATGAACAGAAAAATTGATAAACCTAATCGAAATGAATTTCGTCAACGTGATAATTACTCACAATTAAATTAAAAAAAAAAAAAAGATGACGCAACCGATTTTAATTATTTCATTATCTTCCAAGTCGGCTTCAAGATAATCACGTGATTTCAAGTATGTCAATTTTCAGCAAAAGTCAATGAGGTAAGAAAATCAGTACATAGTTCCACTTTAGTTAAGGCGACATGAATAATTCAAAACTCCAAGACGGGAGTAGGTAAGTGAGTCGATTCCCTGAATTCAGAAATGTGTGAACTGGTTCCCCTTTTGAGCAGGGGTGTACCGGTAAACTGGGGTAACTTTGATTCGCACGGGGTAACTTTGATCGCCACTTTTTTCAACACGTTTAGTGCTCCTGGCGGTCGAGATGTGAACCAATCGCCGTGATTCCAACGGCATTCGATAGCCAGGCCTTGAGGCTATGTGACACATGTGGTTTGGTTTTTTTATCAGTTGTTTTGTACCTTAAAAAATTACGTTTTTAAAAAAGTGAGTTTTTTGAAAAAAAGTTACAAGTGGAAAACCTCCGGACAAAAAGGTATGTACACTCATTGTAACGTATTGAGTCCCATACATACTTCTCTAGCAACTCATTGGCACCAAGAATCAGTTTTCAAAAAAAAAATTTCTCCATCCCTCTGCTCACCATGAGGCATTTACAAAAGTGGGGGAACTTTGATCGCTAAAATATACAATTTTTTTACTTTTATAAATGCCGCGAAATCGGCGTAGGACGCCGGATACTCGAAAATATGTCCGTCACACCGAATATACATTGAATGAGGTCATCCTGGAAGTTGCTGAAGATCGACTGTCGATCAGAGCTGCGGCCAAGAAATTCAAAATTTTGAATGAGACAATGAATAATAAGTACCATGGAATTCATCACACCAGAATGAAATTTCTAAAAAAAAGTGCTTGAAATTCCTACAAAAACGAGTATACGAAGGGGGGGGGGGGGGGGTGATGTGCCGAAAAAGTGCTTAAAATTTCCTTAAAACGAGTATACGCGAGGGGGTCTTTTTGGGCAAATCTAAAGCAAGAAAAATTGTATTGAAATGGCAAGAAATCCCAGAAAACAGCAAAAATTTTCATTTTTCACATCCATGTATTGCGTAGGAAGGTTGACAGCCACTTGAACACAACTTTGCTTGAACTTTGAGCTTTTTTTCTCCTTTTGAAAACGTATGTTTTTTCTTCAATGATGTAATTTTATTTTTTAACGATATCTCTGTGATTTCGAGATGAAATTTCGATTTTTTTTGAATAAATTTTATATGTAATATGTTCTATTACATTAGTACCTAGTTTATCAGACGTAATTTTGGGGTTTCCCCACTGAAATCCACGTTTTTTTGGGGGGCGATCAAAGTTACCCCATTTTTTTTTTTTGGAGGACCTGTTTTTGGAATTTTCTGTAGTGGCAACACTGCATCCGATCGAGACGCGGTTTGCGCCATTCGATTCAGAATCCACTCAAGTTTACTTAGAATTTTTTTTCCCCCGCCAGCCTCCCTCCCCTCCCCTCCACAGCAAAAAAACTAAAAAAAATAGCCATTTTTTGATCAATGTTACCCCAGTTTACCGGTACGGATTGATTCTCATTTTTTTTTCGGGGCATCGGGGTATGTACCAGTTGCTTCCAAACCTTTTTCAGCCTACTTACTAGCATTACTCAAGAAATACCACGAGGAGGTTAGTTTTGGAGTTGTTTTTTGTTATGACTAAAAAATATTGTACGAAAAGGTCTTTTATAAGTTCTATAATTGAGAGGACATTTTCATTCGAGAAAATTAAGTTAAAAAGGAGAATTTGTCAAATTGAGCTTGTAAAATTAGATAAAATCCCAACAGAGTCGAAAATTTTCAATTTTTGGGTCTCTCTACCACAATAATTTTAACCATGCTTTTTTCTGCTCGTAAAATATTTTCATCGGCACAAAATTTCTACATTAGTCATCAATACCGACTTTTTACTAGCAAAAAAAAGGAAATTTTGATTTAAAAAATTTCAAACGTTCCAAAACTACATTTTGAGATAATTTTCTAAACCTGAATAAAAAATTAGGTTATTATTGTTTGAGAACAGTAATTTCCCGAAGTGGGGAATTTTCATTCATACCACCTGCACTGAGGCGGTTCGAACACATGAGGGGGGGGTGAGGTTCAAAAATGGTAAATAAAAGATCCAAAACTGCCGAATAAGAACTCAAAAATCCGAGAATTTTTTGCAATGATTACAGCAAAAACAATGTGAAACAACATCATTAAAAGGGGAAAACACAATTTTTAGAGATCAACGTAACAAAAACTTAAATACTAACATCGTGTTCAAGATTAGGTCAATTTTTATTATTGCTCACGTCTGGAAATTATTCCTTGGGTTTTCGACCACATTTCCATTGCCAAAAGCTATATTCTTGCTCATCCCTGCCCATGAACAGCAAAATTTCTTGCATGAAAAAATAAATAACTCCGTCTTGCTCATGCCTGAATTTTTTCCTCTGTAATATCATTGTAAGTAGTTGAAAAAAAACCTATGAAATTTTCCCAACTTGATTCAGAAGATTATAGTTTCAATGTGAACGCGAGAGAAATAAATTTGGCCCGAGCGAAGCGAGGGCGGGAATTTTAAGTAGAAGACCTTAAATTCAAAATGCAATAAACCAATGTTTTAAATTAATCAACTTGAATAAAAAAAATCGGACAATTTTACTCAAAAATTATTCACGAAGAAATACGACAAGGCCAAGCGCAGCGAGAGGCCGAAACTTTTGAAAAATTTGATTTCCAAACATCGAAAATGAGTTTTAATGAGAAAAAATTTCATAAAATTAGTTGGAATAATTTTGAAGAAAAATACGAAAAAATCATTTTTGAAGGATTTGGATTATTTATAAATTACAGAAGAAAAAATTCAATGAGGCCGAAATTTTTGAAAAATTTTGATTTGGGGAGTAAGTGATTTTAGAGTTGGATTGTGATTTCTGAAAGAGGACAGTAAACTTGAAATTTTAAAAGGCTCAGTTTTTCATTACTTATGCTGCAATGTTTCCAAACATTTTTTCCGAAATTTCCAAGATTTTGCCGAATTACATGAAATCTCCGAAATTTTGCCGAAATTGGCGACTGGAAATTGACGGGAGGGGGGATTATAGCCCCAATATCCGCAATCACCCCACCCCTGCACCTGCATCAGTCAAAACTACATAATATGTAATACGTATAAAAATCAACTCGTACATACCCCGAAAAAAAATGGGAATCAATCCGCCTATCTTTTAACATACCTTAAACATTTCGTTGCAAATCAACTCATCTGTACAGCTCCCAAGACACGTAAGACTTAAAAATATTTCCAACCAGGATCTTTTTTTTTTTTGAAAAAAATTGTAAATTGCAAAATGACAACCTTAAAAATCAGTTATTCAGTCTTATGAAAAACAAGGACATTCACAAAAATCACAAGCACTTTATCCAAAAAACTGATCACCTACCTCAGGTAACGGTTTACTCTTCACGACATTCAATCCTCCCACTTCGATTACATTGGGCACCAAAGGTCTCGGCCAATTATACGAGAAATGAACATTCATAAACATCAAATCCACCTTCCTCGCGATATCCTCCATTCGAGAAACAGAAGGCCCAAAAATTTTCACAGCCATTTTATCGCAAATCGCAAGGGATTCTTTTTTGTAAGCGATGATACCGTACCAATGAATCATAAAATTATGCAATCTTTGGAAAAATCCCATTTTCGGAATATATCCACTGTATTGAATCGGAAGATATGAGGGATTATCGGAGAACCCCATTTGACCAGATTGCCAAGGCAATGGCAGACTGGTATGGAACCCGATCATAGGAATATTCAATTTCTCTCCAATTAGCAAGAAAATATCCGTATTGTACGTTTCAGTGATAAATAAATCGTACTTCTCCGTTGTATTCCATAATTCCAGTAAAGGTTTACAATTGACTAGTTCGTCGTAGTGTGGCAAAAAATGGAAAAACAAGTGAACCGAATCGAATCCATTACTCGTCGTACCTTTCATCTCATTGATACCGCTTCGAATAAATGGTAATCCAAAACAGCTCGATATATCAATTTCGTGATAATTGGAGATCGCGTAGGATTTCGGGAACGTATCGTAAATGGTGACATTATGACCACGACGAGCTAATTCTACCATCAGAGGATCAAAAACTGCATAGTGGCTTCTAACGGGGTATGGAAAAACACCGAGAATTTTATAACAGTTCGCAAAACTTGACAACGACAAAAGCAACACGACGGTGTAAAACATTTTTAACGTGAAATTACCACGACAGGGAGCAACGATCCTGTACTTACTAAATTGTAACAAATCTAATATACCTATTTATAATAATTCGAACAATAATTATGTTTGCTAATAATTATTGTCTTGTGAGCTTGTGACAAATACTTGAAGATAGATGGATAATTTCGAGCGTTCTTTGAGTGTTTGAAGGTTGATAACGTTTCAATGGTTTAGGTATTAAATTCCGGGGATATCGGCATTGATTGCATCATGTTTTAAACATAAATACCTAGAGTGATATCACACACCTCCTGAACAATTTCTAAAAAGCAGAGTTTGTATACTAAAATCAAAAAGCAAAAATTTGTAGTTATCTCATGATTTTTTGTGCTGCTTTTTTACTTATTAAAAAAAGTATTCATGACACTCCCTTCATCCACCAAAAAAATCGATGAAAATCCTATTCAGGGTTGCAATCACAATTAATAAAAAAACAAAATGTCAAAAATTTCATTCGGTTTTTTTTTCGAAAAATATTTTTTTTTTATTCAATATTGTTTGTTTGAACCACAACATTTAGCTGAGATTTAATATGGGTTTGATACGATTTTTCCATATTGTAACGTCAGTAGCCTTTCGGTTAATAACTCTACCTAAAATTGGCAAAAAATTATGTTTTTTCGATAATGGCCTCACATAGAGAGTCTTGCTTTGCCTCTCTTTCGGTGCGAGGGTTCAAAATTTTCAAGTAGGTCTCCACTCAAAGGAAACTACCTTACCAATTTTCATCAAAATCCAAGATATGTAAGGTAAGGTTGCCGAATATAGACCCATCTTGCTTTTGACTCTATGTAGAGTGACCCCATTATTCCCAAAAAAATGTGAGAATAGGCTTAAATTGTACCTAGAAGGATTGGCTATCACTCCCTGAAATAGAATTTCAGAAAATGAATAACCCGATTTTTGGCAATTTTGTTTTGTAAAAGGTGATTTTCAAAAAAAAAATCCCCTCCCCCCGTCTTAAAAAAATCATGAAATACACTTTTCGGAGTTAAGCGGAGGTCCTTCGTGTTTTCATCAATGGTTTTTGACTCTTTTTGAATTTTTCTCCCATTTTCATCCTATTTACAGGTGATTTCCAAAATTGTGAGGATTGTCTGAGAGTGTGAGAGTAAGTACACCTATTGTCGAAAATATTCGACTTCGAGCCGAGCCTAGCGCTCGACTCGAACCTAAAAGGAAACGAAAATAACGCCATCGACTTCTCTTGCCTCCCCTCACCCCTCCCCCATCGAACTAACAACCCTGGTCCCTGGCCACGACCTACGACACTCGCCCTCATTATGAATGTGCTACGTGAAGCTCTCTGAACGTAATTCTCGAACTGTGCGATTGTCCAAAAAACCCTCGATCGTGAGTGCTGGTGACTTGGTGCCTGTGCAATTTATGGAAATGGCGGATGGAAGGAGTGAGAAATCCGAGGACATCCTCAAACCAACAGTGAGTCTAACCATACAATAATCGATAATTACTTACGAAATCCGAGATCTCTGGTCGCCGATCCCCCTCCCTCCCCTCCTGTGCAATTTAGAAACATCTAGGTACCTACCGAGTCTACCTGAGCTACGTACATAGGTAGAAGCTCATTTAATACAAGTTATTAACCCTTCTGTTTTGCTTGTCCCCCCCCCCGAATTTTCCCCCAGGTTTTTCAGGTGGCCGCCAAAATGGAACTCGCCGCTGAAGACTTCCATAAGTACTACTTTTAGAAAATTGATGTTCTTATTAATATACATTTTCCGAATCATTCGTTCTTTATTTGAACGCCATTTCCCTACCTTAGGGAAAAGTGGATTTTCCACACCTATTTCATGTTTTCAGCAATGGTTTTGGTGTTTTTGAATTTTTTCCTACCTTATTTACAGGTGATTTTTCAAATTAGGGGAATTCGGTGAGAGTACTTCAATTTCATTTTTTCATCACTGGTTTGGCGTTTTTGAATTTTTTTCCCCATTTACACCCTAATTCAGGTGACATGGTGTCCACTATTATTTCAGAAATGATTTTCTCTGACTTTTCCAGGTTTTCCAGACCAATTTTTCGAATTTTTCCAGACCTTATAAATATGATATTCGTAAACCAGGGAAAGGGGGGGGGGTAATTTTTTCGCGTGATGTACTTACATCCCGAAATTTTGTATAAAAATGATATAAAATGCATAGGGTCTTACGATTTTTTTTTCAAAATCACTAGATACTTTTTACGAGATCTTTATAATACGTACAACGAAAGAATTTACATTTCCCCTACTCTACTTGCAACGCGGAAACCAACGACGCGCGTTGATTTCGAATTTCGTCCAATAACAACTCAACGTTCTTAAATTTTGTGGTGGGAGAATGTAGGGGAAAACTACATTCTTTCGTTGTACCAACTAAAGTAATATAGAAAATACAAGTAGACCAACTCCCCAATTCCGATGCCTACGCTGATAATGTTTAGTATTTTCAACAACTGCAGCGCTAGTGTCGCAGCTGTATCTGTTTTATTATTGCGTATCATGGATTTTTTCACTTTACATTAAAATAACTCAAAATTTTGAGTGAGCACATAGGTGTTTGAGGTAAGGAAAATGATCTACGTGAAATTCTCTACAAAATGGGATAGGTTTGAAAGTTCTGCCGGCCACCAAACGAAAGTTATTAAAGTTCAAAGCTGTAAAAATACGTTTTCGTATGCATTTTTTTCACTTCACATTAAAATAACTCAAAATTTTGAGTGAGCACATAGGTGTTTGAGGTAAGGAAAATGGTCTACGAGAAATTCTCTACAAAATGGGATAGGTTCGAAAGTTCTGCCGGCAAATGAGTGAAAGTTATAAAAGTTCGAATTCGTCAAAATACGTTTCCGATGTAAATACTAACGTTTTTTTCACTTTACATTAAAATAACTCAAAATTTTGAGTGAGCACATAGGTGTTTGAGGTAAGGAAAATGGTTTACGAGAAATTCTCTACAAAATGGGATAGGTTCGAAAGTTCTGCCGGCAAACGAGTGAAAGTTATAAAAGTTCGAATTCGTTAAAATACGTTTTCGATGCAAATACTAACGTTTTTTTCTCTTTACATTAAAATAACTCAAAATTTTGAGTGAGCACATAGGTGTTTGAGGTAAGAAAAATGATCTACGAGAAATTCTCTGCAAAATTGGATAGGTTCGAAAGTTCTGCCAGTAACTGAGCGAAAGCTATAAAAGTTCAAAGTTGTCAAAATACGTTTTCGTTGGTTCTAGTTTTGAAAAAATGTTAGGATTGGAAAGAAAAAATTTTGGTGTTAAAAATTAATTTCAAATTGAAATTTTTTCCAATTCATGTCATTAAAAATTTCTTTAAGCCCGAATTTTTTTTCATTTTTCTGAAATCTAAAATGCTTTTTCAAATTTGGAAAATGTTGAAATTTGAATTCAAGAAAATTCAATTTTTTCATTGTCTGAGGTACACTGAGATACCTCCAGGCACAAAACACACTATTTTTTGAAATATATCATATTTTTGATTTTTTTTGATTTCTGTGTTTGCGAATTAAATCTAAATACGAATCATATTACAGAAATTATAAGAGTCGCGTCAAATTATTGTATTCACTTAAATTTTTTGGAAATTTCTACAGGTAATTGAAAAAATTGTTGTTTGGGGAAATTTTTTATTTGTGAAACATTATAAAACTTCAGAAATGCGCAATTTTCAGACAACAGTCAAGTTTTGTAGAGTTGATCTTTTTCTGGAAAACGTCGTCAAATTTTTCGAGAATTTGTTCATGTTTGAAAAAATTCTTAAATTGACTCGAGTTTCAACAAAATTGCTCAACTTTCAGAAAACTGTTCATGTTCTTGAGCTTTCTTCTATTTTTAGAAGAATGTGCAAGCTTGAAATAGGTATTTCTTCAACTTTTCAAAAATGGTCCCAGTTTGTGGAAATTACGTACCTATTCATTTCTTATGAAAGTAATCAAGTTTCAGAAAAGTTCTTTAATTTCTCAAAAAATCAACAAATCTTTAATGAATTTTTTCGATTTGTGAAAAACTGTTAAATTTTTTCAAATCGGAAACGCGTAGTATTTACAATGAAAACGTATTTTGACAGTTTTGAACTTTAATAACTTTCGCTCGGTGACTGGCAGAACTTTCAAACGTATCCCATTTTGTAGAGAATTCCTCATAGACCATTTTCCTTACCTCAAACACCTATGTGCTCACTCAAATTTTTGAGTTATTTTAATGTAAAGAGAAAAAACGCTTCGTAATTACAGCGAAAACGTATTTTGACAGCTTTGAACTTTAATAACTTTCGCTCGGTGACCGGCAGAACTTTCAAATCTATCCCATTTTGTAGAGAATTTCACGTAGATCATTTTCCTTACCTCAAACACCTATGCGCTCACTCAAAATTTTGAGTTATTTTAATGTAAAGTGAAAAAAACGTTAGTATTTACATCGGAAACGTATTTTGACGAATTCGAACTTTTATAACTTTCACTCATTTGCCGGCAGAACTTTCGAACCTATCCCATTTTGTAGAGAATTTCTCGTAGACCATTTTCCTTACCTCAAACACCTATGTGCTCACTCAAAATTTTGAGTTATTTTAATGTAAAGTGAAACGATGCATAATAACAATAAGCCGTAATAAAACAGATACGACTGCGAATGCAGCGCGTTATGTGGCCGGAAATAGAACCATTATCGTTCCGACGTTACCGACACCCCCGCCGGTCTGGCAGTTGGTCTACTTGTATTTTCTATATTACTTTAGTACCAACTATAGATGCCCTTCTTCGGGTCAAAAAAAATATTCAAATTCGATTCTGAAAATTTTTCCACCCATCCAACTCCCCCTCAAAAATTTGAAAATTTGAATTTATTACCTACAGAAAAAATTTAAATAAAAAGGAAAAACCAAGTATTCCCACGCAAAATTAAGTTTTGAAACATGAAAAAAATTATGCCAGGGTGTTTACCAAATTGAGCGAATAAAAATTCGAATTTTTCCGGGCTAAAAATTCAAAATTTTCTTCACATTTCATTCCCCCCTTCCCCTCCAAAATGAAAAACACTTGTCTCTAAATTTATAAATTCACGCAATCCCTTGCAATTTTTTAGTTTGTACCAATAAATGAAAAAGTGAATGAGAAGGTAAAATATAAATCATTTTATGAAAATATATAAATGTGTTGAGCCCGAGCGAAGCGAGGGCGAAAATTTTTGCGAAAAAAGATCTTCAAAAGATGAAAATTCACCACTTTTCCCTATTCATGTTTTCTAAAACATGACCAATAATTTCGATTTTTGTTCCATTCCCTCCCTTTTTTTTCAACATTGTGGTCAAGGGCATCATGACGTTTCTTTTTCATTACAGCTCATTAAAAAGTAAGTTTCCAAGAAATTTAAGATTAAAAATAAATTCTGTAGAAAGAAAAAGTGTAAATTACCCCGAGCGTAGCGAGGGAAATTTTTTTTGGATAATTCATAATTCAATGGACAAAGACATGTATTTTAAATATGTATCAATTTTATTGTACATTACGACCGACAAAAAATGATAAATAAGACAATACCTGGACAAAAGATGTAATAATTTGGCCCGAGCGGAGCGAGGGCGAAATTTTTTGAAAAATTTATAATAAAATAGGTAAACAAAAAAACATTTTTCTAAATGATTTACATTTTTTGGGATTTTCGAAAAATTCCAGAGAAAATTCCAAAATTCCCTGACTTTTCCCTGACTTTTCCAGACCACCAAAATTCCCTGACTTTTCCCGGTTTTCCCGGTTTTCCAGAGAATGGACACCATGGGTGATTTTCTAAATTGTTAGGATTTTGTGAAAGTAAACCTATTTCATGTTTTCAACAATGGATTTGACATTTTTGATTTTTCCCCCAATTTTTTCACTAATCACAGGTGATTTTCCAAATTGTGAGGATTTTGTGAGGATAACCCTATTTCATTTAGAGTCAGGAGAGTCCCTGCTACCAGACTGTGAAAAAAAATGTTGTCCCCGGCCTTTCAAAAATGAGAAAAAACGGGAGTTTTTAAGCTCCAGCCCCCTACTGTGCAAGGATAAAAATCCAAAATACGTTTTTTCGGGACTATGGGACCCATACAGATAAAAAGCAAATTGATTTTTTTGTCCCGCAAAAAATCATGCTCAATAAACACTTCTTGCCACACGTACCGATAAAAAAAAACCATGATACGTAATATACAATTTTATAAGAGAACATACCTCAGGTAAAGGCTGTGAATCCTTGATATTCAAACCACCCACTTCGATTACATTTGGCACCAGTGGACTCGGCCAATAGTACGAAAAATGAGCATTCACAAACATCAAATCGACTTTTTTCGAGATTCTTTCCATTTTGGAAACCGAAGGCCCGAAAATTTTCGGAGCCATTTCATCGAAAACCTTCTGGGAAAGGTATTTGTACATAGTGATGCCATAATGATGCGTCAAGAAATTATGAATCCTTTGGAAAAATCTCATACTTGAAGTATATCCATTTAATATACCAGGAAGGTAGGAAGGATTATTAGGCAATGCAATCTGATCGGATCCCCAGGGAAAAGGCGGTAGGGAATAAAATCCAATCATAGGGATGTTGCACTTTTCGCCAAATTGAAAGAAGATATCCGTGTTGAAAGCTTCGCTAATCAAAGCATCGTATTTCTTCGTCGTATTCCACAATTCTAGTAATGGTTTGCAGTTGGAAATTTCGCCGTATTGGGGTAAAAAGTCGAAAACCATATGAATCGCATCGAATCCATTGGTCGATGTACCAGCCATGTGGTCAATACCTCGTAAACTGCCATGAATATGAAAACAGTTCGATAAATCAACTTCGTGATAATTAGAAATAGTGTAGGATTTTGGAAAAGTATTGTAAACAGTTACATTATGGCCTCGATGAGCTAACTCAACCATCAAAGGATCGAAAACCGCGTAATGACTTTTGCCAGGGTATGCGAAAATACCAAGGATTTCGTAACAATTCGCGAAATTCATGCATAAACAAAGTAACACAACCGAGCAGAACATTTTACTGACCGACGTGATGTTCACTTCGACGTAACTGTACGATTAACATTTAATTAAACAACCTAATTGCACCTAAACGAGCTTTCAACCGCATTAATGAAAATACCACATGGTGAGACGAAAAGTGAGGCTATTACTTAAGATGCGTTGCCCTTCACAAAGGAAAACATGTGGTACGAAAATAAAAAAATTGTGCGAACGACTGAAGTCTTCAATTACCATACAATACAACTCAATTTTTTTCTAAATCCATATCATTTTCAAAAAATTTTCAACTCTAATAAAACGGGTTTTCTCTTCTCCCAGAATTTTTTTCAATTTTAAAATTTTTTTCTCACTATATATTTCAAATCAATAATGAAATCTAGTTTACTCCGAAATTCCTTCCCAAATACGTTTTTCAGGTCTGAAAATTGTTTTTTTTTAAATAGATATTTATTTTCGAATTTTAAAATTTTTATGATGAAAAAATTGAAAAAATTGGGTTGGGAAAAATTATAAGAAACTTTAAAAAATTTAAAAAGAATTTAAAGTTTTTAAAAATTTTAAAATCAAAGAATGGAATTTCAGAGTTGACGGTTCAGAAAAAATATTTTTGGAGTTGAAAAATGAAATTTTTACACAATTTCAAAAAGTTTTAAGGTCTAAGAATGGAAATTTGGAGTTGGAAGTTGAGAAAAAATTTCAGTATTTGTAAAAATTTTAAAGCTGAAATAAATTTTAGTAAATGGAAAAATTTTGAAAAAAACCTTGGAGCAGAAAAAAAATTGTGAAGAAGAAATCTTAGAGTTGAGAAAAACTGCAAAAGTTTAATGGAGTTGAAAAATATATCGAGGAAAAAATATTTTAGGGTTAAAAATACATATCTAGAGAAGAAGATACAAGAGTTGAAAAAATCCTGAGAAAAGAAACAATTTTATTGGAGTTGAAAATTTTTTGAAAATAATATGGATTTGGAAATAAAGTGGAGTTACGTGGTAGGTAATTGAAGACTCGCATAAATCAAATAGGAAAGATTCAGTCGTTCGCGCCATTTTTTATTTTCGTATCTGATACATATCCCGGGTAAAAGTTGGGGAGGAGAAGAGGGTGGATGTATCAACCACTTGAAATGTAATCAAGTGTATATATTTAAAATGAACTTGTTATGATAATCCGACTTACTCGTTTTTACGTAAATTCACTCAAGTATGTACCTATTTTATTGCAGAAAATCTATCACTCACCTGAAACAGAACAAAAAAATACATTACATCAATAATTTTTTACTACATAATTGTAATCATTCAATAGTATACACTAAGTCCTAAAATAGGTTCAGATACAAAACAACTCGGTTATTAGGAAATGATACAGGCATCTGTACAGTGCCTTTGGCTTGTCCTAAATAGGTCAAATCTGAAGAAAAATCATTCAATCAATTCTTTCCACATATGTATTTAAATACGTCTACAAAACAAAAGCTACTCTGTCTCCATTAAAATTCCATAAACATTGGCAGAGCGGTTTTCGATGAATCGAATTTTGAAATCGAAATAGAGAAAATGTACTGAGGTACTTACTGAATTGAAAAATTTTCAAAACGCGAGTTTAAAAAAAATAGAAGAAGCGTCCTCCGAAAAAATACCCCAGAAAGAAATCGTATATGACTGTCGATAAAAATATTCAAAAGCACTCGACAGAGGTGGTTCGAACACAATTTTTTTTTGGTGGGGGGGGGGGATGAGGTTTGAAAATGCCGACTAAAAAATTCAAAATTGCCGACTAACAATTTAAAAATATCAACCCTGCTCATTCCGGCCGAAGATTTTGAAAAATTTTGATTTGAAGAATAAGCAAACCCATTAAAAATTACCAAAAGACCACAATTTCCGTTCCGTTCGTAATAAATTCATATTCTTTTTTATTTTCATCAAAAAATAAAATTGAGTTATTTTTCATTACTTATGCTACAAAACTCCCAACATTTTTTTGAATTTGCCGAGATTTTCAAAATTTTACCGAATTACCTGAAATTTCCGAAATTTTGCCGAAATTGTCGACTGGATACCAACTGAAGGGGAATTACTCCCCTCCCCCAATAGCGCCGCCCCTGGCATTCGAGCAGATCTGGATAATCATCAAGGTCACCAATAAAAGATAATCTGCATTTGAAGAAGCTAAATTTTTTTGAACCCCGCAATGATTTTTTTTTAAAGCTGGAGAACGTTCATTTTCCAGATTCTTTTCACCCAGGGCTTTACTCGGAAAAACAATCAGTTTTTATAATTGTTTACAATTTTTATTGACTTTAAAGGAATACCTATAAAACATATCAGGGTGTCCACTATATTTCAGAAATGATTTTCCCTGACTTTTCCAGGTTTTCCAGACCAATTTTTCGAATTTTTCCAGACTTTATAAATATGATATTCGTAAACCAGGGAGGAGGAGGGGGGGGGGGTAATTTTTTCGCGTGATGTACGCAAAATTAAATTTGGAAAATGAAAAAAATTATGCTAGGGTGTTTACCAAATTGAGGGAATAAAAATTCGGATTTTCCGGGCTAAAAATTCAAAATTTTCTTCACATTTCATTCCCCTCTCCCCCTCCAAAATGAAAAACACTTGTCTCAAATTTATAAATTCACGCAATCCCTTGCAATTTTTTAGTTTGTACCAATAAATGAAAAAGTGAATGAGAAGGTAAAATATAAATCATTTTATGAAAATATACAAATGTGTTGAGCCCGAACGAAGCGAGGGCGAAAATTTTTGCGAAAAAAGATCGTCAAAAGATGAAAATTCACCACTTTTCCCTCATTCATGTTTTCCAAAACATGGCCAATAATTTCGATTTCTGTTCCATTCCCTCCCTTTTTTTTCAACATCGTGGTCAAGGGCATCATGACATTTCTTTCTCATCACAACTCATTAAAAAGTAAGTTTCTAAAAAACTTAAGATTAAAAATAAATTCTATAAAAAGAGAGAGTGTAAATTACCCCGAGCGTAGCGAGGGAAATTTTTTTTTGAATAATTCATAATTCAATGGACAAAGACATGCATTTTGAATATCAATTTTATTGTACATTACGACCGACAAAAAATGATGAATAAGACAATAATTGGAGAAAAGATGTAATAATTTGGCCCGAGCGGAGCGAGGGCGAAATTTTTTGAAAAATTTATAATAAAATAAGCAAAAAAACATTTTTCTAAATGATTTACGCATTTTTTGGAGATTTTCGAAAAATTCCAGAGAAAATTCCAAAATTCCCTGACTTTTCCAGACCACCAAAATTCCCTGACTTTTCCCGGTTTTCCAGAGAATGGACACCATGCATATAGAATGAAAAATGGAACATATTTAATGTTTTACCACTTCGAAACAACATTGTAGGCAGTTGTCTTCCTTTTTCAATTTTTTTCTGTGAAATTGTCAAGTATTTGTCAATTTGTCAAAGAAAAACTTCAAAATAAAATATTCAATTTTTTCGAAATCCGAATCAAAAAGTAATATCATTCCACGCAACAGAAAAAAACCAACCTGAGGCAACGGTTTACTCTTTTTAACATGCATACCACCAACTTCGACGGAATTCGGTACCAAAGGCCTGACACCACTATACGCGAAATAACTATAGAAAAATATCAAGCTGGTATTTTTAACAGCATCCTGCAATCGTGGCATCCCATCTCCATAATATTTAGGAACCAGCTCGTTAAAAACTTCTTGAGAATACGTTTCGTAAACAAACAAAGAGTACATATTTCCGATAAAATTCATGACCCTGTCGTCAAACCCCATTCGTTGTGGAAATCCTCCCAACGTAGCCGGAATATAACTCGGATTATAAGGCATACCGATCCTCTCAGCGTGCCAAGTATAAGGTAAATTGGAATGATACCCGATCACCGGTATATTCAATTTATTCGCGTATAGGATGTAAAAATCAGTGGTGAAGGCTTCGGTAATCAAGACGTCGAATTTTTCAGTACCGTTGAGTATCTCGATCAAAGGCTGGCACGACAATACCTCTTCGAAAGAAGGATTGAAGTTTAAAATCGTATGAGTAGCACCGAAAAACGAACTCAGCGAGTTCATCGTGTCCATGGCCAATATACTCGGCAATTTAAAACACGACTCGATATTCACTTGGCGATAATTCGGAATTTGGTTATTTTTCGGAAAAGTGTTCACGTGAGTGACCTGATGTCCTCGTTCGGCTAATCCGATCATTAGAGGATCGAACGCGGCATGATGACTTTTCATAGGGTGGGTGAATATACCCAGAATATTGTACGAATACGTCGAACGTACTACGAGTAATAAGAAAAGTAGAATTTTCATCGTGACAGACGCGGCGATCGACATTCGACACGATATAGAATTCACCGTGAACTAATTGTAATATGTAAAGAGAAATTATTAATGAGATTTTACTCATTTCATAACTTAATAAATTTAACGTGATTCTGTGTATCTAAAAGATAAGATAAATTTTATACCATTGTGGAAATAACCTTTGATAATGTGTAATATTTCATTCAATTGTGAAGAGGAGGTATATGGGAATACAATGATGTGGCGGTCAAACGAAAATGCATTAATTGAATACTTTTTTTTGAAGTATTCATTATAATCAACGTGATAATTTCTATAAATGAGTAATGCTTGCGATTTCTGTCCAAAATTTTCAATCGATTAATTAATGCATTGAAAAATCAATGGAATACATTCACAGATCCCTCAATTTTACTTCGCTATACTTTTCTTTTTTTGACGTCAATTTTTTGGCAATTTCATAAACACCACCCACAAGTTCAAAAATAAATCAAAAACTATTAAAAATACAAAAATCTAAAAAAGTGTCTTCTCATTTGAAAAAATTTAACTTTTTTTTCAAATTTTCAAAGCATAATGAAAATTATTTCAAAACGATCCGAATCTTCGACCCGAAATAGTCATTATTGGAGGTGAAAAAAATCTCAGGATGCAGACCACAGGTTTATCATTTCTTTGAATCAGTACTAAAGATTTTTCTAAAAAAAAAAAAAGTTGTCGCTCAGATTTCTCCTGATTTTACCGACAAGAAATACATTTTTGTAATTACTGCAGAGGTGGGATAAATCCCCCGAGCCCTTTTTGACCAGGTTACAAAAGACCTGAAGAGGAGTGTACCAGGGCTCACGGCAAATTTTCAAGTTTTGTGAACTTCTTTCAAGTTGTTTATAGTTCTGCAAAATTCATAAAAAACACGCATTTTCCGAAAAAAGAAACCAAATTTCTGAAACATTCATCTAGGAATTGAACAAAAAATAGTTCTCGTGAAAACTAAAAGTATCGAAGATATGAACATGAGTGAGAGGGAAGGGGGAACTTTTCTAAATTTACTTTTTTCCATAAGTCGTCAGTCACCAAATCTCAGTATTGCTCTGCATTTACCCAAAAATTGAACCATAACAAAATTATAATTTCAAAAATTCGAAATGTAAAACAAACCTGTTTTCTCCAATTTCACAAATTTTTTTCAAAAGTTGCCAATTTATTAACAATTTACAACATTTTTGTAAGTAGATGTGGTTTTTAGAAAAAAATGATTAAAAGCCATTAAATTTAAATAAATGTCAGGTAATGGCTCAAATAATTTATTATTTTTCAATTAGTAAAATATTAGGACCTCAAAAAAGTTTCATCGTCAATAATTGTGTACCTACAATATGTTCACATAGCAAAGACATTCGAGTGAAATGTAGGTATGTATTTCAGGACATAAAAGAAGAATCAGTAAATTAGATACAGGTACCATTGTTTATGTTGATTAGATTCTCAAGCTACCTATAAAATTTTATCTAAATCTTTAGTTGAAATAACGATGGGTCTACTGTTCGCTCAAGAACTTTCTAAAAAATAATTTTTAATTTTTTTCAAATACGGTTTAACTCGAGGGAAATTTTTCCTGGTGCAAAGCGTTCAAACTTTTGTGGGAGTAGGGAGAAATGCATTCACACAATCCATTGAAAATTTTACGTTTTTTAAAGAATTTTCAATTTTCAATGGTCTTGGATAACACCTAAAAAATAAAATGTTGTAGTTCTTCCTACGCCCATCTGAAGTGAAACTCAACCTCACAATATCGGTCAAACCTTATGAGTAGGTATAAACATTTTTTAAATTAATTTCCAAAAATTTCCAAAAATTACGTTTTTGACCTAGTACAAAAATCATGTACCTACTTCGATAAACATCTGAACCCCTTCAAAAAAAAGTGTGAAAAAGTGGAAATTTTTTTACCCTTTCATGGTAATAATACAACAAATTAGTCAACAAATTTCATTGTTTTAATATTGAAATTTGAGATTTTAAACTTTTGCAGACGGAGGGGGGGGAGGCTAAATACTGACCACAAATTCTCAAACTTTTACCACGTATTTTAAGACAATTTTACACATTTTGCCCAGGCCTATCGAAATTCAAAAAAAATTGTAAAATCTTTCACCCAACTACACATCCCTTGAATCGAATTTTTTTCAGTTTTCCACTTCAAACTAAACAAACTCTCAGATTTCCACCAAAATCTTGACCAAATTCATTTTTTTACTTCACTCTGACGAACTTGCTGAGCAATTCCGGACGTTTTCCTCTCGGAGAAGCCAGGTGAATTGAATTTATTGAGCCGAAAGAAAGCGAGGATGAAATTTTTTTAAATTTTCATCTGTTTCGGGGTGAGATAACACATGGTGCTTATACTGGATCTGAAAACTGAAAATTCTTGCTGGTTTTTCTAGAAATTTTCATACATTAATTTTTCTTGCTTTGAATTCGCCCAAAAATAACCCATTTTTATCTAAAGATGGGCACTACAAATCCCTAGGAGGGAAAGGGGGTTCATCAATTTTGAGGAGGGGCGGACCTTAGTGGTGAGGAGTGGGGGAACTGCGAAGAACTTTATAGATGTGAAATTTCATTCTAAATACTTTTTGTTATTACACATTTTGCGCTAACTTTGATATTTTTCATAATAAATGATAATAACTTGATTTTGAGTAATTCTATAAGTACATTTTTGAGATTTGGAGCGCAAGGGTGGCCCCAAAGCGAATTTTCGTAATAACTAAAAATGTAGAGAAGCTTTCAAGGAAGAACTTTTACTTGAAAAAAATTTTTGTAGACCGAATAGAAAAGGAGATACGCGCATTTTTAAGAAAGGGGGATAGACCCCAGGACGGGGAGGGGTCTGAAAAAATGGCACCCAAATTAATTTTTTTCTAAATACATTCTAGATTAAGAATCAATCATCAAATTTCTTTTTACATTTGGTGCGAGCGGAAGCATTTTTTTGGCATAATCCACTAAACACCATAAAATGCATAGCAACAAACCGAATAAAGCCACAACCTACCTTTGGTAACGGTTTACTATTCTTGAGATTTATACCTCCCACTTCGACTACATTTGGTCCCAAAGGTCTCGGCCAATAATACGAGAAATGGGTATTCAAAAACAATAAATCGACTTTTTTCGCCACATCTTCCATACGCGAAACAGAAGATCCGAAAATCTTTGGAGCCATTTCATTGTAAATTTCTTGAGAGTAGCGTTTATAAACAATGACACCATACCAATGGATCATGAAATTATGCAATCTTTGGAAAAAGTTCATCTTTGGGGTATAACCACTGTATTGTACCGGCAGATAGGACGGATTGTCGGGAAAACCAATTTCATTCGAATGCCAAGGTAATGATGGACTAGTATGGATTGCAACTATAGGAATATTCAATTTTTCTCCTTGCAAGAAATGTAAATGTGAGCTGTATAGTTCCGTGATATATACGTCGTATTTCTCCGTCGTATTCCATAACTCCAATAAGGGTGTACAACCGGAAAGTTGGTCGAATTGGAATACGAATTTGAAAAACATATGCAGTGCATCGAATCCGTTAGTCGCCGTACTTCTCATTTGATTGATATTGGCTAGCGATGGGAATTGGAAACAGTTGGAGATATCGATTTGATGATGATTGGGAATTTTATACGATTTTGGAAACGAATCGTAGATGGTGACATTATGACCACGACGGGCTAATTCCATCATCAGAGGATCGAAAACTGCATGATGACTGGGAAAATGAAATGGAAACACAGCGAGAATTTTGTAAGAAATAGCACAACTGGAACACACCGAAAATATCACCAATTTGAATATTTCACGATACGCCATGATTGAATCGAATTTTCGAGAACTGAATATCACCAAAAACCGATACAAACTGAAGAATGTGACAGAAATATTATAAAAACACGGATTCGGACGACTTTTTTTAAATCGTAAGCGCGCAGAGATCTTTTCATGCCCCCCGCTTCTCGCTTGCCCACCGAGTTATGTCGTCGTCGTCGTCGCTTTCATTTTTACGCCTCCGCCTCGCTCCCGCCTGTTCACTAAAATGCCCTCGTCTCACATTCTCCAGCTTATCTGTTCACCAAGGTGATCGTGATCGTGACTAAATTTCATTAGAGGTGGCCCGATCGGAGACCAGTGATTGATGCAATCTAGTCTTTATCCCATGCGTTATTGATGCAGTATTTTTAAAAATTTCAAAAATAGCAAAAGTCATTGATGCAATCCGGCATTGATGCAATCCGTTATTTATCCAATCTGTTATAAGTTTCACGAAAATAAGTACCTTTATCATGATAGACTAGTGTGGTTGTGTGGTCGTGTTTGTACTTAATACACACTGCGAATAGTAGAGAGCTATGGTAGATAGGACTCTATATTATACAGGTAATGACTGCCACCATTTTCCATCCAGGAGGAATGGAAACATTACGATTTTCAACGTACTGTTATGATGTGTTTCGTATTAGAAATTGAATTATAGGTAACTGGAGAAAAACGGCTTTTTTCAAAAAAAGAGTTATGTACATTAGGGTGGCCCTTATTTATATTTGGTGGGAAAAAAATTTGGAATTGTTTTCAGCATCCCCCCCCCCACTAGTTTGGTGCCACTACACGAGAAAATGACGTACAAAAAATTTCAGCCCAATCGATGCATGTTAACCCGTCCCTCAAAGCCCATGTTTAAAAATTGATGGAGCGTGCCCGAGCTGATAATATTCCACTACGGCCACGCGGCAACGAAACGCTAAAAATACCCCTAGTGACCCGGCGACTTAACATTCACGCCAAAGGCATGGAAATGAAGATAGAATGTTCTGGTTTGCGGCATTCGATTCCTTATAAAATTTGGAATCGGAAAAGCTATTTTTCAAATTTTTTTCGCCCCCGAGGTGAAAAGCGCTAGGGTTTTACAAAGTGCAACTGAAAAGAAAAAATCAAATTATTTGATAAAAATTTTTCAAACACATTTTTCGAGGGGAAAGAATGAAAATTCAATTCTAGGGGTTATTCAGAGCATCCGAACCCAGTTTTGGGGTTATTTTGACTTCGAACTACCTCCAGTACCAAAAGTGGGGGAATGGGGGGGGGATGAAAAAATATTTCGAAAAATTGAGTGTGGTATCAAAATCCGAATTTTTTACTCGCGAAATCCGTTTCCGATTTTACTTTATCAAAACTCCCGAAATGGGCCCATGGGGGGGGGGGGTGTCAGAGAGACGCCAAATTTAAAAAATTTTCATAAGAATCGAGTGTGGTATCAAAATTTACGTTTCTTACTCAGAGAATCCGTTTCCGATTTTCATTTTACTTACATCAAAATCCCCAAAATAGGCCCATTGGGGAGGTGTTGAGGAGGACCCAAATTGAAAAACTTTACATAAATATGAAGTGGGTGTCGAAATAAAACGTGAATTTTGATACCACACTCGATTCTTATGAAAAGTTTTCGATTTGGCCTTTCCCTGACACCTCCCCAATGGGTCCATTTTGAGGCATTTGATAAAGTATCATCAGAAACGGAATCTCTGGGTAAGAAAAACGTGAATTTTGATACCACACTCGATTCTTATGAAAAGTTTTCGATTTGGCCTTTCCCCGGCACCTCCCCAATGGGTCCATTTTGAGGCATTCGATAAAGTATCATCAGAAACGGAATCTCTGGGTAAGAAAAGCGTGAATTTTGATACCACATTCGATTCTTATGAAAAGTTTTCGATTTGGCCTTTCCCTGACACCTCCCCAATGGGTCCAATGCCCATTTTGGGGGTTTTGATAAAGAAATATCGGAAACTGACTCTCGAGGTAAAAAAACGTGAATTTTGATACCACACTCAATTCTTATGAACATTTTTTAAATTTGGCGTCTCTCTGACAACCCCCCCCCCCCCCATGGGCCCATTTTGGAAGTTTTGATAAAGTAAAATCGGAAGCGGATTTCGCGAGTAAAAAATGCGGATTTTGATACCACACTCAATTTTTTGAAATATCCCCCCTCTCCCCCCACCTTAGGTACTGGTGGTGGTTCGAAGTCAAAATGACCCCAAAACTGGGTTCGGATGCTCTGAATAACCCCTAGAATTGAATTTTCATTCTTTCCCCTCGAAAAATGTGTTTGAAAAATTGTTATCAAATAATTTGATTTTTTCTTTTCAGTTGCACTTCGTAAAACCCTAGCGCTCCCCCCCCCCGAAAAATGGCTTTTCCGATTCCAAATTTTATAAGGAATCGAATGCCGCAAACCAGAACATTCTATCTTCATTTACATGCCTTTGGCGTGAATGTTAAGTCGCCGGGTCACTAGGGGTATTTTTAGCGTTTCGTTGCCGCGTGGCCGTAGTGGAATATTATCAGCTCGGGCGCGCTCCATCAATTTTTAGCGGACTTCCCGCTCTAGCGGGAATCCGCTATTGCATTCATAAAGGTTTTTTTATTTATTTATTTATTTGTTGAAGCTTTTTTTTTTCTGACGCGATTTCTCTCGCTAAATTGAACAGATTGGGCTGAAATTTTTACAGTAGGTGTAGTTCATGCAGGAGAAGAGCTGATTAGTTTTTGGTGCAATTCTGTGCACAGAAAGCTGAGCTTTTCAACTTTAAAGCTCATTTTTGGGACATTTCTTTCTGACGCGATAACTCACGTTATAGTTGACCAATCGACTTGAAATTTTTACAGTTGTTAGAACGTGTACAGGAGAAGAGCTGATTAAATTTTGAAGTCGATCTGTACATTGAAAGTCGAGCTTTTAAAGCTCAAAGTTTATTCAGTTTTTCGAAAATATCTCGCGAACGGCACATCGTAGAGGAAAACGGAGGCCAAAAGGATAGTCAGGAATTTCACGCTCTACAACTTTGGTTCTGAGGACTTTTTCTTGAAAGCTCACCATTTACGAGAAAATTGAGCTCAAAGTTTGGAGGCTTGTGATTGGTCAACTTTTCTGATGCGATTTAATCATATTTTTCAACAATGGGTCGGCAGATAAAATATTTTCTTTGAACCCTTGCAATACCACCCGCTGGGTCGGCATTTTTAGACCAACACAAAGACTGATTTTATGGCCCCTTTGAGACAGTGGTCGGCAGATAAAATCTTCATCAAAAATTCCTTATAAGGCTTGAGCTCAAAGTTGGAAGGCCTGTGATTGGTCAATTTTTCCACCTCAATTTCCCTCGTTTAACTGAACCAATCGTTTCGAAATTTCTGTAGTAGGTGTAGATGGTGCAAGAGGGAAAATGACCATTTTTTGGTTCAATTCAGTGCATAGAAAGCTGAGCTTGGAGCTTTCAAGTTCATTTTTGTGATCCTATAATTTAAGTTAGAGTTGACCAATTTTTACAGTGGTTAGAACGTATACAGGAGAAAAGCTGATTAAATTTTGAAGTCGATCCGTGCAATGAAAGTCGAGCTTTTGAAGCTCAAAGTTTATTTAGTTTTTAGAAAATATCTCGAAAATGGTGCATCGTAGAGAAAAAACGGTGACCAGACGGATGGTTAGGAATTTTAAGCTCTACAACTTTGATTCTCATGAATTTTTCTTAAAAGCTCACCATTTTCGAGAAAGTTGGAAGGGTTGTGATTGGTCAATATTTCTGACTCAATTTCTCTCGTTCAACTGAACCAATCGTTTTGAAATTTTTACAGTAAGTTTACATCGTACAGGAGAAAAACTGATTATGTTTTGGTGTAACTCTGTGCATAGAAAGCTGAGCTTTGAAACTCCAAAGCTCATTTTTCTGAAACCCCCCTCTGACAAGATAAATAAAATCGACCGATCGATTTGAAATTTTTATGGTGATAAGAATGTGTTTAGGAGAAAATTTGATTGAATTCAGAAGGCGATCTGTGCATAGAAAGCTGAGCTTTTGAAGCTCAAATTTATTCAGTTATTCAAAAATATCTCGGAAACAGTGCATTGTAGAGACAAATGGAGGTCAAAAAAATGGTTAGGAATTTCAAGCTCTATTTATCATGAATTTTTCTTAAAATCTCACGTTTTCGAGAAAAATGAGCCCAAAGTTCAAAAGCTTATAATTGGTCAATTTTTCCGACTTGATTTCTCTCGTTTAACTGAACCGATTGTTTTGAAATTTTTACGGTACGTGTAGATCGTGCAGGAGAAGACCTAATTTTTTTAGGTTAAATTTTGAGCAAGGAAAGCTGAGCTTTGAAGTTTTAAAGCTCTTTTTTGTGACACCACAACTCAAGTCAGAGTTGATCGATCGACTTGAAATTTCCGTAGTAATTAGAATGTGTATAGAGGAAGAGATGATTAAATTTTGAAGTTGATACGTGCATTGAAAGTTGAGCTTCACAAGTTCAATTCTAGTTTGTATATAATAGGAAGTCCGCTCTTTTGACACAGTGTGTCTAGTTAAACATGGGCTTTGAGGGACGCATCGATTGGGCTGAAATTTTTTGTACGTTATTTTCTCATGTAGTGGCACCAAACTAGGAGGGGGTCCCGAAAAAAATCTCAACTTTTTTTTTTACGGGCCACGCTAATGTACATTATTAATTTACGTTAAATTTGCTACAAGTATACGTATCTTCATTTTTTCAGAGAAACGTCAATTGAGCCCACGAATACCCCGCAAAAAAATCCCTTCTACAAAAAATACACTTGTAATGACTCGGTGACTTTAAAATTACGCCAAAGGCATACAAATAAAGATATAATTTTCTGGTTTGCGGGATTCGATTCCAAGTCGAAACAACAAATTAAAAGAAATTACGAATTACACGAATAGTCTAATTTACAGAATAAAACGATTTAACACACACGCGGAGCAGCAGGGCTACTTCGAACTCGACTCATTACCACAAGATACTTGATCCGGTACCCGTAGAATTCTCCGGGTATCGGCTAGGAACAGCCATTATACAGACGGGAGAGACCAGTAAGGCCAAGTCCACCTCTTACACTTTCTACCTATGTATTAAAATATGTCTACAAAACAAACTCAAAAATTACGTTGGTTTTCAGATTCTTTTCAGCCAGAGCTTCAATCACAAAAACAATTTGTTTTTATAGTTGACCTACAATTTTTATTGACTTTAAAGGAATACCTAATAAAAAATATAGAATGAAAAAAAAACCTTACGCATTTTGCGTAAGGTAACCGACTTTTCGGTTTGTACATACGACGTAAACGTAATGTAAGTTTATTAGCGTCGAGGTGGGTTCAACTCGAAAAATTAAAGCCAAAGCAATCCTTTTTACACAATTTATATTGCTTCTTTTCAAGTTATTACTCGAAATCAAAATTTTAGCGTAGTACCGAAGTTTAAAATTTTGGACCTCGATACTCCCTCATGCCCATAGAAACATCTAGGGATGTTCAAATCGAAAAACTAAGGCCTTTGACATCAGTACCCTAAATTACATTACCAGACTATGTAGTCTGGTAATGCATATGTCAAATAGTAGGTATTCCATTTTTCAAGTTATTACTCGAAATTAAAATTTTGGCCTAGTACCCAATTTCAAAATTTTGGATCTGTATGCCCATTCATAGGTATGCATAGGAGCATCTAGGGGGAGGGGGTCAAATCGAAAAACCAAGGCCAAATTTGAAATCAGAAACCCAAATTACATAATAGTATGTAATTTTCAAGGAACTGCCAAAGTTAAAATTTCTGTCTTTCCCTCCCCCATCCTCTCAGGCATCCTTATGTCTATTTAAAATTATACGATGAATGGCGTTTCTCCAAAGCTAAAATACCTCTTTTATCAAATGTCTCAAACAGGCTGAGGAAAATTCAACAGAAAGCGGCATTATTTTTTCATCAAGTACAAAATTATTGTGAATTTTTCAAACGATAAAAAACTAATTTGAGGTCAACGTAAACTCCATAGTGTAGCATGTCACGATTTGTAAGTGGCTGCACTGCCACACAAAATTTTCCCCAAAAAAATTCGAAATATACTAATTCTAGTGATCGAAAAAAAATACATAATATTTTCAGACGAAAAAATAATCAATTGAAATTCTATATAAATTCCTTATTTTAGAATTTTATGATTTGATGTTGGCTGCACAGGAGTATAAAATTTTTATTTTTTTTCGAAATTCACTTTCAGTGATTGAAAAAAAAAATCGTTCAATACTCGATGACAAAAAAATAAAAAATCATTCCAGCTTAGTGAAAATTTCATATTATTGGAATATTGAAATCTGCAACTTTTCAGCCCCCTAGTAGCAGTCTGAGTTTTGATCGGAGAAGGATGACGATGGTTTAGAGAAATGTGGAAACTTAAATTGTATCTTTAAAGTGCTAAGAAGGTTTCTCACACAATTTTGAATGACTAAAAAACACAAAAAAACAGTTTTTTTTTTCAAAAGGAGCACCTCCTGCTCATCCCTTCCCCTTACCCCCAGGGGGCTAAAAATTTTTTGGAAAGTCTCCCACCAAATTTGGTCAAAATCCAAGATATTTGAAGTTTTTTTTTTCACTCCGCCCTATTGTACCTACATAGTACATACCTACAGGGTGACCCAAAAGTTCCGGAACGTAACGTTTTTTTCGTAATTTAGAGTGGAATCGTTCCACATTGTCTCGCGTTGATCTGAACGAAGGGTTGCCTACTTGTAGGTCGACAAGGGACACTGCCAACGCTGTACTCAAAATATCCGAGAGGGGTTAAGTGAGGGAGGCAGTGTTGCCAATTTTATAAAAACTTGAATTTTTTGGTAAATTTTTGTCCCTTTAAATTTTTGATTAGGCAAAATCGGAATGCATTGATTTTTGATCCTTGTTCAATGCCTTTCATATGCAAAATATTAGTTTTTGAAAATCTCAATTTTTAAAATTTTCGGAATTTTGGGTTTTGAGATTTAATTTTTGAAAAACTCAAAAATCGAAAAAAGTTGAAAATTTTTCAGTAATTCGTGAACAATGAGAGATGAGTTCATATTTTTTGAAGGGAATGGAGCTTCAGCTACGTCGTAAATAAGATTTCATTATTTGCTGGGCCTTACAATTTTTTTTACGAATCAATTTTTGCGTTCCGGAAATTTCAAGTCACCCTGTACAATATGTTCACATAGAAAACACATTCGAGTGAATGAAATGTATTTCAGTACCTAACCTACATAAAAGGAGAATCAGTAAATTAGGTAGGTAACTAGGTAAGTACCATTGTCTATGTTGATTAGATTCTCAAGCTATAAAATTTTATCTAAATCTCAGCAAGCTTTCTTTTCAAAGCAAAAAGTTGAAATAACGATGTGTCTAGTGTTCGTTCTAGAACTTTCTGAAAAATAATTGTTATTTTTTTCAAATATGGTTCAATTGAAGTGAAATTTTTCCTGCTGCAAAGCGTTTAAACTGGAGAACCCCTAAAAAATAAAATGTTGTGGGGGTTTTCCTACCCATCCGAAGTCAAACTCAACCCCACAATATCGGTCAAACCTTATAAGTACATAAGTACAAACATCTTTAAAAGTAATTTCCAAAATATTTCCAAAAATGACATTTTTGGCCTAGTACAAAAATCATGTACTTTGATATCGGTAAACAGCTGAACCCTATATCAAAAAACTTGAGAAAAAGTGGGAATTTTTTAACCCTTTATTGGTAATAATACAACAAATTAGTCAAAAAATTCATTTTTTTAATATTGAAATTTGAGATTTTCAACTTTTGCGGACGGAGAGGGGGGAGAGGCGGACCACTGATCAAAAAATCGCAAACTTTGACCACGTTTTTTGAGACTTGCACTGGCCGATCAAAATTCAAAAAAAAAATTGTAAAATGCTTCACCCAACTACACATCTTTTGATGGTACGGGGAATCGAACTTTTTTCAGTTTTGCTCAGCAATTCCTGACCTTTTTCACTGGAAGGAACCAAATGAATTAAATTTATTAAGTCGGAGGACAGCGACGATGAAATTTTTTTAAATTTTCATCTGTTTTGAGGTGAAATAGCACATAATGTCAAATATACAATTTTTCTTGCTTTAAATTTGCTCAAAAATAACATCTTTTTTATCCTTCAATAATTAAAAAATTCAAGCAAAGAAGAAAATGTTGAAAATTCTTGCCCTCTGCAATAAAATCATTTTTTCTTGTTTTTTTTCAGTCAGTAGATACCATAAATCAGTACAAGAATGTTATCAAAAAATTTTGATTTTTTAAAACATAAAACTCACACAAATTCGCTACTTTTTCTCAACTTTCTCAAATTTTTGAGCAAAATATTCAACTTTATCTCGACTTGACAGATATTTTTTTTGAAAATGTAACAATTTTTGTCAATATTTCATTCGAAGTTTGCGCTTTCGTGTTTAACTTTGAAGCTGAAGAAAATACGCTCATTATTTTCTCATATAAAAACCTATATGGAACATAAGACATTATATTCTCAAAACATGAAATCATTAACCAGAGACACCATGATATGCATAGCAACAAATGAATACCACAAACCGAACAAAGCCACAACCTACCTTTGGTAACGGTTTACTATTCTTGAGATTTATACCTCCCACTTCGACTACATTTGGTCCCAAAGGTCTCGGCCAATAATAAGAGAAATGGGTATTCAAAAACAATAAATCGACTTTTTTCGCCACATCTTCCATTCGCGAAACAGAAGATCCGAAAATCTTTGGAGCCATTTCATTGTAAATTTCTTGAGAGTAGCGTTTATAAACAATGACACCATACCAATGGATCATGAAATTATGCAATCTTTGGAAAAAGTTCATCTTTGGGGTATAACCACTGTATTGTACCGGTAGATAGGACGGATTGTCGGGAAAACCAATTTCATTCGAATGCCAAGGTAATGATGGACTAGTATGGATTGCAACTATAGGAATATTCAATTTTTCTCCTAGCAAGAAATGTAAATGTGAGCTGTATAGTTCCGTAATATATACGTCGTATTTCTCCGTTGTATTCCATAACTCCAATAAGGGTGTACAACTGGAAAGTTGGTCGAATTGGAATACGAATTTGAAAAACATATGCAGTGCATCGAATCCGTTAGTCGCCGCACTTCTCATTTCATTGATATTAGCTAGCGATGGGAATTGGAAACAGTTGGAGATATCGATTTGATGATGATTGGGAATTTTATGCGATTTTGGAAACGAATCGTAGATGGTGACATTATGACCACGACGGGCTAATTCTATCATAAGAGGATCGAAAACTGCATGATGACTGGGAAAATGAAATGGAAACACAGCGAGAATTTTGTAAGACATAGCACAACTGGAACACATCAAGAATATCACCAATTTGAATATTTCACGATACGCCATGATTGAATCGAATTTTCGCGAACTGAATATCACCAAAAACTGATACGAACTGAAGAATGTGGCAGATTTTTTTTTTAAATTTCCTTTTCATAGATTTTGAAAACTGAACGATTATCATTTCACAAATTAGTAAAGGTATTGAATTCAAATTAGGTAGGTAAGTACCTAATGGCTCAAATATTGTACATGCCAACAATAAGTTTCCACATTGAAAACATGATTAATAAACGTTATCGAATGAAAGGGAAAAGTACCAACTCATAAATTTCTATTACTTATTCATTCTGATCACATTCCTATCCTAAATCATAAAATTTTACCTTGCATTTTGCTACTTCAGGGTAAATTTCAAGTCCAATTAAAAAGTTATTCGTTCGAGTTCGAAAAATTGAAAAAAATGGCTAGTGTTTAACAAGTACATAATTTAGAAATAATAATACTTGATACCCCAAAAACACAGCACAGTCAACCCTCGAAATGAAATACCTCCATGACGTCACTATCCATGCCGCTATTTGATACTTCGACTAAGTAAATATAGCTGTTAAATTTTACGTTTGTGATGATCAAAAATTAATTTCTATAACAGAAAACTTTGGCGAACTTGCAGATAATTACTTTATTTAGGTGGAATACAGAAAATTTATTTGTCAATTTACAAATTTTCACTTAAAAATTTTTCAACTATCGTTTTCCAAAATATTATTTCGAGAAAAATTTTGAGAATCGGATTGAACTTCTAAAAAAAATTATAACTCGAAAAAATTTTAAGGAAATATCTCAGGATGTGAAAGAAATAGGAACAAAAATTTTAGAGTTGGAAAGATTTTCAATAATTTTTTCAAAATTCAAATATTTTCAGGGTTGAATAATGGAAAAAAAATTATCCTGCTCTGTAAAACAAAGGTATGTATGAATTTCCTAATTCTATTTTTAAGCGTCATGCACAATTTTATCGCATTTATCACCCCGCGTTCAACATAGGAACATGTAATTGGGCGACTGTACGTTTAATTCTTCCTTTTTTTTTTCTTTTAATGGGTTCGGACTACATGGTCCATTAGCCCAGCCCTATAACAACACATTCGCATCAATAAATTTTTAATTAAATTACATTTTCATAGAGTCGTGTATGAATAAAATACAAAATATGGGGGAGGGGGGAACCCCCGAGGCCTCGAGGGGCTCGGACTTTTTGAGATGCTGCTTGGAGAAGTGTCCGGTGTCAATTTATTCGAGGAAAATACTTGGACACGAATTTTTACCCAACTTTGCCATTTTCTTGCCTTTTTTGAAAAGTACGCGCAACTTCACGCGTGTGTATCTCGCAAACGCCGAAACTTCACGCGTCCATAATAGAAGTAAAATGTTCTAAATTTTATGGAGAATATTTTTTGTCATGATCATTTCGCCCCTAAGTCGTAGCGTTTTGGAGTTAGAGGGGAAAATGTTGATTTTGAGGGGGTAGGTCAATGAAAATGGGCGCCATTTTGTTATTGGGGCCAGTTTTTTTTTTGAGGACAACCACTAAAAATGTTCCCTAGGACCTCCCCTTCAAGAAAAAATATGTCCCGGAGGATCGGCGGGGGGAGTGAAGTACCCCCCTACGCTGGCCTCTGGTCTATCCCTGGTCCCTGCAGTTCTCCAAAATTGAAATGAAAATTTTTCTCATGTGTTTCTAAATTACACGTCTTCGAAATTTTAAAGCTTTTTGTTTAAAAAAACAGCCATTGTCCACCAGATTGATTCTGATTGATTGTGAATAACCATAGACACCCTGTGATTCGGACATTACTCACTTATCTTTGAACATTTGTTACCTTAACATGTCATGAACTGATTAATTGTAAAACAAGTTAATTAATATATACCTTCTTCCTTTTTGTTATATTATTGTGTTGCTATATTCATCAGAGTACTCAAGGTAAGATACATCAAGTGTATGATACACGTTATCAGTGAGTGTTTTTGAAAAAACAAAAAAGCCTTCTGATAGGAAATTACACATAGAACACGATTGTTCATAACTATTTTTAAATTTTGAGGCTTATTTGAGGAGATATTCATGAAAAACCGGTTTTTAGTAGACATTTACCCCTCCACTGGGGGTAGCGGAGGGTTATGGGGTGTCCATTTCAGTATGTTGAGTAGTGGACCATTACAAATGTAAAACCCCCCGAGGAAAAAATATAAATTCAAAAGTCTAACAAAAAGTCATCGTATTGATTGGTCAACATTTCACAAAGTTTTATCAAATCTGACAAAATGTCATTATGTCAGTGAAGGATAAAATTTGGTTGGTAAAATTTGATCGTTCGTTTCATTACATATCCATCTTAAAAATAAAGGGTGTCATGCAATTGCGCCAAAGATGTAGGGAATTGCGCCTTTGGTCTCGAAACACATACCCGCAATTGCGCCAAATGAAAGTATCACTTTTGAGTACAAAACGAACGAATCGTTCACCGTTCGTTCAATTTAAAAACGAGTTTTTTCATGTTTTTGAGTACTCATAATCATAGATTTGAATGAAAGACATGTCTGTATGCATGCGTACGTATTCATTCATACCGAAGTACCTAACCTATCTTGGAGTAATCCTTATTTTTAAAAGTTTGAATTTGACAACTTTTCAAAAATGTGCTAATTTATTTACAATGTTTCCGACTTTTCGAAAAAAATTGATTAAACCTACCGCGAAAAATTTCTAAATAAAAAGAAATAATAATTTTAACAAAAAATGCCAGACATATTTTTGTGAAAAAAACATTGACAAGCACCAAACTTGAGCAAAAATTTGGATGAATGAAAATTAAAATTTTTTAAGGACTTAAGTATATTCAAAAAAAAAAAAATTGCTGACTCGCATTTTTAAAAAAAGATTATTGTTGGCCCACAATTCATGTAATTAAAACAAAATTATTTTTTGTGCTATTTTTTGGACTTGAAAAAAAACAACTTTTATGAAGTTTCTCTTAAATCAGTAAAATTTCACTGATAGAAAATGAAAGCACGTACTTACTACATATTACGTTATTTTATAATTTTACGACTCAAATAAAGGCAATGTGACTTAAAAAAAATATATTTTATGAAGGACGGGGAAAATCGTTCTTATGAATCGAATCCTGTGGCGCAATTGCGGGTATCTTTTTGGCGCAATTGCAGGATCCCCAAAATAAAAACAACCGTTTAAACGCTTCCTGAACCTTTTAAAATGAAATTTTCTCGAGATGACCTCTTCATTTATAAACGCTCTAAACTTTTTTCAGGAAGCTTTTCAAAATCAAAACAATACCCAATACTAACCTCAGGCAATTTCTTGGCAACTCCTACATTCATACCACCAATTTTAACAAAATTAGGAGGCACAGGTATGGCGCCATTAAGAGCGGGATGATTATTAAACAACGTCACGCTGGTATTTTTCACGATCTCCTGCAACGTCGGCATTTCATCTCCAAACACCTCTCGAGCAAACTTTTCAGCCGGAATAGTCGTATAAAATATACCAACGGTTTGCATCAACAGGTAATAATACTCGGGGCTTTTCAGGGGTTTTCGGGGCTTTTATTTTTTCCCCTTAAAATTTTTCCCACATTCAATTTAGTTTCAGATTTTTCAGTTTTAGTTGAAAAAATTAAAAAACAGCTGAAAAATTCCATTTCAGTTATTAATTTAATTTCAATTTTTTTACCTTTTTCAATTAGCCAACTGCCAGCTTCGAATTTTTTTGCTGTTCCAATTTCTTAAGAACCTAAATACTTACATTGAATAAATCGGAATATGAACTGAATATTGTAATTATTCTTGAATAATGAAATTTTATCGGACGAGCGATCATTTCAGATCATTTATATGTGACCCAAAAATGACATTTCGCGAGAAAGTGAAAGTTTTTTGATTTAAAATATTCAATATGATGTTTTAAGTGTGTGGTAAAAACACACTGCCCCTAACCCTCGTGCGTTCTGCTGGAGAGGCGACGGGGGGATGCTGAAGGAGCCCGTTTCAAAAATAGGTATAAAAGTTCTCCCCCAAAAAATTATTGCCCCCCTCGACACAGGGGGCTGAGGTATCGCTTCCCAAAATTGGACTTTTTTAGTTAAAATGACAAAAAAACGAGTTTTTCGATAATAAAACCCAAAATGAATTTTTGGAAAGCAATGCCCCCCCTCTGGAGGCTAAATTTTTTTGGAGAATATTTCTATCTAAATTTTAAGAAACTGCTCAAATTTGGGAAATAATGGCTCAGCCCCCTGATGTGTCGGAAGCTGAAATTTGTAAAAGAATATTACTGTCCCTTATAATAAATTTCCACGTGAATTTGAGTGAAATCGATGCAAAATATTTTTTTCTCTCATTAGGGGTCCGTCCCCCCTCAAAACAATAGGGGCTGGGGCGGTGCGAATTTATCACAGATTCTGGACATCATGTAGAAGCATTTCCAGCAATAAAATTGCGATCAACATATTTGTCTTTTTTCAAAGTGTATTTTTCAAGTATACTAAGTAAAACGACCGATTTATCGGTTTTTCGAACGTCACGTATAGGCCACCAATCAAAAAAATCTGAAAAATTCTGGGTGATGTAAAATAGAGTGAGAAACATAAAATTAATATTTTATTTATACCACCCGCCAAAACGATGCCCCCAGGGCGATTTGAAACTTTCAAGATCAAATTTAAGGTCATTATAGTGGTCGAAAAAATCTGAAAAAATTTCATGGCACTCAACTCGGGTACTTCTACCTATGTACCAAGTTTGAAAAAAATTGGCTGAAAACTCGCTATCAAGTATTTTGAAGCCCCCGCCCGGGGGGGGGGTAAAAATTCGTTTTCGCGCTCTAAAATCATCTTCTACATAGGCAAGTCGAATGGCATAAAAATTTTGTCAAAGTTCCACCAAGGGCCAAATGACCCCCAAACCACACCAGAGCCTTTCAGTGTTAACCAATCAGAATCAATCTGGTGGACTATGGCTGTTTTTCAAACAAAAAGCTCGAAAACCTTTGATTTAAAAACACACAAAAAAGTGTTCAAGTCTTTTTAAAAATCAAAAATAAATAATACCATCTTTTTTGTCATAAAATTTTATTTCTGAAACTGCAAAATGAAATTTTTTTTCTAAATTTGGACAACGGTTGTTTTTTAAACGGACACTTCAATTGAAAAACTTTCAAAACAAAAAATATTAGAGTTGAAATACCTAACTTTTCAAGAAAAAAATTCCCAATTCAAAAAATTTTAGGATTGGATAATAATAATATGCTTAAAAAAATTTCAAAATAAGACAAACTTAAACAAAAATTTTGAAAAAATAAAAATAAAAATTTTTGAAAAAAATTCAGTTGAATAAAAGTATTTAGAGTAAAAATTTCAAAATTTGAAAAAATGTTGGTAAGAATTTTTAGGATTAGAAAAAAGTTGAGAAAATGTCAACGTTTTAAAAATTTAAAAACGTCTAAAATATTCGGACTTGAAAAAAAAAGTTCGTACCTAATGATACCCTTGGTGTGAAAAAAAAAATGAAAAAAAGAAAAAAGTGCAACACATGAAACGAAATCGTCCTTCCCTTCATTATACCTACTTGGACTCGCTAATGAAATAACAAAAATGACGAAAATTATGACGTCATGAAGGTTCATTTCTCTCCCATTTCTGAATCAGTGAAATTTATCAAAAATCACTGAGTGAAGATTTTTTTACCGTAAGCAAGTAGTGAAAGAAAATCGTGAAAATTTACTAAAAACTCGGTGATATTTATGAATTTCTTTGAATAATCAATGAAAAATCGCTGAAAATCAGTGAATTTCACTGATTCTTCTTGTGCTGCAATTCTGACTGTTCATCAGTGATTTTTCACTGATACGAAATGAGAGAGTTATAGGTTTGACTGCGGTGCCCAAAAACATCAAAAATCTTGGGGGAAAATCCTCAAATATACGAAAAGTACAAACCTCTGGCAAGACTTTCCTTTCAGCGATATTTATGCCACTAATTTCCACCACGTTGGGTACCATTGGTCTCGAATGTTGAAACGCAAAATGACTATTGACCAACAAAAGGCCAATATCGCCGGTCACCTGTTCCAATGGAGGTACACTTGGGCCGAAAATTCTCGGAGCCATCTCATCATACTGTTTCCTCCATCGATCATACATGATGACAGCAAACACATACAGCAGGGAATTCTCGACACGTTGCAAGAACTCCACATTGGTGGCGAATTCGCCGCAATCGTTGGGAAAATAAGCAGGGTTATAAGGTAATCCTGTCATGACAGCGTGCCAATGGTAAGCAGTACCAGAATGTACGGCCACCGTTGGTATCCCTAATTTCCATCCGTACAGAAGGAAGAAATCGTTATGGAAAATTTCTGTGATCAGAACATCGTATTTGGTCGAAGTGTTGACAAGATCCATCAATGGATTGCAATTCGATATACCCTCATAGGTTGGCAAATAATGAATAAGACTTAGAACGTCGACGAATCCGCTGGATGAATGGGTGGCCAATTCATTGATATTTAATCGATCTGGCAGACTAAAGCAATGGCTGATATCAACCTCGTGGTAATTATCGATTTTATACGGTTTGGGAAACGTGTTATAAATAGTTACGTTATGCCCTCTGCTGGCTAATCCTTGCATTAACGAATCGAACATCAGGTAGTGACTTTTGGCCGGAAATGGAAAAAGACCCAGGATATTGTACGATGAGGCGAATTGGAAACATAATTGAAGCAAAAATACGAAAATCATGATATAAAACGTTTAACGATCAACGGCGAAGCGCGAAAAATAACCAAACTGTACGAAGTGTAAACGACCTACTAAATGGGACGTTGTCAGAACATCGGTAGTTCGGGTACATGTGATGAGAGCATGATGTTGAACGTGGGTAGGAGAAGCAGATAAACTAATGCGACTGTCACGTAATCGTTAGTAGGTTTTAAATCTCAACAATTTTTTGAAAACAATTAATATGTGACCCGTGCAGGGACAGGGTACCTAAAGTCGGAAAACATAATTTTGAGTTAGAGACAAAAATATGAAAAATGGGCAATTTTTTTCAAATTTTTTTTTTTCGCTTTTTTAGGTAGTTCAGACCTCTACGCAGCTTTAAACGTGTTTTTTCGATTTTTTTTTTTTGAAAGTCATGATTTTTTCTAATTTTTAAATGTCTCTATCTCACCGAAAAATTGACTTAGGATGCTCATCCAGGTTTTAAAATGTTCCGCATAGTCTCCCCTATCATTTAAGCCAAAAAACTCATTTTTGAAAAATCCGACTTTAGGTACCTTTTCCCTGCACGGGTCACATATACAATTATGGTAACATCATTTTTTTCTTCGTGCAAAAAATTTTCGGTAAAACGAATTTTTCAACTTTTCTAAAATCAGGATTATTTTAAAAAAAATTAAAATCGTTATCAAGTGTTTCGTACTTTGAAAATTTCCATAAATTAGGCAGGCAAACCATCAGTGATATTAGCCTACTCCTCAAATTGCAGAAATTGGGCCGCGTTAATTGATGATTTTCTCAGAAAATTGCTTAGAATTTTGATTGAAATGGCATGAAATTTCATCGTTCCAAATATTTGAAGGTTGACCATAAGTCACTAGAAAATGTATTGAAAACCACTTGAAATGTAAGAATTATTGTTTCATTTTTTCATAAAAGATGCTAACAATAATGGAAAAGTTTGAGAAGTTGATCGATTTATGTAAAAATTCAAAAAATTACATACTAGAAAATGTACTTAATTAAAATAGATTAATTGCGAGAAAAATAATTAGAGATTCTTTACAATTTCAAAAAAATAGACAGTCTTCAAAATAAAAAAAAATTAATTTTAATTTCAAAAAATGTTTTAAATAATAGGTACCTAAATTGATAAATCTGCTTGAAATACTGAAAAAAGTCAAAAATGGATACCTATTATATAACATTGTTGAAATTTTTTGCGATTTTTTGTGAAAATAAAAAAGTTAAAAACTGCACGAAAATCGTTTTAAAAATCGTAAAATTTTTTATAAATTTTTAGGAAAATATTGAAACTTTCAAAAAAATTACTGGAAACTAAGTTCACAAAACTGAAAAGAACATAATAAAAATAAGATGAAAATTGATCAAAATACAAGGAAAATCATCCAATTTAATGAAAATCGTACAAAAATAACGTAAAAATTGGTAACAGTTTATGGAAAATTATTAACTGTCAGTTATAGTCACTTTAATTAAGTATCATAAAAATGTAGAAAATGTAAATAATGACTGATTTTTTGAAGATTGGGCGGACGTAGCATTTTTTACGTTATATTCATCCGATTTTTGCCATAATTGAAATGATTAAGCAACCGTATCAAAATTTTTCAGAATACCGTATGTAGATAGCTAGATAGGTACTTTTAAAGCAATAATTGCAATATCAACAGGTTTTAAATGTTTTTGTATAAATTTTACCAAAATTTGAACGATTTTTATAACATTTTTTTTTTAATTTGTACTTTGTTAATTTGACAGCATTTCAGTTACATTTTATCCACTTTAAAAAAAATTTCAGGCATTTCAACATACTTAAAAAATTCTCAACATTTTTTAAACATTTTCCAAGCATTAAAAAAAATTTAAACACTTCACGATTGATTATTAATTCGCTAAAAAAAAAAACTTGATTTAGAATTTTTCCTTTTAAAGAGTTCGTGGGACTTCTTTCTGAGAGGGCGATGCTCTACATTGGAAAACAAAAAAAATGTTGGACGATGATAATTATTTGACTGCTCAAACAAAATTTCCCGATATTACATATTCTTTTTCAAATCATTCCATTTCCATCTTGTTTTTCATTTCTCTTTTACATTCTCCCTTAAAAAATTGACAAAAAAAAGATTTTCAGTGACCACGAAGTAAATTTTCTAAAGTTTTTAGAAATGAAACTAAAATTTCTGTGGAAATATTCGTGTTGTTGTTGTTTTTACAGCTATGATGAAATAGGAAAACTACTTCAAAAACGTCATTTAAAAAATACTCACTTAAATGCAAAAAAAAAAGTAATTGAAAGATCTTTTCAAACTTCGATAAAATGAGAATAAAGTTGCCTAAAATAATGTTAAAATTGCTTGAAATATCATAGATTGTAGATAATCATTTCAAATAAAGAACAAAGCATTGAAATTGCTGCTTGAGAAATTTTAATAGAAATTGATTGAAATGCATACCTACCTACCTGAATTTTTTCGAAAATGCGAAGAAAATTTTCAAAATCAAAAAAAAAGTTCAAGAGCCTGATAAACTTTGTTGAATAAATAAAGTAAGTAAAACTTGATAAAACACTACCGATTAAAAAAAAGTTAATAATTGTTTAAAAATACCGTGAAAATATTTCTACTTTGAAAAACAGCCTCAAAAAAAAGTTTATTTAAAATTTTTTAAAATAAAAAATCGTCAAATTTAATGAAAGTTATGTAAAAATTACGCAAAAATTGACGGAATTTCATTTTAATTCATTTTTTCAGTCCATTTCTATAAAATTTTGAATAATTTCAACGCAATTTTGACCTTTTCATGACTTTTTAAGCATATTTTTAGTAGGTACACACAATTTTTTCGATGTTTTTGCACAATTTTTACGAACATTTGATCAATTTTAATCACAATTTAAATGATTTTTGTACGTTTTCAAACTATTTCAATAACTAATACATTTTTTCTGAATTTTGACACATTTTAAAAAAATTTACGATATTATCTTCTTTCAAGATATTGAAAAAAATTATTATAACAATATTTATATCAATTTCATCGATTTTTTTCAAACCCATCAATAAAGACATTTTAATCGATTTGATAGCAAATGTTATAATTTTTCCTCCAATTTCATAATTATTTCTTTCATGATTAGAACCATATTTAGTACAATATTACTACAAAAAAACTTTAATACGACTCTTCGAATTCTCAAATAAAAAGTGATTAATAGTTGACATTCTGTTTTTATAAGTAACTGTTTATTCAGATATTTTCAATGGTCCACGCAAATCTCAAATACAACAAAAAAACTCATAATTTTCAGTTCCATATGAATTTCCTTTTCTACCAAACACCATAAAGGAGAGCACAGATACAGGGCAAGAAGAAATCAAGGTTGTTGGGCCATAAAATGGTTACGTGGCGGAACCCCCAGTGCTCTGCACTCTCCTAGATTGCAATAAATTCCCATTTATACAAACCTCTGGCAATGGTTTACTCGATTCAATATTCAATCCGCCAATTTCCACGACATTCGGTACCATAGGTCTAGACTTATGAAATATAAAATGACTATTAACCAACAGCAGGCTCAATTTCTCAGTTACTCTCTCAATTATAAATCAGTGAAAATTACCGAAAATCACTGAGAAACAGTCAGAATTGGAGCACAGGAGAAAATCAGTGAAAATTTTTTCACTAAAGACAAATCAGTGAAAGAAAATCACTGGAAATCAGTGAAAATTTACTGAAAATTCAGTGATATTTATGAAATTCACTGATAAATCTGTGACATTCTTTGAATAATCAGTGAAAAATCACTGAAAATCAGTGAAAAATCACTGAAAATCAGTGAATTTCACTGATTTTTCCTGTGCTGCAATTCTGACTGTTTATCAGTGATTTTTCACTGATTCGAAATGAGAGAGTACATCTGTCAACGCGGGTACTTCCGAACCGAATATTTTCGGGGCCATTTCATCGTACATATTTCTCCATCGATCGTACAAGTTGACCGAGAACACATACATCAATGAATTTTCAACTCTTTGAAAGAACTCAATACTCGAAATATGTTCGCCATGTTCAATAGGAAAATAAGCAGGATTATAAGGCAGTCCGGTGATGGTCGCATGCCACGAGTACGCAGCCAAGGAATGAAAAGCAACACTGGGGATACCCAATTTCCATCCATATAGCAAGAAGAAATCATGATGGAAGATTTCCGTTATCAGGATATCGTATTTCATAGATGAATTTACCAGATCCATTAATGGTTGGCAATTTGATATTTCTTGGTAAGTGGGTAAGTAGTGAGCAAGGGTTTAAACGTCCGAAAATCCGTTACTCGAATGAGACGCTAATTTCTGTATATCGAGTCGATTTGGCAGACTGAAGCTGTGTCCGATATCTACATCTTGGTAGTTATCAATGAAGGAGGATTTTGGAAAGGTGTTGTAAACGGTCACATTATGGCCACAATTCGCTAACTCTCGCATCAACGAATCGAACAACAGATAGTGGCTTTTCACGGGTAGAGGAAAAAGTCCAAGAATATTGTACGAGTACGCGGAATGAAAAATTAGTATAAAAATCAACATGATTTAAATTCTCGGATGAATTAATGCCAATCGCGAAATAACCGACGAATAAAACGATAAAGTAACCTACCTACTGAACGATATCATGTTAAGAGGTTGTAGTATAAGAAATCGCGAATGTATTGTTTGTAAACAGGAAGTAGGAAACGATTCGAGCGATGGCATAACCATCGACCGATCGTGAAGGAATGCGAGGCGCGAAGTGTAAATATATACAATAAAGCTAGCCGTAAGCATAATTTAAGTAAACTAGATTAAGACTATATATTAAACCTTGACATTAGGTTAAGGTGCATTGTGTTATCCAAGCTCTAACTGTACGTTTTACTGTGAATAAACCTATCGTGATTACACCCGCGTATTCATTGCGTTTAACCAGAAGCAGCCAAAATAGTATACGACAAGTGGCGTCCAACAGGCCTTCACGAGGAAAATTCTACAAAGCAGTATACCAACAGATGATAACCAAGGTAAATGCCTAGTGATAATAATATCTTAAACTCGTCTTTTCGCGAAACCAGTGTCGAAACCGAAACCGTCGCGACCGATAATATCGAAAGTTCAAACGTGACCGAAGTCGAGGATTCATCAACCGGTTGGATTAACGGAATATCTGCAAATAGACTAACCAGATATTTCGCGCTCTATAAAATACCAGCTCAGAAAAACCTAGATAGCTACCGAAAAACCTTGAAAAAGCTTCTTGAAGAAGGATATCCAGAAGCTAGAAGCGTTCGAGATCAGTATTTTTCCGATAAATTTTACGAAATACATCGTACATTCAACCATAAAGCAGTCATGACTAACGATACAGTACCTCCGACACCAGCTCCCAGATACGGAAAAGATGGCTACAATCCACCAAAATTCTCAGGAATGGACGAAAGATTTTCCACATACCTAGCAACGTTCGAAATTTACGCGCATTTAAACAAATGGAAGGATCAAGACAAATTCGACCATTTCCCGATATACCTAACTGGCCTAGCACTTCAGACTTACAGAAATATCAAAACCCACTCGCCAACGTCAGTAGGCGACTGGAAAAGCCTAGTAAAAAAATTCATGGAAGAATTCGACGGTCCCACAGGACTCAAAGTTTTAGAACAGAAACTCCAAAACAGAAACCAGGAAGAAGACGAAAGTACGAAAGAGTACATAGCAGACGTACTCAACCTATGCCTTCAAATTAATAGTTCGATGCCAGACGCGGATATAGTGAAACACGTCATGAGAGGTATGAGAGAAGAAATTTATAAATCCATCATGGTACATAGCAACGATACCATGAGTGAAGTGAAGAGAAACGTCGAACGATACGAAGCTGGAATGATGAGAGTAGACCCGAAGAAAGACAAAGAAGCCATAAAAAACCTGCAGGACATCGTATTCAAATTACAAGGACAGGTCAAAAACATGGAAGAAGAAAAAGTCAACAAAGTATCCGATAACGCGACAGGAGAAAGCCAACAATGTCAATACTGTGGAAGAAGAGGTCATATAGCCACAGGATGTTGGAAAATAAACGGCAGGCCCCAAACGAACCAACAGACCACAAGAGGAGGAGGTCCGCCGAAGACGTGCTCATATTGCAAGAAAGTAGGACACGTCTATGCAGAGTGCTGGAAGAAACATGGAAAACCACAATCTGACGCAGCACCACGAGCAGCACCGGCAGCACGATCCGACAAACCGAAGGACAACGGGAAGTACTGCACGAACTGCAAGAAAAACAATCATACCATCGATGATTGTCACCATCTGCTCAAGAAGAAGCTGGAAGAGGCGTTGGCTTCAAAAAACTAGAAACATCCCGGCTCCAAGCAGAAACTCCAGAACCCGAAACAAGGCAAACGATCTTCTACATCCAAAACGGCAAACAAACAGAACATTTCCAAAGGTATGAACATTTTAATAAATTTTCGTTACTTAAAGATTTCGACATAGATGAAATACAGGAAATTAGGAAAAAATTCCAAGAAACCGAAATCTTAAGACCAGCGAAAACTAAGAAAAACGCATCTAGGAAACCCGAGAAAGTCCATAGGATTAATCGAGGAAATTTGCGAATAGAAGTTCTTATCAGTGGGAAAAGCCACGACGGAATCATTGATACAGGATGCAACCTGACCCTGGTGAACGATGCAATCCTACCGCAGGACGTCAAGCTCGGTACACCGGACGTTAAGTTGACATGCGCAAACGATTCAAAAATGACCGTCAAAGGAAAAATGAAGATGAAATTCCACATAAACCAGAACCAATATGATGCCGAGGTTTACGCCACCAAAGGACTGAACACCGACGTCATTCTGGGTGTGAATTTCTTACTCGAACATGCCGCCAATATAGATTTTCAAAAGAGGATCATTAGCCTTGGAGCCGAAAATAATCGTATCACCATAAAAATGGACAAAAACTGGCTTGAACATTTCAAAACAGAAGGTCAGGCTGTTCACCTAATAGGAAATCAGGTAATAGCCGGTGAAAAAATCGTATTAAAACCACACGAAGCCAAAACATTCGTGCTAGAAAGCAACAACATCGACAGAATAGGTCATCCTATAATCCCGAATCAGCAATTCCATTTCACAAGCGGAATCACAGCGCAAGGTACGTGTGATAATAGTAAACAAGCAACGGTAAAGTTATGGAATTACACCGCCGCAACGAAAACAATTTATGAATGCCAAAGAATTGCATACGTAAGGGAAACACGACCTGCCGCGACAAGTCAAGAAACCGTAACCCATACAATGTACGACATTGGGACCACACCCGATGACGACTCCGACTACGACGTAACCGACCTTGATGGAAATAAATTGGACATCAGCGACAAATTAGAACCGGAACAACGACGCAAGGCCGTCCGATTATTAAAGCGATACCGCCATTTATTTACCATGAATGAGTCACAGCTAGGTAAAGCAAACGTCGAGCCGTATCAGTTACGAGTTAAAGACACCGAACCTGTTCAAATACGTCCATATAAACTTTCGCCAGTCGAACGAAGGGAAATATGGAGACAAATTAGGGAAAAAGAAAAAGTAGGAATTCTGAGAAGATCGAAATCTCAGTACAGCTCACCTGCCTTCCTACTAAAGAAAAATGACAAGTACCGTTTTCTCGTAAATTACAGCGAGTTAAACAAGAAGTTGATACAAGATAAGAACTCAGTACCACGAATCGAGAATATTATCATGGCATTACAAGGAAATAAATACTTTGTCGTGCTTGACGCAAACAGTGGATTCCATCAATTCCCAATTACAGAAGATTCCATGCACCTTACAGCGATCAATGTAGACAATCAGTTATTTGAATATGCAGTGCTCCCACAAGGGATGGCCAACTCACCAGCAGCATTCTCAAGGGCAGTGAACACAGAATTCGCCGACCTATTATATGCCATAATGGTTGCCTACATGGACGACATGTGCACGTATGGAAAAGACTTCGAAGAAACGTTAAGGAATTTAGAGACCGTATTACAACGAATCGAAAAGATCAATTTAAAATTGAAGACCACAAAGTGTAAATTTTTCTATGATGAAATTGAAATGTTGGGACACAACGTAAGTGGAGAGGAAATCAAGCCTCTGGACAAGAACACGAAAGCCATTACGAAGTTCCCACAGCCTAGAACAGTAGGTGATGTGATGTCATTCGTAGGAATGTGTGGACATTACCGAAAATTCATATCAGGATTTGCAAAGAAAACAGCATGCCTAACGGATCTCACGAAAGGAAATGTGAAACCTTCAACGAAAGTCAAATGGGAAGAACAGCACGAAGAAGCATTCCAGGTAATGAAAAAAGCCATGACGACGGAACCAGTGCTACAGATCTACAAGGAAGGAAGAAAAACGATCGTAGAGACAGACGCTTCGAAAATCGCAGTAGGAGGAGTACTGTCTCAAGAAAATGAGATAACTGGGAAAATACACCCCGTGGCCTACTTCAGTAGAAAACTACAGGGTGCGCAGACAAAGTACTGTGCGTACGACCTCGAGCTCACCGCGCTTGTGGACACAATTACGCACTTTCGAGAATATCTGTATGGGATACCGTTCACGGTATACACGGACCATGCAGCGCTAGTCAGTTATCGAAAAATGAAAGAGCCAAACGCAAGGATGGCTCGTCTCGTTTTGAAACTTTCAGAGTACGATTTTGAGATCAAGCACAAACCAGGAAAAACCAATGTGGTTCCGGATATTTTAAGTAGAACGGAGATTAATTACGAAATAACCGACAACATGGACTTTCGGAAAGAGCAAGAAAAGGACGAATTTTGTAAAAATATCATCCTTATCAAGGAGAACAAGCCGGATACACAACATCCGCAGTACAGGAACTTTAAGAGAGCCAGTCGAAGATACGTAATCAATGAGAATGGAATTTTAGCGATCATGTCAAGCAACAACAGACCGATAGTTGTCCCCAGACAACTAATCAAGGATGTACTCCACGCATATCACGACTTACCGCTTTCAGGTGGACATTTCGGCTCAAACAAGACGATGAGTAAAATCCAAACGAAGTACTACTGGTGTGGAATAGCTCAGGACGTAAAAAATTACGTAAATAGCTGCCACGAATGCCAGATAAGGAAACGTAAATATGGAAAGAAACCGGGATTACTTCAACCTATAGAAATCCCAGCCTGCGAAATTTTGGCCCATTTGGAACTAGACTTCGTAGGTAAATTACCAAAGAGTGAAGGAAAGGAATATATACTCGTCGGGACATGTCGAGCTACACGCTTCGCCGTGGCAAAAGCCGTAAGTTCCGCGTCAGCAGAAAGCGTGATAAAATTCCTATACGAACTCATCACAACGTATGGAACGCCGAAGAAAATCTCCACCGACAACGGAACGCATTTCAAAAATATTGATCTGACAACGGTATGCAAAAGTCTAGGTGCGCAATTAGTGCATAGCTCTAGTTATTCACCGACCAGTCAAGGCGGGGTCGAGAAACTCAACTCAACTTTGACCAAGACTCTAGCCTATTACGTCAATGAGAAGCGTACAAATTGGGCAGACTACATAAAATTCGTAGTCTTTGCATACAACACAACACCACTTGTCAGATTCAATGGACTTAGCCCGTATTACATCCTCTACGGACAACTACCGAATATGCCTATTGAAAACAAACTCGCGATCAACACCAGAGCGAGGCAAGACCGATTGCTTGAGATCGAAGAACTCAATCGCATTCGAAAAACCATTCCTGGTATAATATACGAAAACCAGATGAAGGACAAAGAACAGTACGACAAGAAGCATGAGGAAGTCATTCTTGAAGAAGGCGACCAAGTGTTACTTGAAGTACCGTATAAACATATAGGTAAACTCCTACCTAAATATACAGGACCGTATAAAGTCCTTAAGAAGGTATCGGATTTGAATTATGAAATCGAGCTTGAGAATAAAAAAGAAACGGTGCACGTACGCCGTCTTAAGAAATATATCGTACGAAATTAGAATGGATAAACAAAAATTGCTGATGACACTAGAAATTAAGCCTAATATGATTACAATTAAAACACGTAAGGAAAATATTGTTATAAACATTAGACTAAGCAAGGAACTTGAGACGTCGAGTATCCGTATTATTAAGGAACCTATATTTATAAACAGAAGAAATTATGCATTAAGACTAGAAATATGTGAAAAATCGCGCGTAGTCATCAGTAATCGGCCATATAACCATAAACAACGCAGTAGGTACGAGTGTGTGTTAGCTTATGACAAGCGAAAAACTGCCTCGATAACCGCTGACAAGAAAGAATTCGTAATAAACGCTCGGGAAACCATCGTAGTTGTCTTGCACAACGACAATGATGATTTCCAAAACAAAAAACATAATTCAAAAACAAAATCCCTACCAAAGTATGGAAAATCGATCAAGAAAGAGGTAAACGACGACAAGGTACCTCATTCGGTAAAAAAAAAAACTGTTCTACAGTAAACGTGAATCAAAGTTCAGTGCGAAAAATCGTCAATATCATGGAAGACATACCGAAAGCCGATGAAAACAACGCAGAAGCAGAACAAGGAATTCCAGAACCAGATCAAGACATTCGAGATGGACATCTGATGCATGACTGGTTCGAAAGGATATTCGAAAACGACGTTCAATACTATTTACCAGGAAGACTACCCATCCCACCATGGAGGAGGCAGAGGTTAATCCGAAGATTGGGGTATTCACTTCAGTTTCCGGATTCCTTCCCATGGGGATATACAAGAGAAGCGATAGAAGCGGAGTATGACAGGCTGTGTGCGGACCATGTGGCAGCTGGAAACAGTCTACCTAGGATTCCACCACCACCACAACCTGTATACCCAGAACCAGAAATCGATTACGACCCAGAAATGCCTGAATGGCCAGAAGCAGATGTAGATGCAGACGACGAACGAGACGACGAAATAAATGACAATCTGCAAGCGGAAGGATTACGCTTAGGAGTCCGTGAGCCAAATCCAGCAGATCCACCACCTCCACCGGAAGAGTGTGAAATCTGTTACAACGATAAGATGCAAGTGAGACTACAGTGCAGCCACGGAATGTGTCTGAAATGTCTCGCAAAAATCACTACAAGGGACACCAGATGCCCAATGTGCAGAGCACAGATGGACCATGTACAATTCATCAATAGGAACATAAGTTAAAATATAAGATGTACAAAATATAAATATGTAATTGCACTTAAAAGAGGCAAAAGCCCAGTATCAAATATATGCACTTTTTTCAGCAAAATAAAAAACACAAAAAAAAGAGAGAGAGAAAAAAGGCGATACGCCAACAAAAAAAAAAAAAAAAAAAAAAAAAAAAAAAAAAAAAACAACAAAAAAAAAACAAAAACAAAAACAAAAAGACTAGAAGTATAAGACGGCGAGACACTCGTAGCGTATCACAACGCAACGAGCTATCGTCATAAGTTAATGACCTAGATATAAGTGTACATTCCACATTATACTAGGCGTAGAATAAGTTGCATACCCTGTACAATGAAGGAGTAAATATAAGAATGTAAATATTTTAATTTTCAGATGTTCAGAGTAGTCGTAACAGTATTAATCTCTTCAGTAATCGCCGATGATTTAAAAATCGAAATCGTGCCAGGATCATATCTCTCAGAAATCCAGGATATCACCTTATACGACAGATCAGTTCCGATAAAATACCTCATAAATCACGACATCAATTCCCGATCAAGATCCATAGACATATGCGAAAATTCAGCCTTATGCGACTCTGGAATAGGACTCGCATTACAGAACGTTAAGAAAACAATCGCTCATCATATGAAAGACATCCGTTTCGACATAGAGAAAACACTCCAGTCAAAACGGCCCAAACGAGGAATCCAGTTCATGGGGGATTTCCTCAACTTTTGCTGCAACGCCATAACGAAAAAAGAAGTATATCCGCTCTATGAAAATGAACAGAAGATAAAAAGCAACTACGAAAATATAAGAGAATCGATCCTGGACGACCATGCTGACCTCATATCCATAACCACAAAGTTAAACCAGTTCGCAACAAATACGTATCAAAATTTTGGAAACATAACCTCAGTACTCACGGAAGTAGGAAAACAACTCGACAAGATAGGAGATAACCAAAATAATGTTGAAAAAATACATTATCTCATAACAGAAACAGTTACAGAAATGTCTCACGCAATGTATTATAACGATATATATACTCATTGCGCAGCCCATAAAATTCCAATTTCAGTCTTGCCAGTTCGAGAGCTCGAGAGAGATCTTAAGACCTTGGATTTGCAGCTGAAGAAGAAACATTTAACAATAGCAATAACGACAGTAGATATACTCCAGTACTATACTAAAGAATTAACTCATTGCCAATTCTCAAATTCAAAAATCCATTTAGAAATCCGAATTCCAGTAAGAAAAATAAATGCTGAGTGGAAACTTTTTCAGTACATACCGATATTTTTCAAGCATGATACATCGCTATGTATCTTAAATACCGACGAAATGCTAATAGCATTCGATAAGAATAATGACATTTTCAGAACCATAGCAGGTACAGCTAAGAAAAATTGTGACATAAACACCGGATTATGCTACGTTGAATATTTTGACTACTCTGACGAGGCACCGGAATGTGCTAAGTATCTATTTTTAAGCCGTAGTTATAATGAATTAAACCAGGTTTGCCATTTTAAGTGTGAACCAGCGCATAAGCGTACTTTAGTCCGTAAGCTAAATACTAATGAATATCTTATATCCAACATTCAGCAAAAACTTTTTACGTACGAATCAACTAATGGAACAAGAAAGCCATTAGAGATCAATTATAACCTGCCAGGAGCAATATACATACAAATACCGTGCGACACCACTCTGTTCCAATCAGATGGGAGAAGTACGATAACCCTAATTCCTGAAACATTTCCGTGTTCAAAGAACAGCAAAAACGACATATCAATGCAACGTGTTATTCCGTTACAATGGTCACTGATGGATTCAGCGTCATTGGAAATCAACACTGTTAGCTCCGTGAAATTTAACAATATGACGAAAGTTTTCAACCAAAACTGGAAGGAAACTACGCCGCATTTCGAAATCAAAACCAGTCAGAAAAATCTTGAGGATAAACTGCAAAAACTCGAATTGATGCAACCTCCCGCATCATTTTTTGGAATCGATTATTTAGCTGATGTTATATATGTAAGTTGGTTAGGGGTTATTTCTATAATGATTGCATATATTATAAGATTATTCTGCCAGCTTAACCGTAAAAATGTAGAAAATAGTACTAAGATAGATTTAATTGCGGAGCGCAAGAAAGGAATTGACGAGGCAAAGAAAGAGTTGAACAACCCCACTGTATATAAACCATGTCCAGAACCGTAAGTTTATGAATGAAAGAGAAAACGAGGACGTTTTCACTTTTTAGAGGGAGAGTAGATGTAGTATAAGAAATCGCGAATGTATTGTTTGTAAACAGGAAGTAGGAAACGATTCGAGCGATGGCATAACCATCGACCGATCGTGAAGGAATGCGAGGCGCGAAGTGTAAATATATACAATAAAGCTAGCCGAAGCATATTTTAAATAAACTAATTAAGACTATTATTAAACCCTTTACATTTGGGTTTAAAGGGGCATTTTGTTATCCAAACTCAAAAGTACGTTTTCTTAATAAAAACCCTTTGATTACCCCGCTATTTATTTCGTTAAACCCGAAGCACCAAAAAAGTATAAGACAGAGGTTTATAAGACGAGGTGAATTGATAAGCATATGAAGCAAAAATAGTGGGAATTTCACTATCGTCAGGGGTCTACAATCGTTACATCAGCAGCCAGACGCTACAAAACCAGTTGCCATCCATAAAATATTAATTAAAAGAAAGCAGCTAATATTGTTACCTAGTTTATTGCATATGATCGATACGAACCTTAGGCAGAGATTTACTGAGCTCTATGTTCAATCCACCGACTTCAACGACATTGGGTACCAAAGGTCTGGCATGATTAATTGAGAAATGAGTATAAGAAAACATCAAACTAATATTTTTAGTGGTATCTTGCAATAAAGGCACATCGGAGCCAAAAATTTGACCAGCAATTTCGTTGTATTTCCGACGAGTGTAAAATTCAAAGATATAAATGCCATACCAATTCAACATCGTATTGTGAAACCTCTGAATAAAGTTCATTTTCGAGGTGTATCCAGTCCACGTATTCGGAATATAAGAAGGGTTATATGAAGCTCCAACGGTTTCGCTTTGGAAACTATTCAATGAATTTGGATGAAATGCGATAACGGGGAGTTCTAAACGATTTCCAAATAAAACGAAGAACTCTGTGTTGAAAAATTCGGTGATTAGGACATCATACTTGGTAGTTGTATTCAGTAGATCCACCAGCAGACTGCAATTTTTCATTTGATCGTAGGTCTGATGAACTCTCAAGCTTAAAGGTACACGTTCAAGTAACGCATCTTCTCCTTCAATACGAAACGAGTCGAATCCATCGAAACAATGCGAGATATCGATTTCGTGATAATTCGAAATCGAGTGATTTTTTACGAATGGATTGTAATTGGTTACATTATGTCCACGTCGAGCCAACTCGACCATTAAAGGATTCCAAATCATGTAATGGCTTTTCATAGGCAAAGGAAATAATCCCAAAATATTATACGAACTGACGGTACATAAGCAAAGTAAAAATAAAATCATTTTATTAAAGTTAGACGAAGATAATGAAACCATTATGTAGGTATTCACTTGTTGCAAACAAAAAATTCAACAATTTATGAAAAAAGAGCGATGTGCGGGATCGCCCAACACACAGACTTTAATGAAACGTATCATAAATAGATTAACAAAAAGTATAGACTGCGCATAACTGCAGGGCTGGTGGAACAGAACAGAACAGAACAGTATGAACAAATAAAAACACTAAAATTTCTGTTTTTGCGGAACAATAACCAGAACAGAACAAAATAATGTTCTGAACAAATAAACGAGAACAGAACAGAACAGAACGTATGAAAAATATTGTTTTGTTCTGTTCAGAACAGAACAATATAATTTTTTTCTGTTCATGAATTTATAATTTTTCAGAATTTTCAAGTTTTTTGAGGATTTGGAAATTCCCCCTTTCCCTCCTCCCCATGAGTCCAAGCCCAACATACCAGAAAACCACATTTTCTCACTTGGACATCAATTTATCAATTTTTAAAAAATTGAACAGAACAGAACAGAACATAACAAAAAAGACCAGAACAGAACAGAACAGAACAGAACAAAACAGAACAAAACAACTGGAACAAAACCAGAACAGAACAAAACAATTTGTTTAAGGATTCGTTCCTGAACAGAACAGAACAAAACGACGTTCTGTTCCACCAGCCCTGCATAACTGTACCACACCACTGATAACCGACGACAGAGATTACTACTCGTATAAAACAAGTGTATGCACTCCCATTCGCGATGCAACGTTCGCGAGGTTCGCTAGTATCGGGTGTTGAAAAGGTGATGCTGTAGTGATAAACCACCACCCCTCCAGTCGGCATTAATCAGCTGATGCCAAAATGTAACCGAATGTTACCTACGAATCCTCTTCTCTGGTTGGTTAAAACTCCACCAGGAGCACCGTTTCGTCAGTTGCATGGAAGTCCACCAGATGTCAGCCACTATGCTTTGCATCGCGAATAAGCATAAGCCGCCATGTTCTGGCCGTAACGCGAAAGTATGTTAGAGTTAATTTATCCCACTACAGCGTTGACTGCCAATTGCGATGAAAAATTACATTGGTTTAAATGGGAGAATGTGCATTTCAAAATTTTTGAATTGTTAAGGAGGGTAATTTTCATAATTGTTAGATTCGATCTTATGTAAAATTCACCGAGCTTTCCGATGCTGTAGGTAATTACTTTTTGATTTTGTGTGATAGTTTTCGAAAAAAATTGAGATAAACAGTAAGGTGTTGTAGATTGTAGACTAGATTTTTCAGGTTTTTTTTATTGTTTACTAGACTTTCTACCCGTCCTTCGGACGGGTGGTAATACTCCAAGAAGGATCATTAGTTAAATTGTGATTGTAAAAAATTACAAACATTTCAAATTTTTTCAACTTACAAAGGTCAAATCAATTTGTTTTAGAATTACACAGGTCAATTTTTTTTTTTAGTAACTCGTCTCATCACCATATTTTTTTGAATACCTCCACCCATTACTTAACGATTTGTTCAATTAATAATTCTCAAAAAATTCAAACTATAGAGGTCAAATCAGTTTTATTTTCAATAACCCTGAATCAATTTTTTGAGTGTCCCCTTCCTTAATTTATAAAAATTTTAATAATTGTATCTATTCAGTTTGAACCCAAAGTTAAATCTTTTTTAATAATCTTCTCCCATTAATTGAAAAGTTGATCGATTATTCATTTTTTTAAATATTAATAATTACAGGCGGATCACTTTTTTCAAAAATACGTCAGATGGATTCAATTATTTTTTTGAACACCCTTTATCATAAATTAAAAATTTGATCAATCAGTTCAAACCAATTTTTTTATATCCCCTCCCATTATTTAAAAAGTCGATTAATTGATTTGATCAGTATAAATTTTTTCAATGCCCTCTCAATAATTAAAAATTAGATTAATTGTATTCTTTGAATGGCATTAGTTCAAATTTTTTCAAACTCACATATACAGGAGAAATCACTTTTTTTTCATTACACCAGTCGAATTAATTTTTCAAAATACGTACCTCCCTTCCACTAATTTTGTTTGTTAAGTAATGGGTTGAAAATTCAAAAAAAAAAATGATCTGGGGTTCAAATTGATTACAAAAATTAAATTAAATTGATTCGAATTCTATAATTTGAAAACTGATTATTGATCGAATTGTTGAATAATGGGAGGCGTATTTAAAAAAACGATTCAACAGGGAATGTTTTTTCAATTTTTTTTTTTTAATACCTTCTTCCATTGATTAAAAATTTGATCAGTATAATTTAAATGTTTTTTCATTTGAAATTTGTATTCAATTTAACTCCAGGTCAAATTACTTTTTTGAATATCGCCTTCCATTAATGAACAATCTGAATCACTTTTTTTCAAAAATATCCCAGATTTTTTAAAGTTTTCAAATTACACAAATGTAATTATTTTTTTGAAAAATGCCCAAGGTGGATTCAATTCTTTTTTTTTTGAATACTTCCGCCCATTTATAAACATTTCAATTGATTAATAAATTTTAAAAAATTTATTTCGAAGGCCGAATCAATTTTTTTAAATTTGTATCAGTTCAATTTGTATCCCAGGTCAATTTTTTTCTGAATGTCCCCTCCCATTAATTAACAACTTCATCAATAATAAATTTTGAGTTTTTTTTTTTTTGAATTACAGAGGTCAAATCTTGAAAACTTAATTGAAACTGTCCTTACCCATTAATCAACAACTCCATCAATACCTAAATCATCATAGAGGTACCCTCACAATCACCTGATAATTTTGAAAAACCCCATAGAACTCCGATACCCTCACAATTTTCAAAAAATTCACTTCACACCAATTTTTATCATAAGGGTAGAATCAATATTTTTGAATGCATCTCCCATTAATTGAAAATTCGATCAGTTGTATTAAATTTGAATTTTATTTGAATAACCCTTGCCATTAATTAATTTTTTCAATTGACCTGGGATTCAAATTGAGTACAAATTAAAAAATCAATCTTTCTTTAAAATACCCCAGGATGAATAATTTTTTCTGTGGTATCCTTTCGCATCATTAATTAATATGTTACATAGGTCAGATCAATTGTTTTCTAAAATATCCCAGGTGGAATTGATTTTTTTTAATACTTCAATTTGAACAATTCTATTCACTTCACCACCACCACCCCCCCAATACAGTTATTATTTTTTGAATACCTTTCCTGTTAATCAACAATTTCATCAATCAATCATAATTCTAAAAAAAAATTAACTACTGAGGTCGACCCCATTTTTTTAAAACATAACACTCAGGTTGAAACAATTTCTTTGAAATGACTAAAAATTCTATTGTATTCAGTTTGAACCCCAAATTCGACTCCCATTAATTAAAAAATCGATTAATTAATATTTTTTTCAAATCATAAGGGTCGAATGCATTCTTTTTTAGAATTCGGCCTGGGGTTCCAATTGATGAAGAAAAATATTGAAAAAAGATTTGAATTCGTCTGGAATATAGAAAAAAAATTGATTCACCATCTGATTAAAAAAAAATTGAAAAGTTGATTGTTTTTTACATTGAAAAAATAATTATTCAAATCCGCCTGGGATTTTTAAAAAATATAAAAATTGATTCACCCTGTGATTTAAAATTTTTTTTAATTTTTTACAATTGAAGACCCGAATTCCAAAGCGGGCTTAGTCCATGCAAGTGTATATGAGAAAAGGGACTTAGGTGTAATCTATTTTTCAGTACATTTAAGTCCTTTTTCTCATATACTGTCGTATGGACTAAGCCCGTTTTGGAATGTGGATCTTCAATTGAAAAAATGATTGAAACAAATGAAAATTGTTCAAAAATTTTTGAAAAATTTTTCAAGTTTTTTTAAAAATTAATTTTCTTGAAAAAAATTTATAAAAAAAATTTGCTCCCTGTAGGACTCGAACCCCTATCATCCGGGGTGAGAATCCATGACGTAGTCAACTCGGCTACGCTGCTGTTGTTGAAAACGTCCACAAAATTCCGCACATTAGTCATTACAGGTCTCTCAATGCTTGAAATTTTCAAAACTTCACTTCAGCTTTCTCGGAGGAATATCTCGAAAACGAAGCCGTTTCAGCAAAAATCGAAGAGAACCAAAATTGTAGCCCGTAAAATTTGCTATCGTCAATGTGTCATTAGATTTTCAATTCGACGCACCCGTTTCGAGATATTCGCGAAAAACCACATTTTTGGCTATCCGCCTTCTGATTGGCCAAACAGAAGCCGAAATTTGTCAAACTTTGGCGCGACTTTTCTCCACTTTAAAGACGACTTTTTGGAAACTTTATGCGCGCTAAACCTTCTCCTCGTCGAGCTCTATCCAACGGAACCGGTCTCAACGCCGAACTCGCCGGATCTTCGGAGTTTACCCGTGACAACGAAAACACCACTTCTCTTTATATAATAGACTAGACTTTCTACCCGTCCTTCGGACGGGTATTTTTTTATCAAAATTACAAAACTCAAAACAATTTTTTTTAATAACCCAGGTTGAATCATAAAATTAATCAATTTTCATTAAAGAGTATCCCCAGTCAAATCAACTTTTTTGAATACCCCCTCATTAACTAAAAATTCGAGCAATTGTTTTCAATTTGAATCCCAGATTGATTTTTTTCTGAATACCTCCTCCCATAATTCTTGAAAATCGCTATAGAATAGAAATACCCTCACGATATCCTCATAATATCCTCACAATTTTTGAAAATCATCATAGAGGTATTCTCACAATAACCTCATCATTTTTGAAAATCGCAATAGAACTCCAATACCTACACAATTTTCAAAAATTGTCATAAAGTTACTTTCAGAATACCCTCATATACTCACAATTTTTGAAAACTGACATTTAGAAAAGTCACAAAATTTTTTATAAGGGTCGAATCAATATTTTTGAATGTCTCTCCCATTAATTGAAAATTCAATCGATTGTATTTAATTTTAATTTTTTTTTGAATAACCCCTTCCATTAATTACCTAATTTTTTTAAATTACACAGGTCAATTTTTTTCTTTTGTATGACACCCTCACATTACCTATATATGTAATCAATTATATTCAATTTGAATTCATTAGATACATTTTTTAACTTACACAGATTGAATCCATTTTTTTGAATCCCCCTCCCATTAATTAAAAAATCAGTTGAATAATATTTGTGTGCATTTTTTTTAAAATTACAAAACGAATAAATTTTTTTCAAAAATACTCCAGGTGGATTCAACTCTCTTTTTGAATACCCCTCCTTTTTAAATTACAAAACGAATCCATTTTTAAAAAAAAAATACCCCAGGTGGATTCAACTTTCCTTTTGAATATCCCTCTCATTAATTAACAATTCGATCAATTCATAATTTTTCAAACATTGTTAAATTATAGAAGTTGAATCAGTTTAAAAAATGATAACCCAGGTCAAATCAATTTTTTGAACTCCCCCTCTCATTTATTAAATTTTTGATCAATTGCATTTAATTTAAACCCCAGGTCAAATCAATTTTTTAGATATCCAGATCCACTCGCATTATTTAATAATTCGATGAATTATTAATAAATCGATTATTTTCAAAAATGCCCCAGGTGGAATCACTTCTTTTTTTTGAATACATCCTCCCATAAATTTACAATTTGAAACAAAATTACCCAGATCGAGAATAAAAAATTAATAAAATATTTTCACCCAATTATTTATTCAATTGTCAAAAATCACAAACATTTAGAATTTTTTCAACTTGGGTGCACAGGTCAAAGTCAAATCAATTTTCTCCAAAAAATACCCCATGCCGAATTTTTTTTTTGAATAATCAGTTTTGTAATTTTTTTCAAAATGGAAACATTTTTTATCAATGTTTAAAAAATTTAAAACTAATTAAAAAACGATTTAGCATGGAAAAAAATAGTAAAAAATTCAATAATTAAGTTAATTTATCAATTTTAAAAAAATTGATTCATTGATCACATTTTAATGTCTAAACCAATTGTACACTGTTTTTTAAAAAAAATTTATAATTCAGTTAATTTTTCAATTAAAAAAAATTGATTGATTGATCACATTTTTAAAGTTTAAACCGATTTGACACTGTTTTTGTATTTTTAATTTCACACTTTTAAAAATTTTGAAACAATTTTAAACAAAAATTGAAAACATTAAAAACACTGATTTTTTTAGGTCAAAGTCCATATTTCTTTTGAATTTTATGCAAAATTTCACTGTGTATTAATTTTTTTAAATTTTTGTACAACTTTAGTCCCAAAACACAGAAATATGAAAAAACAACTGATTACCTAAGTAATAATTTGTACTGCATACCCAATTCAGCAAATTATTTTTCACCATTTCTTCCCCATGAATTAACAATTCAATAAATTGATATTTTTTTAAAATTCCGGTCCCTTTAATTAAAAATTCGATAAATTATTTTTTTTTAAATTACACATCGAAATTATTTCTAAAATGAAATAATTTTTCAAAAATCATGTAATTAATTCTCAAAATTACATTTTTTCAAAAAATAGTTTGGTATTGAATGGATTTGTTTAGGGATCAGTGTTCAGTCTATTAAAAATGAAAATGTGAATGTTGGAATCAAATGAAAACATCAAAAGTACCAAAAATTTGTTACAATAATTACTTAATGAAAAAAAATTCAAAAAAAGTAAAAAAATTATTCATTTAATTCAGCATTTTTTAAAAAATTTATTGACTTGAATTGTTTCAAATTCGTGTCAATTTTTTTTATTGATTTAATGAAATCAAAACAGAAAAAATCCCTAACCCTTCAGATCAATTTCTAAAAAATCAATAATTAAATTTTAACTTTTAAAAATTGTAAAAAAATTGTAAAAAACTTATTGCTTTCCAACGGATTTGAACCCCAGCCCTTTGGGGTGAGAATCCGCCTGCTAGTCACCACGGCTATGCTGTTGTTGTTGACAGCCACAGTGGAAAATCCACATGTTAGTCATCACTGCTCTGTTTATTTGGGTACACATTTTAAGCAATATCTCGAAAACGAAGCAGTTTTGGGAAAAATCGAAGAGAACCAAAATTGTAGCTCGTAAAATTTACTTTCTGTAGAGTGTCGTCAGATTTTTGATTTGACCAACACGTTTCGAGATATTCGGGAAAAACTGCATTCGCGAAATACTGGCTTCTGATTGGTCGAAATTATGAAACTTTAATTCGACTTTTCTCAGGTTTAGAGCCAACTTTTTTGAAACTTTATAGGTGCTAAACCTTCTCCTCGTCGAGCTCTATCGAATGGAACCACTCTCCAGTCTCAACTCGTTAGATCTCCGAAGTTTACCCGTAACAACGAAAACACCACTTCTCTTTATATAATAGATTCAATTTTTTTGAAAACTATCGCACATAATCAAAAAGTAATTACCTACACCATCGGAAAGCTCGGTGAATTTTACATAAGATCGAATCTAACAATTATGAAAATTACCCTCCTTAACGATTCAGAAATTTTGAAATGCACATTCTCCCAGGGGTGGAAAGCCAGCTAAAGCTAAAGCCAAAAGCTGAAAAAATCCGATCATTTGACTACTTTGAACAGCCAGCTGAAAGCCAAAGCTGTTTATGTTCTAAAGCTAAAGCTAGCTGAAAGCTTTATTTTTGTGGCTGTTATGCTGTTAAGCTGTATTATTTTAAAATGTGAAATTGTCATTTTTTTGTTACGCAGGGGGATAAAGTATAACTATTTTAAAGAAAATGCTACCAACATACATCATTTTTAAACAAATTTTTTTGTAAAGAATGGTATAATAACTATAACCTTGAAAATGAATTTTTTTAAAATAATATTGCACTGCATCACATTGCATTAAAAGCTGAAAGTCATGTGTAAAAAGTTGAAAGCTGAAAACTAAAAGCCGAAAGCTAAAAGCTAAAAGCTGAAAAAAACTAAACATGGAAAAGTCGATTCCACTTGTAAAGTCAAAAGCCAAAAGCTGAAGCCTTATTTTCAAATTCAAAAGCTTAAGCTGAAAGTTTTATTTTTATTATGTAGCTTTCCACCCCTGCATTCTCCCATTTAAACCAATGTAATTTTTCATCACAATAGACAGCCAGCGCTGCAGGCGGATAGTTTAGCTCTAACATAGTTTTCCGTCAAGGTCATTTCAGACTTCAGAGTGCGTACACTTGTTTTATCTATACCACTTTGACGTTTACAGTGAACGTAGATAATAGATAGAGACATGGTCGAGTAGAGTAACGCTGGTTTGCCTATTCCCCATAGGAGGGGGGAGAGGGTCAAGATACCTTTTTGAACCTATTCCCCCTCTTTCGTGTCCACCCCAACTCACTCCTCCATCACATAGCCACTGGTAAATAAAAATAAATGGGTAAGGTGGGGTGGGCACATAGGAAGAGGAGGGAGTCAAAAGAGTATTAATACCATCAATTTACATAACACTACTATTTTCAAGGCCGAAACACACAGTTTAGAACGATTTTATACATATTATTACGTTTTCAAATGCTAGTATTTTCATCATAACCCCCTTCTTTCAGGACTCTCTATCTCCTCTGCTAATGGTCGTAGAAAAAAAAAATGTTTATACAAAAAATATTGGAAATTGATAGTGGAACAAAAAAGTACTGAACTATTTTTACCGTAAAATCATATCCAAATGAGATAGAAACGAAAAACTGTTTTTAGGGGGGTGGAACCCCATAAAAAAAATTAGCAAGAGGTCTGGGAGGTGGTAACTCTTAGGGGTTAGTCAGGGGACCTCTCTCGACAGTTTTCCGCAATAAAAGCTTTGCTGGCCAGAAATGTTGATTTTTGTCTAATTTGCCTACACTAGCATGCTCATGTCTATTCTCAAAACTGAACTCAGTTTCCTTATTGCTAGGGTGTGTAGATAACCACATGATATGCAAAAAAGCTCAATTCAAACTTTTTTTTTGATCTTTTACCACTATTTTTTCAATCTGGTCCACTGTGCGTCGCCAACTGTACTTTTCTGTGTTCGATCATGGATATGAAGACTGAAAAACACTCATTTAAAAAAATTGTTGTGTTTGAAAGGTTATATCTCGGTCGGAAATGTAGCTGGAGAGTTCGTTGACCCGGCATTGGAAAGCTCAAAGTGTCTACTTTGAAATGGAGGGGGAAAAATTTCCCGCGCGTCGCAATGCGGCGCCGCGAGCGTGTTTTCAAAATTCTGTAGGGTCAACTCGATGTAGTGTTTTTTAAAAGCTTCATAACTCGGACAAAACAAAACCTTTCGGAAATTGAACACCCCTACCCGGATAGCTGATTAGTTGTACTTCAAGTGACCCGAAAAAACAATTTTGCCACGCGACCACTCAGTTAGTTTGGATTGGCCTTTAAACAGAAGGCCGACTTTGATGAAAAAGTTTTATGTTTGAAAGGTCATATCTCAACCGGAAATGTAGCTGCAGAGTTCGTTGACCCGGCATTGGAAAGTTCAAAGTATTTACTTTAAAATGGGGGGAGAGTTTTCCCGCGCGTTGCAACGCGGACCCCGCGGGCGTGCTTTAAAATTCCTGTAGGGTCACCTAGGGTCACCTCGATGTAGTGTTTGTAAAAGCTTCATAACTCGGACAAAAAAAACTTTGGAAAATGGGACACCCTTCCCACTATAGCTAATTAGTTGTACTTTAAGTGACCCACAGCAGTTTTGCCGCACGATGCGTTGCAAGATGTTGAAACTTTCATTGAAAAATCATTAAAAATTACTCAAGATAATAACACCTGTCTGCAAATTTCGAAAAACTACTTTAAATGTACTAAAAATTGTTCAAAATGGAAATAAACTGGTTTAAATATGTATGCAGCGAGCTCCGCAATAATATGAAGAAACAAGTGAAAGGAAGAAATTCCCAACAATGCATTAAAAAATTCATTAAAATTGATCGCAGTATTGTATAAATAATCCTTTAAATTCTGGGGGAAAAGTTAACACTTTTATCAGTTGAAAAATACATAAAAATTTCCCCAAAAGCGAAAAAAAATAAATTCAATGAAAATTGTGAAAAAAATCGTAAACATTCATAAAATGATACAAAGTGTTCAAAATTTAAAAAAAAAAAACTTGAAAATAAATTTTAAAAAGCGATTTTTCAATTGATTATTGCCATATCCCTGCTACAGTAGCATGCCAGCAGTAACATAAAGGGTCGCATTATGAGGGAATCCCTCAGTTGCTACTTATTTGGTCGCATTATGAGGGAATCCCTCAGTCGTCACATATGGTCTTTTTTGCCTAGTTGGTGAGCGCTGGTGGGGATAGAGAGAAGATTCGGCGTTGCTACGCGTTCACACTTACACATACTGCGACATCTTATCCAGCGAAGGGTCTCGGGTTCAAAACCAGTCACCAAAATAATTTTTTTGAATTTTTTCCCTTAAAAAATATTTTTTCAATGCTTTTTTCGTAAAATTTTATTTTTTTTACTGGTTCATTTTTTACACTAAATTACGCGTTGTAAATTTATAATTTACTTTTTCAAGAGATTTTACAAAATTTTGAGTGGTATGCGGAGGCGTATGTAACAACTGAGGGATTCCCTCATAATGCGACCATAGCAGGGATATTTAGCAAAATTATTTGTTCACGGTGTGATAGCAGGCACTCCCCCGACTCCAAAAAGTATATGTCACAACCCTAGGGCCACTTGCACATTAGAGCGCTAGGCCCCTCAAAGTGCAATGTTTCGCCAAATTTGACCATTTTTGGCACAATAATACCTCTGTATGCGACATGGGGTCTGGGGCGCAAAAAAAATCAAACGGAATGTATACCCATTACCCGCATCCAATGAGCCAAGTTTTAAGGAACACGGTTTGCACAATACGCCGTGGTGGAATTTCAAAGTTGAGAAAATGCGTGATTTTCACCCTCTTTTCAACATATTTGTAAAATAAGTTAAGTATTAAAAAAATTCTGAAACTTGGGTTGCGACCTATCAAAATGGGTTAAAATTTTTCAAGAAGAACGAAAATATTAGTTAAAATTGAATTTAAGCAATTTTGATCTTTTTTGAACCTCAAATTAAGCCTCATTTTTGAGTATTTTCCAAAAATAGGCATTTTACCTATGAAAGTGGGATAGAATTTCATCAAAAAATCAGAAATGTAATCCAAAACCATTTTTGAGCAACTTTTGAGAATTTTGAGTCCCAAATAGGGCCAATTTCTGAGTATTTTCAAAAAAATGACATGTGACCTATGAAAATGGGATAGAATTTCGTCAAAAATTCAAAAATGCCATCCAAAACCATTTTTGAGCAACGTTTGAGAATTTTAAGCCCAAATAGAATCCATTTCTGAGTATTTTTTAAAAACTGGCATACAAGGAACTTATGAAAGAGGGATAGAATTTCGCCAAAAATTCAAAAATGTCATCCAAAACTTTTTTGAGCAACTTTCGAGGATTTTGAGCCTTTTTTTATGGAAGAAAATATTTGGAATGCCATCCAAAACCATTTTTGAACAACTTTTGAAAATTTTGAGCCTCAAATTGAGCAAATTTTTTAGTATTTTCAAAAAATTGGCATGTGACTTATTCCGCATAAAATATTTTCTTAGATAAAAAAAAGGCTTAAAATCCTCAAAAGTTGCTCAAAAAAAGTTTTTGATGATATTTTAGAATTGTTGGCGAAATTCTATCCCTCTTGCAAAAGTTACTTACATGCCAGTTTTTTGAAAATACTCAGAAATTGATCCTATTTGAGGATCTTTTTGGGTTAGGTAAGTAGTAAGTACCGACAAACTTTATAGTGTTTTAAACATTTTTTTACCAATTTTTTAATTTGTTTCCTTACCAGAACAATTTTTACAAGATTTAATCAATACAATAGAATATAATGCGACGTCATCCATGTTCTTAAGGCAGTTAGATATCAACCAATATTGCAATCAAGCATGCTAATGAGAACAGACTACGAACCTGTGGCAAAGGTTTGCTGAACTCGATGTTTAATCCACCAACTTCAACAACATTGGGTACCAAAGGCCTGGCATAATTATATGTAAAATGAGCGTAAGAAAACATCAAACTGATATTTCTAGTGATATCTTGCAATGGGAGTACATCGAGACCAAAAATCTGTCTGGCAATTTCATTGTATTTCCGGCGATTGTAAAATTCAAAGGTATAAATCCCATACCAATTCAACATCGTATTGTAAAACCTCTGGAGGAAGTTCATATTCGAAGTACATCCACTCCAGATACTTGGAATATAAGAAGGGTTATACGAAGCTCCAATAGTTTCGCTGTGAAAACCGCTCAAAGAATTTGGATGAAAGGTGATAATCGGGATACCGAGATGATTTCCAAATAGAACGAAGAACTCTGTGTTGAAAAATTCGGTGATTAGGACATCGTATTTGGTAGTTGTATTCAATAGATTCATCAGAGGACTGCAATTTTTTATTTGGTCATATGACTGATGAACATTGAGTAATAAAATTCCAGGTATTAACGATACCCTGCCAGGTTTTAAACGATTCATGTCTAATGCATCGAAACAATGTGAGATATCAGTTTCGTGATAATTTGAAATTGAATCACTTTTTACGAATGTATTAAAATTGGTTACATTATGTCCCCGTCTTGCCAATTCGGTCATTAACGCGTCGAACACAAAGTAATGACTTTTAGCAGGCAAAGGAAACAATCCCAAAATATTATACGAACTGACCGAACATACGCAAAGTAAAAATAAAATTATTTTATCAAAGTTGCACGAAGATAATGAAAACATTATGTACATATTCAATTGTTGCAACCAAACCGTATCTACGTCAATTTATAAAGAAATACGATGTACACGAACAATTTGAAAAAAATAATTAATTATGGCTGTAATAGAAAGTTAACAAAACTAGTTTGAATTGAAATCTCATCGTCCAACTCACAGACTTGAATAACACACCTCACGAATTAATAAAAAGTATGTCTATGGAAGTGGAAAAGCTGCACCTTCGCTGACCTTCCCAATTTTTTCGACTGCGCATGACTGTACCATTGATAACCGACATCACGTTTACAGTAAATGTAGACTAAGTCAACATCGAGAATGTTACATATTTTATTTTTAGAAGAAAATACAAATCTGAAAAAACATGATGCACAGTGGGCCAGGAGTTTTCAAAAATGGCTAAAGTTTTATATTTTAGCACCGATTCCGAAAAATTTGTGAAAATCTATCATTTTGCATGTATTTTGGGCCGTAGAATCCAAATTCGAAAATATTTTTGGCCTAGGAGTACAAGGGGGCATGCGGGTCGACTTTTATTGAATGAGCAAAATGAAACTGCCGGCGAGGTCAAGTCCACGTTTTCGCAAAAACCTACGCCCCCAAGGAGGAGGTTGGGTGGTGGTGGGGAGGTGAAAAATTCTATTTACATGCATCATAACAGAATTTTGAATAAAAAAAAGTAACTTTAGTAACCATTTTTGAAGAAAATAGTAACCAAAAAGTAACCTCAGAATCGTTGATTTTTTAGGTGTTTTTAATGAAATGTGGCAGTGTATAGCAAAAACCACCTTATCAATTTTAATGTGAGGTCTCATTTTACTCGATAGGAATTGCAGATTACCATTATGCATAAGAAGGGAGTTTTGGCAACGTTTTGGCCGGACCAACAAAGTGGCTTTTCCTAGACACTGCTACAAATAATAATATAGACAAAATAATATTTTACTAAAAAAAAAGAGAGAAAAAAGGGTCACCTCTATTTTTATTCTGCAAAAAATTCTTCATTGCAACATGAAGAAAATAAATTGAGGGATGTGGGATCAAAGCTCACACTAAGCCACAAAAATCGATATTGATTTTATGACTGATTCTGATATATAATTCAAGCATTTTGACTCAAATTCAAAGGTCAAGCTTTTTTAGAAGCTCATTGTGATTTTTTTAAAAATTACATTTGTTTGAAGTTCTTCATTATTATTTTGGAGGGGTGGCCCATAAAACAGTATAAAAAATCATGCAAAAAGGTCCAGCTAAGTCAATCTTTTTGCTTAAGAAATTTTGTTAGACACCCTGAATCATGAAATTTCATTTTTTTAAACCCTCTTGTCTCATCCCTTGTCCTTCACACGAAAAAATACTCCCAAAGACAAAGTCGTGTTCTACAACCTCAAAAATTTAGATTCAGACATATTGCACACTAAATACAGGCATCATATGGTTACTTTTTTCGATTTTGGTTACTAAATGTTACTTTCTCTCTCAGAAGTTACTATTAGGTTACCTACTATTTTCACAATTTTTTCCCAAAGAAATGAAATTTAGGTATTTTTGAAAAAAAAACAATGCTCCAATTAAAGAAAAAATCATAAAATTATTATTCCCTGAAAAAACGATTGTTTTCGAGCATCTGCTCGGCTTAAAATGGAAGGAGGAAGAATGGCAAGTGTGAGTTTTGTCTCAAACCTGCATTTTTTTGCAGTTTTTTTTACATCTACAAAAAGTTTTGCGGAACCAAATTTGTAGAGTATGAAAAAAGAAATATTTTTTGTCTCTTGATATTTTTCACCTAATTCAATCGTTTTCGAGTTATGAACCAGTTTCGGATATTTTGAAGAGAATTAATTTTGGAATGCAAATTTTAAAACTGGTTCATAACTCGAAGACAATTGAATTAGGACAAAAATGTCAATAGACAAAAACTGCTTCTTTTTTCAAGATCTACAAGTTACGAAAGAGTATAGCCGGTTAAGTATAGGGTTTTGGCCTTGGAAACCGATTTTGACCGTTCCTACCCTAAAATGTTCTCCTAATCTGGCAATTAAGTTTGACACCATTTTTGGACCCCAAGCTCAAGTATTTTGGGGGGGAGGGGCTAAAATGTGTGTTTTTATTCATAATTTTTTCATTTTTCGCCAAATGCAAATAAAAATTTCGCGTTTTTTTAGATAGCTTCTAGAAGGTTAAGAGAACCCAAAAAAAATTTTTTCGAAATTTTTGGGCACTTTCCTCCCAAGTTATGCCCTTTTCAAAATTTTGAACCCCCCTTTTGGGATGAAGGGTCAAAGGGGCAATGGAATTTTTTTCCTCAAAAGAAGTGTTGTTCACCCATAAGTATACCATAAAAATTTTGAAAATTTTGAACATGTGGAACATTGTCAAAAAAAATATAAACTAACCCCCCGCGTGGTGAAATACTCAAAATTCACGTAAATAAATACCTCCAGCACAAATAATTGGGAAACTATAGTTACCAATGTCGATCATCACGAAAATATTTCATTTTGAGGACCACAGAACATTGTGAAAAAGGGCCCACACCATTGGCCTCCCTTACCCCTCCCCTTCCCCCACCCCTGTGGTCGTTGTGATAAATAAAGTAATAACCGATATTGGTGTCGTTTTCATATGAATCAGACCTTCTGAAAACGATTTTGAAGTCCAATTCCCATTTGAACCACCACCACAACCCCCCCCCCCCTTAATCGTCAAATTGGTATACCCAAGTATACATTACATAAGGGCTATTCCGTGCTAAAACAGACCAAAAGTGAAGTCGGGTCTGAATATTTGATTATTTTTTGGATTTGACCCCTGAGTGCCCTCCTGGCCCCCAAAGTGAGTTAAGATATTAAAATGGCGAGTGGCATATCGATTCTCACTAATTTGAGTGCGTATAGAATTCGAATGTCAACTTACTTTTTGATTTGACCCCATTCCTCGCGCTTTAACGTAATGAAAAAATACGAATTTGAGGGGAAGTAGTCGGTATATTCGAACTCAGCGCCCTCAAAAACCTAACAAACGACTGGTCGCGCGTTATTTTTCATTTTTTCAAATTTTGGCCCTATTGAGGGGGGTAATAGGGGGTTCAGAGGGGTCGGATGAAAAAACTGAGTACATAATATGTAATTCGAACTCAGCGCCTTCGAATTAGTAGTCATCGATGTGTTACTCGACTTTATCGATTTTTTTTAATTTCAGTCAAAATTGTGGACCTCTGTACCCCCAGGGGTCTGGAGATCCCATCTTGAAAATTTCTCAGTTGAAAAAAGGGTAAAAAGGGCTACTCACTGTAATTTTTTCAGATTTTTAAATGGTAGCTTTCATATTTTGTGCATATCATGAAAGTTGAGCTTTCACCACCAAAGTTCAACTTTGAGCTTTCCAAAATGTGATTATCACTTTTGAATCTACTTTCAATTCTCTTTCAGGCCCCGCAAACGGTTTTCCCCAAAGTACATCCTATTTCAAGATATAAGCCTTCAAAGTTGGGTAGTTTGGCGAAAAATCACAATTGCATGAAAATTATGAAGCCCACCCCCCAGCCCCTTTGAGGGTTAGAAAAATAATCGTGGTTTCGTGAATAGACCACCAAGAGAAACTCATAAAAAAAATCTGAGCGAAATCGGAAGACCCGACTTCACTTTTGGTCTGTTTTGGCACGGAATAGCCCTTAAGTAATGTGTACTTGGGTGTACCAATTTGACGATTAGGGGGGGGGTTGTGGTGGTGGTTCAAATGGGAATTGGACTTCAAAATCGTTTTCAGAAGGTCTGATTCATATGAAAACGACACCAATATCGCTTATTATACTTTATTTATCACAACGACCACAGGGGTGGGGGAAGGGGAGGGGTAAGGGAGGCCAATGGTGTGGGCCCTTTTTCACAATGTTCTGTGGTCCTCAAAATGAAATATTTTCGTGATGATCGACATTGATAACTATAGTTTCCCAATTATTTGTGCTGGAGGTATTTATTTACGTGAATTTTGAGTATTTCACCACGCGGGGGGTTAGTTTTTATTTTTTTTGACAATGTTCCACATGTTCAAAATTTTCAAAATTTTTATGGTATACTTATGGGTGAACAACACTTCTTTTGAGGAAAAAAATTCCATTGCCCCTTTGACCCTTCATCCCAAAAGGGGGGGTTCAAAATTTTGAAAAGGGCATAACTTGGGGGGAAAGTGCCCAAAAATTTCGAAATTTTTTTTTTTGGGTTCTCTTAACCCTCTAGAAGCTATCTAAAAAAACGCAAAATTTTTATTTGCATTTGGCGAAAAATGAAAAAATTATGAATAAAAACACACATTTTAGCCCCTCCCCCCCAAAATACTTGAGCTTGGGGTCCAAAAATGGTGTCAAACTTAATTGCCAGATTAGGGGAACATTTTAGGGTAGGAACGGTCAAAATCGGTTTCCAAGGCCAAAACCCTATACTTAACCGGCTATACTCTTTGTTTGTAGATGGAAAATGTGAGTTTTGATTTTAAGCCATGTTTTTGACGGTGATTTTAGCCTTGAAAACGTGAGGTAAGGAAAAATCGTTCATGCCACGTTGTAGAACTTTAACTTTGCATGACCAGCTTGACTTAGCTTGATCGTTGGACACCCTGTAATTTTAGGTCGAAACATGTCAAAACCTACATTTTTGAAATCATAGCACACAAATCAGAAGTTAGAATTTGAATGCACCAGCACCCCTTAGAAGGGATAGAGTAGGGGGCGGGAAGGGAGTGAAAAATTGAACACAGTGTGTTATACATTTTGAATCTATATTTTCAAGGTCGTAGAACACGAATTTGACAATATTTTTCCGTTTGAGAGGCAGGGTGTGGAGGTAGAAAAATAATTTTGATTTTCAACTCTCTCTGCCCCCCCCCTGCGTTTCAAACGAAAAAATATTGCTAAATTTGTGATCTACGACCACAAAAACCTAGATTCAGACATATCACACGTTACATGAAATTTTTTCACTTCCTACCTACCCCACCTCCCCCCCCCCCTTAAGGGCGCAGTTGGATGCAAGATCCAACTTCATATTCATGTTTAGTACCTCAAAACACATTATGTACCATGAAAACGTGGATGTGGACCTGTACTCGCGTCAACGAAGTATCGATTTGCCCAATTTATTTTAAAAAATCCCCCCCCCCCCACACTTCTCCTTGTGAGCAAAAATTGTTGCTACTAGGCAGTCTGGCATAGAATCCAATCTCAATCAAAATACAGAAAACCGTACGTAATAAATTAATACGAACCTCGGGCAACTTTTGACTTGTTTTAATATTCAATCCGCCAATTTCAACAACATTAGGTACCATAGGTCTGGCATAATTCAACGAAAAATGAATATACGAAAACATTAAACTAATATTCTTCGCCACTTCTCTCAACGGTGGAGTATTCGGACCAAAGATCTCCTTCGAAATACCATCGAACTTTCCACGAGAATAATAATCAAACGCGTAGACCGAATACCAAAAATACCAAGCATTATCGAGTCTCTGGAAAAAGCTCATCCTAGAACTATATCCGCTAAGAATATTCGGAACATACGAGGGGGTATAAGGTAACCCCAAAATATTACTTTGAAACCCGTTCAAATTATTCGAATGTATGGCAATACTCGGTATACCTAGATGATGGCCGAATAAAAAGAAGAAATCTGTGTTGAAGAATTCTGCCACCAAGAGGTCGTATTTCACCGACGTATTCGCGAGATCCACGATGGGCTGGCAATTTTTAATCTGTTCGTAGGAAGGGAGGACGGTAAAAATCAACGAAATTGTTCGAAATCCGCGATAGAGCGACGATTCTAACCGAGTAAAATTCGACATTTCGGCGGGTTTTCCGAAACATTGGGAGATATCGATTAAGTGATGATTTGGTACGGAGTTTTTCTTCGAAACAGCCGAATAGATGGTTACATTGTGCCCACGAATGGCTAATTCGGTCATGAGAGAATCAAACACGACGTAATGGCTTTTCATAGGTGATGTAAACAATCCCAAAATGTTGTACGAGTAAACTGGGCACACACAAAGTAAAATTAGGTATAACATCGTTATCGCGAATTTTAAGTAAATTTTTACCGTGAAAATGAGCAAGAAAAATAGTACTTTATCTATCGCAGCGAGACTCGAGAATGATAACGTAATTGATGATAAATTGCGCGTAAAACTTGGCGTTGGCGTGAAGCAGTGTTACCAAACGGGTTAGCATTGATTTTAAATGCAAATATGAACGGCTCGGACTACTTCGCTTCGTTATTCTATTCGACTCGGAAGAGTAATCGTTTCACAACTTATTTTCAAAGAAAATGAAAGTAAATTTGAACATCAGTGTAGGAATTTTTATCAGATCAAATGTAGGTGCATCAATGGGGGAAACCCAAAATAGGGGGGGGTATTATTTAGACATTACTACTTTATTAACCATAAAATTTAGAAATGAATAAGTATAGGCACAAATTGAAAAAAGGGTTTGATTTTTTTTTTCAAAGAAAGTTCCCAAATATAACCAGTTTTTTTTGTATAAATTCATCAAATTCCATAAAAATCATGTTTTTAGGACTTGTAGAGAACTAGAGACCAAAAAATGAAGAAAATAGGCATTAAAAATTAAGACTGAACTCGTCCAGACAAAAAATTTGATTAATTACTCACCATAGGCACCATCCCCTTAGGTGTCAAACTGATACCTCCCACTTCGACAACATTTGGTGGAAAAGGTCTAGATCCAGACATTGTAAAATGACTATTGACCAACACGAGACTACCTTCGCTTTCAATCTGCTTCAACGATTTACCATTCAGATCAAAATACTTTTGGGCGACCGGTTGAGTAGACCATTTATCAGCAGTTTCGAACCATATAATATTCATCAAGAAGTTGATCGTATGAAAGACCCTTTTTTCCAAATACAAAAAAAATTATAAATATTTAGGTACTTTTCCAAAGGGTGTTCCCGGTGAGTGATCTGCTACACTTCATTTTTGAATATAGGGTGTTCCATGAATCGTCTGCCAACCTTTTTTTTTTCGATATAACCGGGTACCACTAAAAAAAACTTGAGATGAACATGTTGGCTATTTTCAAAATTGAAGGGGAAAATGCTGCTTCTAAAAAATCACGTCAAAAAATGTTTTCCGCCGTGGGAGTATGATATTTTAAAAACTGAACAAATTTTCACCTCATGACTTTTTGCCTATATTTAAAATTGAAGGGCTACAAAAAAAAATTCTCAAAAAATGAACTTAACGTACTATAGTACGTTAAAAACTGAAGAAATTTTGTTCTGTAGACTTTTTGTCCAACATCAAAAATGAAGGGGCTAAGGGCCGGTTAAAATTGAAAAAATTTGGAAATTTTTTGAACCCCATTTAGTTTGGGTGACCAGTAGCCCCTTCATTTTCGATGTTAGGCAAAAAGTCTGCAGGACAATTTTTTTCAGTTTTCAACGTACTATCCATTCCCATGGTTGAAACATTTTTTGACGTGATTTTTTTTTAAAAGCAGCATTTGCCCCTTCATTTTTCAAAATAGGCAACATGTTCATCTCAAGGTTTTTTTTAGTGGTACTCGGCTATATCAAAAAAAATACGGTTGGCAAACGATTCATAGAACACCCTGTATAATCGAGCACCATTGGAAAAACTTTTTTGGTTAAACATGTTGCCTATCTTGAAAATTGAAGGGACTAATTCTGGTTGCAAAAAAACAAAAAAAACTTTTTTCAATCATGAGAATGGATAGTACTTTGAAAGTTTATGAACAAAATTTTCATTTCATTACTTTTTGACTAACTTCAAAATTGAAGGGGATACAACAAAAACTCTTAAAAAATCAACCAATGAAACGGATGGTATTTTGACAACTAAACAGTGCTCCGAGGACTTTTTGCCTAACATCAAAAATGAAGGGGCTATGAGTCATTCAAAATAAATGGGATTCAAAAAAATTTCAAATTTTCTCAATTTTGAATGACCTGTAGCCCTTTTATTTTTGATGTTAGGCAAAAAATCATAAGAAAAAAATTTGTTCAGTTTCCAAAGTACCATCCATTCTCCCATGGTTTAAAAAAATTTTACGTGAATTTTTGTTGGAAACATTCGTCCCTTCAATTTTTAAGATAGGCCACATGTGTGAATTTTTTTCTAGTGGTACTCGGTTATATCCAAAAATGAAATATGGCAGACCACTCACCGGACACCCTGTATAAATCTCAAAATTCACATAGATGAAAATTTTACCTCTCAAAAAAATCCATTTTCCAACTGCAACCGCTCAAAGGGGTCGGAATAAAAGAAGGGTTCACGTAATCGCCCAAATTGACTGCGTTATTAGGAAATAAAATATTCGAACTGAGATATATCACAGGTGTACGATATTTTTGGCCCAACGCCACAAACAACCGCGACATGAACGCTTCGGTAATGAATAAATCAAACTTTTCGTCTGAATTTAATAACTTCTGCATTGCTTCATCGTTCAACATATTTTCGAACGTTTTACCAACTTGAATCATTGTGTTCAAGCCACCGACTAAGATTTGCCTTACGTCACTGATAGGAAGAAAACTCAAACCGACATTGCTCGATTTTTCGATCACTATTTCACGATAATTTTCCGGAGATTTGCCAACAGGGTAGTACGATACGACAGTGATATTATGACCGAGCTCGGCCAATTTTAGAAAATAGGGTTCGAATGTTTTGGCATGGCTGAAAGATCTATGAGGTAAAACAATTAAAATTTTCACCGAAATTGCACTTCGAATCGAATAAAAGATGGTGAGAAAAATCGCGAATTTCAACGTGGCGAATAATTTCTGCATTTTTAAAAGAATTATAGATACGAACATCAACGATACAAACTCAAAATGCAACTGATATTTTAATACTGTGCACGACGTACGACACAGATAAAAGTATAGTATCACTTTGCATAAATCTTATTGTGATAAAAAATTATATAAACGAGAAAGAAATAATGGACGAGGTTTATCTCGAATACTTATTGTTTGTCGAAGTACGTAAAATTACTGAAAAAAACGTCGTAAATCAAAATCACAAGTTGAATATTTTGGATAATAACTAATAAGCATTCAATGGATGCATTATTTTTCAACAGAGCTTCTACTGGTGTAGTGGTCACATACTCTGTGCCTGCCAGTTTCATTTTTATTCTTTTTATCAATATTTTTTCAACGTAACTAGAAGAGGACTCATTTTGGAAACTTTTATGATAACTTTTCTTGAAAATAGATGAAATTTTCTGTTGAAAGAATAACTATTTTTCAATTTTTTTCATAAGAGTATGAGTATCTGAAGCTCATTTAAGAGGTGTGGTCTAAACCGAAAATTTATAGAATTTTGTGCGTTGAACGAATTTTTTTGTTCACGTGTGATTAGAAAATTAAACAAACGTAAAAGCTTCGGGAATAAAAAGAAATTGAAAAATATCATTGATTGTGTTGCATCTTTATTGGAAACTGTTAAAAATTCAACACAGACAATTTTTACATTTTTTTGAATGGATTTCAAAAAATATCATTTTAAAATATGTGCATAATTATATAATTTTAACATGTTCGATGGTTCGAAATGTTGGAAAATTTTACAATTCAACTGGTTACTTGTAAAAAAAAACTTTTTTTCTAAGTGCTTAAAGTTATGTTACGATATTTCAAAACATTTCCATTCAAAGCCCTTGAAGAGTACTCCAGATTGATTCATTTTTTTAAAATAAGTGAAAAAAAACTTTTATATTTGAAATCTTGACATTTTTCACCAGAATTTCATTAAAATACAGAAAAAATTATTCAAAACAACGAAATCGTTCAATACAGCATTGCAATTGTTTACTTACAATATTGAAAAAATATTTCATGAAAAAAATTGAAATTTTCTTATAAAATGTTTAAAAATACACGAAACATCAGTAAAACATCGATAAAGTTGCTTTAAAAATCTCTAAACTTTTTGAAAACAACATAAATCTAGTTCAAAATGCAGAAAAATGATCAAATTCAATGAAAATAATTTTAAAATGAAGTAAAAATTGATAAAATATCATCGAAAATCTATGAATTTTCGTAAAAGTTACTCGAAATATAGTTCACGATAATTAACTTAAAATGACGTAAAAAATAATTTATTCCACATTTTAACCGATTTTTTGTCACATTTTATGTGATTTTGACGACATTTCAAACATTTTCAAAACATTTTGGGCATCTTTTTACACCATTTCAATAGTTCTCAATGTTCTTTAGAAATTTTTAATTGAAACAGTTGTTTTCATAACCAGTTATAGAATTTTCGTACTTTTTCAAACAATTTCAAAAACATATGAACAACTTATACATGGTGTCCAATATTTTATCAGCAATCCAATCGATTTTGTCATAATCTGAACAAATTTTTACAACATTAACGAAAAGCTTGATGCAATTTCAAATATTTTTGAGTTCTTGAAAAAAAAAAGTCAAAATAAGTATATGAAATGATTAGTGCAGTGCACTGAAAATTTTCAATAGGTAGAACCGGAATGAACAAGAGGAAATGAGGAATGGGAGTTTCCAAAAAATTTCGATATTTTCGAAAACCAAAATTTTTTTGGAAAGAATTTCATTAAGTATATAAGTTGAAATAAAAAATGAAAATCTGAACAAATTTTTACAACAAAAATGTCAAAAAATATGAAATGATTAGTGCTGTGTATGCATTTAAAATTTTTAGTCAGTTTTGCATTTTTAAAAGGCAGAACTGGACCGAACAGGACGGAATGGGGAATGGAAGTTTCCCAAAAATTTTTCGATATTATTTTCTAAAGTGATTATCTTTTTTGGAAAGTATTTTCATTCTGAACTTTTAGAAAAAAAATCAAAACCCCATATTTTTAGTTTAAAAAATCAGAAAAAATTCCACTTCAGTTAAAATGTTTCTTTTTTTACTCTTTCAATCATCCAACTTCCGTACGTTCCTATTACTGGGTAGGTACATTTCATTTCGCTCAAATATCAAATTTCAAACTTTTTTTAAAATGCCTAAAGGACATATTATTGGACGATAACAATTTGGTTGTTCAACGAAAATTTCTGATTTTTTGGGCCATTTTATGACAATTTTCAATTTTTTAATCACGTTTTCTCTTCCTTGCACATTTTTTGACAGACATAAGATTTTTAGGAATCAAAAAGGAATTTTTCATTTTCAAAAAAAAAAGGTAAGATATTACTATTGGTGATATGTGCAGTGGTGTCGGAAGGTGAGGTACAAGGGGTGCAGCCAACCCCCTCCCCCCAATTTGCACCCCCCCCCCCCCAAATTGCATCAGATGGGGATTTTCGAAGCATTAAAACATGAAAAAAATACCTTTTTTGGGCATTCAAACACTCCATTTTTATTTATAGTATTTAACTGTTAAGATTGTAATCGTGTATAGCGCCAAAGCGCTGATCCGATTAAATAAAAACATCATCATCATCAAAGCTTCGCTCGGGCATGGACAAAATCACAATTATATGAATTATTTGAATCATTAGTGCGAAAAAGGGTTCCCTTTTGCCCCCTCCTCCGAAAATTCTTCTGTTATTCCAAGTTTTTGTACTTACTTTGCACCCTCTTCCAAAAAAAGCTTCCAGATTACATTCGAATGATGACGGAATTTACTTAATTTTAAGACATTATTAAATAAAGTTTCCTACTCTGAAAATTAAAAAAAAAAAAAGAAATTCATAAAATCCACTTCAAAAAACGACTCGTTTTTAAAACCCAAATCCAAGAACTTTTCGACCTGAAAACTAAACCCCATTAGAAAAGTCAAACGACACTCACCACAGGCAACTGTTGCTTCGATACCAAATTAATACCGCCAACTTCGATAATATTCGGTGGAACTGGTCTGGATCCAGAATACGAAAAATGGCTATTGACCAACGCCAGACTAACCCCATTCTCAATTTCTTTCAACGATTTCCCATTCAGCTTAAAATACCTCTCAGCAACAGGTTGAACGAACCAGAAATCGTTCACCTCGAACCAGACAATATTGACCAACACGTTGATAAAATGATCGAGCCTTTGGAAAAAATCCATTTTCCAACTCTGTCCTCCCAAACGAGTACTGATATAGGCTGGATTCACGTAATCCCCCAAATTGATGGCATTATTGGGAAACATAATATTGCTACTGAGATATATAACAGGAACTTTGTAATTTTCCATTAGACCCAGATACATCCTCGATGCAAAAACCGAAGTAATCAGTAGATCGAATTTTTCATCCGAGTGGAGTAACTTTTGCATGGATTCTTGTCGCAGAGTATTCTCGTAGTTGGCCACGGTGCCGGTCAATCTGTCTAGTATTTTTAGTAACGAAGCGTTTATCAAATACGTAATACTCAGAGAACCCGAATTCAATGATAACGAACCTTCGATGGAAATTTCGCGATAATTATCCAAAGTGGTATTGGTAGGGTAGTGGGTGACCACTGTGACATCGTGGCCGCGATCTGCTAACTTGAAAATATACGGTTCGAAAGTTTTTGTAAGGCTGCGACCTTTGTGAGGTATGGCGACGAGAATTTTCACCGATGTAATGTTACGAATCAAATACACGAGTAAGAGTAAAATTACGTACTTAGACATTATTTACGACGATCGCACTTTCACATTAGACGACGAAAATAAAACTGAATTAGAACACCATATTCGAACAAAATACTCGGGTTAAGATAACTATTAAAATGTTGGGCTATTCGATACACTAATGAGATGAAAAACAAATTGGCTAATGCATGAATTACACTTTTTTTCAACTAATAATGCAACATTTATACCTGCAACTCTTCCGTTTCAAATATCGTTTTAAATATCAACGACCTTTATATCATGTTGAAATTATACGACTCAATTAATAGTTTAAAATCTCTGTGAAGTGTACGTAAATAAATAATAAAATATAGTTGAATGTACGAGAAATAGATAGGTATATTTTGTACATGAAATGAACCAAAGTACATACAATATGAATACTCGAGCAAATAACATAGAATGATTCGTTTGTTGGGTGCAGTTTTGATATGAATTCCTTGCACCGTTATCGCCGAGATGTAGGCACTTTGCACAGAAAGTACCTACCTCATCTGTGATTGTGAAAAAAAGTACCTGATATAGGGAATAAAAAGAGTAAATATTGACTTTTTCCAGAAAACCCAACTGCATGATACCAAAACTATCTGTAGGTATCCAAAAAAAAGATACTCCAAATTATCTCATTTTCAGCTGGATCCTCCCCAAATTATTTGATAAATTTTTAAAAAATGGTTACAACCACACCTCAAAAAATGTAACAAATTTTGTGGACTTGGCCTGAACTGGAAATATATTTTGAATCAGAAAACCATGGTGCCTACTGGATCTAAAAAATGAAAATTCTGGCTATTTTCTGGATTTTTCTTGCCATTTTCATTTGCCAAAAAAAAAACAATTAAAAAATTCAAGGAAAAAGGAAAATGTTTAAAATTCTTAATTTTTGCAGTAAAATCATTAAAATCCTTGCTATTTTCTGGTGTTTCTTGTATTTCTTGCCAATAGACACCGTGGAGACCCATATTTTAGCCAAATTATGACAGATTTTTGGTTTTCTGAATTTTTAGAAGTTTTGAACCCATCCTCCGTCAAAGAGCATTAACAAGATCCAAGAATTGGAGAAGTTTTCTGTACAGAATGACCAAAATGCCTTACTTTGGAATTTCTCAAGTTCAGAAAAATGGCGATTGCCGACGGTCATGTCAAAGGATATTTCAATAAAAAATGGGGTAATTTTTCCCCTCTCAAATCTACTGGATTTTGACAACTAATACTTCAGAAGTCAAAAACGTTTCAATTTTTCGAGTTACATAAGCAAACGATAGAAGAAATTAGTATTTTCAGGATTACCTACTAAGCAGAAATTGAAGATTGAAAATTCATTCATTTTTTTCTATTCCTAATCTCTCGATGACCTCATTCTCTCTGTGCCAAAAAAAACAGTGATGGAAGAGCCTTGCTCAGAGCGCTCCCACTCTTGCTCGCTCATTTGCTCTCTGTTATTTTAGGCTCTCGCTCTTTACTCACTCTTTTGAAAATTTCAATTATAAATCTTCTCACTCTATATCTCTTCTATTTTTCAAAATAATTCTTGCTCTTTGCTCCTGGCTCACACTTCAATTATTTTCGACTCCCGCTCTCACTCACGCTCCCACTCCTGACTCATCGAAATTGAAAATTTTGATATTCAAACTCAGAATGCCAAATGCTCTATTCGTGATGGAATCATGAGATATGACAAAAATGACAAAAATGGGCCCAAAAAAGGAAAATCCCGTATGAAATTTAATTTTTATTCAAAGTTGTCTCAAGAAGTATTCTTTTTTCCCTCATTTTCCCCTATTTTTGCATTTTTAGTCTTCACAAACCCACTAACACAGAAAAATAAAGAAGAGCGAGAGCCGGCAAAAATTTGCTGGCTCTCGCTCCACTCCCGCTCTTCTCAGGTTAATTACTCTTCATAGTGAATGCTCTTCAAATAAGTTGGTAGATTTTTTTTTAGGAGCGCTCTGAGTAGTTTTGAGATTTCAAATTTTTTTGCTCTTTGCTCTCACTTTCGCTCTTTCAACAAGTACCACTCTTTTAGGCTCCCGCTCCCGCTCGCTCCCGGCACTTCCATCACTGCAAAAAAAATCGAACGATTTCAACGAAATGAAATAAACTATAAGTACCTATACCTACTCTTCTTTTTGAAAAAATCACGATTTTTCAATTGTTTTTCTTCGGGCAAACTTCATCGGGAGAAATAGAGCTTTGAAATTTTTACACATCTTTGTAAGTAAGAGGTTTTCTTGAAAAAACACACATATTTCGTAACAATATGAACACCAGAAAATTTTTTTTAACCAAAAATTAAGTTTCACTTAATAATTAATTATTTTCTAAATCTGAATCGGTAAAATTTAGTGAAATCCTCCTTTTTTAAACCAGTGAAATAAATTTCTCTGAAAATAAGTAATTTTTTACTTGATATCTTGGCCAAAAATTACTGATTTTTCTAAGAAAAAAAATTGGAAATTGACTAATAAATCAGTAATTTTTTACCAAAAGATGAATGAAAAATCGCTGATTTTCTAGTGTAAGTAATCTATTTTACTGATTGAAAAAGGCAGAATTTCGCCATATCTGATTGATACAGATTTGGACAGTATTTTTGTTGACCAATTTTTATTAAAATTCTGTACATCACGATTTTTTTTTAAAAACTCCAAAATTTGAATTATATGTAAGCATACGTATTTTTATGATTTGTTTGTTCTGTACGTGAACTACTAATCTAGTATTTTTTATTTAAATTATTCAAATTATCGAAATGTACTGAAAAAAGGAGAGGGGAGAGGAAAAAGAGACGGTGAAGATAATTCATTCCAAAACTTGGGAAATTACGTTTTTATAATTTCTAATAAAATTAAAATCAAGCTGGGAATGGGATAAAGTAAAAAAATAGAATCTCTTTGCCACTTAAATTTTCGTTGAAAAAATTTCACACCCCTCTTAAAAAATTGAAATCTTATTTTAAGAAAATCAATCATGAAAAATTGGAAGCGAAAAAATCGGTATAACCTAGAAGTGCATTCGTAATGGAAATGCGGAAAGGTATCGTGAATTTTGTTTTTAAAATCACTTGAGACCATATTTTCTAAATTTTATCAGTTCAACTGAATTTGGTGATTTAGAAAAAAAATTGAAAACTCGACAAAATTATCAAATTTCTGCAAAGAAACATTTTCAATAATTTGGGGAAAAAAATTTATATTCAACTATGAATTCAATAAAAAACAAGAGAATTTTTCATTTCTATAACTTATATCATCAAGTAAGTATAACAATTTTTTTAAATTTTTGTGTGCATTTTTTTAGAATTTTTTCATAAAAAAATTAGAAATGAAGCAATGCATTAGCAAATTCCAAATCCAATACAATTTTCTCTAAAATATTTATTTTGGTGTTTTCTTCAAATTTTACATATTTAGATAATTTTATTCAGTCAGTAAATTTTTACTTCAAACACCTCTTCCTATTTTTTCAGCATTCTAAATATTATAATGTATTTTAAAAATTATGACGAATTTTCTAACAATTTCAATTCTTGAAAAATTTGACAGCTCGAAAAATTTGACGAAACTGACGAAATTCTGCAAAAAATATTATTTTGGACTTGAAAAATTAAAAAAAAAAAGATTAATTATTAAATTAAATTTTTTACATTTCTTTGGTTTTCGAAATTTTCCATGTTGACTGTAGGGAGGGGGGGAGAGGTTATGCGATGAATTATTTCAAGATTTCTTATCCAAATCAATGAAATAGAACGCCAACTTCAGATTTTCTCCTCAATTTTTCAATATCGTAATCAAATAAAATACACCTTCGAATAGATTAAAAAATCAACCAATACCGAAAAATCATTTGAAAAATCCTACCTTAGGTATCGGTTTACCCTCCTTAATGAACATGCCTCCGACTTCGATCACCTTCGGAACCAACGGTCTAGGTCGATTCATGGTGAAATGCGAATTCACCACCATCAAGCTGATATTTTTAGCGATCTCTCTCAAAGGCGGCACATCCGAGCCGAAATACTTCTTCTTCAACGCTTCGTCTTTACGATAAAAGAAGGTTTCATAAGCCACGACGCTGACAGCCAACGAGTAAAAGTTTTCGAGCTTTTGCACGAAATTCATCTTATCAGCTTGGTACGAAAAGATACACGGGATATATGACGGATTGATGGGATTCGCGATGTCGTAGGATGCCCAAGGCATCAAAATGCTCGAGCTCAGAGTGATCATCGGTGCTTTGAATTTATATGATATGGCGTAGAAAAGACGCGAGTTGAAGGCTTCGGTTATCATTAAGTCAAATTTTCGATTCGAGCTCATAAATGTACGGAAATTTTTCGTGTTTAGGATGTTTTCCGTTTCTGAAAGGTACCTGCAAATTACGTTCAGGGAAAGATTAGTTATTAATACAGGGATAGATATTAATATTGTTTATCATCCAAATCAAACGTGCTACCAAGAAGCTGATGGAAGACTAAGTTACTAAGCAAAAAATATGTATCTACTTAAATTTGACTATCAATTGAACAAGACATCTTTGAAATTCAATGGTTTTATTTTTAAGCAAATTCTATTTCGAAAAAAAATTATAAAGAAAATCAATTTTCTAATCAATGGCAAACTTATTCAAAAAATAAAATAAAATGAAATATGCATAAGTAAAAATTTATCAAAATTTGATAAAAATGAAACTGAAAAGTTAAAAAAATTATCTAAGTAACCAAATAAATGCAAACCTGAAATAAAAATTGAGAAAAAAAATGCAGAAGTCAATCGAGGTAAAAAATTACAAAAATAAGAGATCTCAAAATTACATGGTGTCTACTGGATCTGAAAAATAAAAATTCCTGCACTCTCAGGATATTTTCAATCCATTTTCATGCCATTTTTCTTGCTTTCAATTTGCCAAAAAAAAGAAACCCCTTTTTATCCTTCGATTACGAAATTCAAGGAAAGAGGAAAATGTTCAAAATGCTTGCTTTTTGCAGTAAAATCATTAAAATTCTTGCCATTTTATGGTTTTTCTTGTTTTTCTTTCCAGTAGACACCATGAATTACAAAATAAAACAAAAATCAACAAATAAAATACGAATAAAACATCGAAATGAAGAAAAAAAACAATAAAAAAACTTCGGTTAAAAACAAATAAAATTAACAAAAAAATAAATTAAAACAATCTTCAACATGCCAGGTACTTCTGACGAGAAAAAAACTCGATTGAAAATCCAATCCATATAAAAATTCATTCTTTAATTCGAACCCACGAAAGCATCCTTTTTCTCAATTAGGCTCAAATCCGACTCACAGGCTTTAACGAGATCGTAAATCTCTTGAGGTTCGATCCCAGAGCAACTTTTCCTCAAAATATAAATCCCATACCGAACAGGAATTCTATTAATAAGGCTGTCGAGAAAATCACTCCATAAAATGATGGTATTATTTCCGAACCGATTGATCCATAAATTCACGTAGGCTGACACCTTCTGACCCTGATATAGCGGATAAGACGATCTCAGGAAATCACTGTACACCTTGTACTGCTGCTTTAAATTCCAAAACTTGTCTAAAAATTCTTCCCTGAGATTTTCGTACCTTATCAGGGTTATATCTTCGAATGTCAACTCGATCACATGCTTGATCAAATAGAATAATTTCTGTTTACTGGTTCTGCTTGAAATATCGCAGGACCGATCGACGTGGTTTTCGAAAACTGCCAAGAATTGGGCTCCTGTACGACTATCTATCTCGCCTTCGTATGGTCTGATGTCATCTTGATACAGTCTGGACCCTCGATCGGACGGGTTTGAGACTTTGGTATGGAAGAAAACCGAATTTGGGCAGTTTCGAGCCGGTAGGGATTTGAATTTGTCTGAACGTAGGTTCGGGATATCGGTTTTTTTCAACGCTGAAGACACGAACATGAATGATTTAAAGTTCTGCTTCTTATCTGTGGCTATATTTTCGTATTCTGTTTTTATTCGGTGTATATGGCCGTCGTAGCAACGTCCGTACATCTGTAAATTGAATCGAAATTGTCATTTTTGGTTCGCCATGAATATCTGTGACTAGTCAGAGTAATATTTTGGTACTTACATTACTTCTCGTATTTATGAAGATGATTTTTGGAGCCAAAATTTTCAATTTACGAGCTGATATCACGATACTGGTAGAATTGAAAACAAGACGACTTTATCACAGAAAAACATCACCGATTCACGTTTAACAACAATCGGCACAACGCTGTCGAGAAAGTCCAGTTCGAACCGACGTACTTGAGAAAATAAAAATACAGCTCGACAATGAGCACTGAGCAGACAATCCAAACATGTATCCTATCAATTTCCCATTTCAAGTATCGTAATCGAGCCAGACAAAAATAATGGGTTGAATGGGTAGACGAATGAGAAGGAGATAAGAAATACGTCACGTTACAACTTCTCATATGCACTTCATTTTTATCACAATCATTTTAATCGCCCGAAGAGGATCAGAAAAATTGAAATTATTTTTTCCCAAAAAAAATCTAGAACATCGGAGAAAAAAATTACCAACGGAAAAAAAATTACGTAATCATCAAATCCGAATTACGATTAATTTTTAATATAGGTAATTATTCAGATAAAGATATAACTAATTTAGTGACAGGCATCTATTTCATCTTGTAAAAAAATTATTTAGTTAATGAACCCATTCGATGTGTTTTACAAAAAGTCAACTAATCATGGCATTGTTTTAACACACAGGAGGTAAAAAGCTATTATCAAGTTTCACGACAGAATGAAATCGAACGATCTTAATCAGCTAATGGAAAAAATTATAGGTCGATGAACTTTATACCTAGAATTAGGCTTACACGCCGCGATATTATAAATAACGCAGGTATCTAGATGTTTTTTATTTCATTTTTTTAGCACGAAAAATAAAATGGAATATTTTCATTACGTTGTGGGATCCCTTGGTGAATTAATATCTAATAAAATTGAAAAAAAAAAAACGAACTATTACCAACAAATGAGTAGGCACGAAAACATTGGGTGGTCTTTATATTTTTATATTTGATGAAATTTTTTTTGAATTTTTTTCGTACTTTCTCCCTCTCAAAGTTGTTTTTTTTTAATGAGAAAATAATTCCCTGAAATTTTTGACCCCTAAAGTTGATATTAACACGTGTCTGTAAGCCCCTAAAATTCCAAAATTTTAAAAAATTGATCAAAATTTTAAATTTTTATGCCAAACAAATTTTAATTACTCATTTTTTTATGAAAATTGGTTATAGAAAATTTTTTATCCCCCCCCCCCTTACAAATAAGTAGTGCCGGTACTGTAGGTATTATTTAATCAATATAGGAGGGAGCTAAAATGTTATTTCGAGTCTTTTTTATGAATAATGAATCACTTGGAGGGCTTTGGGCATAAAATTTAGTTTTCTCTTGAAAAGGAACATTTTTAAGGAAGTAAAACTGTTCAATTCCTCCGCAAACTTTGTAAAGACAGAAAAAATATTGTTAGAATAAAAAAGATTTGATAAAAATTGATAAAATGAAAAAGTTTGGAAAAAGTTACTTGTAAATATGCATTAAGTACAAAAAAGTGGAAAACTTACTGAAATTTTATAAAAATTGACAAATGTTTCAATATTTCAAAGGAGGTTTTACCGCATTTTCGGTAATTTGGACACATTTTCATAATTTTTCAAGACCTTTTGAACATTTTGACACTTGCTTGATGTCTTCATAATATTTTCAGAGACATTTGAATAATTCTTCAATTTTTTTTCAATTGTTATAATTTTTTTTCGTAACTTGAACTATTTTTGAAACATGTTTCATAAAATTATCAGTTTTTTTTTGTAGTATTCTTTCAAGTAATTTTAACAAATAATAAATGGTATTTAGATTTTTTCAGAATCTAGTCCAGTGGCAGATGGTAAGTAAACGGCAAAAGATGATAGAGTTGTGAAATTTGGTATGGTGTACAAGGACATCCTAAGAAATTTTTAGAGACCGGGAGGCAATCGCCAAACCCCATAGGAGGGGCTGGGGAGAGGTTTAAAGGGGGGTTCAGCCCCCTATTTTTTGAAATTGGGCTATCGGTCCAATTTTGGTGTCATTTCCATATGATTGAATCCCGCTGAGTTCAAAAATGTCATTACTTTCAAAATCCGAGGGAGAGAAGTGCCTCAAATTTGAGATTTCTCAACTCGTGTTTTCGCATTTTTCCTCAAAACTACCTAAAAATGACATTTTTTCAACTTTGCACCCCTTGACGACCCTCCAACCGAATTTTTATTACGATTTTCGAACTCTACGGGTAGATTACCATATATATCGATCTTTTACAACTTCCCGTACCCCTAATTTGAGTGAACAGACGGGTCTAAAGGTGCTGAAATAGGGTCAAATTTGCACGTTTTTGGGTAAAAATCACGATTATTCAATTCTGTACGAAATAATATTTATTGGTCGAAGTTCTTAATACGCTGTCTGAGTAGTACAGGTCCAACACAATAAATTAAGACCCAGAGGCACTCCGAATACCCCCTGGAGGGGTGAGGGGGGTCATTTTTGACTGCCATTTCGCCCAATTTCTACTACCTATTTAGAAAGTGAACTTAGTATTACAACTTTTTCCATCCCGTAATCGCGATTTAAATTACTGGCAATGTTTCTGAATCCAGATCAGTCAAAAATTTTCATTCAGTTCAAGGGGGAGGGGGTGACTATTTTGGGGAAAGGGGAATATTTTCACAAAAAATCGATATACGTATCGAAATCTTGGTTTTCGAAGACGCTGATTTCAAATACGTTATCGATTTTGCGATTCAAGCCAAGGGGTGAGCTGGGGTAAGCCTATTTAGGGGAGGGGAAACATTTTGGCAAAAAATCCGTCATGCGTATCGATTTCTAGGTTTTCGAAGACGCTGATTTCAAATACGTTATCGATTTTGCAATTCAAACCAAGGGGTGAGATGGGGTGAGCCTATTTAGGGGAGGGGGTACATTTTGGCAAAAAAATCGTCATGCGTATCGATATCTAGGTTTTCGAAGGCACTGATTTCAAATACGTTATCGATTTTGAGATTTAAGCCAATGGACAAGCAGGGTGTGCCTATTTAGGGAGAGAGGTAAAATTTTGACTAAACCAACGTATCGAAACGTACTATATTAGGAAAAACTTTTATAAAATTGTTAGTTACCCTCCCCCTACATAGACTCACCCTGCTTGTCCATTGACTTTAATCGCAAAATCGATAACGTATTTGAAATCAGCGTCTTCGAAAACCTAGAAATCGATACGCTTGACGGATTTTTTGCCAAAATGTTTCCCCTCCCCTAAATAGGCTTACCCCAGCTCACCCCTTGGCTTGAATCGCAAAATCGATAACGTATTTGAAATCAGCGTCTTCGAAAACCAAGATTTCGATACGTATATCGATTTTTTGTGAAAATATTCCCCTTTCCCCAAAATAGTCACCCCCTCCCCCTTGAACTGAATGAAAATTTTTGACTGATCTGGATTCAGAAACATTGCCAGTAATTTAAATCGCGATTACGGGATGGAAAAAGTTGTAATACTAAGTTCACTTTCTAAATAGGTAGTAAAAATTGGGCGAAATGGCAGTCAAAAATGACCCCCCTCACCCCTCCAGGGGGGTATTCGGAGTGCCTCTGGGTCTTAATTTATTGTGTTGGACCTGTACTACTCAGACAGCGTATTAAGAACTTCGACCAATAAATATTATTTCGTACAGAATTGAATAATCGTGATTTTTACCCAAAAACGTGCAAATTTGACCCTATTTCAGCACCTTTAGACCCGTCTGTTCACTCAAATTAGGGGTACGGGAAGTTGTAAAAGATCGATATATATGGTAATCTACCCGTAGAGTTCGAAAATCGTAATAAAAATTCGGTTGGAGGGTCGTCAAGGGGTGCAAAGTTGAAAAAATGTCATTTTTAGGTAGTTTTGAGGAAAAATGCGAAAACACGAGTTGAGAAATCTCAAATTTGAGGCACTTCTCTCCCTCGGATTTTGAAAGTAATGACATTTTTGAACTCAGCGGGATTCAATCATATGGAAATGACACCAAAATTGGACCGATAGCCCAATTTCAAAAAGTAGGGGGCTGAACCCCCCTTTAAACCTCCCCCCAGCCCCTCCTATGGGGTTTGGCGATTGCCTCCCGGTCTCTAAAAATTTCTTAGGATGTCCTTGTACACCATACCAAATTTCACAACTCTATCATCATTTGCCGTTTATGTCCAAAAAAATGCAATCTGCCACTGGACTAATCATATTGCCAGATAACGTACGTAGGTAGCGTAGCCAACATTGGTGACCTGGACTACGGAAAAGTACCTATAGTCACAAAAATCAGGTTTTCGTTTTTGATAGATTTTGATAGAAAAAAGTATGCTCCTTCCAATGAAACAAACCGCAAACACCAGACCTTCTTTGATTTGTTGTAAATAACATCAGTTTTCTACTAGGAAGCTTAGTTTTCGACATATTTTCAATAAAGGCTGAATTTTAACTTCCAGCTGATATATCTCGAAAGCATCGCTTTCTAGAATAAAACTAAGTGCTCATAGCAGAAAGGAAATTTGACGCTCTACAATTTATGTTCTATTCATTTTTTCTGTAGAACTCTTTCTTTGCCCAGAAAATTGACTTCAAGTGTCAAAAGTTACCAATTTTTTGTTGAAATTTGTTTTACACTTTTTGTTAACTTTTGTCACTTGAAGCCTATTTTTTGAGCAGAGGAAAGACTCAACGGAAAAAATGAATAGAACATAAATTGTAGAGCGTCAAATTTCCAATCTGTAGTGTGCAATTAGTTTTTTTCTAGACAACTAAGCTTCAGTCGAAAGTTCAAAGTTCAACTTTCAAACGCGACTTTTTTTATTAAAACGTGTTTTTCTCGAAAAGTTGGTTTTTGCTTGCGGTCCCTTTTCGTAGACCAGGTCACTTTTGCTTTGGAAATTTTTTTTTTTTCACTTTCGTTCCTATATTAAGTATATCCCATATCCCTCCTTCATTTGTGATCTCGAACTTTTTTCAAACTGTAAACAGATTTCTTACCTAATTTAAAATTTTGTAAAATTGTTTAAATGGTTGAAAAAACTAATAAATCTTGACAATTTTTTTTCGATGATACAAACACAAAATGATCCAAAAATTTAAAAGGTAGTTAACATTCTTTGAAAACTTCAAAACAGCAATGAGAACTTGAAAATTTACTCAAAATGTGATCAAATTTATTGATTAATTGATTGTTGAAATACTAATAAATTACTGCAAAAAAAAACGCAATTTTGAGGTGAAATTTTCACTAAATAGATATATTTTTTTGAAGTTCATCACAAACAAAAACCGACCTTTTTGATACTTGACTTTCAGACAATAATATAGGTAGCTAGAGATACTAATTTAATTCTCAGCATACTCTCTTACTACCTCCCCTCTCGGCAGAAAAAATATACGGTCCGACAAGAAAAAAAATTTGCGAGTCTCCCTTCCCTCAAAAAATGTCGAAAATTAATTTCTCAGACCCTTCCGTAATTTTTTCTGCTTATAACCCTTTTTGCTTACTTATTAATCATTTTTACAGGAAAATTTCGAAAAACTGCAATTTTAGCAAAAAAGAATTGATTATTTATAGTTATTCCTTTACTTACAGAATAAATTTCCTGGAAATTAAATGTAAAGTTGAAATTTACCCCCCCCCCCACCAGTTCTTCAATAAACGCGAGCCCAGTGTTATTGCACTCTCTGCACCCCCTCTACCTATTTTTTGTGAAGAATAAAATGTAAGGGATTTTAATTAAATATCGAATTATTTTTCAAAAAAGTTCCCAATGCAAAAATATTAATCAATAATTTGAGTAAATAACGAACCTGAAAGATCAAGGGTGAACAAATTTGTTCACGTTTAAAAGATATATATTTTTTCTTGCTAAAAAAGGGGTCACTGTTTTTCAAAAACTATTTTCAACTCACTCCAACACTTTGTTCTTATCAGTCGTGTTCTCATTTTGAACGTAAAATCAATTTTTTTTTCTTCGAGTCGAGTTATATAACGCGGTTATAACGAAAAAAAAATAATCAGCTGATAACAAATTATCAGTATCATGCAATGCACATACCTATAAGTAAGTACTTGAACCTTCTGGTTTATAAACTTTGTACAATTTCAATTAAATGTAGCAACATTTAGATAACATCATAGGTATCCATTTTTACAAAACTACTTTCTTTTGCGATACCTATACGCAAATATTCGAATAATTTCGTAAGAAAATAGCCAAAGAGTTGAAACAATTGGCAAAAATTAACTTTTTTTCCTTCTAGTATTTTTAATTCGTAATCAATTGCGTACATACCTACTTGTTGGAAAAAAAATAATAAAATTCCTCACATCATTTCCTTCTCCTTCATTCCTCAATACCACGTGATCAGGAAAAGACGTATGATAACGATAAGAATGATCTCATAACAAAATTTCGCAATGAAAATGCAGGCCATTTCACAAATTTTTTTGAGTGGAAGAAGGAAGTCAAAAATTTTCTTCACAATATTAATTTTTTGCATTTCAATTTTTTTAAATATTTCAAGATTTTGCTTAAAGAGGGCGAGAGTGAAAAAATTCTTTTCTGATTTCAAATTTTGGTTCTTCAAATTTTTCAAACTTCGGAAGGGTAAAGGAACCATCCACTCTTTTCTTTCAAAAAATTAAGGTCAAGCAGGCTGATGCGCTCATAAATTTGAAAAAAATTATAAAATTCGTTAAAAATGTATATTTAGCATATTTTTGAAACCACGAAAATGAAAATCATGATGGCAAAAAAAAGTTGTCATTTTTCAAAGTGCGATATATCCGCTCCATGATGAGATAATTTTAAAAATTTTTCACAAAAATGTTCCTTTTTTCGTCCTCTCCAACTTTTGTATGAATTTTATTTTTAAATTCTCACTTCCGGCAAAATTATACGTTATCAAAGTAGAAAGGTCAAAATGTAAATTTTGTCACATTAAAATGGACATATAACTCAACTTTTGTTTTCAATATAGAAAAATATAGAAAAGATATCAAGTGACGAACGAGTGTTTATTTATAGCAAAAGGATGAAATTTTAAGGTAAAAATTTTTTCCCAGCCGAATTCCTTAATTTAGTATTAAAAAAATTACACTTAAACTTCAATCGCGATTTCCCAAAAATGCCATCTTTCTATAGGTATGTTCTTTTTATTGTGACACATTCAATTCTAACTATTAATAATACATGGCTCATCAAGTCGATTTTTTTCAATTTTTTTTTTTCGAAAAATACGTTTTTTAAATGTAATAATTGAATCGGTCACTTCGAAAATTCCACAAATTCGGAGTTGTGGGGGTTTTCATGGTTTTTCACTTTTTCAATGATTCTATGGCGATGGAACCATAAAAATAGGTAGCTCGGAAGTCGCCTATTTATGACTTCAAATATTTGAGTCATTTCGAAAACCTCAAAACTCCTGTTGTTATGGGATTTTCGACAGAGTATTTTCACCCAAAATCGCAAAATGCAGTCAAGGCTTATTTTAGAGGGGTGTTTTTTTAAAATCACTTTTTCCCATTTTCTAAAATTTCAATGAAAATTGAATACAATAATTTTAAAGAAAATTTTACATTGTTTTCGATTAATAAATTGATTTTTTGCAGCATTAAATCATTTTCGGTTTCAGAATGCGTCAATTTATTTACTTATGTATGATTTTTTTGGGGATCAAACAAAGTCATTTCGAAAACCCCACAACTCCACCAACTTTGCCATAGAATAAAATGACTGTTTATGGCATCGAATTTTTGGAAATTGTCAAGGCGTGTTTAGCATGATATACTCTACAAATTGACTGAAAAGTTTGACATTTTCCCCGAAGTATAAAATGCACAGTTTTTTTCGTTTTCTGAGAAATTAGGTGTCATGAAATTGTGGGGTTTTCGAAATGACCGATTCAATTGTGAAAATTACACATTTTTATGCAAAAAAATTTGACCTTATAAGATTTTTAGAAAATGGGAGAAAATCCCCCCCCCCAAAAAAAAGTATCTATTCAACCATGAAAGAAAAATGAACTGAAAATTTCATAGTTTGAATGGGAAAAAAGTAAAAAAAAGGGGGATTTTTGGTAAAAAGCAGGACAAAATGAGAACTTGCAGAATTTGCAGAACTGTTAGATTTCTTCCCCCCCCCCCACCTATATCTTACCATTCAATCTTTTTTTAATCATCTTAATAGTCATAAAATTTGATGAAATAAAATGAAAACGATAATTATTCGAAATTATAAATATGCATTCAAAACCTCCTATAAATTTATTGGTACTTGGGCTCTTTCCAAGTTTGAAATCCGATCAAATAGGTAATAAACTTTTTCACATCATTCTCATATAACCTTCAAAACAATATGCAAATTACATCGTTTAACCCACCATGAGCAATTTTTCAACGAGTAACGTTTTCTATCATTCTATCACACGGAGTACCCGAACCCATTGAAAAAAGCACTTCATACAGCTCCGTACTACCTCGCGACCTAAATTGAATAACACAAACTCTATTCAGCATCCTTGGTAGCACGTAAATTCGAATAATAAACAACGAGACCGTCTAAGTACACAATACGTACATATACAGAGCCTCCAAATCTTCGGTTAAGCTGACTGGTAATTGTTTAAAAATGGTAAATGGAATATTGCTGGTGTACGTCGGGGCATCATTGTTCACGTCGACGTGCTCGTAATTGGGCACCTTTTCTTTATGAGGATGCTTACTGATAACAACGACCTGATGCCCTCTTCGAGCCAACTCCAACATGAGGGGCTCGAACATCATGAAGTGACTTAGGCCATGATGAGGAAACACACCGAGGATTTTAGCCCCGTCGCAAAATTCCAGCACCGAGAACGAAAGTAAAAACGCAATTGACGCGAATATTTGCATATTTACGAGCACGTGATTCGAACCGAACGACGAACATTTACGCAAACAGCACAATGTATCTAACACCAGACGAAATTTTTTTTTGACCGAGTGCCATTAGATCTCAACGGTGTTGCCAAACGCCGAACATCAGATAAGTAATGTTCGTACTTCGATCGAAACTAAAATCCGTAAACGTTATCGAGTAATTAGTGAAAAAATTAATTCGTAGTATGAAATAATATTTACACAAGCAACGCGAAGTGTTCGGTAAGTTTAAACCACGCAGAACGCTTGATCGAGCAATGACAAATGTTCCTATATTTGTAGACTTTTCACGGTCGAGCTTTGCGGTGCGGTGGATCGTCGAGTATATTTGGATATAGGTCGGGTAGGTGTAATTCTAAACGATGAGTTAGGTCTGGGGTCTGGGTAATTATTCGGCTTCATCTGTGCCAGAAGTGCTGCAGACTTATCGATGATTTTCACAGATGGGTAAGTTTTAATAAGCGTTAATGAATAACGAACTTGTAAGAATAAATTAGAGTATCGCTTAGAGCGATTAATTACTCGTAACTATGTTTTAGCCAAGTACGTAGGTCTAGGTACGTAACGACAAGCAACAAAGATCGTAAAAATTTAACGAACAGCTTCTGAGAATTTTTTCAAATGAAAAAGTTCGATAGAACGATGTATGAATATTTATGCAAAATTGTTATCGTAAAATTAATTGATTGAAGAATTTTTTGGTCAGTGTTTGGCAACACTGGGTAATTTTTTTATCTTGAATGAATGGTATTCAAATCTACGTATAATCGATAGTATCGATATATTCAGTCGGAGCTCTATAAATCGATTATTTGGGGTTTTTTTGAGACATTAAGATCTTCAATTTAAAGATGTAATGAAAAAAAAATCAGTTAATCGATAATCGGAACCAAGAAGTCGATTGTAAAAATCATATAAAAATCAAGTCTTGGCTCAAATTATCATAGGACTTGTACTTTGAGCCCTGAAATGTTCATTAAATAGCCAAAATAAGACAATTTTTGACCATAAAAAATTCGAAAATAAAATTATAAGATCCGAAATTTTGACTCGAATAAATCAAAAAATAATATCATGAGCTGAATGACTCAAAAAGTCATACAAAATTGACTTCGGCTTCGATACGCGCTAAAATTCATTCTTTATCTAGGATACTCAAAAATTCATAAAGGGTGTCCATCATACTTCAGAGACGATTTTCTCTGACTTTTCCAGGTTTTCCAGACCAATTTTTCGAAGTCTTCCAGACCTTTTAACGAATTCTTTTTTCAAAAGCATTAGGTACTTTTTTGAGATTTTTAGCTCCTCTTGGGGCCAAAAAATGATTCAAATGCAATTTTGAAAATTTTTGAACCCACTCAACTCTCCCTCACCACAAAAATTTGAATAATTGAATTTATTATAGAAAAAAATTCAAATAAAAAGGAAAAACTAGGTATTTCAAAGCAAAATTATAAATTTTGAAAAATGAAACCAATTATACCATGGTGTCTACTGTCTACCAAATCAAGTGAATGAAAATTCGGATTTATTGGTGCTAAAAATTCAAAAATTTCTTTATATTTTATTGCTCCCCCTCCCCTCCCCTAAAAAAATGAGAAGGTAAAATATAAATCATTTTGTTGAAATATAAATGTGTTGAGCCCGAGCGAAGCGAGGGCGAAAATTATTCCTAAAAAAGATCTTCAAAACATGAAAATTTGCCACTTTTCCCTCATTCAGGTTTTTCAAAGCATGGCCAATAATTTCAACTTCTGTTCCATTCCCTCCTTTTTTTTTCAACATCGCGATCAAGGGCATCACAGCTCATTAAAAAGTAAGATTCCAGAAAACTTGGATTTTAAATGCATTTTGTAGAAAAAAAAAGGGTGTAAATTACCCGAGCGTAGCGAGGTAATTTTTTTTTTGAATAATTCAATGGACAAATATATGCATTTAAATATCAATTTTATTGTTTATCACGGTGAAAAAAATAAATAAATAATTAGTCAAAAGATGTAATAATTAGGCCCGAGCGGAATGAGGGCGAAATTGTTTAAATGTCTCAAATAAATTACAAAGCATACCGCATATAAGCTGTAGTAATTAAGTCACACAAAGTTGAAATATAGGTAACTCAAAATTCGTCGAAATTCATACTCCACCTTGAACGCTCAAATAACCATAACCAGCTCACTTTGAGTTTTTCAGTTCAAAATCTCATACGTTGAATTATAAAAATCAAAAACCAATGTTATTAACTGAAGTGCTCAAAAAATCAATAAAATTATAAAGTTCACCAGTAATTCAAATTACACTAGAATTCATACCTCATCTTGGATGCTCAAAAAATTATACATAGAAGTCATGTAATGACTCAAAAAAATAATAAAACTTAAGTAGGTATTATCAGCAAAAATACTCGAAAAAACATGTTCAAGGTGTTCACTATATTTCAGTAATGATTTTTCTGACTTTTCCAGGTTTTCCAGACAAATTTTTCGAATTTTTCCAGACCTTTTAAATACGATATTCATAAACCAAGGGAGAGGGGTGGGTAATTTTTCGGGGGTGTACTTACATCTCGAAATTTTGCATAAGAATGATATAAAATTCATGGGGTCTAACGAACTTTTTTTTTCAAAATCACTAGGTACTTATTACGAGATTTTAAAATTTCCAATTTGGGCCAAAAAAAACCTTCAAATTCAATTCTAAAAATTTTTGTTGTTGCTTGTTGTTGCTTGTTTTATTTAATCGGATCAGCGCTTTGGCGCTATACACGATTACAATCTTAACAGTTGAATACGAACCCATCCAACTCCCCCTCACCACAAAAATTTGAAAATTTGAATTTATTGCAGAAAAAATTTCAAATAAAAAGGAAAAACCAAACATTTAAAGTAAAATTATAAAGTTTTGGAAAATGAAACAAATCATTCCAGGGTGTGTCTATATCTACCAAATCAAACGAATGAAAATTCGGATTTCTCCGGGCTGAAAATTCAAAAATTTCTTCATATTTTGTTGTCTACCCTCTCCTCTCCTCCCCTCCTTTCCCAAAAATAAAAAAACACGTGCCTTGAATTTATAAATTCATCCATAAGCGTGTTGAATCCGAGCAAACCGAGAGCGAAACCTTTTTTTGGATTTTCAAAAAATTCCAAAATTTCCTGACTTTTTCAGGTTTTCTAGAAAATGGACACCCTGATGCTTAAGACACCCACTCATACTTTTTTGGCATTAAAAAGTTATGTTTCGAGCTTAAAATCTGATGAATTTTTCAGCTCAAAATATCAGAAAATCTCAAACTTCAACTCGAATAAATTAAAAATTAATGTTATCAGAAGTGCACAGAAATCATGGGAAGTCATAATTATGACGATTCATTTAACAGTCAAATACACGAATTCATTTCTGAATAAATCTACTCAAACTTCACAAAATGTATGTCTTGAGGGTGGGGGGAGGGCGAATTTTTCAAAAGTGTAACATTTTTGCGTCACTTTTTTTTCAGTGTTGTCAAATAAGTTTTTAAAAAATTATGAATTTGGTATTGAATTAGTATCGTTGACGACAACACTGCCTTGAAACTATGATTTTTTTCAAAGTTCATTCACACTCAAATAAAACGTTATGGTTTGTGATTTAAAAAAAGGGGGGTTAAATTTGCAATATTGGTAGTATTGTTTTTCTAAATTGTAACATATTGTAAAAATGTCTAAGAAATATTTTATTAGAAAAAAATTAGGGTACCTATAAGTACATTATGAAAAAAAAATTAAAAAATTAAAAATGAGAAAAGATTGGGAAAGTAAATAAGTATTATAAAATGGGGGTAATTTTGTCTCGGATTCAAAGCATAACAACTTAATGAAAACAAGAAGAACATACAATTGTCAAAAAATCAACTTTTTTGTAATACTTTTTTTTTGATGGTGAAATATGCAAATATCTATTCTGCTGGGAAGAGGAAATTTTGTAGAAAGAGGTGTTCAAACGCTAAACTTTTATTTTTTCACATTTAACTACGAAATGGGGGCTAAATTCTCAACTTAGAGCCTCCGGAAAGAGACAAAAGGAAAGGGGGCCTCGAAAAAATGTCATTATTCGTGAAATTTTCCAATCATAAAATGACTTACCTATAGTTATACTTCTTAATCTAACGATGAAATCTGTTCGTAACTCACCTGAAACAAAAAAAAATTGTTGATTAGTGTTTGTTTTAGAACAATTTTTTTTTTTTTTCGCTGGACTTGAATTTTTTAAAATTATAAGTATATTTAAAAAACTAACGCTTTTTTTCTTATCGATGATTTATCAATACTTATGAAGTTATGAGAAGGAGAATAGTCCTTTCTTTTCCTGGCTACCTGGCTATGTAACATAATTTTTTTTTTTCTACCATTTAATTCAACAAATGGTTAAGATTTATTTCTTGCTTGAAAAAATTCAAGTCATCATTCTGCATTAGAGCTCAAAAAATCCAAGAAATGTAATTTTTGCCTCAAATAAATACAAAAAAGAGAATTTACCAAACGTCCTTGAAAAATTTCCCATCCATGAAAATGAATCCCCCCTTCCCAAAAAAAAAGAAATGTGGTAAATTGAATAAAAATAAACATTTACAAAAAGACATTTCATCAATAAAAATGAACAACACTTTCAGTTTCACACACCTCGCCCTTTGCTCCCAACCGATTCGAATCATCAAAAAAAAAACCATTTTCAACACTCGTATAAACCACAGATCCTACCACAAACCACGTGCGTAACTTACATGAATGAATTGAACTGGCACGCGATAGTAAAACACACATTTACGATAATACTACATACGAACGCTTGATAGAAATAATAACAGGTGTCCAACGTCAAACCTCATGCCTCATTAACATAAATACGAATAACACTTCTTCAACTCAGCGATTTATAAACCATTAATACACCATTTGTTGATTTCTGAGTTCGATTTTACATTTTATATCACCGACGTGATGAGATAAGTTGATTTGTATGTGAGAAACTACCTCCGGTAATTTTTTTCGCTTCTGATATATGAATTCCTCCTACTTCTAATGACTCCAGGTACTCGAGGAAAAGCTCCAAAATACGAAATATGAGTATTGACTAATACCCACGGATACATTCTTCACCATCTCTTTCAAATCAGTATCGAAGATGGAAAATATTGATCGAGATACTGTTGCGATTTAGAGTTGAAAAATCCATTCGTACCCGATCATGCTGCTTACAACTTCTACAGTATTTCGAAGTCTACCCTTGAAATCCATTTTTGTACCACTGTGTCCCAGGAAATTAGGAAAATACGACGGATTGTACGAATTACCCGAGATCGTTACTCACCCACGGAGGCAAAATGCACGCAGCGAAGGTAACCATAGGGCAATTGAAAATAAAACCCGAACGCGGAGAACAATCTTGAGGTGAAAAACTCGCCCAAAACTAGATCGAATTTCTGTCCTGATTTTAGAAAATTTTGTAACTGGGGGATTTGAAAACGCACTCGAAATTTTGAAGAATACGATATAAATAATTGAAAAGTACATAAGGAGTGACCGCAAAGCGATCGATTACAGACGCCGGTCCTTTTTCCTTAGGACGACAGTATGACGTATCGAAGAGGGTTTGTAATTGGTTATTTCACCTCCTAGAGAATGACTTGATATCAATGTCAATTCGTGACCTCGTTTTATCAACTCTGTCACCAAAGGTCTTGACCACATTGAAATGAGATATTGACATTGAATTCATTATGACGAGGATACGCGAGCCGAAGCTAAACGAAACACGACAAAAGGAATAGAAGAGATTGTGGAGGATTTCATTTTTACGAAATTTCTATTCGAATTATTCACGAACCTAATTTTCACACGGTGAATTTTCAACTGTTTCGTGGTTTAATTGTTGAACTTGAAAAAGAAACATCACATGATAACGAGTATTAATCCGAAGCGATAGATAAGTGAGTACTTCACAGTACCTATCTGAAAAAAAAACACCGTTGCCGTCGGTCGCAAATGCGTCGTAATGAGAATGAGAAGTTTATGTATTTTAGTCATTTTTGTCAGTGATATTCTTTGTAATATTTTCATAAACCCGGATATTTTTTTTTTTGAGTTTTTCGTTGAAAATTGATTTAATTTTCTTTTTTTAGTAGATCGCGGAGGTACAATTTTTTTTGATAGAGATACTATTCAGTGAAATTCTATACATGGAGATGATAAGAAAGAAATGAACAATCTAATGAGATATATTCATATTTTCAAAATCATACTTCAAAGAAAAAGTCATCAATTTATAATCGAAAATTTCATTCTTCTGCCCCCCCCCCCCCATTGAAAAAATGAAAATCACAAATTGGAATTGAAATTATTTTAGTTTTTCAATCTTGATAAGGGGAAAGTCTTTGCCGTTCTTTAATTTGGAAAGCTGAAAAAAATATTGGAAAAAAATATTGTGTTGTTCATGAACGTTGAAATTGAGAAATAAATCAGGTGCACCCAGTAATGTAAAATTGAACTCGGCGATTTTACATTGCACTTGCACCTAATTTATTTCTCAATTCCAAACGTTCATGAACAACACAATATTTTCAATATTTTTTTCAGCTTTTCAAATTAAAGAACAGCAAAGACTTTCCCCTTATCAAGATTGGAAAACTAAAATAATTTCAATTCTAATTTGTGATTTTCATTTTTTCAACTTGGGGGGGGGCAGAAGAATGAAAATATCAGACTCCGGAAAGAATTTTTTTGGAGATTTTTTTTCAATTCAAAACATAATTACATACTTATTATCCAAAATTTCCATTTTTGAAAACAATTTCCTGTAAATTTTCTTGTCCTTAAAAAAAATCGTTACAAATACTCTTTCCCATCAGACTCGAGTCAGTAATTCTAATTAGGGTAAGCGGTAAGTAAGTGTGAATATTAAGAAAATGTTAACTCAGAAAAAAAAAGTTTAAAAAACTTTTATAGAAAAGGAAAAAAATTCAAAATCCTAGAAAAAAATTATGTGTAGGAATTTTGTCAGTGAAAGAAATAATTTTTCATCTTAAAATCCAGGATGTTTTTTTCGATCCAACTTACAATATTCATTATGGATCACTCGCCCCCTCTCTCTATCTTCAAAGAGAAATTTTCTTCAAGAATATGCCTTCATCGCACCTCTGATGATTATTTCATAACATGGTGACTAACCGATTTTCCCAGAAAAAAACGCTACTTTTTCACTCATTTATTTCACGTCCATTTCACCCGCCCCGCCCATTTGAGATAGGGGCGTGGGAGTGGGGTCAATCGTTTGTGCTAGGTTTGTGCTGGTTTGTGCTGGCATTATTTTCGTTTGTGCTCCCTCCCTTTTATGGGCGGGGCAGTTGAAATGATGCCCCGCCCATTCGAGATAGAGGGGTGGGAGTGAGGTCAATCGTTTGTGCTAGGTTTGTGCTGGTTTGTGCTGATATTATTTTCGTTTGTGCTCCCTCCCTTCGGTGGGCGGGGCGTCTGAAATGCTTTCTGAAAAACCTTGAAGATGAAACTTTTAAAAAAAATTATAACAGTACCAATCGTTTGTGCTACTCACGGAGAGGTTTGTGCTGCTTTTACATTTTGAAAAAATTTACATTCTGACCCTTTTTTTGATTTTCACAGATGTTCTATACCCTGGGCGAGGCGCTTGAAATGGTGCCCCGCCCATTTGTGATTGAGGGACGAGTGTGGGGTCAATCGATTGTGCTAGGTATGTGCTCGTTTGTGCTGGCATTATTTTTGTTTGTGCTCGCTTCCTTTCTCTAAAAATGGATATAGGTCAAGGGCGGGGCGCCTGAAATTGGTGCTACGTCAATTCAAGATTAAGGGGGTGATTGTGAGCTCAATCGATTGTGCTAGGTTTGTGCTCGTTTGTGCTGACAATATTTTCGTTTGTGCTCTCTCCCCTCTATGGGCGGGGAATCTGAAATGGTGCCCCGCCCATTCGAGATTGGGGGACGAGTGTGGGGTCAATCAACAACATCGAAAATAAAATAATGAAACATACAATAAAGACATTTTTTATTTTTTTTTAATTGTATATTTCATTATTTTCAATGTAGTTTGTGAAAAATAATTTTTCAATTGTATTTTTCAGAATATTCCTGAAGAAGATTCCGATTTACGTAGAAGTGTTGAAGTTTTAAAAAATTTAGAGGGAAGATTTTACAGGAGAAAAAATTCAGAATTTGAAAATTTACATTGGAAAAAATTTAAAGTTCGAAAAATTTACAGAAAAAAATTCAGAGTTTGAAAATTTTCGTTGAAAAAAAATGTAGAAGTTTAAAAAATTCTGAGCAAAAAATTTTGGACTTCAAAAATTTGCGTTGAAAAAATTTTGAAGTTTAAAAAATGGAAAAAACCAGTTTGAAAATAATGAAGAGTGCAAAAATCAAGTGGACTTTGAAAAAAAAATGCTCGCCACTCACTGCAAACCATTTTCATCAAGATTCATTCCGAGGGTTCTCAGAAAGCATTTCTGACGCTCCACCTTGGAAGGCCGGGAGCACAAACGAAAATAATGTCAGCACAAACGAGCACAAACCTAGCACAATCGATTGACCGCACACCCGTCCCCCAATTTTGAAAGGGCGGGGCACCATTTCAGATGCCCCGCCCAGAGGAGGGAGGGGGCACAAACGAAAATATTGTCAGCACAAACGAGCACAAACCTAGCACAATCGATTGACTCCATACTCACCCCTTAATCTTGAGGTGACGTAGCACCATTTCAGGCGCCCGCCCGTGACCTATATTTATTTTTAGGGAAAGGGAGTGAGCACAAACGAAAATAATGCCAGCACAAACGAGCACAAACCTAGCACAATCGATTGACCCCACACTCGTCCCTCAATCACAAATGGGCGGGGCACCATTTCAAGCGCCCCGCCCAGGGTATAGAACATCTGTGAAAATCAAAAAAAGGGTCAGAATGTAAATTTTTTCAAAATGTAAAAGCAGCACAAACCTCTCCGTGAGTAGCACAAACGATTGGTACTGTTATAATTTTTTAAAGTTTCATCTTCAAGGTTTTTCAGAAAGCATTTCAGACGCCCCGCCCACAGAAGGGAGGGAGCACAAACGAAAATAATATCAGCACAAACCAGCACAAACCTAGCACAAACGATTGACCTCACTCCCACCCCTCTATCTCGAATGGGCGGGGCATCATTTCAACTGCCCCGCCCATAAAAAGGGAGGGAGCACAAACGAAAATAATGCCAGCACAAACCAGCACAAACCTAGCACAAACGATTGACCTCACTCCCGACCCTCTATCTTGAATGGGCGGGGGCACCATTTCATTCACCCGCCCCACCCTGACCTATATTCATTTTCAGGGAAAGGCAATGAGCACAAACGAAAACTAATGCCAGCACAAACCAGCACAAACCTAGCACAAACGATTGACCCCACTCCACCCCCCTATCTCAAATGGGCGGGGCGGGTGAAATGGACGTATTTATTTCACTACAACTCACGAAATTTTCAGAAACTTCCTCTCCGGCCCACAAAAATGATTCAAAAAGCAGTTCTGAAAATTTTTTGGACTCTCCCTCAATAAAAAACTTGAGAATTTGAAATCACTGCAGAAAAAATAATTATATGTTAGGATGTCTTGCTGTCTACCATACCAAATCACGAAAGCAGAAAATGATTATTAAGACTTTTTTCGGGCTGAATATTTTTTATTTTCTCCAGCATTGCTCATTGCTTTACGTACTCCCCTCCCTCCCCCATCCCAAAAAAATGTACTTCAAAATTGATGAATTCCACGCAAGCACCTACGAGTTTTCTGGATTACATGTAACTAAATAGAGAATCGATGAGGAGATTTTTTGATTTACATTTTTGAAGAACGTCACTCATTTTGTTGAGATAAAGTAATTTATTAATTTATTGAAACCGAAGGAAGCGAGGGCGAAAATTTCTAAGAAGAAGATTTTAAAAAGCTCACATTAGCTGTTAAGAGAGAGGCAATTTTTTGTGATTTTGTATAGTTTCATTTTTTCACTATTTCACTACCTGCTGTTGTACAATTTGAGTAAAAAAATTATGAATTAATTAATTCAGAACACCAAAACCTACAAACGTTTTGATCTCCTCGATTCAAACGTATTCTACATATTTTAAGGAAATCCGAAATTCAACTTTTCTTCTATTTAAAATCGACTCTCAAATTATGCATTAATTTCAAAGTTCACCTTGCGTGTTCAAAAAATCATAGAAAAGTAATGTCTTGACCGAAATTAACACAGAAGTCATATTTATATTAAAAAAATTCAGAATTTTTCTAAATTATAATTTTTTGCTTGAAAAAATAAAAGTGATAATATTATTCAACTGAAATGTTAAAAATATCAGATTTCAAAAAGTGTAATATTTACCTCAGGCAATTTACTCGCTTCTGATATTATGAATCCTCCTATTTTCTATAACTCCAGGTACTCTCGGAAAAGCTCCATAATATGAGTTATGAGAATTGACCAACACCACAGATACATTTCTTACGGTTTTCTCAATCAGGCATCGAAGGTGGAAAGTACTGTTCAAGATATCGTTGAGATTCAGAGTTTAAAATCCATTCGAAACGGATCATAATGCTAACAACTTCTATAGCATTTCGAAGTCTGTCCAAAAATCCATTTTCGTACTACTGTATCCCCATAGAAATTGGAACATACGACGGATTGTACGAATTACCAAGATCGTCACTCACCCCAAAGGGTAAAAAGCACGTACTAAAGGCCACAATAGGGAATCGAAAATAAAACCGAACGCGGAGAATAATCTGGAGTGGAAATAAATTCGGCCAAAACTAAATCAAATTTCTGTTCAGATTTTAGAAATCTTGAAACTGGGCTGACTTAAAAAAACACTCAAATTTTTTGTAAATTATTATACATTATTTGGAGAGTACCAAAAAAAGTAACCTGATGACTATTAACCGAAAATATACCCTTTACTTCAGGTTGACAAAAAGCGGTACTGAGGAATGTGTAGTTGGTGGTTACTTCACTTCCGAGAGGATGATTCGATATCAATGTCAATTCATGACCACGTCTTATTAATTCCACAAACAAAGGTTTGAACCGCTTTGAAGTGACCCAATGAGAATGAATTCATCACGACTCAAGAATTCGCGAACTGGAGGCAAACGAACAAGACACGAGAGAAAGAAAAACGATTATTTTGAAATTCATTTTACCGGAAATTTCTAAGAAGACTGTACTTCTCCAACGAACAATGTTTCATATTAAATATTTTCAAACGTTTAATTGTTCAACTTTTAAAATATATTTATCAGTTCATTCATGTGGTTTAATTAGTAGGCTACCTTATCTAAGAATGGGGAAACCGTATCAGTCAGCTTTAAACTAAAACTATTTTTTCCTATAATTCTTTGAGAAGATAATATGAGTTCATGTAATTTCTTCATCAGAAAAATTTTCGTCGGTCGCAGTTTCAAAATTTTAACCAGTTCGCCATTTTATACACATCTATTTCTACGTATTCGATTATATGTAGATACATAGGAATTCCTCTTAAAAATTACTTCTGAATTTCGAGGGCTGTAGGTGAAGTTGATTTCCCATAGAATATTTGTGGAAAAATACAGGGGAATTGATTCCCATTTTTTTTTTTGGAGATGTACGAATTGATCCCCCTTTTTCAAGAGTGAATGTGAGAATTGATTCCCATTTCTTTGGCAGGGATGTATGAATTGATTCCCACTTTATTTTCCCAAAAGGAATTTTTCAGGAGAGCCGAATTAATATGCACAAAACGTTTCTACGACTTAAAATTAGGTTCAGCAAATGTTGGTTTGTTTCAAAATGTGGATTTGGGCCTACAGAGCAGGTTTCACTTCCAGTTTCTCAAGAATTGAAATGAAAAATTTTCCCATCTGGATGCCCGCTTATTATTTTTTTTTTTTTTAATCGCAGTTTCGGAAATAAAATTTTACGAAAAAAAAAATGGTTTTATTTATTTTGGTTTTAAACAATTATTTCAACACCTTTTTTGTGTTTTTTAAAGAAAAAGCTCGAAAACTTCGAAGATCTGTGATTTAGAACGTATGGGAAAAATTTTTCATTTCAATTCTTGAGAACTGGAGTGAAACCTGCTCTGTAGGCCCCAAATTCACATTTTGAAACACAAACCAACATTTTTGGCTGAACCAAATTTTAAGTCGTAGAAACGTTTTTTGTGCATATTAATTCGCTCTCCTGAAAAATTCCTTTATTGAAAGAGGTTGTGAATCAATCGTATATAACCCTGAAAAACAGGGGAATCATTCGTAATATACTCCTGAAAAAAAGGGGGAATCAATTGCGTACATACCACTGAAAAAAAAGTGGGAATCAATTCGGACATTTCAAAAAAATAAATGGGAATCAATTAGAACCTTTTTTCAAAGCTGGGAATCAACTCACTATCTCCCATTTTCGAGTAATCATTAAAAATACATAAGTGAGCTGAAATATAAAAAAACACTCTTAGGTGTCAAAATTAATTTTTTTGGAGTTGAGGTTCGCCCTTGATTCTACCTCCTTCTGAAAGGGACCAAATCAGTGTCAACTCAAAACCAATTTTCCGACAACTAAAGGTCTTTGTGTATCCGGACTATATTTGGCGTTTTAAAAAACCAAAGAAATTTCTATCCCATGACTTTTTTTTTATACTTTTAAAATTGAAGATGCTACAACAGACATATGTATTGAAACTAAATTGCAACTGCCTGTTTCAAATTCATATTTTTTTTGGACAAAAAAAAATTGGCGGAAAATTAACACTTGATAGATGGTAGATGCCCCCGTGTCCTATTTTCGACTTTTCGAACCGATTGAAGGGGTTTTCGAAGTGCTTTAGAACTCCAGGTGTATTTTTTAAATTTTTGCCAAAAAATTTCCTGACAAACTAATTCCGGAAAATTGTACTTTAAAATCGATAAAATAGGTTACTAATACAGGCAGTCTTAGTTTTTTAGGGACTATAGTTCCATATGCGACCATTTTTTATGGGACTTTCTTCATTGCTAGAAAATTCCAAAAATTTTCTGGAGGCTCGAAAACATTTTTTGAAATCACTTTCAATTAATTCGGGGGAGAGCGAGGACGAAAAATAGAACATTCTTATACTCAAGATTTCAGGCTTTTTTCTTTGAATTAAAGATCAAAGTAGGTAAAATTTTTCAAATTTTACAGGGCTAAAGGGTTCCAAAAATTCTCCAAAATTATGAACTTCAACCCTGAAATTTAGGATGTGGGATTCTTTCATGATGTACTTTTCGACATTATTTTGTTCAAACTCAAAATTTTACCGTCGCGTCGTTGGGATATCTTTCTTGTAAAAATACTTTTTTTCAACACATGTTACGTTTCAAGGTTCCCTTCAATTTTAAAATTAGTCAAAAAATCGTTCAAATGCAATGGTTTTTTTTTATCGTTATAATGAAATTTAAATTTTATTTTTGAATTTTTTTTGTGGAAGTGCTGTCACTTGAAATTTCAGCAAAATTTCGTGAAAAAAAGTAACTCACAGCACTGCATTCTAGGTGACTAAAAAAAAATTGAATCGATTTTGAGGTTTTTGAATGATTGAATTTTGATACACATTCAAAAATCATCAATTCTCGTCTGAAACTTTTCAACTCACAGATAAAAAGAACAATTTTTTATCAAATTTCAAAGGAGATGGTTCAGAGTGGTGTAAAAACTCAAACTGCACCTTTTTTAACCCCTTAAGGAGTGGGCGACCCAAGATTTTTAACATATGGCACTTCATTTTTTTTCGAAAATTACACCCTCGTCAAAGTCTCTAACCTCAATCCCCTTTGGAATGGAGAGGTCTTTTGGGGGGGGGGGGTTTCTCCGCTCAAAGTTAAATTAAGTATCTTACTAATATTCGTTAAAATCCAAAATAGGTGTATATATTTTTAAATCAACCTTTATAATGTAAGTATTAGGTATGTACTTCCTGAGTATTTACCTACCTCTGGTACTTTTTTCGCTTCTGAAAATATGAATCCTCCAATTTCTACGATTCCAGGTACTCGTAGAAAGCTCCAAATATGAATTATGAGTATTGACCAATACAACAGACATTTGTTGTTTTCTCACAAGTGTTCTCAATCAGGTAGTTGAATGTGAAAATATTTATCGAGAAATTCTTGAGATTTTGAAAATTTGATAATCCATTCGTACCCATCAGATCCCAAAACAACTTCTACGGTATTTCGAAGTTTGCCCAAAAAATTCATTTTTGCATGGGTGTACCCCAAAGCCCAATTAAAGGAATTCACGGATTGTACAATCCCCGGGGGGGGAAAAAATGGGTGACTCCCCCACGGAACCCAAGAAGCATTACTAAACCCAAAACAGGCATTTAAAATTAAACCGAAAGCAGAAAACAATCCAAACATAAAAATATTTGGGCCAAAACGAATAAAATTTTTGTTCTGTTTTTTAGAAAATTTTAAAAACTGGGTTGTTTTAAAAAAGGGGCACTGGGAAATTTTTGATGAGATGGGGGATAAAATTTCTTAAAAACCCAAAATTGGGAGTGCCCATACTACGGGTTCCCCAGATAAATGTTTTCTTTTTTGGTGAAAATTTTAGAGACTCGAAGAGATTTGTATTGGTTGTGTACTTCCTAGAGGACGATTCGATATCAATGTCAATTCATGACCCCGCCTCAATCAATTCTATCAAAAGGTTCGATCGATTTAATCTCGATGAGGATGATTCATTCGACAAGGATACCGATCCAAAAGCCCAAACCAACTTAAATAAAAGGGAACAACAACCATTGTTTTGAAATTCATTACTACCTAATATTTATTAACAAATTTTTTCTACTAGAACTTCAGAACAAATTTTTATCACCCCAAGCCCCACCCCACCAAAGGCAATTTCCAACTGTCAACATTTCAGTTTTGAAACCCGTCATAATTTTGATTTAAATTTCAACATAAAACCCAGGCGATAATTAGGTAAGTACATTGCTTATCTGAAGAAAGGTTATAACCTTTACAGAAGTTTTTATTGCCCAATAACTCCTCGATTCTTTGGAAATATATATTTATAATGAAAACATGGGGCTTTAGATGTGTCAACAGAAGAAACTTTCACTTCAAATGTTAGCTGTTATGTCCCTTTATTTAATAAAACTTTCCACTTTTTTTCAACATTTCTAGCTCTTTTGTTGATATTCTCCCTAGAATTTGTTGTAGAAAGGGAAAAACTTCCCCCCAAAAAACTGACGACCAAAGGAAGACCAACATAAACTGATATTTTATTACGATATGCGTTGATTAGATTCAATTCTTCGTATCGTCGCAGTGCCCAGAGGATGAACTCGATATCAATGTCACTTCGTGACCACGTCTCATCAATTCCACCAACAAAGGTTTGATCGTTTAAAGTACCCAACGAGAAAGTATTTATTACGACTAGGATATGCGATCCAAAGGAAAACGAACATGATAAAGGAACACAGTAAAAATTGTTTTTTGAAATTCATTACTTACTATCGATTCAAAATTCTGCGTAAATTTCACAACCATATTCTCACGCAGCAAATTTCGAACTGTCAATGTTTCAATTTGAAACCCCATCATAACTCATTCATTTTCAATTATAAATCCAGGTATCTAAAGAAGCGGAAACGATTATCGGTAATAACCTCACATTCTTTTCAGATAAAATTACTTTCAAGATGTCAACATGAAAAAAGATTCACTTTAAATGTTCTATTATCTTTATCAATAAAATTTTCACAATTTTCTAAACTTTAAAAAAATATTTCTAAGCAAGTAGTTGTTTTGTTGACAGACCCCTGTGAAAGGTTCCAAAAAAAGAAAGTAACGACCAAAAATGGAAAAAAGGACCGTGACAAACTGATATTTTAATGACAGTCCATTATTCCTATTTTTTAAAAATTTTAGTTAGTTTTTTTCATTCTTTCTCAAAATTTATATATTTTGTACTTTTTTTTTCAGATTGAAAAATGAAAAATTGTTCATGAAAATAATTTTTTGTTCCTTCAGCTCAGTAGGCAGGCAAAATTTACTTACATACACTCAGTACAGGTTACATATTTTTGAGAAAAGCACTTTGTATAAACAAACAAGAGCACGTAAAGTCAATTGAGATAATTGTTAACATGGGATAATTGAGAATGAGTCGCGCTGCTCATACCAAATTTATGAAAAAATAGTTATTTATGTTAAAAAATAATTCAAACATTGGACATGACTATAACAGTTCTTGAAGTCTACGATTTAAAATTCGTGATATAAAATTTGAGATGAAAAAGAAATTGCTAAATACTTTGGATTTCAGATTAATGACAGCACTGCACTAAAAAAACTCGTACAACTTCAACCTCGTGACTGACTCCTCCCCCGCCCAACTGACTTTACATTCGACTGCATCGCAAAAAATCCTGAATTGTTGAAAAAAAATCCACAATAGTATTTTTTTTTTTTTACAGTGATATAAAATACTATTTGACTTCAATTTTACCTTTTTCAGATTTCTCGGGGGTAATAAAAACAAATCATATTTTTGTACTTTTTAAATTTTCTGTAAAAAATCAAAAAACAATTTTTGAAAAAAATTTCTCGAACATAATCTTATATCAGTTATCATCACACCAATCACGACTTCTTATTTCAAAAAAAAATTACCTCTGGTACAACTTTTGGCCTGTTTAATATTGAATACCGCCATTTTCGATAACTTTGGAACCAATGGTCGGAGGACCACAAAACCGAATGATGCGAATTAACCCAGTACGAAGCTGCTTTCCGCGTCAACTCCTCCAAACAGGGAATATCAGACCCCCAAAGTAAAAAATTGGGCAAATTTTTGAGATTTTTCTCGAATAAAAACAGCTTATCACCAACAACAAATGACCAACTCGACGGTATTTTGGGACAAAAGCTCCACACGGGAAATAAGCTCATTTTTTCTTCCAAATGCAGACAGAGAATTAGCAATGCATTATGGATTTTTGAGGGATTTACCATAATCGCAGCGATTCCAAGGATGTAATGTGGATCCTGACCGATATGGATAACCGTGCTTTGAACCTATCCCCTATAATTCGTAATCTCCGTACAAAAAATTCCGTCATCACCAAAACAAAGGTCCCCGATTTGATCTTTGAATTTCCCCGGAACATTCCACCTTTTAAATAACTTTCCCAAAAAGGATTTGTTTGGAAAAAACTCTGTCCTATGGAATTAGCCACGACGTACTCGAGGTTTTTGGGGGTAGTTGCAATGCTTTTTTTTGCGAAAGAAAATTCATTACAGGATGTTAAATCAAAATCGAAGTAAATTGGGAACCGGGGGTTTTCTGAGGATAATTTGATTCCCTGTTTTTGAGTCCCGTTTGGCAAATTCCAAAAAAAAGGTTCCCCCGGGTTTTGAAAGGCTGTATGGTAAAGAATTTTAGAAAATGCCCCCATACGATAGGGCGAAACACATTGCAAAAATTTTTAAAGAAAAAATAAAGATGGGGAATACGCGGATTTGTAAGTCACCCCAATAAACTTGGGGAAAAAAATTTACCCAAAAGAGAAATTTGGGGGGGAAAATTAAAAACGAATAACGAAGGATAATAGGTACTACGTGTACGTACCAGCATAGAAGTTTCACGAAGAGAGAGATGTTCTTATCAAAAAATAAATTTTGCGATTTGATAAGCTGCAGCTTATCACTATAATTAAATATTGTTTCAATGTGACTTTTATCAAAAACTGAAACTGAAATTTTAAAACTAAATTTCATCCACAAGCTCGACTGAAAATCACGTCTACGCGAATTTAAATCTAAAATTTCATATTTTTTTCCAAAAAATTTTCTGGTCAGAAGAAAATTGAAATTTCTCAACCTCTGATTTCAAACCCAAATTTTTTCCCAGATTTTCCGACCCAAAATGAGAATTTTTTCAAAAAAAGATCATTACTTTTAAACATTTTTAAACTCGAACGTGCTTAATTTCATTAAAATCATTAGCTCTATGATTCAAGAAATGAGTTTGGATTCGTAAATTTTGATATAAAATCAACGAGATTTTTTTTTAAATTTGAAGAAGACAACAAAATATGAACACTGAACAGCGTAGCACAAAAAAACGGCCTCCTCATTTTAATAACACCGGTTGATGTTTTTTTTTGTTGACATCCAAATTTTTCAACTCATAAAAATTGAAAAAAACATTTCGATATGATAAAAGGGAACTACCTGAGGAATTCAACTCCAGTTCAAAAGAGAGGAAGGATTTTTGAGAAAAACATTTTTTAAACCCTAATTTGATTATCTATTCTATTTTTGGAGAATTTTTGAAAATTCCTAAATCGTCTTTTAGGTTACTCAATACAAAAAGATACATATCTCGATTTTTATTCATCTAAGATCATTTTCGAGCTTTCTGAATAAATTTGAAAATCATGAGAAACACAAAATCTCGCTGGAAGTGACAGAATGATTGAAAATGAAGGAATTAGGCCGAATAAAGGAAGGATGTAGACCTACAGTTACCCAAGTCAATTTCCAGATCTTCTAGAGAAATTTGAAAATAATATAGAAAATCAAAATCTCGCTGCTGGCTCCAGAATGATTCAAAACAGCGAAAATTCGATCAAGTGAAGATGTTTTTACTGGCCTAAGTTAATTTCTATCTTTCTCTGAAGAGTTTTTGGAAATATTGGGGAAATCGAAAACCTTGCTGGAGGCTCCAGAATGGCTAAAAATAAAATTCGTTTCAAGGGGTAATATTTCAAGTAGGAGAATTTAATTTTCACCAATTTAAACTACATGTAATGGTAGAGGTAATCGAACTCTTTCAAAAAAAAAAAAAATACACCTCACTTGAAAATTTTGATTTTTCGACTAAGTATTTTAAAAAATCTACTACAATTCAAAAAAATCAAAATTGGACCATTGAAATTTTGGGTCACGAGGATTTTTGATCACGCTGTTTTGAAAATCCTATACTCTCAAGTTCAAATCATCAGATGTACTCTCTCATTCTTGCATCAGTGAAAAAATCATGCTGATAAATAGTCAGGATTGCAGGACAGAAAAAATCGCGAAATTCACTGATTTTCAGCGTATTTCCGCTGATTTTTCAAAGATTTTCACTGATTTTTCAGCAAAATTCATAAATTTTACCAAAACTTTTCAGTGAATATTTAATGATTTTCCAATGATTTTCTTACTGATTTGTTTTCAGTAAAAAAATTTCACTGATTTTCTCCTGTGCTGCAATTCTGACTGTTTCTCAGTGGTTTTCGATAATTTTCACTGATTGATAATTGAGGGAGTAGCCCCTCGACGGATTCATTAGCGAAGTCTGAAGAAATTATTACTGTTTTTCTCATAATCACATCGATCATAAGATACGAGTACTCAAATAATTAGAAATTTACCTGGGGTAAAACTTTGGTTTGTTCGATAGTAATTCCTCCAATTTCAATAACATTCGGAACCAAGGAACGAGCACCACTAACCGAATGATGCGAATTGGCCATTACGAGAGATGCTCTCTTCGTCATTTCTACTAAGTTAGGAAAATCATATCCAAAATAACGATCGGCGAATTCCTGAGATTTCTTCGAAAAAACCACCAATCAACCAAGCAATATAACGGACAATTCGATGGTATTTCGAACTCGTTCAAAAAATCTTCATTTTTCGATTAACGCTGGATATGAAGTGTCGAATATACGATGGATTTTGAGAATTTCCATAATCCAGGGATACCCAAGGAGGTAAAATAGGCCAGCTGACAACATGGATAACCGGGGCTTGAAACACGTATCCCAAAATATTGTACAATTTATTATGAAAATATTGAACCATCACCACATCGAATGTTTGATTAGATCGTAAAATTTTCTGGAACGAATCCGCCTTCAAGTAGCATTCCGAAAACACTATATTTTCGTAGTATTTTGCCAGGCTATTTATTAAACTCCGGGTACTGGATTCCGATGATACAGTTGACATATTCAAATTCAAAACATAAACAGCGCTGCAAGATGTGAAATCAATATCGAAATAATTTGGGACCGGTGTTTTCTGAGGATAATTCGATATCACGGTTACTTGATGACCGCGTTTAGCTAATTCCAGAAGGAGAGGTTCCATTGTTCGGAAATGACTATATGCTATGAATGGATTAACCGCCAAAATACGATAAGTCGAAATACAGTTCAAAAATTGTACGAAAACGGTAAAAAATAAAAATACGCGGATTTTCATCATCGCGATGTTTTCACGAAAAATATTTGCATACGAATATAGCTTGCACTCGACTGACAATTGAGTAAATTTCCTGTAACGTGAAAGTTATTCTTATCGAAGAATAAACTCTAAGTACAATTTAATAAGCTCTCACTTTTATCGCTCCTTTTCTCTATCATTACTGAAATAATCTTGAATTAAGGAGATTGTAATGCAAAATGATTGAACGTAGATGTAAATGAATTGATGATTTTTCTACTCGCATTATCACATCGATCATACGACACTTAAATCATGAAAATTTACCTGAGGTATAACTTTTCCTGGTCCAAGATGAACACCTCCAATTTCAATAACATTCGGAACCAAGGGACGAGAACCACTAACTGAATGATGCGAATTAACCAATACGACAGACGTAGTCCTTATCAGCTCCTCCAAAGAAGGAATATCCGATCCGAAATAACGATCAGCGAATTCCTGAGATTTTTTCGAATAAAACCACTTTTCAGCCAACAATACGATGGACAATTCGATGGTATTTTGGACTCTCTCGAAATAGCTCATTTTTCGATCAAACGCAGACATAGAATGAGCAATATACGATGGGTTTTGAGGATTACCATAATCCAGCGATATCCAAGGAGGTAAGGAAGGATAACTGACGATATGGATAACCGGTGCTTTAAATATATATCCCAAAATGGTGAACAATCTCGTATGAAAGTATTCCATAATCACCAAATCAAATGTTTGATTAGATCGTAAGATTTTCTGAAACGAATCCACTTTCAAGTAGCATTCCGAAGAGCTTATGCTTTTGTATAATATATTCAGGATAGACATCAACCTTATCAAACCGTATCGTCTCGATTCATTTTCGATGTCCTGATCCCAAAAGAAAACTGAATTGCACGAGGTAAAATCAACATCGAAATAATTTGGAACCGGCGTTTTCTGGGGATAATTCGATATCACAGTAACCTGATGTCCTCGTTTGGCCAATTCCAACAAAATAGGTTCCATTGTTTTGAAATGACTGTACGATACAAATTGAGAAACAGCCAGAATACGATGGGTCGAAATACATTTTAAGAATGGCACGAAAAATAGCGAAAAATAAACGAATAACATTATGTTTTTATGGTGTTTCGAGATATATTTTAAACTTTTAAACGCGAACTTGATTTGAACTCGAACTGCAGCAGAATAAGATAACAATCCATAAAACGAGACATTCAAATTTAAAAACAAGTTAACAATATGATAAGCTCTTACGTAATATTCATAAGTTTTGTTACTCTATACAACGAGTCTCGTCTCTCCATCCAATTCATATATAAATGTACCAAATCATATCATAAATGATAATTCTCTACACAAATGAAAACACCAACCAGAATAACTCTGATAACTTTTTATACGATCAATATTGTCTGATAAACGAGGCTGCCAATACTGATATTGAAAAAGCATTAAATTTCAGTCCCAAAAAATCACTGTTGGTGATTTTTAGAAAAATGAAGGGAAATTAGCGAAATTAGGGTGCTTTGAAAAGAAATTGTCAAGCTGACAAGCAAAAAGAAAAAAAAAGGTCTTACGCAACCAAAACTATTAAAAACAGTCAAAAGGGTATAGCCGGGTTTTTGGTGAAATCGGCCCCCTCTCCGATTTTCGATCTAACCCTCAGGGAAAATCTACATTAAAGAATATGAAACTGTAAATTTTGAACTTGGATACCAAATACTAGGCCAAAATTTCAATTTCGGGTAGTAAACTAATAACTTGAAGTGGTATTATGAAATGAAATTTGGGTTTCTGATTTTTGGCCTTAGTTTTTTTATTTAGGCCCTCTAGACGCCCCTAAGCTCATATAGAGAGCGGAAATCATAAATTACCGAACTTCGACCGAGTTTTTCGCGATTCGCCGATCCAAAACCAAATGGTATAATTTCTTTCAAATACGCAGCTTTCGTTTCGGTTGACAAAGTGGGCACTAGGTAAAGGTTGGAGGGTAATGTTGTGTTTCTTGCTTTAGTAATGTATTGCACATTTTCATATTTTTTAATGAAAATTTTTCCTGAGTATTTTGTTTTGGCTGTTTCTTTGAACTTAGGTCCAAAAATCGCGAAAACCCATGCAGAAATGTTGTTGTTTTAGCAGATTTTTCAAGTTTTGAGTGCTTTATACGGAAAACCCCTTCAAATAAAGAAACTAACGTCGGATTCGTGTTTAGCGGGTCAAAATACCCCGATAAACACCCTTTTCGCGATCGTTTTGCGTAAAGTCTCAAAATTCACCTTTTTCACTGATTTTTCATGACAAAAATAGCGAATTTCGAGTCTTCAAATAAAACGACCGCGAAAAGGGTGTTGATCAGGGTATATTGACCCGATAAATACGAATCCGACGTTAGTTTCTTCGTTCAGTCATTTCTCTCCTTACAAAACGCTCAAAATTTGAAAAATCTGCTAAAAAAACAACATTTTTGTACGGTTTTTCGCGATTTTTGGCCCTTGGTGCATCGAAGTCGCCAAAAGTGAATACGTGACGTAAATCTACGTTAAAAAACACGTTTTTGGGATATTTTAAAAAAATGGTCGCTCTTCGTTTATATGGCGTTTTTTACGATTGAAAACTTCAAATAGGCGAAACAACGTGAAGGAGTGCACCAAAATTTTTGAAAAAATTATCGTAAATACGCCTCTACGAGATGCAACTTTGTGCCACAGAACAGAAAATTTCCTTCACTTCCATTGAAATTAAAAATCCTTGAAAATACTGCAATAAAATGGCCATAACTCCGAAAGGGAGGGGGTTGGGGGGGTCAAAAATTTTTCTGAATTTTTTTTACATCCAGGTACACCACCTAAGGGGGTTAGATCGAAAATCGGAGAGGGGGCCGATTTCACCAAAAACCCGGCTAAGTATACCCTTTACTCAATTTTTCAATTTTTGGCCAAAAAATCATTAAAAATCACTCCAAAAACAAAAAAATCTGTAATTTTGTTGAAAAAGATACAAAATCACTACTAAAATCACTACTCTCTGATTCCGAATCAGTGAAAAAGTCACTAAAACAGCCAGAATTGCAGCACAGGAAAAATTAGTGAAATTCACTGATTTTCAGTGACTTTTCACTGATTATTCATAATATCACAGATTTTTCAGTAAATTTCATAAATATCACCGAGTTTTTAGTGAATTTTCACTGATTTCCAGTGATTTTCTTTCACTGACTTGTTTTCAGTGAAAAATTCTTCACTGATTTATTACTGTGCTGCAATTCTGACTGTTTTCAATGTTTTTTGATAAATTTCACTGATTTAAAAATGAGAGTGCATTTTTTTTCAATGGTAAAAAACACTAATTTTAGTGATAAATTACCTGAGGCAACTTATTCGCTGCTTCTATATGAAGTCCGCCAATTTCAACAACATTGGGAATCCCGGGTCGAACTCCATTCATCGTATAATGCGTATTGACCAATAAAAGGGACGAATTTTTCATCAATTCTGCCATCGGAGGAACCCTCGAACCCGTATACCGATCAACGAACTCCTGAGTTTTCCTGGACAGTAAAAACTCATCGAACAACAACATAATCGAGACTTCAACTGTATTCCGAACTCGTTCCATAAAACCCATCTTGTTACCGGCAACATTTCCCAAAAAATTCGAAATATAGGATGGATTTATGGGGTATCCGTAATCCTGAGCAACCCAAGGAGGCGGTATCAGCGAACTGAAATGTATCACAGGTGCTTCAAATACGTATCCCAATTCGGTAAACAATCGGTGATTGAAATACTCAACCATGACCAAATCGAAAGTCTGGTTGGATTTGAAAACTTGTTGAAATAAATCCGACTTCAAGTAGCATTCAGAGATCACCAGGTTATCGTAGAAATGATTCAAATCGTACAGAAACAATGGTACGAATCCTGATAATAATTCATCGACCACTGTATCCGGCAAACCTTCGATGGTGCATTTTTGTCCATCGACGGCGACGTAATTGGGCGATTTCAGCTTATCCGGATGGTTCGATAGAAATGTCACATGATGCCCGCGTTTGGTCAGTTCGAAAAGTATACGTTCCAGTGTTTTGAAATGACTGTAGGATATGGTCGTAATAACGGCTAATATGTGATAACTCGAAACACATTGTAGATGGATAAAAATAAATAAACCACCGAGCACAGTTAATCGGTTGAACAACATTTTTTATTGAGAACGCGAGTGATATCTACGTGACGAAAAGTTATGAACTATGAAAGCGAGAGGATGAGAGACAGAGACTGAACCGACCGAATAACCGAATAATTCTGCTTTATTTATAAAATAGGTAGAGATTACATTTCTTATCAGAATGGTTTTAATATTGCAAATAATACGTCAAGTACAGGTTTGGCATTAACCGATTACCACGAGTAGTTTGAATTACGTACCTATATTTACATGTAAAAAAGTTCCACAATTCACAATTCAATACCTATCAACTAAACATATGTAGGTCATTGGCAAACCCAAACAACGTGCACCTGTACAGCCATCTGTGCTTTGGCATCACTGTTTAATTGTTCACTGGGCTATTCCATACTAAAACAAACCAAAAATGAAGTCGGGTTTTCCGATTTCGTTAATTTTTTTTTACGAGGTCCCCTTGGTGGTCTATTCACAAAACCACGATCATTTCTTTTCTAACCCTCAAGGGGGCGGGGAGGCGGACCTCGAAATTTTTATACAATTGCGATTTTTAGCCAAATTACTCAACTTTGAAGGCTCAAATCTCGAGATAGGTTGTACTTGGGGAAAAACTGTTTGCGGGATCTGAAAGATAATTAATAGGAGATTCTCAAAAATGGTAATCACATTTTGAGAAGCTCAATGTTGAACTTTGGCGATGAAAGCTCAACTTTCATGATAAGAACAAAAGATGAAAGCTACCATATAAAAATCTTAAAAAATTACAGTGAGTAGCCCTTTTTACCCTTTTTTAACCAACAAATTTGCAAGATGAGCTCTCTAGACCCCTGAGTTGTACAAGGGTCCACAATCTTGACCAAAATTCAAAAAAATCGGAAAAAGTAAAGTAACACATCGATTACTACTAATTCGAAGGCGCTGATTTCGAATATGTACTCAGTTTTTTGATTAGACCCCTTTGAACCCCCTACTAGCCTCCTTAGGGTCAAAATTCAAAAAAATGAAAAATAACTTGTGATCTGTCGTTTGTTAGGTTTTTGAGAGTGCTGAGTTCGAAAATTTGTTTATTTTTTGGATTTGACCCATTAGTGCCCCTCTAGCCCCCCCATGTGGGGAAAAACTATGCTGAGAAACGAAAATATCGTGCGACATATTGATTCTAACTAATTTGAGGGCGTGGAATTCGAATATCGACGTACTTTTTGATCCTTTGATCCGACCCCTCTCCCCGTGCTCCAACTGACCCCTTCCTCTAGTCTTAGGTGATCAATACTGAATTGAATATTTCAAAAAATTACGAGGGGGGGTCGAATCAAAAAGTAAGTCGATATTCGAATTCTACCCCTTCAAATTAGTTAGAATCAATATAATATTTTCGTTTCTCAACATAGTTTTTCCCTAAATTGTGGGAGGGGGGTAGAAGGGCGCACCAAAGGGTCAAATCCAAAAAATAAGCAAATTTTCGAACTCAGCGCTCTCAAATTCGATTTTTGTGAATATTGGTCAAGATTGTGGACCCTTGTACAACTCAGGGGTCTAGAGATCCCATCTTGAAAATTTGTTGGTTAAAAAAAAGGGTAAAAAGTGCTACTCACTGTAATTTTTTCAGATTTTTAAATGGTAGCTTTCATCTTTTGTTCTTATTATGAAAGTTGAGCTTTCACCACCAAAGTTCAACATTGAGCTTTTCAAAATGTTATTACCATTTTTGAGAATCTCCTATTAATTATCTTTCAGATCCCGCAAACAGTTTTTCCCGTAGTACAAGTGGTACAACCTATCTCGAGATATGAGCCTTCAAAGTTGAGTAATTTGGCTAAAAATCGCAATTGTATAAACATTTCGAGGTCCGCCTCCCCGCCCCCTTGAGGGTTAGAAAAGAAATGATCGTGGTTTTGTGAATAGACCACCAAGGAAAAACTCGCAAAAAAATTGAGCGAAATCGGAAGACTCGACTTCATTTTTGGTCTGTTTTAGTATAAAATAGAATAGCCCCACTTTCAAAAAAAAAATTCCAATGGAAAGCTGATTTTGGAATTTTGTCTGGTTTAAAAAAAAAAAAAAAATAATAAGGAAAAGGAGAAAAATAGTAGCAAAATGTTCAAAAATAAGAGAGAGGAATAGGAAATCATTGAATACTGTTTTTGGTTATAAAATTGAAAGTTCATATTTTTTTATTATTAAGAATTTCATTTTCTCAAAACTTGGTTCTCAAACACGTAAACCTTCGAATCATTTGAATACATTTCGGTTGCGGGAGGTGAGGGGGGTTGGCTGTAAGTATCCTTCGAAATATTAAAGGCAAATTAGAAATAGCTACTTAACCTATTTAAACTTTTTTTTTTTAGAATTTGCTAATATGAAAGTTCGATAAATTTTATAAAAATTGTAAAAATAATTTTAAAATCCTGATAAGTTTGATGATGTTGAATGATATTGCAAATCAATTTTAAAATATCATAAAAAATGTTGTACTTAGTTATTGTTTCCAAAATACGACAGAATAAAAATGAAGTTGTTGTTTAAAAATTGATTATAATATCATAGAAATCTACAAAAACTGTTAGAATTACTCAAAAAATGATATAGTGTCAATAAAATATCAACGTTGCTTCGAATATTGGAAAACATTTTGCAAATGAAACGAAAAAATGACGTAGGTAAAAACTGATGAAATTAAATTGACAATGGGTGAATTTTCTAAAAATAACTCGAAATAATTTTCACATGAATGTGTAAAACCATTTTAATGAGAATTGACCAAAAATGACAAAAGTACAGTTTTTTATTATTATTCAATCAATTTTTGATTAACAACAATTTAAATTAGATTTGGATTAATTTTTAGACATTTCAAACAAATTAAAAAATAATTTTAGGCAACGATTTTCACGTTGAAATTGCTAAAACTGTGATTAAAAAATCTCTAATTGAAAAAAATGTAACGAAAATTTTTACTGTTCAAATCCTTTAAATATTTTGGTAAAATAGATAAAACTAATAAAGAAATGAAAAAGTCGTTGAAAATAACTTTAAAATTACAAAATATCGTAAAAAATTCCAATATTCAAAAAAATTCAAGTTCTAAAACTTTCAAAATTTAATAAAGAATATTACTAGAATTGCTTCAGACATCCCAAACGATAATGAATATGAGATGAAAATTGTTTAAATTGAGAAAAAAATTGTCGAATTCCAATGAAGTCGTACAAAAATTAAAAAGAAGTTCGTAAAATTTCATCAAAAATGTGTGAATTGCAAAAGTTACTTGGATTATTATTTTAAGAAATCGGTACGAAAAATTACATAACTTAAGTACATACATACATCAAAATTGGTTCGAAAAAAATGTGAAAATGTAACTTCCTTTCATTTATCAATTTTGTGATTTTCGATTAATGTTGAAGATTGTCGTTTTTTAAAAAATCTTTACGATATATTTTCCACATTTTTTGAAGCTACTTCAACTGTTTTTCAATGTTTTTAGGTAAATTAATTACGTAATTACGAGGGGAAAAAATTTGGAAATGATCTCAGACTGAAATAAAAATTGTAGGTGAACGTATAAAAATATGATGACCAAAATTCCCTATTTCAATTTTTTTTCTTTTAATTTCTCAACAATTTTTTTGACATTATAAAGTTTTTAAATAAGTAATTTCAACGATTTTTATTCACCTTTAACATTTTTTAAACAATCGTATACGTTTTATCAAAACTATAATATGAAGGTATCTGCGATACAAATTTTATGGTATTTTCATTATTTTTCCCCAATTCCGTAAATTTCCAACAATTTTAGATTCCGATGCAATTTCAACTATTTTTAATCTATTTAAAAGCATTTTTCAACCATTGATTGGTTGAGAATCAACTCAAATTATTCATCCTAAGAAAAGATGAAAATATACACAAAAATTATGGTTGAACTCATTTAGACAAAAAATTTGATCAATCACTCACCAAAGGCACCATTCCCTTAGGTGTCAAATTGATACCACCCACTTCGACAACATTTGGAGGCAAAGGTCGAAATCCAGATACCGTAAAATGACTATTGACCAACACGAGACTACCTTTGCTTTCAATCTGCTTCAACGATTTACCATTCAGATCAAAATACTTTTGGGCAATCAATTGAGTAGACCATTTATCAGCAGTTTCCAACCATATAATATGCATTAAGACGTTGATCGAATGGAAAAGCCTTTTTCCCAAACACAAAAAATAATGGTTATGAATATTTTAATCTCAAAAAATCCCAAAATTCACAGGAAAAATACAATTACCTTTCAAAAAAATCCATTTTCCAACTGCAACCACTCGAAGGGGTCGGGATATAGGCAGGATTCACGTTTACCCCCCAATTAACTGCGTTATTAGGAAATAAAGTAGTCGAACTGAGAAAAATCACAGGTGTACGATATTTGTGGCCCAGTGCCACAAACAATCGCGACATGAACGCTTCGGTAATGAATAAATCAAATTTTTCGTCTGAATTTAATAACTTCTGCATTGCTTCATCCTTCAACATATTTTCGAACGATTTACCACTTTGAATCATTCTGTTCAAGCCACCGACCAAGGTATGCCTTACGTCACCGATACGAAGAAAACTCACACCGACGTGGCTCGATTTTTCGATCACTATTTCACGATAATTTTCCAGAGATTTGCCAGCAGGATAGTACGATACGACAGTGATATTATGACCGAGCTCGGCCAATTTTAGAAAATAGGGTTCGAATGTTTTGGTATGACTGAACGATCTATGAGGTAAAACGATTAAAATTTTTACCGAAATAGCACTTCGAATCGAATAAAAAATGGCAAGAAAAATCGCGAATTTTAACGTGGAAAATAATTTCAGCATTTTTTAAAGAATTATAGATACCAATTACGAACATCAATGACACGAACACAAAAATACTACTGATATGTTGATACTGTGCACCGACATACGATCCAAATATGTAAATGTGTAATACCACTTTGCATAAATCTTATTGAGATAAAAAATATAAAAACGAGAAAACAATAACGAACGAAGCTTATCGATAATTGTTTGTCAAAAATGTCAAAATACATAAAAGTATTGGAAAAAAGTATCGTAATTCAAAATCACGCAGGGTGATGAATCGATATTGAATATTTTAGATGATATGTATCCAACGATGTATTATTTTCAATGGAGGTTGGACTGTTGTAGTGGTCACATACTCTGCGCCTGTCAGTTTCGTTTTCACTAGCTCCTATAAATCATTTTAGGGCAAATGGTATTTCGATGATCCAAATCCAAATTCATTTCAAGTTCAAATTTTTTCGACTCTAAATTGTTTCAATTTCTTCAATTATAATTTTTTTTAAATTGTATTCTACTTACACGTTTTTACCACCACTGGAAACGCTTTTTCCTTGTGGTGAAATATGTGGATGAATTTTATCCACATTTTCATCCTTCTCTGATATAATTTTTTTTATGTGGTAAAATATGTGGATAATTCTTATCCACGTTTTTACCAACTCTGGAAACACTTTTTCCTTTCGGTGAAATATGAGGATAATTCTTTTCCGCGTTTCTACCACCACTGGAAACACTTTTTCCTTGTGGTGAAATATGTGGATGAATTTTTTCTACGTTTTTACCACAACTGGAAACACATTTTCTCTGTGGTGAAATATGTGGATAAATTTTATCCACGGTTTTACCTCAACTGGAAACACATTTTCCATTTGGTGAAATATTTGGATAAATTTAATTCACGTTTTCACCCTTCTCTGAAATGATTTTTTTTATGTGGTGAAATATGTGGATAATTCTTATCCACGTTTTTACCACCACTGGAATCACTTTTCCATGCGGTGAAAGATGTGGATAAATTTTTTCCACGTTTTTACCACCACTGGAAAAACTTTTTCCTTGTGGTGAACTATGTGGATAAATTAAATGAGCGATTTTACCACAACTGGAAACGCTTTTCCCTTGTGGTGAAATTTGTGGATAAATTTTATCCACATTTTCACCCTTCTCTTATATAACTTTTTTATGTGGTAAAATATGTGGTTAAATCTTATCCACGTTTTTCCACTTCTGGAACCACTTTTTCCTTGTGGTGAAATATGTGGATGAATTTTTTCCACGTTTTTACCGCAACTGGAAACACATTTTTCTTGTGGTGAAATATGTGGATAAATTTAACCCACGTTTTTACCACCACTGGAAACCCTTTTTTTCTTGTGGTGAAATGTGTGGAGTAATTCTTATCCACGTTTTTACCACCACTTGAAATTTTTTTCCCTTGTGGTGAAATTTGTGGATAAATTTTATCCACATTTTCACCCTTCTCTTATATAATTTTTTTATGTGGTAAAATATGTGGATAATTCTTATCCACGTTTTTCCACTTCTGGAACCACTTTTTTCTTGTGGTGAAATATGTGGATAATTCTTATCCACGTTTTTACCACCACTGGAAGCACTTTGTCCTTGTGGTGAAATATGTGGATAAATTTAATCCACGCCTTTGGCCATAGTTACAGGTATGAAAAATAAGATTTCCTCTAAATAAACACAAAAATTGTGATTTTTTATATCAGATACGAAGGATTACTTAGAGCTGAGCTCTTGACATTGACCAAGAACGTATTCAGCATAAGTGCTGGGTCGATGTTCACACCTAATTATAACTTCTCATTTTAAAATAATTTCATTCCACTCAAAAACTTTCATTTTCAACGTTTTTTTTTATTCTGTATCAAAACTTTTCAAATTAAAAAAGTCAAAATTTGAGATATAACACTACAGATTGCAAAATTAAAATTGTAGATAATATTCCTTGAAATCCGAACATTTCAAGAATAAGCACCTGAATTAAATAACCTCTGCATTGCTTCATCCTTCAACATATTTTCGAACGTTTTACCAACTTGAATCAATATGTTCAAGCCACCGACCATGGTATGTCCTACGTTATCGGTATTAAGAAAACTCACACCAGTGTGTATTCTAAGGGGTTTTTAGGCTTTGTTTGGGTAGATCCAAAAATCTGTTAGGCAGCTTCAAAAAAATTGGGCAGTTTCGAAAAAAGCTCTGAAAAAAGCTTCCTTTCAGTTCTAAAATACATATTGATTAAAAATATACTTATGAAGAAATTTCAGCTTTTGGGTGCCTTTTTCCTGAAAAATTTTCGCCCTCACTTCGCTCGGGCTCAGTAACTTTACACAATTTGTTTTCAAAATGATGGTATGAACCTTTTTTCCTTCTAGCCCCGACAAATGATTATTTTCAACTTCAAGGGGAAAGGATTTGTCCTTCTCATTTATCAGGGAACTTCGTGAAAATCTTAAATGGTATTTTCAAAACATTTTTGATTTTTTTGGAAGAAGAGGAGCTCATTAAGGAATGTCATGTCGTTTTTTATAAAAGTCATAAAACAAGGACGAAAAAGCACGAATTCTAATGAAGAAATTTCAGCTTCTGGATGCCGTTTTCTTCAAAAATTTTCGCCGGGTAATTAGCTCAATTAATTTTTAAAATGATATTTTTTCATTTCAAATAATTGAATATTTTGAAACGGAAAAAATTTGTCCTTTTCCCTTATCAATGGGCTTTGTGGCAATCTTTAATGGAATTTTCAAAAATTGTCGATTTTTTCAGAAGGGGGGTGTCAGGCGTCATTAAGGAATTACATAGTTTTTTTTTTTAAGTCAAAAAAGTATTAGCTCGAAAAAGCACGAATTTCTGTTTTTTGTTTTCATTACAACTGGTTGGCAAATTTTCATTTAATATGAATCAGCAAATTTCTCCTTTTTTAATTACATTAGCCGGCAAATTTTTCATTTTCGCCCCCCCCCCCCCCACTGAGATTTTCGCCCAAATTTCGTCCCTGATTCTTACCCTTATCATTTTTAAGTAGTTATTACTGAAAATTTTCACATCGAACAGGAAGTTGAAATTGGATTGCATATTTTTGTCTCAGGAAGGGGGGGGGGGGGGTAGCCGAATAGGAAAAAAATTGTAAAAACATCAATTTTCCAATTTGGGCAGCCTCAAAAAAATTTTAGAATACGCACTGACTCACACCGACGTGGCGCGATTTTTCGATCACTATTTCACGATAATTTTCCGGAGATGTTCCAGCAGGATAGTACGATACGACAGTGATATTATGACCAAGCTCGGCCAATTTTAGAAAATAGGGTTCGAATGTTTTGGTATGGCTGAAAGATCTATGAGGTAAAACGATTAAAATTTTTACTGAGATTGCACTTCGAATCGAATAAAAGATGGAGAGAAAAATCGCGAATTTTTAAGTGGAAAATAATTTTTGCATTTTTTCAAGAATTATAGATACCAACATCAACGACACAAACACAAAATACTGCTGATATTTTGATACTGTGCACCGACATACGATCGAAATATGTAAATGTGTAATACCACTTTGTATAAATCTTATTAAGATGAAAAATTATAAAAACGAGAAAACAATAGACGAAGCCCATCGATAATTGTTCGTCAAAATACGTAAAAGTATTCAAAAAAAGTATCGTAATTCAAAATCATGCAGGGTGATGGATCGATGTTGAATATTTCAGATGATAAGCATCCAACGATGTATTATTTTCAATAGAGGTTGGACTGTTGTAGTGGTCACATACTCTGCGCCTGCCAGTTTCGTTTTCACTAGCTCCTAAATCATTTTGATGGGATTTCGATGATCCAAATCCAAATTCATTTCAAGTTCAAATTTTTTCGACTCTAAATTTTTTCAATTTCTTTAATTCTAATTTTTTCAAATAGTATTCAACTTCAACATTAAAATTTGTCCAACAGTTCGAATTGAAAAATTGATATTTAAATTTTTTACAATTCATACTCATATTTTTTTATTTTTTCCAATTAATTATTGAGCTGAAAGAAATTTCGAAAACATAAAGTTGACATTTTTTTAAAATTCAAAGTTGAAAAAAATTTTGAGGAAATTTTTTTTGAAATTATTGGGAAAAGCGTTGAGATGAAAAAAATAGTAAGCTGAAAAAAATTGAAAAATCAAAATTTTTTCAATTTTTTTCAACTTATATATTTAAACATTTTTTCAACCCATAAAATTGTTTCGAATAATTTTTTTTTAATTTTCAACTAAGTATGTATAATTATAAAAATTTTTTTAAATTTCTTCCAACTCAATAAATAATTAGAAAAAATTTTAAAAAAGTAGGTAATAACTAATAACAGTATAAAAACGAAAAAAGTTGAAAAAATTAAAGTTGGATTTCTAAGAAAATTTAAATTAAAAGAATATGCCAATGAAAAATTTTAAAGTTGGATAAGGCGTTGAAAAGAAATTGAATTAAAGAAATTGAAAAAATTTAAGAGATTAAAAAAATCGAACTTGCATAAATTGGAATATGGATCATCGAAATTCAAAGTCGAGTTAAAATGATTTAGGAGCTAGTTTCGTTTTCTTTCTTCTCATCAACATTTTTTCAACTAAAAAGGGACTAAATTGGAAACTATTATGATAAATTTTTTGAAAAAAGATAAAATTAGCTGTTGAAAAAGGATTACTATTTTTCAATTTAGTTCGTAAGAGTCTCAGAAGCTCATTTAAAAGGGAGGGGGGGGGGGGTAGTTTAAACCAAAAAATTATACCAAAGATCTCCTTTGCAATATTATCGAAATTTTTACGAGAATAATAATCGAACACTTGAACGAATACCAAAAATACCAAAAAGTATGCAGCTTCAAGAAAAAGCCCATCTCCAACATACGTATAATAAATCAATACGAACCTCGGGGAACTTCTGACTCGGCTCAATATTCAATCCACCAATTTCAACAACATTGGGTACCATAGGTCTGGCATAATTCAACGAAAAATGAATATACGAAAGCATCAAACTAATATTTTTCGCCACATCTCTCATTGGTGGAGTATTCGGACCAAAGATCTCCCTCGAAATACCATCGAACTTTTCACGAGAATAAAAATCAAATGCGTACACCGAATACCAAAAATACCAAACATTATGGAGTCTTTGGAAAAATCCCATTTTCGAAGTATACCCGCTGTGATAATTTGGAATATACGAGGGGGTATAAGGTAACCCCAAGCTATGGCTTTGGTAACCGTTCAAATTATTCGAATGTACCGCAATACTCGGAATACCCAGAAGATACCCGAATAAAAAGAAGAAATCTGTGTTGAAAAATTCCGCCACCAAAACGTCGTATTTCACTGACGTATTCGCAAGATCCATAATCGGCTGGCAATTTTTAATCTGCTCGTAGGAAGGGAGAAGAGTAAACATCAAGGAAATTGTTCGAAATCCACGATATTTTGGCGATTCTAGTCCAGTTAAATTGAAAACTTCGGGAGGTTTTCCAAAACATTCGGAGATATCGATTTCGTGATAGTTGAGGATCGAGTGTTTTGTCGAGACGACCGAATAAATGGTTACATTGTGCCCACGATTAGCCAGTTCAGTCATTAGAGCATCGAACACGAAGTAGTGACTTTTTGCAGGCGTTGTAAACAGTCCTAATATATTATACGAGTACACTGAGCACACACAAAGTAAAATTAAGAAAGGCAGCATTGTATCGCGAAAATTTTTAGTTTTCTAAATGCGAAAATGAGAAAAAATGCGAGTATTTTGGTTGCAATGAAACTCGACAATGATAGCACAGGTGACTGCTGATAATTCACTCGTAAAACTGATATGAAATTGTTTTACCAAATAGTTTGATAAGACAGAATCTCAGTCAACATAAATTCGAATAATACTCAAATTTCTTTAGTTCATACCGTAAATAATTTTTAAAATATTTCGTTATTTTTACGCAGAAGTATATAATAGTGTTTAATCAAGATTCGAGTACCCACTCAAAACATCGGAAAGACGAATTTTTCAAAAGTGTTAGTCAAATTACCCATAAAAATGAAGGATTCAATGAAATAAATTCTGATTGAAAATTTAATTATGAATTAATAAATGAAAAAATTTACCTCCTTTTAGGTTTCAACTTTTCATGACTGTGAGCTTGAATTGTTTGTCGAAATGTCAATTTTAAATACCCATTAAAAAAGTTCGATAGCTCATTTTTCAAAATTGAAAGATGAAAAAAATGTCATTGTTAGGAAATGTATTTTTTCGCATACAGGGTGTTCCACGAATCGTCTGCCGAACGTATTTTTTTGGATATAACCGGATACCACTAAAAAAAAATTGAGATGAATATGTTGCCTATTTTGAAAATTGAAGGGACAAATGCTGATTTAAAAAAAATCACGTTAAAATTTTTTTCAATCGCGGGAATGGATATAGTACTTTGATAACTGAACAAATTTTCACTTCATGACTTTTTGCCTAACTTTAAAATTGAAGGGGCCATGAAAAAATTATTCAAAAAAAATTCTCAAAAAATGAACTGATCACGGGAATGGATAGTACGTCAAAAACTGGAGAAATTTTGTTCCGTAGACTTTTTGCCCAACATCGAAAATGAAGGGACTAAGGGTCACTCAAAATAAATGGGCTTCAAAAAATTTTCAAATTTTCTCAATTTTCAATGGCTCTCAGCTCCTTTATTTTTGATGTTAGGCAAAAAGTCTACAGATTATTGCTGGCATGGGCTGATAGACCTAGTAGTCTGGAACCCCCCCCCCCCCCCCCAAAAAAAAAATCATTCCCTTGATCAGCTCATTTTTTGAGAATTTTTTTGAACAATTTCTTATGTAGCCCCTTCAATTTAAAAAAAAAAGGCAAAAAGTTGTAAAGTAAAAATTTGTTTAAGGTCATTTGGGGTAATTGTAAACATGGGGTAATTGTAAACAAGTCGTGCTGTAAATACTTAAATGCATCTAGCGAGCTGGAGTTGCCAAAAATAAAAACTTTGAATAATTGGGCTTACTATAATAAAAAACTTCGGGTTCTTGGTGACAGCTGTGATGAAAAATTTCGCGATGAAAAAAACATGATATCAAATTTCGATTTTCACACAATTTACGTAATCTTCAAAATTCGAGAAAAAATAGAAAAAAGTAAAAAAGTTGGTGTTTGATGCAGTAATTTAGTTCTACGGACATTCAAAAATGATGAAATTCAATTCTTATGATTTTTGAAGCTGAGAAATTAATTTTCTGCAGCATTTACAAATACCCATCAAATTTTTCAGGTGTGGGGTAATTGTAAACACGTGTTATTTAAATGGGATTCACAAATTTAAACACAAAATATCTTTTTTTTTGTTTTGATTTTTTTTGATTTTTTTTTACAAATAAGTTTTTCTACGCGTTTAAATATTTAATCTGTATAATTTTTTTTCCAAATTATGCAAAAAAACCTGAGAGATACGTTTTTTATGGGGCACAATGTATGTATTTACATTTACCCCATCAGTGTGGGGTAAATGTAAATATTCTTGTCCAATTGTAAACGAAGTCCATAATTTCGGAATGAAAAATCGAATCGATGAAAACAAACCGCCATATTACTCCTCATACATTCATTGATACATGGTAAAAATTTCAATCACTTTGCTTTCTTACTTACAGAGTAAAACGAAAAAGAGTATCACAAAATCGGTTCAATTTTCCGAAAAATTTACAATTACCCCAATTGACCTTACTTTTCAAAGTATGTATGTACTATTCATTCCCACGATTGAAAAAAAATTTAAAGTGGTGTTTTTTAGAAGCAGCATTTGTCCCTTCAATGTTCAAAATAGGCAACATGTTCATCTCCATTTTTTTAGTGGTACCCGTTTACATCCAAAAAAATACGTTTGGCAGACGGTTCATGGAACACCCTATATAGATCACAAAATTGAATTTTCCAATCAAAATTTTTGCGAAATTGGAACACCTGCTTATTTGACCCCAGAACGGTCAGAATCCAAAAAATTACCCCTCTCTATCATCATTCCACTCCCACAATTTACTACATGTATTTCAAAAGTTTGAAAAAAATTCCCACTCAAATTCTGCAAATTTCAACTTGGAGAACCCATTGTGTCTTCACCTACTATTCCAAAATGATTTTTTGGGGAGGAACTAAAGCCGCATTTGAAGACCAGCACATCCAGAAATCATGGAGTTAGATTGGAGAAAAAATGGAGGGGATGAAAATTCATAGAAAAATTGTTTAATCTGCCATTATAATGGTGTATGTCAGGTTATTTTTAATAGGCGGAGGATATACCTACATTATACAGATGTGAGCATAGAAAAATTGAAAACTTACGGAATTTTCGGAACAAACAATCAATAAAATTTGGTGAAATTCTGCCTTTTTGCATCAGTGAAATAGATTTCACTCAAAATTAGTGATTTTTCGCTAATATTTCTGTCAAAAATTACTGATTTTTTTCTGGCAAATTGGAAATTGACTGAGAAATCAGTGAATTTTGACTTTGACTGAAAGATCATCGAAAAATCACTGATTCTAAAAGACACTACTTTCACCAAATTTGACTGATTCAGATTTATAGAAGGTAATAAGTTCATTCAAGAAATGGATCGATTAAAACACCGTCTTCGAACATTTTTTGATAAATCATGTTTGAAAAGCAAATAAATAGTCTTCTTTTTCACATTTTTATGATGAAAAATCTCCTTGCTGAGCTTGGGAAAGGGGCTACTCAAGCCCCCTGAGCCCTCGCCTGGCAATAATTATAGAATTTAATTTATTAAAGTTTCCACGTACGAAAAAGTTTGAAAAAATTTCAAAATCCATTTCAATTGGCATAGGTACTAATAATATTTGTCGATTGTCAAAGAATTGAGATATTTTTTTTGATATTTTAATGAAAAGTATTGAATTGATTTTTTACACGTGAAATTAATGTAGTATTATTTTTCTAACTTGAATCATTTCAGAAAAAATTCAGATGGTAAAATGGAAACTGTCACTTAAACAGATCCCTCGTCACATCTCTAAGCAATACAAATTGTTCACAGAGATGTAGGAATTAAAATTATAATGGAGAGGGGGTGAAATCTTTTCCCAACAGAAATAATTGACAGAGTTATTCAGATTGTCTGAGTTGGCTAATAACGTAGGTGTAAAGGTACTCGAAAAATCTTATAAAACATACCTTATGTATTTCTTTTCCTCTTCAACAGAAACGTTTCGATTTGAATAACGTTGGAGTTATGAATGGTGACAGAAGGCCCTCGTTAGGTAAATTCTTCAAATTAACATAAATTCTGTAAAAGAAAAAGTAAAAGTAGATATTAAATTAATATGAAAAATGGCAAAACAGCACTTGAAGTTCTACAGTAGTACAATAAAACTTTGCAAAAAATTACTCAAAAAATGAAAAATTTCAGTAAGTGTAAAATTGAAATCCTATAACCACTCCCCTCAGTTGAAAAAACTCCAAGTTTAAATTCGATTACATCAAAACTCTTAATTTTTCTTATCAAAAATATGAGTAGATTGAGTAACTTTATGATATAATTTCAAGTTCTCAGTTTAAAACGCTATTTAAATGATAGAATGATAAAATTTGACACAATCTATGTAAGTAAGTCGAGAGGGCTCCAATAAGTACAAATATAAATTGGCCATTTTAAATAGATAAGTATTCATATTTTCTTTTTAATCAGCATAACGTTGTCACTTTTGGATTCGAGTTGACGTGAAAAAATTTTCTCGAACGTATTCGCTTCAAAAATGAAGATTTTTATAGTAATAATTTGTCTGTTTTATAATGTGTTTGGAACTATTGATAGAACGTGGTGGAAAAACACAACCTTATATCAAGTCCTTCTGCCATCATTTATGGATGGAGATGGAGATGGTTTCGGTGATTTTAAAGGTAGGTAAAATTTTAAAATCTACGTCAACTTGTATAACTGTCCAATACAAAATATGGATCTTCGATAGGTTTAATTTCAAAGCTCGATCATGTTGTCGATCTGGGAGTCGGAACGTTAGTACTGTCGCCTCATTACCCCAGTCCAAATATGAAATGTGCCGGCTACGATATTACAGATTACACCGCAGTAAACCCTATTTTTGGAACCATGCAAGATTTTGAAAATCTTATTAAAGAAATGAATCAGAGAGGTAAGAAACCATATTATTTTGAGTAAAATTATCAAAAATTTACCCAACCTGAATTATTATTTGCAGGTTTAAAACTAATCATAGACATGGTGATAAATCACAGCGGTGATAAACATCCTTGGTTTATCAAATCAATAAACGAAGAATACCCCTATACCGATTACTATATTTGGAAAGATCCCAAAGGTTACGACAACAATGGAAACCCAATACCACCGAATAACTGGGTAAATTTGAGAAAAAATTGATTATAAATCCGCAAATTGAACAATTTCAACTGAAACGTGATGTTTCAGTTCGATGTATTTTCAGGAAGTGCTTGGAAATGGAACAAAGAACGAAAGCAATTCTATCTACATCAATTTATAGAACAAATGCCCGATTTAAATCTACGTAATAGTTTCGTTTTAAACGAATTCAAGGTAAATTTGACATATTTTGAACTAAATAAAATTATACAAGTCGGTAATCGGACGATTTCATTTGTTCTCAGAATATATTCGAATTTTGGGCCAAAAAAGGTGTCGCTGGATTCAGACTCGACGCTGCAGAACATTTCGTCGAAGATGAACAATTCAGAAATGAACAAATTAATTCGTGGGTCAAAGAACCTCGAGGACGTTACGATACTTCGAACATGTTTACACAAGGTTTGGACGAATCCATGGAAGTTATGCATAAATTAAGAATTTCCCTCGATTACGTGTCAGAAAAAATCGGAGATTTTGAAAGGTAACTAAAATTATTTTATTATAGGTATCGAAATGATCTGATTCGATAATAAAATAATATTTTTATTAGAATTATAATACCCGAGACACACAATCGAGGCAAGGAATTATATCATAATTACGGAACCAGAAGACGAAAAATAGCTCATTTTCCTTTTAATTTTTTGTTAACATATACGAGTAATTACGAAAATGCGTATTATTATCGTAACGTAATCGATGGCTATTTAAACTGTTTACCTGAAGGAGCAATTGCCAACTGGAATGTAAGTACATCAGTTCACGCACCTACTTCAATCTACTAAAGCAACCCAAATTACACAAAAGTAAGCAGGGTTGCATCTCAACGTGTCTAATAAATCACAAAAATGAAAATTCGTACTATTTTCGAACTTTTCCACACTCTCTCAATTATAAATCAGTGAAAATTACCGAAAATCACTGAGAAACAGTCAGAATTGCAGCACAGGAGAAAATCAGTGAAATTTTTTTCACTGAAAACAAATTAGTGAAAGAAAATTACTGGAAATCAGTGAAAATTAACTGAAAACTCAGTGATATTTATGAAATTTACTGAAAAATCTGTGAAATTCTTTGAATAATCAGTGAAAAATCACTGAAAATCAGTGAATTTCACTGATTTTTCCTGTGCTGCAATTCTGACTGTTTATCAGTGATTTTTCACTGATTCGGAATGAGAGAGCACTTTTTTCAAGCAAAAATTTTAAATTTTTTCACAATTAATTAATTTCATCCAAGCCCCTGCATATTTTCAAGTTTGCTTCACGAATAATTAAAATAATCAAATGGAGGGAGGGGGGTAGAGCAGGTTTGTGTAAAAAATAATAGACATTTTTTAAAAATAAATCAGTCACTGTGAGAATAAAGACATTAAAAACATTATATATTATAAGCAAAAAAATCGTAATTTTTTTTAACTTGCCAGTTTTTAGCCAAAATTTAGAATTTTCCGTATTTTTGGACTCGTTTAGGAAAATTTGTACTTTTTCGAATTTTTGGAATTTTTGTATTTAGCAGACGCCTGAATTCTTCAAATTTAATGAAACCGATTTTGTCAAGGTTTTCATAAAAATTAGTCAATTTTACAGAAAAAGATGAAATATACAATAATTTCGTCTCAGAAATCTGGCTTTTTAGTTCTTAAATTATTTTTAAATGTATGTATTTTGGGATTTGCTCAATCATTCGATAGAAATTATGCTGAAACTAAATTATCCAATTCCCAGAATACATATTCTTAAATTTATTTCATATCATTCCATAGTCAGAAAACCACGATGTGCCTAGAAGAGCAGAAATATTTAACGAAGAATACGAATACATTCTAACAACTATGGTCCTATTATTACCTGGAGTATCATTTTTATATTATGGACAAGAGTTAGGACTAGCAGGATGGCATTTTTCGGGCAGAAATATAGATTCTTTTCGACTACCTATGCAATGGGATGATACTAAGAATGCAGGTAATTTTTTACAATTCATTTCTACAAGAATTAAATAATTAATAATAAGGTAACATGGCATGATGAACTTGAAAAATCAAATGACGAATATATTTATAGGATTTTCCACCAATTCCGAACCTTATCTGCCGGTAAGTGAGAATTACGAAAGTATTAACGTAAAGAAACAAAAACCAGACGAAAATAGTCATTATAACAAAGTGAAAAAAATGTTATCTTGGAGGAAAACCGATGTCTTCAAATATGGCAGTTTTAAATCGTACGTGGTTTCTAATTGGGTTTATTCATTTACCAGGTAAAATAAATCACATTCACGACTACATATCTGCATGATTGATTGACTACTATTGACTGTTTTTTTTTTTCATTTACATATTTGTAGGAGATTGGGAAATGAAGTTTATTTGGTAATTTTCAATTTAGGAAATGATACAGAATACGTCGATTTAAAACAAGCCATCGATAATTTACCTGAAACGATGATAATAAAATTGTCCAGTCGTAATTCGGATTATAAAATTGGGTAAGAAATTCAATTCCATAATTTTTGATAAATTTTTTACAACGTAATATTTTTTACAAATGAAAATTTATCAATTTTTCTGTTGCAGCGACGAGATTAAAATTGATCAAAAATTCAGACTGAAGCCTCAAGTAGCAGTTGTACTTCATCCTAGAGGAATGTAAACAGAATCTACCTTAAATTTTTCGGAATTGCTCGATCTACTCAGCGAAAAAATTGGAACAGAAAATATTCAGAAGAACGTGAAACCAGAACCAGATCTAATTTCAAATAATGTTTTCAATGATTAGAAAATGTATCCAGTTACAAAAAAATGTTCGTGTTTGATAACTGAGAGAAAAAGAAATTCATTGGTTTTCGTAGCCAATAACTTTACATTATTGAATAATTGAATATATTTGTGGATACCTCCCTTACCTAATTCGTACTTTTTTGTACTTTTCTCAAGTTCATAATCCCTCGATAATTTAGTTTGCCGACTAGGGATGAATAATTCTTTTCAAAAACGATTTTCCCTAAAATTTCCTATTTTTTCGGTCAATTTTTTAGATTTTTGACAGAAAAGGTGATTTTTTTCACATTAGGTAAAATCATTTGAACATTCAGTGGGGATGTAAATTTCATGAAAAATTCCTGCTTTAAAACATTTATGTACTATCTAAATTTTCAAACTATTTTTAAAAAAAAAGAAAAGAAAAAGGAATTACATTGCTTGAGAAAAGCGAAAAACAAGTGAAAATTTTTTCAAAAAATCACATTGAAAAATTTTTTAAATGTATTTTTTTCATAGCCCTTTTTTAAATGAGGACCGTTTTTCCAAACCGTGATAACTTCATTTTTGGCGTTTTTGACTTTTTGACGGATTTGGGTACTTGAAGTGGTCCGCCGCCAAATGGCGTTGGTAGAATTTAGCTAACTATCTTACCTTCCACGTTCTGTGACAAAAACCGTTTTGAGTGTTGTAAATCGTTTTTCCAAACCGTGATAACTTCAGTATTTATACATAAAAACGAAGAATATTACAAAAAAACTTTGAAGCTTTTTAATTTTTTAGATACGTGAAAGCTCAAACAGTAAAATCATTTTTAGGAAGAGGTTTCAACATTTTTCCGAGATTTTTTCAACATTTGATAGGTGAAAGAATACTCTATAAAATGAGCCGAACAATTTTTCCGACAGACTATATGGTATCACTCAGGGTGCCACTTGAATATTTTTAAAAAATAAAAAAATTACAGCAAAATTTGTTTTTTGAGTATAATAAGGAAGTGTTGAGTGATGACATTTTTTTAATGGTTGTAATGTGTTTATGTAGTGTATGTGCAACAAAGGTAGAAAAAATTAATTTTTTTCCGATGTTTATATGGCTCTGAGAGAGAAATAAGTGAGAATCGTTTTTCCAAACCGTGATAACTTCAACTTTTTTCATTTTCGTTCCATTCCTGCAGCGCCAGAGATGAAAATTTCGGTATGCCACTTGTTCGACATATTTTGTAATGATAGCCGCAATATATTTACTTTTGTGACAGATTTCAAAAAACAAAACTTTCTCCGTGATACAGTTTTTTTTGATTTACTCGAAATCACTTTTTTGAAGTTATCACGGTTTGGAAAAACGGTCCTCAAATATAAATAAAATAAAATCAGTGTAACCGCTGAAAAAACGAAAAAAAAAGTTGACGATTTTCAAATATAGAAAATAATAGGTAAGTAAATACGTAATAACACTTTAAATACCTACGGAAAAAGAAAAAATTGAAAATTCTTTGATTTTTTCATAACAATCCGTGACTTTTTTCTGAAATTTCGTAGCTTTTTCAGGTAATTTTTTTTTAAAAAAATTATGTTTAAATATATTTGAAAAGCAAAAAATGTTCAGTAATTTTTGGCCTTTAAGAAACGAGAAGAAAATGAAGAAAAGAATTGATTTTTGGTCAAAATTGTGACAATTGTATCAATTGTAGGACTTATATGACCTGTTTAAAGACAGCACTTTGCATGTAAAAAATCGGTTTTCATTCGATTTCATGATTTTTTCCTTTTCAAAAAAATCTATGAAACTTGACTCAAACAGAACATACCTACTTTCAAAACTGTTCACTTCTATTACTAATAATTCCGATGATGTTATAATCGTTGAAACCATGAAAGTTTTTAAAAACTGTCCTACAATCTCTAGAAAATAATTGAAATCACATTAAAATTACCTATTCTAAATTTCATGAAAATTGTTAAAATCATGAAAAAATGCAATAAAATTTTTTTAAAAAAGAGTAAAAAATCTTCAAACGTTTTTGGTGAAAACCGCACATAAATATCCATTCCTTGTTAAAATGCCCTGTTAAAATTACTTCAAAAGATGCTTGTTTTTTTACATCACAATTCGGGACTGACATCCGTCCAGGTAGCGCTAGTGTGCGCTCGTTTGAAAACGGTGTAGAAGAAATCGTCACCATAAGGTTTGTACAGGAACGTTTTGTTTTTACAAAATTTCTCGAAAACGAGACATTTGTGTAATTTTTTGTTTGAATAGCATTTAAAGATAATTTAATTTACTTTAAATTCAGTTCTTACAAAAAATTACGCATCTGCCACCGTTCTGGAGAAATTTGTAAAATAATAGAACGTTCCCATATAAACGCTATGTAAAAATTATTTTCTACACCGTTTTCAAGTTGGCCCCTCTTCACTCCACTAACGCCGCTACGTCCATTTTACGTTTCCGTGTCAGTCCCGAATACTCAGATATACAAATTCTGCAAATATAATTCAATGGCATTTGAAACTATTTTATTAATTTTTTTAAATCAAATTTTAAATAATTTCCAACAACTTTTATGAAAATTTCGGCATATTTTGTGAATATCTACAAATATTTGAAGCACTTTACGAAATTTCAAAGAACTTGAACCATTATTTTTCTTTCATGCTGAATAATAATATAATATATTTTCTATCAGATATCATTAAAATGAAAAAATTTCTCAAAGGTAAGAAGAATGATTGAACTTGAGTAAGATTCATCAAACAGACCCCGAAGTTCAACAAAAGTGCACTAGATTTTTGAAAAAAATCCAAAAATGAAAAAAAATGAAATTGGAGTTATTTACGTCTATCTTTTCAGTAGACTCTTTGTTCAAAAAAATCCGAGTTGAAATCCAATTACATCATCGTAACCCTTCATTTAAAATATACATAAGTTGGAGCAGGTTGAACAACTTGAAAAAAATTCCTACTTCCCACGTCTATAAAGCAATTTAAACGATTTTAGATAAAACTTGACGCGATCGAAGTGCGAAAGTCGAGAGGGCACCAATACAACTATAAATTAACTAATTATTTAATGGATAAGCATTAACCTTTTTATTCCGAAATCATCATCGCGTTAATGCCTCTAGGTTCGAATTGACGTGAAAAAACTTTCATAGAAGTATTTCGCTTAAAAAAATGAAATTTTCTATAGTATTTTTTTGCCTGTTTTATAATGTGTTTGGAACTATTGATAGAACATGGTGGAAAAACACGACCTTATATCAGGTGCTTTTGGCATCGTTTATGGATGGAAATGGAGACGGTTTTGGGGATATAAAAGGTAAGTAAAATTTGAAACTCCGTAAATAGCTAGGTAAGTAGTAGGTAGTTAGGTACCAATAAACTATTCAATGATAGCTAATATTTTTTTCCTTCGAAAGGTTTAACCTCAAAACTTGATTATTTGAAATATCTCGGTATCGATACAGTAATGATAACACCTCATTGTAAATGTCCAGACATGAAATATGCCTGCTACGATATTACAGATTACACCGAGATGAATCCTCTTTTCGGAACTATGCATGATTTCGACAATCTTATCAGAGAAATGAATCAAAGAGGTGATAAATCTCGAATTTCTGTTTTTTTTTCAAAAGCTTCATGAAAATCAATGATAAAATTCGCTAATTATAAATCGTCCACAGGTATGAAGCTAGTTATAGACATGGTGATAAATCACAGCGGTGATAAACACCCTTGGTTTATAAAATCCCAGAATCGAGAAGATCCATACACCGATTACTATATTTGGAAAGATCCCAAAGGTTACGATATCAATGGAAACGCAATACCACCGAACAACTGGGTGAGAATTCTCTACAAAAATGGAAAAATTGTCTCTAATTTGATCAGTCGAGTAATTTTTCACGAAAACTTATTTCAGTACGATTTATTCGGAAACAGTATTTGGAAATGGAACCCAACACGAAGACAGTTTTACTTACATCAATTTATAGAACAAATGCCCGATTTAAATCTACGTAGTACTTCTGTTTTGAATGAATTTAAGGTAATTTGGGCATTTTTTTTGATTGAATAAATCCCTGCAAATAACTTGATGATTGGACAATTTCGTTTGATTTCAGAAAATATTCGAATTTTGGGCCAACAAAGGTGTCGCTGGCTTCAGACTTGACGCTGCAGAACATTTAGTCGAAGATGAGCAATTTAGAAATGAACCATTTAACGACCTATCGAATCAAGATCTTCGAGCTCGTAATCAACTAAACAACATGTTTACACAAAATTGGTGGGAATGCTTCGAAGTAATACGTAAAATTAGAATGATGACTGATTCGATAACAGAAAAAATCGGAGATTTTGAAAGGTAATCAAAAATAAAATTTTTGTAAAACGGATTGATTCAATTTGATGATTTTACATATGATATTTTTTTGTTAGAATTATAATGCCTGAGACACACAATCGAGGCAAGGAATTCTATCAAACTTACGGAAACAGAAGACAAAAACTAGCTCACTTTCCTTTTAATTTTTGGCTCACTTATACAAATAAATACGAAAATGCGTATTATTACCGTAACCTGATCAATGGATATTTAGATTGTTTACCTGAAGGAGCAATTGCCAATTGGAATGTAAGAAGAACGAAATTCACAACATTGAATATGTATCTAAACATCAGTTCACCTTCTTTCTTAAATAATCCAGGCAAATAAGAGGAAAAATGTATCAAACCCCAAGAAAATTCACTCCTGATTTTTTTTCGCGTTTTACGTTTGTAATAGTCCACTACACAACATACTAAAATGGACACCCCACAACCCTCCGCTACCCCCAGGGGAAGGGTAAATATCTGCTGAAAACCGGTTTTTCGTGAATATCTCCTCAAATAGACCGAAAAATTGAAAAATAGTTATGAACAATCTTGCTCTACGTGTAATTTCCTATCAAGTTTTTTTTTTTTCAAAAACACTCACTTCCTTGACCAAAAATTAAGAGTAAAAACACATATTTTTTAATAATTTACAGAATTTTTTGAAAAATTCGAAACTTTTGTGAATATTTCCTCAAATAAGCCTTAAAATGGAAAAATGATTATGAACAATCATGTTCTACGTTTAATTTCCTATCAGACAGGTTTATTTTTTTTTTTTGAAAAACCCCTCTTTTTTGCCCAAAAATTAAAGATGAAAAACGCCCATATATTTGCAGTATTTTTGGATATGATGGAAATACGAAGCTGAAAGTACCCAAAACTATACCAGTGAAGAGTAATTTTTAGGGTATTCCAAAAAAAGTATCGAGGTTGTGGAAAGAAAAAGTACTTTTAACGGGATGCTATTGCTTATTATTGGTGATTCGAAAAATTTATTTGCGTCGCGTCGTAGTGATTCAAAACCGATATGTCAGTCAAGGAGGTTAAGGGATGAGGGGTGAAATTCAAAATTTTGAAAATTTTAATGTTTGGAGTCAAAAATTAGGTTTTTTGGCATGCCAATTTACAATATTTAATTTCAACATTTCATAAAGTAATTAAAGAAAGTGGGACAAAAAAATATCAAAATTTTTAATTGTCCTCTCCGACCCACCAAAATTATGCAAATCGAAATTATGACTTTTGCCTATGCCTTTCCGAAGCTCCTTTTGATTTTTCATTAAAAAAACAACGTATTTCCATAATTTCAAAAAATACTATAAATATTGGAAAATAGGCGTTTTTCACCCTTAATTTTTGGGCAAAGAAGAGGGTATTTTTGAAAAAAAAACAAACCTGTCTAATAGGAAATTAAACGTAGAACATGATTGTTCATAATCATTCTTCCATTTTGAGGCTTATTTGAGGAGATATTCACAAAAGTTTCGATTTTTTCAAATAATGCTGTAAATTGTTGAAAAATAGGTGGTTTTTACACCTAATTTTTGGTCAAGGAAGGGGGTGTTTTTGAAATAAAAAAACCTTCTGATAGGAAATTACACGTAGAACATAATTGTTCATAACCATTTTTCAATTTTGAGGCTTATTTGAGGAGATATTCACGAAAAACCAGTTTTCATCAGACATTTTACCCCTTTCCAAGGTGGAAACGGAGGGTTACGGGGTGTCTATTTTAGTATGTTGTGTAGTGGTCCATTACGACCGTAAAACGCGAAAAAAAAATCAGGATTGAATTTTTGGGAGGTTAAATCCTAAAATGACTGGACTAAAATTGAAGCAACCCAAATTACACAAGAGTGAGCAGTACTGCAACTTGATTGTTGATTTTTGCATTGGCCAAATCAATAAAATTGCAGAAGCAGATCAAAAATACCTAATATAATTTTGCTATTAGAAACCTATCCTAATCCTTCAAATTTTCTCAAATTTATGTAATTTGCGAGTGACTCATTCACCAGATAAGAAAATAGTAATTATGGTAAAACTGAAACTGAATATTCTCCAATTAATTTTAACATCCTTCCTTAGTCAGAAAATCACGATAGTCCCCGAAGAGCAGAAGTATTCAACGAAGAATACGAATATATTTTAACAAGCATGGTCTTATTACTACCAGGAGTATCATTTTTATATTATGGACAAGAGCTAGGACTAGCAGGATGGCATTTTTCGGGCAGAAATATCGATTCTTTTAGACTTCCTATGCAATGGGACGATACCAAGAATGCAGGTAATTTATCACAATCCATTTCTAATAAAAATAAATACATTTTCGAGTAATTTAAAGAAACCTATGTAGGTATACTTAATGAATAACCTTCAAATCGAACATACAAATCTATTTGTAGGATTTTCCACCAATTCCGAACCTTATCTACCGGTAAGTCCAAATTACGAAAGTATTAACGTAAAGAAACAAAAAGCAGACGAAAATAGTCACTTAAATAAAGTTAAAAAAATGATATCTTGGAGGAAAACCGATGTCTTCAAATATGGCAGTTTTAAATCATATGTGGTTTCTCCTTGGGTTTATTCATTTACCAGGTAAAATAGATCACATTCGCATCTACTTATCTGCCTAATTTTTTGATTAGATATTATTCGATGATTTTTTTTCATTCATTCGTAGGAGATTGGGAAATGAAGTTTATTTGGTTATTTTCAATTTGGGAAGTAATACCGAATACGTTGATTTGAAACAAGCCATCGATAATTTACCCGAAGCGATGGTAATAAAATTAGCCAGTCGTAATGCAGATTATAGAATTGGGTAGGAATTTAAATTTTATAATTTTCGATCAATTTTTCCATTATGTTTATGTACAAGTGAGAATTACTTATTTAAATTTTTTCGTTGCAGAGACGAGATGAGAACTGATCAAAAATTCAGACTGAACTCCCATGTAGCAGTAGTACTTTATCCCAAAGGCATTTAGACAGAAGTTGACTAGAATTTTATAGAATAGCTCGATCGATTCGACAATACATTGATTTAAGAAAATAGAAAAAAAGTTGACTGAAAATTAAACCAGAACTAGATCTAATTTTAGATAATTTATTCAATATAATTAAAAATACATCTATTTACAAAATTTTTTCTAAATGTTTGATGACATGAGGGAAAAAGAAACCCATTGTTTTTTGGCCAATTATTTCAAAAATTAAGAAGATATTTACCTATCGAAAAACAGTACGGTTCCAATCATGAAAAAAGAACTACCTACATAACGTTGCAAGAAAAAATATAATAAGAGAATCGTTGAAATATATTTATTTTTTTTTTAAAAAACAAAAATTCCCAAAATAAGTTTTGAATTGACGCATTTTTTTCTTCAGGGTATACACCTCAGAATATGAATCACACTGAATCCTAAATTACTAAAAAATTTAAAAAAATCAATGTTTTTTTCTTCAAAAATGGAGGCTAGGGGTGCACTAAATGGTCTAATCCAAAAAATAAGCAAATATTCGAAATCAGTGCCCTCAGAAACCCAACAAACGACACGTCACGCATTATTTTTCATTTTTTTGAATTTTGATTTCATCAGGGGGGCTGATATATGGGTTCAGAGGAGCCGAATGAAAAAACTGAGCACATATTCGAACTCAGCACCTTTGAATTTTGACCAAAATTGAGGACCCCTGAGCCCCCCAGGAGTATTGAGATCCCATCTTGAAAAGTAATTAGTTGAAAAATACATAAAAAGTTCTATTTATAGTAATTTTTTCGGATTTTTAAATGAGGGCCCTCATCTTTTGTACTGATCATGAAAGTTGAGATTTCATCACAAAAGTTCAACTTTGAACTTTTCAAAATGTGATTATCAATTTTGAATCTCCTTTTAATTCTCTACAAAACCGTATGAACATATTCATCTTGGGCCTAACCGATCTCGAGATATGCGCCCTCAAAGTTGAGCCATTTCGCAAAAAATCCCAATTAATTATACAAAAATAACAAGGGCCACCCCACCCCACTCAAATGATGGATTAGGATCGGAATAACGGTGATTCCTTCATTAGACCATCGAGGGGAACTCGTAAAAAAAATTAAGCGAAATCGGAAGACCCAAGGTCAAAACCTGGTCGAGTTGACATGGAATGAGCTTCATGGTCTCCATTATTATTTTAACTGAAAAAACTCACTTTTAAAAATTTCGACTTTAGGTACCTTTTCCCTGCACGGATCACAAATATTAATTTGAAACATTTTATGAAGTAATTGTTTTCAAATCAAATGTTGAGTATAAGTATTTTTCAACAACTCCTTGACAAAGTTTCACTTTTTTTCTGAAAAATTTTTATGATCTGAAGTAATTTTATATCAATTTAATTCAGGAGTGAACTGAATTAGCATTTGGAAAGGAAGGGAGAAAAATCAGAAATTTCTTACTGAAATAGGTTTTCTAAATTTTTTATCTCAAAATAACCAGTTTCACAATTTTTTCAATTTTCTCTGAATCAAAATGAAAATTTTCCCCAAAAAATGACTTCACTTTCAAAAGTTGTCAGACTCCAACTTGATTTTATTAACAGGAATAATAATTCTGACATCATAAGCAACGAGCTAGCCCTCCCCCTGTGATATAGTCATTCTATCAAACTTTACAAGAACCGTCAACAATTTTTTCAATCTTTCATCAATTTTTAATCAAAGAATCGTCAATTTATTTTGTGGGAGGCAAAAAAATCACCAGTAGGGCAAATTTGGATTTTTTCTTAACAATAGGAGCAAGAAAAAAATTCTTGATAAAAATTGTAGAGTCAAAAAAATCTACCGAAAAAAATGTTTTAGAATGTATTCTTTCTCTTTCTCAAGCAACAGCTTCACTACATTACAAAATTTAAAAAAAATATATTAAGGTGCTTCTGGTTCATTTACTTATTTTGAAAATTAAAATGAAAAAAATGCAAATTTTAAATACGAAGATTTTTTTATTCATAAAAAATTATTGTCCGGCTGAGACAAAAAACCTAGGTAAAAGTATCCATTTGCTCAAATTTCAATTCATTTTTCTTTTGCAAGAAGAGGAAAAAATGTGGTTTTTGAAATCATCGTATAGGTATAGATTTGAAAGAAAGGTGTATAGGCTTAGCATGAATGACCCAATCTCCTTCCCCCTTTCATCCCATCCAAAAACTTCAAGTTGAGAAACTTTACTCAAATTCTGTATAAATTCAATTTGAAAAAAAAATGAAAAATCAGATGAATAAAAATAAAGGCAATTCTACACAATTCAATCGCTTCAAAAAATAGCAATTTCAATAGATCATCGGAATCGACAATTTTTCTCGAACGAATTACATACCTACAAACCCACCTCCCCCGCACCCAACTCGATCCTACCTCAACTCCATTCCACCACATTCAAACACACCAAACAAGTCACCTACTTTGAAAAACGAAGGCATTGCGACACTCGCAGCACTTAAAGTTCTCATCTCATCGGCAACTTTGGCCATATCTCTAACACATAATTCCCTCGACCAATCTCCTTCGCCACTCGTACGGTTAAAATCACTTAATATCTATCCCTTCGCCATCAGCATCATCCGCATCCAACTTGACCCACTCCTCCACCGGTCCATCGTATACCCCCACACCGGCGAATCCAGATTTTCACGAAATTTCGCATCAGTACGGCCGGCAGCACTGGCTCGTTCGATTTGTATCGTCGCAGTACGTCCAAAAGCTCTCTGTGTAAATGCGTTACGTCGCGTCGCGGCCCCAACAGTGCATGTAAATTCATACCAAAGTTCTCCTTATCATCGTTTAATTGCTTCGAAAGTATCCCAAATTCGCGTAAAAAAATCGGGTTTTTAAATTGTGATGCATTATCGCGAACGATTCTCCGTCTGAGTGCCGAAATTCGCTGCTGAGTCGCAGTTCGCGCCTTAAATATGGCCAATGAACTTAAAACCGCCGAGATGCTGAGCTCGAAAGTAACTTCGGATAAGCAGGACAACGTACAGTCTCAAAACAACCCTAGCAACCGAGGTAAGTACCCTTTTGGTATGAAAAATTTAGACTTTTTCGGCGTTCGACGCTTTTAAACCGATTCGACGATTTGAGTAATGGGAAAAAATTACGACATTTGCTGCTATAATTACGCTGACCTATTGGAAAACCAGGTCGACGGTGAATTATTGAACGAAGGATTAAATTTCCAAAGGTTACTAGATCGAGGTTCTAATACCTCTTCGTTATGATATATTATTTAATACCTTATGTCTGTCATTGAATGCGACAATGCGAGGTACTTGGTCGGTTTCCTATACCTATTTTGTTTTTATTCCATTTCGTAGACAATTTGGATAATTCTCATTATATCAATTGCATTAGAACATGTTGAGTTCGTTTTATGAACGAATGTAATTAGGTAGGTTTGTTATCAGCTCGCATGTCATAACCTGAGCCCTGGCAACTGGTAAATTTATAGCTCGCAATCTCGTTATAATTTAATCTACTTAAAATAGGTTCGAAATTCTCGAGATTTTCCCTGCCTCAGATATCTGTTCCTTTCAACGCACCTGTGCTTTTTTTCTGATTGACGAAATGGGTTTCAGGGGGTGTTTGGTTTTCGAAGAAGAAGAAAAAGCTATTTATGAACCTCGACAGCTATTATACATCAATAAAATAAAATATTTATAGTTTATACGTCGGCTAGCCGACATTCGAAGGTAGTTAATGAACTTGATTATTGATTCGAAGAATATCCACCTAAGTATCGTATAAGTACCTAACCCATCACAACATATTGATCGAAAATTACCTCGAATTTTTTTTTCTAATTCGCGTTCGAATTCCGAATACGTATAATTTTTACCCAAATATCGAACGATTTATAGGTAATATTCCGATGGAATTTTTTTTTATAGAAATATTCGAAGCGTCGGATGGTGTACGTCGCAGGTATCCGTAGACCTACCTACACACCGTAATACTGTACTAGTACTAAGGAAACCATCGTATGTGAACTTTTCGTGTCACAATGTCAATGACGTCATCATTTTTAGTCAACTCCCAATCCCACAAACGCGTACATGATACTATTATTCGTTTAAGTAGCGTTTATAATAATAATAAAAAATAATGAAAACATGTAAATCATACTTAGCAACGGATATCATTTGCGAGTAAAGCCAGTTTTAATGAGGAAATTGTCGTATTTGTTTTAATAGCATTTTTGTTTCGGGTTTATTTTTTACTTTTAGTGAACCGCGAACAAAGTTTCTTAATGAAGTGAATTTTTTTTTCGTTTTTATGCCGCATCGTGACATGAATGATGTTAATAATTTTTAAATTGAAGGTACCTCTTCCTACGTTAAATTAAAGAGTAACTTTGTGGTTCAGATATGATCGAGGTTTTTACTAAGTATAACAAATATGTAGTTTGAGTTTATGAAAAAAATTGATAAAAGTTGCGGAATACTGACTCAAGGACGTCTGAAAGAAAGCAATGTGGTGGGTCTTGAGTTTTGTCGTGAAAGAAAAACTAGAACAGGAATTGGTTCTAAAAGTTTACGAATAAATAATTTGAATTATCATTGAAGGAAAATTAATAGGTGTAGTTTTATTTCAGTATGTAGTTATGTACCATCTAGTAAGTTACAACCCAAAATAAATGAGCATAATTTTATTCGAATCGATAGATAAAAAAATAAATTGAAGAAATAGGATGTCAGGAGGGGAGGGGGGAGATATTTACACTGCATTTCCTGACTGCTATTTTTTATTATGAAAAATCTAAGAAAGTAAACCTAATTTTTAATACAAAATACCAAAAATTACATTTTTTCAAAATTAAATTCGGTAAATTTGCAATGAAATTTTTTTTGGAAGTTTTCAATGCCAGGATTTTTTTAATCAAGTTCCAAAAAAATTAAATAAATGTTTTTGTGAAAATTTTTCAATTTTTTAAGGATCTCATTTTTTTTTTACAAGTAGGCTGTTCTTGGAAAAAATTTCAAGCTGACAGGCATCATAGCGACATTTTTCAAGAAAAAGGTAACTTCCAGTAACTTTTTTTGACCAAAAAGTGACCAAAAGTAACCAAAAATTCGATTTTTTTGGGAGGGCAATTTTTTGCAGTTTCCCGGGAGGCAATTTTTTTGCATTTTCTGCAAACATTTCAAAGATAAATCAACTGAAAAGATGTGAATAATTTCATTTATTAAATTCCTTCGACAAAACAACAAACAAACTAGCAAAAATCAATTTTTTAAATTTTTTTCTTGAAGAATTTTGAAAAATAGTAATTTTTACGTGAAAATTTGAATTTTTGTCTATGTTCGAGATTTTTTGTACGATTGAAGTACGTATTAGTTTTGTGAATCATTTGCGAATGATTTTACTAATTTTTCGTAGTTTTAAGTGATGATGTTGGAAAAAATTCCAGGGCTGCCAGAACAAAAAAGAACAAAAAACCAGGAAGTGCGAAGAAAAAGTGACTTTTGAGGTGAAAAAAGTAATCAAAGTGACCTTTTAGACGTGAAAAGTAACCAAAAGTAACTGAAGTCGAAAAAGAAGACAAACACCCTAAAAAAAAAATGACCCGCTATGATGCCTGAATTACAGAGGTACAATTTATTCCTGAAATATTTTTTCATTACTTTCGAACGACGATTTTTTGAAGGTAGGTATTTCTTCTCTAAATTTTTTAAAAGTAATTTTTAGAAATTTTTCATGTAAATTTTTTCTGGAAGTTTTTAATTGAGGCATTTTTTTCTGATAATTTTTGAAAAAAAACTGTCAAAAAAGTGTTTTTGTGCCAAAAATTTTCAGAATAAGTTTCAAAGAAATTTAAATTTTTTTTTAGAAATCTGTTATTTTGAGAAAAAGCTTGAAATTCAGTTTTCACAGTTTTCATTTTCTGCATATTTCTCTGAGATAATATTTCTGTACTTATTGTAAAGCTTTTTTCAGTTAAGTTTGTTTCAGGTTAAAATCAATTTCAAATTTTTGATATTAGAATTTGAAAATCTGATAAGAATGTAGAATCACAAAATTTATTATTGGTGGAGGGAAGGGCGTAATAAAAATGTCATCAACACCAAAATTATTTATCACCGTTTCTGAAAATATGTTTACAATTTTTTTTCCAACAGAAGTTCAAATTTTTCTAGGGAAATATTCCATGTTGTGAAGATTTTTGTAATGTTTGTTTTCTGGTTTTTTATATTCTAATTACTAAATTTCATAGAAAACTAGTATCACTAAAATTATTATTAGGACATTACGCGCGCGCGCGCGTGTGTGTGGGGGGGGGGAGAAATTCAGAAAAAATATTTAATACTTGAAACACCTAAAGAAATCACAAATTAAAAAAATGAAATGAAGAAAAAACATTTTTTAGGTAGGTACGACTTCAATGACGCTGCATAACAAAAAAAACTGTCAATAAGGAATTCCCTCTCCCCCTAAAAAGCGAAAAATTGCATTAAAAATTGAACATTTCTTGGAAATACATTTTTCAAACCGATTGTCGATGAAATAATTCAATAAAACAAGGGTGAATAATGAATACGCGAAGACACGAAGAAAAAAATAAAGATCATAAATTTTAGAACGAAAAATTGATTATTTTTCTTGGAGAATTTTTTTTCTATATCTGAAGAATACGAGCATTGAGTTACAGCTTCGAAAAAATTAGAATTCTTCATTTCCTCAAGTCATCGTTATTTTTCTGAAAAACTTACAAAAAATGGTCAATAATGAATTTTCTACAATTTTTATTATTTTGTAATTTTCATAAAGTTAATGATGAATATTTGATGTAATATTGATAATTGTATAAGAACCCCGTAACCGGTTTTGAAAGTAGACTTCGTCAAAATTATTTAAAAATTATTCATATTATCATTCATGACTAATAAAACGTGTATTTTGTCAGGGTTCGAAAATGAGAAATTTTTTGTGTATTTTTAGGACACCTCCTTAGAAGTAATATTACAGAAATTCAAAAAAAAAATAATTGTAAATCAAATGATTGAATTTTTATTGATACTCTGGTACGAACGTTAAATTTCAGCTGAGTCGTTCAAGGAGGGGGGGGGGACAACTCGTTTGCTTCAAAAATGACAAAATTTCCATTTTTAGCCAAGAAAATTAGTCTCCAGGCTAAAAACTTGGAAATGCCTATTTTTCCTTCAAAATTAGCAGTTTCGGTGAAAAAAATTTCGTCTTGTCAAAAATTTACAATTTTTCACCTCTTCAATAATTCCATTTTTCAATTCGCCCTGTGTTGACTTTCGATCAAAATTATAGGAATCATAGCATTAAAATACGAGACTTTCAACTAAAATGACGAACTGTTCAAATAAATTTTGCAAATTCATCAAACATGTACTCTAACTCTAATAGTGATTCACTATTTTTTTCAGCGTGACTTTTTAACAAACAAGTAGAAAATCTTCGAGGAAGTCAGACAGTCTTGAGGATAAGGAGGGAGAATGATTGAAATAAATCAAGAAAAATAAGGGTGAATTGACTTCAAACTATCAATCTTTCCATCGATTTCAAAAGAAAATAAATGGAAAAATCGAGAACGAAAACATACGAATGAAATATTTCCGCGATGAAATATCTTATCCATCGGACTCTACCTTAATCAAGTATTTTTGAATTACAACTGCAAAATATTTACAATTTCAGGGGGCAAAAAGGGGAGAGGGAGGAAAAAAGAGTCTGATGATTTCAGATAAAAATAATCAATACCGAATTTAATTTCCGCAAATGGATACTAGATACGAGAGTGATGTCCAAATTACTCTGATTTGCTTGCGAATATGAACAAAACTCACATAGATGAACAGAACTGAGCATCACGAATTATATTTTTCTTTCTTTTCTTTTGAATTTGAATTAAATCATAGGAATTAAAAATTGGCAAAAATTCGAATTTTTTTCGTACTTTCGACACAGATATTTCAAAATTTTTCATTTAAAGCCCTTTACTTCCTTGAAAGAGTTCTACATCAAAAACTCCTTTCCTTCATCTCCCTGAAACGTAAATCTCATAAAAATTGAAATACACATCAATTTACGAATTTTTCCTATCCTTTTTAACGTTAAATATTTCAAAAATTCTCATTCAAACCTTTCCCTTTTTCCTTCTTAGGCGTCTGTATCGTGAATCCTTCTCCTTATCTCCTTTTAATGAAATCATAAAAATCAAACTATTGACAAAACTGAATTTTCCCCCTCATTTCAACATGACAATTTTCATTCGTCCCCCTCCCCCTTCTAGACAATTTCCATAAAATACGCACCAAATAAAACTTCACGACCTGTAACCTCTTACCCTTACCCCTCAGCTCACCTCTCCATCTTGGAAAATATCACCACCATTGCTCGACCATCATAAACGCCAAAATATTTTAATACCGAATACAAACGATAAAACGCATCGCATCACATTATTATTTCCGCGTAAACGAACTTCCCCGTTTATATCCCTTTATTTGCACAACACAGTTGCCCATCGTCTGGTGCTCCTCGAAGCGCGAAAAAAATACTCGCAACGGCGCACACGCTCGTTTATCGATTAATCGTCCAAATAAAACCCACCGATGCACAAGAATTTCGAAAAAAACGGGGTTAATGGACAAAATCGTAGAATAGATAATGCATTTGTCAACTTTGCCACCGGACTGCGTGCTTTATCGAGTCAACAATCGAATTGGGGAAGTAATTACACGTTGGCGAGCAATCATCGCCAAGCTCGCAGCAGGTCTCAGTCGTAAAACCAGCACGATTCGAGAACAGGTGGTTTTCTAGCATTTGGAAAAAAGGTTCGAAGAATACGACGGACCACAGGAGGTAATAAAAATTCGCTACCGAAGAGTAGATATTTTTCACGAATTATCTCTTCGTTAAATCTGCCAGGGCCTATTTGGTTATCAGCTCGTAATTAAAATGAGGTGCGATTTTCGTGTTAATCAAAGTTGTTTTCATTACTTGGTTTGGCGATTTCTCATGGTGCCGGATGAAATTCTTTTCTAATTAGACCATTGGCGTTGGCTCGAGCGATTCCCAGGGTTTGGTGGTTGTGGGATCCAGATGGTCGGTCGGTTTTGCGATTCTGAAATGGGCGAAAATGACAAACGATGAGTATTTCCGCAGCAGTAGCCGACCGATGCGGTCGTTAATCTTTTAATCTAACTAAATATTACATAAACATAAACAAATTACGGTATAAACCAGTATTTCGAGTTTGGAAGTATCTCGTATCTCGGCAGCGGTTCTTTTATCCACAAATACAAAGTTTATGGATGTACTTGATACACGTGCGTATATCAAAGTACAACTTACTCACCATTTTTAACCAGGCAGACTTTCGGTTTCGTTTTCTCTGTTTTTATATGGTTCGAGGCGTATCCATCGTCGGAGCAGACCTTGGCGGAGCTAACGGATTCACGCGATCGAGTTTCGCAATACCTCAGGCGCAGGCGGAGGCAGACTGGCGAGAATTGCTAGGCATCGTAGATTCGAATTCTGAAATTAGAAAATAAATGTACACGACGATGAGAAGTTGTGTACGAAAAAGGTACGAAATTATACTACGTGATAGTATTTGGAGCCAATGAGGGACGATCATGTTACCGAATGACACAAATTCGTGTACGTGTCCGCCATTACACGACAATTATTTAAAAATAATAAAAATTTTCTGACAGACCCATCCTCGAAGTATGGGAGGAAAGGGTAACACGAGCCGGATTTCTAATTCGATGGCATCATGTCTCCTCCTCTATGACACGATGAATATTACGTGGCGTGTGGAACGAAAATATGAAATTCGCGTACGCCACGAAAATCAACCGAATAGTCGAATGGTGAGCACCCTCGCGACATTTTTCGTATCAATCAGAAACATGGTACCGGGATCGTATCGACTATTCCATGACTCCATATTTTTAGCCAGCTTGGTAAATTCCATACGATTTTGCGGAATACACGAAAGATGTGCCAGTTTACCTTTTTCTAAAAAAATTTTCGAGCTCTGAAATTTTTACCTACCTACTTGAAAATTTTTTCTGAGAAATTTTTCCAACCCCTAAAATATTTTCAATTTTTTTCAGCTTTGGAATTTTTTCTCAGAATTCCATCAATCTCAGAATTTCAATTTTCCTCAAAATTTTTAACTCCGTAGGTACATTTTTGGATGTAGATGAGTTTATTTCCAAAGAAATATTCATGTGAAAAGATGGGCGAATTGATTCCCATTTTTTCAGGGTATATACGAGATGATCTCTACTTTTTGGGGTATAAGTATACGAGCTGATTCCCATTTTTGGTGAGAAATTCGAATGCAGGTTACCTAGACCTTTATACGTAATATTAAGTAATTTCGTTAAATGAAGGAGATACGAATGAAGGTGCCTTACCTTCGAGAAATTAACAATAAGTGCCTAGTTTTTTATTCATATTTTGAAAATAATCTTAAAAATGTGGTTTTGGGACGATTGAAGGAGAATTTTCACCGAAATAATTGCTTTTTTTTGGGAAGAAACCCCCAATATTGATGACTACGGAAGCAGAAATTTTGTGCTAATAAAAATTTTTTACGAAAAGAAAAAAGTATGGTTGAAACTAAGATAGGTAATGGAAAACGGAGGGACCCAAAAATAGAAAATTTTCGATTGAAGTGCAACGGCGTAAAGACGGGGGGGGCAACCTTCCTAGAAGCCTTTCAAAAATTAATGTTTTATTCGAAAAGTACTTGTGATCTTTAAATCATATTTTTTCAACAGCAATAACGTGTCGTATATTCTACAAAAAAGTTTTGCCCTCGTTTCGCTCGAGCTGAGTTTGCTACTTTCCTTCTTTTTTGAAAATCGAGACTTCATCAAAAATCCAAATCACCTAAATTTATCTACTTCTGAAAGATTTTATCATAACTATTTTTCGAATTCAACATGAGTAAACTTGACATGCCAATTTTTCACGACCCCCTCCTTTTTGCATTTCTTTCTTATGTAATGAAAACTGATAATTGAGCGTTGTAAAATATACTTTCGGAAAATGAGATTCAAAAGGTACATTGTATTCCCGAAATCGGCGACCAGGGTACAAAATATCAAATGCCCCCCCCCCCCCTTCGCTCAAATTACATCAGATAAAAATTTTCAAAGTATTAAAACATAAAAAATATATTTTCTGACATTAGAAATCAAATTTTTTCAAAGCTTGGGTCTCGCTTCGCTCGGGCATAATCAAAATCATAATCCAATCAACTATTTCAGGCGACGACAGTGCGAAAGAAGGCTCCCTTTTACCCCCTCCCTCTATAATCCTTCTGGTGTTCCAAGTCTTCATACCCAATTTTTACCCTCCCAAAAAAAGCTTCCGACGCCACTGTATTCCTGACACCCCCTCCCAAGGGGCGTCCAGTTACGCTACTGCTGAGGTGGGATTTTACCTAACTTTACAAGTTCAATTTGACAAATTTTCTTTTTTTAAACTCAATTTTTTCGACTAAAAATGCCTTTTCCTCAATTATAGAACTTATAAAAGACCCATTCGTACGATTTTTTCAATCATAACAAAAAAAACTCAAAAGTCAACCTCATCCTCGTGGAATCTCCTGGGTAACGCTAATAGGCAGAAAGAGTTTTGGGAATCAACTCGTACATACCCCAAAAAATTGAAATCAATTCACACATTTCTGAATTTAGGGAATCAATTCACCAATTCCCACATTTTTGCAATTCTAGAATTTTTTTAAATCATAAAATCGGTTATAATTCCAACCCTAAAAATTTTTCCCAGCTCTTACCAATTTTTCTCAATTTTTTATTTGTTTACAACCATAAATATTTTTAGCTAAAAATTTTTCTCAGAGTTCAATCTACCACCAAATTTTAATTTTTTTCAATTTTTTTAAACTTTGTTGATATTTTTTCTAAATTTTTTCCAAATCTAGAATTTTTTCCAAGATTAAAATATATTCTAATTTTGACTCCAAAATTTTTCTTAAACTTTTTCAATCATTAAAATTTCTCTCAAATTTTTTCCTACTCTCTTGTACTACTTACGCGGTCTCATCATCAAATTAAAAATATTTCATTCGAAGTAGGTACTAAAAAATCTTTTGTTTTTGGAATTCAAAAAGATTTTTTATTGGTAAAAGTTTTGGAAAAGAATTTTTAGTTGAAAAAAAATATATAAAAAATATAACGCTGAGAAAAATCTAAGAAATTTTTGATGTGAAAAAAAGTTTTGAAAAACAATACAATATGTTAAATTAGAAAAAATATCAAAATTAAAAAAAATGTACTTAATAATTTAATTGGAAAAAATTTGTAGTTTGAAAAAAGTTTTAAAAAAGTCTTTAGAGTAGAACAAAAGGGTCTGGAAAAAATTTAGGGTTATAAAAAATTGAGAGTTGAAAAAATCTGAGAAAAAATGTCGATCTTCAAAACAAGTTGGAAAAAATGAGCTCGAAAAAATTTCAGGGTAAAAAAAAATTCGAGAACAAATGTGTGAGTTGAAAAAATTTTGTAGGAAAAATTTCAGGATTGAAAAAATATTGATTACAAAATCTTAATCAAAATAGAACGTAGCTGCACAGTCTTATCTCTGATTCAGTGCATCCAGCAAAATCGTAAATTCCATCGAAGATGATTTTTTATGATTTTTTAACACTCGTTTGTCTGCTAATCTTTTATATTACGACATTGAACGATGAATCTACATCTAAAATGGCCATAAATCATCTTACGAATATTCCAAATTGAATCCGACAATCTCCTTTATTTTCAGATTTGCACCCCTTTTTTTTGAAAAAGTACGTCGCGCTGGAATAGGACTCATTTTTCATAACCCTCGTAGCTGCCTCGAAGTCGAGCCCTAGACCATTATTTGATTGGATGACATCATAAATACTGTGGGGTAGACTCAGCGACGTAGGTCTAGGTACTTCTGCGTTGCAGCATTTTGCTCTCGATCTATTGCAACGTGAAAAGTATTGCACGATGTTAGACTGGATTGGGCAAAGAAGAGAGGAGCGGTGGTTGAAATCCAAACATTATATTATGGCGTATCAATCGTTACATTTGTTAACCGCCTTATCATGCTAAAGTGCGTGTTTTTCGCGTTTAATTGAATTTCTCTTGCGATGTGAATAAGTTTGCGAGGTTTTGTAGCCTATGTATAGGGTTGTGGGATGTGGGGTACCGTAGACGGCGTACCAGCGGTGCTCAAGTGTCAGATTGTGTTAAGTGATTAGTTACGTACTCGAATGTACTTGTAGCTGTGGTATTTTTACGTAGTATTTTGATGACTAAATTATGGCCTTTTTAAGGAGCGATTTTTTAAAGATGGATTGAGAATAGGGTAGGAAATCTGCATTTTATGAGTATTTTAGAGAAAAGGGTTGTAAGAAAGGGGATTTTTGATAAATGAACGGCGATTTAACGAAACGATTCGGATTATTAATTTTTCGATGTAAGGATATTGAGAAAGTTGCACTCGAATGTACATAATAAAATTAAATTATTATACCGAAATCATTCAATTTCTGTGTTATTTTGTTGAATAGTAATTTTATAATTTCATTGAATTTCAAAATTCAAAAATAAAAATTGAGCGAATTCTTGGATTTTTTAATGCGCAAATTCCATGACTTTTTAAGAAAATGGACATTATGTCCCAAAATTTGTTTTTAAAAAATGGACACAATCAGTGTTTGTTTCTTTTTTTTTGAAAAATTGGCATTGCATTCTCATTTTTTAAAAAATGTTCACAGTTTCCCCTTCTTTTTTAGGAATATGAACTATATCAAAATTAGTGTTTAAAACAATTTTTGTTTGAAAATTTTTCATCGTCGTAGCTGCATCCCCTTTACAAAAGATTGCATAGATACAAATAAAGAATGTTAGCTTAAAAGAAGAAGGGAGGGGGTGATCAAGCTGTATGAATGCAATTTTTTAAGTTGGGTACTTGAAATTATTGAATATATTCCCCATCTTGATTATTGTAAAAATTTATTTCTTAAAAAATATGGACCACTATTACATAATTTTTTGTTAATGAAAAAATATGAAGTTAAATGTAAGGACGGTTTCAGCATTTTTTTTTTGGGGGGGGGGGTGAAGAGGAACGGGAAGAGGGGTAAAAAGAGAAAATCTCAGGCTAAAAATGTACAACCAAAAAAAATGTCATCAGAATGTTGAATTTGACAACTGGATGCCGGGATTTGTCAACTGAATATCATTTTCACGAAATATGTATTTGTCGATTTGGCGACTTTAAAAAACGTCTGGGGGTGTAACACCCTCCCCCCACACAGTACACACCCTTGCAACCGCCGTCCCTGAGACAGAAATTAAAAAACTAGAAAACTTATATAAAAGGTACCCATCGATGCTAGTATCAACCTAACAAAATCTCAAAATCAAAAGACAGCTTCTGTAAGACTTTTCCAAAATTTAACGAGGGGGAGGGGGGTGGATGAGATTTTTCGTGAAAAAAAATAGAAAAAAAAAACAGCAAATATTTTTTTTATGAAGCTTTCCAAATGGAGGGATAGGAATAATTTTGTTTCAGAACATTTACAAAAAAAACTGATTTTAATTTTACGTATTCTTTATTTCAAAATCATTCATTAGTCCAGTCAAATTAGCTCATATCAGAGCCGTACTTGGAATCAAGTAAGGGAAATTTTTTTTTGAGCCAAGCCAAAGTACTCAGGAAAGTATCCTAATCAACATACAAACGAGACAAAATCGGCTCGGTGCATTTCCCCCCAGGTCCACATTTTTGCCCCCGAAATCAGTTTTTTGCATCGTATCTCGTGTAGGAGGGTTGGTACAAAAATTTTCATAGAATCAATTTTATGTAAAATTTTACGTTCTTCAAAATTGTATAGAACTAATTATTCAAAAAAGGTGCCAGGAAACGAGAAAAATGCAAAAAACTGATTTTGGGGGCAAAAATGTGGACCTGGGGGAAATGCATCGAGCCAATTTTGTCCAGGTTTTTGTAAGTTGATTAAGATACCTTCCGAGTATTTTGGCTCAAAAAAAATTTTCCCCTACATCATTTCAAGTGAAATCCTAATTTGACTGGACTACATATATTTTAAAAAAAATTATGAAAGATATCTTGAAAAAATCATCTAAAGTCAACATAATATGTATAAGAAATTTTTGGAAACCACCGAATGCCATAATTCCATAGAAATTTCTCAAAAATGAGAAAAAAATTCGTGGGATTTCGAATCATAGGTAAGCATTAAGAAACAGTGAAAGTTCATTTTAAAATCTAAAAACAGTCGCATCATTAAAACACGCGATAGAATCAAATACGTTGGGTTTGAAAAAATGTGTAGAAATTTTTGAGAAATGTAAAGAAATGAAACAAAAATTCGTTGAAATGGTATTCTTTTTATGTTACGAAAATTTATGAAGTTGAATTGAAGTGATTTTGGAGGGGAGGAGGAAAGGGCCAGAATCAAAAATTTCAAATTGAGGATTTTTCCAATTTAAAATACTTACTTAATTACGAGTATAGATTTTCCATTTTGAAAATTTTTAACTCGAAACCTAATTTTCTCAATCAAAATTGCAATTTTGCTCCCAATATGAAGTGAGTAAACTTTTAAAGTTAAAAATTCATAAAATTTGACTGAAATGAAATTTACAAAATTAAAATTTCGATAAAAAAATAAATTGGTCAAAAGGCTTATTTTTTCCATTCACATTTCTCGAAAAATACAATTTGTACCAAACGTGTGGTTTTTTTTGAAATGGGATACTAAAAAAATGGATAAAATATGCTTATGGACTTCAGCACCTTTACAACTGAAATAATTTTGCTTTGACCATAACAAATGTACCTGATTGATACCTTCACCTATACACAGAGTCATATCACCTCCACCAACATCTTATCTGTTATCGCCACAGAAACATGAAACTTTCTGTATCACAAATTACCTCAGTTGAATTGCGGTCATTCCACCGGCTGACAAGTTCAAGAATGAATCAATGAAAGCCATAAATTGTACGTTCCATTCCGACCGGTGTAATTACTTTTTTATGCATATAATTCTGCCTAGTACCTGTTGTATGTTTATACATATACGTAGATTATACAACTAACTCGTAATTATTTTTGCCAAAAATGGGATTTCGACGATCCAAGTCCCAATTTATTCCAAGTTCAAATTTTTTTAATTTCATTTTTTTTTTCAATTTCATTATTTCTTAATTTTGTTTAAAACTTTTCCTAATTGGATCTTTAAAATTTTTAAAAATTTCTTCCAATTATTGAGTGAGAAGCAATAATTTTGAAAAACATAAAGTTGTAAAAAAATTCAAAAATCAAAGCTGGAAAAAGTTTGAAAGAATTTTAATTTTACAAAATTATAAATTTGGAAAAAATTCTACTCTCTCATTCCAAATCAGTGAAAAATCACTGACAGGCGAACAGTCAGATTTCAGTGAATTTCATAAATATCACTGAGTTTTCAGTGAATTTACACTGATTTCCAGTAATTTTCTTCGGTGAAAATTTTTTTACTGATTTATTACCGTGCTGCAATTCTAACTGTTTTCCTGTGATTTTTTGATAAACATCACTGATTTCAGAAATGAGAGAATAGTGTTAGAAATTTCTTTAACTTCGATTTCTTCAAACTTTTTTCAACCTTAGATGTGTTTTTAAAAATTTCTTCTGACTCGAACATTTTTTTCAATTATTTTGAAATTTTTCCTCAAAATTTCCACTTATAAATTAAAAAAAAATTCTCCAACATCGAATTTTTCAAAAAGTTTTTACTCAGTGTTTTTCAAAATTTCTTCCCACTCGGAAATTTTTTCCTCAAATTTATTTCAATTTGAGAATTGTTTTAATTTGAGAATTTTTTCAATTAAAAATTTCTTAAAAATTTCTCCATCGTCAAATTTTTAAAAAATTTTAACTTCATGTTTTTCAAAATTCCCTTCAACTTGAAAATTTTTTCCTCAAACTAGTTCAACTTGAAAATTTTTTCAATTAAAAATTATTGAAACAATTTTCAACGTTGAATTTTTCAAAAAAAATTCCACCTTCATATTATTCAAAATTTCTGCCAACTCAATGAGTAATTGGAATTTTTTTTTTAAATAATAGAAAATATAAAACTGAAAAAATTTTTAAAAATCTCAGAAAAATGTTGAGAAAATGTAAATTTAAAGAAATTTTACTGCTAGAAAAACTTAGAAATTGGATACATATTTTGAAAAATTTTGAAAAAAAATTAAACTCAGAATAAATTTGGACTTGGAACGTCGAAATCCCATTTTTGGCAAAAATAATTAGCAGCTAGTGATTACAGTTACACACACGTAATGTTTTCAAAACAACTAAACCTTATACCTACGATAACATAGAGAACTCCAACCCCTCCCCTCTTTCTATTCTCTCTTCCTCTTCTCATTTCCGATCACCAAAACACATTACACAACATTTCATGAACACCTATCTTCCTCCTCAGAACGGATATAAACATTCGACTTTCAACGTCCAATTCGATAGGTAAAAAAAAATCAAACCTCAACAAATATTTATAATTAAATAACTCGAAGAAAAAATTTTTCCAATCCTATATGCCACGAATTTGGCATGGTATCGTTAGACTCATCCTTTTACATATTCACATAGATACAGAGAGAAAAAGAGGGCGTACTATCGGTATTCGGTTATTGGTAATATCATTATCGTTTCGCCGCGTTAAGTTTCGCTTTGGTATAAAACAAAGGCCGGAACATCGCGTGACCAAGTTTTTGGAGGAAAGACGACCTCGCCCTGGCATACCAACGCCCCAAGCCGAACCGAGGGCTTCCCTCCAAAAATTATTCCATATCGTAGCCGGTCTTCGATACGTGTACATCGGTGGCGCGTGCACTTCCTACGTGTCATTTTCTATTAAAAACAGTGATTCGGTGAACGCATTAAAAGGTAACTTAAAATTAAATCCAAACATTCGGGTAAGTCTTCCTCATCCACACCGTGGCTTTTTTCCTGACGCACTTTAATAATCTAGAGTATAAAACAATTCACCCCTTTTTATCTTTCAATAGCCACCCTCTTTACATCTCGGGCCATATGAACTAACCACGTACCGAAGCAATTACTTTGGACGCTAATGTCATTAAAAAATCATCAATTTGTAATCTCGTAGCCGCCCTCGTGGCTGCGAAATCTCTCTAGAATACGCTGATTCACGTTACGAAACATTTAAAACGGTATCACGACTAGGTACCTAGATTCGCGGAAGTATCAAATTTAAAATTTTCCCCTCGGGCCCCTTTTCGTTTCGGGGCATTCAAAACAATCAAATAATTTCTCAGTGTAGGTCGCAGCTGAATTTCGTCTAAGGATGTTTCAATAAACGTAAAATATCCCAGTTTGTCCTAATCATTAAACATAATTAAAGAATTGTCACAATTAAGGCGGTCTCGTGACGAAATTTTTCGAAAAAAAGAGGACAACTTAATGAGATAATTGCCAAGCTCGAATGTAAAAATTTAGAAGTCGGTTGGCGAAAAAAAATGCCAATTTCAAAGGGGTGCGCGAGTTATAATTACCTATGTCGATTTGTTTGCAAAAGGCGTGTTATTGAGGAAATCAATTAAAATATTAATGACGGTTTGTCGTGCAACGACATACCTCCTTCGTTTATTACCGCGAGCATTTAAAAATTTCCAAGGCGTGGGTTCGGCTCGTCGGAGAATTTTTCTAGTAAATTTAGAATCGACTTTTTACCTATAAATAAACCAGAATTTTCGGTCAAAGTTTCGAAAGTAAATGTTACGTAATTGTAGTTTGACGAAATTATAAACATAGACGTATTATTAAGGGGTTGGAATATACAACTCCCTACCTTATTTGTAGTTATAATTCCAAAATACGATAATTTTCAAGGTTATTCGGATTTTGAAATTCGTTGTTGGTGTTTTGGAGATTCGAGATTTTATATTTTCCCCCGTTTGAAATGGTAAACTTTTCGGGTAATTAAACGTATTAAAGATGTTACGCTTTTAATTCGTGTTATTTTTATTTATTGCAGCGAGCAACAGACTACCTAACTACCTAAAATAAAAAAGTAAATAAATTTTATGATCTCATAAATAATAAGATAATTATTTAAAAAAAAAATTACCTAACATGATTCGCAGTCAAGATTATTTAATATCAAAGTTAAACATGAGAGCTAAACGAAGTGAATTTAAATAAAGAGAAATTCTTTAAATTGACGATAATATTTTTAATGTTTAACGAGCCATGTCGGACGTTACTCATATTGTCAATGATCAGCGAAGTATTAACGAAACATCGAAAAGTTTCGATTCTAACGAATCGGTAAGAGAGTATGTTCCATGTATGTACATTAAATATTTTTATAGGTATTCTCGTGTGCTTGGAGGGTGTTTTTCAAGTTTGGTAGGTGTCCTTAAAAAAAAAAACTTAGAGGTCTATTACAGCAATTTCAAGTACGAGTTGAATAGGTATTAACGAAATTCTAAATTAAAAAATTTCCCACGTATGACAAAATTTGAAAAAAAATCCTAAAATTATTTCAAACGTAATTTCTGTTTTTCAGATTATTAGAACGTGATTTTAACGAAAACAACAGAGCAATTAAAAATAAAAAGTTTAAAAAAATAAATTTAACTTTTCAATTTAAAAAAAAATCAATCAGATCAAAAAATACTTACAATTTACTTATTGAAAAAGAAATGAGTAAAAATCAAAATTTGAATTGAACTTGCCAATTTTTTGCTAATTTATTTTACTTTTCCTTGAAAAAAATTCTAATTACCAAAATTTTACAATGTGACGTTCAAAAAACGTTCATTCGTTTATTGTAGATGGAGGAGAGGGGGGGGGGGTCTACCAAAAAAATTCAAAACCGTATCCATTATTAATTTTTTTTCTATGCATTAAGTAATCAGTATTTTTTACAAATTTATGAAAAAATGTTAATGTTTCCTCTTCCCCATTTCCTCTCTCTCAATTTCATCAAAATGATCTCGAGGAAAAATGAAAAAAAAACATGAAAAATCACGAGTGTAAAAAAAAATCTAAAACGCTAAATTTATTTTAAATGCTCGAAAAAAAAATTTAACTGAAATTTTTTTATGTATTAAGTAACAGAAATATGCATATGTATTAAAAACATCGTTAACATTTTCAAAAAGCAAAAAAATTAACATCTAGTTCTTGAGGTAGAAAAAACTTCTCAAAAGTATGAAAAACAATTCAAAATTGAATCCCAAAACCATAAAAGTTAAAAAATTCACGAAAAAGAGGCAGATAGTGAAAAAATATCAGAACCCAAAAATGTTTTTCAAACAAATATTTCATAAAAGAAAGTAAATATGTTCAATGGAAAAATCATTGAAATTTTTGAAAAGTAAAAAAATGCAATAGCTCGTAAACATTACAAAATTTTCAAATAGGTACGAATAATTTATCAAAGACAAGAAAAATATCTCCAAGTTAATTTCCAAAATTGTAATAATCGAAAAATTTTACGAAAGAATGCCAAAATTCGAAAAAAATTAAATAATGAACATTGGAAAATGTCACAAACAAATTCATAAAAATTTCATAACATATCAACACGCAAAAAATGCATTTGAATTTGACATTTTTTTTAAATTTTCTAGAACGATTAGTTCCAATCATTAAAATTATCCATAGGTGAAAAAAATGAATTTTGAAATTACAAAAATCAAAAACATGAAAAATACATTTTCAAAATTATAAAAATTGAAAAATTTACAAACTATAGTCGTAAAATTCTCGACAGATAGATTACTTCTTCGAAAAAAATGTTCAGAAAAATCACAAATGAAACAAAATGATGGATAATTGATAAAAACCATACACTTTTTTTCAAAAAAAGAACAAGAACAAAAAATGATAAAATTGAGTAAAAATTACAATAATTTTCTAACCAATGGAAAAAATTCAAAAAACTCTCATAATCCAAAATTCGAAAATCAGAAAAAATTATCGAAATCCAGCCATGTTTCCCTGCAAGGAGAGCAATTTCAACTCATGGATATATTTTTGGTGTTTTTGAAATTTTGAATCATTATTCATTAATTACAACAAAAAATGAATTAAGATACCTTAAAATTTGATTAAATGTCGTAAAAATCGTTATCGTAACAAAAATGGAAGAACCAATTCAAAAATAATTAGTTTAAAATATCATAGAAATATAGAAACCCAACAACGTGATAAATTTAAAAAACATCAAAAAAATATTTCAAAATCTGATACGTATTTTCATAAACAGCCATAAAAATATCGAATAATGGTTTGTAATTAATATATTTTGTCTAATAAAATTTTTCAAGATTTTTTTCAACAATACCTCTTTCTACTCCTCATTTTTAGTCACATAACTAAAATCATAAATACACCAAATGTCCAACTTCCCAAACCAACAGACTGCAAAAAAATTCACCAATATTAAAAATTTACAATTTTTGAAATCCGTGGTAACAATTTCTGAAAAAAATCAAGAATAATTTTTAAAAACCACGTAAAAAAATTGTAAAAAAATAAAATTAAAAATTGAAAAAATTAAAAATTTGTAGTAAAAATTCAAAAAAATACAAATTTTACAAAAGTAAATAAAAAAGAATGTTTGTAAAAAACTCTTCAAAAATTTTTAAGTCACAAATTTTTAACCTTCGAGGTAAAAAAATCGAGAATTCCAAATTTCGTGCAGTAAAAATAAACGATTGGAACATCTGTAAAATGTAAAGAATTTTGGAATTTAAACTCATCAAAAATGATTTTTAAAAATACTGAATCGAAAACTGCTTCAAAAAATTTCAGAATTCAAAAATTCATTATGAAACAAAAAGTTTTGAAAATAAAACAGAAGAACTGGAATGAGAAATTTTAAAAAATTTAAAAAAAAAAAAAATAATACAAAAAAACGAATACAGGAAAATCTATTTTTCAAGAATTCTGTAAAAATTATGCTAAAAATCATGAAAATTCACTTTTTTCACTGTTTGTTGTAGGGGAATGGTGTATTTGATCTTTAAAAAAGTCTATAAATTATAATCACAATCAGAGAGTTGTAAATTTCTTTTGCAAGATGAAGTTTGAAAAAATCACAAGATAAACATTCAAAAATAATTCGCGAAAATAAAAAATTTCAAGAAAAAAATGCTTCAATTTCACTGCTAAAAAGGTACATAAAAACACACCTTTTCCCCACCCCTGAAACCTACCATTTTTACACATCGGAGCATCACATGCCATCAACCTCATCCTCGTGAAAAATTCCCCAAATCGTGTTTACTTTCGAAGCGTAAAAAAATAATAAAATTTTTTACAACTCGTACTCGTGTAAACAAAGAAACTTGTAGGAGAAATACAAAACGGCGTAAAAATTCTAGCGCTTTACCGATTGAAAATTAACACCGGCACGCGAGAAGGAAAACGATAAGTGAGTGTAGAGCTGGGGGAAGAAAAATGTGCAGGAAAATCTTGCATTGTAAAAGAGAGTGGAAAAAAATAGGATACGATGGGTATGTGGGTTTAATTCCATGGCATTGGTCGTGTTCGCATGATACATTAGAATAAAACGCTGCTGCGGGACAGGCGGTGGTAATAAATAGAGAGTAATTTATGTTTACTCTTTTGTCCTTATGATTGACGTTTATTCGGCAAACTCGGCTTCGCTGCGTATAGGTAGCTATGGCAGAAATGGGGAGGTTTGGATGGGCGAAAAACAAAATAAACATTAGGGTACGCTACAGTGTTTGGTACGACGGAAATATATCATGTGAAAAGAATATACACTTTCGTGATTCGGCCCGGTTCGACGAACATAAGAGAGTGAGATGGGGTGTAAAATTCGTAAATCGTGATACTGTGTGAAGGCGAAGCTCAAGAAAACTATAGCGATGTGGCCTTAACGAATGGATTCGAAGCTTAATTCGGTTTAGAAACTTTGTTAATTAACTCGTCGTTGCTAAAAAAGGCTCGGAGGGAGGGGAAGTAGAGAATAAGTCGATATTATGTAATCCTATTTAACCACACAACAGGTAATCAACCGAGGCAGATCTTTGATAAATACCAGCGAACGTCAATTCGTGTCTCAAGAACCGATCAACCCTGCTCCTCGGTTCAGACCAGCAGATTCCTCGAACCAATTCCAGCTCTGGAGACAGCCTCCTCCGACGGGACGACCACCTTTGGCCTATCCGCCGAACAGATTCCCTCCGAGGAATGCCAACGAGCCTCGATTAGCCTTTCCACCAGCTCGAACTCCTATACCTCCTTTGAGGACTCAGGAGTTTCAAAACAGGAGATCTTTTGAGAAACCCGAACGTCCTTACGATATCGAACTAAGCCAAGGTGAAAATCGCCTCAGACCTAATTCGCCTTGGCAAAGGATCAGGGAACGATTACCGTTGCAAAGTACAGAACATCCCAACGACATGGAATCAACTCAAATGAAAATATCCGCTTTTGAGGATGCAATGAATCGAGAAATGAATAAAGACAGGATACCTCCGTTCAGGAGAGATTCGATTGTCAATGCTGACTCGAGGCTCAAACCGCAGCTTGAAAAAAGGTTCTCGGATGAGGACGATCCAAGTCGTAAAAATCGTCCGGCAGAATTGCTATTAAATCAACAAAACGATATCCGTAAACAATCCATAATACCGAGTGAATTTGCTCGAAGAGATGGTTCAGATCCGAGAATATTCGATCCGAATTCGCAGCATAGGCCTAGTCTGACGCAGCTCCAGTTGAATGAGACGAATTACGTCAATGATCGTGGACAGCAGAATCCGCCTAAAGCTAGACCGCTGCAAGCAGTCCCTGAGTATGAAAATCGTAATTTTATAAATCGAAATGATGACGAAAGACTGCGAGAAGATCAGAATCGTAATTATAGACAGGATAGTTATAGAGATTACAGGAAAATAGGCGATTTTGAGAATGCTGTTAATAAAGAGAATAGGAAATTCGCCAGGCCCGAAGATTTTTCTCAAAGGTCGTTTGACAATGCACGTGAAATGTTCAGCAATCGATTCGACAACGAGATGAATTTCGAAACTGGAAGAGGCAAGAATGAAAATTCTCTTAATAGAATTGGTAATTGCGTTGATTTAAATGCACTTGATATGTTGATTTTTTTCGATCACTTTTTTTTATGCATTTCGTTTTTAAAATAGGAGTGTTATTGGTCGGTGGAAGGGGACGATTGATTGCTGATGATTTAAAATGGTGATAGTAGACGAAAGAAAATTCTGGGGGAATTATTTTCATCTAGTTTGAAGTATAAATTATGAATGGATCAAAGTTTCAATATTTATAACAGGCGTGAATTTATTACCTACCTATAAGAAATCAGCTTGGAACATTTATTTTGAGCCTTCATTTTTCATTTTTTTAATGAATTTCATTGAATAAAATTTTAATTTAAAAAATCAAGTCGCGATTTATCGATGTACCAAAAACCGACCTTTTTAAATTTTTTTATTTCAATGGAAAGTGTTCATAAATTTTTTATAAATTTTTGAAAAAAAAATCTAAAGAGTTTCCAAAGATTTTTCCAATTGAAAATGCAATCCTACCATTTTTTGGAGAAAAATCTACCTTTCGAATTCAGTAATAACGGAAAAGTTTAGTTTATCAGTAAACTGTGGCTGTAGTTTTGGAGTGGCACCCCCCCCCCCACCTAATTGAACAGTAACGTGTTTTCAAACATTCATGATTTTTTATAAAAATTAATTCTGTACCCTCCCTAACCCTCCCTAACCCTCCCTTCAGAAATACAAATTTTGTAATTTTTTTTAATCTTACAAACAAAAATTCTTTCAATAAAAAATCTTTCCCCTCCATCACATCAAAAATATCTACTTTGTTACCTACCAAAAAAAGTTCCATAATTTATTCGTATATCATTGATGAAAAATTCTAATCGTAAAAATTCAGATAGAAATGTAAAAATTGGCAACATGGCATACCTAATTCAAAGTAATTTTGCTATTAGAAACAATTTTCTATGGATGTCGAGTTGACTGCATAACATTACTCAATTTTACAATGGAATTTCTCATTTTTTCTGGTTCAAATTTACGTAAAAATATGAAAATAAGCAACATGGTAGGTCCTTCGCTAGAATTTGTTCAGACAAGGCGAATGAAATTGCAATCAGAGCATGAAAATTTAGTAAAATTGGAAAATTCGAAAGTGTAGGGTGTCCAAGAATTTTTCAAGGGAAAGGGAGGGGATATATGAATGATTGTAATGCAGGATCAATTCAAGAAAATAAAAAAAAATTAAATTGAAAAAAAAACTTAAAATGATATGAGATACTTAATTTTTGAAAAAATATTTCAAAAGGCTTGAAAATGAAATAATGAATTTGAGAAATTTTGATAAGAGAGATAATTTTTACTAAAATTTTTTCGACCAGGAGACCAAGCCAAAGTTTTGTTTAAACAATGGCACTGCTCTGTCCAGTGTTGCCAGAATTTTAGCATTATGCCAAAAATTATGCTAAATCACACAACTTTTTTTTCTTTCATTTTTGGCTTCTTTGCATCATAAAATTATGCCAGGAACCCTAAAAACACCAAAAAAAAAATTATGCTAAATCTGACATAATTATGCTAAATTGGCAACACTGGCTCTGTCCCTGACTACACAGTTTGCAACATGGCTTTGAAAAATATGCATATGACGAATAATTTCTGTTTTACACATGATCCAAAAACGTAAAAATAATTCTCAAATTCAACTGAATTTTTTTTTAGTACAAATTAAAAACAGTGGGAAAAATTTCACGATATAAATTCAAATAATTACATTTACTTTTTTAATTTGATTGCTGACCTCCTCCCCATACCCTCCCCTGCACTTTCCCTATCTTGAAATTTTAAATAAATCAAACAAGTCATGAGATTATTTTTTTGTTTGTGCTGATCTGAAATATCAGTTCGACTTCTCAATATAACTCCTTAATTCTTAATTATTTCCACCCTGATTTTTTGAAAAAAATACTAATAGCATGACAATTATTCAATGTATTGAGCCATAAGTCCTTTTCATCCCCTCCCCCTCCCAGCCAACTACCAACATTGCATAAAAATTGAGAATTTTATAACCTGTGACGAATAAATTGAAAAAAATTAATTTGTTTCGGAAAAATCTGAAAAATTCCGCACGAACCAGAAAGATTTTAAATGCCCCCCCCCCCTCCACTCTAATTTTGATTCTTTTCTTCAGGGAATAGGAGTCAGCATGGAGTCAGCCAAAAAGTTGACTCCTCACTCCACGTCGACTCCGGAGTCACTTTCAGACTTCGACTACTGACTCTTGACTCCGGAGTCAATTTGGAGTCAGTTTGGCTCCGACTCCGGAGTCGACTCATATTCCCTGCTCTTCTTTAAAATTTTCAGAATTGTGTGGCACAGACAAAAATAATGAGGAGGGGCCTAAAATGGGGTTCCGAGAGTTCGGGTCCATCGATTATGATTTTATATCAATTTTAATGCCAGATATTATCCGTTTTTTTATTGATGGGGGCGTCAGCGTCAGTTTCAACTTTTTTTCACAAAATTCCACCACTTCAAAATTTTCAATATTACTGTGGTATACTTATGGAATATGGATAAATGGCATTTATTTTGAGGAAGAAAATTCCATTTCTCCTTTGATTCAGAATTACAAAGAGGGAAGGGGATAAGCATTTTCAATTGCCCAAAAATTTCGAAAAAAAATTCTAGAGTTTCTCTAACCTTTCAGAAGCTATCTAAAAAACGAGATTTTCACCTGCATTTAGCAAAAAATGACAAAATTATAAAAGAAAACACTTATTTTAGCCCCTTCCTCCAAAATACTTTAACTGGGGGTATAAAATTGTCAAAATTACTCGCCAGAATAAGCGACCCTTTGAGGTAACAGCGATTGAAATCGGTTTCCAAGGCCAAATCATCCTACTTAACCGGCTATACCCTTTGGGAATCATGAACCCATTGACTATTTAAAGAATTTTGAGCACGTTTGTTATTCAAATCGATAGAGAACTTCAGAAAAAGGGTATTAAAAACATCAAGAATTTGAAATTGCGAAACTAATTTTTCCAAGCTCCAATAATTCCTCCAAAAAAGTTCATTACCCATTAAAAATCCATCGGATTACACCACAATCAACATTTCCTTCGCAATTCATCGAGGAAATGAAAAAGTCTTTTCGCAACCGCAACATTTGCTCGAACTCATCGAAGAGTTCAAATAAATATTACCCCTATTGTTGAATAAAAACTAGGTTTAGGTCGTTGAAATGAAAACCACTCGGCGGCACAACATTGCCTTGAAAAAATTGACGAGCACTGTGGTACACAAAAGGTGATAATAAATTTGCAACAGCCTATACGCTGTCAAATAGCTTCATTCGTTACAAATCACTTAAATACCAATGGTAATAATACAATGTTCAAGTAACGTATCATTATATAATTCTCCAAACCTAACGAAGCTTTACGAGAATTAACGATACGAAACGCACATAATATGTTTTTTTAATAACTTTTGAGCGTGAGTTTATGGCATGAAAATCGCTCTTAATATTTAATCTTAGCGTTTAACCATGGAACGGGGTAAGAAAAAATTCATTATTAGAATCCGATCATTTCCGACAATGACCCATTTAAATAAATTGAATCCTATTTGAACTCCGAGTTCCGGGCCAAGGTAAAAAAAAGCTCTTTATATTTTGTTAGCTGGCAATATTGCCAAAAATAAATTCGCCGCTGGGATACGCGTGTGATGAGGTATTGTGAAATTCAACATTATTTTCGACGAGATGCAACCAGGTAATGAACGTAGAAATAGGAGAATGGGAGAAGAATGTCTCATGGTGCATGGATTTTAATTTTTTCTCAAGTCGTAATTTTTTCCCCAAAAAAATTATTATATATTTTTTTTAAATTACGCAATGAAATGCGAATGCTGAAAAATAAATATTTTATGGTTGATTTCTTTTTTTTTTACAGACGTGAACGGAGTAAACGACAGAAATGCATTGACCAGAGATAAACATCTAGCCAACGACAGCAAAACAGTAAGTTTTTCGTTCATATTTTTGTTTGACCAAGATCAATCTCATCGTTGGAAAATTTTTACTCATTTATTCGAGTAGAAATCCATCAAATTATATTTATAAACGAAGACTTTTTTCAGATATTGGACAAGAAACCCACAGCAAATGGCGATATCAAACCTCCATCTAGTTTACCAGAATTAAAGAAAGAAAAATCCGCATTGAAAACGCCAACGAAGAAAATCTCTCCAAAATCGCCAGAAATTGGATCTGCCAATTCCTTGGGAGATAAGAAAAGTAAATTTGAAACATTATTTTAATACGTGATATTTGACAATGTTGTGAAGACTTGGCCTGCGCAAATTCCCAACATTTTTTGATATTTTGTCGTTTGAAATTCGTTTTTCCAATGTATGAACCAAAATAATACTTGGACCCAGTTTTGAAGCTTCGACTTACATTTTACAAGCCTTGTTTGAATTATTTTTGTAAACTCCTTTCATCTCAAAAAATAAAAAAAATTGTTGAAAAATTCTAACAAGAAATATTATGCAATATTCTGATAATGCAGAGTCCAAGTATCAAGAAGAATATTGTACTTCAAAAGGCACCCGAAAAAAATTTTTGCCAAGGTGTGAAGATGGGAAAGAGGGAAGATGATATCAATAAATAAATCAATATTCCACCACAATCGATATGCCATCAAACTTCTTCAATTTTTTCATTCAGAGTTCGTATGACCTGGGAAAGAAAAGGAGGGGGATCAAAATTGAAAAAAATTGACAAGTAACTGCAAGAAATGATCATTCGTTTTAGACAAGCACATCGAGACTAAATCGGAGCGACCAATCAGGTGTCGTTTACTTGGTGTGATGCACTTTTTATTTTCAAGCTGTATGACTATGTTTAAAGTTTTTTTTTCGTGTCCTCGCATTTTCGTAATATTTAAACAATTTTCTCAAATATTTTTAAACTCTGGACTTTTTTCAATTTCGTTCAAACTCTAAAATTGTTCATCAATTGTTCTCGAAATTTTTTCAAACTTAAATTTTTCTCAATTCTTGTAAATTTTTTCTCAAAAGTTATTCAGATTGTGAAATTTCATCTCGAATTTTTTCCAACCTTAATTTATTTAAACTCTGAAACTGTTCATCAATTGTTCTCACAAATTTTTCAAACTATTCATTTTTTCTCAATTTTTTTTTCTAATTGTAAATTTTTCCTCTTCTAACCCTAAAATTGCTTACAATTTTAGTATTTTCTCCCATTTTTCCCTTTTGAAATTGAAAAAAACTTCCCAAACTCAAATTCTTCTCAGCTTCAATCGAAAATTTCTTCAGGACCATTTATTAACTTGTTTTTCAATCGCTTTTCCCCTCAACATTTTTTTTCAAAAATTGACAACTTTTTGAAATTCTTTTACAAACTTTGAACTTTTTAAATATTATTTTTTCCTCTTCCAAAAAATTTTCAATACACGAGAAACAATTTCATTTGTTCGATAATAAAACTAGGTATGTGCAACAGAAGTCATTATTTTTTGTATTATTTTGGAATTTCAAAATTCAGATTATGAAAAAATGTTAGGATTGGGGAAAAAAATTGAATTGAAAAAATATGTTTTAAAGCTTTGAAGTTTTAAAAAAAATGTTGAAAAAAATTTAGTTTGAAAAAATTTTGAGTTGAAAAATATTATGAAAAGAAAAATCTATTTGAAAAAGTTTCAGAAACAATTTTTATGTAAAAAATTTGATTTGAAAAAATACAGAGAAAAAAATTCTAGTTAAATTAAAAATCAAGAAAATTGTAAACGATTTAAAAATGTTGACAATAAATTATACGGACTTGGACAAAAACGGTGCAAAAGTGCACCACACGAACACGATCTGAGATCTCCTTCCCTTGAGTAAGTTTAGACACGTGTCAACACTAAAACGTTATATGTAATTAATTTTATTAGTCGCTCCGATTTAGTCCCGATGTGTTCGTGATCTACGCAGTATTTTTGATAAAGCTGGGTTCAAAACAGCTCTCACATTTTGAAAAAAAATTGGGAACTGAAACAATGGAGGGCGGAAGAGAAGGATTAGCCGAAAAAATAAATCAATATTTTTATCAATGAAGACAAAGCAATCGATCTGTCGCACAAATATTTCAATTTTTTCAAAATTTGAGTTTGTAAGGCCTAAGTGGAATGGTTCGAAAACAATAACACACAAAACAGAAGAATAAACACCTTTCATGGCAGTAATTTTTGATAATGCGAGGTTTGAAAGTCCAAATAGCTCCAATTCTACGAAAAATCTTGGACAAATTCTTGGAAATGTGTAGAGGAGAGGAGGGGGGAGGTTTTGTCAAAAAAAATGAATCAATATTTCATCTTAGTGTTATCAAAAACAAAATTATCGATACACCACATTCCAATTTTTCCAAAATCTGAGTTCTATGACCTTGGTGAAAGTGGGTTGAATTAGAAAAAATCGATTAAAAAAATTAAATCAAGGAATCAGGACATTGTTTGAATATTTTTTATGATGCAAGTTTCAGAACAGCTCTCAAAACGTGAAAAAATCCGAAAAAGTTCTCATAAAAGTGTAGATGTGGGATTGGGGGGGGGAGGGATTCAAAAAATGAATCAATATTTGATTGCAATGTTACAGTTATCGAAAAAATAATAATTAATACGCCACACGACTTTTTCCATTTTTTTTTAAATTTGAGTTTCCAAGCCTGAAGAGAAAAGGGCCCAAATTTGAAAAAAAACTAATATTAAAACAAGTATGAAGAATAAACACAATTTTTTGCTAAATTTTTTATGATGGTAGGTTTAAAACAGTTCTAATACCTCGAAAAAATTATGAAAATGTTTTTTCAAAGGTGGCGTGGTGAGAAAGGGAGATATCATATCGAAAAAATGATTTAAAATTTGATTTCAACTCAACTTTTTCAATTCTTTCAAAATTTGAGCAGACATAACCAAAGGGACCAGGGGTCAAATTAAGAAAGAAAAAAATATTTAAAAAAATCATTGCAAACAATATTGTGGAATTAGACATGTGTTTGTAATACACATAATATTTATATAAAATTGATAACTTCGGGTTCAAATAACAATTGACAGCTTCTACAGCTCGAAATTTTTTTTCAATTCTCGCAAAGGTAGGAAGGAGAGTGAGAAGATTTATTTGAAAAATGAATCAAAATTCGATCTTAGTGGCCCCAAAAACATTACAATTGATCACTTTTTTATTTTTATTTTTTTTCTAAAATTTGAGCTCATATGGAAGAGGGAAAAGGGGCGGAAATTAGGGGAAAACGACTAAAAGCACAAAAACTCATCATTATTGAAAATTTTACAACAAATATTACTTGCAATTCTGGAAATTTTAACCAAATTTTGAATTACAGTGACCTTCCCCCCCCCACATTATTTTTCAAAATATCGCCTTTATAAGCAACAATTTTTCTTCAAAAAAAAAAAAAAAACTCGAACTTACATCGCCTATTTATTTTTAAAATCGATTTTTTTCCAGAAGTACCAATGAACAAAGTCCAAGTCGGTGCGGCGCCGTCACCCAACCTCAAAGTAGTCCGTTCAAAAATAGGTTCGTTAGAAAATTACACGCATAAACCAGGCGGAGGCAAAGTGAAAATAGAAAATCGTAAACTAGAATGGAAAGTGCAACCGAAAATAGAAGCGAAAAACGATAAATATGCTCCGAGCGGAGGCGATAAAAAGGTAAACATTCAACATTGTTCGTCTAAAAATCAAAATTTCGAATTCAATTTCTCATTCGAACGATAAATTACATTACAGATAACCCAAGTCAAATTACAATGGAGCGCGAAATCAAAAATCGGTTCGTTAGATAACGCCACTCACAGACCCGGCGGAGGTGACAAAAAAATCGAAAGTGTCAAATTGGACTTCAAGGATAAAGCCAAGCCCAAAGTCGGCTCCAAAGATAATATCAAACATGTACCCGGTGGTGGTACTGTGAAGGTATCTTGAAATTAATTCATTTACGTCGTTAAATCTACTCCCTCGCAGGTTTCTAATTTCTATTTCATCAAAAGTTAGAATTACAACGTTGCTAAGTTCTCATTCAGTTTCAATTTGGTCGCAGTGATTCCAAAAATAATCTAGGACATACAAAGAAATTAAAAATTAAAAAAAAAACAAATTACCTACGACTACGAATTACTATTTTTAATCACCGATGTTGATATTCTCATCAAACTAAACAAGGTGTTTGAACGAACTCACACAATCATCATGTTTATATTTTACGGTTTCAAATTTTCTTGGCAATTTTTCAGCACGTGAAATATGTACTTCGAAACTATACGATGTAAATTTTCAATCTTTTTTTCTACTTAGAAGCTGTAAAAAGCTAAATCGCGAATATTTTAATACTTTAAAACAGATTAGAATAGAAAAAGCTTGATATTCGATAAAATCTCATCTATCGTAACATTTATCTGCTTGTTGATCGATTCGCTGGATGTTGTATTGCTTATGGGTTCATAAATTTTAATTTGTTTATTTTCGCTGTAAACCATTTATTTGGCTTAATGGTTTTATCTTTCTCATTTGGTAATTTGGGTCTAATATTGAAGTATTCAATGTACCATACAAGTTCATATCGAAACATGTACTAAGCACATCGTACGTATCTTTAAATAATTTTTTAATTACGAAACATAGCAGAATGCATGCGACTTGATATTTTACCTATTACATTAGCTTTAAAAAAATAGCTATTAGCTTATCTTATTTGTACAGGTATTGGCTATATTTATACTCGAATTCATGGTGTAGATTTCATTTGAAACTTACGCTTCGCTTATTAATGTTTTTGTTTTTTTGAAAACATGATGAATTTCAATGTTTTAGAAAACTACCGACGTCGACGCCAAGAGTACTTCATCTAATGTAAGTACTGGTTACATTGGAGACTTATAGTGTGGCTTTATCAACGCATCTTGAGTTACTTAGCTTTGGCATTTCCCAACGTGTCGCGATCCCAGTAATTTTTCCAAGGATTGATTCTTACCAGAGACTGATCCAATTGGTTGGTTTGTTTATGTAGATCGAAGAGCAAAAACTAGACATCAAGGCCCAAAGTAAAGTAGGTTCTTTAGATAACGTTAAGCACAGACCAGGCGGCGGTGATAAGAAAATATTCGACGATAAGGAATACCTCAAACAAACAGCTCTTACCAATGAAAGCTCTAAAGCTAATAGCGTAACCACATCCGGATCTCAGGTAAAATATGCAAACCATTCTTATTCTAATCCTTTACACGACGTACGCGATATTTTGCACATTCGTGATGTGCCATCACTTTCTGCCAACTTACTGTTTATTTCCAATCACTTGCAACGTTAGCTTCATGCTTGGCAACTGATTTTGTCCACAGAGTCCGACGCATATTTAGATTATAAAGTGCCCATATCCGCGGGATCATCTAAACAAAACATCCAAAGAACATTATTCGCAGAATTTAGCACTGCTTAAATGTTACTCTAGTCGAAATTTTATTAATGTATATACTTTCATCATCATTCTAAACCACTTTTATTTTTGTATTTTCAAATAACTTTGTATTCGTTTGTAAAAGTTCCTTAATTATAAGGTTGTATTTTTATTTAGACAACAGATTTCCATTTCAAGACGCTACAGATTTGTTTTTCGCTTTTTAGTGCTTTGTGTTTTATACAAATATTGGCTTTATGATTTTATTTTTATATTGTGTCGTACCTTATGTTATCAGAATAAATATTTTCACGATTGATGTTTCGATGCACTTCCGTCACGTAGAGTTCGATTTCACTTTGTTCTGCAGCTGAATCCTCGTGTATTCGTACCGCTCACCGGAATTGTTCTTGTTGGTTGTTTCAGCTAAAGAAGAATTATATTTAAATGTGAAATACTTGAGATGTTTCAGGATACGATCGAATATCAGGTTTACCTTTACCCCTTTGAAATGTAAACAATACTTGAACGTAGATGTTCAAATGGTAGAGAGTAATTAGTTTGTGATTGAAATTACTTACTCAAAGATGTATATACGTAACGACAATATACTTACGATGTCGATATTGTAGAGTAGATAACGTTGGAAGTAGACTTGAAGTATATAGATGATGACGAACGGTTACAGTTTGGAGATATTCCATTGTCTGAGAACGATAATAAGAGATGTCAACGTACCCCGGAGTTTGAAATGAATAGCTTGACAAAAAATCGACAGGAATGATTAACGGTACGCGAAATACCGAAAGGTTACTGCGTTTGTTTCGCGTAAATGCTCGAGTATGAGGAAATGAAGAGATCGGAGTTGTTTTACTTACTGTAGTGAGAATCTTGAAGGCTACTGGATTCGCGGTAGTTGAGAGAAAACAACGTGTTCGTGTAATACTTCGAAAAAATCGTTTATAAGTTTTAAATGAGCCACGAAATTAAATACGAGAACGAGAACGCGAAAAAACTGAAAAAACAAAACACTAATACTAATAGTGGAGCCATTTTGAATTTTAAAGAAAAAGAAAAAAAAAACAAAACATAAACAGTGTTGACCAGTGAAAAATTATTTTTCACATTTTTTAAGAATTTCTGAATAAGTATTTATCATTTTTGATTTCATTTCATTAGATTTTATTGTTTCTTTCAATTAATATTTTGTTTGATTAATTTTTTTTTTAAATGTCGTCCTTTTTGGTCAATTATAGGTATGCTACTTCTAAACACGATTTAAAAATTAAAAAAATAAGTTTCCATAGTCAACACTGACGTCGTTTTTCCTCTTAGTTTTTTGTTTTTCCTTCTAAATTTTTTTCTAATAATTTTCCAAAATGAAAAGACTTTTCCAAAATTCAGACAATTTCTAAAACATTGGAAGATTTTTAAAAAATTGGACAACTTTCGAACACTCGAGGAGTTGGGAGACGATTTTTCAAAATCTGAAGAATTTACTAAAAATTGGTAATGTTTTCATTTTCAAGACTCAAAAATATTTTAAAACTTCAAACTTGGACAATAATATAATTGCCTATATTATCGAAGACTTTTTAAAGATTTTTAAAGCACGATTTTTTAAAAATCGACCATTTTTTTTCAAGCTTGCAGCTTGCGTCAATTATACAAACATTGAGGAATTTTCTGAAAAATGGGCAATTCTACAATATTGAAAAATTGTCCGAAACTTGAACAACTTTCTTTTCTAAGAATTGAGCATGTTTCAAAAATCGAAGAATTTTTCACAACAATGCAGTTTTTAAAAAATGAATGATTTTTCAAAAGTTGGGGACGATTTTTGAACGAATGGGCAACGTTTCAAAAATTGGACGATCTCTTCTCTGAAAACAGAAAAACTTCCAAAAGTTAAACTATTTTCTAAAATTTGAATTTTTCAAACCCAAGACAATTTTTAAAAAATAGGAAGATTTAGGATTTATTTTTGAAAAAATTGAATAATTTTTTAAACTCTTGAAAATTATTTTTGTTCCTCAATCTAGATAATTTTTTGAAAACCTAACGAATTTCACAAAATTTAAGAATTTCTTAAAACCTGGAAAATTTTCTAAAATTATTGGGGAATTCTCCAAAAATCAGATGATTTAAAAAAAAATAAAGTAAGTACTTCGCTAAAAATTAAAAAACTAATCAAATATTGAATAATTCTTTAAAAAAAGAACCAGTTTTCAAGCGAATGATTCGCTAAAACTTCCACGAGTCGATTTACAACAAGTACTTGAACGATTATTTTCAAACTTGCGGGTAATTTTCCAACTGGGACAATTTTCCAAAAATTATACGATATTCCAAAACTAAGTACTTACTTTTTAAAAAAACTCTGAAATGAAAATCTAAATAAAAATTAAATGAACTCTTAAAAGTTGAAATTTTACAACATTTTTACTCTTTTTAAAAAAAATTTAGCAATTATGTGTCAATCAAAAAAAAAAAAAATTACACAGGTCGGCATGGAAAATGCTGTTTAAAGTTTAATGGGTGATTTTGATAGCATTTTTCGCGCTGATCACGAAAAAAAATAGTGAAAAAATTCCATCACCCAAGAATTTTTCATAATTTAAATTTTTTGTTGAACAGTTTTTCTACTTTTTTTGATAACTTTGACATTTAAAGCTGATTTTTTGAAAAAAGGAAAAGTTATACGAAAAAAATAAATTGTAGAGCGTAAAATTTCCTTTCTATAATGTTCGATTAGCTTTTTCTTAGAAGGGCTTAGCTTTTGAGATATTTTAGTTAAAAGTTAAAAGTTCAACCTTTTTTTTGAATTGAAAATATCTCAAAAACTAAGCCTTCTAAGAAAAAACGATTCAGACTGTACAGAAAAGAAATTTTACTCTCTACAATTTATGTTCTATTCATTTTTTTCGTGGGACCTTTCCTTTTTTCAGAAAATTGACTTCAAATGTCAAAAATTATCAAAAAAAAGTGAAAAAACTTTTCAACAAAAAATTCAAATTGTGAAAAATCCTTGGGTGATGGAATTTTTCTCTGCTTTTTTAGTTATCAGCGTGAAAAATGCTGTCAAAATCACCCATTAACTTCAAACAGCATTTCAAAAGTTTGAAAATGTCGACCTGTGTTACCTAAAAAATTGAAAATATAATTATATTTCGAAAAACTGCGAAGATTTTGGAACGACTTATTAAATCATAGTTTCATTAGGTACTTATTGCTTTTAAAATAAGAATACCTGACATTCAAATTTTTTTCTGACTTTTCAGCCAATTTTTTCTTGTTTGAAGGTCAGTGCCAAAAAAACATATTTTTTTGAGAAAATAGAATATGACCTTTGAAACTACCTATTATAAGTACCCCAACCACAAGTTAGAAATCTTCACTTGTAATGCCTATCTTTTCTCGAAAAACTTAAAAATTGATATAGGTACCTACGAAATTACGAATAATTAAAAATGGGCTCTCCAAATCAAAATGGAAAAAATATCAACATTATCTAATAGTAGTAACAACGAAGAATTAATGACATCATTAGAAAAGTTGTGAGTAGGTAGCTAGAAAATTCACATTTTTGATCTAGTATACTTTCATGCATCAAAAAGTAGGTAAACGACTATAGTCCAAATTCGAATACGATTGTAGACATCTTCATACGTAGCATACAGGAAATAATAACTTACATTTTGAAGTACATTATTATTTGTCTGTTGACTTATTAAAACTTTAGGTATAATTCGATATATGCATAGTATGCATACCATACTAGATAAGATATTCATTGTCAAAGACAAACACTTGATAAAAACGTCAACAAATATTACGTTGACGAATCATAGGTACTCGAAAATCGACATTAATACTTCAATATATCACCGTAATCAATACAACGAAAAAATATACATTTTTAGCTTTTTAATGGAACGTTGTTTGAATTCTAGGCACCTGAGGACTCTCAGATTTGCTCAAGAGATTCGCAACAAAAAGAGAACCAAGTCGTAGCAGCGAGTACCATCGCGTCTAAAAAATCAGACAAGCCAGCTAAAGATCAACTGAAACCGAAACATGAATCGACGAACGAGAGCCCAAAAAATGACAAAAAATCACAACCAACAACGCCAAAGAAATCACTTCGGCTAGAAAATGCATCGCCACAGAAAATAACACAAAAACCTGACACCAAAGTAGACCAAAAACCTAAGCCAGAATCAATGCCACAAATTAAACCCGAACTCAAAAAGATCCCTAGTGTAGAAAAAATCAAACCCGATAGTAGTAAAAGTAAAGTTCCTGTAGCTCAAACACACGAACTCGTAAAAATGCCTAGTAAAGAGAAAATCACCTTTAGGGATAGTAAAATTCCTACCCAGCAAACGCAAAAACCAATTCTCGAACCGGTTTCAAAACCACAAGAAAAAAGCTCTTCCGGTAGCGAAAATTTACCCAAATTGGGTAACAAAGATATTACTAAAAAAGAAAATAATAATAACGTAGAAATTACTGCGATTAATAGAAAATCGAGTGAAAAATCTGTAGATACGCAGGGACCCAAAAATGAATTAAATCTCACTACTAAACCTCTCCCCGAAATAATATTAAAAAAACAAGATTCGAAATCAAAAATTGAACCACCAAAATCGAATATTGATCTCGATAAAAAACCTTCGGCTGAAGTAATAATACTGAAAAAAGATTCGATACCCAAAACTGAGCCAAAATCAAATTTAGATATAAGTAAAATAGCAGAAGAAAAGAAAGAATCAAATAAACAAATTTCGAATTCCACCAATGTAGATAATAGACCACCAGTTGACGTAATAATACCAAAAAAACAAGATTCACAATCTAAAATTGAGCCGCCAAAATCAAATACTGATATCGATAAAAAGCCTCCGGCTGAATTAAAAAAACAAAATTCAAAATCAAAAATTGAACCACCAAAATCGAATATTGATCCTGAAAAAAAACCTTCGGCTGAAGTAATAATATTGAAAAAAGATTCAATACCTAAAACTGAGCCGAAATCAAATTTAGATACAAGTAAAATAGCAGAAGAAAAGAAAGAATCAAACAAAAAAATTTCGAATTCCATCAATGTAGATAATAAACCTCCAGTCGAAGTAATAATACCAAAAAAACAAGATCCACAATCTAAAATTGAGCCACCAAAATCAAATACTGACATTGATAAAAAGCCTCCGGCTGAATTAGAAAAACAAGATTCCAAATCAAAAATTGAGCCACTAAAATCGAATGTTGATCCTGATAAAAAACCTCCGGCTGAAGTAATAATATTGAAAAAAGATTCAATACCTAAAACCGAACCAAAATCAAATTTAGATACAAGTAAAATAGCAGAAGAAAAGAAAGAATCAAACATACAAAATTCAAAACCCATCAATGTAGTCGAAGTGATAGAACCAAAAAAACAAGATCCACAATCTAGAATTGAACTAAAATCAAATCTCGATGCAGGTAAAACAGAGGAAAAGAAGGAATCAAACATGCAAGATTCAAAACTCACCAATGTAGATAAAGATACCAAACCTCCAATCGATGTAATAATTTTGAAAAAACAAGATCCGCCCTCTAAAACTGAACCAAACCCAAAATCAAATCTAGACGCAGGAAAAACAGAAGAGAGGAAAGAATCAATACAAGATTTGAAATCGAAATCTATCAGCGCAGAAAATAAATCTAACCTTGGCAATGTGGTAAGTACAAAAGAACAATTACAACCTGTAAGCAATGCAGATTCAAATAAGTCAAATTTAGATATAAATAATAAATCTTTGAATAAAGACTCGAATGATACGAACTTGAAATCGAACTTTGAAAATAAACCGAGTGAAAATAAAGATCAAAAATCAAAATCAGACGATTTGAACTCTAAATTAGTCGATGAAAAATCAAAGAAAATCGATGTCATCATTCCAAACGTAAAACCAAATTCTGAAAAAATTCCTGAACCTGAGGTCAAACAGACTAGCGAAACGTTTAGCCCAATTTCAAAACCGGAAACAGAATCTAAAACTTCAATTACAACTACTGATGGAAAATCGATTTCTGAATCAAAACTTGCCACTGAGCCAGCTCAAGAAGTAAAATTACTGTCTTCGAGAGAAACAGGAGATGAAAGCAAACCTGTGAATAATCAAATCTTGGATTCTTCTAAAACCTCACCACAAAATACAAAAGCACCTTCTAGTGCTTCTTCGACTTCATCATCAAAACAATAAAAATTAACAGCATAATGTTGAAAGATGCACCACCGCTTTGAAATTATTCAACACTGAATTAACGACTTTATGGTCGTTTTACGTCAATTCAACTATTTTTTTGAGCGGGTTTGAAAGTTTGCTCAGATTTTTATCACGAGGATCTTCCATCCCAAAGGTTGGAAAACTATAATTATTTTGGAAATAGTCCCTCAGAGGCTCAAAAAGGACATTTTGGTCTTCTCTTCGCAATTTTTCATAAAAACACTCAACTTCGAAGTTGTGTATCTTAAAAATGATGATTTTTACCAAGAGCTATTTGACTTGCGCTGATGAAAGAAAAATCGAAAAGGGATTAAATATCGTTCATAAAAATTTTCCAAGTTTAAAGTTGGACTTTTTAGCTAAAAACTCAATTTTCAGTGGTAGGTACACCAAAGTTCAAGCATATGATCTAAAAATTCTCAAAAAAAATGTAGTATTCGAACGTGGTAATTTTCGTGATGGAATCTTGACCCTCTAGAGAGACACAGCATTTTAAAATTTTGGTCAAAATTCAAAAAAGTTGAAAATTACATTTAATATGGACTTTTTTTTTCATTTCACCGACCCCAACTTGACCTGTCTTCCTTCATGATTGCTTTGCTTTTTCATTTTGCAGTTTCCAACAAAAAAAGAGGCCTTTAATATTAATAATGGAAAATTTTTCAAAAATTGAACAGTTCTCCAGAAATGGGAGAATTTTTCAAAAAATGGAAATTGGACAATGCCAAAATCGAACAACTTTCCAAAACTTGAGAATTATTTTTTAAAGATAGACAATTTTCCTAAAATTAAAAATATTTCAAAAATTTTTAAAATTTGGAATTTTTTAAAAATTTAAGATTTTTTTAAAAATCCAAACAATTTTAAAAATCTGAAAATTTTTCAAAACTTGAAAAATTTTCTAGATCTGCATTCCTTTATAATTGCTGTGCATCTTCCTTTTGTAGTCTTCGGTATGAGGAAAAGATCTTTGTGGAGTCTCATCAAAAAAAAAAGTTCGTCCCAAAGCATAATCAGAATGCTCCTGATATTTTCATGAACAAATAATTCAAATGTGTGGTAGGGAGGGGGTTGAGAGGTGACAGAACGTCGACATCAAAAAATAACTCGATTTTTGTGCTCAGCATCATCAAAAAACATCACAAATGACATGCCACTCGAATTTTTTTATAATTCATTTTTTTAGTCAAATTTGAGCTCTCTTAGAGGGTATTAAGGGAGTCAAATCCAAAACCAAGTTGATATTCGAACTCAGCACCTCAAAAACATAACAAATAATACGTCATGTAATTTTTACTTTTTTTCAATTTTTCTCAAAATTTTGGGACGCTGTGCCCTCCTAGAGGGTCAAGATCTCATCATCACAATTTTCGAATACTTTCACGAAAATGGAAAACCAATTCACAGGATTTTTGTTAATTTTTGAATTACATTTCTGAACTTAAGTCGTTTCGCTGAAAATTGAGATTTCAAATAATTGAACATTGAAAATTTTTTATAACAATGATCCCGAGTCTCTTTTCAGTCCTTTTTCCTAAATCCGTAAGCGAACTCGTTCTAATTATCACTACTTTTAAAATGCAAGGCATCGAACTACTAACAAAACAAAAATGTTAGTCTCATCTATAAGCTCCCATGGCACTGGAACCAAAACAACTGTAAGCTTTTGAAGATCTGAATTTAAAAAATAATTAAATTGACGTACAATGGCCCTTATAAATTAATAATTGTGTCGAAGTTAAAATGTGATACGATATTAAAGCAGGCGTTTGATGTTACAAAATACCTAAGTGATTTTTGTACTTTTGTTAAATCCTCTACGTAATTGTTTCTCTTTTTGAGCATTTTTTTTCTTCTCAATTCAATGTAAAATTGATATGTACAAAAACAACTTAATTTAATAAACTGAACTGTCAAAAATTACGAAATCCCTTAAGCTAGGATTATAATTGAATCACAAGCTTTACCTTTTCATCTAACAGACAAGTTGAGAGCTAGAACGAACGATTTTGATTACCATTTTGTAAATTCTCAGGAATACGAATACCTACCTACTATTTCGCTTATGTTAAAATAATTACCAATATTAACTGTTTATCACTTAAAGCTATGTAACAAATCTTGCATTACATGTTATTTGCTTTTTTTCAATTTTTAAATCAATTGTTTCTACCGATGTGTCTATTTATTGAATTTTTCATTGAAAATCAACTACTTAATGGTGAATTGAGAATATTTATTCAACGTACACAATAAAGAAATAATTTATCATATCTTGTGATATCCCAAAATAAATTATTCGTCAATTGCACGCAAAATCCCACAAAAATGAAATCAGTACTTTATAAATTAATTCATTTTGGAAATCTTTGCATAGATCTGAATACTAGATACGCTCCATGGCGATTATTACTGACTTTAGTCACTTTATACAATGAAATTTTAAATTTCAATACGAACACCCCACGCATAATAAATTAAATCTAAATAAATAAAAAATATCACTTAATAATCCGCATATAGTCAAACGAAAAATAGATACCTACTTACGTTTGGAATAATAGAAAAAAACATAATAATAATACGAGATGCGGCAGCAAAATCGTTACGAGCTGGTAACCGAATTGTCCATTTAATTTTTGAAATCAATCATAGAATGAGATATGCGACGATAGATCAATTATTACGATTCCGTTTCAAATATTCTTCCTTTTTACGAACGACCTCTTCTAACTGAGTTGCTTTAACTAGTGATACGTTTTCGAAATAAGGATCATCGAGAATAGCTTTGGCTGACATTCTTTTTCCTGGATCATACTTCAACATTTTCTGAAATAAAAATTAGGCTATTAGACACAGAACGTGGTCATCAATTCCCGACGAAAACGCTGGACATACCTCTAGTACAGGTATAGCTTCTTTATCCACACTTGGCAAGAAATCGCCTAAATACTGAGGTTCCCAGCGTGGAAACAAAGGTTTGTATTCTTTCAGGATAGTGACTCCAGGCCACACATTTTCATCCGGTGTTCCCAATGTTCGGAAAATACGAAACAACTGATCGATTTCGGAATCACCTTCGAATAATGCTTTTTTCCTAAACTAAAATAACAAATAATTAATAAATGCAACGATAATTTTTCGCCTGAGAAAAAGTAACCCACCAATTCGGCGAAAATACATCCTAGGCTCCACAAATCCACTGCCATTGTGTATATTTTACATCCTAATAAGATTTCTGGAGCACGATACCATAATGTGACAACTTCATGGGTCAATGTTTTCAATGGCAGACCGAAAGAACGTGCTAGTCCAAAATCAGCTAACTTTATATGGCCGTCTCCATCGATTAATAAATTATGTGGTTTCAAATCACGATGAACAATTCGATTAGTGTGACAGTAATGCAAAGCATTCAATAATTGATTAATAAAACTCTGAAAAAATATTCAAAATGTGAGTAAAATAATGATAAAACATTCATTATTAGGTTAGCAAACGTTGAACTCACTTTTATCAGTTGACGAGGTATAGGCCCAGAAGATAAGTCGATGAATTGCCTTAAATCAATATCTAAATATTCGAAAGCCAGATATAGTCTATTGGAAGCGTATATAACATCAATTAAATGTATAATATTCGGATGATCCAATTCTTTCAGCAGAGATATTTCTCTCAGAGCTGTCGATGGGATACCTTCAACGTAACTAAAACACAAGCAATTCGTGAACACAGATTCTACCTTTAGGAAAAAATTAAACACTTGGAATACTCACGATTCCACTCGAATTTTCTTCAGCGCGATATATCTCTGTTTGACGACATCCCAAGCTTTGTACACGATACCATAAGTACCTTCGCCGATTTTCTCTTGGGCATCGTACTGTGCCAAGACAGCTTGAGGGATACTCGACTGAATTCCGCTCATAACTTCATTCTTTTCTAAAAGAAAGCATCACAAAACGAAGGCTAATTAGACTAAAGAATTGGCACTTTTTTGAGATCAATTAAACGACTACGATCTACGCGAAGTGAGGGCAGGGCGTGCGCTATAAGTTGCAAATGTGCAGAAAATTAAAATTGATAATCATTTTAGAAATGATCTAATCAGTGAAACAAACTGCTACGAAATTTGAATTATATACGAGAGAAAGCGGAGGAATTGACATTAAACTAACCTCGAAACGTTGACCATTCTTACTTCCACATCTTTTCCACCTGTCATCCGAAGTTGAATACGAAATATCCCATTATTTATTACGTTTTATGGGGAAAATTTGTCTTAAATTCGCGCCATTTATCAAAAATGATTTTTCCGCGAATTGTTTGTTGGCTTTGTTTTTATTCGAATTCGAAAAATGATTCGGTGAAAAAATTAGGTAGGTAATACTGAAAGCCAAAAACCTATCTTTTTAAAATGAATATTGCGATTTTTTCTATTAATTTTTCATTTAAATTGAAATTTTTTAATCAATTTTATATAAATATATATTTTCTTGATGAGAAAATCATCATTTTTAATAAATCACTGCAATTAATGGAAAAAATTGCAAAAGTTGAATTTTTTTAAGACATTCGTCGTTACAAATCATGTTACAAAGTAATCACTTTTTTCTGATGATTTTTTGGTAACCTCAAAAAGTCATCGATGACCAAACACAATGCTCAATTTTTATGAAAATTCGCCGTCGTGGATTCGTTTCTTCGATTTTAGCGAAAAACGTCCGGGGTTTATCTAATTTTAAGAATGTTATTTAGTGGTGTTATGTGTTAAAATTATAAAGAAAGCACATAGTAAGTTCATATTTTCATTCATTACGTGTAATTAAATTCTTCTACGATTAGCATTCCATATTTAGTGGTAGTTTTAAAAACCCACTCTAATCGAACCACTCGGTGCTTCGGCCATCGTTTTCATAGGCGTCAGTTTCCTTTTATAATGTGATTGATTTACTTTACAGACGATAAAGATCAATTATGGGGGCTTATAAATATATGCAAGAACTTTACCGAAAGAAGCAGAGCGATGTTATGCGGTACTTGCTTCGTATTCGAGTATGGCAATACCGTCAAATGACGAGATTCCATCGTGCCCCGAGACCATCCAGACCGGACAAAGCGAGGAGATTAGGATATAGAGCCAAACAAGGTACTTGATTTACTATTTTCATGTCAAGTTTTTGAACAGTGTTTCTAATCTGTTTTGTGTTAGGTTACGCCGTCTTTAGAGTTCGAGTACGTAGAGGTGGTCGTAAACGTCCAGTTCCTAAGGGTGCAACTTACGGTAAACCGAAATCCCACGGAGTCAACAAATTGAAACCGAAACGTTGTCTGCAATCGATCGCTGAGGTGAGTTTTTGTTAGATTTTTTATCAATCACGTTATTTGAGTCACTATGATGAAAGTATTGTTTCTTCCAATGCTGTAAAAATCTATGATGAACACGTTTGTTCCCTTGGCTGTCTGAATTGTGACGTATTTTATTATTTGTGTGGTGTTGATTTTATCATACACTTATTTGAGTCAATATGATGAGAGTATTATTTCTTCCAATACTGTAAAAATCGATGATGAACTCTTGTGTTCCCTTGGCTGTCTGAATTATGACTTGTTAGATTATTTTTTTGATGATCTTACGTGTGAATGTTCTTATGTTTGTAATCTAACAAATTGATTTGATTTAGGAAAGAGTTGGAAGACGTTGCGGAGGTCTCAGAGTATTGAATTCGTACTGGGTAGGACAAGATGCAGTATACAAATTCTTCGAAGTAATCACCGTTGATCCCTCACACAAGGTAATTTTTTCGTTTTGTTTTGCATTTTATCAATGCCTAATGATGAATTTAGTTGTCATGCACCATTCTGATATTTATGAAGTTTCTATCACCTTAAATCTCTGATGGCATTTGATTATTTTATGTAATAAAATTAATTTAACTAACATATTTAAAGGTAATTTTTTCGTTTTGTTTTGCATTTTATCAATGCCTAATGATGAATTTAGTTGTCATGCACCATTCTGATATTTATGAAGTTTCTATCACCTTAAATTTCTGATGGCATTTGATTATTTCATGTAATGAAATTAATTTAATTAACGTATTTAAAATATTGATGATGAATCTGTACCATGCACCATTCTGCATTATAATGATGATAACCATCACCAACAAATCTTCTGATAATACTTTAAATTTTATTACGTATTAAATTGAATCGTAGTGACATTTCATCAGTTCATATTTCATGTTGATTATTTGATACACGATCGTTGATTTTTCAATGATGAAACAGTTGTCATGCACCACACTGCATCAAAATGATGATTCCAATCACCACTAAATCTTCTGATGAAAAATCTTCACGTGTTTCATTTTTTCAACTGCCTCCAGTTTGTGTATTCATACGTTAATTTGTTTTCTATGTATTACAGACCATCCGAACTGACGCCAAAATTAACTGGGTTTGTGATCCGGTACACAAACATCGTGAACTCCGTGGTAAAACATCAGCTGGTCGTAAATCGAGAGGACTTGGAAAAGGCCATGGATATTCACACACGAAAGGCGGTTCTAGAAGAGCAGCCTGGCTTAGAAATAATTCGCTCCAACTCCGCAGAAAACGATAACCCTTTTTGTAATATTTTAATCACTATATTTACATTGTTAATATATGACAAAAATTCCATCCATGTGTATTTTCAATTACCACGTGAATTTTTGATGAGGTATTTTTCATTCGTACATTTAACAACAATTGTGATAGGAAGCTGAAGACCATACCATTAAGATTGTTGAAAATGAAAATTGATTGAAGTGATTTTTATGCACAGTAGGCTGCCTGTGCTGTACGAATTTTATTATCGTTAAAATTATGGTGAAGGCTTCGACTTGATAAATTGACGGATTTGTTGTAATGGAAAAACCCATTTTTGTAAACGAAGGATCTTCATTCGTGATAGAACACTAGATGATCTTTAGGTTTTGTATTTTCTTTTCCATTTCTTGGAAAATTGCACTAGTTCAAGAAAAACTAATTGAGAAACTTGCAAAATTACTTCAATGTTGAAACAATGAAAAGTAAACTTAAATATTGAACGTATTGGGCAACGAGAAAGCAAAATCTTTGACCCATGAATTTGCCCTATTATTTTATTTTTACAAAGAAGTTTACAAACAAACGCAATATCCAAGGTTTAGATATATTTATACACATAAATTACAAATTTTAATACCTAAATAACTCCACATTACAATCACAGATTACTATACTCGAGATGTACTTATAATTAATTAGTTAATGCTATTAGAGCGTTGACAACATTTCCATTATGAACTCTCAAAGTTCTTTCAGCTATAGACCTCGTGATTTCCATTTCCTTTACCTGAAACGAAGCAAATTTAGAAATTTTTAATGAAAACTGACGCAGAATCATTATTGAACCAATAATATGAAACTAACGATCAAATCGACGTCTTCTTTTTTGATTGATACTTTCAACAGTTCGTTTTCTTTGGCTCGTTTTTCAGCTACTTCTTTGTTCCGTCGGTCATCAATTATGGACATGGCCTAAAACATAACATAGGCAATGAATGGTATATTGAAATTTTCTGATATCTATTCCTAAACTCAAATTCGATTAACACGATTCGTTTGAATTTTGGCCCAATTATTAAGTTATGAAAGAGCTGAATATTGAGAGTAGGGAGACTACCACTTACACCTTGGAATTGTTCCGCAGAAATGACTTCCTTTTCTTCGGCATAATCGGTAACTTTTTCCAAATCCCTAGCGGCATGGTTGAATTTTTTCTTCGACGAATCATTGCCATCGACTTCGTTGCCTTCTGGCACTCCGTTTACTTGCGGTGCGGACATTTTGTAACGCTATTTTAGGAATTCATACCGCAATTAATGAACGTAAAATTTAAATTATAAATAAACTCAAATTTCGTGAAAATTAAAATTTACTCGAGAAGAAAATTTTTTATCACTATTTACAAAAGAAGGCTGCGGATTGCGGAAGGCTGTGATCGAAAAAATCACAGATAAAAAGGTGAAGATACTTGACACCTAGCGGTGAATTTTCAAACTGATTTTTTTCAGATAGGTATAAAAGGTAGGTGAATTGTCGATTTTTAATTTTTTTTTAAATTTGAATTTGATCATGTTTCTTCTTACTTGTCTTCTTTGCTTAAAAACGTCTAGCAATCTTGTAGTTTTTACAAATTTCTGATAATGACAATTAATTCGTGTAAAAAAAACAAATCGATTAAAGAATTGAAACTAAATGAGCGTCCATTTAAAAAACCATAGTCCATTGTTTGAAATTCTGGCTTCAGACAATTTTTGTGAAAAAATTTGGCCCCAAAAAAAACTGAAAAAAGTCAATGAAATATTCAAATATATGAGAATAAATTAATAATTATCGCTGTTGAAGTTTTCCCCACAGCGCATTTCTTTTCACAATAAACCTCCGAAGTCAAAATTTCAATGGACTGAGATTTTTTAAACCTTGAACGGACGCTTCAAATTAGCAACCCAACAACCCAAGCATGAAGCTGATTGATTTCAGTTATCGAAGTATTATTTTTGATATAAGTGTGATCATACGGTTGGTGAATAAAAATATCACATAAAAAATGAAAAATTAATTTCAGTTCAATTAAGTTTCTAATAAAATTATCAAAAATTTCGACAATTTCTATAACCGAAATCAATTAAATTTTGAACAGACGTAACCAACGAAATAATTCCATATCACGTAATTCAACTCACAATTAAGTCAAACTTGAGTCATAATTACTTTCAAAATCAGATATTTATTTCAATCATCAATACATTTACCAAAGGAAAACACCAGAATACGAAAAATTATATCAGCGTTATATTTGGACTCACAACTAAAAACAAAGCATCGGTACAATCAAAATGAAGAAAAATTCAGCTATAGTGCTACATTGTGACAAAAAAAATTCAAAACGCAAAAAAATAAAACGAATAATTTTGAGATGTTGAAAATAAAAAATTAATAACCGCCACGAAGACGTAAGACCAAGTGAAGGGTGGATTCCTTTTGAATATTATAATCGCTCAAGGTGCGACCGTCTTCCAATTGTTTACCGGCAAAAATCAAACGTTGCTGATCAGGTGGGATTCCTTCCTTATCTTGAATTTTGGCTTTAACGTTTTCAATCGTATCGGATGGTTCGACTTCCAACGTGATGGTTTTTCCGGTAAGGGTTTTCACAAAAATTTGCATACCACCACGTAACCTGAGTACCAAGTGAAGGGTTGATTCCTTTTGAATGTTGTAATCACTCAAAGTACGGCCATCTTCTAATTGCTTTCCGGCGAAAATTAATCTCTGCTGGTCGGGTGGGATGCCTTCTTTATCTTGTATCTTAGCTTTCACATTTTCGATGGTATCAGACGGTTCGACTTCGAGAGTGATTGTCTTTCCGGTGAGGGTTTTTACGAAAATTTGCATACCTCCACGAAGACGTAAGACTAAATGAAGCGTGGATTCTTTTTGAATATTGTAATCGCTAAGCGTACGTCCATCTTCCAACTGTTTACCGGCGAAGATCAATCGTTGCTGGTCGGGCGGGATACCTTCTTTGTCCTGAATTTTCGCTTTTACATTTTCAATAGTGTCGGACGGTTCGACTTCTAATGTAATTGTTTTGCCGGTAAGAGTTTTAACGAATATTTGCATGCCACCGCGGAGACGTAATACGAGATGGAGAGTTGATTCTTTCTGGATATTGTAATCGTTTAAGGTACGACCGTCTTCCAATTGTTTACCAGCGAAGATTAAACGTTGTTGATCAGGAGGGATACCTTCTTTATCCTGGATTTTGGCTTTTACATTTTCGATCGTATCAGACGGTTCGACTTCTAACGTGATAGTTTTACCGGTGAGCGTTTTGACGAAAATTTGCATTCCACCACGAAGACGTAACACCAAATGGAGGGTCGATTCTTTCTGAATATTATAGTCGCTCAACGTACGGCCATCTTCCAACTGTTTTCCGGCGAAAATTAATCGTTGCTGGTCGGGCGGAATGCCTTCTTTATCCTGAATTTTAGCCTTCACGTTTTCGATTGTGTCGGACGGTTCAACCTCCAAGGTGATGGTTTTACCGGTCAGGGTTTTCACGAAAATCTGCATACCACCGCGAAGACGTAAAACGAGATGAAGGGTCGATTCTTTCTGGATGTTATAATCACTCAGAGTACGGCCGTCTTCCAACTGTTTACCGGCAAAGATCAAACGTTGCTGGTCGGGAGGGATGCCTTCTTTGTCTTGGATTTTAGCTTTGACGTTTTCAATAGTGTCTGATGGTTCGACTTCCAAAGTGATGGTTTTCCCAGTGAGAGTTTTTACGAAGATCTGCATCTTGAAGTAACCTTGAACATAGAAAACAAAAATGATTAGTGAAAGTGATTACAAAATGTCAGTGAGGGTAGATAAGTAAAATATACGATACGAAAGTAATCGAAATTAATCTAGGCCTAGGCCTATCACTTTAATATAAAAAGTAGATCGTAAAATTGAAAAAAAAAATGAATAGGCCTACGTAACGTACTATTTGTCCTTCATCATAACACAATTAGAAATTGAAAAAAATTTACAATTATTAAAAACGATCATTCACTACGAATTTCCACATTAGATATCGAAAACCTATGACCTATGACTCAAGTTCACATCGCGACTAATGCGTATCAAGAACTGCGTATACATAACTTCAAGCGAAAAGTTCTCGATCATTCCAAAGTACTTCGTAGGCCTACTAGACAAATAACACGACTTTGCAACTGAATAGGAAGGGCCAATTTCTAAAAATTATCTGTTAATTATGTAATTTTTGAATAAGAATATGGTGCGATTCAGCAACCATGGAAATATATTTCAACGAACGATTCCTGAACCAAAAAAAAATTTCATACGTGAAAATATAGTCAAAAATTATTCAACTTTACGAAATCGATTAGTTGATGAAATGAGAAACTAAAAAAATGCATTTCGAATACAATTAAATGTTGAATACACGACATGAAATAATTAAAATCATGAATCTAAGACAAAGGAAATAATTCGTCCGAGGTATTGCGTCATAGAATGAAACACACCTTAAACTTGAACTTTTTCAGAACTGTTGGTAAATTTACGTGGCAAATGCAATGATTTCACTCAAAATTTAACAATAATACAATCGAGGGAACTCGAATTCTAAATTTTCAGTCACAAAGGCACGAACATTAGCTTTGACAAATTTAAGACGCCATTATACTAGGGAATGGCGGTTTCCAAGCCTAACAGAAGAAAAATTGCCCAAATGGACAGAAATTTTCCAATTTTGCGACGACAGTGGAACTCAAAACACTGGGAAATCAATTTAGAGAATAAAATAAGTTGATAACCGAAAATTCATCGAAAGAGGTCGGAAACTGTACCTTTTGCCACGCGACTACAATCGCACGAAGTATGACTACACCTAATAATTACATTGAAGCATTTCTACAGAATATTACACATAGTGAAATGAAAATATAGAAACTTACTTTAAATCGAATAAATTGGGAGAAAATAAGTGAATCGCTACCGAAATTATTACAAATTACACCGTAATTTTACAGCAAAGAACAACCTTTCTAATGAAGAAATAAGACAGCAACGATACAACGAAAAACGCAAATCATCAAAATATTTTCGTCATCGTCTTTGTTCTTTTGTTATGATGATCAGATGATCCCCCTACCAACCCCCACCAGACATATACAACCGTGCCAGGCATGATTTTTCTTGATCGTGACTTCGTGAGGTCATGGATTTGGAAATTGTTCAACTTTTCAAAACTTTTCCTCATTTTTTTTGAAAATCGTCAATCAAAATTTAATTTGAGGATTAAAATGAAATAAATATATGATTTATATTTCAATTAAGTTACGTAAATAAATTTACAATTCGAATTATATGAAAAAATGAAACTTTATTTTCATCAAATTTTTTGTACTTGGTAGGTGATTTTGGTAGGTTATTCGAGAGAAATCAGTGTATGCATTTAATATAATCAAAATGTCCTAATCAATTTCGAATTTTTCATTTTGTGATTTTTTCACCAAAATTAAGTATAATTTTCATTTAAAAAATTTAATAATAAATTGAGTACTATATTTATTGATTATTTTTTAATAAACCTACGTTGAAAACCGAAAATGCATCACAGTAACATAAATTTCATTATGTTACAACACTGTTCTTACCGGCGTGCTCGTGTTTTTATCAATGTTATGAAAAATTTTGTTTCCAAGTTTTCTCTAGTTTTCTCTATTTTCACTGTCTTTTACAACATTATTTCTTTTCATTCCGCTGTACAAATGTAATTTTACGTGAATTTCTTCAAAAAACACACCGGCAAGAGTTGAAGCATGGATACCGATGACATTTTTGCCAAGTTATCTTTTGGAGCGGTATTCAGTAAAAATCCTTCGAAGGAAACACCTCGTTCCAAAATCGAAGTAAGTTATTGAAAAGTTCTACCTTGGTTTCAATCGAGATGTACTTTTATTAATGATTCGTATAGTCATCAGTACAGGTGAAGTCAGAACAGATAGAAGTACCAACTAAAGGAAAAGTGGAAGATGTAAAATCTGAGTCCGATTCGGATGGTGACGATGAGAAGGCCGAGAATATCACGATACTCGGAAACATAACCAGCGTTTCTAAGAAAAAGCCTAAAAAACAGAAAAATAAAACTAAAAAGAAGGATGACACAGAGAAAACCAAGCTAATAGAAAATGAAAAAGTAACACTGAAGTTAAATATTATAGAATAGAGTTCTGAATGATTGATTTATGAGTATTTTCCATGTTACAGATAAATCACGTTCGTAATGTGAACCATATTAATATTTCCGGTGACAACGTACCGAATCCTATTCAAAATTTTGAAGAGTTGATTGAGCAATATGGTGTTTCTAGTGCTCTAGTTGAGAATATCAAAAACTGCGGATATTCTACTCCTACTTCTATTCAAATGCAAGCTGTACCAGCTATGTTGAAAGTAAGATATTAAATACTGAAGAAACTGTTTGTATTTTTTATGTTGATTTGTTTAATATTGTACAACTGGCGATTTCTTTTTGCCTAGGGAAAGCAAATTCTGGCCTGCGCGCCCACTGGTTCTGGAAAAACTGCCGCATTTCTTATTCCAATTATACATAATTTAAATAGACCGAAAAATGTAGGATTTAGAGCTGTGATTATCAGTCCTACTCGAGAATTATCGCGCCAGACTTACAGGTATGTTGACTTTTTTTTTACATTTTGTTTCTTTGTGAAAATATTTCTTATATTTTTGTGTATATTTTTAGAGAATGTGAAAGATTATGCGAAGGTACAGATTTAAGAATTCATATCACCACTAAGATCAAGGATACCGTAAAGAAATCTGCGTCAGGAGCTACAAATAAATATGGTAAAATTTATTATGAAATATGGAATGCTTTTCAACTTTTTTCTCTAAAAATCGTCATTTATTTCAGATATTTTAATAACGACTCCAAACCGATTAGTATACCTGTTGAATCAAGAACCTCCCTCAATATCTCTCAAAAGGTATTTTCCATTTAAAAAAAACTCTCATTCTCATTTCGAAGTGCTAATGAAATTTGTGAAATTTTCGCAGCGTTGAATGGTTAATCGTAGACGAATCTGATAAATTATTCGAAACTGGTATCCGAGGTTTTCGCGATCAGTTAGCTGTGATATATCAAGCTTGTGATTCCACAAATATTAAACGAGCAATGTTCAGTGCCACTTACACTACCGAAGTAGCTAAATGGAGTAGAAAAAATCTTAAAGACTTGGTGCTGGTTACCATAGGACATAGGTATAATTTGCTTGAAATATCTGATGATTTTTTTCTTTTTGTATAATCGATCTCCTAATGAATATTTCATGCTGTAGGAATACAACCGTAGAAAGTATAGAACAAGAGTTGGTTTATGTTGGAAAAGAAGAAGGCAAATTGATCGCTATGAGAGACCTGATACGTCAAGTAAGTATTTTATTCATTAAATTGAATAAAAATCAATCAATTATTACGTATTTTGATTCATTTCCAGGGTATTTCTCCTCCGGTACTCATCTTCCTTCAATCGAAAGAAAGAGCTCGAGAATTATTCCAAGAATTATTATACGATGGAATCAATGTCGATGTCATTCACGCCGATCGTACACAATTACAGGTGGTTTATCTTTACTTCGGTTCTATTCATTTGTTCGTTACCATATTACAACTGATTTTTTAAATTTTTTTATAGCGAGACAACGTGGTGAAAGCTTTTCGAGAAGGTAAAATTTGGGTACTGATTTGTACAGAATTAATGGGACGTGGTATCGATTTCAAAGGAGTCAATTTAGTCATCAATTACGATTTCCCTCCGACAGCTATTTCTTATATACACAGAATAGGTACCTGAATCTGTCTCAGTATCATCAATATAATTTTTTCGTTAAATCTTAACCACTTCTGTTAATTTTCAGGTAGAACCGGTCGAGCTGGTAGGAGAGGAAAAGCTGTTACATTCTTCACTGATGCTGATGCTCCTTATTTAAAAAGGTGCCTATTTTCAATCGAACTGATCGTAACATTCGTGCGTACATAAATTCTGATTTTTTTTTAGTGTTGTCAATGTGATGAAAGAGTCTGGATGTGAGGTACCAGATTTTATGCTTTCTTTGAAAAAACCACATAAACAAGTTCGTAAGAAGTTGGAAACGAAGTTACCTGATCGAGGAGATGTTGCACCGAAACCTCATCGATACAAGTAATTTTCGAAAATTCAATTAACGTGTTGCCCACTCAGACTCAATTTTCTACCGAGAAAATGTTCAAATTCAAAACAAAAAACTTGGACCAAAATTGAACAAATTTCTAAAATTTAAAACGTTCCAGAAAATGTTTTTAAAAATTGAACAAGTTTTTTGAAAATTTGATGCTTTCAAAAACTAGACAATTTCCTGAAACCTGGGAATAGAACAATTATTGCCTCAGGAGTTAAAATTTTACAAATTTTTGAAAATTGAAAATTGGTGTCTGGAATGTCTGGATTAGTTTTTAAGAATCAGAATGATTTATCAAAATAATTAAATATCAATTGTTTATATTCCAGGCCTTATTTAGAAAAACAAAAGAAAGAAAAACTCGAAAAAATGAAAAAGGAGAAAAGCCAGAGCACAGATAACAATGAAAAAATGGAAGAAAATGCTGGGAAATCGAAAAACAATAAAAATACAAAAGAAAAGAAAAGAAAAGCCCAGAATGTGAATAATAATGAAAAAATAAAGAAACAGAAAACGTATTTTTGTGTTTTATTTGCTGATTTTCTAATTCGAAATGATTTGAGGTAAAAGGATGATTTAATGAAATATCTATCCTTCAAGTTGAATCTATGTAAACCTATGAGGTGAAATGATTAGTTAAAGTAATATTGATCATCGATAATTAATCATTTATCATTTTATTGAAAAAGATTTTCAATTTCGGGTACTTCATCGCAAATTATTCTCAATTTTACAACACTGCTGCATGATTCATTATTTGTTGATAAACAACAGCCAGTTGAGCTTTTATCACTCAGAAGTCAGAACTCATTCGAAGAAACGAAACTGAAATTACAAATGAAATAATGCGGTAATATTAAATTTAAATTTGTACCACACAATATGACAGAAGTCGAAGATGTCGATCGTATTGAGGCGAAATGCTTGCAAATGTGTCCAGCCAGTGAATGTATCAAGTAATAAAATCAAAACTTTTATCATCTCAATACTTTCAAATTGAATCTATTTTTTGAATAAATTATTCGCAGAAGAGAGAAAGAACGACTGATACATGTATTAGAAACAGATCCTAGGAATACGAGTAAAACCAGGACCGCTGATAAATCCAGAATGATCAAATCATATCGTAGATCTGCAGCTGGCCAAGAACTCACTAAACCTGAACTACTTCGACCTCCTTCGATCCTTTTACAGACACTTGATTACATTTTCACTGAGTAATTTCAATTCTCATTGCTCTGTGGAAAATTCATTTCAATATGAATGAATAATTTCTCATTATATTTCAGTGTAATTCACGACAATCGTGTACCTAAGACAGCTTTGTATAATTTTATCGATGACAGATTACGTTCTGTCAAACAAGACGGAATTGTTCAGAGATTATCACCGGAAACTTGGTTCCAGGTTCTTATACCTATTGTCCATTTCTACGTACATTCTGCATACACGTAAGCGTCACTTTCGGTCAATTTTCATCTCATTTTGAATCCTTTCTTCAATTTTGTAATGTATTTTAGATTTTGTGAAGAATCACCGACCAATTTCGACCCAAAGCTGAACAACGATCAGCTAATAGATTGCTTGACTAGATTTATCAAATTATATGAAAATCATCCATCCTCAAATCATGCTGATTCTTACGCCGAAATAGAGGCTTTATATTTGATCGTTAATTTCGATAAAGTCGAGATCATCAACCGGGCAGTTCTGCTAGATTTATCGTAAGTTTTAAAGAGATTTCGTATCGAATATTCGTTATCTAATTGTGAAAAATAATTCAAGACATGAAGCCTTTCGAAATACCTTGAAATTGGTGCTGAAATGTTACACCAATAATTATCACAATGTTTTCCGGCTGCTGCCGTCCATGCCTTTGTTACCAGCTTGTTTATTCGTTGCTCTTCATTTGAATAAAATACGAAAGTAAGTCGATTAATTCCGGTCACCAATTTTAGTCACGATTGATTAAATTTACACCCAAATTTAGACGAACACTGGAAACGATGTCCTTTGCTTACTCCAGTAAAAACATTGCCTATCCAATTTCAAAACTAAAGTCAGATTTATTATTCAATTCGTGGGAAGAAGCGATCAAAGAATGTCAACTGCACGGTATCATCGTTAATTCTGAAAACAACATACAATTTACTAAACGTATACTGAATTCCGACGTAAGAAACAACCAAAAACTTCGAATTAAAAATCATATATGTATTTACACTATTAACCATCTTATATTTAATTTACAGGCCAGCCCACGAAGATTAACTTCACTGGATACAAAATTATCGAAAATCTCACTGCCAAACCTTATATTAGGAAAAAATACACCATAAAACCAAACGTCTCAATTTATTTTTAAATAACACTGTGTTCCAGGATACTCCGGCAGCCTAAGATCATATTTCGTTTGTAAACTTGGCGGCACGAATCGTCCTCCTAAATAATGATACTTTCCGGTGAAAAATTTAGCACACAGTTTCGGTGCTGTTAACGAAATAAGAAACTCTGGTAGAAAATTATCACTCGATGGGCCAGTTTCGACGTTCCATCCGCTGGGTATATCGATGCTACAAATCGGCGTCGTAGTGTTCTTCAAGGATTCCAAAATAGATACGTATTCTTTCCTGGGAGGTGGTTTGTAACTAAATCCGAATAAAGCATCGACGACCAAATCGTAGCTGTTCAATTCCTCCAATGAAGGTTGAGAATTTAATAGATCTACTCCTGTGGCTGTGCTTTGAGTTAAAAGGTTCTCAAACATTGGGATATTTTTCTTCCCTGGATAGAATATTGAGGTATTGTAGCCGAATAGTTTGAGATGACGAGCACATACCAATCCATCTCCTCCGTTGTTGCCTGGTCCGCAGTAAACGACTACTTTTGAAACTTTAGGGTAAGCTTCGGATATGGCACAAGCTACACTCAGGCCGGCCAGTTCCATCAGTTGTTCGACGCTGAATTTGTATTCGTTGAAGAGCTGTTGGTCGATTTCGATGGCTTCTTGTTGGTTCAAGTACTTGACCATGGTTGGAGTTGTCGTTGATAGGTTTCGAGATGCTAGGGCAGCTTTTGAAAAAATAATGAAACCAAATTTCAGAATGTTCAACATTTAACACTAGTAGAACTTACAAACTATACAGAATTGAATAAACGAAACACGAAATATTCGGTATTTGCAGCATTTTAATAAAAATGATCGAAAAAATAGAATGTTATTACTTCTTATCAGCGTTATCAGTTGTTGAGATACACCGGGTCCGGGTGATGAAGGGAAAGGCGCCGGAAAACAGCAGAACTTGGCAGAATACGTCACAAACGATAAAAATTATAATTAATTCAAAATTAAATGGAATGAATTGCATAATTTTTAAAAACAAAGCATGTCAAATTTTTGGTTTTGGAAAATTGACCAATTTTTGGTAAATTATTCAGTCTATTTTTGAAAGCATTGAAGTTTCAGAAAACTTGTTCAATTCAGTTTTCTCAACGTCCAATTTGAACAAGTTTTTATGTTTCAATTTTACTCTAAAAAATTGTCTTATTTTCGAAAAATTATCCAATTTTTCGAATAGTTTACTTTTTAGAAAATATTTTAATTTGAAAATCGTCCAAAGTCCTTCTGAACAATGTATACTTAGATAGCTCAATCATTAAAATCGTGTCTAATTCTCAGATACTTTCTATAATTAATAGCAACTTGCCTTTCATCTTCATCCAACTCCAATTTCTAATTTTCGAGAATCTGTCCAATTCTGGGACAATTGTCCTATTCCCAGGTCACAGGAATCGGGAACTTGTCCAATGTTAGAATACTCGTCCAGTTTAATTTTCAAAATACTTGTTTGATTTTTGATAATATTGTTCAAGTTTTGAAAACATTCAACTTTCAAAAACATATCCGCTTTCTGAAGAATGTTCCAATTTTTCGAAAATCGTGTGATCTTGAAAAATTGCTCGATTTCTGGTACCTACCTACACGGCTACACCTACATAGAAAAATTGAATTATTTTTTCATAAGTTTCAAATTCGAAAATTTTAAAGAAAAATTATTTATTCACTTTTTTAAAATTTACACGATAATTTACTTGATAATTTCAATTTTTAGGAAATTATTCATTTGTAAAAAATTGAGTCTGAGGAGATAAAATCTTAATTGGACTATTGAACAAGATTTCTGAACATTTGATGCCTTCAGTTTTCTAAAATTGGAAAATTTTTCAAAAATTGTCCCGTCTTCTGAAAAGAATCAAATTTTTAAAAGCATTGTTCGAGTTTTGGAATCATTCAATTTTCAAAAACATGCCCAATTTTTAAGAAATTGTCTGTTTGAGAAAATTTAAATCATACACAAAATTACGTAAAATAAATTAACGTGGGAGAGAGAGCTAAAGATCGAAACTTATATGAAATGAGACAAATATCCTACCTCGAAAAAAATTTACACAGCTGTTCAAGTCGTCTGGATCCACCTGGCCTATGATCTCAGATTGAAAATGAAAGTTCACAAAGAATTTAAGGCTAGAAAAACTCCTCAGAGAAGGTTTCAATTTTCACACTGAAGCCGCAGAAAGAACTCTCTTACTTCGGAGTAATTTCTTTTTAAAAAATCATCCCTCAAACTCTCAAATCAAAAACTCGAGTCAAATAAAAACCCTCTTCAAATTTTATAACTTCATGTAATCGTAAAATAAAACATATGTGCAAATATATACACCTGTTCAATATAGACACACTATATATTTACACCGTACAGAATTTGCAGATATTAAGATTTAAAATTACAATAAAACAGCTTAATCGAAAATACACAATAAAATAATTACACATTTAACAAAATAATTTAGTACTTCGTTCAACGACGCAACGAATCGAAAAAATCTACCTCAATTTCACATTTTCAAACATAAATTTTACAAAAATTCTGGCACTACAAAAAAATAATAATAAAATTCGAAGGAATAGCAAAAGAAAAAAAAACTAATCTAAAAGTTCCTACGTTATCCGTTTAAGTTTCATTATTGCAGAATCTCTTTACACTCCTTACCCTTACAAATCGTAACTTAGTAACGATGAAATCACAAACTTGACCGAAATAAAAAATAAATAAATACAAATAGAGACAACGGAGAACCCAGCGTATCATCTAATAAATGCCATCGGTTTTTAAATACAGTTAAATACAACAGAACACGCTTTCGAATAACTTCCTACAATAAAATCCCAAATAAAAAACTACTACGTTCCCAAATTCTACGATGTATTGAGAGTAAGTCTAATTCGAAGGGGGAAAATGCATAGGACGGGGGGAGACGTACGCAAAGGGGGACCACCCCGATGCACTAAGATTATCCGCCATTGAAGGAAATAAATCCGTTTATAAGCCGCTTTGCCTGCGTATTTTGCAGCGATTGATCCACAGACACAGGTAGGATATTAAACGTTACCGTATGAAGCTCGGATAATAGGCGGCCGCCGAGTACATCGAGTTCTGCGTAGGATCCTGGCCGTATTGATTCTGAGCCGCGGCAACGTTCATAACTCCCATCCTGACTGGTAACTGAGTCTGGTTAATGAACCCCGGTGGAGCTCCGTTGGCAATATATCCCAACGTCTGAGCTCCCGGCGATGGTTGTCCGGGCATCTGATAAGCATAAGGGTTACTGCTGTACCTGGTCATCATCGGGTTAATGGTGACATTTGGGCTCATGCCGGCCCTAGCGGTGCTCGAGTTGGCCGACGTGTGATGGCTCGTGGCGCCTCGAGACGATCTATAGTTGCCACCCGACGATGCTGCCGGCGAAGGGGAATTAAGGGGAGCCGGAGTCGAAGATGATGGCGAAGGTGGCGGGATATTCGGAGCCGCGGCGAATATCTTGTTGTAATTAGCCAAGTTGGCCGCTTGCTGAGTTAGATGATGAGCTACCGGAGGCGTCGTCATGTTACCATGGGACGACACAGGTGGAGGCGTCAGATTGATAGGCGACGAAGGATTCATCGGTCCGGCGCCACCGCTTGTTCCGCAATGACCCGGCGGCAACACGTCCAAACCGTTGGTCAACTGTTGTAATTTAGTCAGGCTGCAAGCGTTGGCTGCTGCTGCGGCCGCCGCCGCCTGGGTATTCTGCATAGCTCGGCTGCTGCACGGAGGCCCGGACGACGGAGACGTTGCGCTGATCGGAGTCGACGAATGCATATGAGGCGAATGATGCATCGGCGTCTGGATATAGAATCCGGTAGGAGATGAAGTTGAACACGGAGACGATCCGAGTCTCTGCTGAGACGACGGTGACGGTTCCGAGGCGATCATTCGATTATGTATGACCGTCGTGACCGGTACACTGGGTGGGTACGATCCGGTCGGCATCTGAGATACTCCTAAGTAACCGCTTTGGGTGATGACCGGATGATGGGAATGCGAATAGGCTATCTGATGATGCCTGTTTTGAGACGGAGGCGGTTGGTGATTAACGACCGGAGGAGTTGATCGATGGGTCAAGGCGGACGAGCTGGCATTATTAGGGGTCGTCGTGTTGATTCCCCCAGCGCCGCCGAAAGCCGGATTCAAAGGGCTGTGAGGATTTCCGATCGATGGAGGAGTCGATCTGTGATGCAGAGCGTTGCTATTCATATTATTATGCTGCTGGCTGCCTCCGCCACCGCCACCGCCTGCGACTGATTTATTCCTATGATGGTGATGATGGTGATTAACGTTGCTGGCGTTTTTTCGGCTGCTTTGAGAAGACGACGATGACTTGGCAACGTGCGGCGACATCATTGGCATCGGTGGTGGTGGTCCTTGGGCATGCAACTGCGACAAATTATGCGACTGCTGCTGCAGATGATGCAACGCCAACATCGCCGCCTGCTGCTGGGAGTCGATGTACATTTGATGCATCGGTAAAGTCGTCGAAGGAGGCCGAGTAATGGGCTCAGCGCCGCTCGAGCTATTCATATCGTTCGACGATATCGAATTGGGCGACTCTATGTTTAAATGAGCAGCATCCATATCGTACTGGCTGCCATATCCGTGAACCGAATGCACCGAGTTGGTTATCGAATCTGGAGTATAAACGCCCATACTTCGGCTGTCTGATCCGTGGGGCGAAGGAATAGGCTGTTTCATCATCACTCCGCCGGCGAAATGCTGACCAGAGTCGATATTCGTGATAGAAGCGGCAGCAGCTGCGTTCATGTGCTCTTCATCACGACGCATCGCCGCCTTGTATTTCATCTCTTCTTGCATTTTGGACGCAGCGGCGGCCATCTCCGAAGACGTGTCCATACCGGTGCCCACCGAATACGCTGGCGATTTCGAGGTCATTTTTTTATCTTTGGTCGTACCACCGGATGCTGGTACGGTCGAGTTGACCACAGATTTGGTCGGATTATATTTCGAACGTTCTTTGTATTTGGTTTCTTCTTCCATCTGCTGATGGGCGATTTTTTTCACCTTCATTAGCGATTGTTCGAGGTTACTTTCTTTATAGAAACGATCGTCTTTATCGTGATATTTCTTCGCATTTGGCGGCACCGAATTCGCCGAAGGATCGTTTTTCGATCCGATTCCTCCACCGGCGACATGACCCGGAGGTAGAGACGTATCGATATTTTTATCTTTCAGCTTCACCGGACTAGTACATTTCAGTCTTTTACTTTTAGGGTATTTTTCCGGCTGCGGCTGCTGCTGATGTTGCGGCTGTTGCTGATTATGATGGTGCTGATGTGGCTGCTGCAGCTGGTGGTGTTGCTGATGCTCGGCCAGCTCGTGTTTGGGAGCTGCTGCGGCGGCCGCAGCTGCCGCAGCCGCCGCCATCTGGCTGGTCAGTTCGTGATGCATGTTTATCATATTGGCGGCCGAATGATGATGGTGAGGCGGTGGATATCCTCGACCGTCTGATAGATTTACCACTTTATCCGGCCCCATGAGGAGAGGAGCTGGCATCGTAGGAAACGAACCGTAAGGCATTTGGCCGGCGTTCGGTGGCATCTGATTTATGTAACTTTTGGCGACCGCGTTCGTATCCTTGGGTAATCTATCATCCCCCGGGTACCGGTATCTCTCCGATGCCATCATCTTATCCGGTGATTTCTCGCTGGAGTATTGATTACCGTAATAACTGGTTACCTTACGAAAGGTGCTATTACCACGGTGATCATCGGAGTTGGTATTATTCGGCAAAGGCGTACCAGGAGACGTATATTTCATATCTTCTAAACGCTGCTGCATAGTTTGACTCGACGGCACATTATCCATCAACCCGATAGTCGTAGGAGGTTGAGGATACATAGGTAAATTTCCAGAATTTGGTGAACTATTCGTAGAAGGTTGTAGTTCGGCGTTTTGAACCGGACCGGAATAATCGGAATTATGACTAGATCGCGCCGGCGGCTCCGGCATGCTTTGTATTGGTTCATTTGTCGCAAGTATCGACTCGGTTGTCTCTGGGTGATCTTCTTGTTCGATTTTTGGCACGTCTGGTGTTCGAGGAGGAGGAGAACACGACGGATCAGCAGTGTGGTTGTGTTGGTGACCAGGCGCCGCCGACGGTACCGCTGGTTGCGGCGTTAACGGTGGTGGGGGAGGTTGCGGAGATGGTTTACTAGACGATTCGGTTTTGGCCGCCGGGTCTGATTCGTTTTTTGGCTGCTCCGGTGTAGGGACTGGCGTACAAGGTGGTATCTTCACTTCGGCTACTGTGTTCTCGCCGTTCATGATGCCGGTAGCTTCGGTTTCCGTGTCTGGATCCTGTAAATTGAAATAGTAATCAGTTAGATGTCAGGTGAGCTTTGTTTTTTGGGAAATATCAATTTGGATTTTTTGTTTCGGTTACAGTTATGAAAGGGAAGGGGTATTAGTGAGGTTGTAATAAAAAAATGAGTCCATATTTAAATTCAGGATTCCAAAAAAAAAATTATATGCCACATGATATTATTTTGATGTATAAAAAATTTTAAAGTGGTGGGGAGAAAGTGAAAGGAGGGATGTTGAGTCCCGAAATCAAAAAATGATCCAATTTTTGAACTCAGCACAATCGAAACCCTAACAAACGACATATCACTCAAGTATTTCAATTTTTTTGATTTTTGACTAAATTTGGAGCTCGTGGAAGGGATTAAAGGGGTAATATTTTAAAAATAGGCCGATATTCGAACTCAGAACCTCAAAAAATACAACTAACGATATAACACACATAATTTTCAATTTTTTTGAATTTTGACCGAAATCATTAACTCTCGTTCTGACAAGTTCAAAGATCCCAGAATGAAAATCATTGGTGATGAGATATAAAGGCTCCAAACTTTAGAATTCGCATAGGGAACCATAAAAGTAACCGCCCCTACCCATCCTCCCACCATGGACCATGGGTGAGAAGAAAATGATGAGGGATTTTCAAATTGTGGGGTAACTAAAGCATGTGAAATTTTTTGTAGCGAAATCGGAAGACCAAGGATCGAATGTCAATGGAGATCATTAATTTTATTCGAAATTTTAAAACCAAAGTAAAATCTGCTTGGATTATTTATTGAAAATTTTCAAAAAATTTGACCAAAAACTCGATTCTCTTTACAGGAATTTTTGATTTTGAGAGCTGGAATATTCTCAATATCAATGTTCAAATAATGCACAAAATGTTTTTTTTTTCAAAAAATTAAATAAGAAGAGGCTAAGTATTTCAATTTGGACAAAAAACATTAGAAGGAAAAATATTTTTGAACCCAGTTTAATGTTTCCCAACTATGACTTACTTCCTTATGAGTGAAAAAAATTAGCTCCTAAATCATTTTGATACAAAAGAGATTTCGAAGATCCAAGTTCAAATTAAAATTTTTTCAATTTCTTTGATTCTAATTTTTTTCATAGCTGTATACAATTTTAAAATTTTTAATTTTTTTAATTTAAGTTTTCTAAAGATTTATCTTCTTTTCTACTTTTTTCAATTTCATATTTTTCATCATTTTTAAAATTTCTTATAATTACTTGTCAAGTTGGAAGAAATTTTGAAAAACATGAAGTTGAAAATTTCTTTAAAAATTCCAAGTTGAAAAAATTTTATATCTCTCTAGTTGATTTTTTTTTAAAAAAGTTGGAAAAATGAAGAAATTGAAGTTGGAAAAAGTTTTAATACTAAAATATTTTTTCAACTATGCTCTTAAATGAAGATAAGACTGAACTTATGTATATACATGCTGGCACAAACAAAATAGAAACAGAGTCAAGTATACCTTCAACCCATACCTCCAAATTCCTAGGACTGGCAATCCAGCAAAATATAAAATGGAATACTCATATTGAAAATCTCACTTCCCGCCTCTCATCAATAGTCTACCTATTGTTAAGGCTTCGACAAATAGTAAATAGGGAAACTGTTTTACTAGCATACCATGGCCTCTTTGCATCTGTGATGAGCTATGGAATTGCAATATGGGGAGGGGACCATACAAATTTACAAAAGGTATTCAAATTACAAAAAAAAGCAATTCGAATAATGTTTGGATTAGGCTATAATGAATCCTGTAGAAACACCTTTAAAGAACAAAATCTGATCACATTACCCAACCTATACATCCTTACTATTGCAGAACTAGTCCATAATAAAACAATTATATCTAAAAATCTAACCCATCCATATGAAACAAGAAAAAAAGAAAATCTAATAATTTCACAGTTCAAATCCCAAATATTTCATTCCAATATTGACACACACACACAGGCAGCTAAAATCGATAATAAATTACCTAACCAATTCAAAACATTGCCCCTTAAAAAATTTCGCCCAACATTGAAGAAGTGGCTTGTAGCTAATGTAATATATTCCATACCCTTGTTCTTGTCCTCTCCTATAGAAAATCACCCATCCCTCCACTTAACCAATGATCCCCTCCGCCTAGTATAATATAAGAATAGAATAAACTATTGATTGATTGATTGATTGATTGAACTTTGAACTTTTTTTTACTGTAAATTTTTTAAAATTGAATTTTCTCAACATTTTTTCAACTTTTATTTTTCAACGTTTTTTTGACTTTCAATTTTCTCAAATTTCTTTCAATTCAAAAATAATTTTTTCCAATAATTTCAAAATTTTTCTCATTTTTTCAATTTTAAATTAAAAAAATTTTAAACTTTGTTTTCCAAAATTGGACAAATTTTAAGAAAATTTAAGTTTAAACTGCTCGAAAATTTTTTAAACAAATTTAGAATTGAAGAAATTTTTAAAAAATTGAAGTTGAATAAATTTGAACTTCGAATAAATTTGGACTTCGAAGTTCGAACGTCGAAAATCCCAACTGAGTCGAAATGATTTCGGGGTTGGTTGAAAAAAAAAACAAAAAAATAGATCCCAACTCGTAAAACATTAAAAGCTGACGTTTTCAAAAGTTTTTGAACTGGTTTGATGGTTTACATTTCTCAACGGGTTTACCATTTTCTTAAATTAAACAAAAAATGAAAAATAAAAGAAATTTTTCGAACGAAAACTATCACGCATAAAAAATTGACTGTGTTTCAAAATTTTTTTACTTTGAACTAGAAAGAAACTACACACGCTTTAAAACAGGGAAAAATTTAAACCCAAAAAACTCTTCTTACCCCTCTCACAAAATCGAAAAGAGAAATTGTAGAAAAAACAATGTTCAATTCTCACTTCTACGTAAACTATATTTGTCTCAATATTTTTCTCGCGACATGATTTTCAATACAATTTTTTTGGGGACCACTTGGGTGAAAAAATTAACAAAACTCGTGCGAAGAAAATTCAAAAAATTCATAAAGGATTAAAATTCAATCATTTTTTGACAGATTTTTTCATCTGACATTGGGAAGAATAGGAACATGTACATATATCATTTTTTTCTAAACTTTCATTTCACTAAACATGATTAATAACTGGTTAAAAACGACTGAACTGGTTTTCAAAATGCATAAAAATATGATCAATTTTCCTTGAAATTTGTAATTCATGGTCTTACCACCCCCACCCCCCAATGGCGTACTCCGAATGTAGGAAATTTTCTAAGCCATTTTTCCATACTTTCGATATTTACCTTTTCATCTTTATCAATCTCTTGTTTCTCAACCGGTTCGTTTTTTTGTTCATCTTGCTCGTTTTTCACTACAGGCTCAGACTTGACGCTGTTACCGGACACGTTATTCGGCTCCAATTCGGGCTCCTTCTTGGGTGATTTCGAATCCGCTGATTCGGGCTCGGCGGGAATATTCTTGAATGATACGTCGTTATCGATTTTATCCCTATGAGGCGACGGGCTCTTATCACGTGACATGTGCGAATCAGTCGACGACGGTGTCAGAGGCTGAGGCGACACCGCCGATCTAGTCGAAGGTAACGACGAAGGCGATTGAGAAGACGACGACTGAGAATACGTGTGTGTCGACATTTGGTGCATTTGATCTCCGCAAGAGTACGAATCCACGTCTTCTTCCTTCATGCTCGGCGACTTCGGCGACTGGGCAGGTGATTTGGGTAAATTTGTGTCATCTTGGTTAGTTGGTGGTATTTGAGATGAAGAATTCTCTTTATCTGGAGTTTCGTTGTTCTATTGAAAAAAATAAATGAGAAATTAAATGCACATCTTCGGGCGAAAAAATCTTTCGTGAAAATTATCAAGTTGAAAATTCAAGTACCTCCTCGGTGGTATCCATTTTCTCTGGTTGATACGAGTCGTCATTACCGTTTGACGGTTTCTCCGGAACGTTTTTCTCGTTTCCATCTTTCTTGTCATCGTTTTCGTCTTCCTTTTCGTCTTTAATTTCGTTCGAATTAGGGGCAGGAGCGGGCTCTTCGTCGTGCGAATCGGATTCCGGCTTTTTATCCAAGACCGGAGGATTATTATAAATCTGATTTCCGGTTTCGACTTCGGTAACTGGACATAACTGGGGCATTTGGACATCGTCCACTTCCATAGTGCTAAAAAATATGAAAGAATGCGTGATAAATTATTACAAGTACTTTTGATTGAGAATCGATCAAATTTTATCAATTTTACCTTTCTTCGGGGTCGTCCTTGACCTTTCCGACCTCTTGTTTCGCTTTCCTAGCGATCCATCGTTTTTTGGCTGCCAACGAATGTTGCTTTTTAGACATCGACTTGGCTTTTTTCTTGATCGGAGTCTTTTTACGAATAATAATAACCGGTTCTTTTTCGTCTTCTTTAGGTGTTGTTTGAACAACTTTTGGCGACGGCACAGGCTCTTCGATCGGTTCTGATTTTTTGACTTTGGAAGTTTTTGGCGGCCTTCCGATGGGTCCCAGTCTTTTTTCAGGTTTCACATCTTTTTCTTTAGATTTCGGCGTTTCTTTCGTTTTGGATTTATTCGTCTCTGGTTTTTGTTCTGAAATAGATAAGATTTGGTTTTAGTAATTACAAAATATCAGCGATAAAAATAGAATAAGATAAGGTAAGCGATTAGATACCATTGTCTTGAGTCTTTTTTATCAGTCTTCGACTAGTTCGCCGGTTCGAAGCGTCTTCATCTGGCGTAGAATTTATTTCGACGGATGGTGTTTTTTTGGCAGGAGTTTCGGGTTTCTTGGTCTGGAAAAAATAATTGGATTAATTTAAAGTGTAATTTATAACTGATTATGATTGTTAAATCGATAATTTATCGATCTGGGAAAGCGATGGGCATAATCGATAATTCGATATAATCAATTATTAAATTCGATAATAAAAGATCGATTTTGAAAATCGATTAAGATATCGATTTCGATTTACATAATCAGTAATCGATTCTGAAAATCGATCAACATAAGCTGGGTATAAAATTTCAAATAAACGAAAATCTACTTCGAGATTGGTTTTTAAAATCGAAAGATCAAATTCATCAATTTTTGGAGAACATAATTTCTCAGCTGACTCAAATTTACATTCTTAATTCGAATAATTCCTTAATCTGAAGATGGGTTGTCAAATTTCACAATCGATTTGATCTTATTTAAATCGATTTCAGATTTTTTAATTCCACTAACTACTGATTCAGTATCGAACTAGGCTTGTAATATCAAATTATCGATTAGTGAAACAAAAATATTCGAAAAATCGATGGAAGCAGCATTTGATACAGATCGATGCCTTGAAAAATATCGCAATACATCTCTGAATCGATTTTTTCCAATTCAACTCCAATTCGAATCAATTTTATGGGCAAACAATCGATTCATTGACTATCAAGATCAGCTATAAAAAAATATTCGATTCAATGTAAAAACCAGGGACATCAAGAGACAATTTCAACGATTTTATTTTAAAATATACCTCAATTAGGAAATTTTTGCAGGTAAAATATTCAGGGTAATTTTCAGTCTAAAGTTAAAAATTAACTACAAATTTAACTACTGCAATTAAAAATCATTCTCTATACCACATTCCTTCACCTGTACTCTATTTAAAATGATCTTAAAACCGATACAGCAGCTTGTCACCACTTCACTTACATCTTTGCTGGATTTTCTCGAAACTGTTGACTTAGGCGTATCGGTATTCCGAGCCGGTTCTGGGGTAGGAGCTACACTCGATCGACCCGGTTTCACCGCCGAAGTTTGGGTTGGTTTTTCATCCTTGATCTTGGACAGCTCCAAATATGAAACCTTTCTTCGCTTTTTGACAAGTTCCGGGGCCTGGTCTTCGGTTTCTTCTTTAGGTTCTTCATCTTGAATCGGTAACCTGAAGACAGAAATTTCATTTCAATTCTCTGTCAAGGAAGAATGTAAGAATTCTCATGGTTGAATAAAAAACCTTGATGCTCGTTTCTTGGACGTCGCAGGAGTCGGAGCCGGAGTCTCGACCGGGGTACTCAACGTAACAGCTTTACGTTTTTTACCAATTCTGGGCGTTGAATCTGGGGGCTGTTTTTTGTGCGGCAGTTTCGACGTGCTGGCAGGGGTTTTGCATTCGGCTCGTTCGGGCTTTTCTTTCACCGGTTCAGTTTCATCGTCTTCGTCGTTATCACGTTTCTCCTGCTGAAATAAAATTCAATTAGATGAAAATTTTTCTCGACACGATTCTGAGATCACTTTCATCATGTTAATTTACCTCTTTGAATTGTTTAGAGGCGATAGGGGATATCAAAGGTGTCCAAATTAATCGTTCCGGATCGATACGAATACGTTTATCACTTTTGGCAGCCTTCTCGCAGTACGACTCGATCATCGGCATATCCAACACGAAAATCACCCTACCGTCGGGTAATTGTCTCACCATATCTAATGATTGAAGCGTGAATGCGATGTCGTGGCTCATGATACCTACAAAAAAAAAAATCAAATTAGATTGTAATATAGATCTATTTAGATGAAATTTTTTTCTCCGTAGATAATTCAAGATGACGTACCAGTCACGTTACTAATGTCATCGATGCTGGTAGATTTGCAATTTCTGCGATCGTAGAAATATTTCAAAATCACAGACTTCCAGTACGCGTGATAGGATACTTGGCCCAAATCTGACAGAGGTTTCTCAGGTGTACCTGGTTTGCCTTCTTTTCTCGATAATAAATAACCTAAAATTATATCGAGGGTTAGAATTTTCACATTGCGATGATTCGAAATTTTGAAAAGAATTGATACATACTGAAGTCGATCAAAAATCTACCGAAGCCTTTTCTCTGGTATTGCGGTAACGTCATGATACAGGATACGTTGTATTTTTGTTGGCAATGTTTCTCTTTCGAAAAATATCCGACTAGATGACAACCCTGAAACATTAATGTGATGTGTTATTTTTCAACCTCATTCCTAGGAGATTTTTTTTCTAAGTCGAAAAGGATATTTAAAAAATTTCCCACACTAAAGAAGGCGAACTAATTAAAATTTTTGAATAAAACAAAAAAAAATGAGGAAAATGACTCAAGATAGACCTTGAAGCCTTTCAACCCATTTCTGTAGTTATTTCGACCTCAAATCTTGAATTAAATCTTTGAAAGGTGAGAGGTAGGGTATATCAAAATTTAAATTTTTTCAGTTTTATTGAGTGAGGTGAAAACCATATTTTTTGACCTTTATATCCAATTTTGTAAGTTATTTCGATTTTAAACTCGAGAGTTGACCTCAGAAGGGAGAAAGGGTGAATCAAAATTTCAACTTAGTCAAGCTAAGTATCAAAATCCATTGTTTTGGACTCTTGAACTTACTTCTGGGGTTATTCAAATCCTAAATCCAAAGTCAACTCTTTAAAACTGAGGTGAGAAGGCTCAAACTTTAATAATTTTCAACTTTATCGAGTGACGGAGGGAGGTATCGAAATTCATGTTTCATGTCCACCTAAATCCATTATTTCTGGAGTCATTTTAAATCCAAAATCAAAAATTGAGCCTCTGAAATGAGGAGATTCATTGAAATTGAAAATTATATGACGTCATTAAGTGAAGGATCAAAGTCTACGTTTTTGAACTTTTCAAAATCTGTTTTTGAAATCATTTCATAAAATAAATTTAAAAAAGAAAAAAAAACTCAAAGAAAGAGAATGCTATATACAAAATTTTGAAGGGAGGTTTAGTCTAAAATCATGCAAAAAATGGATTCCACAGATCAAAGAATCTGAATCAATAAGAGTGAAAATACGATTAAAATTGTAATTTTTCAGTAAAAAAAACTTCAAAAAATTACAGTTCGAATTCGAGTTGGGCAAAATTAACGCTAAAATTTCAAAAATTCCAGGAAAACGGATTCTGAGAATTTTACGTAAAATGATTGCAAGAAAAAAATACACAGGAAGAAGTTGACCACTGCTAGACAAAAATATGAGATTGGGTTTTCCAATCGCTTATTCATTCATTTACTGAAAATTCGACTTTTTGGAGTTTGAATCACCCGCGAATGTTGAGGAAATCTCGCGAGACAAAAAATTACACCAGATTCTTATTCTGCGACTCAAAACTAATTCGAAATCGATAGTTTTGAATAAATTTTGCAGATATGTATGAGGTACCATATTTTGAGCGCTGAAAGCACCCATCCAATCGCGGAAAAAGGTGAAAAAAAGGGAGTGGATGAGTTATTCCCTGAATTTTTACCCAAAATGTACCACGAGGAGATATTTAAAAAAAAATTTCGAGTTCAAATATTTTTCAATCTCAAGATTTTTGATGAAATTTTTTTCAACTCAAAATTTTTTGCTCAATAGTTGATTCCGAATTTTTTCAATCCATCACATTTTCTTCAAAATTTTTATTGAAAAAAAATTTTTCAACCAAAATTTTTCTCAGAATTGTTTAACCTTTTACATTTTTTTCAACTTTGAAATTGCTTCTCAAAAAGTTTCCATTTTTTACTCAAAATATTTTGCAATTTCAGCACCAAACATTTTCAAACTAAAACGTTCTTAAGTTTTACTCAGCTTCATATTTTTTCTTTTTTTTTCAATTCAATATTTTTATCCAATTTGAAACTTTTTCAAAATCCCAAGTTACCAAGTTTAAATTCTAAAAAGCTATTTTCAAATTCCATGGAAATAAATTGTAGAGTAGAAAAAAAATAGGGGAAAAAATTTTAGAGCTGGAAAAATCAAGAAAAATTTCAATAATGAGAAAAAGTATAAACATGAAAAAATCTAGGAAAATTTTAGGTTAAAAAAATATCTTGGAAAAAATGTGGAGCCAAAAATTCGGAGTTTAAATAAATTTTTGAGAAAAAGTGGGAATCAGCTCATACACATCACACACCCCCCCCTCCCCACGCCTCCAAATGAGAATCGATTTGCCTGTCTTTTCACAAAAATATTTCGTTAGGAACCAACTCATCTACAGCTGAAAAAATATACTACATAATTTTTCATGATTTTGGATATAAATGAAGTCAAAAGCTTCTAATCTTGATCAACCACACCTCAGTGTAAATTTTTCAATTTTTCTGGACTTTGATAATTTTTGGAAAATATTTCCCCTCATTTTTAGAGGAAAATACGACTAAAATGACAAAAGATCACACAGAACTCAAGACTGCAAAAATCTCATTTTCGAAAAAAAATCACCCCACTGCTCCTTTGAAAATCTCTCCTCAAACATGAATACATATTTCAGCTCGAATCAGCAAAAAAACCAACCTGCTTGTCGTTCTGCGTTAAAACGTAAAACAGAAACGGTTCCACATCGTAATACAGCGTCTTATGATCCAAAAACAGCTTCGCCAATAAACACAACGTCTGACAGTAAATTTTACTCGTGTTCCCATCCACCTGTCAAACAAAAAATTCATTATTGATCATCAAAAGTTCGAAACTCATCAATCATCAATTTACATATTTCGATTAAACCAACCTCAAAAACCGATAAATCTTCGTCTCTGTAAATTTCAGTTCCTGGAGGATACCTCCACGTACATTTATCCAAGTGCCTTTGCAGGACAGCTTTGCTTTTCGTGTATTTCAGGCAAAATTCGCAAAGAAATAATTTTGGTAACCTACAGAACGAAAAAATAAATCAAATTATTAGTCTTTGGCCAGCAATAATTTATTTTAGACTATTCAATATTTACCTAGCGTATTCTTGAGGAAAAGGAGACGAATACCAAGTTTCGATTTCCCATCTACCGAATTCGATCTTTCTCGGACATCTTGGTTCTTCGTCAGCTGACACCGGAGGATCTGGTTCAGGTTCTGCTTCTCGAGCCAATGCTTCCGTTGCCTGAAACCCCAAACAAATAGTAACCAACGATCGAATTATCTCGATATTTCATATATCTCATCATTTTACCTTTTTCGCTTGACGTTGAGAATCTTGGAAACTTTGAATATCCTTATGAGTAACACCGGGAGGTAAATCGGCCGCCAGCAACTTACTCATGCTGTTTATAACTGCAAAACACACAAAAAAACATCTTCTAAATACACCAAAAATCATCTCGAACAATTCGTAAACTAAATAATTACTAAATTAGAGAAAAAAATCATAAAAACTAAAAAAAACGATCCATTCGTCGAAGCGATTGAAAACGATCCTCTTGCAATTTAATATTTTTAAAAATCGTCTACCAATCTTGCTCAAAAGTCACTCCTCGACAATGCTCGTCGACTCGTCCGCCCAGTTCTCCTATTTGTTAGCCGCGGTGAGTAAGTGTGTGCGTAGATTGGAAGAAAAAGCAATCGCACGTATCGAGGTATTTACATAGGTTCCTCAACACAACGTGTTCCTCTTTCCGTTGGTATAGCTCTAGGTATACGTTTTACGTAGATAATCGTTTATCCGCTTCTTTCGGCGTCTATTACTATTATTTTATAATAATTAAAGAGTAATCCTACGCGCTACAAGTGCCTTCGACTTCGAGTGCGTATAAAATCGTGCGTCGCGTCGCTCCGCCGTCATCGCTTATCGTAGCATCCGATTAAGTGAGGGGTTATTTAGTATCAATCAAAGTACAATTCTCGTAACAATAGAAAGTAATTCGATCAAATCTACGACAATGTAATTAGTTTCACCAAGTTGTTATTTCGTTTCGATAATTTTTAATATTTTTATCCAAATCACAAAGACCTTGACACCTTTGCTACCTCTCCTTCTATTTTTCATTTTTAATCTAATGAGATGAGCAGGAGACAGAGAAAAATGAAAATGAGGAATTTAAGATCAATATTGAAAAGAAAAATTCAGAAATGAAAATTAGGCATTTTTCAAATAAAAATCACTCGAGCTCTATTCGCAGCGAATTCAATTTTTCTGCTGAAAAATTAATCCAGCACAATTCATTGATCAATCCATAAAGAACCAATGAAAGGAACAAATACGAGCAAATACATGAAAAGAGACCATTAAAACATACAATTTTTCACCGAATGAAGAAAAAAAAAATTCATTCAGTTAAAACATCAACACTCAATCTCTAGAGTGACAGATACAAAATACTCGTAATCTCCGAGTATTTCCCTCTCCCAAACAGGAGAAAAATCATCAACAAGTAATTAAATTCGAAAATTAGTTGGTCAAGTTAAAAAGGAAAGTTCAAATGAAATGGTTTTTTTTTTACATTCTGAGGAAACAGAAAACCTGATTTCAATTAAAATAAGAGCTTTAAAAATGTTTAAAAAATAAAATGACGAAAAATGATTGAAAATAAAACTCATCAGAATTTTTTAAAACTATTAAATTTCTATTTTTCTATCACTAAAAAAAAAATTGAAAAAAGCAAGTTCCATCAAAAAAATTAAAGATGAAAGAAAAGTCATAGAATTTCATTTCAATACTGACGACAAAATTTACTTCAAAGTAATATTTTCGCTAATTTTTCATCCATTCGAAAAAAATAGAAATAAAGTACATACATAAAATTCAATTTTTTTTTCATCGCCAAACATTCCATTTTCGTCTTTAAATGAATTCTTTTTATAGAATTTCAATTTTAAGTAGGTATTTGAAAAAAAATCAAAATGTTTTCGAAAAATTCAATTATGATCCTGAAAAAATGTTTTTTCAAAAAAAGAAAAAAACATCGTGAAGAATTTCAGATCTTTTATAATAATTTTTGGGCTAGGAATAATTTTTTATGAAATTCACTTCCAACCAAATGAATTTGGCACTCAATTATGAAATTCTAGGATTATTATTTTTTGTAGAACTTGAATTCTTTCTATAGAATTTCAATTTTAAGTGGTTTATTTATTCAAAATTTAGCTTTTGAAATTTTATATAGGTATCATAAGAATACTTTATTCAATTTTTTAATAAACAATTTCAACTTTTTTTTGAACAAAGCAAGTCAAAAAGATGAATCTGATTCAAAGTAACCAAAAAATATTGAAAATTAATATCAGCATTAAAATTGATTTTATACTTTTTAATAAAAAAGAATATCTATATAATAATTAGGTAAATAAAAAGCAAAGTTCTACAAAAAAAAATCCCATAATTTCAATACTGACTGCCAAATTCTTTCGGTTGAAAGTAAATTTCATGAAAAATTATTATAAAAGATCTAAAATTCTTCACGATTTTTTTTTACTTTTGAAAAAAAAATTGTCAGGATCATAATTGAATTTTTCGAAAACATTTCTCTTTTCTTTCAAATTAAACATCCAAGAAAAAAGATGGAATTAAAGGACCGAATAAAATATCTGAAACGAAAATCAACAGCGAAATTCTTCATGTGAGTCCAGTTTCCAATTTTATAATGAAAAAAAATCATTTTATGTAAAAAATTGTAAATTTTTTCTAGCCAAAGAATTACAATCACCAACACTGCTGGAATTAAAATTTTCATTAATTTGTTGGCCAAAAATGAATAATTTTCCATCACACTTTTTTGGCAAACTTGGCAAAATTCTCAAGGTTAAACAATTTTCTATTTTTTTTTAGGGACATTTTGTGAATTATTTTCTGGCCGAAAACTTACAATAAAAAGGTCTAAAAATCTCCGAAATTTTCATTTTTTCTTCGCTGAAAATACATCATTTTTCATTGCATTTCCTCTAAAAAATTTTGCAGAATTTGCAAACCGAATCAGTTCTAATTTTTTTTTTTAGGGAAGAGAGAAAGAAAAATTATAGAACTTAAATTCTGACATTTTTGAAAAATTTTCTCTAGACAAAAATTACAAACTGTCTAAAATTTTCAACTTCTTTTGAATTTTTTTTTGGAAAAAATTATTTTTTACCACTACATTATCAGTTTTGGCTTTTTGATTTTTAAAAATAAAACGTGATTACTCCCTCCCCATTAATTTCATTTTAATAATTCAAAACACGTACATTGAAAGGCATAGAAAGAATCGTGAAATGGAGAGAAGAAGAGAGCAGAGAAGAGGAGAGTAAAAAGATGCCAATCTAATTGAAACTTCTCTATCACTTTTTTTAAGACGAAATAATCACAAATACAAAAAAAATCAACTAAAAAACGTTATTTTTGGTACTTTCTTTCAAAATAATAAGAAAAGTTCAAGTCCCCCCTCCCCCTTTGGCTGATTCAACAAAAAATTTTGAATTTTTTCTCAATAATGTTCTATAATAATTTCCAAAAATTTGGACCAATTGCAAATAATTGTCTGGATTTTTCGAAGCTTTCATTTTCTTAAAATTTCCCATTTTTTTCAAATCAATGAAGATAAATTTGTAATTTTCATCATTTTTCATTCCCACATGACATCTCAAACCCAAAAATAAAATCGAATTTGGCCAAGTTTCAGCTGATTCTATACCTAAAAAAAAACAACTTGAAAACCCAGCATAAAAAATTACAAATCAAATGAAACTTTTTCAAATTTAAAAATCTACATTCAACAAAAAAATCGAGTTCAAAACAATGCTACCAACTCACTATTCTCTCCATCAATCGTCGGATCCTTCGATTCCACCTCATATCCATCCGCATCTACCGGTAGATCCATCTCTCAGAGTTCAGAAAAAATGACCAATTACAAATTGGAATTTTGAGCGAGACGAAAAAATAACCCAAAAACGAACAAAAAGTACACCGGACGACACACTACACGAGTAAAGAACTATCTCAACCAAACAGTGATGGAAACTCGTCGAAAAATTAATATCGGTGCATAAAAACGTGTTAAAACGCCAACGGTACAACGCAGATCGCGACTGAGCGCAGATAAAAACCATACAATATTTCAAGCAGCAGCAGTATACGTTAATAGGGGAAGTAGAAAAGAGAAACTAGTTCTGGTTAAGAAAAAAAGGCAAACCAAAGTAAAAAAAAATCATTCTCCGAGTTTTTTCTAGAAAAAGACGACGACGTACTCTGCGAGTATTTACACCATCGAAATATTAATTTTTTGGGAGAGAAAAAAGGGGGCACCGGTAGAGGTATTTCGAAAGAGAAGGTATACGTTCTAGGTAGGAGGTAATTCTCTTACCCGATTGGTTGTACGGCCGGGATGGCGGCACAGAGACAGATTGCACAGAGAGATGGTTCAGATGCCTGCAAACTTGAAAATGTTGGGTTTTAGTGGCTTCCGCAATAAGATTTTTTTCAATCGTGCGCTTATCGCTAGAAACAATGTCGCCGGATTGATTGACGTAGAGTAACGGCGACGCTGTCTGGGGAGACGACGATAGCATGTTACGTCTCAAATGTTCGTATTGTTTAGAAAGTACGGCGCTTTTCACCAGTTTAGAAGGGCTTAGCGATAGTGATAGTTTATCGTCGTATCGAGACACGGACGAGGTCGACGAGGTGGTCGTTTCGTCATCGATGAGATCGGATTTTTTGGCGTAGTCTTCTGCGCCGATTTTTAACGACGGTTTCATGGTCGTTTCGCAGGAAACACCGTTCAAGCTATTTACATTGTTTTGTAACGGGTTCCTAGTGGAATTCCACATATTCGATAGGTAAATATTATAGGACGGGTAACTGGGCGCTCCTTCTTTGTCCAAATGCAACACCGGTGTGACCTCTTTGCGAGCGGCGGCCGCTGCGAAGCCCCAGAGCTCTTCGGCGTTCTCTTTGGCGGCGTTATTTTTAGTCGGAGACTGGGCTAACGTTGGCGATTCGCATTTAGAAGAGGGTGACTTCTGGGGTAGAATACTGCTGCTAGGCTTGATACTTTGGTACCGAGTAGAATCCGACGTAATCGGAGATTCTTTCGAATTCGTAGTGGTAACTTTAATACTGGTTTTACACGACGTCTGGGTCGTCTCAGCATCAGGCTGCGGGCTTTGTTCGGTCGGTTTTCCAGCACCGACTGGCGAACTTTTAGCCGAGAAAATCCGAGACAGGTTCTTCGTGGACGAAGAATCCTCCTCGTTGGATTGTTTGCCATTCTGCTTGGCCACAGACGGCTTGATCGCGACGTCTTTGCCACCAGCGCAGCCGGTGACCGGATCGCAGGCGTATTTTTTGGCCAGATCTCCGAACGTGACGCATGGCACAGTCGAGCCCAACGAACTGAACGGAGCCGTCGGGACCGTGCTCTCTTTGGTCGGTGACTTTTTCGTCGGTTTTTCGACGTTGGTCGTACGTTTTTGAGTAACGGTGGCGTTATTCGACGTATTCGACGAAAGCGGTTTGGATTTTCCGGCGCCTGCGACAGAGGCGCCGGATACTCCGACGTGAGTGGGTTTGGAGGCGATACTGGTACGAGGCTTCGTATCGTTTTCAACGCTGCTGTCGGAGTCGTCCTCGCTACTACTAGAACTACAACTAAGATCCCGTACAGGTCTCCCCTCTGCCTTACACCTTGGCGGCCCCCTGCCCTTAATGCCATAAAACGAATTTAAACGAAAGAATTTTTGTTTCTCCTTTGAGATGGTTTCTTCGCGAAAGCCACCAACAGGAGGCACAGGTGGAGAAAGAGGGGAGTCAGGAGAGGAATCATTACCATCCTCCGAGCTGCTCTCTGGCACGCCAACGTTCACTTTGGTGCTCTTTCTTCGGCCGCTGCTGTGCTCCAGACGGGCTGCTAGTCTGTAAAAACACATAAAAGAAAGAGTTAAATAAGGAAAATGGACTAAAATCGTGTTAAAATGGACATTTTTCGATCATTCAAGTTTCAAAATTAAATTCATGGCAGAGGATTCGAAATTTCAGAAAAAATGAGAAAATTTTCAAAAATTGGGAACCTTCGATCCGATTATATTGAGCAAGGAGGTTTAGTAACGTAATATTCTACGAGGTTATTGCTAATACTAAATTTGGTGTTAGAAGACTTGAGAGTTCCCTTGAAAGTTGGAATTATGCAATACTTTTGGACAAACAATTGCAATATTATACGAATAATTCAACGAACAGCTCATAAAATGCACAATTCAAAACGAAATACTCACAAACAGCAGAGAAAAATTAAAAATTGCATACAATACACACAAATAAAATCAAAAATAGATACACATACCAACAATAATATCATTATGTATTCTAAATAAATTGGAGAAATTTTGGGTATGTAATTGGAGTGATTTTTTTTGAACGTTGAAAAAAGGTGTTTTTAGGAAGTTGCCTCTAGACCTCAAAATAGCGAGGTAATAATCTCACCCCCTCCTCCAGCACTATATTTACTTCTCCTCAAAATCTGACTATGTTCGGAATTTTTTTTTTTTCAAAAATATTTTTAGTGTCAATGTTTTTACCCAAGAATACCACTGGCACTCATTTTTCATGTTTACTTTTTTTCAGGGTTTTTGAATAATACCCAGAAAATCCAAAAAAATGAGGAATTTTTTCCTGAAATGAGGTTATTAAATTTTTTTTTTACTAAATTGTCATTTTTTAAAATTTTGTTTTACAAAATTCCTTTAACTTGAAAAATCAAGACAAGATTATTTTAAGCATCGACTAACAAGTATTGATAAAATATCAGAAAACCATGTAAAATATTTCAAGTTTTTTTCTTTGAAATATTCATTGAAGTTGCATAAGATCCAGGAACGAATCGAAATTCGTATTATTGAAGGGGAGGTCGAAAGAGCCAAAAACTGGAGATTTTCTTCTGATTTTTTTGACATCCAACTTGTACAATTCTTCTATCTCAAATTGCTATACCTAAGTTTTCTATGCAAAAAAGTCAACACTTTTCTTTACAATTTTTACCCCCCCCCCCCCCCATCCTAATGTTTTGCAGACCTTCTCAAATTTTTTAAAACAATGTCTTTAATTTTGAAAATTGCTAGGCAAATAATTCCATTCAGAATCACCTATCTTTTTGTCATTTTGACATAACTAATAACTAATAAGGTGGATCGAAAAAAAACAATAAGTATTCTAGATTTTGGCGAAAATTGATGAAATATAGTCAACTTTGCGCAGAAGACCTCCCGAAATTTTTTTGAGCCTCCCAGCCCAAAGGAAGACAAAGTTAAGGATCATAAAAAAAGAATTTTCAAAAAAAATCAGTTTTTGGCACTTTTGGGAAATAATACCTGTGAGGAACTTTGGCCACCTTCCTTGAAAATAAATTTTGTAGCATTTCAGTTGGAAGCATTGCTGGAATTTTTTTTCAAAAATTATTTCTAATTTATTTTAACGACTAAAAAATTTTCTATCTACTTTTTAAGATATGAAAATTGCGTAAATCAAAATGATGTTGGCAGAACTGTCATGAAATTTTTTGGAAAATTTTCATCAAAAATTATTCTGGGGATTTTGAAATTGTGAAAAAATTTAGGCTCAATTTTAAGGTAATCAAGTGGGCGATTTAAATTTGATGGAAATAAAAATTTCCTCAAATTCACGATCTGCAATTTTTCGACTCCTGAAATGTCAAAATGGGATCATTTCAAACATTTGCCAGGGATAAGTCAGCCTCTAGAACATTTACTTCGACGGTTCTGTAATATTTTGACATTTCGTTAATACAAAGTCGTTATATAATTCGTCAATAATTTTTCAAGTTATTTACATTTAACGAAATGTCAGTGGTTTCCAAAATTTAATCTTAAGACTGCTGATTTTGAATATCCATACTCACACTACATGCAGATACATTAACACATGGGCATAGATTAGGTTATGTAATACACAAAATATATATCAAATTCAGGATTTGATCGACAAATTCATTTGTGTGAATTGGTGGTCAGTATTTTTGACTGCTTGAATCAGTCAATCATTATTTTTCATTTTATAAAGTCGATTTTCAACGAACAGAAAATACCAATCACAATTTTCTTCAAAACATGGGGTGCATGCATGGTCAAGTTCGTCGTTCATAAACATTAGTAAACGTGAATATGAATGAACAAAAAAGTTCGTGAACTTTTTTTTTATCTCAATTATTATTTATACTTTTTCTTTAAAATTTATCAACTTCAACTTTTTGATTTTATTTTTAGACGAATTCAATTTAATATGTAATTCTTTTAATATTAATTTTTTAAATGATTTCAATTGATAGGATTTTCATATAATTGAAATTTTATTCAATATTGTATTGTGATGACTGGTGAATACGTTTACGAACGTGAACGAGAGATGGTTAACACCGTTCATCTCAAGTGAACTAATTTTGTTTGTAAATGAATTCGGAATTTCGAAGTGCGATCCGTAGTTGACGAAATTCAAAAAATAATTGATAGGAAAGCAAAAATATATCATAGCTTCATAGCGAATATTTAAAAAAAGTTTTCATTCTTCATCGAGTTTTGCAAAATAGCATTCACATACTGTACGAAGATGTGGTTTGAAACCCACGAGGTGAATTCTCAAACAAACCCATACATAAGGACACGTAAAATGAAAATTACCTTTGTTTTTTCATTTGCTTCTTTCTCTCCTTTAAATCCATTTGATAACTGGTAGCTTTCGATGGGGTTTTATTGTCACTGGAAGTAGCAGTCGACTTGGAGGCGTCGCTTGAACCACCTTTATGACTTTGTAAACAAAATGAACACTTCCAAGGAGCTTTTGGCTTTTTGTCTACTGGTGGATTAAGGCACAACATGTGATAACATCTTTCGCAAGTGCAACAGTTCAATAAATAAGCCTGCAATAGATCAAACCCAATTTTAGAATATGCTCTAACTAAATTTGCAAACTATTTTCAGTTTATACTGACCTCGTCTTTAAATGCACCACATTCGTTGCAACTCAAACACTCTTCACAATACCAACAGTTTCCTTTACCAATCAATATAGCGAATTCGGCGGCATGATGACCGGTAACACAGGATAAATGCAAAGACATCCCACATCCGGTACACGAACTGAGTTCTTCCGGTACACCATCTCGATTCTTCGAAGCTGTACCCAGACATTCGCTACAAATGGGCATCGGTGTTTTCTGAAAACAATGGCGAATATTACACGCAATTCGTACTAAAAGATAAACGAATGAGGAAATCTAGTTACTTTGGGCGTCAACTCTTTCTCTTCTGTTTTTTTCCTCCTACCAGATGACATCCTTTCGGTATCTTTTCTCGGAGCTGCTTTGTACAGTTTACCATCTTGAATTAGTAGACCACGAGCTGAGGCTATTTTCACGGTGGATTTCAGATAAGAAGGGAAATCGATCTCAGGTGGTAAGTCTAGGATACGCGATTCAGTCAAATACTTTTCGATTTCCTTCAACGTCGAACCGTTATCACTTTTCATTTCTCGTACAGCTTTGATGATAGCTTTGGTTAAATCTAACTCGTTTGTGATGGTCAATTTGCGAGACATTACACGAGCTGGATCTTTGTACGAATTCTTGCCTTTGTTTATTACTTTCAAAATCACTCCCTGATTGACGCATTTTTCTAGCTGATGGAGTATTTCGTCGTTAGAAACGTTATGATGCTGTTTAACGGCGGCAAATATTCGGTCCTCGGACGGTCGTTGTTTTTGTTTACGTATTTTCCGAATCGCTTCCAAGATCCAGTCCTTCCATACGGACTGGCTGATCGAACCGTGTTCCTTCATGATATGTTCGAAAAATACTATTGATAAGCGATAACCACGCGAATTCAACCCTTAACCGTTACTTGCTTCCGAATAAATGTATGTTTTGCTAACAAATATACCGAACAGCGAGCTTCCGAATCGCAGAATTTCCATGACAAGGTGTAGCACTTTTTAGATCGATAATGACCGGGATGAAAGTTCTAAACAAAGAAATTCAACATTATCACTACTTTTACTCGATTATAATTCAGTATGTTTATGTAATAGGCCTAATGATACTCACTTTTAACCATTTGTTTGGGGTTTTAAAAACTAAACTAGGAGTGTAATTTCTTCACTAATAACGATTAATTTACAAACGATCACATTTACACTAATGAATTACGAATATTTTTAATAAAATTATCGCATAAATGCTTATTTTGTTCACATTTTAACTTTGTACATTTCATACAAATAATACGGACGAAGATGGAATACAAACATGGCGTTCATCACGGAGAAAATGGTTGTCAACGGTTATCATTTTGATATCATAAACAATGTATTTGAGCTCAAATTTTCCAAAATTTAACCCAATTAGAACTTTAAAAGGTAATAAAAGGCGTAAAACTCATCGTGAATTTCATATTTTTCGATTACTGCTTCCAAAAAATCATAAATCGAGTGTTTTTTTGGTTGAAAATTATGGGAAAGGGGGTAGATAAGAGGGTAGAAAAAGTGTTGGTAGATTGGCAACACTGCTGATTTATTATTTCAATTTTTTAAATTTTGTTTTTGAAAAAAACCTAATTTAATCGAATTATTCTATTTTTTTGAATTATTTTATCTAGTAAAAACCTTACTAACTTATTTTATCTTCATTAAAAGCATGTTGAGTGAAAAAATTTGCAATTTTGGCAAAAAAAAATGATAAGTAAAACTACTTTTTTATTTTTTGCAAAATGTAATTTGCAACACTAGTGTTCTTTATTTTCTTAGACCATTTAGTATTAACATAGACCGCGCTACGGTCCATAAGACGTATGTTGTTACGGTGTTCCAACATTAAATTGGGTCCAGGGCAGAAAACGCGGAAAATGATCTAAAAACGAACTCGCGTCATTTGATTTCACTCTAATTGTTTCTATGAGTCTCCATTGATAGTACAAATTGTTTGACTACCGATTTTCCGAATTTCGTTTGCAGCAATGGTCCCAATTCACGCGAATAAATACTGGGTCCAGGGCGGAAAATACGATCAAAGCACCGAACTCGAACCAAAAATGAAGTCGTATCCTCTCATTTCGCTCCAATTTTTTTTTATGATTGATGCAAATTGTCTGACTGCTGATGTGGTATAATTTCTCTTGATTTTTCCCGTAGAAATGGGCCCAATTTATGCAAAATAATTTAAAAAATATTGTTGGAACTCGCCGCTTATCAGTAGCGCGGTCTATGTTAATACTATATGGTCTAAGTTTATTTTTGATTTTTTTTGTTGGCGGATACCGCGAGAATTGAATTAAAGACGCTATTTTTCTAAATTGCGTAAGCGTAACCTTCAATGGGGAAAAAAGATCGTTGACCAGTTGAATAGACCAGAATATAATGAAACAGGAATTCAACGTCTTGCAGCAAGCTCTGTCAACCCATTGACAACTATAGAAAGTAATCTGTTCCCATAAACAGTCACATGTATTCTGAAAAGGGCTACGAAAATGTTCATGTGATTGATTCATTCATTTTACGAATATTCCAAGCTTGTAACTTTCAGTGTACCAGTGCACCAACTCTCGATCAAAAAGATTATAAAAGGATGTCGATATCGTCATAAGTTGCATACTCAGCCAAAAAAAAATTCTACCAACGATTTTCAAATAAATCTCAAAGGCCAAAATATATCTATAAGTATCTAGGACAATCCTAGTAATATTTTTTACACGGGAAATTAAAAGAATTATTTCAATTAGACTCTTTTATTTTTTGGCTTAAAGAAACAAGGAAATTATTATCAATTTCTACAATTCTACAACCATAACTAGAATGAAGGCAAAATAGGATTCAAAAGTACAAAAATCTTACATAAGTAAAAAGATAAAAGGAGATAAATATGTACCACATGATGAGCACGTATCAAATACAGATAACAATGGTATACAACAGTCTATTAAAACTTCGTTTGTTTACCCTCCACTTCTCATGGTAACCTAAAAAATAAGTACATAATAGTCGTGTTTTTTTTTCTTTTAACAAATCCCGGCTCGGTTGAAATTCAGATAAAAATGTCAATTAACATACAATTAACTTAGTAGAGTAAATTTACGATAACCAGGCTGGCACTTAACTAAGTATAAATTACGATAAGATGATTACGACATTCTCTATGTAATAGGAACCCAATTTGAATCAATTTTTATGACGTGTCGAACACGTTTCATCTTTGGTTAAGATAGAGAAGCGAGGGTGGGGTTTTTGTGCGAGATAAATAAATTTAAGAGAAGTGCGAAGGAGATGAATGTAAGTGATATGGTTTTTGGTCGCGAAATTTGAATAACTTCAAGGAAAGTAATGATTAAGAAGTAATTTTGGAAACACTATTTTGAGTCCAGTAAAAATACGATGAGAAAATAATTAGAATTAAGTTCGGGGGCAAAACTGTTGAGTTGTTTTGAAAATACACCCGGACTGTTGGACCACTTCCGAAGCTGCCCAATTTCCGCACTGTATGCAGATTTCGTACGATTGTTCTTGAATCAATTGGGACAAGAATCCTACGAAAATTAAAATATGCTTAGTCAGCTGTTATAGAAAATATTTAAATAAAGAAAGAAAATCAATATACCGCCGACAAAAGCGTCTCCGGCTCCATTAGTGTCCACAATTTTTTCATTAGGTAACATTATTACTTCGAATTGCTTGACAGCATTATCTGGAAAATTATCAAAAAATTAATAAGTAATTGAATGCAATAGATTTGACCAATAATTTGAAAGAAATACCTTTAGCTACAATGACCGGCTTTTCTCCTTGGGTAATAATTACTAATCGTTTCCTTTCTTCGTTATTTTTCGGCAAATTAGCTATTTTCAGAGCTATTTGTTCTAAATCTTCAGTACCAAGGTTGTATTGCTTGGAGAAAGCCACTGCTTCCTAGTAAAATAAAATTTCTCATCATTACTAAATGAATAACAAATCGAAAAACTCCAATTTTTGAAAATTTTATAATTACCGTTTCATTTCCAAAAAGAATATCAATATAAGGTAACAGCGGAGTCAAATCTCTATGGTACAATTCGCAAATATACGGAGCACTCAAATTCATTGAAAGTACTTTATTCTTTTCTAAAGCCACTTTAGCGATTTCTAAAGCAGAATCCGGACTCACGATCAAGAAAAATCCCTTCAAAAAAACATATAAATTAGAAAATTGAAATGCTTGAGATCGAGTACCGAAATTTACTCACAGTTAGGTAAAAGTAATCAGCTTTATCAATGATTTCTTTATTTTCCGGTTTCTTAATATGGTCAATTGAGAACAATTCAGCGGCAGCGAGATTGGCCACCAACGATCTGTGTTTTCCATCGTCCGTAATAATCACAGCACACGTTCCTATCGATTGCAAGCAGTAGTAGGAACATACATTAATAATTAATACCTAGGCACATGTACAAAATCAAAATTAACAAATAAATTTGGAAAATACCTGTAGGTTTCTTATCGGTATATTGGTAACGAACATCTACTCCATCAGCTTTAGCCTTTTTTTCGATGATTTCGCTGTAGAAATCTTTGCCTACGCAGCCCATGTAGGCGACCGTATTCGGTGTCTTCAAAATACTCTGAAACAGAGAAAAACGATGAATAATTTATAATTTCAATATTGATTTTACATCATTTTAAAGTACGTTCCAATCCAAATCTATTGATTTACGCATACATTCAATAATTCAAGTAGGTACACACAAATAATGCCATAAAATCATTAAAAAATGACCTATAATCCTATTATTATCCCAATGACAAATATTTTGATCATACTTGAGTAATTCGAGCTGTATTCTGAGACGCTCCGCCAGCTATGTAATCAACGTCATAGTTTTCAATCAAATCTTCATTCAAATTTCTATGCTTAGCATCTGCTAATATAGCATTATTTGGCTTCAGATCGTATTTTTTCAATAATTCTTCATCAGCGTAAGCCGATATATCGAGCAATGGGTTTCCCAAACACAGCAACATTCCATTCCTACGTAACAGATAAACAATCGTAATTAGGTACAATTTACTTAGGGAAATAAAAATCTAAAGAATGAGAAAAGTAAATACTCGATATTACCTGAGTTGTGGACTCATATTGATTCAAATACAAATATCGGATTTTAAAAATACCGGTTTATTATGTAACACTTGGATTAGCAACGGTTAAAAAGCACGTGTTAAGGTAACGTACTTTGATAACGAATTTTCAAAATGAAAACCTGTAAATTGAATCGAACTAATATATCTGAGAAGTGAAACTATAAATTAATTGAAAACTCAACTAACCGGCAAATAAGTACTTGACCGTAGAGAAGTGTTAAATTAATAGATAAGAGATTGGTGTGTTTGAACAAGGTTTATGAGATCCACTTGGTCCGCTTCAATTACCTGTGAAAAATAACGAATGACATATTGTTAATCCTGCATTGATTGAGTTTAAGAGATATTATACTACAGGTGATTTAAAATAAAAATTTTCCTATAGAAACATATTTCATTTTAACTAAGTTTAAACGTGAATGAAAAGTACTAACTTAGAAAACGAGAGAGCAAATTTTATTGCTGAAGAAAGATCGACGATATAAGTTTATAAGAGCAAATTGAAAACGCAGAAGCAATAACGTGAGCAAAAAATTGATTGTCGTTGACGTTATCAAAAAAAATTAGCAATTCAAAGGACTACATTAAAAAATAAAATTTATATTCTGAAAATGTCGCTGTCGCACTCACACAAACACAGAATGACACACACACAAACACATTTTTTGATTTTCGACTTTTGAAACCAGTGTTACCATTTACTAAATTATAAAATCAGGAGTACGTGTTGGTAACAGTGGCTAGAACGATTTGCAAACAAAACGACATTTTGCCGATTTTTTTTTCTAAAAACCAAAAATTCCAACTTGAAAGCTTAAAAAAAGTCACAGACATCGTGACGTCATTTCAGATCAATGTTTGTTTCGAAATGTGAAGAAATTTTTCTCTGTAATCTCTCTTTACTTTGTGATTGTGTGTCGAAAAATAAATTGAATTTAATACGTGAAAATAATTGTAATTCATCATGCCGAAGAATAAAGGAAAAGGAGGAAAGAATCGTAGAAGAGGTAAGAATGAAAACGAGACAGAAAAACGAGAACTGGTGTTCAAAGAAGACGGTCAAGAGTATGCCCAAGTGACCAAAATGCTGGGCAATGGCAGGCTGGAAGCGATGTGTTTCGATGGAACCAAACGTTTGTGTCACATACGAGGTAAACTACGGAAAAAAGTATGGATAAATCAAGGCGATATCATCCTCATCGGTCTCCGCGACTACCAAGACGCCAAGGCAGATGTTATATTAAAATATACGCCCGACGAAGCGAGAAATCTGAAGACCTACGGTGAATTCCCCGAAACAGTCCGTATTAATGATACCGTTACGTTTGTGGAAGATGGTTTCGATGATGAGATTGAATTCGGCGACGACGTCTCGGACGAAGGAGAAGGCGATCCGGTGGACGCAATATAATTATTCTGGTAAAGATCATGTTCTCCCAAAAATTCTAGCACCTTTTTTCGTTACATGTTATATTACGATTCGATCGAATGATTTCTAAATGTGTTGTACACATTTGTATTTAAAAATTCATTTTCAAGACGTTATAAAAAAAGCATTTTCGAAATTACGTGGAAAATGCTTTTTTATTCAGCCTTTCTATTATTATTGTAAATTCCGTTTTTATATTGTTGTATTTATTCGTGATTAAATAAAGAAAATCAAACCAATACGTTGCATGTTATATTTTTACGTAATAGGTAACACGTTATCGATACTAATTTTACCGCGAATTCTACTCCAAAGTTTTAACCAATCTGTTCCGAAAATCACACTTATAGTCTGCAAGTAGAGATCAGGGCCATTACTTCGACCTCGATTTGAGCACCCTGTAATGAAAATTTATTCGTTAGATGTACTGAAATGCACCTACAAATTTATCTATGGTTTTTGTTGCAGGGGAACTAAAGGTGCTTCGAAGCAAGTATGTTAAGACTAAAAACAGTTAACGTCGAGCTCCGACCAAAAGAATCAATCAATCAGTGTTTTCCATACTTGAACAATCAAATAAATCGGCGCCTAAATGAATCAAAATAATAATTTATTCGTCTATACGCACCAGAGGTAATGCTCGAACTTCTACCATAACTCTTGCGGGATATGGAGCTGATATAACTGCAAAAGAAATTAAATCATGTCATCCAAATAGTCGCTTGTTGTACGCTTTAGAACATTTTTCCATTTTCGTTTTTTGGTTACGTTTTATTATTCGATAAACGCGAAGTAGAACACTTTACGTGTATAGTTCAAAAATATATTATTGGTAAAATTTTATGCTCATTGGTAATTTCAAGTGATACCTTTCTTAGAAAATTTTGTAAATTTGAAATCTCTTATTATGTGAATAATTGTTCATTCGATTTAATCTATTCGTTAATAAAATATGTTCTACTTAATGGGTACCTAGTTTTTTTCGATGGTAGAATGTCTAGATTACTTACATTCTTTGTAAATGTTGTTAATTTTTGCCACATCAGCGATATTAGTTACGTACAATCTCACCGAAGCAACTAAAACAAAAGTCAATCGAGCTTTCTGGTAGGATTATTCTAAATATTTCTAGACAGAATTTCAAATCCTACGTATGTTTTCTATAAGCCTAATCGACATACTTCGTTCTATCGACGACCCAGCTTCTTCTAATATTCCTTTGACGTAAGTCATGGCTTGTCTCGTTTCATCTTCAATTCCACCGGTTACCAACTTATTTGTGTTTGGATCAATCGCTACGACACCTGATAAATAAAGCGCATTGCCCACTTGGACCACGGAACTACAATGCACAAATTTTCACACCTAATTACTTAAGGCCCATTTATACTGGCACTGAATTTGTCACTGAAAAAGTTGAATCTGTGTTTTCTACAGAACAGTTTGTAATGAGGCACTGAAAGATTCCCTATCCTTTCCATGAAAAGTTAAAATATTTCAACTTTTCACTGACAAATTCACTGCCAGTATAAATGGGCCTTTACTTTCATTATTGGATTTTTTTTTATAACTCATAATGATCCAAAACTAAGGTTACCTGTAAGGTCCTAGTGGAGCTGGAGCGGCATTTGCATTAAAAGCACGAATCAGCGGACTTGGTTGATTTGAATTACTAGCAGGTTGCTGCTGGGACATGATTTTAAATTATTTTCTTGCTCAACTACGAAGAAGAAAATTCACAACTGTGTAGTTTCACGAGAAAAATTCATCTGTTTAGGTATTCGATATTGAAGTAATTATGGGTATTTGATCATTGGAATTAGTATCACAACGATAACTCGTATCAAATAGATAGTAAGTATTAAGTACTTTATCTAAGTTTAAATAACATCCTTGAATTTTAACAATTTAAGCGAAAAAAATGAAATCATTTTCCAAAAATATTTTCTTCTGAGCTGAGTTCTGATTAGGCATACTTATGCAGATATTTGAGTTGGTCATTATTTGCTCGAATTGAAAAGTGCGTTTTTTAAAACTAATTCTTTTTTCAAAAATCAACCCAGAATTTCATGAGGTTTATCGGATTGCCTAATTTATTCGGCAACGGTTGAAATATGTTATATATTTTCATTTCTCCAACTACCGTTATCTTTTTACTTTTTTAAAAGAAATTTTTAAAAATCTGGTTTGTCGTAAGCTCCATTCAACTGATGATATCTAATGTTCTTTCAAAAATTTGCCTAAAATAATTATTATTTATTGTTATTTCATGTTTTAAAATTTAAAGCAATGAGAAAAATTCTGGTTACAGTTTAATTAAGCTGGCATAACTTCCATTATTTGGTCACAATTTAAATCGTTCGTTGAAACTTTCTTCAATTCTTCAGTACCATAAGTAAATACAATCCAAGCATGCATCCAGAACCAGGATAATTTTCTAAATGCGATCGAATCAGTGTTTGGGACTCCTTCCTGAATCATTTTGACGTAATGGGATTTCGTCAATCCAAATCCAAATTTATTCCAAGTTGAAATTTTTTCAATGTCTTTTTTTAAAAATAATTATGCCCAACGTTAAAATTTTTCAGCAGTAAGATTTTTGAAGAACTTCAATTTTCTCAAAGTTGTCCTATTTTCTTTTTTAATAATTTTTTCAATTTCATATTTTAAAATCTTTCTTCTAATTATTGTTGAGAGAAATTTTGAACTAAATACTAAGTTGAAAAAACATGTCAAAAACTTTTGAAATTATTTGAAAAAATTTTCGAGTTGAAATAAATTTTAAAAAGTAAAAAGCTGAAAAAACGTTAAAAAATCAAAGTTGGAAAAATGTTCAGAAAATTTAAATTTAAAAATTTACAATGGGAAAACATTTTAAAATCGGAAAAATGTAGCTTAAAAATTTTTCCAACTTCAATTTCTTCAAATTTTTCTCAACGCTTCATAGGTATAGGCAAGTAATTAAAAAAACGTTTTTTCAACTCTTCATATTTAAAAAAAAATTTCCAACTTTGAATTTTTAAAAGAATTTTCAACTTCATGTTTTTCAAAATTTCTTCCAACTCATGAAATCGAAAAAAAAACTTTAAAAAATCAAAGCTGGATTTGAGAAAATTTAAATTAAAAAATTTACTGATGAAAAATTTTAAAATTGGATACCTGCACCGAAATTCAAGCATTGAGAGGTGAGGAAAAAGTGGATCGGAATTGAGAATTTTTCAATTTTATCGAGTAGTGTATTAAAAGCCATATTTTTGGACCCCGGAATCCATTTTTGGAGGTTAGTTCGATCTTATACCCAACCCAAAAGCTGATCTCAGAAGTGGAGGGTGGATCAAAATTTCAACTTCATCGAACGATCCGTAGTTTTTGGACCTCCTAACTTACTTGTGGAATTATTGGGGATCCTAACTCTAAAAATTCTCACGCCTAAACCGTGAGGTAACCGACTTTTCTCCTGTTTTTATGCATGAATTTTTTCATCAAAATGTATTATCTTACAAAAAAATCATCTTTGTCATCAATAGCTATTTGTAGGGGTTCATTTTGATACAATGAAAATGACTGAATACAAAATTAACCTAAATCCACGTAATTTCCTAGTTTTAGGGAGACGATGGGGGGAATATTTTTATTATGCAAATATATCTCGAATTCATCGCCGTCAAATAATCAGCAAATGACACGTTACACCTTATTTTTTATTTTTTTTATTTTTATTTTTTTATTTCAACCTCATCAAGGGGATAACGGGGGGTTGCTTGAAGAAGTTCATCTGGAGTGGGTCCTGTTGTTCTACGACTATATAAATTCGAATGACGCCAGCTTTAAATTTTTCGATCAAGTTGATTAGAGAATTCTTGCTATGCATTTTTATTGTAAGTTTTTTCGAACACCCTGAAGACCTCTTTTTTTCCAACGTTGATGGAAACCATAAACAATGAATTCATCATCTAATGAAGATCATAATTATCGAGGGGTGTTGTATTTCTACCATCATGTACATTCGAATGGTATTAGACCAGGAATGACGCCAGATTTAAAAATTTTCAACTAAGTTGATGAGGAAATTTTTGCTAGGCATTTTAATTGTAATTTTTTTCGGACACCCTGAAGACCTCTTTTTTTTCAAAGTTGATGGTAACCGGAAATAATGAATTCGTAACCTGAAGAAGATCATCTCGAATGGATCCTTTTTACTATTAGGTACATTCGAATGGTAATAGGCCAGGACTGACGCCAGATTTAAAATTTTTCAATTAAGTTCGTTGAATAATTTTTGCCATGCATTTTCATTAAATTCTTTTGGACACCCTGAAGGCCTTTTTTTGGACAAGAATCGCTTCTAGGCAACGCTATTTTCACATGAAATTCATAAAAAAATCACAAAAATTAATTTTTCTCAAAAACGTTTCAACCGATTTCGATAAAACTTAAAATCTCACAGGTTCAGCAATGCCCCAACAGCGCGACGTTTTCAAATTTTTCTCAAACCTCATAGTTTCGGAGTTTAATCGACCACAAATTTCATACATAAATATATATATATATATGGATCATACTAACCTTGCGAGACCCGTTTTGCAAAAGGAGATAATACAGGCACTGTGAGGCCCGAAACTTTAAAAATCGGCATAATTGAAGGGTGGGGTAATACCGCCGATGTGTGGAGCGGAAAAAATACTAGAAATTGAGCAGAATTTCACTGTGCAAGCGCCATCCCTTTAGCTTGATTCGTATTTGAATGGCGCATGGTTGAAGTTTCCAAATGTTGCTGTGTGCAGAGAGGCGAGGTAATTTGTATATAAAGATATACAAACGACCTTGCGAGACCCTCTGCCTACAGACTCCTGAGTATGCATACATCATGAAAAACCACTTTATATGGCATGACGTTGCGAGACCCGATTTCGGGCCTCACAAGGTAAAATCGGGCCTAATAAGGATAGCGAGATATCCAAAACGGGTCTCGCAACGCTGCAATATGCCTGTATAAATATATATATATATAAGGAAAGGTGAAAATGAACGAATGGTACAGTTGTGTTCCAAATGACCCAAAACGCAAAGAAAACTCACCCCAGACCCCAAGTCTCACCGCGCCAACAAATTTAGTACCTGACTTTTCAAGAAAAGTCGGTAAAAGTAACCCGTTGAGAGATGAGCAGAGGGCAAAACAAAATTTAAATATTCAACGTTGTCGAGTGAGTTATTGAAATCTACGTTTATGACCTCATGATTCTATGTCTGGGATTATTTCAAACATAAAAAAAAAAGATCAAGCCTCTGGTGTGAAAAAAGGGTCCAGAATACCAACTCAAAGTAAAATTTTGAGTCCAAAAAAAAATAAATCAAAATTAAATCATAAAAGTACCCCATATCCAAAATTCCAGATTGGTGATCTATTTGATCAAATAAAGCAGAATTTTCCGAAATTTGCTACTTTAGGTTCAAATCCATATTTTTTGGCGGACAATTTTCCACAGCCCACGTATCGAGGTAAAAAGCTGAAAGTTTGTAGATACCCCATTTTTGACTTTCGGAATCGATTGAAAACGGTTTCAAGACGTTTCGGAGCCTCCAATTTTTTTTGGAATTTTCCAGTGCTGAAGAAAAGTTTATAAAACTGGTACCTCTACCTACATAAGAACTTCAGCACTTATTTGTCCAATAACACCGAACATAAATGACGAGGAAATCACGTGAGATGGAAAATTCATTTTCAACACGTTATAAAAATCATTTTTGAATGTGGGTACGAATAGAATGTTTTTTTATCAAGTTTTTCTATTGTTGTTTTTTTATGGATTTATGATGAAATAAGAAGAAAAGGAAACCAACACATTGCATGTTATATTTTTACGTAGGTGCGGTAGGTAAAAGGTAACACGTTATTGATACTAATTTTATTGCGCATCCTAGCCCTAAGTTTTAACTAATTTGTTTCAAAAATCACACTTGAAGTCTGCATGTTGAGGAAATCACGGCCATTACTTCGACCTCGATATGAGCACCCTGTAATAAAAATTTATTAGTTAGCTGTACCGAAAACCGAAATGCATTAATACAAATTTATCAATTTATGGTTTTTGTTGCAGAAGAACTAAAAAGGTGCTTTGAAGCAAGTATGTTAAGACAAAAAACAGTTAACGTCGAGCTCTGATCAAAAGAATCAATCAATCAGTGTTTTCCATAATTGAACAATCAAATAAATCGGCGCCTAAATAAATTAAAATACCTAATAATACTTGTCGACAAAAAAAATTCTTTGCTCTGTGTTTCAGTTTTAACGGCTAAATTGTAAATTCTGATTCTACTTCTAGGCATCGAAATACACCAACGTACTCATTCGTGGCTTTCAAAGTTTGCTTGAAGGGTGGGAGGCAGGGGCGGCGATCCGAAATTTTCCCAGGTGATGCTCGATGATTTAAAAATTCAGAAAAATGACATGGAAATAGGGGAAGTGAAGGGGGTTTTCCAAAAAAAGACACGGGTATACTTTGGTTAAATCGAAATGGTGACCAGAGGCTCAATTTTTTTACCCACGAATTTTTTTTAATTCGAAAATTTTTTCATGTTCCTACATTTTCCACGCCATTGAAATTTCATATCCCTCTAAAATTTTTCTCAAATTTTTTTCGTCATTCGCTTGTCAAAAGTAGAACCGATACCTAGTTAACATCGATACAACAATTTCTAACGTGTTGAAACTGAATAGTGCTTAGCAAATTTTAGCTTAAATTTCAATAAAAAATGTTTTACATTCTAAAATTTCTTCTAAAATTTTTTTTCAACTTTGTTTTTTTTTCGATTCTGAAACTTTTTCTCTGAATATAGCTGGGTATATTTTCCAATTCTAACCTTTTTTAGAGTAAATTTTTTAAAAAATTTAGAAAAACCAGAGATGAAAAAATTCTAAGGTCAAGGAAAGAAATTTTAGGGTTAGAAGTTGAAAAAAATATTTAATAAATGCCTAATTTTTGGAGCTGAAAAATTCTAATAAATGGAAAAATTTTGAAAAGAATCTTGGAGTAAAAAAAATTGAGAAGAAAATTTAGAACAGTTCAGAAAAAATCTCACAAACGAGGTAGGGACTTTGGAAAATGATTTGATGAGTGTTTTTTCAAATGTTTAGAATTCATAAAATGACATTGATATAGGGGTTGTCAAAAGTTACTAATGTTGGACTTTACTCAAAAATATCTTGAAAACTATGTCTTCCAGAAAATCTATTTGTTTTTACTAGATATGAAATCTCATTCTCTACAATTTTGGTTCTTATCATTTTTGTTGTAGGGCGCTTAGTTCGCTCAAAAATGTCACTTTTAGGTAGGCAAGGCACAAAAAAATTGAATTTTTTCACAAAATTTATGAAAGTTCAAGCTGTAACTTTTTTTTCTAAATGAGATAGAGGTTTGCGGTTTGTTTCATTCGATTTACAGTAAAATTTCCTATAAAACTGGGTCAAAATTTTTTTTCAATTTTTTTCTCATGCTCGTGTTTATTTTTCTCGAAAAGCCTAATTTTTCGATTCACCGCCACCAAAATTAAACTTTGGTCAGAAAAATCATTTTTCCCTTCATTAGTTACATAAAAGCAATCAAAATTTGGCAATCGGAACCCAGACACAAAAATTTTTAAGACCTGTGAAATTTATTCGTCTATACGTACCAGAGCTAACGATCGAACTTCTACCATAACTCTTGCGGGATATGGAGCTGATACAACTGCAAAAGAAAATAATACAATGTCATCCAAATAGATAGGTAGGTACCATTATAGTCGCTTGTTGTAGGCGTTAGAACATTTTTTCCAAGAAAATTTTGTAAATTTGAAATCTCTTACTATGTGAATAATGGTCTATTCGATTTAATCCATTCGTTAATAAATATGTTCTTCTAAGTAGGTACCTACTTAATTGGTAAGTTTTTTTCGATGGTAGATTATCTAGAATAGGTAGGTACTCACTACTCACATTCTTTGTAAACGTTGTTAATTTTTTCCGCATCGGCGATATGAGTAACGTACAATCTCACTGAAGCAACTAAAACAAAAGTCAATCAAGCTTTCAGTCAGGCCCGTGCAGAGAAAATCCGGGCCCGGGGAAAAAAATTGAAGAGAAAAAAAGGTCTTTCACAATGGGTGGGGGGGAGTGAAACTAAGAATTTTTGATTTTTGACTTCCAATACCGCATACGGAGGCTGGGGAGACTGAAAAGAAATCGAATATCTTCTGATCGTGCAAGAACTTTCAATTTTTTAAGAAATGTCAAAAATTCAGTAAGTAGGTATTTTCGAAAATAATTTTGTGAAAATTCCAAGAAACTTCCAAATTGATTTTGATTAAATCAATTTCAAAGATTATTTAGTGACTGAGTAGACCAAGAATCACAATCTTTTGCAAAAATCAATACTTTATAGATCCCCCCCCCCCCATTAACTAATGAAGAAAAATTAAAAAACGGTACAAAATTGCGATTTTCTCGAAAAAATTGTGCTTTTTGGTCTACACAGTCGCTAATTAATTTTTGAAATTGATTTTCTAAAATTTTTAATTTTTTGAAAATACAATGACATACCTATTGAATTTTTGACAATTTGTAAAGAATTGAAGGCTCTAGCGTGATTGGAACGTACGTAAATTAATCGATTTTGAATTTTTCAAACATAATTTTCCAGGTGCCCTAGCCCTCGTTATTTGCGCAGTATTGGAACTCAAAAATCGAAAATTTGATTCAAACTAAACCTACAAGTGTACTCTTGTGAAGCCAAATTTTTCTTTTGAGAGGGCCCCGCGGCAAAGACAGCATGTTTTTTAGTTTTAAGGGGTTTCATGGGCCCTTACGAGCCCCTAAAAGTCGAGCACGAAGGGAACACCCCTTCTCCCTCTCTGCACAGGCCTGTTCCCGGTAGGATCACCCTAAATACTGCTGACTAGACAGAATTTAAAATCCTACTTATTACAAGCCTAACCAACGTACTTCGTTCTATCGACGACCCAGCCTCTTCTAATATTCCTTTGACGTTAGTCATGGCTTGTCTCGTTTCAGCTTCAATTCCACCGGCTACCAACTTATTTGTTTTTGGATCAATTGCCACGACACCTGATAAATAAAGCGCATTGTCCACTCGAACCACGGAACTACAATGTACAAAGTTTCACATCTAATTACTTTCATTAATGGATTATTTTTAAAACTCATAATGATCCAAAATTTAGGTTACGGTACCTACCTGAAAGGTCCCATTGGAGCTGGAGAAGCATTTGCATTGTAAGCACGAATCACCGTACTTGGTTGATTTAAATTAACAACAACTGGAATGGGGACCAAAAAAAAAAAAAAAAAAAAAAAAAAAAGGTTGCATTTGGAACATGATTCTAAATAATTTTCTTGTTCAACTACGAAGAAGAAAATTCACAGCTGTGCTGTTTCACGAGAAAAATTCACCTGTTTAGGTAGGTTTTCGATAAGTATTGAAGTAATTATATGGGTATTTGATCATTGGAATATCACAACGATAACTCATATCAGATAGATAGTATAGTCAAGTACTTTACTTATTATTTTAAGTTTAAAACATCCTTGAATTTTAACAATTTAGGCGAAAAAAATGAAATCATTTTCTTTTGCTCGAATTGAAACGTGCGTTTTTTAAAAAAAATGAATCCAGATTTTCTTGAAATTTATTGGATTAATTTATTCGGAAATGGTTGAAATATGTGATATATTTTCATTTCTCAACTACTTACCGTTATCTTTTTACCACTTTAAATGAATAAGTAAATTATATTTTAAATCTAGTCTGTTGTCAGCTCCATTCAACTAATGATAGGTAGGTACCTACTTAAAATTTGCCTAAAATTAATTATTAGGTAGGTATTTATAGTGATTTTATGTTTTGGGAAATATCTCAAACAATGAGAAAAATTCTGGTTATCTACATTTTAATTGCGCTTGTATACTTATCATCCATTATTTGGCCAGAATTTAAATCGTTTGTTGAAACTTTCTTCACTTTTCAATAAACACAATCCAAGCATTCCGAACCAAAAGATAATTTTCTAAAAACGCGATTGGATCAGTGTTTGGGACTCGCAGGAATTTTGACAATCAAGTCCAAAGGCTCTGGTGTGGTTTGGAGGTCATTTGACCCTTGGTAGAACTTTGACAAAATTTTTATGCCATTCAACTTGCCTATGTAGAAGATGATTTTAGAGCGCAAAAACGAATTTTTACCACAACCCTCGGGGTGGGGGCCTCAAAATACGCGATTTTCAAGCTAAAAATTCTATTTCCGCGAGTTTTCAACCGATCTTTTTCAAACTTAGCACGTAGGTAAACTCGAAAAAATCTAGAAAAGTTCTGAGTGGTGTAAAATAGAGTGAGAAATGTAAAAATAATTTTTTTTTCATACCACCCGCCAAATCAGTACCCCCAGGGCGATTTGAAATTGTCAAGGTCAAATTTAAGGTCATTATAGTGGTCGAAAAAATCTGAAAAATTTCAGGGTACTCCTTTCGAGTACATCATACCTTCATGCTAATTTTGAAAAAAATCGGTTGAAAACTCGCGGAGATAAAATGTTAAGCTTGAAAATAACGTATTTTGAGGCTCCCACCCCCGGAGGGTGTGGTAAAAATTTGTTTTTGCGCTCTAAAATCATCTTCTACATAGGAAAGTCGAATAGCATAAAAATTTTGTCAAAGTTCCACCAAGGGCCAAATGACCCCTAAACCACACCAGAGCCTTTATTCAAAGTTGAAATTTTGTCAATGTTTTTAATTCTAATTTTTTAAAAAGTAAATGTATGCAGCATTAAAATTTTTCAACAGTCAAATTTTTTAAAACCTTTAATTTTCTCAAAATTTGACCAATTTTTGTTTTTTAAAAATTTTTTCAATTTCATATTATTTTTTAAAACTTTCTCCCAATTATTGAATTGGAAGAAATTTTGAAAAACATTAGAAGTTGAAATTTGTTAAAATACCAAGTTGAAAAACATGTAAAAAACTTTTGAAATTAGGTAGGTCTTGGAAAAAATTTTCGAGTTAAAAGAAATTTTAAAAAGTAAAAAATTGAAAAAACTTCCAAGAAATCAAAGTTGAAAAAATGTTCAGAAAATTTAAATTAAAAAAAAATTACAACAGGAAAACATTTTAAAATTGGGAAAAATGTAGCATTAAAAATGTTTCCTATTTAGATTTCTTCAATTTTTTTTCAACTCTTCATATATAGGTAGGTACCTACGTTTTCGGATCTTACCAAATTCGTTTTTGAAGTCATTTTATTTGAAACAAAACAGAAAGTTTGAAAATTTCCAAATTATTCTTCAAAGAGCAATTTTTTTTGAGAAATAACTTCGAAATTTTGGCTCTACTTCTTTCTTTACCATATAGGAATTTCTTCGGGGTTTGGTCCAAAATCATCCAAGAAATGGATTCCAGAGATCAAAAAATTTAAGCTAATACGAGTGGAAATATCGAACAAGCGATGAAAATTGTAATTTTTCAATAAAAAAAAATTCAACAAATTACCATTTGAATTCTGGTTGGGCAAAATTTATGCCAAAACTTTAAAAATTATAGAAAAAATGGATTCGGAGAATTTCATCCAAAATAATTGCCTACGCCTAAATTAAAATACCTATCTAAACGTAGGTATAGGAAAAATCTGATCTCTGCTAGACACGAATAGCTATGAGATTGATTTTTCCAATCACTCATTCATTCTCTAAAAATTCGACATTTTGAAGTTTGAATCGAACATGAATGACAAGGAAATTGCGTGAGATAATGAAAATCATTTTCAACACGTTATAAAATAGCATTTTCGAATGTACGAATGAAATGCTTCTTTTTTTTTATCAAGTCTATGTAGGTAGTTAGGTACATAGGTATTCGTGGTGAAATAAAAAGAAAATCATACTAATACGTTTCATGTTATATTTTTACGTAATAGGTAACACGTTAACGATATTAATTTTACCGCGTATCCTAGCCCAAAGTTTTAACTAATTTGTTTCGAAAATCACACTTAAAGTCTGCATGTCGAGGAAATCAAGGCCATTACTTCGACCTCGATATGAGCACCCTGCAATGAAAATTTATTCGTTAGTTGTACCAAAATGCACTTAAGTATACCAACAAATTTATTTATGAGTTTTGTCGCAAAAGAACTTCGGATGCTTCGAAACAAGTGTACTAAAAACAGTTAACGTTGAGTTCTGATCAAAAGAATCAATCAATCAGGATTTTCCATATTTGAGCAATCAAATGGGGGTGAGTTGATTACCTGAATTCAGAAATGTGGGAATTGATTCCCACTTTTTTTCAGGGTATCTACGAATTGATTCTTATTTGGGGAGGGGAGGGGAGTATTTTACGACCCTCTTTCAGCCTATTAACGTTAAATACCCAGGAGATACCGCAAGTAGGTATTTTCAATAACTTTTGTGAATTCTTAATTTTTTGCTCAGAAGTTTACTTCAAATTTTTCCAACTTTTTTCAGTCCCATATTTCTTCAATATTTTTTCAGCCTAAAATTTGCTCAGGGTTGTTTTGATTTTACATTTTTTTTTAAATTATTTGTTTCAACTTCAATTTTTTTCTCAAAATATTTTACAACTTTAATACCAAAATTTTTTCCCACTGAAACACCTTAGATTTTTTTCAATTTTTTTTTTAATATTTTTTTTCAATTCAATACCAGTATCAAATTTAGAGCATTTTCAAAATCTCTGTGCATCAATTTTAAATTCTAAAAAGCTGTTTTTAAATCCCATGAAATAATTCTAGAGTTAAAAAAAATTTGAAAAAAAAACGTTGAGAGTTCGATAAAAAAAATACAAAAAAATTTAAAGTAGAAAAAAATTGGAGAAAAAATTTTAGAGTTGGAAAAAAATTTAAAAAAAATCAAAATTGAAAAGAATTCTGAGAAGGAATTCAAAACATTGTAAACATGAAATATTCAGGAAAAATTATAGGTTGAAAAAAATTGGCGTTGAAAAAAAATAATTCAAAAAAATGAAGTCGAAATCTGAAAAAAATCTTAGAAAAAATGTTGAGACAAAAATTCAAAGTGGAAAGAAATTTTTGAAAAAAATTGGAAATTATTATCAACTCGTACATACCCCCAAAAAATGAGAAACAATTTGTACATACCCCGAAAAAATGGGATTCAAATCGCCTATCTTTACACATGATAATTTCGTTGGGATTCAACTCACCTATAGCCAGTCAAATAAATTGGCGCCTAAATAAGTAAATTTAAATAATTTTATTTGCCTATACACACCAGAGGTAACGATCGAACTTCTACCATAACTCTTGCTGGATATGGAGCTGATACAACTGAAAAGAAAACCAATCATTATATTCGGTAATAAATATTTTCCAGTTAATGAATACCTAATTTTTTTCAATGGTAAAATATCTAGAATACTTACATTCTTCGTAAACGTTATTAATTTTTTCCATATCAGCGATATGAGTAACATACAATCTCACTAAAGCCACTGAAACATAAAAAAATCAATCAAGATTTCTGGTAGGATCACTCTACAGAATTTCAATCCTATTTATGTTTTCTACAAGCCTAATCAACGTACTTCGTTCTAACGACGACCCAGCCTCTTCTAATATTCTTTTAACGTAAATCATGGCTTTCCTCGTTTCAGCTTCAACTCCACCGACCATCAACTTATCTGTTTTTGGATCAATTGCTACGATACCTGATACATAAAGCGCATTGTCCACCCGGACCACAGAACTACAATGCACAAATTTTCACACCTAATTACTTTCATTAATGGATTATTTTTAAAACCCATAATTATCCAAAATTTTGGTTACCTGTAAGGTCCCAATGGAGCTGGAACGGTATTTGCATTGTAAGCGTGAATCAGTGTACAACTGGGTTGAGGTATATTTGGGATTTGGTTCGCTGCAGCGAACGTTTGTGGGTGCGCCATACCTGGATGCTGAACATTTTGTGGCTGTACCGCATTCCCAGGTTGTTGATTCAAATTTCCAGGAGGTGGTTGATTCGGATTACCAGTGGGTGGCAGTTGATACATAATTCTATATAATTTTCCTGTTCAACTACCTAAAAGAAAATTCACAACTGTAACTAGTTTTACGAAAAAAATTCATCTTTGTAGGGATTAGATTTCATAGTAATCATGAGTATAGGTACCTACTACCTAGGTATTTATTATTGTTGGAATTGGTATCACAACAATCACCCATATCTGATATTATGAATAGGCAACTATTTTATCTAAGTTTATAGATAACATCCTTGAATATTAGATGACATTTTAAGCGATAAAAATGGGACAATTTTCCTGAAAATAATTTTTTTGATGATAAGTACAGACATTTGAAATAAGCTAAATTGAGATTTGTCCATATTTTTCCCGAATTGAAAAGTGTATTATTTTTGGAGAATCCAATTTATTGAAAAAATACAGTGCACGGGTGTATTTTCGAGTAGATAAAGTCATAACTTGTAATTGAGCGGGATTTTGCTGAAACCGGTTTCTTTTTGAAAAAAGTCCTCCGATCCGCACAAATTTCGGAAAATTGATGTATAGGAGTGTATCTACCCACTTGACATCGACACTCCAGGAATCGAAAATAATGCTGTAAGTATCTCTAGTTCAAAATCACCCCGATGATTTTAAGCCACTGTAACCGGTTTCTTTTTCCAAAAATCGACCCAGGTTTTCTCAAAGTTTGGTAAATGAGTTGAATTTTATGCACTGATTACGATTATAATTTAGGAATGAATATTTTTGTGAATAAATTTGCCAAGTAGGTACACAGAAACCGGTTTTTATTCCAAAAATTAAAAATGTTTCCCATTTTAAAAAAAATTGGTTTATAAATGTATCATTTAGGTATAGAAGTGCTGAGTATGAAAATAGCAGCAAAAATTTCCAAAAATAATTTTAGGCATAAAGAAACTGGGTTCTTTTCCTAATGAGCCAACAAAAACCAGTTCATGTTCTGAAAAATTCTCTTTTTTTCAAAAAATTGTTTTGTAAAGAGCGATTTTTAAACGCTGATTAGGAATAAAAATAACGAAAATGTCTGCAAGTAAATTTTGAGCCGACAGAACCCGGTTTATTCTATTCTGCAAGTCATCAGAAATCTGGGGTTTCCTCAAACTCACAGAACTCATTTTCATTTTCGAAAAATTTACCTAGATTTTCCCAAAAATTGGTTTATGGAGCTTATTTGTAGCGCTAATTAAGGAAGTAACAGCAAAAATTTCTGCAAATGAATTGGAGTCCGCCAAACCCGGTTTCTTTTCCGAGAATTGATCGAGGTGTTTCAAAAATTGGTTTATTGAGCATATTATGAGGCTGTAGAAGCAAACAGCTCAATAAAAACAAAGACAACATAATCAAAAATAACCTTAGGTTTACAGAAACCGGTTAATTTTCCCAAAATTTGACCAACATTTTACTGAATATTGAATTGATATACTGGATCAGAAGTTACTTCAAATTTTCCTGTATATGGTAGGTAGTGAAAAATTTTGCAAATGAAGTTGGCTCAGAACGGAACAACCGGTTTAATTTTAGAAAGTAAGCCTAAAAAAACTTTTGTTTTAGAATATCAAACGTACCCAACCTCGCCTTGTTTTGCAGACCTGCTTTCGAAAAAAATTATTTTTTTCAGAGTCAACTTTATTTACGAAAATTTTCTCAACCATGTTCATAAATCATAATGTGAATCTAAAACAACCATTAATTAAAAATTTTCAAGTGAAATGAAAGGTGAGGTGATTTTTGTAAACAAACCAGTTTCTGAAGGCTCAAAATTCATTTTGGTATAATTCTCGCCATTATTTCCACATTTAGCTCGTCAAATAATGCACTTCACATTGATTTTCAGAAAAATAAATGTAATTTTTCGAAAAAGAACCGGTTTTTGTAAACTGAAAGTCATCTTCGTAAACAGGGTGTTAAGTACAGCCTAGAAACCATGTTTCTTTCCTTGATCAGAAATTTTTTTCAAAAAGATACCAACTTCAATAGGCTTCCATTCATTTATGAGTATTGCCATTATCTACACTTTGCACTTTTTTTTTGAAAATTGAAGATGGAGTTAGAAAAGAAGTCATGTCTAGACCTCAAAACGACCTAGTAAAAATTTCATCCGTTGTCTATCTTCCCAATTTTGAACTCACTCGTCAGCCTTAAAATTTGAATCTGACCATAGGTCCAAAAAAATTGTAAAATTAAAAAAATTGTTAAAAATAATTGCCTCAAAATTGTTTTTGGCACAAATGTTTTTAGGTGCCTAACAAAACCACTGCCACTCACATTTTATACCTACTGTAATGATCTTTAAAAAGTTCTCCATTTCCATGTAAGTATTTTGGATACCCAGCAAAAAATCGAAAAAAATATCCGAAAATGATGTTCGTAAAGCCATTAGCGACGATTTTCCATTATTTTTTAAATTTATTTATAAAAAATAATTGAATGGTAGGAGGGTAAGCGATGATGGAAAATCGCTGATTACGATTTTTATGGGTTAGATATTCACATCGCACTTTGGGAAAACATTTTTTCAATTTCTTTTCGATTTTTTTAATACATATTTAAAAAACCTGAAAAAAGATACTACCTACCTAAGTACTTTTTTTAAAATAACTCCCCGTCTTAAAAATGAAGTAAAAAAAAATGAAGAAAAATGGTTGCCAATGGTATTTTTGGGTAAAACACCCCAGATTTGAATTTTTTTTTTAAATTTAAAAATAAATTTTCTCTGAATTGTTCTGAGTTTTTGCCCTTCCTAACTTGAAGAAAAGGGCACAGAACAATCACTTCAAGTAAAACAAATCTACAGGCAAGTAGCTAAATGCCTAACCCAATTTTCGTCTAGATCAAATAACTTCTTTAAAAAAAAAAACAGTTTCTCAAGGGTTTCTTTCCTTTTCAGGTCCCATTACTTTTGAATTTAAAATCGGATAATACATACATACCTACATCTACTTATTCAGAAGTTTTTAGAAAATTAAGAATAGTTTAAAAATTTTTTAAATCTTGTTATTCGTACGTGTTAATTTTTGATCATTAAGTGAAACTAATACTCATTCTCAATACATTTGTTAAATGTGGTAGGAGATTTAAGACAGATGTTCGTAATGTTTAACGTTTGAGTTGCCAAAATACATTATTTTTATCGTCAGAACAGCAATTCACACGTACTTAAGATTATTAGAGCATTCTGAATTCATCGTACCACGTTTCTAAAATCATTTGCATTAATCACTTGAAATCAATACCTATTTTCAAATATTAATTTGACCTTTGAACGATACTCAGACCAGTAAAACATTCGATTTTATCATCAAACCATTAACTAGGGAAATTCATTAGCTAATTTTTTTCAACGACAGATTAATCATGCGAATTTTTCTGATATCCAATCGACAAAACACAATCAAACACCAATAATTTTCTAACTTAAACCATTCTTAAACCAAATTCGGAAAACACATTTACAATAAAATAATACACAGAAATAAAATTAAAATCACAAAATCAGCACATATATTTAAAAAAAATAAATAATAACATGAAAAAGTGAAACAAATAGTACGTAAAAATCGAGAAGGAAAAGAAAAGTAACAAAACGGAAAATAATACACAAAAATCTTCGCATCAACGGGTAAAATGAAAGTTGTACAACCATATAAAATACTCAGGAAAAATCCCATTCTTTCTGACAAACGTTTATGTCATGAAAATTATACGTTAGGTCGTCGATAACAGCAACGTCTTCGTTCAACTCGGTGATATTAGATTCGGTATAAGGCACAGCCGGCAATAATAATTCAGGTAGGTTTACATTCGTTCTTCGAATTTGCTTGAAAAATGAATGATTTAATAACTGTTTCGGTGATGGTCTAATCGCTACGTTTATGTGACTACATAACTCAACGAAAGCATGGAACGAATCGGTAAATTTACGATTGAATCGTCTCATCTGATTATTTTCAATAATATCTTGACTATCGTACTGCATATTTTCTCTATTTTGTGCGCCGTCTTCTAGGAACCACGTAGTACAGTCTATCAATTGAGGCGTCACACCTCGAACTTTTTCAGTCAACATTAACGTTGTCGAAGTTTCAGCAAAAGGTACTATACCATTAGCCAACTCGCAAGCTGTCACTCCGACACTGTAAACGTCTGATTTCTCCGTATATCCTTCGGAATTTTGGCCCAGTAGCTCCGGACTCAACCAGTTCAAATTATGGGCCGCATGAAGGGGAAAATTATATACCTTGGCTCCTTCTTTCGGTATCGGATACATGAATCGGAGACCGGAAAGGCAAGCGTGTCCATCGGCATGGACCAGAATATGGCGAGCTTTTATAGCACGATGAATGTATCCTTTGCTGTGTATGTAATCCAAGGCTTTGAGTACGTCTCGTAATACGTACGAGATGACGATTTCCGATAATCCTTCTTGGAACTGGCTTGATATTAGGTCGTGGCAAGATGTGAAGTTCATCAGAGGTGATATTACGTAGAGATCAAAATTAATAACATATGAAGTCAAACAGGATATAACGTTGGGGTGTTTTAATTGACGCATGTAGAAGATTTCGTTGATGAGTAGATCATATTGTTCCTGAGAGACCTCCTCCAAGTTGAAGTGCTTTATGGCCACCAACGAACCGCTCGGCTTATGTTTAGCTAACAGAACTTTACCTTTATCGAAAAAACAATTACTTAGTACCGAACATGTTGTATAAAATTTCGACCCTGTTTCATATAGCATCGTATAAATAATAGGAAGATTAGCGTATAAAATACTCACACGAACTAAGCAGATAAATTAACCTTAAGCTTACTAAATCTTATAACATGATCGAGATAATCTATCAAAATTTCCAGTTTTCTAACTTTTTTCCAACATTTTTTTAATCAGTTTGAAAAAGTAATCAGAAAATCATATGAAGGGTCAAATTCGCCGAAGTCCAGGTATACTGAGCATCGAAGCTGATACAATATTTGGTGTTATAGACATGATTTTGGTTTTTTCAAGTGATTAATGAGTATTTTAGAGACTCATACAGCTTTTTAGACTCGTATTGTGATTAAAATTTGTATAAATACCCTGATAAAAGCTCTGATTAGGGCAAACTATTTCTTTAGATCGTCTATTTTCAATCGTGCAGATGAATTTTCGGTTAAACGACAAACTACGTTGAATAGATAATTAACCAGACCTTACCTGAATGAGATGCATAAACCATGTAAAATTTTGAAACTCAAACCGCGGTAGATAAATTTTTTGAACTAAAAATTTTCTTAAAATAATGAATTTATCATTTGTTTTTATTCTACTGAATTGTTTTTTGAGAAATTTTCACAGATAGCCAGTTATTTGTCAGTGAAATGAAAATATGGTCGTGTTTTTTCAACATTTCTACCACAATTGAACTTGAACGGGAATGAAATGATGTACTGATAAGAAAAAAATTGTTTAAAAATTTTATTGTTGACCTTTTACTGTTCTTTGAGCTAATTTCTGTTGTAATTTCAGAAAAGAATAGATAATTAAATCTGTGGGAAGAGTTATTCAGCGTCCAGCTTCACTTCGCAAGTTTCCATCAGCTTTCCATTAGCAGTGAAGTTCCTTCCGGTCAAAGGGCACCGATTTTCATGAATTCTAATTTCCAAGTTTGTAAAATGAAAATTATATCCGTGGGTATATTTTGCGTTAATATTTTTGAGAAAGATCCTTTCATTCTTTCGTTTCTTGAAATAGATTCCCATAAACTACTAGTCCAGTACTCTTCAGTGCAACTTGAGTCATGTGATGGATTCCTTGGAATCACGGTTGAAATCGCTCAAAGAATCTTGAGAAAGATAATTCAACATTGATCTTTGGCAAGTATACGTTCCCTATTGTGAATAATATTTCATTGGTAACTTTTCCAAAGCCTCGATAGGTATATTTTACTAAATTGCGATAACAACTTGATTTCGTGATTGTGCTGTGTGATAAGATTACTCACTTTCCACGCACATTGATTGATTAATTTCATTCATAATAAGACGTATTTGAAGTTGGTGTCGAATTATGGAAAATCAGTGTCTAATTTACCCACGTGTTGGTAAAAATTGGAGTTTTTCGTATTCAATGATTAAGTCGCCGGAGACGTGAAATTTTCCTCGCAAAATTTGATAATATGATGATTAAATTACTCGTAATATCGTATGTGATAGCAATCATATATTCTAGTTGTCATCATGGTAATGATTTATACATTTGATCTCTGTAACTCTTACTAATTCAATATTCACTTCTTATGTTACAATTTTTACAGATACTCTCGCCGAAACGCCTCCCAAAGACACCACCATGCTCCGCAAAGTATTCGTATTCAACGCCGGCCTACAAAAGTACGAGATCGGTCTCAAAATCCAATCTTACCTATCTTCGTTGGTCAAAAACTCAACAAAAATCACCGGTTACTTATGCATCATCGAACATCCTCCAGTCTACACCGTCGGTGTACGAAACAAAGACTACGGCCCCGATACTGAAGAACGATTGATACGCCTGGGAGCCGAATTCTATCGAACCAGTCGTGGTGGTTTGATAACCTTCCATGGTCCAGGACAGCTAGTCGTTTATCCAATCTTGAACTTGACTCAATTCCAACCTAAAGTTAAATGGTATGTTCAAACTTTGGAGCAAGTCATGATAGATGTTTGCAAGCATTACGATCTCACTGCGTATTTGACACCTAATACAGGAGTGTGGGTCAATGATAGAAAAATCTGCGCTTTGGGTATTCGAGTCAGTCAGTATGTAACTAGTCATGGAGTGGGTTTGAATTGTAATACGAATATGTCTTGGTTCGATGAAATCGTGCCCTGCGGTTTGGTGGGCAAGAAAGCAACTTCATTAAGTGCTGAATGTGGCAGAGATATCAATATTAGTGAAGTAGTACCGAATGTTTTGCTAGAGTTCGGTAAACATTTTCAATGCGAGTTCGAAGAATGTTCGAAAGAATTTCATAAAGAAGTTTTTGACAAAATACACTCCGAAGAACGAAGTTGAAATCCGTTCAAGTTTTTGATTTATTGTTTTTGTTGAATAAATTATTTTGTTTCTTGTTGAATCGACACTCGTAATTATTCGAAATAATGCACATATAGAAAGTTTAATTAAAATTTGCAGTAATAAAAACAATGAAGAGGTTAATTCCAGAATACTGAAAAAATAACCGAAATAAATAGCGTTTAAATCACATTAGCAACGTATTAGACTATACATTGGAGAAATTAAAAAAATAAGCGAAAAAGTAATTATCGAGTGGTAAGCGAAGACAATGAACTAGGACCGGAGCTAAACGTCGAAGGAGTTTTATCAATTTCTTCATCGGTCTGGTTATTTTTAAACTCTTGTAACGTATGAACCAGTTTGGATGCTTCGTCGTGTCGAGGATGAGCAATTTGCTGAAACAAAGAATCACTTGAATTAAACACTCATTCAACTATTTCCAACAATGAAATTTACGAGTTCAATATCGTTCCAAAAAAAAAATCCATCGACATTTTCGCATTATTAGCGAAATTTTAACCTACTAATATTTCTGCTGAGGCTTCATGCGTGAATAAAATGCTGATCTTAAAATCGATGGTAATTTCAAGAAAAAAAATTCATTGGTATTTTTGGACTTTTTCGTAAAATTCTAATCCATTTTGAAGAGTCACAAACCAAAATTTGCAAAATAATTCCAAAATTGTTCTCATAATCGATAAATTGAAAAAAATTTCAGACTAAAAGTTCATGGCAGTGCTCAACAGCATTTTCATCGTCATTTTTGGATTTCTTGCAAAATTTCAAAGATTGCAAAATATTATTCTTCTCAAACTTAATAGATCGAATGAAATTTTGAGCCCAAAAAAATTTTCGTTGGCATTTTTGGTGAACACCATAGAATAACATTGCACCAGTGTCCAAAAATGAAAACCTTATCACTTGACACAGAACATTCCCTCAACTTCGAAAAATTCAAAATAATCATATTTTCGGATATTTTTCCTTCCTCCAAAAAACCACACAATTTTTTATTTCTTGGGCCTTTTTTCGTACTCGTAAACTATTTGCTAACAGCTCCTCAGTTCCTTACCTCTCCGACATCGTACAGCCATATTTTACCAGCTTCATCACCGACAGTAATATGAGTACCCGAAGGCGTCCATGAAACTTGATTGATCGCCGAATTACCATCAATCTGCGTACTAACGATGGGAATCTCCGTATCGGTATTCAAATCCCACACATCCACTTTACCTTGAATATCGACGGCGGCGAATACTGCAGGGTGAACCGGAGACCAAGCAACGTCCATTACCGTATCTCCATTATAATCGAACGAATATAAAGGTTTAGTTTCCTATCGAACGAAATACCGAAACAAATTAGAAATCTTGAATCAATCGAACATTTTTACTCGTACATGTGATCACGTTACCTTCATATTCCATAACTTGATAGTCCAATCGAAAGATGATGTTAGGAATAAATGATTGAAGCTAATGCCAGTTTGAACCATGTGAGCATCGATACCTGTGACCGGAGCATGATGGCCTTCGTACATATCTAATACTCCAGCTTTGTTACCATGTCTGCAAGCTGCAAATAAATCCAATTTAATTTTCTGTTCAAAAATTTTCCCTTTTCAATAATTTTTTTGTTTTTACCAGAATATACGATGCCTTCTTCACTACCCAGGACGAAATTATTTACATCGTTGTAAGGAAACGTAAACGAGGTGACTGCGATCGGTTTAGCTTGCTTGTGTTGTAACTCCAAGGTTTCTTGAGGTTGCGATAACATATCTAAACTCCACGAACATAAACGTCCATCGGTGGAGACGCTGATCAAATTATGGGCATTCTGAGTACCAACTACTTTCAAACAATACACTGGATGCTGGAAAATGACCATCGAAGTATTAGAGACCTCATCAACAGGTGTTCACATTGAATACTGAATTCTTATCGAAATACCGTATGAGCAGTAGCTGACAGAGGAGTTCTTTGAACCGGGGTCCTTTTCTGAACTCGATTATCCCAAAGTACAATTTGACCGGAATAGGTACCACCGAGGATTAAATTAGGATGGAATCTGTAATCAAATTGTCTCTATTACAGGTATTCCTAGGTTTTGATTTGTCAATTACTCGTGAGATTATTAACCTGGCAAAAGTAGCCGAAAGCACAGCCGATTGACAATGGAATATGTACTCGGGAGTATTTTTCTTGAATTTTGTATTCCATACTAAACAAACGCCATCTGGTTCGTGAGGAGATTCGTAATTCTGATTATAAGAGGCGACCAGCAACTCTGGAAACTGTGGACTCCAGTCTAGCGAAGTTACGCATCTGTTTCTGGACCATTTTTCGTCGAAAAATACTCGATTTAGGGAAAGACGAGTGCCACTTTTGTCTTCGCTGCGGAGATCAAAATAAGAGAACAGATTATTACAAACAGATTCAATTCTTTCGAGCTAGAAGTTGAAAAAAAGGAGAGCTGGGCTAATTTTTTTCAACGATATGGTATTTGGACGATATTTTAAAAAATATATACCATTTAACAAAATTTAGAGCTTTCGAAAACTGAAAATTTTTCCTAAAATTGATCGATTTTCTAAAAATAGACAGCTATATAAAAATAGGAAAATTTTCCAAAACTAGAACGTTTTTTCTGAAAATTGGCCACTTTCTGAAAAATTTGGCGATTTTTCAAAACCAGGACAATTTTGAAATAATTGAGAGATTTCGTAGAACTTGTACAATTTTTCAAAAGCTGAAAATGTTTTCGAAATCTGCCCAATTTTCTAAAACTTGAAGTTCTAACAGCACCGGAGATTATCTGACTTCAACAATTCAAGACGAGTCATCGAATTATTGTAGTTTTCACATTGTTTTTAAAATAAAAATGTCTGTCTTGAAAACATTTTTTGTGGCTTTTTATCTTGTTTTAGGTCACTAAAGTCACTATTACCTCAACTGAAGTTGCCAGGACTTTACTAGCACGAATAAAAAATAATAATTACTTTCTTTCGTCGCCATTAGAAATACCAGTATAATCGGTATAGATATCAATATTTTCGGAAAGAGCTCTCTCCATGATACGACCACACCGATCCATGAAATTTTGAAAATCTTTCGACAGCACGATCATCATCTTTTCTTCTTCGCTTAGTTCTCTCACTGCAAAAAGTATTCGTCAATAACAGCTACTTTTTTAGCTCAAAATTGACCATAATCAACGTACCTGGTTTAGGTTCTTCTTTTTTATTCTCTTGAGTCTCGAGGGAAGTACACGCAGGTTGCACTTCTTTAACTTGAGGTAATCCGTGAGGTAATATACCAGGTGGCAATTTACTCTGATAACCTCCAATCGTCGGTAAACTACTTTCTTCGTCTTCCGCTTGTACATCATCATAAGTCAAAACTACGTGTTAATTATTCTAATTCTTAAACTAACTCGTCCTTATAATTAACTATTTACATATAGACATCGAATAAGATAAAATTAATCCCTAAAGACAAGGGTTTTCTAAACCATAATCACACCTTGGTTAGTATTTTCAAAACGAAAAAGAAAAGAAAGTAACCAATCAACCGAGCCATCTCAATGGCAACAAATTAACGCAGCCTCCTCCTTATTAAAAAAAATTCTACTCGGAGAGTTTCTTATAGATAAATTTTTAAAATCAGATTTGAAACCTACCTGTGAACTCATCTTCCCACTCTAAACCGGGATTTAGATTGTATTCGTCTTCAGAAACAAAAGAGAACAAAAAAACCAAACAATCACCATTTTGAAGCTTAAAAGTGCTCTTACAAAAAATTATTTCAATTACACATATAAGTTATACATTAACATAATAATTACATGTTTATATCGCGGATCAAAATATTATTTACTTTAGAAAAATTACTACATCGCAGCTAAACAGGTATCCAGTTCTTCGCATGCTGTTTCAAAGCGTCGCAAAAAAACAAGCATCAACCCGCCAAAGCAACAAAAAACTAACATTTTTATAGATATAGGGAAATAAGAGATGAACCGAAACATGAGTGCAATTTCCTTCACCTTTCAGGTCATATTCGTTCAAGCAAACCGAAAAAATGACAAATTTTATCGATAACCATAAATTATGGAGGGTGCGTTAAAATGTTCGTATGGAAATCGGATATCTTAACAGTAATTTTAAAATTTTCGCGCAATATTTTCGAAGGAATTAGAAGAAATAAAACATAAACTAAACTAACTAAAGAAAAAAAAATTCAGCTTATACTATCAAACTTCTCTAAGCCTTTTCTAAATGTGTAAAAAAAATAAAATAAAAAATGCGGAAGCAAAAGAAAACTCTACGCGATCTACATCTACGAATGATGAAAACTCATTTCAATCACAGCTTAATAATATTCCTGTCAGATAGAATTTTTTCTAATCAACAGTTCAATAAAAGCTGTCTTATTGTTCCAAAAAATAAAGAAATTGATTTACTCTTTGATATAATATCCGCAATATTTTCTTGAAAATCGATAAAACAAATTATGAATGTAAATTAGATAAAAATAACAAAAATGACATCTTACCGTAATATCCAAAGGCTTGAGCTGTTTTCCAAACACGAACAATTGGAGCATGGCAAAAATGAAACAAATAAAATAATAGATTAATTCTACGTAAAAATAATTCAAATAAAGCGATACAAAAATTACATCGTGGCTGACAAAACGAGCGCAGTGACTGCAAAAATGTACAATTCAGATGCATATACTGTAAAAGATATTTTCGAATCTCAAATAAGCGCTACAAAAGCTTATTACATTTTCAACTGTAATTTACATTCGAATATCACAGCCGATAAGTGTGGCATACCTTTACGAGGTCTCCACCAATCTTCGAAATAACCTTTCAAAGGAGAAGAAGAACAAGATCCTTTTTAATGATGTTAGCAATTTAAAAAGAAAAAGTAAAAAAGTATTACACATATTATGTGTAATTGCAGTTAGTTCATCAGGAATAAAAGCTTTAATCATTTCGATTGATTGAATTAGTTTCGAAATAAACGAGGCTTACCATCTCTTTCGTTAGACGATTGAGTTGTCTGGGTTTGTTTCGAATACACAACGGTTTCTTTAGGAGGAATGCATGTCGTTTGAACATTAACTACACTCAGACTTGTTTGTTTTTTTCTGTAAGCAGAATAAATTTAAGTTTCACTCGAAACACTTCGTACACAAAATAACAAACTAGTTACTTCGAAGTAGATGCTTGAGATGCAACCGCATTCGATTGTAGACTACTTTCTGGCGTGGCTAGAGGACTATTCTGGTGATCGTTACCGGAGGCAATACTGGAAAGACTAGATAATACATCTATACGAAAGAACGAAGGTATTAATCGTCAATATGTTACAATTTCTAAACAGACACTCATGTGTGTGGTACCTGATACTGGTGCTACGCCTAGAGACGATAACATCTCATCCAATTCTCTGCGCTGATCATGGTCAGCCGAAGCTGTACGTGAGGCTGCTTCTTCGGCCTGTAATCGATGCGAATTGTGAATACAACACAGTTGAAATACTTGAATTATGAATAAGAACTTACATCTCTTTGCTCTCTTTCGCGTCTTCTTCTTTCTTTTTCTTCCCTGATGGCAATAAGTTTAGCTTTTTTCTTTTCCAACTCTGCTTTACGATCGGACATTTCCGGTGGGGTTTGAAACTAGAATAGATGACGAAGTGCTGAAATATGAGTGGTTTTCAAGTCCAATGAAACCGCAAGAAGTACTTAGTTAGGGAAGAATACATACTTTTATTGAATGGAATAACGTTTGCTTCTGTTAATTTACATTTCAACATTAATTATAACACAATTTCTATTGGAAATTCGAAATTATTCGAGTTTTGGACAAACTTTTCGTGTTGATTTTTTTCGATTCGGAATTTTTTGGAGAAAATAAAAAACAAGAAAAGGGAGGAGCATCGTTTATTTCATAACTTCTTCAGCAGAGCGCGCTAATTACCAAAAATTTTGTCGTAAAATTACGTTATTACCGTAATTACTTGTAATTTCTTGGTAATAAAAAATTTTCACCAAAAAAAAAATGCGCATGTGCATGAAAATCATAACCAGTTCAGAAATTTGGCAACGTTGGTTAACAAGGGTGAGGGTTTTCAACCAATCAGAGATCAGGGAAAAGTTCCCTCAATTTTGTTCTTGTGCTTTTTCTGTTCCCAGAACGCCATGTTTTTCATGTCAAGCGTCTCTTGTGTCAGTTCTTCTATAGTTGTTCATTTAACTGTCATCGCGATCGGTAAGTTTAGAGTTTTATTAATTTATTATTAGTTAATTTAATTCGTGAAAGGTAAAGGCGGTTATTTCTAATTCCTCACTTCCTTGTCGGAAATATTTCGTTAGGTTTTTTAAGAAATGAAACAGGATATTTTCTAGAAGAGAAGAGGGATTCAGATAAATGATCAGCAAATCGTAATAATTATGTAATAATGATCATTATTACGATTTTCTGATCATATCTGAATCCCTCTTCTCTTCTAGAAAATATCCTGTTTCATTTCGTAAAAAAACCGAATCACACTAAAACATGCAATATTGCGTAACGCCAAACGGCCGAACACGAGGACGAGATTTTCGGCGTATGCTGTATGATCGATCATACAGCATACGCCGAACATCTCGTCCTCGTGTTCGGCCGTTTGGCGTACGCATTTGCATGTTTTAGTGTGATCGTTTTTTCGCTTTGTATTTTAATGTACATATTTTCGAGAAAGGAACCGGATTCCGAAGTAATCGACTACTTAATTGTGCTTATTACGATCATACAACGACATGAAAATGCGTACTTACGCCGATGACGCCGAACACCGCGTGTTTGGCTGTTTGGCGAAAAGTACGCATTTTCATGTTATAGTGTGCTCGCTTTTTTCGTTTCGTATTTTAGTTTACTCTCGACCGCGTGTACTGTTCGAACAATGCGCAGACGTTTAGGTATATTCGCTATTTGGTCGGAAAGTCGAAACCTTTACCGTCGTGATATTGTGAGTTCGTATGCGGTGATACGATCGTCAGTGCTTAGCTTTTTGAATTTTCAATACTTTAACGCGGTTCGGGTTCGACTTCGAGGACGTGAATTGGTTTCGTGTTTTATTATCGTTGTTGGTTACTTTAGTGGTGGTGTTTGTGAATTGGTTTTTTCCGGCGGAATTCAGTCAGGTTTTTCGACGATAGAAGGTAAGATTGGGTTTGAAAACTCCTTTTATGTTCTTTACTAATTTTATTTCAAGTTTTCAAAAAAAATATCGCTAGGTACGCTCTAGGGTAGTTTACACTCTTTCTACGAAATACGTTTGAAATATAATTTTTCTGAAAATGTATTTTTAATAGGCTATGCTAAGAAAGGAATGCCATAGTTGATGCTCTTGACGACGATGTTGAAAAAAAGAGGAGGATGGGAAAAAATTTAAAATTATTGGATTCGTTTTGGAAAACCTCGAATGAGGAAAAAGTGATGAATTTTCAAGTTTTGAAGGTATTTTTTCGCGAAGATTTTCGTACTCGCTTCACTCGTATACTCAACATATTGATGTATTTTTACAAAATGATTGATATTTTCCCCTTTATCGTTTTTTTATTTACTGAGCTAGCCGAAATAATTACAGGGGCTTGTGTGGAATTTATAAATTTGAAACACGTGTTTTTTTGGTGGGTTGGTGGGGGGGGGGGGGATTTGTTTCAATTTTTAGCCTGGTATAACTGTCATAATTGGGTGAGGTCAAATTCTTCAACTTTGTTAAGAATTGATCAATTTTGTGCTTACTTGCAACTTTTCTAGATTATTTTCGAGTAATAAAATATTCATGCTCGGCTCTTTTTTTGTGTGTACGTAGTTGAGTATTTGATGTTTCGATTTTGAAAAATTTTTGGTCTGGTTTCGCTTGGGCCGAATTATTTTTCCTTCTGACGTTCGGAATTTTGATTAATTTATACCTATGGATAAAAATGTCATGAAATTCATCCTGAATATCTATAATTCGTGTTTGAAATTTATATGTTTGTTCAAAATTTCTCCACGTCATTACTGTCGAATAATTTTTTCCCTTAAAACTCTGTATTGGTAAAAAAAATTCATGCAATTTGTTCCAAGAGTATTTTTTTGGTATTTGAAATTTTTATTTTCTAAAATTTTTGTCCTAGTTTCGCTGGGGTCAAATTTATAGACGAATTTGAATACAATTTTATGAGGAGGTAATTAGTAAACAATTATAATCTATCAGTTTGAAAAATATTGTAGAGCAGAGAGGAGAATATGATTTCCCAAAACTTTGGGGAAAATTTCTTCAAAATTTGTTTGAAAGATTCTGCTTAAATTCTGCCTGTTGATTTCGAGAATTTTTCAGATACCTTGAATGTTTTTATTTTGCTCGTCAATTAATATTTTTTTACCTGATAAATAATATTTCATCAGAATAAAACTGCTAGATAAGTGCTGGAAAGCTCATATAAATGAGTCTCCGCAGGGAGTGGTGGTGGTGGTGACGAAAAAGTGTCGAGACGTCGGACTAAGTATACACTTGAATTATACCTGAAAGCTTTGATTAAATTCGACTCATCATCATTCATAACCCTGACGATTTTGTTTTGTATTCCATATTTCGTGAAAATGCGATTCAACTGTTTGGCAAGCACCAAATATGTAATCGATTCTTGAAGTCGAAACCGTTGAGCGGTGATACATACCAATGTACATATATCCTGTTCAACATAAGTGAAAAGAAACAAAAAATAGATAATAATTTTGCCTATGAGGAAAAAGTGTAGGAAATTCTTCAATTTAATTTTCTCACTTATTTTGATGTTTCCTTTCCATACATACATCAGCTATCATTGTGAAATATTGAACGTTATCGAATTTTTTTGACGTTTTTTGTGTACCGGGACCGGGTGTGCATTTTTTCAAGATTTTCAACAATAGAATTTTGCCATTTCATACCTACCTATTTTTTGTTCAGCAGTACGATGAGATTGAAGGCATGAAACCAGTTTTTTAAAAGATTTCAATATCACTTATGAATAAGGTGACATTTTTTAAATTAGGTAATATTTCTGAGATCTGACCATCCAACTGCTGTTGAGTTGGGATATTTTGTTCAGTTATCATTTAAATTGGGTTGTTTTTGATCTACTTGGTTTGATGATATCGCCAACTTCGCAGCCGGATGATAAGCCTGCCAAAGAACTTTCATTGGAAATGAATCTCTTTATTATCTATGCCTTCAAATGTCGTTTCGAATTTCCAAAGAATTAAAAATTAACCGAAACTGTTGCATGCGGCTGACATTATTGGGACAAAAAATCGTAATTTTTGTTTGTACCCAACGAATTAATAGAGAAATACATCAAATATATTATACTAAACCGATTTGATGGTGTGATTGTACTCGATCATTACCCTCTATATGATACAGCCGGGAAGCATGAACCGGCAACATCGCAAAAATCGCGACTAGTGGTCCTATTTTAGCGTTGTGTTATATGACGCGCGCGATATTTTTCCTTATATCTCAAAATTTTGAGTGAGCACATAGGTGTTTGAGACATGAAAAATTATCTACTTTTCACGGGCTACAACTTGGTTTTTGTTCCAAAGCTCTATCCTCACCTGATCAAAAGTTATAAAAGTTTGAAACTCAAAAAATTTCATGTTCGACTTTTCAAATTGAAATTACTCAAAATTTTGAGTGAGCACATAGGTGTTTGAGACATGAAAAATGATCTACTCTTCACTGGCTACAACCACGTTTTTGTCCCAAAGCTCTAGCTCAAACCGATCAAAAGTTGCGAAAGCTCGAACTTTGAGCTTTTACAACTTTTGATCGGTTTGAGCTAGAGCTTTGGGACAAAAACGTAGTTGTAGCCGGTGAAGAGTAGATCATTTTCCATGCCTCAAACACCTATGTGCTCACTCAAAATTTTGAGTAATTTCAATTTGAAAAGTCGAACATGAAATTTTTTAAGCTTCAAACTTTTATAACTTTTGATCGGTTGAGGATAGAGCTTTGGAACAAAAACCACGTTGTAGCCCGTGAAAAGTAGATAATTTTTCATGCCTCAAACACCTATGTGCTCACTCAAAATTTTGAGATATAAGGAAAAATATCGCGCGCGCCATATAACGCAACGCTAAAATAGGACTACTACTGCTGCGTTGCCGGTCCGTGCTTCCCGGCTGTTTCATATAGAGGGTAATGTACTCGATGATGCTTCAAAAATATATAAATACAATTGATTTAATAAAAATGAATTATAGATTCCACAAGTTCTCTCAATTTTTACTACTTCTGCCCTTCCAATTTCCACCCAATTTTTCCTATTAGAAAACACGGGGGGGAAGAGGGGGTGGAAAAACACCCAAATTTCAGTTACGAATGTCTCATTCGAACTCAGGGTCAAATTGTACTCTAGATCCAATTACGTATTCAAATTCGAATTTCTCGAATTCGAAAAAACATCGACGATTTTCCGGACACCCTGTATAATCCACGTTGGGCGCCGCGCCGCCGCGATAACTCGACTGAAAAAAAACGTGCTCGTTTGTTGGGGAGTTTTTAAAAAATTAATACGAACCGTATATCGCATGATTTTCGCGTACAACTTCGTATTAGCGATTAGAAATTACCCAAGTTTAGAAACTCGTCGCGTACGTAGCCAACTTTTTCCACGATTTAAATGAGCTCGCGTGACACGAAACACCACCAAACCGAGGTACCCACGGTTTCCCTTCGCGACCTCTTTCATCCCTTCTCATTATACACGTTCAAATATACAAATACGTACAAACTTAGTAGGTAGATGATGGGCCATGCTGTAGGGTAAAACGAAATAACCTAGTGTAATTTTTTTCTCCTTCTGAAATTATTATTAGGTCGCGTATCGTTCCGCGGAATATAGACTTGGTGAATTGAACTAAAAATTACCTTCGAATACATAGCTACGAAATAATTCATAATTTAATCTCGGCTCTAATTTGTGCCATTTAAATCTGCGTTTTTTATTTACTTACGATGATCAATTTATGAATTTTTGTTTAACAATCGTAAACTTTATTTTAAATAATTTTTATACATTAAATTGGAATTTTAATTCTCATTATTGAGATGATTAAACATAAACAAAAATGAGAAAAAAAAAAAAGATTTTAAAATGTTCATGTAATTACGTAAAGCAACAACAATTAAAGATGATATTTCATAAATTGTGCAAAGATAATCATACGTTTACCACACGAATCAGGTATCCAATTTACGTGATTCTTTTTCTTCAAGCACATTCGACTTTAGTTTTATATATATATAGGTATTTGCTTGTAATTTGATTTTTGTAAATAAGTATTTGTAAAGCTCAATGTTTTATTTTTAAATTGTACATTGATATATCGATTTTCAAATTTTCAATCACATTCGCGTCCAGGAATTATAGCAACTTTTTTTGGAAATAATTGTACGTGTGTCTTATACTGGTTACACTCGTGTACGATGATTTGCAAACGAGTCCCCCCTTTGCCCCATATTAGGACGAACCAGTCATATTTCGCAGCTTTCAAAGTTGGAGGGGAGGGGGAACCCGTTACAGCGAAAACTTTCTTAAATTATGTGAAAAAATCACATTTATTTCGCTTTGCTCGCGAAAAGTGAGATTTCTGAGAAATCTAGGCGTTCTAGGCAGGGATGACGAGAAGCCTGAGTTCTTGAGGACAATTCTTCAAAAATATTATAAATGAGTTTTTCACTTATTCTGCAGAAATAACCATTACGAATATTGACCCAGCTCAAGCTCCATTTCTTATTATAACTACTCAAAACATGTCCTTTGGTATCAAAACTTCTGGCAAAATTAGACAAGGAAAATATTTTCTACCAACATACCAGCTGTTCAAGTTGTAATTTGTTTCCTTCCATATGACAATGCTGCAACCTAAGGTACGCCAGTGTTGCCAAACTTCGCCGAATTAAAAATTTAAAACGGAAATAGGTACGTGTACGTGTGTCTTATCTTGGTTAAACTCGTGTACGATGATTTGCAAACGATTCCCCCATTTACCTCACATTAGGCCGAACCTGTCATATTTCGCAGCTTTCAAAGTTGGAGGGGAGGGGGAACTCCGCATAGTATAATTACTTGGAAATAATTATCAAGTTGGTACGTGTACGTGTGTCTTGTACTGGTTACACTCATGTACGATGATTTGCAAACAAGTCCCCCCTTTGCCCCACATTAGGACGAACCAGTCATATTTTGCAGCTTTCAAAGTTGGAGGGGAGGGGTATCTTTATTAAACTCGTGTACGATGATTTGCAAACGAGTCATGCCGAATAAAGAAATTCAATAATGAAAATTTTTTACGTGAATTTATGAAGATTTTCAAAATTCACAACACAGAATTCAGAACCAACGAGATGGTATCCAGCATTCTGTGAGTGAAAATCTTGCAAGAGAATTGGGATTTTTCAAATTGACCTATTTTTCCAAATCTTTACCAATTCTTGGAATTTGTCGTTTCGAAAATTCAAGAATAATTGTGGCTAGGTGTCATGATCTGATGAAAATCCCTTCGGAATGCCGAACAGTAGGCTTTAGGGATCATAATTTACCCTAAAATCAACCTAGATTATTGGTAAAAATCTCCATAATTAATCAATTTACGGGTATTTTTTGAGAGAGAAAAATGTCCATTGGCGATATTTGTTTAAATTCATTCCTTTGCTCTCATTGAGCAAAAAGTATGAAATATAATAAATGTTGAAATGGAAATAAAGAATGTACTTGTACAGTATATGCGAGCCACGATATAGAAACCACCCTTGGAGGTCAAAAATTGGTTTTTGAATTGACACTGATTTTGGGCTTTTCAGAAAGAGTGGAATCAAAGGGTAATCTCAACTCAAAAACCAGTTTTCGACTCCTAAGGGTGGTTTCTGTATCCAGGCTCGCATATATAATCACAAAAATTGACAATCACCACAAAAATATTATCAATTAAAAATACGTATGAAACAAGAAAAAAGACCAATTTCAAAGATGGAATTGATAAAAAAAATCACGAAAATGAACAATCATTACAAAATATTTACCAATCAAAAAAAAATAATTGAACAATATAAATAGTTATTTCATAGAAATAATTCACACCAAATAAGAAACATTGTCAACAGCTGAAAAGGGAAGAGTTCGTTGTGACTTTTCATCATATCCGAGCTGCTGGGAATATTTATGTGTTAGATAGACGTTTTTGTCTTCTGATAGTCAATCTCTATTCTGATATCAGTTTGCTAATGATCTTTTCCACTTTTTTAAGATTTGTCATTAATAATGTTTCTATTTTGATAAAACACGGTTGAATAAGATGTAATAAAAAGTCCAAGATGTATCAATAGGTACATCAAACTTCGGCAAAAAGTAAAAATTATCCAGACTGTCTGGACTAAGATTAGTTCTTCTGTCCTCCATTACTCGACCTGCTAAACTGAAAAACCGTTCGCTGGACCCACTAAATGCGGGCGAAGCAAAATATTTTAAAATATTTTTTGACGATTATTGAAAGGAGTGGAAATTCCAGGGCGTGACTTTTTCACCATTGGAGCGTGCCTTTTGACGAAATGAAGCTGCGATAGCGGATTAGTTCTAAGACAATTGAATTATAATAACTCTGGAATGTCGTGGTACTTGTTGTCGAACAAATCATTATTCTGATCTGAGGAATAATTTTCAACAATGTGTTCAGATTCATCTTTTCTGAAAATGTTTACATGTGAGGATACAGATCAGCGAATTGTTTTAACATCACTTAATGAGAGTTCTATTTTAACTTTTTGACCGGTGAATTTATGAAGATTGCAGGGTCGTAGCCTTCAATTTGTTCCTTTAATAAAGTGTCTACGCAGGAGATATGGTACAAGTGGTAAACCAGACTTCTTTGTCTAATTCGTCAACTGTATTCCTTGAAAAAAAGGAATTTCAGATATGATATCAGCAATACATCCCAAATCGTCGATGTCTTTTATTCTTTAGTGCATTGAAAAAATCGTTTTTTTTTCAAAAGACAACAAATCTAATTTTATTTTAAATGAAAAACGTCATTCGTAAAAAATGATTTTTTATAGGTAGGTAAGTTAATAACACAAAAAATTAAACTAAAATTAAACTTTTGCATTCAAATCACACAACTTATTCCAAAACATAGCGTTTCAACTATTTTCTTCAAAGAAGCAAGATTTTCTTTCTGTTTTCACGTTATAATTACAATTATTTCATGTATGTACTTCTAACAGTACAAGAACTAGGTACTTTTCAAGCAAAACGATGAATCACAGAGAATAGATACATTCTTTTCATCAGATAGCTTATCCTGAGGACGACGGACCCTCGATACCTCAGAAAATAAGTGGTTTTTTGACAGTTCCTGGTTCTCATTCCCGGATCTTACATCCCAGATTTGATACGGACTTTTTAGCTAAAATAAAGCCCAAACCCAAAATAAATTAGCAGGAAAGGGAAGTTTCGGATATAAGCTCAGTAAGGCATGTATTTCAATATTCCCGAACTTTCCTAAAATTGGTAAATATTTTGACCCCTTTTTGGGGGATGAGACGGTTCAAATTTTGGTTTTTCGGCCATAACTTTCGAAATTACGCATTTACTAAAAAAAAGTTGAAACAAAACTTGTAGAGAATTAAAAAAAAAATAATTTTGTTTTCTACAGTTTTTCCCTAGGACATCATGGAAAGGAGCTGAGGCCTTTCGAAAAAAATCAATTTTGAAAATGAATATTGAAATACATACCTTTACTGAGCTTATATCCGAAACTTCTCCTTTCTGCTAATTTTTTTGGGGTCAAAACCTAAAAAGTCCGTATTAATTGATCCCAGAGGGGAAAACCGACGGCCCCAACGACTGCGTAGTAATATTGCAGTTTTGATTTTACAATGACTTAAGTTTAGTTTTATGACTTGAGTTTAGTTTTAGTAATGGTGTGCTGTTTTTTCTTCACTTTGTCCTCTCTCTGAATTTAGCTTTGAAGAAGGAAAAATTATGAAAAATATTTCACCAACTAAAACTCATATATGAGTGTCAGAGTTTGAACTTGATTCGGTGATTTGAACTGACTGAAAACTTATCACTCTGGAAAAATTGCTGTTTGAATTATTGCAGGTCGCAAATTTTCCTTTTAGAATCTATGATCACAATATACTAAAAAATTTGATAAAAATATATTCGAATATGCAACGAGTAAATGCCTAGACCTACATATGCTACTCGTAATATACATTGTATGCATGGCACAGTACCATGAAAGACACTTACTCGTACTGTATACAGTTGACAGGTGTATTATCTACTTTGAAAGCCAAAGAGAAAACGAGAGAGGGTGCCATTTTAGTGTGACAACTGGCTAACCATTGCGGTTTTTGCGCTCCATTTATAATAATGACCTTTGCGACCCTTTCCTCTGCATAATTGTTATTCTCGTGATAGTACGTATATTACGTTGTCATGGGAAAATAACATCGTTTCGGCGGGATTTTCAAATCAAACGTGCGTACGAGTTGGATTCCGAGACTGAATATTTTCCATGATTTTCTTTCGGATTTGACACCGAAGTTACTAAGTCGTTTGAATGGAAAAAATCGAAAACGGTTGAATTTGACGCGGCATTATTCGATTCAGAACTGAGTCACATAATTTCAACTCTTTTCAATTTCTGAGAGCCTTTGTGACTTACAAGAGCTTAGCAATGGATATTTGAAGTGGAATTATCTCCAAAATAACATTTTTTTTATTTTAAGATTTTTTTAAATATGTGAACCTGGATATAGAAACCACTCTTCGGGGCCAAAAATTAGTTTTTGAGTTAACTCTGATTTTGGGCTTTTTGGAAGGAGTAGAATCAAGAGGGAACCTCAACTCAAATACCAATTTTTGACCCCTAATAGTGCGCTGAAAAAAATTAAAAATGAAAAATAAATAAAAAGTGTTGAAAAAATGATAAATTTTATCCAAAAAAAGATAAATTTTATTCAAAAAATAAATGAATAAATTTTATTTGTTTTTTCAGTGTGGTTTTTATATTCAGGCTGACATATATTTTTCTCTGATACTGTAAAATATTAAAGGACGTTTCAAATGTACACAACCTTTTCCAACGAGATTTCAATTCGGGCATCCCTTGTAAGGAATGTTGCTTCTGGATCCTCATAGATCCGTTCAAAACTGCCTTCGTTTGCTACATGCCCTCATTCGTGGATACCTATCGGTGGGTCGAATTTTTCCTTTCTTTCTGCACCAGAGCCTAGAATATTTAGTTTGCATCGATCGTGGGCACATTACGACGTAGTCGTTAACCATCTGTGAAAATGATTTTGATCATTTTCGAATATTTTTCACTTTTATTGTATTGGCACTTCCAGTAATGGTAGTGCGATAGGACTTTGGGGCCAGGGCTTGGATGTTCGACAGGCCGAACGATGAACGCCTTTTTCGAATATTCACTCAGTTTTGCAAAAATTATAAAATATTCGAGATTCCACGTCTTCCCGAACGAATGATTTTCATTTTTAGAAACTATACCTAGTCGTCATTTCTTTGATCCATTAAAAATTAGTGAAATTCACTGAAAAGTCAAACAAAAATTCCTGCACGAGGTGTATGTAACGCCAAAATAAATTTTTCTTTATAGGCTTGTAGAGATCCACAAGAAACTCCCATAGCCAAAATTTTAGCCCCTGAAGTCGACTTGGGAGGAGTTATGGGGGGTTTGAATTTCGAAAGATCGTCTAACAAGGTATGAGTGAAAATTCACCCCGAGGTGTTACACGCGAATCCAGGCAACTGCCCATTCTGCAGAGTCCAAATGACCTATGGCGAGGTTAGGGTAAAAAATTACGTCATAAACGCCATAAGTTGCGGAGCTATTTCAATTTTTCCATTTCTTACGTCAAGTTTTTGTAATTTTTCGGTAGATTAGGTGATTTTTCGAAATTCAAACCCCCAGAACTCCCCACCAAGTCAACTTCGGGGGCTAAAAGTTTTGACTATGGAAGTTTCTCGCGATGCTCTACAAGACTGTAATTTTTTTTCATTTTGGCATGTCACACCTCATGCACTTACTTTGTCAGTCTATTTCCTTTTGTTTTCTTTGTAAAAGGAAATTTTCCAAGATCTCAGACTGTTTTTCATTTAAATTTCACGCTAATTACTTTCGATGTACTTCTTAAAGAGCACGTATGCTTAACAATGCATCAACATACTCGTACTTTAATGCATCTTACTTTACTGCGTTACGTATTTCGTATATAATCTGGCGTTGAAACTAAATGCCACGAGCGAAGAAAACGAACAGATATCACACTACTTACGCTTATCTTTCAAACAAAATGAATCACTTTTTAATAACAAAGACCCTTTTTATTCCTTTGAGTATTTCCTATAATCTCGTAACGTTCATAGCGCACGCTTTGGACGAATGTACGAGGATAAAAGCGTCTTTGAAAGAAAAAAATAAGAAAAAAGCAACGCGTTGAAATAAATTTACTCTTTTTTTTCGGAGTCGAGATTTTCTCACTTTATACTCGTATAATACGATATGAAAATTGATTCCTTCGCAAATTGTTGCTCGTTTCTGTGTCGTGCACTTTGAGCTCGATATAGAAATTGTTTCCAATTCTAGTTTTCATTCGTTTGTTGAGATTTGAGAGAAACATAAACATTCGAGTTGAATTCACGAATTGAAAAAAATAACGAAATAAATTACTGTTTTCAATAAAATCTTGACTGTAAATTAATCAGTCATTATAATTTTCAGATGTTGAAGGCTGAGAATTTTTCAAATTGAGAAATTAAAACAGCAATGACGTAACTAATTTTGTAGAAAAATTTATTATTACGTAGACCTTCCAAAGCTAGTTCGAAATGGAAGGGGAAAAAATGTTCATTAGCGAATTTTTGAACGATCTTAGAAGGCTAGAACATGTTTGAATTGAATTATCTACTTTTACCATCTATTCGATAATGTTGGTTACGTTCTGTTGATATTTTGGGATTTGGGCTCAAAATAATTTGCTCAGATTTATGCAACGAATTTAAAACTTGGTAATTGGGCGATTTTACTTTTTTCGATTGACTTCCGTTTATCTCCATCACTGAAAAAACAAATAATAGAATGAAAGATAAATGATTTTAATTTGAGGTTATTCACACGAAAAACTCAAATTTCGGAAATCATATTAGTGGTTGAGAATTTTCGTCAGCGGAATAACGCGTTTAAGTATCACAGCGGAGGATGAATTTGCTGACAAGTTTATTAAAATAATAGAGAATGTGAATTTTTACCGAATGTTGACGTTTTATATTGTTCGTGATTTTTTTTTTATTCCAAGGTGATCTTTTGGGCAATTATTTGAATGAGTTTCTCAAAGTTTTGACTTCTTCAGGTTAAATGATACTTTTCAATGGCGAAGGAACAGCACTCATAGCAAAAAAATTTCACTTTCTGACTTGTACTGTACCCGCCTAGAAATAATTATCCTGCCAGGAAACCGCCCTCATCCCTCGCTTTAATATCGATTTAATCATTAGATTGCGTTGCGACGGTTTCAGACGCGGGGGAATTTTTTTTATCGTAACCGTACCACATATACTATTAAATAGCGTTTTAATTTAAAAATATTAAACTGCATCGAAATTTAGTATGCAAAAGCCATTAAATATTTCACCCTAGTTATTAAAATCTTGTTAGCTGGCGAAGCGTGACTGGCGAAGCACACACGTGGATAAAATTTACAATGAAAATAGAAAGCTCTTCGTTTTCGAGCGAGCGTTCGCAGAGAATAGAGAAAAAGAGAAAGCGACGGCGAGACGAAGACAAAAAAAGGGTTAAATTTTTCCATATACGTACATTCCTCTCTATTTGTCATACCATCGTCGCGCTTTTCTCTGCACGGTAGCTGTAGGTATATAAAAGTACACAGCTTGTGTAGTTATCTCGTCTCATACAACTCGTGATATAAATTTCTATACGTTGACGAGTTCAAACAAAAAAAAATAATAGAAGGGAAAATTAGACTCAAATTAAAACTTGGAACGTTCAAAGGCAAGGGTGAGATTGAGTAAATTGGTCATAAATGAACACAACAGAGGTTCATAATAAGGTGAACATCACTGAAAAAATGAGGAATGAAAAAAAAAAAAAATGTTGAATTTCATCAAAAAAAAAAAAATAATAACGGGGACTATTCACAAAATTGGCTAAATTTATTCTGAAAAAATTATGTCAATTTTGTGAATGGTGGGAAAAAATATCTCGCTACCAAAAAATAACATTTTATTGCTAGAAAAAGTTTCATCTCTTCTATTAAAAAGTATCTCACCATAGAAAATATCTCATTGGTGCGAAAAATATCATTTGCACCTACACCTGTTGAAAAAACACTACTTGTAAATTTATATTTACCTGTTTTTCTAAATTACCTGGAATCTAGGTAATTAATCACCACCCAGATCATCTTCAAGCCCCTTCAAAAAATTACACAACTCTTTATAATATCCGAAGAACTCGGAACTGATTCAACACTACTCGAATCGTTCATTTCATACAAACACCTGATGAAAAAAATACTCTGGGCTCATAGACATTTCTATTATGAAAGTTGAAATAATCATGATGCTACGGTATGGTCAAGTTTAGAGATTGAAATGGTTGGCATAAGCGGGTGGATCAATTTAATCTCAAAAAAGGTCCTTAATTTCATCTGAATTTTCCATTAAAATAACGAACGAATCGAGACGAACTTGATCTGCGGATTGCATGATGATGCCACCGGTATTTACACCATTTCTGATTGTTGACCAATTTTTAATACAGATGAGTATTTTGGCAGGGTCGACGAGCTCGATGAGCTTTTTAAGCGTTTCGTTGATATTGGCTTTATATAAAAACTTGAACATTGTACATGTCACGGGCATATGGTGTGGTAATTTTTCATCTGGGACTTCAGCGTGAGTACGATTTCGCAAATCGGATAGTTTTTTTAACATTCTTCATGAACTGATCGAGGCTTTGTTCTGTAGAATTTCGACTCTAACATTACCAATGTTGGCAATCGTTATTTTTATCGGGAGTTTTTAATACGATATATTATCTAAAATTAGTTTTTTACCCCGGTTTCTATTTCCATAGACTTATTGTCGAGTGTGGGTATGTTGAAAAACTTGAAAAGCCCAAAAATTGAAAAAAAAATTCACAATTTTATGCGAGTAGGTATTTAGATGGAGTGAAGAAGAAGCATAGATTTTTGACTGAAATTGGTTTGGTATTGTGCTTGAGTGAAATGCCCCTCCCCAAGAAATTGGAGTCTGGCTCCAAAGGGGTGGGACTGTGTCCTCGAAGTGATTTTAAGGTTGAGTGGTGTCATTTGCGTGATGCTCGATTTCACAAGAAGTTCAGTTTGAATTTCTAGACACCATCCTTATTCAGTGACCTTGATCGATACATTTATAGCCATCTTTAAGGCGGTTGAAAATCTGCGAATCGCGAATTTAAAATATACTTTTTTTTTCAAATTCGAATAATTTACTCAATTATCTTCATTTCGAATGAAAATTTTGTTAGATACCAAGAATGATTTAAGATGAAAATTTTCAAAAATTTTCTATGATTTTGTGACAATCCATTTTTTTGGAAATCCAGGATGTTCATACATTGGCCTAAATATCTACTTGTTGTCTAGTGTACAAAAATTGTTTAATTTTATTCAGGGTTTCAGTGTTGAAAGTAAATTTTACTGTAATTTTTTTTGAAATTTTTGTTGCAGTGCTAATCTTCGAAACTTTGTAAGAACTGAGAAAGTTATGATTCTGTTGGTTGCACTGCCGAGATTTTTTGTTGAGAATTTTCTTCAAAATGTATTTTTGCCTCTCGTATTTGAATTTTTAGCTTCCTTTAAGAGGGCTAAAAGAACAGCCCAATTTCAAGATTAATGGAGCTGGATGACGTAGAAACTCGAATCAAATTTTTTCGGGAGGTTGCCGAGGTATCACGCAAATGACACAACCCATATGACAAAAGCGTTTTTTTTTTCAAAAATTACCTAATTTTGAGAACCTTTAGTTTCACATTTTTCATAATAGCTAAGAAACTTAGATTCTCTGGGAGCCCCCCCACCCCCGAACCATATTTCCGATTTTTGTCAGAATTTGAGACTTTTTCACTCTTTCTTCATAAGTATTCTTATATATTAATTTATAATGATTTATTCGCCCTAGTGGAAAATAATCATAATTTGTTTAATTTTTTCAATTTTCATCCGAACGTTCCTGAAATTGAGAAAATCAATTTAATTCCGGCGATCAATACTCGATACGAGTCGGAGATTATGGTTTTCAGCCGTGCAATCTCGTTGCCAAATTTTACTCGAAGCGTAAAGCCATTATAACGGACCTAAGCCCACGATAAACATTGTATCGCCCTTTTCTACCACATCAGTTCTACAATGAATTTATGTATTTTGTATCTACCTACTCGAAGGTTGAAAACGAAGAACAAAAAACAATTACAATATTCCAAGAAAAATCCACCCCAATTTAGCGAGTCTGATCAGATCGAGAGTTGAATGGATTATTCAGATTATTCAAATACGTAGACTTACAATAATTTCTTCGTTTTTATTTTCATACGTATGCGCTTCTTCCTAGAAAAAAATATACAGATGAACTACGTATAAATAGAGATATTTTCTCGTATACTTTTAATGAAAATGTTCACTCATCCTAGTTGAACACGAATCATAGTCTAGACTAAAAGTTCAATTTCCTACCGAAACATGAGAAAACTCCTAATGTACGCCGACGTACGCAACGTTTAATTTATATACTCAAAGACAAACATAAATATACCGAAGAAAAACACGAAACAAGTACCAAAGACAAACATACTCTTGAGATAAACTTATGCATCGAAACAGGAAGAAATCGTCGTATTGCTCGTCGTCAAAAATATTTGCCATTTGTTGAACGAAATTAGATTCTCGTTCTGGTGAAATTGTACGTTAGTCAAATTTTCTCCTCTCCCCCCCCCTCCCCATGTACATATTTTTCCAATGTATTTTGAGATGGAATTGGGAATTTTTGATTGTATTTCTATTATCGTCATGCTTTTCGTAAAAAAATCAATCAAATCGTTTTCAACAAACCGTGTATCAGAAAGCTTTAAAAATTAGAAACTTTTGTTGCTGATAAATTGTTTTCCTTTCAATTTTAATCAATCGGGTACTCGGACAATGAATGAGATACCTCGAGAAAGGGAGCGAGCGCTGGCGAACGTCTACATTGAAATACTTTATCACCACCAGCAGCCTTCACGTTTAATCCTATTAATGTCAGCAATCCCCCGCCGTAGCTTTAGCTACCAAGATGACAACATTCGTATTTATTCGATTTGTTCGCGGCTTTACAATAAAATGTACTTTTTTCATTGTTTCTGGCACTTGGCGATAGAAACATATTGATGTCGTAATAATTTGACTATGTTTTTCTTTCAATTGGTCAATTTTTCGGAGAAAATGGTCTTTTGAACCTCAATTTTTTCGAAAGGTTGTCTCCCTTTGTTTAGGAAAATGAAAAAATTATTTAAAAAAATATAAATTCAATAAATATTAAGGTCAATTATTAGTAGAAAGTATAATAATAAATGATAAAAATTAAATGAATTTAATAATTCAGTCTCTAGAAGTTTCTGATGAGCAACATAATAGGAACTTATGTTCAACAGAAATTTGTCCAGCTATAAAAAAGTTAGGTTCCTGGACATTTCCCCGAATCCGTTTCCCCGAATAGAAATACCCCCGAATGACCCTACCCGAATACGTTTTTCCCGAATGCATTAATGCCCGAATTAATCCGAAAAAATATTTATTGAATTGGAAGTAAAAAAAATTATGAACTACAAAGAAATGTTATGTGATATATGTAGTTCGAAGATAATCGAGTTCAGTTTCCTGATTTACAAGATCGTTGATGGTAGCGACAATTCCGGATATCCGCCTTTGAAGTTCCACCCTAGGGTAGTCCAATTTTAAAAATGTCAAAGTTGCCACCCTCTAAATTTTTTCCCAGCTAAGGTATCATTCAATTCCTTATACTCTGGCGAAGAATTTTTGTCATGGTCATGACCTCGTTTTTACAATTTTTCTGAAGAGGAGAGTCAATTTTTTCAAAAGTTATGTATATACATATGTGAGCAGGGTGCTGTAAACACCTTTAAAGGTCGAAAATTGGTTTTTGAGTTGACACTAATTTTGGGCCTTTCAGAAGGAGTAGAACCAAGGGGGAATCTCAACTCAAAAATCAATTTTAGACTCCTAAGGATGGTTTTAACATCCAGACTCACATAAAATTATTAGTAAAAATACTCTCTCATTTATAAATCAGTGAAAATGATCAAAAATCACTAAGAAAAACAGTCAGAATTGCAGCACAAGAGAAAATCAGTGAAAAAATTTTCAATGAAAACAAATCAGTGAGATAAATCACTGGAAAATCAGTGAAAATTCACTGAGAAGTCAGTAAAATTTATGAAATTAGCAGAAAAATCAGCGAAAATCTTTGAAAAATCAGCGAAAATTCGCTGAAAATTGGTGAATTTTGCTGATTTTTTCCTGTGCTGCAATTTCAACTGTTTATCAGTGACTTTTCACTGATTTAGAATGAGAGAGTGAACCAAGTAATTTACTTACGTTTGATGTTTTTAGCCCCGCGAGAGGATTTTGCTCAACTTCCGTCGATTCCTTCCAATTTTTTTTTTTTGAAATACTCGAATATAATTGAAAATTACTTTTTATTTCAATAATTAGAGATTCAGATTGTTATCTCTGGCTTTAGTGTATTTTGAAGACAGCTTCTGGTTGAATGTGATGTAACAAATGTACGGCGTATGACGTCATATGGTCATCCGTGTTATAAATTTGAATATTTCAATTTATTTTTTCCGCTACCAACACTACTCGTCCACATTATATTCTATTGTAATGCTCAGATGGCCAACCATGGGTTATAGATTTTATGGTTCTCCCACTCTTTTCATCTAATTTTTTGAGTTTTTTTTAGAATCTCGTCCACTCTCTAATCAATTAGGTATTTTTCATTGATATTTCAGCCAATAAGTACTGCTTTTTTCTGTCAAATTAGGAGCTGACTGAAAATTGAGTGATTTTTTACTGAATAAACAGCGAAAAATCACTGATTTTCAGTGGAATTCGTTTCGCTGAATAAGAGAAGCCGAATTTCACCAAATTCAGATTTAAAGAGCATCGATGAAACATATTCTTTCTAAATCTCATAATCATGGATCAATTTTTGGACATTGATTTCAATGTAAAGAAAGTTATGCCCCGAAATCGTTTTTGAAAATAAATAATGATTAAGTACACTATCATGACCAGCTGCTGTGAAAATCTCAGTTGTTTAGGAACCAGCTTATCACGTCATCAGTGATCCCTGCGGAAGAAAATTTTTTAAAATTCCTCAAGCAAGACAGCTACGTGCCTGGTGAATTAAATTTTTAAAATTTCGTCAGACAAATCTTTGCACGCTAGCGGGTTAAATATAAAGAATTTTTTCACCCCAATTCCTCTTCACCCCTCCCCCCAACACCTTAGAATTTGATATGTGCACTCCACGCCCAACACCCTTTCTCGGCCACGACGAGAACTCTTCACCTCATCTTAGCTCCACACGTGTCCACAAATGTACATAAAATTCATACAAACGAGCGTCTTTGTTATTAAATTCATCGCTGGCGACGGTATCGTTGGCATTTTATTGTTATCTCTACCGAAAAGGAAATTTATTCCACGCTTTACAGTCTCCTCGTACATATGCTCAAGTAGGTAAACAGATACACGTCGTATCAGAGCATCTTCCGAAACCGTAGCCATTACGTCGAATCCGAATCACATGCACCTACTTAGTTTTTTGACGAGAAAACATCGATAAGCGCGCGTGTTAGAGTTATTTTAACAACTTTTCCACTTCTTTTTGCTTTTCTACGTACGAGTATTTGTATACATATTGCGCGATCGTTGGCTGTGCACAGTTGTTCCTTACATGTGGTTAAAAAGCTTCTTATATGCATGTTTACCGCATACTCCATATATCTATAAGCCAGTCAAGTTTAGTAAACAAAATGTGCTACGTATACCGATCCGAAATGCTCGCCATGTATTTTCAAGTACCTATGCTTGTAGTTCAAGTTGTAAAGTACGTGGGCTTCTTTCTCTCTCTTATGTATAAGTAGCCGCATCATCATAATACAACGTTTATTTACGAGATGCCGAGAAATTTAATTGTTTTTCCATTTTATTTACTGTACGTATGTTCACGAGTAAGTACAAAGTACTTGGTAATTGAATTCATTTCGGTGAAAAGCCCGATTCGCAAACGTAACCGAGGAAAATTAAGTGGAAAGAGGGCGGAAGTGAAAATTTGCCAATACTCGAGATCAAAATACCACTAACATGATAAAATTAGCTTCTTGAACTTTGCTATAAAGCTATTTATAGTGTATTTCAAATCGAACGTCATTTTCGCAATTGAAGGATTTTCTCTTTTTTGGGGGGAAGGTATTATTTTGGAGAAAATTTCTGAGCTGCACAAAAATTGCTAATGGACGAAATCTCGACAGTCTAAGATCACCCCTAAGTATCCATTTTGTCGATGAAATTCAAAGAATTCCCGGATGCGATTTGTATTTTTTTTTTTTTTTTTTTTTTGAAGATTCCAGTATTTGAAGCAGTTTTTATTGAAAATCTCTGGTTAATTGAAATAATAATAAATGATACCAATAAAATTGAATAAAAATTATATCCAATAAAATAATTTACTTTAATTAAGAGGGTGCTCTACATATGTCGGGTGTCCCAAAAAAAATTGATAAGGTAAAAATTACGTTTTGAATTTTCATTTTTTTTCATTTATAAAGAGGGATGTATTATGATGAAACATTGAACGAATATGATTTTAATACGTAAAATGAAGAATATAAAAGTATTGAAAAGTTTCAATTGTCACAATAATTATTTTTATATAACTTTGAAGAAATGCTAGGTTTGATGATAGTTTTTGCAAGTATTCTCTGACTACTGAATCAAATTTGTTGAAATTTGGAAATATTATGTTCAAAAATACGTAATTTTTACCTTATCTAATTTTTTGGCACACCCGAAATAGGTAGAGCACATTTTAAGATGAAATTACGGTCATCATTGTTATGAAATATTTCGTATGAAATTTCAATTAAAAAACCTATGAAAAATTAAAACGAAGAAAATTAGGTATATTTCAAATTTTCATTTTAAATTATGAAACAGGTGGCCGAACTAATCTCTTGAGTGCACATCAGTGAAATGACTGACGGTTGATGGAGATTGTTAGGATGGGTAGTGCTTCAGTCTTAACTATATTGGATCGAGTCCAAAATAATCGAACAAATTCGTTTTCATCAAATTCGCGTGCGAGTAAAAAAAGCAATACAATATGAAATTAGACAAAAATTATTAACCAAAGATCGAAATTCGAAGTGAAATAATAAATCACACGCAGTGAACAGAAATTAATTCAAGAAAACAAACAAATGTTGAAAATAAAACATCATCTTACGAGTTCGATTCCAGAAACGTATTTTTTAACTTTGCGCAATTCAATAAAATTTAAGAAATTGGGCCTCCGGATGTACGCGAATTAGATCGCAGCAGAAAACCCCCTTGCAGATTTAAATACAAAGATAAATTTCAAAATAGGCCCATAATTACCACATACGTTCACATACCAGCTCTCATAATGTGCGTAGCTTACTTATGGGCGATTTAAACGAACGATAAAGTTGTAATAACCACCTTGATCGTTCTCGTAAGATAAGATATCATTGGTTCTTCACTCGAACGCACGTACATATGGTACATAATTAAATAAGACGACAGCAGGCGTCGGATATTTTGTAAAATTAAGCGAACACGTGTTGACGTTACGTGTCCTAAGGTATACGTATTTATCCGAAAATGAGAAGTCGTCATTTTACATCTGGCCCTTCAAAATTGCAACTCGTACCATTTTTTTCAATACTTGAGTGTTTTTTGAACAATTCCTCAAATACATTGTTTTCAAATGACTTTTCTGACATTTTTTCGGACTAAAATCTCCATTAGCTCGTCCCATCGTTTTTTGAAGATTTTCGGGGATACGTAGATGGCATCCATTTCGCCGGCGGCAATTATGATTTCGGGGGGTAGGGTCTGGAGGTCTTCAAGGATATGGATGAGGTCTTTCTGCGATTTAGGTATTCTACATTCCATTCTAGAAATGATGAAAGAAGGAAATGTTGACCTCCGAAAAAATATTAATATTAATATAATGATGAAAATTAATCAAATAAAAAATAAGTGTGCCTGGATATAATGTAGAAACCACCCTTGGGAGTCGACAATTATTTTGGGCCGTTCAGAAGGAGTAGAATCAAAGGGGACCTTCAACTCAAAAATCAAGTTTTGACTTCTAAGGGTGGTTTTTATATCCAAGCTCATAAGTATAAAAAATTTATTGAATTTGAATTTGAAAAAAATCAACGTTACAATTCTAAAAAAATTATATCTTAATTCAATTAGAAAAAAATTATAAACTTTATAAATGAAAATTGTAAAGCTCGCCTGTCATGTCTTGAGTGGTTTGACTCCTAAATAGTACTCACTTTCCTGATTATTTTTCACCAAACATCTCAAAAATATGAACATGAACCAGCACGAAACCATTTTGTAAACGCCACATAAATAATCTTCTCCTGTAAAATAATAAATTTGGCAGTTGGAAGGTTTTAGCATTAGTGGGACGAATACTTACTTCGATCCACTCCCTTCTGTTATCCAATTTTTAAATTTTCTCGCACAGTCAAATTTTCTCGATTTTCTTTCAACAGGTCGAGTATATTTTCATTGTAATATTTGGTAATAGGAAGCTTTGATTTGTAATTTGCAACATCGATTAAATTGCAAGTGGTAGAAATGAAAACAAACGAACATACATTGTGCAGAGGCGTGGCGAAGTATTTTTTCGGGGGAAGGGGGGGGGGTTGTGAATGCGCCTTCACATTGATTTATAATTCGATCAATCAATTTTCAAATAACCCAGGCCGAATCAGTTGTTTTGAATGTCCCCTCCCATTAATTAAATATGTATTAGATTGATTGTATTCAATTTGGTCTTCGAACCAAAAGTTAAATCAAATTTTTTAACCCCTTTTCCATTAACTTAAGGTTTGATCAAATGTATTCAATTTAAATTACATACTTCAAATTTTTTCAATTTACATATGCAGAGCAAATCAATTTTTTTCTCAAGTATACCAGTCGAATTAATTGTTTTTGATACCTCCCTTAAATAAATTTTGTTTGTTAAGTAATGGGTTGGGTATTCAAAAAATAATAATTCAACCTCAAAGATATTTGATAAAACTGGTAGACTTCACGTCATCAACTTAATTCATGATGATTTTTTTCTTGCACAAAATGAGCGTTTCTGGGGGTCCCTCGGCTCACTGTGCGTCATGGTCAAAGTAAGAATGAAATTTTTTCTTCCAATTAAACCTTGAAAGTTCCTCCCAGAAAAAAAAGTAAAAATCTCTTTTATTTTGATTTTGACGCAAGAGTATCGATATGAGTTTTTTTCATCGCAGAAATACAGGGTGTTCCATGAATCGTCTGCCAAACGTATTTTTTTGGATATAATCGGGTACCACTAGAAAAAACTTGAGATGAACATGTTGCCTATTTTAAAAATTGAAGGGGCAAATGCTGCTTCTAAATAAATCGCGTCAAAATTTTTTTTCAACCATGGGAATGATGAGTATTTTGAAAATTGAAAAAATTTTCACTTTATTACTTTTTGCCTATCTTTAAAATTGAAGGGGCAGCAAAAAATTTGTTCAAGAAAAATTCTCAAAAAATTAACTGATCAAGGGAATGGATAGTACGTTGAATACTGAAGAAATTTTGTTCTGTAAACTTTTTGCCTAATATCGAAAATGAAGGGGCTAAAGGTCATTAAATATTGAGAAAATTTGAAAATTTTTTGAAGCCCTTTTATTTTGAGTGACCCGTAGCCCCTTAATTTTCGATGTTAGGCAAAAAGTTTACAGAACAAAATTTCTACAGTTTTCAACGTACTATCCATTCCCTTGATCAGTTGATTTTTTGAGAATTTTTGTTTGTAGCTCCTTCAATTTTAAAGATAGGCAAAAAGTCATGAGGTGAAAATTTGTTCATTTTTCAAAGATCTATCCATTCCCAAGGTTGAAAAAAATTTTGACGTTATTTTTTTAGAAGCAGCATTTGTCCCTTCAATTTTCAAAATAGGCAACATGTTCATCTCAAGTTTTTTTTAGTGGTACCCGGTTATATCCAAAAAAATATGTTTGGCAGACGATTCATGGAACACCCTGTATGTAGTACTCGTGAGAGGGGTGTGATTTCCGTGGAGGTTTGTTTTTATTTTCTTCATTGAAACAGCTTACTATAGAGAAAAAAACAGAAAAAAAATTAAATTGCATCACCAATTAAATACTTTAATCAATTCGTTCATTTAGAACAAATAGATATAAAAGCAAAAAAAAAATCGTATTTTTTAAACCGTGAAAAAGTGCATAAAAGGTTCGTTACGAATTTTTGAAATGTAAATGAAAATAAATTACATTCGAGTACACCCAACTATGTTCGACGCTCGGTGCGAAGTTTATAAAACTTGGGCAGAAATGCGAAACTTTTCCACAAATTAAGATCACAGAGGTTAAATTTGTTTAACAATGAGACATATTTTGCTTGGAAAAGAGCTTTTTATTCGAGAAAATGAGGAAACCAGAGGGTGAAAAACGAACGCGTTAATAAAACGATGATACACAGTTGCGTGAAAAGTATGCACAGTAAATTCTGGCGCATTATTTTTCATTGCCGGTTAATATTAACATTTCCTTTTCCATTTCGACCTTTTTTTCTCTCCTTTGCTCGGCGATGAAACCGACAACGCGGACGATTCCCCCAAACTGAATAAACTTTTTACGCGGACCTTTTCATTTCTCGCGAATTCCAACATTAATTACAACTCTGGCCCAGATCCAGAAATGAAAATTTCTACAAGCTATAAAATGATTCTTTACGAAATGATAATAATATACCTAAGTTCGTTCACTACACTTTGTGTGTAAAATATAGTAACTCTCCGCCACGACGTAAATTTTTACAGCGTGTACGTCTCTTACATTTATACTAATCAGTGCTATTGAAAATGCTCGAAAGTCGAATTTACGACTTGGTATATTTTATCACATCGTTCGGGGATTTAATCTCAAGCTCGCGTCGAGCTGTACATCTTTTCTTTTACCTCTCTATAGCTCCTTTTACCATTAGTAATTGGTATTTATCCAAAAGAAACAATCATGTTGCGAGCTCTCTTAATTTCTCTTCGAAATACGTACGTATAAATACTCGTACCTCGAAATTCGAATAGCTATTAATTTTGTGGTTAGTATTTATTTATCTGGGATAATTGAATGCGAATCTCGGTCGAGTTCGAAGTACCTAAATGAAGGCAAAATCATCCATGTTTTGAAAGCTTTATACCAGATAAATCTTTATTATTTTTATAAGTTTTGTGAATCGTACTATAAAGTAATTGACAGCTATTCGAAAAATTAATCAAAGCCCAAGCCTCAAAGGATACTTGAAATTTAAACGAGAAATTTGAACTTGATATCTATTTAGATTTTTATTTATGTAGAATTGAGAAAATTTAATGAGATAGCTGAAATTTCTTCATTTTTATCAACATTTTTCTTTTTTTAGATACCAGATTCTCATTTCTACCTCTCAGACATGTTCAACGGTTCAAATATACCCAAGCAGAGCTGGGGTCATTTTTTCAATAATAATTTATAACTTTTAGAAACAAAATTATTAATTTTTCAATAGTTGAACATTAATTTGTCAAATAAAAATAAAAATGTATGAAATACAAATTAAACAAGAAAAAATTAATTTAGGTAAAAATTAATCTTTTAAATTTTGTCGCTCTGAAGTCAAAATTCAAAAAAAAAGTCTATATTTACTTTCTATAAAAAAAAAGTCGTTGGTAAAACAAATATAAAAAACAATGAACAAAATAAGAAGAAAAAGTTATTGAAATCAGTGAGCATTGCACTTGTGTGCCAAGTAGGAAGACGTTGCCATCTAAATTCTCTGGACGCAACCTACTTCTCCGTTCCTCCAGGACTTTTCCAGTGACGCCGAAACTGCGTTCGCTGCTTGCAGACGTCACTGGAATTGCCAAGACTTTCCGAGCAAGAGCGTTAAGAAGAGTAAATTCACGTTGGCGGTGGCGCTACCCCTGCTGCACATTTACGTTCGATGGTGCTTCTTTCATTTTGTAGGCTTTGATCTCCAACGCTGCTTGACTGTCGCTTCTATTTTTCGGTTTATTCCTAAACTTCTTTAATGATTTAATCTTAATGTTTGAGTCATCGGATAAGGAGTCTGAACTATTTGTATTCGCCTCGGTGCTTTCTGCTTCTGCAAGTTCTCAAAGTTGAAAGGTGACAAGGTTTTTAATACTTTTTTGCTCTTACTCATCTAAAAAATTCAGATCTTGATATCCCGGGCAAAGAAACGCTCCCATTTTTTGAAAGTCTTGGAAGTCAGATTTTTCGGAAATGAAAATTTCGACATCGTTCCGGAACGTATTTCAGTCCAGGATTACATTCTTTGCTTATAAAATTTTCCAAGTCTGTTTTCAGGTCTTCAACCATCACCATCATTTTATGTGTCGTTGCTTTCTTCTCGCCTTCTATAGTTTTTTATTTTCGTCGAATTGTGTCATTTTTTAACAAAAAATGAAATATCTTTGATAAAAGGTATTATTCCAGTAAAGTTGAAAAATGGGATCACCATTTTATATCGAACTTACGAACACGAATTTCCCCATTTCCAACTATTCTGGAGCGATTTTCATTTTCTACGGTAGTTTTGAATTTATCTAGAAGACATAGAAATTAATTTGTCGAGCTAGAAATCGAGTTTTGGCCTAGTTTCGAGTTTTTTAACCAGAAAATTGATTTCTGTCGCGAATTTCAGGTGGACATCTTACATTATATTTTCTATAGTAAAAGTGAGCTTGTAAAAACCAGTTGGGAAGTAGGAACTCGATTTTTCGATTCTTTAGTTATTTTTCGAATTTTCTGGAGAAATTCTAGTATTCTAAGAAAATGAAATATTCTAATGCTCCGGAGTGGCTGAAATGGCGAAATTTGGTTCCAGGTATTTGACATCACATCATCTATGGATCTATTTTTCACTAATTTTAATGAACAATTACTTTTTTTACGTGTTACATATTTGCTGAATAATGGCGATTTTTAATTTAAAATTTAGTATTCGCCAAAAACGGAATAATTAATTTGCCCAATAATTGAATGTTAGAAAATTTGCTTTTTCTAAAAATCCTTCTCTCGTTTTTATCTGTGTAAAGGTGAACACCTTTCATAAATATTTGATAAATAAAATATACTTACTTACTTGCTTACACTTGTTGTCGTGGCTTTCGAGAAGTGTGCGAGAGCCGAGGAGGCTGTGTCTTCTTGTGGCTTGCGGTCGTTACCTCCCAACATTTTGATCCTTTCCCGTGCGACCATACGAGATCCGCAATATCGCAGGTGTTAAGATCATGTCATGGAGGGTGAGCTTGAGCATATTTGCCCCAATGGTTCCAACACGTGGAGTCTTTTGAGTGACTCCACACCTTGGATGAATCACGTTTGGGGTTATACGTATTGATATTATTCAACTTTTTCGATGAAGCTCATTTATATCTGTAGGTGCTTCATTCCTTAAATATTGTGTATTAGGGTGGAGTGAAAAAAAATCTTGGATTTTGATCAAATTTGGTGGGGTGATTTACTTTGAGTTGGAAACCTCCCCAAAAAATTTGAGATCCCTAGGGCCAAGGGAAGAAGAGCAGGAGGTGCTCAAGGTGCACCTCCTTTTGAAAAAAAACGTTGTTTTTTGTGTTTTTTAGTCAATCAAAATTGCGTGAGAAGCCTTCTTAGCACCTAAAAGATGCAATTTGAGTTTCTACATCTCCCTAAACCATCGCCATCCTTCTCCGATCAAAACTCAGACTGCTACCAGGGGGTTGGAAAGTTGCAGATTGCAATATTCCAATAATATGAATTTTTCACCAAGCTGGAATGATTTTTTTCATTGAGTAAGTGAACAAAAAATTTTTTTTACCACTGAAAGCGAATTTTGAAAAAAAAGTTGAAACTTTTATACACCAGCGCAGCCAACATGCAGAAAATCATAAAATTCCAATATATGGAATTTATATCGACTTTGAATTGATCATTTTTTCGCCTGAAAACATGTATTTTTTTTCAATCACGGAAATTTTTTTGGAAAATTTTCTATGTGACATGCTACATTATGGCATTTACGTTGACCTCGAATAATTTTTTTATCGTTTGAAGAATTTACAGTAATTTTGTGTTCAATTACCACAAATAAAAAATAAAACAATTTTCTTTAAAACTTTTGTACGACATAATATTTTTAGGCGAAAAAATAATCAATTGAAAGTCTATATAAATTTCTTATTTTGGAATTTTATGATTTGCTGTTGGCTGCGCTGGTGTATAAAATTTTCAATTTTTTTTTCAAAATTCACTTTCAGTGATTGAAAAAATTTTTTGTTCACTTACTCGATGAAAAAAAAATCATTCCAGCTTGGTGAAAAATTCATATTATTGGAATATTGCAATCTGCAACTTTTCAACCCCCTGATAGCAGTCTGAGTTTTGATCGGAGAAGGATGGTGATGGTTTAGGGAGATGTAGAAACTCAAATTGCATATTTTAGGTGCTAGAAGGCTTCTCACACAATTTTGATTGACTAAAAAACACAAAAAACAGCGGTTTTTTCAAAAGGTGGTGCGCTTTGAGCATCTCCTGCTCCTCTCCCTTTGCCCCTAGGAGGGTCAAATTTTTTTGGGAGGTCTCTCACTCAAAGTAAACCACCTCACCAAATTTGGTTGAAATCCAATGTAAGTTTTTTTTCTTTCCTCCATCCTAATGTGTATTTCAAAATCACGAATTGGAATTGAGATTCTCTGATTTTTAACATTAAAAATCTATGCTTAGGTCTCAGTGACAGAAAAGAAAAAAAGTTTCATTTTCATCATCCTTTTAAAAATTTCTCCATCCTTACATTCCTCATCTTTAAAAAACCCTCAAAAACATTTATCTTCGGTACACAACAACTTAAAAAACCTCCGCAACATCAACAAAACGAAACGAAAGTGAAATACATACACATATCAATCACACTCGTCGCAGCAATTACGCGCTTACGTATCGTCGATAAATCACAGATTAGACCAAGACTATTACCGCGTGTACGATGTCGGATTATGAAATGTTTACCATTGTTATGGCGTTAAATCAAATTGTCGAGTGGTTTTAAAAGAATAAGTCTCCTTTATTGATCCACATTTTCAGCGGTAACGGCGTGGTTAAAACGCCATCAAATACGATACTCGTATACCTACGCCAAGTACACGCGAACTATGGTGATTTGATGTTTCCCGCGGACCTCCCCCGAGTACTTTACTATCCGATTTGTATAGGTAGAGGAGGTATATCTTGATTGAGTGCAAATGGAATACTTCATTCGGGTGGAAATTTTCGTGGGATTTTCCCTTTCGTTTGTAAAGACCAGAATATTTTAAGAAATAGAGAGCTGGTTTAAAGAAACTATTGTTCAGTTTTAGAGAATTGTTTCAAACTGTGGAAATTTAAAAAAAATAAATCATAGTCTGCGGCGAGTCTTTGAGAATTTCACCGAGGCCCAATCGCATAAAAGAAAAAAAATTACTTACATTTTTGAATATGAATCATGCCTCCTATGGTATCAGAGTATGTGATCAGATTAAGCTTAATTGCACAAAATAGAATAATTGATTGAAATTAATTACATAAATGATTTTCTTCGAAATTGAAATTTGTGAATAAAATCATCATTTTTAATGAAAATGCCCATTTTCTGCGAAAAATCAACATTTTTTACATAACTAAAAGCTGTAATTTGAAAAAAAAATCATTTTAAATCTGTTGGGGGTAAAAATGAAAACAGGTGAAACGATAACATCAATTTAATATGTAATTTTGTTTATACGTAGGTATTACATTTCTAGCTCGAAATATCTATGCATTGTTAATTCGAAAGAAATATTTAGGTACAAAATCATGTACCTATATCGATGTCACGACTTTATACCAGACTCGTAGTACGATAGTAGTATTGAAATTGCGTGATTCAAACTTGTTTTCACTATACCGACGACGACAATAACAACAACAACTAGGTCACAGTAAATTTTTGTCAAAGGTTTAAGAAATAGGTAGCCTTTTTTTTTCCACGTTGCCAAACATTCCATTTTTTTCCCTTTTCATTTCGCTGTTAGTTGTTTACTTTACAAAAAATACTTATTCGTACGGATACTATTATGTACATTTTAAATTCCAAAGTGTTCAGCTATTCAGCCATACGTTCTCGTATGTCTACGTATATCACCGCTGGCAGCCGACGAGCTTTTTCTTTAATAAATCAAAGAAAGGTGAGTGGAGGAGAGATACGCGTTGTCGTTCTTTGTAGTAGTCGTCGTCGTCGGTCTCATATTTACGGCATTGGGTATGCAATTCTATTAACGTTTGGATGTGACCGGAGACGTGAGCAGGGTATATGTTGAGACAAGATGTTTAATCTTTATGGTTGCAGTTTCTCATCGATATCATCTCATGTGTTGTAATACACCGTTCGTATGCGTACGAAAACGTAAAACCTTTCAGTTCTTCATTTGTAAGAGCAATTTATTTAAAATATGGGTCTGTTTTGCCTGAAAAGGAAGGTATCCCGAACGTCAGCGAAATTTTGGGCTGAAACGAAAATAAATCGAAAGTAAATCATGAAAGAATCGCATATCCACGACGTTAGATGGCTAAGTTTATTTCTCGAATTTTGACAAATTGAGAAATTTCAAAATTGCCTATCACCATTCTAAGTACCAAAAATTTGATCTAATTAACGAAAAAAAACTAAAATTTGGTTTATACCTTATTTTCGACCTCCCGAATCGATTGGAAGCAGTTTTGAAAAGTTTTGAAACCTCCAGAAAATTTGGAAATTTCCAGCACGAATGAAATATTCATAAAAATGGTCCATATGAACTACTTTAGTACCTATAATCGCTGATTATTCTGTATTAGTGACCTATTTCAATGAATAAAACACAATTTTTCTAAATTCTTCAATGTTGGGTTAACTTTCATTTTGTTTCAAAAAAATTTTGTCAGAAAATATGGATTTGACCCAGAAGTTACGAATTTTGGAAAATTATGCTTTAATCGATCTAATTAGTCACTAATATGGGTAATTTGTGATTATATAGGTGCTAAGGTTCATATGGACCCTTTTTTATGAGTATTTCTTCTAAGCTGGAGATTTCCAAAATTTTCTGGACTGGAGGCTTTAAAATCTTTTGAAATTTATTTCAATTGATTTGTTAGATCGAAAAAAGGGTAGGTATACACCAAATTCCAGCTTTTTTCGTTGATTAGGTCCAATTTTCATATTTTGTAAGGCGATGGGATAATTTTTAAATTTCAAAATTTCACCTAAATTCGAGAAATGAACTTGAGCATTTGAAATTTTGGATGTGGGCTTCTTTTATGATATACTTTCGATTTAATTCTGTTTCCGGTTGGGATATCTCCTGTTTGAGAGATTTCTGTCAACACCCAACTTTTACCAACGCTTCAATTTTATTTCTAACGTTTGAATTGAATAAGGTAGTCATAACTAAATTCAAAATGAGGCAAAATTCGGTTGAAATATCGACAAAATCATCTTTCAGAAATATTACGTTCAGTCAATTTTCATTGAAATAAATTCAATATTTTTCATCATACGCACATGTATTCAAAGTTTCTTCGATGAGATTTCATCAATTTTTTTTCCATAACTTGAAACTTCATGACTTTGAGGCCATTTTGGAGCAGTTGAATGACCTAGTTGCAGAAATGCGAACCGGAATGAGAAAATTGTAAAAATAGCGGTGACGATTTTGAACAATAATTACGGTTGATTTCAAAATTTTTGAATAAAATAACGTAGAGCTGAAATCTCATATTTTTTCGAATTTGTTAACTATGCATCTCTGATAAACTTCATTGCGATCAACTCGAAAATCAAACAAAAAATCACCAATTAATCACTGCTGAATGTTGTTAATTCTTAAATTTGTTATGATTACAAATTCAGATTCAATTATGCGACATAAAAAACATTAAAAGTTGAAATATCATTATTTTTTTCGATTTTTGAACTGTAAAAAGTTTATTTTCAAAACAATAAACTCAAAAATCGAACAAAAAATCACATGAAAATATATTACGTACTTACTTAACCGAACTAAAATAAAAATTCGGTTATGGTTACAAAATAACTATTTTCTGCTCGGTTCCGGTTTCGGTTTCGATTTGCATCCCTGCAGTTAATTATTGTTACAATTATGCAGGATAACAACAAAACGGAAGGGAAAATATTGCAATTTAGATACTTTTAAGAACCCAGTATTCATACTGCTATGAATTTCGCTAATTTTTACTGCTTGATGAATTAATGGACACATTTTACCAGTATTGGAACTTCGCCTTTTTTTCTTTGAAAAATTTGCATGATATTTACAGACATTCTAATAGTCCTTTTCATCTGATTTTTAATACTAATTCTGACCATTTCATTTTCATCCTACGAAATTTTTGAGGACCTTGGGTCATTTTTCTCACGTTTTAAAAATTTTCATCGCATTTTCAAAAAAGTTTGGATATTTATACCCATCCGTACTCAGGAAAACGTCGTAAGAAGAATTATTACTTCATCGCGGAGAAGAATGGAAAAGATGACACGATCTCAACCAATGGCCTAAAATTATTTAATAAATCTCGAGACTTCTTTGAAGCCATTTTTTATGAAAATTTAGACAATTCTTTCATACTTGATTCGAAAAACATTTATAATCCTGAGCGGTATTTTAAAGTCATTTCCAATTTTATTTTCATTTTATGATGTTTGGGAGAAACGTCGACATTTTTTCCCTCAGTTACACACTTCCATAAATATCACTTTAAAACATGGTTTCGCAACATTTCGCATTGTTTTATCAAGTTTTCTGTATAGTACCATTTTCAACAACTTTCATCCACTGCAGCAATATGTCAAAATTTTGAAAAATGTTCAAAACTACGTTTTACATTGTTTTTGTAATGATTCAAATCACAAGGACGGAAGTTCACCAGAAACGTGCTCATTTCAAATGAATTTAATGTCATTTCGCCCTTTCAAAATTTCGCTCAAACGAAATTTGCAGGAAACGTAATAATGCAATAGAACAATTTTAATAACGTTCAAAAAAATCAAGGCATTTCACCCACCTCGATGATACAGTAAAAATCGTAAGGGAAATACTTCATCGTAAGGAAGGCACAAGGCAGGAAAAAATATCTTTAAATCTGATTCAGTAAAATTTAGGGCAATTCTACCTTCAGGAATCGGTGAGATGAATTTCACTAAAAATTAGTGACTTTCGACTGATATTTAATTTTTGGTAAAAATATCGGCGAAAAATGAATTTTCCAGTGAAAATTAGTTCACAATTTTTTTCTCCTTTGGACATTTCCACATTTTAAAATAGTTTTGCAATATTTCACGTAATTATATCAACTGTTCTACAATTTTCAACAACTTTCTATCAATTCAACAATAGGTATAATTTCAACATTTTTAACAATCAACAAGACATTTCCAAACAAATAAGGCTCTCGTGATTAGCTTTTTCAATGATTTTTATAATAATTCAAGTTGGGGGGGGGGGCGATTTTTAATATCATAAATTCTTCAGTTTTCTGCAATATTTTGAAAATATCAATTTTTATAATTTCTGCTTTCAATTCACGAAACGGGTCATGCACTAAAGATATCAATGGCTCGAACTATCTTGAAGAAATTTTCAACGGGAAAATTAATTCCGATACCACTGAAAGGCCCGAAGAGAAATACTCGGCATTCATCATCGATTTATGCTATTCGTTAGCAAAATACAGGGTCTATAAATGAACCGGGCAACGTCAACGTAAAAATCCCTGTTTGACAATTTATTATTCCCATTATTTCACATTTTTGCATGCATGTTCGGTAAGATGACTCATTCCTTACATCAAACTTGTAATCTTATCAATGCGTCATTGGTCGTTTTTTTTTCATATTTTAGCGATGATTTCAGCTTTTTGTTACGATGCGACGAAACGAAACAGGAAAAAAAAGAATTTTCGTGCTGACGTTGCCCTGTTCATTTATAGACCCTGTATATTGAAGATGCTAATAAATTGATAACACACTTCAAGTTTAGAGGAATGGATTTATAGTCGAGTTTCGTGATTTTTCTTGACGAGTGATTTTCAATTCGAAATCTATTTATCTTCGGTATAGTTTCGTCGTCACGTAGCTACGAGTCCGACTTGCTGGTGCCATGGTGCTTTATCTGTGTTTCTGTAATCTGTATTCTCTTTCTTACTGTGATCGGATAAATAAGGTGAGTCAACTGGTTGCTGATTTTTCTAGAACAAATCTCGTTTCACATGTTGAGGGTTAGTTCGGTTTAGTTATTGTAGTCATTGTGTTCGATTCGATTGCATCGTAGTGGTCGTGAATATTCCTTTGATTAGGATTTAGGATTGAAAAATGGCGAATGGTTCTTTTTCGTCTTTCGAATCGCGTTCGGTTGTTCTATCCAATCGGTTTGTTAATTTAGTGCTTTTTTCGCGTTAATTATGTGCGTAAATATTTGCATTTCGCGGTTGTAATCCGTTTCGATCGTGCAAAATATGGTTCCACGTTCCAGTGACGCGAATGAATTTTCCATCGGATGCGGTTGGGTGAGTGTTATGATCGTAATTAGAATCCTATTTTTTATAATGTTTTTTCGTGTTGGTATTAGGTAATGAGTCCAAAGAATATAAATTTTAGCTAAAATATGAAAAGAGTTCGAAATTTTCTCGTGTTTTTTTTTTACAATTTAGTTGAAATTATTTCGAAAGTCAACTTTCTTTGATACCTAATTATTGTGATATTGAGAAAAATTTATAAAATTTTAGCTTTTGATAACCTTTATTCTCGAAAATGTTGGTCTTCGTTTTGTTCGGGCTCAATTTCTTTTCAACGAAGTGCCTAATATTTTTCCAAATTTTATTAGCTCTTTGACTTTGCAATCCTTTCATCTTCCCCCATTTGATTCTTTTTTCAGTGGAGCGAGTTGGAAAATTTGTAGGGTCTTGAATATAATTTACCAATTTAGAGGACGTTTATTTTTAATGAAAAGAAGCGCGAGTGGTTGTTTGGCTTCTTTTATTTTCGAGTCACCGATTATTTCTTTGACTGCTTTTTTAATATTCGATCGGAATTCTGGAGAATATTGATCGCATTGGTTTGAGCAGTAAAATAATTTCGTTTCGATTTCGCGTTTCGTTTTATTCGCGTCGTTAAGGTATTGAAGAAAATTCGAAAAAATCGTCTGTAACGATTATATGCGACGTACTTACATATTATATTATATGCAGTACTATAAATGAATTGTGATATGCGAAAATTCCATTGCTTTCTTCCTTTTTCCGTTCGTTGGTGCTTCCGTTTTGTTTCTAATTGTTTTCCAACGAACAAATCAAATTTAAAGTGATTTCAATTTATTAGATGATTCTTTATAAAATATGCGGTAAAAGTGTCTGAAATAATTCATCGAGAGTTGAAATGCAACGATACGATACATGAATCTTATTTTCATACATCAGAATGCCGATATGTCGAAGCGAGAGTAAAATTTTATTCTTGATTAATTTTTCGTGTTAGATTAAATTCTGACAAATAAGTCTGAATTTATCAGTCTAAATTGAATTCGTAATTACTTAACCTTGATAAACTTTGCTTCGGGGGTTGCATGACAAGACTTCGCGGTGAGATCATTTGTTTTAAAAAATATATGTTAACGTGTTTCAAGCGGTATATGAGAAAAATTTGCTAAATCTCATCATATTCTTCGATGAGGCAAAAGCCTTCGTCAATCATTTCATTACTGAGACCCCGGCGCAGAGTTCAAAATTATGCGTAATTTCGGAGTATTTGACGTAAGCGATTAGTCCAGCCTGAGATGATGATTGGCCCGTTGTAAACAGGGTGTCGCGTGAGTGGAGGGATGATACTTCATTTTTTGATATAAGGGTACCACTAAAAAAAACTGTAAAAAAATGGATATCACATTGAAAATTAAACGAATTTTCATTTCATGACTTTTTGCCTCACTTCAAAATTGAAGAAACTACAAAAAAATTGTTCAAAAAAATCATAAGAAAATAAATCAACCAAGGGGATAGTACTTTGAAAACTGAACCAACTGTGTTCCGCAGACTTTTTGCCTGACATGAGTTATGTTTTTTTACACGGATTTTGCATAATCTGGATTTTGAACATTTTTTAAATTCTCTTTTATTCGATTATGTTATCAGTTTTATAAAGAAAAACAACTTTTCGGTTCTGAGAATCTACTCCGTGAGTAGTTTTTCGAATTGGGTTCTCGATTTTGAAATTCAGGATCTGGATAATCCAAATCCGAATTATGCAAAATCCATGTTATAGAAACATATGCTATATGAAAAATGAAGGGGTAATGGTCATTCAAAATAAGTGGGCTTCAAAAATTTTTTAAATTTTCTAAATTTTGAGTGATCCATGGCCCCTTTATTTTTGGTATAAGAGGAAAAGGGTTTCAGAACAAAATTTGTTCAGTTTTCAAAATACTATCCATTCCTTCGGCTAATTCTTTTTTTAGAATTTTTTTGAACATTTTTTTTGCAGCCTTTCAATTTTAGTGTTTATCAAAAATTCAGGAAATTGAAATTTGTTCACTTTTCGGTTATGGTATCTTGTCTGACTACTGAAAAATTCATCGCGAAAATTGACGGACTGTTTTACACGATGCAACAGTGGTTCAAGATGAAAGTTGATGGTGATTGTCGCGTAATACTCTTACGTAATATATTTACATTTTGCATTTTTTTAAAATTGACATTTTGCATTCTTTTTTTAATTTTCATCATTCGTTGTGTAGAAAAATTTGTATGTATGGTTTTCGACCTGATTTGAAATTTTGAAATATGTTCATTCGTTCTGTTTACACATTTGCAGTTATTCTCATTCGTTTTGCTTTTAAATTTACACATTTATTCGTTTTATTGAAATGTTAAGAAAAATTGAATGAGTATAATGGAATAAATGTTAAGACAAATTCAAATACAGGTATAAAGTAACATTTTTCAAAATCCGAATCCTTCCCATGCTTGTAAATTGTGTAACAAATGAATTAGAGTTTTTCCAGAGCTTATACACTGAGAAAAATGGAGAATGAAAAATGAATAGAAAGTGTTGCAAAAAATTATAAATTTTATTCAAAAAAAAATAAATTTTATCCAAAAATAATAAATTTTATCAAAAAAAAAAGTTTATCCAAAAAAATAATAACGGGGCACCATTCGCAAAATTAGCTCAATATAGGAGAATATATACGGGGAATTCATCACTGATTTCTTCGGTAACCATCGTTTACATACTGACCAGAATCCTTCGATAGCATTCGTGCAGATTCCGTTCACTGGATTGATAAAATTCTGTGAATGATTGACGACTTGATGGACATAAAACATCCCTAAATTCTCTAACCCGTTGTATCCGGTCCACATGTCGGTCCAGATTGTGGTACCTGGATTGACAATTTGACATATTGCATGATTTTGGGTTCTAATTCGACCGCTGAACGATTATGCAATACTAAAATAATTTCAATTTTTGTGGTCGTATCTAGCATTACAATCACCCATTTCTGCTCCACTAAACGACCACGGTTTGCCTTTCTTTTTATGATTAATGATTCATCAATTTGCACAATGTGACCAACGCCTCCAATGGTAAATTGATGATCTGTACCTTCTTCTTTAATTTGAAGGAGCTGATGAGAGGCTACGTCACGACAGTATTGCAACTATTGTATAGTGCTTTTTTTCATGCTTCCGTTTAATTTAATATGGGCATCTGGTAAATCGGAAGCCCATAAAAACATTGTTTCGAGTAAAAATATATCACTCATTTCTAGCTATTTGACCAAAAAATAGGCTTTCGATGAGTCGACGGAAACGGTCCTTGATGTAATTTATCGAAAGACCCTGAATCCGAGTTTCCCTACCTCCAACCGAAATGATGATTTTCGGCGGGAGGTAAGGAAACCGATTCAGGTTCTCTTTAAAATTATCAAAGGTCGTTTCCGGAGGATACGACGGCGAGTTAGAGATGTTCGACGCATATTTTTTATCTGCGGTGGCTGCTGCAATTGCTGAGTGTACGAGTTGATCCCCCAACGCCAGGAACTCTCCTATGAAATAAAAGGATTCCGGCGACGTCTGGAAATGGACCATGCGGACTCCCCTCGGGGCCCAGGGTGATGATGTAAAGGGTCCCAGGATCCGGCTGAGAATCATCTGGGCCTCAAGGGGATCCAGTTGACTATACATTAATTATTTATAATAAAATTATATATATATAAAAAAAATACAATTAATTAAAATTATATTTAATAAAATAAAATTCAAATTCAAATTCAAATTATATCAATAAAGTATCAATAAATACAAATTATTTTAAATTCTAAATTTAAAATCGTCTACCGGGTATTGCCTTTCGATGTTCTGAAGGTGGAGTTCTACCTCCATCGTCCACTCCTGCTCTGCTGTCGGTTGCTCCATCGCACAGTACAGCAGCGCAGGAGGGGAGGGAGGTAGAGGGATGTTCGCCACCGGGAGATTCTGTAACGATACGATGGTCTGGTCTGGAGACTGAAGATCGATAAGCTTGTAAGATGGTAACTGCAGACGTCTCGGTGGCTCACGTTCGTGATATTCTGCCGCGCAATACTCCCCCATGGGATCTGCGTGCTCCATTACTTCACCCGTTGAAATGTTGTACACCTCAATCGTTGGCAGTCGCTGGTGACTGATCGAAGCATACGGCTCGCGGGGCAGGTGGGAGGCGGAACCTTCCACCTGCTCCCTTTTTTTACTGATTCGTTCGGTCAAATTTACGGATTTCAAAAGTAATTACGACAATTACTTATTTAATTGGTGAAAATGACTGATTGAGTAAATTTTCACTCATTCGTCAGTCGATCAATTTTGTCTTTTTCAGTTTTTCTGCAATCGAATGTGTTCTAAATGACTTAATTCAAAATTAGAGAGTTCTTGGTCTTTCATTAGTAGAGGGAAAATCTCTATCAATTCAATTTTAATTGGAATTGAGGTGTTCTAAATAAGGACAGAGTAAATGAAATCAAAAATTAAAATTAATCTTGCCGAGGTTGAACTTGAAAAAAACGAAGTTAGAAATTGGTGCTAGTGTGAAGACAACCATCTAGTCTTTTTCTGCTGTCAAATGTGTTTGAAATGACTGATTCAATAGTTTTGAGAATTCTTGGTCTTTCGTCAGTAGAGAGAAAATCTTTGTTATCAATTCAATTTTAATTGGAATTGAGGTGTCTTAAATAAGGACAGAGTAAATGAAAATTTAAAAAAATCGTATCGTGCGTCATAATCGAGGTAGCAGCTGTTTTCGCGCATCTTGACAAGCTCGACTATCTGTAGCTCGAGAGAATCGGGGCAGCGGGACTAGCAACAAAAACCGCACGACAGCTTTGCAAATTGCCTAAATTTCGTATCGATAATTGTTCCACGCGCTCATTACTCTTCATCTGGTGTCATCTTAACAATGGAGGCCGCGTTAAATTGACAGAAATGTACGCGATTACCCTTCCTCGCCTTGCCAGCGTCTCCCTTGAGGGGGTATCGTATTAGCGTATCCCCGTATCCATTAAATCTGATAATGTCGAACATAAGCGACCCGATATTTCGCATTTTATGCTCATATGTATATTACCTACTACTTTGAACTAAATAGCGTGTTGGTAGGTAGGTCTGCGTATTACGAAATATGAATTTTTTCCCGCTTAAATCGTCTCCCTGCGGAGTGTGTGGGTGGGCGAACGAATACGACATACTTATAGAAGGGAATTTACCAGACCTACGGTGTATTCGCAAATGAATCGCACGTCGATATTTTTATCGCGTGGGTCGTTATGGTCTCGTATACGGTGTCAAGAGAACCAGAGAAAATACGTTATACGACGAATGCAATTTTTCCCTGTAAAAAAAAACATAACCACGAGGGATGTTAAATAGACTTTTTTATTTGATTATGAAAATGCACAATTTTAATATCCATATTATAATTACGAAAAATTACTAATTAATATAGGTGCTTGAAAACAAGTTATGGGAAATGATATAATAATGTATTAATTATATTCGATAAATTATAAATAAAAATGGAATTTTTTCGAATGGTCAACTCCTTCTGAATTACAAATTTTGAGGCAATGAATTCAAATAGAATAAATAAAACAATATATGTATTTTGACAGAGAAACCGATCAAAAACAAAAAATTTAATCATTTAAAAATAAAAACTTACTATCTTATTAAAATTGAAGAAAGACGTAAGTATAAGGAAAAAAATATGATGAAGGGTGGAATAATACTTAAAATTACTTACTTTTTATTAGACGTTCAAATTTATATAAGAGACAATTTTGAATTTTTTTGTCCTTCAAAATTTGAAAAACTGAAATTTTGAGAACTGAAACTGGAACTAATATCATTTCAGTTTTCCATCACTGGAAACAATTGAAAAAAGTTGACAATTGTTTTGGTAAAGTGATGTCGATATGAATATTTTGACTCATAAAAATCATCGATGGAAATTTTCGACCATCACTTTTCGTCTGGGTCATTTTTTCAAAACGCAAAAAAATGTCTTGTTCGTGAATTTTTCAAAAATTGGGAAAAATGTGGAAGATCGTCACAGATGATTTTTATAGATTAAAATGAACCAGTCATTTGCAAAACAACGTAACGCCAAAGAAGTAAATTTTTCAGGAGCAAGAAAAAACATTTTCAAGGAAAATCGCTTACGTTATGGTAGAAATCAATGTCAGAAATGGAAAGAGGACACAAAAATACACCTTTTTGGGTCAAATTTTGATTTTCAAAGTGTCAACATGATTGATTTACAGCCCAATGATGTTCATGGACTGACGTTGTTTTGCAAATGATCGTCATTTTTGACCATAATGCACGTTTTTTAATGCGAGCAAAAGTTGCAATAACAACCTTGCCGAGGAAGAAATTTGATTCGAATGTAGGTTCTTTCTTTGAATCTCTCGAGTTTTGCTGTCCACCGTCGCGTCGTTGTCCATCCATCGATACGTTTTGGCCACAGATGCTTATAGAAGATGAAAGCAGTATCTAAATTCCGGAGTTCAAACGTATTTCGTGGATTTTTTCAATATGAATATGGTACAAAATTTTCGATCATTTCTTTCAAATGTATCATCTTTGAATTTAACATTCTCATTCCTGCAGTGACCGTACGATAGTACTTCAATAAAAATTACCAAATAAAATCACAAATAATATCAGAACCTGATGTTACCATCTGCGATGTCGGCATAGGTGCAATTGTAAACTGATGATGTCTGATCCTTCAAGGTTATCATACTCATTCCGGTGTATCTGAAACCCTGAAGTGCACAAAAGTCCAGCAGACCTATCACTGGTCTGCCTTCCTTTCAAACTTCTCGTGTGTTTTATTATGTCACAGGAAACAACTCCTTTTATTCCTATATCTCATTGCCCTACTGAAAAGGTGAACAAATAGTCTGAATCTCCCAAAAGAAGGTGGCTTTCTTGCTCTAGAATACAGCTTCGAAAATGTGACGTCTGCGGCTACCAGAGTTTTCACTACAGATGAGGGATTTTTTCTCTCAAATCGTGAAATTACGATGGCCATGAAAGGACCCTAAATCTGAACATCTCCAGTAAACGTGAATTTGTCCAAAATTTCTATGTTTTTCATTTTCGGTTTTCTTTGACTTGGAATTTGAAGTGGCACGAATTTTAATTTTTGTTTGTTCTCTCCTGTAATAAACAATATACCTAAATTGATTAATTTTTTGGGATGAAAGAGCACTAAATGGGTGCGCTCGAGAAGAAAGATAAGAGGAGGAAAAAAGGCTCGAAAACAAAAAATATATAAGACGTTATCGAGATTTGAATGGAATTGACATTTTTTACTAAAAAAATTGGATAAAAAAACATTATGTATGAATCATACGTATCACAAAACCTGAATTTTGAATTATTTAGGCTTCTAACCCATTCCAAAAAAATGGATAGATGTAGTCCAGTGCTGTGTCTACAGTGGTGTTTTCCTCAACCAATAATAATTTTTTTGTCTTAACAAATCATGTAATTGAGAACTCAACATCAAACAAGAGTTTTAGGTCTTCTGCAATTTTCAAAATTGCATCTTTGTTAGTAGCCAATGTTTGATAATTTTCCATATTTTGTACCGGAGTTAAATTTTCATCAGCCATTTTGATGAAAGGATTCGTCTCCTTAATTTTACATTCATTCTCGTCGATGTCTCTAAATTACTTTTGACGTATATGTACTTTCTGGTATAGTATATTTGAACTTGCATATCTACACCATTTGGATCAAAGAAAAACACTCAGCCTAAGAGGTTCATGTCGCCACAACTTCAGACAGTTTGCAGATGAAAAAAACCTACCTCTGTGACGCTAATGTACATGTGTCACATACGAATTAATTCGTCGCAGATATCAAAAGCAAGACGACGCCTCGTGTTTTAAAATTAATAAGGAAATTCGCTTCGTCGTCTTGGTCGGTCGTCGCCCGCGCCTCCCAAACAGAACCCCTAACTGGGTAATTTATTCGCCATTTGACGAAAATAGTTTCGCTTCTGTTGCTTGTTGGTTTTTTTATTCGACAGTCGAGAGATCTTTCCTTTTCATTTCACATTCGCGTAGCATTTTTTTCTCATCGGGAAAAATATACGTACGAATAGTGACGGGAATGTTTATTTTTCAAGTTTTTCTTTTTTCTCATCGCTGTTGCTGGTGTTTTTCGTTTTTTTTTCGCCGCGAAAAGAAAAAGTGAAAAATTTATTTCGATGGTGGGTCTTTTAGCGTGTACGAATGGTACCTTACGTGATTTATTATTCGATTTTGAATAATATGCCGGTACGTCGAGTCGACTCAGCTCGAGAAAAAATTACCTACTTTTGAAAGTATATGGAAGCATTAGGTATGCATCGAGCTGGAGTTATGTTACCGACAAGTAGGCAGCTAGATATTTAGCTATTTTCTACCTACTTATTAAATGGGAGTTGAAACAGCTATGTCGATAGAGAACTATGAACCTAGGTGACGTATTGAATGAACAATTCGACAATGTTTTTGTTTATCTATGGAAAGCCTGGTTCGTGGAGGGAAATTTTAAAACAATCGTGCTGACCCGTGTTTAGTTTACCTTGCGTATATTTGATAGGCTTTTTTACACGGTCGCTTCATTTGATCGTTTTACTCTCGTTTATTTGCTCGACGTTTATAAATTAATCCTAAGGTAAATGTGTAAGTATTTACCCTGATTTACATATGAGCCAGGCTCTTCGCGTACACGTACGTAGGTGGCATTGTAAAGCTATATGGTACGACAGTGATGAAAAATCCTTTGTGTGTGGAGTGAATTAAATGCGTCGTGATGCGGATGTCCCGCCATGGTTAACCTTATAATCCTCGTGCGTATGCTACGGTTTTCCTTTTCGTGGAAATGGTTTATTTTCATGGAGTTAGTGAGCTTTGAGGGAGGAGGAGAGAAAAAGCTTTGCAAAGGAGGTAATTTTTCGTAGCGATGAAACTGCGTTAGATTTTGAGTCCTAAAAAGAGGCTAATTGAGGTGATAGATTTCTGATACTCAGCTACCCGCCCCCGTAAGGTGGGCCGAAAAACCAAAAATGATGATTTTTGAAAAGTTACCCCTACAAAAGTTGTTGGCTGGGTAGACTAGAAGAATATAATTTCAAAATCAATTCATCTTCAATTCTTCCAAAATTTCCAAAAAATCAATATTTTCAGAAATTTAAAAAAAATCAAAATTCATTAAAATCAATTTTAGAGCTTATTTAGGGACTATTTAAAGCTGAAAGCATAATTTTTTTTGAAAAAATCCATGTTTTATAGTTTTTTTTAAATTTCTCATGTTTCTTTACACCTGAAAAAAAATTGAAAAAAGTTATAAAACGCTGATTTTTTTTCAAAAAAATGCGCTTTTTGGTCTAGATAGTCACTAAATAAGCTCTAATTTTGATTAATTTTAAATTTTTTCAAAGTTTTTGAAATTTTGAATTTTTGGCAATTTTTGAAGAATTGAAGGCTCTTGCGCGATCGGAAGATATGAATCGATTTTGAAATTTTTTATTTCATTTTTCCAGTCTATTCAGCCAACAACATGTATTAGAGTTGGAAATATAGTAATTTTTATGTATTCACTCATCTTATTTTTTTCTTGAGGTAATCAGAATTTTTCAAAATGTCTACCCCTTCGTCGCATAAAAATTTTTCTGGCAGTAATTGATATCAATCAAAACGTACGAACCCAGTTTCATATCGTAGCCAGGGACCTACTGTGACATGAGACATGAGAGATGTAGCAGTGCTGCCAACTATTTTTCTGAGCCTCAATATTAGCATTTTATTTTGGTGTTCAACCACTGGCACTTTACCTTATTTAAACCGTTTGCATTATTTCGTTTAATTTCTAAAGCATTCGACTCATTCTTTGCATTGAAACAAACGGAAAATTTTTCCCACGTAGATGAAGGATAATTTGTTCGTACAATGTAAGGTTTCGGATGCTGAAAACGCAGCGTTGAAATTACTATACAAGGAAAAAAGTTGAAAAAAAAAATAGAAATCTTTAGAGAACTTGATGGCGATGATGACGACGACGACGACGACTAAGACCAAATTACATAATTCCGTATAAAAAAAAAGAATTTCGTCGAAACGTTTAATTAATTTTAAAAAGAAAAACTTTTAATTAGATACGTACTGAAATATCACGCGGAGACTTCAAAGTGTATGAGTATTTTTTTTTTAGGGATTCACTTAATTAATTCTCGGACTCGTAGTTACTTTTTTCCTATCTTTCTCTTGGTCGAGTGAAATTTTCCAATTGCTGGGGAAATTTTTGTGAAATGGGCGAATTATGAAAAATGTACTTACAAAATGATCGGTTTCACCAAACAGATGAAAATAGTGGTCCATTTTTCTTTTCGATGGAGTAATGTCTTGAATAAAATTCACGACTGCTTGCATAAGAGTCACGATGTCACGAAACCGTACTTTGTTTGTATGAATCCAAAATTAGTGATACCGATTCTCCGAACGCGATAAGTCCGCTATAGATTTGCATCTCTGAGATCACAGCCTTTACCAAAAATACATGCCATTAAATTACGCAATTAACTTACTTACTTTCATTATGTCAAGATTTTTTGTGATTTTTTCTCACTTTGTTCATTTCATTACATTCATCTATCGTGACCCTTAGGAAGTCATTTATTTTTACTCGTATGTTGAATTACAAAGTCGCTATCTTCCGGTTTAATATTTTTCGTAATCTTTTCTTCCTTCTCTAGGGATGCCGGAGACTACCATCGCGACAATCTAATTGTCATTCCTGTTACGGATTTTAAATCTTATTGACGCAAAGCATGTAGCAGGCATCGGACCGTGGTTACTTTTTTCAAGCTCGGTTACTTTTAGTTACTTTTTTGACTAAAAGTTACTTTTAGTTACTTTTTTGACCAAAAGTTACTTTTTTCGCTCAACTCGCCAAAAAAAAAATGGCAAAACGAAATCATAAAATTTACATGCAAAATGGCTTTTTTGGACATACAAAATTAAATTTTTCAAATCTTCGCCCTCGCTTCGCTCGGGCATGAACAAAATCACAGTTTAATGAATTATTTGAGGCAATTATACGAAAAAAATGGTTTCCAATGCCTGTTTTAGGCATTGAAAATCCAATTTTTTCGAAGTTTCGCCCTCGCTTCGCTCGGGCATGAACAAAGTCACGATTAAATAAATTATACATGGCAATTTTGTACTCTCCAAAGACAGATTTTGACGCCTACTGCTTAGATTTCTTATTATTTTGGAGTTTTGAGGCCAAAATAATTGGCATGGAAGTAAACTTAGAACTTCCCAAAAATTTATGAAAGTTCCATGAAAGTTCTGACTCACCCCATGAGAAATTCCTGGCTACGCCACTGATAAAACTCATTCTTAGATGAAATTTTTTTCTCTCTCTTCGGTAGTAAAATTACAGAGAAAAAACAAGTTTGAAAAAAAAATGGGGAGGAAGGGGTATTAATAATTTTTTAAAGGCGAAAAATTGAAAAATTGTCTACTTTTTCACGAAAAATTGGTTACTTTTTCACAAAAAATTGGTTACTTTTTTCAGAAAAAAAGTTACTAAAGTTACTATCTTTTTTCGAAATTTCGGTCCGATGCCTGATGTAGTGATTTTATACCATAAACTATGCTAAAAAAGACTCCTCTCCCTCGACAAACCCAATAAACACGTGAATTTTAGCGAAACTTTGAAGGCATATCGCACGAACATCGTCGACGCCATAGGCACCCCTAAGTTTCACCGATAACTTGCAATATCATCGTTCTGCTGCCAATAAATTATCGCAACCTTTTCAAAACTATACCTCGAATGTTTAACTGACAAATTTAAAGATACAGATTTTACAAAATATTCAATTTTTTAACTCTTCATTCGTTGCAAACAGTAGGTATTTACACGCTGAGAGTAAGCTCTTATTTTTTAAAAGTTTTTGAACTTTGATTTTTCAACTTTTTGGCAAAAGTTGAATAATCTCTAAATTTTTCGGACTTTGGATCTGAAAATAATTGAGAATTGGCGTAAATTAATGAATTGTGCGAAAAATTGAGAATTTTCAGTTTGAGAATATTTTGTGACAATTTGTGGTCATAGTCTGTCCCCCGTTCCGTCTCCGTCTCAATTTTTATTATTGAGTCTGTATCAGGTTCTATAAAGATTATCGAGTTTTCAAAATTTTAGTCCGAAAAAATCCGTTTTATCATTTAGCATAAAAAATATGTACTTGCTCTGGATTTGGTCTGTAAGAAGTGATATATCAAATGGACAATAAACATTGACATGTTAATGGACTTCGGTACTGTTTTTCAGACTTAATCAAACCTAAAACATAGGTACAATGTTTCATTTTCTGTTTATATTGCTCTCATTATTTCAAAAAAAAGAGAATATTTTTTAATCTAAACATAAACCACATTCGGAGAATCTCTCCCCTCTCTCCGCGCCCCAAAAATTGTTTATCATCATTTTTTTTTCATTAAAAAAAATATGGTTTTTTCGCAAACATATTAATGCGGTATTTATCCGCCCATCAGTGATGTTTCAAAAATGAGTATCTTGAAAATTGGCTATATTGCTTCAACTCTCCTTTCGCAATACCCATCACTACGTGGTATCGCGAATCGAACGCTGCAAACCGCGAAATGAGGAATTCGTTCACTTCCGCCATAATTAACTTGGCATTTCTAGCCGAAATTATCTGTGGGTAATAAAAAGACGAGCTAGAGACTACGCTACGATTAATAATTCTCAACGTATAGACGTAGCTTGGCTCATCGCTCTCGCAAATTATCAGAAAATTGACTCGGCGAGTTGGGTTTTCGGGCGCGAAGGGTTATGACGACGTAATCGACGATAGTGCGAGAGATGTATTATATTGGTATACCGAGTATCCATCATTTCTACCTTCCTACGCGACGTATATCGCCTAATTTGCCATCGTCGGCTTCGCTGCATCCGAATTTTACTCGGAGTGAAACATGCCACGGCTTTATATCGAGCAATAATGTAGTTGAGAAGTTCCCTCAGTGAGGGTATGAGTTTTTACCAGCTTAATGTACGATTTGGGTACTTTGTAGTTTTATTGTGTCTTGAAAAATTTTGAGCCGCGACGATATGCTTCGTGTAATTATGAAATGTATGAGAATTGCTTCGCTCATAACGGATGTTTATTTTTTAAAAAAACTTACATTGAAAGATCATCGAATTCTATGTATAGTGAATTTATAAAGTTTTTCCGTCTGTATTTTGTAATTGAATGCAAGTTGAGCAACTTTTCGGTTGCACTTTTTCTCGAAAACTGATGTGCGGAGAGGTAGCAGATAGCTAAGAAATTGTGTCTATACCTCAAAATAACTCAGTTAAAATTTCACTCCTCTTACTCCACTTTTACCTTTCATCACCTGTCCTTGAAATTTGACCATGTTGAAATTTTTTTTTGGGTAACGTGAGAGAAAAATTTTTTCAGGTGCCAATGAATAATTCACTGGCAACTATTTTTCATCCTTGACTTATTTTTCAGAAGTTTTTCAGAATATTACATCGTATTTCTCTTTTTTTTTTGAGCCTCGATCTGTAATTTTTTTCGTTCGATTTTTTTTACTCATTTTACAGAAATTTTCCTTGGTCAATAACAGAATTTTCAACTCGTGTTATTTCATGATTAAAGGACAAAACAAATTTTTTATTCACGCAGAGTACATTAAAGGAAAAAAACGACGTTTCGACTGTCATCAGCAGTCTTCTTCAGGTTTTTTCAAAAAAAAAAAGAAAAGAATAATAATTATTGTAAAAAGTATTTAAATGGAACACAAATCAAAAAACAGACGAGAAAAATATTAAAAAATGAATTTTTTCTCTTGAAAAAAAGAGCCAGAGTAAGGGTTGATGAAACAAAAATCTCCGTCAATTTTTTTATGGGTTGAAATAATTACTCATGTAGGTTGAGGAACAAAGAACCTTTCCGGATAAAGGTGAAAAACGGCCCCTGAGCCAAAATTGGTCAAAACTGATCCAAAATGTTACTCCTAGCCTACAACCACCCCAATTTTTTTTGACCTCACCCCCTCCCCTTCCGGAATTATCGCACCTCCAAATTTGAACCGAAAATTTTCAAAAAATTCTCATGTATACTACTCGACAAGATGTATAATCTGTGAAAATTTCAACATTTTTCATCCACCAGCTGAATTTTCGACATTGGTGGTGCGATAATTCCGGAGGGGAGGGTGTGGGGGTCAAAATGTTTTGGGATGGTTTTAGGCTAGGAGTAACATTTTGGGTCAGTTTTGACAAATTTTGGGTCAGGGGCCGTCTTCCGGAAATGCTCTTTTTAGCAGTTCGTGTTCTTCAATTTTTTACAATTGATTTGAAAAATTTGAAGAAAGGTGTATTTTTCAAAAACTTGAGAAATGGGGTAAAAATGAAAAAAAGATGCCAATGATTATTTTTTTCAATTTTTCTTTTTCAAAATTTTTTGAACCGGTTGGATTTGAAACCTGGTGGAAAAAGTTGAAAAAGAACCAAGGAACGTAATTTTTGATTATTCTCCCCTTCAGCTTTTTACAATATGTGCAAAACAATCATCCATATTTACTTGCAAACGATGCTTTTGGTGATCTACTTTTTACGATAAGTTCCTCCAACATTCTTGTATTTTTTTTACGACCAGACAGCGTTGTCATCGTCTCGTTGACGTTGAAACGTTGCTCATGGTGAAATGGTCGAGAAGCTCCTTTCTCAAGCTACATGGTGAGTTGCCCTTCAACAGATTTCAACGATCTTAATACGACGCCAGGACGCCACCACAACTGAGAAGGATCCAGTCACAATTTCAGTATCATTTTATTTTCGTCGGTCGTAATTTTTTCCCTTTTTACGAGCTTTAAAATTAGTCTCGTGTAAAGACCGTCTTTTCGCGTCAGTTTTTTTCCTCTCTCGAAAGCGAATGTTTTTTTCTACGTGAAAGCTCGTTTTCTTCGAAATATCGTAGATTTTGCGGTTACGAGCGACTGTACGAACGACGGAACGAGAGAGTTTAAATCAAAGCTACTATCTTGGCGAGTATCTTGTAAAAATGTTACTTACCTAGATGTACGTAACTGTACCTATCACGCTGAAAATCTAATAAAATTGATGAATGGGCTATAAACTTCCATCGAACTTATTTCGTCGTAAATATCGCTGCTGTAAAGTTGAGTCGCGTGCTGCTGGTATACTTTGACGTATAAGTGACGGATTTAGGAAGCTAGGTTTAAGTATTTTGATTTTTACTCGTCGTTGAGGCGTGGCTTAGGCTACGTTTTGTTGCGGGGTTTCTTTTTAAAAGGGCAGTCGATGCTATGGGACGGCTTAAGGAAATTGTTTTTTTGATTGCTCAAGACTCACTCGTGTCATGAGTGAAGAACCAGTTGTCAGAGTTGAATGAACGAGGTATTTTTTGTTTTTGAATCAATCCTTTAGCATTCTAATGAAAACCCCCAGTATTGAATAAAATTTGTACTGGAATTGTTATTTTAAAACATTATAAAGAATTGAGTCTGATGCTCGTACCTGAAAATCTATCAATATCATTGGAACTCCAAATATGGCCGTTATTGGTTTTTTCAATATAGACACTTCTGAAGAAAGGCCCATGAATGCAGTCGTCGTCGTCGTCTTGATGCAGATATTTGACCTTGCTGCGGGAATTTGATAAATAGTTTCAATACTTTATTTTTCCTGAAAGAATGGCGAGGAATATTTGTTGAAGTTCTTTGAATAAGATCCTAAAATCGATAACAGATATACTTTTACACTTGAAAAATAAAAAATAAAACATCTTGAGAATATGAAAATTCTCAAAATAAAAATTCGGGCATTTTCAAAAAACAAAAAAAAATGAAATTAACTAATAAGAAATACTTTGAAAAAACAATCAAAAGGAACAAAAAACATGGTAAAAAAATTAAATACCTTCTGGCTTCCGCTTCCTGATCAGGCCAAATGAATGAAGAGAGCCCATCGGGATCCGAAAAATCATTGAGCTCGATATTCTCAGATCTGATCGATTACATTAACCTGTAAAAAATTCAAAGAAATTAGAATACATAACATTTTTTCATAATTTAAATTCAAAAATTAATTTGAAAAAATGCCTTACCTTAATGAGTGAATTTTCCGGCGCCTTACACGACGACCTTCTGCGAATTTTCCTTGACTAGTGGAACCTCTTCTTGGACCCCGAGAGGCACATCTTCATATACTAGACACTTTAACAGGGGTCAAGTGTAATATCGATGTGCAAGATTAATTGATTTCAAATAAAAATAATACAAATATCATTATTGTTATAAAATAATTTAAAGTTAATCAACTGAATTTAAATTTAAAAAATGATGCAAAAATCAATAAAAAAATTTAATTTAATAATCTTTATAATTGAAAAATCATTTCCATAAAAAAATGATAATTTAATTCAAAAACCTTGAATTAATCATTTTTCTCCTGAAGAAAATAATATAAAATTCTCCAAATGGAGCGATTATCTTGATGCTTCGTCAAATACAAACATTCTAATACATTTGATTTTGTACGATGCAGCAGATGCGCTGGAAATTATTTCAACACTTTATTGTAGTAATTTATCTGGTATTTGAGGCAGCGACGATCCTGCTATCTCTTCCACTCGCCTACCGCCATTTCATACCCAAATATAAACTAATTACCCCGAAACATTTAACGATTGAAAATTACCAGTTTACGAGCTGTAAAGATTAAGCGGCGAAATTATTACCTCCGTTGTGAACAACGTGCCCTTTATAAATGTGCTACAAAGGCTGCTAAAATCTAATTCGAAATCGTATAACTTGTCACATCTAGAAAACGTTGTAATACTTCCCACGATACTAGTAAACCATTCAAATTTGTGTTATTAAAAAAGTAGACTATATTAAAATAATTAGATACTTGAATCATGCCATTCTTTTTGATTGAATTTTCTGAAAATTGAATCGAAATGAAAATGGATCGATTGATTTTTGTAAATTTTCATCAAGTTGACATTTTTAATTTGACTAGACAACGATTGCTTTGGTGGTACGATAAAATTAATAGAATATTTACTTAACTTTTTGCATCTAGCAACAACGGTATATAGTCGAGGAGTCAAATCAGGATTTCACTTGGAATAAATTGGGGGAAAATTTTTTTTTGAGCCAAAGTGCTCTGGAAGGTGTCCTGATGAACATACAAAAACTCCACCAAAATCTGCTCATGGCATTTCCCCCTAGGTCCACATTTCTGCCTCCAAAATCAGTTTTTTGCATTTTTCTCGTTCTGTATCACTTTTTTTAAAAAAATAGCTATATATAATTTTAAAGAGCGTAAAATTTTATACAAAATTGATTCTATGAAAATTTTTGTACGACCACCCCAACACGAGATACGCTCCTCCCCATTAGACTTTCGGTTCTTTATTATCTAAAACTTGCTGTTTTAGCGATGTTATTTTGAAAAAATACTATAAAATAATGTTATTTCTTCAGTGTCGTATATGATACTAGGATTACAATTGTTTTTACGAGGAGTATGAGGTCAGCTCTTAACCCCCACCCCTCTATGAACAGAAATGTGTACCGCAGATGATATAGTACAGTCGCAATTCAAGAAAGTGGCTTTTGATGGAAGAAGCATGAAAGATGGTATAATGCACAACAAGATGAAAAAAAAATTTAGAGAACATGAAACACTCAAGATTTACCATAGGGGTGCGAGGGAGGTGGTATTTTGAGGTTCCCCCTCCCCCCTCTTATGTGGAAAGATTGAGCAAAATCTGCGTTCTTGGGATCAATTTCATATATTTCGACCTTCCTAAAAACGAATATTCCATGACTTTCGAAATCTGATAACTAGAAGTGCCCCCAATTTCAAATTTTCCCCTCCTTTCCCATTTACAAATATTACTAATGATAAATACTTATACCCGAAAATCGCAGTTTTTGCCTCTACACCCCACACAACGGTCAGGGACTTCTTGCTCGATCGACGTAGCTGGTAACGCTTTCGGGTTATAATTCGGGTTATTGACGAAATACGGGATGACATTCTTGGGAATAAATCCAGGTCTCATACGTTGAAGTTTCTGCTTTTCGACGTTCCAGGCCATATATTCATACGGTACATACGTTCCGTCTGGCGGTATCGTCTTCGGAGGTGGAGGAGGTACTTGATTTTCGATCGTCATTTTCACCGTGGATGTCTGCATCGTTGGTGCGCTGGTCGCCGATTCTTCCGACGTAGACGAATCCGGTGTCATGTCGATTGTGGTATCGTACTCCGCTTTTAAATTTTCCACTTCGTCCATTGACTTACTCAGGTACTCAAACGTATATTCACGAAATAAACTCACAACAAAAACTAACACTAAACTAACTAAGGTTCAACTGTTTAAAAAGGTTCTTGAGGATGTGCATCTCTCGACAACACAATACAAACTGTACAATGACTTCTCAATGACTAACTAAGGAACTAACATTCAACGATGACTTAACTCTAACATGACTCATCTTATAACGATAACATAACATAACGACAATTACACAAATTACAAAATGACAGAAACGAATACTTCAACACTCCCTCTGAATTCGGCTCGCTCGTTCTTCGGATTTTTCGGTGGTGATTTTGTAGGCGGTGGTGATTTATCTTTCTTAAAACTATAACAAATCATCAAAATTGAGAATATTGTGACATCCTTTACTTTTCCCTATAATGACGTGTGAAGCTCGGATGCGTGTCTATAGAGTTGAAGCTCTACTTTCTGAATATTATATTGAAAATTCGTCCCTGACCGTTGCGTGGGGTGTAGAGGCAAAAACTGCGATTTTCGGGTATAGGTATTTATCATTAGTAATATTTGTAAATGGGAAAGGAGGGGAAAATTTGAAATTGGGGGCACTTCTAGTTATCAGATTTCGAAAGTCATGGAATATTCGTTTTTAGGAAGGTCGAAATATATGAAATTGATCCCAAGAACGCAGATTTTGCTCAATCTTTCCACATAAGAGGGGGGAGGGGGAACCTCAAAATACCACCTCCCTCGCACCCCTATGGTAAATCTTGAGTGTTTCATGTTCTCTAAATTTTTTTTTCATCTTGTTGTGCATTATACCATCTTTCATGCTTCTTCCATCAAAAGCCACTTTCTTGATTTGCTACTGTACTACATCATCTGCGGTACACATTTCTGTTCATAGAGGGGTGGGGGTTAAGAGCTGACCTCATACTCCTCGTAAAAACAATTGTAATCCTAGTATCATATACGACACTGAAGAAATAACATTATTTTATAGTATTTTTTCAAAATAACATCGCTAAAACAGCAAGTTTTAGATAATAAAGAACCGAAGGTCTAATGGGGAGGGGCGTATCTCGTGTTGGGGGTGGTCGTACAAAAATTTTCATAGAATCAATTTTGTATAAAATTTTACGCTCTTTAAAATTATATATAGCTATTTTTTTAAAAAAAGTGATACAGAACGAGAAAAATGCAAAAAACTGATTTTGGGGGCAGAAATGTGGACCCAGGGGGAAATGCCATGAGCAGATTTTGGTGGAGTTTTTGTATGTTCATCAGGACACCTTCCAGAGCACTTTGGCTCAAAAAATTTTTTCCCCCAGTTTATTCCAAGTTTGGCTCTTACATGAGCTAATTTGACTGGACTAATAATGGTTACCTTATGCACGTAAGTTATGAAAAAAATGTTTAATAACTAGGTCAATAAAGACATGGATTTCGGTAATTTCAATAAGAGCTTATACAGGGTGACTTGAAACTTTCGGAATGCAAAAATTATTTCTTGGATAATCCCAGTGAATTCAATCCTATTTCCAAAATTTCTCGAAATTTGTTGACCCAAAAAATGTTTTCTTATTTTTCCATCAAGTATTTAAAATTGACTTTTCCCCTACTGTATGTATTCAACCCAACAATTTTGAAGACTCCCCCCTCCCCCTTAAGACCAGTGTTCCAACTTTCACTAAGTACTACTTGGACAATTTTTCGTAAAAATTCAGTTAGTAGTTCTGCAACAAAAATTTCTCAAGAAGTGCGGAAATGAATGTTTTTTTTCATCCACTCATTTATTGTCTCACTTTGCTTGGTTGTTGAATGAAAACTTGAATTTTATGAAAATTATTGGCAAGTCAAACATATCTTAGGTACCTATTGAAGGGGAAAAATTGTAGTACTACTTACCGAAATATAATGCGGTTGAAGATGGTCGAAATCGCGTCGTTTAGCGTGAGTATTTCATTTCTAATCTCATTAAGAATCACCAAGACTTCCATGTCTTCCTCCACCTCGTCATGCACATGCTGTCCAGCCGGCGGACGTATTACTCTACCGGTTCCGTCGATCGTCACTGAAATTTTACAAATTTTAATAATAGTGTAGGCGAATAAGCACAATTTTTAAGAAAAAAAACAGTTTTAGCTAGCCAAGATTTTATCGCCAAAAATTGTCGAGGGTGGTCCCCTGACTAACCTCTAAAAAGTCCGCACCCCCTAGACCCCGTGCTAAATTTTTTATGGAGGCTCCACCCCCCTCAAAAATGGGTTTTCCCGAATAACTTCTCAGGATTTGGTTTTACGGCAAAAGTAGTTCAGTACTTTTTTGTTCTACACTCAATTTCCAACATTTTTTGTATGAAAATTTTTTTGTACGACCAACAGTAGAGGAGATAGGGAGTCCGGAAGGAAGGGGTTTTTGGAAAATATGATATCATTTGAAAACGCGATAATAGGTATAAAATCGTACTAAACTGTATATTTTGGGTATGAAAATAGTAGTTTTATGTAAATTGATGGTATTAATACAACTTGACCCACCTTCCCCTCCCTATGTGCCTACCCCACCTTACCCACGTGTTTTTATTTAGCCTTAGTGATATGACTGAAGGGTGGGGAGGGGTGGACACATGGGAGGGGGAGAGGGTAAAAATCCTTCTTGATCATCTTTCCCCCTCCCATGTGTCCACCCCTCCCCATCCCTCAATCATATTTGCTATTTCTAAATAAAAAACAAATGGGTGAGGCGGGGTGGGCACATATAAAGGGGAGGGGGTCAATTTGTATTAATACCATCAATTTACATAACACTACTATTTTCATACCCAAAATATACAGTTTAGTACGATTTTATACCTATTATCGCGTTTTCAAATTATATCATATTTTCCAAAAACCCCTTCCTTCCGGACTCTCTATCTACTCTACTGTTGGTCGTACAAAAAAATTTTCATACAAAAAATGTTGGAAATTGAGTGTAGAACAAAAAAGTACTGAGCTACTTTTGCCGTAAAACCAAATCCTGAGAAGTTATTCGGGAAAACCCATTTTTGAGGGGGGTGGAGCCTCCATAAAAAATTTAGCACGGGGGGGGTGCGGACTTTTTATAGGTTAGTCAGGGGACCACCCTCGACAATTTTTGGCGATAAAATCTTGGCTAGCTAAAAATGTTTTTTTTTTTCTTAAAAATTGTGCTTATTCGCCTACACCATAACGGTTGAAAAGTAATTTTCAATTAAGAATCACCAAGACTTCCATGTCTTCCTCCACCTCGTCATGCACATGCTGTCCAGCCGGCGGACGTATTACTCTACCGGTTCCGTCGATCGTCACTGAAATTTTACAAATTTTAATAACGGTTGAAAAGTAATTTTCAATCTCTCTTGATTTGATATTCACTTATGATTCGGCACCTCCGGCACCTTAATATCGTACAATTCCCCCTATGTTGGTGGATGGTATATTCATTGCCGTCATAAACGTAACGGTAACCATGCCGTGATGGAATTAATCGGACAACATTTTCATCGTTCTCCATAATGCTGTAAGAAAAAACAATGTCTTAATCCTGCAAATACCACTGAAAAATTTCAAGAAGAATTTGAAAGGTGTGAGATATATTGAGGAATTTTTATTAAAAATCGTGTCCCTCTGCGACGATTTGAAGTATCCAAAGTCATTATAGTTGTTGAAAAATTCAGAAACCTTTTCTGGAACGTACATTTAGGACAACATCAGTTTTTTTACCCGTTTTTTTGTTACTTCTCTTTTCTGAACCTTCCAAAAAAACCAGTTCTTGCACATTATTGCTTCAAATGAGTATTCAATCTTTCACTGATGGAAAACTTCGCTCAATAAACAGCGTTTTCATCGGCTGAATTATATATTCGGGTTGGATAATCCGAGACGAGGGGTTGAGCAGAGTAGATCTCCATCCCCCATCTAAAACACAAACACCTCTAATCTAATAAAATAACATTTTTTGCTCGTTTCTTCCAACTTCGGCCTTATTTTCGGTACAGCGTTGTACGATACCTACTTATACGACGACGTCTATCCGAACGAAAAATTTTTTAATTTCCAGCTTATCACTTTTTCGCCCCTCTAAATTAAGCCTTAATAAAAGTACTGCTAGGCGACGCGACGATCCGGCCAACAGTGTAATACTAGATGCTGCGAAACAAGACCGTTGAAAAATTAAATTAAATTCATCCGAGGAAAATTAATTTCGTAAAATCGTCGCTACAATGTTTTCTATCCTCTTTTTTTCCATTCGTTGCGGAGACCAGAGTAAAGTATCAACAAGGCGCTTCCGTCTTATGGTATACGAAAACACTTGTGACCTACCTTTACCTACCTATCGGTACGCAGTGTTGTTTAAACTGAAACGAGAGTGTTGTTTTGTAAAAAGTAAGATGCTCTTTAAACCTTTTCAAATGGGTAAAATACGTGACATCTTTCCGAAGATAAAGGACAAAAAATACCATCTACTTTAGCGAATCTCGAAATCACTTCATTTTAATTACATCGCCTCCGCCTTGCGTTGCACCTACACGTGGGTAACCCCCTCCCCCCATCACAATGGTTCGTGTATGTCTCGAGTTGCGCCATAGGTAGAAGAAAATGTATCTACTTATTGCCTACGTACGTATTTTTTCACCATGAAATTTCCTCTTATGGAGGTTCTCTTTTTTCCCCACAACCGTATCGAATGTTGGCTGTTTGTCTTTACGTAGTGTTTTTCAACGAAAAAGGTATCTGTGTGAAACGCAGCGTTGGCGAGAATGGCTAATCAAATTGTTGAACGAAACTTGTTGAATTTGATAGATTTTTCCTCCATTTCATAGTCGAGTTTTCCTCGTTTGGTATTCTTTGCTTGTTCGCGTACTATCGAGGTAAATCTTTGATCGAGAACTTTGTGGTTTTATAGCACCCAAATGATCTTTTTGTCGTCATTTCGCAGTTTTAATGCATGGATCTTTTTGTCCGTAATCTAGTAATGAAAAATAGTCTTACGTATCAAAAATTGATTTTAGTATTTAAAATGTCCATAGATATACATTGAATATTGAATTTTTAAAATCGCTAAAAGAATTTAGAAAATGTATCTTTTGTTCTTATCTTCTGGCCATTTCAATTTTCCCTATCAATAATCTATCTGGTTTTCCGGGTGCAAAGGATATTTGAAATTTGAAAAGAAAGTTGATAAAAAAGTCTGAGAATAATAATAAAAGAAGAAAACAACGATATAAAAAAAATCCACAGAAAAACAAACAAAAATATATACAAAGAAATGATAAAAACTCTGAGATAAAAGTACTTCGAATAAAATCGATAAAACAATAAGCGAAGAGACTGAATTCTTACCTTGATTGACTTTGTAATCTCTCCCCCCCCCCTCAGAATATTAATCCAATACTGCATCCTCCAATAAGTCCATAACTTCCCTTTCATCTTTTTTTTAAAATGTTCCGCGATTGATAAATTTTATCTAGCACAAAAATGTGAAATCAGCGAAAGGAAGATGAAATAAAATAGGTCAAATTTTGGTTACCTTTGATGCTGTTAACCTTTTTTGCGCATTTCATCAACTTTTAATTTATAATTTCATTTTTAAGAGAGGCTGAATTGATTGGAAAAATTGACAAAAGTAGAATTTGATAGGAAATTACTTGCAATTCTTCTGGCTCCGGCATGGGTTCTTTCCATGTTCCTCTAAAGTTGTGGAATGTGTTAAAAAATGAAGTGTTTTTAGGAAATCATAATTTTTTTCAAATATCCCCAAGTATTCGAGTTGTTGAAAGATTAACATTGCCAGATTGGAGGGGGGAATCCATAGAGGATTTTCAAAAATGAAAATCAGGACGAGGGAGAAATATAAAAAAAAAACATGAATACCATAATGGTATTGGGACCGGAATAGGTAGTGGCGCGCTAGTGTCGTTTTTTACCTACCAAAGCTCTAAGGTAAGGGTGATCGTTCTTATCACTCATATGTATTCTTATGCAAAAATTGTCATTTTTGAAAATTCATTATAAATTCAGTAATGTGTTTAGAAACATTATTTTTTTTCAATAAGATAATTTGAACCTTCTATTATGCAAAAACATTCGCTGTACTCAGGTAATCGACTTTGAAAGCCAGGAAAACAACAATTTCCTCAGTCCTTTGCAAGAGATTTTAGCGTGCAAAAATCTTATCAGTTTCATGTATTCTTATGGTAAAAATCAACATTTTTGAATATTATTTATTCAGTGATGTGCTAATAGAATATTTCTTGTAAAAGAATTATTTGAATACTGTCATCTTTGAACTATAGCAACAGGTAAGAAATTCGCATTATAACACTTACGTTTTAAATGCAATCTATCACTTTCCAGAGCTTCCAATGGTGATTTTTTACAAGAAATACTTTATTAACACATCACTGAATAATAATTGTTTAAAAATCTTGAAAAATTATGATTTTTACCATAAGAATACATGAAACTGATAAGATTTTTGCACACTAAAATCTCTTGCAAAGGACTGAGGAAATTGTTGTTTTCCTGGCTTTCAAAGTCGATTACATGAGTACAGCGAATGTTTTTGCATAGTAGAAGGTTCAAATTATCTCATTAAAAAAATATAATGTTTCTAAACACATTACTGAATTAATAATGAATTTTCAAAAATGATCATTTTCCCATAAGAATACATATGAGTGATAAGAACGATCACCCTTAGGAACTAATCCGCTAGAGGGCGGCATAGTCGGAAACGACAACAATCATTTTCAGTTTGCCCATTTGCCGGTCCCAATTGCAGCGAATTTGGGCATTAAACAAATGATCTGATTACACATCGTTTCGTAACGTATTTGTATAAGTACATAATATTGAAAATGTCAGTCATTTACTTTCGACTATAAAGATAGGAGATAATCAAAATCCACTGTTTTGAAGAACATCCCTTTTGTTTTTGGAAGCACTTCGCAAACCTGTGAATTCAAGCGATTAGAGGTTTTCAAAATGCTTTTGGAATCGAGAGTTCGTGCTTCAAAATCTTTCGTTTTTGAACATTGATTTAGCAATAGCTACTTTTGTGGGAATTTTTGTTATTCCGTAAATTCCGATTGTTAGTGATTCGAGAAATTTATCAAATGTTTAGAGCCCGAAATACATTATATCGGAGTTAAAGGTGAAAATTGTTGTCTAATCGTAATTTATTTATGGGTCGAGTCGTCAAATTACATTTTCTTCACATATAAATTCATTTTTGTTCCTGCTGTAAATTTGCAAACGTGAAAGTTGGCACAATATTTGAATTTTATTTGGCGATGAAATCTCGGAATTGAAAAAAACTTTCTTGCTTTGGTGAATCTGAATCCAATTCAGAATTATTTTCATATCTAATGGGTCGATTTTATTTTTAGATAGGTAGATATTTTTGAAACTTGCTTACATTGTTCATAAGTAGTGTTATCGTTGATAACTCACAAGTTTTATTGGAGCACTGTGATGACAGTCCTTGCTGATGCTCTTTGGAATAAAGGTTGTGAAAAATTTCAGTATTCTTTCTGATTGGACACTGATCAGATTAAAATTTTCATCTCGTTTACTGGAAGATTTTTTAATAAATTTTGAATTTGGTAATACGTTTAGTACGTCTTTCGTACGTAAGATTTGTACTCACCATCGATACTTTTCCAGTTAGCAGGATTTAAAAATGAAAATGAAATTCTATTACGTCTCCTCTGCCCCTTCGTTCGATCCAATCGAAGTATTTTAGAAGTAGCATGTTGAAAATAATTTCTGATTCTGAAAAACCAGATTATTCATAAATTATGGCCAAGAATATTGTCGAGCAGAGTTTTGAACAGGTGAGTTCGGAGGAAGTAGCCTGAAAATTATCGGTTTTCCAATCCTTTAAAATGTTCCAGCTCCATACTACTATAGAAACGCTCTTAATCTTGGTCATTAGAATTTTGAAGTGATTTTCGGAATTTTATACAATAATGAAAGTTGACTTCCTGTGGATATACCTAATTTCGGGTACCTTTTTATTTCGTAAGTTTCATAAAACCGGTTTTTGTCCTTCATGTTTTTATGTGTATGGTACCTAATTATGTAGTGTATTCTAAACAGACTCCAGATCGTACATATGTGATATTAGTACAGATGAGTTGGTGTGTGTAACTTGAGTAGAATGTATCTTCTAATTAAAATTTTGGAAGTTTCACCTCAGAGGTGGTTCATTTCCCTCTAAAATTGAGGTTCCCAAAATGTTAGTCTTTTACATCAGTTTGGAGTCATGTGCTAGGCCCTACTTTTTCTTATGAAATTTGACATACTTATTATAAGTATACATAAGATGCTAAGAATGAAAAAAGTTTCTGTAAAAAACAATAAGTACGAAATTTCCAAACATTCCTGGAAAATCTGAAAATATTACTGATTTATATTTTTAAAGATGAATTTTAGACTCGAGAAACCATGTTGGAGGGGTTTAAGGGCCTCTCGTGTAATTTTTCGATAATACTAAAGTGAATCTTATCAGATGAACAGAATGCTGTACCAAATTATTCGATACTCTTTACTGCAAATACTTTTCCGGCGAATTGCTCGTTATAATCAATTTTAATTTACTTTTACAAAATGTAATTATTTCGTTCGCCTTGTATACTTGCGAACGTATAGGCTACCTCGTGCTGCGCCTTCGACGCCGGCACACTGACACATTCGAGCAACAAACGACATCGACGAGAAGTGAAACGCATGCAGCATACAGTGTTGAGCGCCGCGTCGTCGTCGATGATTTTGGAAAATTTTCAATCCCGTATCGTTGATTATATTTGCGCGATTACATCGAGCTGGGAATTTAATTTCGTACGAGATGAATTTTTAATCGCAACGTGACGACGACGACGTTCTGACGCTTGCATGCTGCGCCAGTTAATCGAATTCTGTCAATTTTTCTTGAGAAAATCTAGTGCAAGTGTGGGTTTTACGGTAGTATATATCTGTACGGGCGAATATACCCAATACCGAAACATATACGATATACGTAGTTGTATAGGATACATTTTAAACGAATTTTCAAAGTGTTTACATGCACGAAATACTTCAGCGACGTATTTTCTAAAAAAATACAAATATTGGAAAAATTTATCACGACTCGCTGGTTTGAATAGAAATATTCAAATACCGAGAAAAAAGTTCAATGTTTCAATAGCCATGTCATTGCATCCTTTAGGATGTTTTTTTATAACGCAGTGAATTTTTTTTTTGAAGTTTGAAGGTCTCACTCCCTAGGGTGGTCCATTTTCCTCTAAAGAGCCATCCTAAAAACGAAAAAAAAGTTGGGAATAAATGATATAAAATTTCCAAATATTCCTTGAAAATTTGGAAATATGACTCAATTTCGATTTTTAGAGATGAACTTGGGACCCAAGAATCGTGCTATGAGGAGTTTTGGAGCGATGGTTTTGAATGGTACAATTTCACCATTTTTACTTTATTTGATGAATTCGACCGAGTTAGACAGCAATATGTACTTGATTCATTGACGAAATTCGATGTATCAATCGCCAAAGATAAAAAACGATTTTGCAGAAATGGAGCTCATACGTTCAATTTGAAAATTTTCCAATCATATTTTTTGATTTTGTTGGATTTAAAATATACGAAGGTATTTGTAACTCGTCAGCAATAATTTGAGCAATAATTGTACGTACGTATTTGTGAGCCTGGATATAGAAACCACCCTTGGGTGTAAAAAATTGGTTTTTGAGTGGAGGTTCTGCTTTGATTCTATACCTTCTGAAACGCCCAAAATCAACGTCAACTCAGAAATCAATTTTTTACACCTAAGGGTGGTTTCTATATCCAGGCTCCCATACGTAGTAATGAAAATAGGCCTAACGATCTTATCTTTTTAAAAATCGTTACGAAACTTGAATTCAAAATATGGCGGATAAAAATCAGTAATAATACAGATTTATTTTACACGATTTGCAAAATAGATAAACGAAAGAATTTAGAAAAAATAAAATAGGTAAAATAAATAATAAATACGAGGAAACATCAACGACTCGATCACTTCTGCACTGGAGGACATTTGTAGTCGACTGAGTTCTTGCAACAGATTTCTTTCGATGCTGAGACCCTACTTTTGACCCAGCCTTGGCTGCAGACGTTGAGGAATAAATGAGCCTAAGAACGAAACAATATTAGTGTCTTACTGAAATAAATTATTCAAAAATTTGTGAAAATTTTACTTTTTCTTTGAAAACCTCACGATCGACGGTACCGCAAATCATCGACGAGCTCGTAGGCATGTATTTTACCAGCTGCGAATTTCAAAATAAAATTACAATAAATATGCGCAATTGAGAGTAAAAACGAGTATAACAAATATTCACCTCTTGTAAACATTTCGTGGAGCATTGGCTGGTTCCTACTGGTCCACAGGTGACATCTTCTTCTACTTCTATTGTAATTGCTGGACTTTCTACCGTATTTGGAGTTCCCTTGAGTAATTGACCGGTCAAAAATATTCCACAGGTGCAATTAGGAGATGAAGTCGATACGTTGCTTTGTCGTTTTCCTTTTTTCAAACCCGAAGTTGAACTAAAAAAAAAATTGGTGAAAGTTTGTCATTTTTAAAAAAATGTCAAACTTGAACAAAAGTCTTTGAACGAAAGCTGCAGTTTGGCTCTTTTAGAGGAAGAGGAAGGTGCCCTTGATCTGTTTTCATAACGTCGATCCACGAGCTCGAGTCACTAATGATTTTTGATTCTGAAAATTTGGCTTTCAATTGTGTGCTGTTTCTAGATTCAAATGAAAAATAGTAGAAGAGTGATTTTTTGAAGTTAATTTTCTGGAATGCCATTTTAGCTTGAATTAGTTGAAAAAATTCGCCAAAAAGTGAAAGAATTAAAAATGTCAAATAGTAGATGAAAATTCAAACGCGATCTGTTGAGATAACTTACCTTCAATGGGAAATTTTTATCAAGATTAGTTATTGCATTATGTACATAGAAAAATATAATTATGTATTCTAAAAAAATGAGTATTTTGAAGAACTTCTGGGGTGACCATCTTTCACTAATGATGATTTTTTTATAATTTCCGTTTTAAAAATTATACGTTTTTTAAAAAAAAATGTTGAATTGCAATCATTAGTAAATTTAGTTTTGGGATCGAAAGTGGAACTCTGTAGGTAATTTAATTTAGGATCTGTTTCATTCTATTACGAAAATTTTGGAAATTTTTCGGTGGAATTCCAGAAATAAATGACCATTTTACAAATGGATCACTTACCAGAAATGGATCGCCGATACAATACATAAAATAATTACGAACAAATTGTCAACTCGAGCCATCGCGAATATCGAAACACTTCGATTAGATACAACTTAAACGTAAGCCACTCGATGAAACAGCGAACAATAAACCACCACGAACGAATCGATTTCATATATAGTCCGATTATTCCATAAATATTATCGATAGAGTCACACTCGCGAAAAATTTGTCGAATCAGGGAATCAAAATAATTATTTCTACCATCGTCGAAGGTAAATCAACGACACCTTAATGTAAACAAAATACCAACTATTCAGGTATCTCGTAACAATATTTCAAGCAAATCAAGCTACCGAATTCAATGCCACGGTCAATAAACGTATATCGACAGAAAACAGTTTTATTCTGAAAAAAACCACGTATCAAATCTAATTTTTGTTTACTAAATTTTCAAATTTTTTCACGATCGTCTTTTTTAATTACTTAGCAATTCAATCTAATACAACATCTCCGATTAAACACCGGTGATAGGCACGTGAATCGTACGATTACGTTTTTAATGCATGAATTTTGGGAATTCCCTTCACGGAAGAAATGTCCATAAATATGGTTGGATGCCCCACTTTCTGTAATACGTGGAAAAGTGAGGGAATTTTGAAATTCTGGAAAGTTGGAGATTTTTTGTTTATTTTTATTATAGATTTTTCAACAAATTTCACCCTCGATCCGCTCAAGCCAAATTGTTGAGTACACTGATTTTTTTTACTCGTTATTTTTTTTTGTTGACCGTGATGTACAAAAAATTATATTTCAGTGCAGGTCTTTGTCCATTTATTATGAAATTTTTCAAAAAATTCCGTCGACGCTCTAAGGCACTTGATACTCGTTTTTTCTACAGAATTTTTTTTAAATCAAATTTTTTTTCGAAACGGACTTCCTGAATAAGTTGCGATAAGAAAGAAATACCATGATACCCTTGACCACGATGTTGAAAAAAAAAAGGGAAGAGAGAACGAGAATTTGAAATTGTTAAAGTAATGAATTCTCAACTTTGAAAGTATTTTTGCAATTTGATTTTTTGGGAGTGGAGAGGATGGGGCATAGATTAAAAATTATCGGTGAGAAATTAGTAGGATGTTTCGTATCATATCCGATAAAAAGATGTTTTCGAATTTTGGAGATCTTACAATGTACCCACCTTCTTGACGATAAGTTAATATTGGAGTTTTGTCTTTTTCGTCATTTCCACTATGATATTATTAGCTTTCCAATTATTTTATTATAAACATTAGTTTCCATTTATCGTTTCTACTGATGGGAGAATTCACTGTTCGGGATGAATTTTGAGTTGAAAAAAATCCAACCCAAAATTTATCCCAATGATCATCTCAGCCTCAAAAGCTAGGGAAATCGTGGGATGAATTTTGGGATGAAAAATCATGCCAAAATTCCTCCCAATAACACGATATTTTTAAACTTTTGAAATGTGTTTGAAGTATAATGAGTGATTTTTATAGCATTTTCCACCCCGATCACGAAAAAAACAGTGAAAAAATTCCATCACTCATGGATTTTTCACAATTTTAATTTTTCGTTGAACAGTTTTTCTACTTTTTTTGATAACATTTGACACTTGAAGTCGATTTTCTGGCGAAAGAACGGGGTTTACGAAGAAAAAAAAGGAACATAAATTGTAGAGCGTAAAATTTCCTTTCCGTAGAGTTCGATTACTTTTTTCTTACAAGGATTAGCTTTCAAGGTATTTAAGTTCAAAATTCAAAGTTCAACTTTTTTTTGAATTGAAAATATCTCAAAAACTAAGTCTTCTTAGAAGAAAAGGATTGAACTCTACGGAGAGGAAATTTTACGCTGTACAATTCATGTTCCATTCATTTTTTTCGTAGGACCCTATCTTTCGCTAGAAAATCGACTTCAAGTGTCAAATGTTGTCAAAAAAAAGTGAAAAACTGTTTTAAAAAAAATTCGAATTGTAAAAAATCCTTGGGTGATGAAAATTTTTAATAATTTTTCTCGTGATCAGCGCAAAAAATACTATAAAAATCACTCATTAAACTTCAAACAGCATTTTCCATGCCGACCTGTGTAATCATCCCAGCCTCGAAAGCTGGAAAAAATTGTGAGATGATTTTGAGATGAAAATTTATGTCAAAATTCATTCCAATTTCAAAAGCTCGGAAAATGTTGGGATGATTTTTAGGATGAGAATTCAACCCAAAATTCATCCCATTGATCATTCCGACCTCAAAATCTCAAAAGTCGATCTTCAGTTGCTTCAATAAGGGATCCGAAATATCACCACGAGGCAACTCTTGCTTGTTTTTCTTTTTCGTCGCTTTGAAACATACTCATTTTTTTAACAATATTACACAAATGATAATTATTATCACTATACCCAATATCACAAGTGAAAATACGTTCAAACATATGGCATATTCCAGTAATAGCAGGAGCAGAAGTGGATTTTTTTTGTAAAATGTCAGATGTAAGGTCATTTGGGGTAATTGGTAAACACGGGGTATTGTAAACAAATCGTGCTGTAAAATGCTTAAATGCATCTAGCGAGCTGGAGTTGCCAAAAATAAAAACTTTGAATAATTGGTCTTACTATAATAAAAAACTTTGGGTTCTTAGTGACACAGCTGTGATGAAAAATTTTCGGGGGGGGGGGCGATGAAAAAAACATGATATCAAATTTCGGTTTTCACACAATCTAAGTAATCTTCAAAATTCGAAAAAAAAATGGAAAAAAGTAAAAAAGTTGGTGTTTGATGCATTAATTTAGTTCTATGGACATTCAAGAATGATGAAATTCAATTCTTATGGTTTGTGAAGCTGAGAAATTAATTTTCTGCAGCATAAACAAATACCCATCAAAATTTTCAGGTGTGGGGTAATTGTAAACACGTGTTTTTTAAATGGGATTCACAAATTTAAACACAAAATATCATTTTTTTGGTTTTGATTTTTTTTTTTTTGATTTTTTTTTTTACAAGTTAGATTTTTTTATGCGTTTTAAATATTTAATCTGTATAATTTTTTTCCAAATTATGCAAAAAAAAACCCGAGGATATATAACGGTTTTTTATGGGGCACAATGTATGCATTTACATTTACCCCACACTGGTGGGGTAAATGTAAATATTCTTGTCCAATTGTAAACGAAGTCCATAATTCCGGAATGAATTATCGAATCGATGAAAACAAACCGCCATATTACTCCTCATACATTCATTGATACATGGTAAAAATTTCAATCACTTTGCTTTCTTACTTACAGAGTAAAACGAAAAAGAGTATCACAAAATCGGTTCGATTTTCCGAAAAATTTACAATTACCCCAATTGACCTTATATGTGATTTAATTATAATCTGTTACAAAACGTCTGATAATTGTGATATTATGCTATCCTTTTTCAACGTAATCTCTATTCTTCCATAAAAGCTAATTTCGATTTTTTTTAAAAAACACTATACTTACCCTAAAATTGTACCATCACAAAGAATCTAGGTCATTTATAAGTACGCGTAAGACACCGGGATTTACTCGCTCTTTCTCTCCTTGCGGTTTTAAACGTACGGGGTATCTAGTACATGTTAGCCAACGTTCCAGTACAAAGGGCATTCCCAAACCGAGCCAGAGCCGCTAAGGTTATAGTATAGCCCTAGGAAAACTAGAGGTAATACAGGATGTAATTTAACGTTCGCGTGTGTACTCGGTGCTTTTGCTTTTATGGTATAACGTCGTAATCGGAATCTGCCTCGCTGGATACCGCGATGAGCACCGAAGTGAGGGTTTTATAGCCAACGCAACCCGGTATACCGTATAAAACGCGAAGGATTTGCAAAGGCAGGACCAGTAGCTAAGGCTGGTGTTCGTCGCATCGTCGTCGGGTCGCATTTAACGCAAAGGACATTTGCAAAAGGTCAAAAAGGTAATTAGGAATTAATAGCCGGGTCAACGTGAGGTTTCGACTAAATGACTGTACGACGCGACGCGGTAAGAATACTTTTTAAATCCCCCTTTTTTCCCATTCTTTTGCCAATTTTCGTTCTCCACGTATCTGCGCTGCGGTATACCTGGCGACGGTGGTGAAATTAGAGTTGTTGTCGGTGCGTATATAAAAGTGCAGCTTACGAAGCGACGATCCGTATCGTAAAGAGGGGTTTTTTGGCTGAAAATTAAGCGAAAAATTCGAGGAATGCGGAATGCTATTTAATTACGCGATTGCGTATAATTTCGTCTGCGTTGAACGATCGACATCGTTCGAGTACCTAAATTAGACCGACGTGGAGTTTTTTTATTTTTCATATTCGGTCGACGATTATGGTGCGAACGCGACGAAAGAGCGGAAAAAATTCCAGATATTTGACGCTGATGGGGATGTTTTCATGGGTATGGGTATGTCGAACGGGTTATGGAGTGGAATGATGGGAGGAATCTAAAATTGATTTTCATTTTCGAGTTTTTTTTTTGTTATTATTTGATAAGTTTCAGATTGAAATCGAAATTGATATTGGATTGGAGTAGTGGCCTTATACTCATAATCTTAACGTAGCCATTGCCCAAGTTTTGGGGTTCAGATCATTTGGATTTTTAGCAAATAATTTAACTTTTTCACGCCGAATTCAAATTTTAAAATTTTTTTTCTCTCATACCTCAAGGGACGGCGCGGCGGTGCGGACACCATATTGAGAAAAATTGAAAAAAATCGACATCGGTGTAAAATTCTAGGGTTTTCACTGTTTTCAGGTCGAAAATTTCAAATTTGGGATTATTTTTTTTCTAGACCCTCAAGGGAGCGAAAAACAAATTTGAGAAAAATTTTAAAAAATCGACATGGGTATGAATTTCTAGGTATTTTAGGTTGAGGATTTCAAATTTGAAGTAATTTACGCCAAATTTGTGGAAAATTTTAAAAAATTTGCATAGTATGAAGGTCTAGGTTTTGGGAGTAGGTGAGTTGTTTCCCAGCTTTGAAAAAGGTTCTAATTGATTCCCCCTTTTTTTTCAGGGGTACATACGAATTGATTCCCAACCTCTTTCAACGAAGGAATTTTTCAGGAGAGCGAATTAATATGCACAAAACGTTTTTACGACTTGAAAGTTGGTTCAGCAAATGTTGGTTTGTTTCAAAATGTGGATTTGGGGCCTACAGAGCAGGTTTCACTCCAGTTCTCAAGAATTGAAATGAAAAATTTTCCCGTTTCTAAATCACAGATCTTCGATGTTTTCGAGCTTTTTATTTAAAAAACACAAAAAAGGTGTTGAAATGATTGTTTAAATCCAAAATAAATAACACCATCGTTTTTTTCGTAAAATTTTATTTCCGAAACTGCGATTAAAAAATTCCCAAGCATAAGCGCACCCAGATGGGAAAATTTTTCATTTCAATTCTTGAGAACTGGAGTGAAACCTGCTCTGTAGGCCCCAAATCCACATTTTGAAACAAACCAACATTTGCTGAACCTAATTTCAAGTCGTAGAAACGTTTTGTGCATATTAATTGCTCTCCTGAAAAATTCCTTTTTTGGAAAAAAAGTGGGAATCAATTCATACATACCTTACCAAAGAAATGGTAATAAATTCGCACATTCACTTTTGAAAAAGGGAGAATCAATTCGTACATCTCCAAAAAAAAAAATGGGAATCAATTCCCCTAAAGTGTAGCTCAAGGTTGACTTTAATTACCCTCCAAATTTCAGCCTTCAACCTCTTCTGGTTATCGAGAAAAAGGAACATGAAAACACATGTAAAAAACCTGATTTCATACCCCCCTTAACCATACTGGTTACATAATCAATATGTACAACGAGTACTTTGTACCTCTAACTTAATTAAAATACAGTTTTTCGCTGGATAACAAAATACCAGACAAAATTGGTTATGAAATACCGAATTAAACATTTTACGAGCAAATGAATTCGATTACGAAAGAAGACAAATTCCTGGAGACTTTTCTACCCGAAAACTTCAAAAATATACACGTCCATAATTACACTGCATGGCTACTTCAACTCGAAAAATACGTGTTTAATGAAACAAGAAAAATTTAAATTTATTTTACCTTAAACGAATGTCGTACTAGTGGTTTACAAACGATTGTCATGGTGTCCTTTCTCTGGAAAACCGGGAAAAGTCAGGGAATTTTGGTGGTCTGGTAAAGTCAGGGAAAAGTCAGGGAATTTTGGAATTTTCTCTGGAATTTTTCGAAATTCCCAAAAAATGTAAATCATTTAGAAAAATGTTTTTTTTGCTTACCTATTTTATTATAAATTTTTCAAAAAATTTCGCCCTCGCTCCGCTCGGGCCAAATTATTACATCTTTTGTCCAGTTATTGTCTTATTTATCATTTTTTGTCGGTCGTAATGTACAATAAAATTGATACATATTTAAAATACATGTCTTTGTCCATTGAATTATGAATTATCCAAAAAAAATTTCCCTCGCTACGCTCGGGGTAATTTACACTTTTTCTTTCTACAGAATTTATTTTTAATCTTAAATTTCTTGGAAACTTACTTTTTAATGAGCTGTAATGAGAAAGAAACGTCATGATGCCCTTGACCACGATGTTGAAAAAAAAGGGAGGGAATGGAACAAAAATCGAAATTATTGGCCATGTTTTAGAAAACATCAATGAGGGAAAAGTGGTGAATTTTCATCTTTTGAAGATCTTTTTTCGCAAAAATTTTCGCCCTCGCTTCGCTCGGGCTCAACACATTTATATATTTTCATAAAATGATTTATATTTTACCTTCTCATTCACTTTTTCATTTATTGGTACAAACTAAAAAATTGCGAGGGATTGCGTGAATTTATAAATTTTGAGACAAGTTTTTTTCATTTTGGAGGGGAAGGGGGAATGAAATGTGAAGAAAATTTTGAATTTTTAGCCCGGAAAAATCCGAATTTTTATTCGCTCAATTTGGTAAACACCCTGGCATAATTTTTTTCATGTTTCTAAACTTAATTTTGCGTGGGAATACTTGGTTTTTCCTTTTTACTTAAATTTTTTCTGTAGGTAATAAATTCAAATTTTCAAATTTCTGAGGGGGAGTTGGATGGGTGGAAAAATTTTCAGAATTGAATTTGAATATTTTTTTTGACCTGAAGAAGGGCATCTAAAGATCTCGTAAAAAGTATCTAGTGATTTTGAAAAAAAAAATCGTAAGACCCTATGCATTTTATATCATTTTTATACAAAATTTCGGGATGTAAGTACATCACGCGAAAAAATTACCCCCCCCCCCTTTCCCTGGTTTACGAATATCATATTTATAAGGTCTGGAAAAATTCGAAAAATTGGTCTGGAAAACCTGGAAAAGTCAGGGAAAATCATTTCTGAAATAATAGTGGACACCATGATTGTAGTCGACTCGTTTTGTCTCCTGAAGTTCGGATGGTACGTCTTGAATAGCCATAAAGAAACCTCAGTTTTCTTCTCAGTCACTCATCTCATAATCACAACTAATAAAAAAGTATTTTTCCACAATGCTGGAACCAATTTTTAGTTGAAATATCTGTATTCTACCAATTCTTCGAATATTTTGCAGCGGATTTCTTCACGCACGACATTCTGCGAATTTATTTGAATCATTCCAATAATTCCGAGTACAGGATGAATTTCCAGCCTCAATCTATATCGGATTTTAAAAAACGCTCGTCGAATTCGTACCCATTGGGTATCTCTTCCGTTCTATTTCGTACCAAAAAATACCTCACAATTTCGAAAACCCGAGCAATTTATATCAATACAATACCTCGACAAGACTTAAAACTATTATAACAAAATACCTAAGCCGTAAGCCGTACAACATGTGCCAGTGCGACGTAAGAAACCGAGAGGAAAAAAAACCTGACACGAACAATCTCACATATTACTAGATTCGGCTCGATGGTTTTATTGATATCGATACGCTGCGCTGCAGGAATTCCTATACCATGTTTTATTTTTATTCTATCGAGGTAAAAAAATTCCCTCATTGGTACAAGAACTTAAGAGGACGAGATTCTGATGGGGGAGGGGGGCACATCGAAAGTTTACAACGTCGAGAAACGATTACCTGTGTAAAGGGCATTCGTCGTACGCGTCAAATCCTAACCGTCGTTTTTCTCTATTTTTTCACATCGTTTCGCAACCGTCGAGAAATGAAATCGAGGAAAAAAAGAACTCATTTTTTTGCTCCAGTTTTTCTCCCCGCAGCACACCGGCAGCGGATTTTAATCCGCACAATATCGACGCGTGCGTTTCCATTCCTAACAAATTCCACCAAATCATCGCCATGCGAAAAGCTAGGTATTTCGAACGTGTTCTAGGCATCAGTTTTTCTCATTTCAACTGAAAAAAAGCCACGAACAATTCGCCCACACAATATTCCAACCTGTCAACGCCCTATTACACATTTTCCAATGAGTTGAAAATTTTCTCAAAAACAAAAAACATATCAAATATGCCGCATGGCAACGTTTATACCCAATTCTAGTATAATACCTACGTACATTCGCGTACGTACCACTTTTAATTCTGTCAACGCGATAAATACCCCCAACTTCGTCTCTGTTCCGGTTCACTTCCACTGAAATGAGGAAGTGTGCCCGGCAGGGGAATAACAACGACGAGGAAACCTTTTCAACGGATCGAATGGTGTATGCTGTATACACCTATATGGTACAACGCGAAAAAAAAATACAGCATGAAAACAATGAAACCCCGGAGAAGAATAGCATCGCTTGGAAAACGCATAAAAAGTGTTTTTTTTTTTCGAAAAAAAGTTTATTTTTAGATTTAACAGTTTTTATTGTTTCGGTCGGTCTGCCTCTCCTATTTTTTCTACTAGCTCGTTCGCCTCCGTTGCTGGTGAACTTTTAGTTTCATTAATTTCATCGAGCCCAACGACGAGCTTTGTTTTTGACACGATGTATTTTCAAATTAAGTTACCTTTCGAGGCGGCCTTACGGCGTGATACAGCAACGGGTGTTTGATAAAAACAAACGTCTGCATTCAACAGATGCACGTACATTTATCTCTGTGTGGATAGACAAGGCATCTGCAATGGGCTGGATTGAAAAAAATAGCGGAGGATTTTGACCAAATCTCGAATTTTCAAACGGATACCGTTGTGTCATCATGGTGTAACTGAACAAGCCATGAACCATCGTAACACAAGGAGTCTGGCGAGTGCAGTGTTGGGATATTGAAATTGCAGTTTCTCCTAAATCGTAACCTACAAGTTCCCTCATTTTCCCACAAAAAATCACGAATTTCCCACGTTTTTCCCTTCTTTTATTCATAAATTCATAATTTCTCACGTTTTCCCCTCTTTTTCTCATCAATTCTCAAATTTTTCACTTTTTCCTTTCAATTTTTTAAAAATAAATTCTATTTGTTCATAGGAAAAGTTGCTTGGGTAGGGGTCAGACTTGAACTACGAAACCAAATTTTTGTAAAATACCTAAAAATTCAAAAATTTTGCACTTTTTCCTTTTTTTTTGCTACATTAGGCGGATTTTGTATTTGTTCCCCTTTTGGATACGAAATCGAAACCAAATTCTTATGAAAATAAGTACTGAAAAATTCATAGAAATTTGTATTTTTCTCTTTTTTCCGGTTCATTGGGAAAATTTCCCATTTTTTCCTCTTTTTGCCTTCAGTCGTCTGATTCTTCTATCGTAGTCCTAAACTTCGATGTGGTATGAAACATCGTTTCTTGCTCTGATGCGTTCAATTGTTCATTTTTCACATGAACTTTCCTCTAACTTGGTTCATTTTGCCAATCATTATCGATGGAAAGATCCATAAATTCTCAATTTATTCGAAATGGAGTTTAAAAATAGTCTAGAGTTGTTATCACTCATTGGAAAAAATTACTTGCTCACTTTTTTAACAATTTTAATATTTTCTGTGGATGGTCTCCTAGTTTTTTTTTTTTTTTCGGTGAGCCATTCGTCAAATAAAGTATGTAATTATGGTCTAACAGGGTGTCTAACGAATCTGGTAAGTCAAGCTTTTTGACCAATTTACTCAGAAGGTCAAGCTTTTTTCAAAAATCATAAAAAACTTCCATTTAGGTACCCTTAATAAATAATTTTTTTTTAAATGTAAAAAAACACAAATTTTTCAGTTAATATTTGTTTTGGGACACTTATTGTTTATTATTATTATTATTTTTTAAATCGCCAGTTTTTCTAATCTTAGCCCTTGCTTTGCTCGGGCATATAAGGCCTCAAATTAATACAAGAGATAGGGGTTTAATATTTCACCTCATTTTTAATACTACGTAAAACATTGATTGAACAATGAAGAAATTTTAGATTTTGAATGCATTTTTCTTCAAAAATTTTATTTTCATATGGTCTGAATCTTCTTCCTTTCCAGTTTAGACAATTCATGTTTTCAAGTGAAAAAATTGTCCTTCTAACTTATCGAAGGACTCGGTAACGATCTCGATTAAAATTTTCAAAAATGTTTCGATTTTTTGGAAGATCAGGAGATCAATCCATAGATACCGTTTTTTTGAAAGTCAAAACATAACACAAAAAAAAGCACGAATTTTACCTAATGAAGGAATTTCAGATTCTGGGTGCCCTTTTTTACCAAAAATGTTCGTTCTCGTTTCGCTCGGGTTCAATGAATTTACATAATTCTTCCTTCAAAATTATGTTATGAACTCTTCTTTTTAATCTCAGAAAATTAGAATTTTTTTTTGGGGTGGCCCTCAAAAAATTCATGCAAAATGTCATTCCATAAGGTCAAGCTAAGTCAAGCGTTTTGCTCAACAAAATTTATCAAGTCACCCTGTAAAATTTCAAGTTCAAAGTGGTGATTGGCATTGACAAATGAGAGACGAAATTTATCAGTAGATGAAATTATCTATCTCTGAAGCAGAAAAGTATTTGATTACTTACAGATCGGAAGATTAATTTCAGTAATTTAGTTTACTAAAAATAGTTTTTATCGAGTTTGTTCATCTACAATGTGGCTGAGATTTTGATTCGTTTTCAATTTTTCGTGAAGAATTTGGGCAATTTTTTGTTATTTTTTGGCAAATGCTTCAAATTTTATTTGGGTGTTGGTTTTTTATTGGGAATTTTATGGTATGGAAGACCTTGATACAGCTTGAAATTAGCAGACGTGTGATAGTACTCTTACATATCCCTGTTGTACCTTTCTCGAGAGCAAAAATCGAACCCAAATTGTAAATTTATATCATCAAATAAAGGAACGCTTTTGTGCGAAGTAGACAGATCACAAAGCTGAACTGGAAACGAGAATAATATGCCATGGGTATACCTAGCTATATTTAACAACCATTTTGTGCGAAGCTTTATAGGCCAACGAGAACGTTAGATTGTACCATACCTACGTTCGTTTCAGTGATTAGCATTAATTAATCAAAAACGTACACGGTCGCGCGTCTCCGTCCTCGTGTACCTTACCAACATTGTATAAAGGCTCTGGCACAAATCTTTCGATTTCAGCGTTTTCTTCCATCACCTATCCGCAAAGTAATTATATCGGAACGTTATGTTATGTTGCGGAATAGAGTAAAATACCCTGCTGCGAATCGATACGTACCTACGTACGGTGTAAAACTTTTACGTGTATGCGAAGCTTTCTCTTTCTCTCATTTTCTATCTTCGGCGGCTGGTACCTTTAAAGTCATCCAATTGGAACACGTCGACGTTGGATATCAACGTATATACCTCGTAACATAAGCTATACCTACCTGTAGAGACCCCGTAACTTGGAAAATATCGTAACTTTAAACTTACACGTTTGTCGGCACCGATGTTTAAACGAAGGGATTTTCGCTGAATAAGCTCGAACACGTATACAAATGTATACCATTTAGGTAGCAGGAATAGGAAATATACGGCGTAACGCGTTTCACTCTACGGTTCAGGGTTTTCGTAGGTGATATTTCATCCTTATTCCGAGTGTGGTGAAATTTACGTCGTGAAAGCTGCGTGATGTAGGAATCGAATGTAATGAAGAAATACGCCAATTACAGACGGGTACGATTTAATTTTCCTAGTTTCGGTTCCTCGGATCGAATTTCGTTGGTAGTTTTTCTTTTCGGAATTGTTCTATCGGGAAAGTTGGTGGTTTGGAAATGTTGCTGATGATGGATTCTTGGAAGAATAAGAAAGTTCGTAGCCAAGTTGCCTGATCTCAGTGGTTTTGGGAGATTGTGTGACGAAAGTTGGGCACATGGTGTAAAATGTAGTTTCCAATACAGGTGTCAAACTTGGCCTAATTGCCCGCGATTTTCCTTCGGAAAATAACATGCCCACAAAATTGAAGATTTTTATCAGTTTTGTTACGAAAATTGGTATCTGCGGAAAATTAAAATTGAAATTATGTAAACAGAAAAACTTACCTCCGATTTTGATAATCAAGGCTGCGATTTTGTTTCCGTGCCAGTTGTGATGTACTTCTTTAGTTACGTGTACGGGGTATGGAATTTGTTAATAATCCCAACCAGCATTCATATAATATCCAGTACGATGAGCCTGCGATTTGTTAGAGCAAATTTTGGCATATTTGACCGATAAGAGCTTATAAAAGCATATTTTAGGCATTTTCAGGGAATATTTCTCAAAATTTTGAGTTTTTGACTATGGATAGTTGGCTAATTTTTCTCTTTGCAAAATGTTTAACCCTCGAAGTATTTTCATTTGACAATTTCGCGATGGCTGTTTTTTTAACAGTTTCAAAAATTTATCCATTCCTTCGACTTCAGTTGTCATAATGGTTAAACTTTTCAGTAAATTTGTAGAGTATATCGTGCTAAACACCCCTTGACAATTTCTAGAAATTCAGTGTCATAAACAGTCATTTCATTCTATGGCAAAGTTGGTGGAGTTGTGGGGTTTTCGAAATGACTTTCCCGGTATGCAAAAAAAAAACCAGACAAATTCTGCTTATTTCTGCTGAGAATTTCTGCTCTTTTCTGCTCTTGTCTGCTCCCGATGCGCAACGAGGGGTGAAAAAGACTCGTTTAACGAGCAACAGGTAGTCAAAAAAGGTCGTTCATCGCGCAACGGGGGTCCAAAAGAGCAGACAAGTTAGAATTTCTGCTCTTTTCTGCCCATTTGTATAAGTTAGTAAATTGATGCATTCTAGAACCCAAAATGATTTAATGCTGAAGAAAATCAATTTATTAACCGAATACAATGTAAAATTTTCTTGAAAATTATTATTTTCAATTTTCATTGAAATTTTAGAAAACTGGAAAAAGTGATTTTTTAAAAAAAATTACCCCTCTAAAATAAGCCTGAACTACATTTTTGGGATTTTGGGTGAAAATACTCTTTCGAAAACCTCATAACAAGAACAGGAGTTGTGGAGTTTTCGAAATTACTCAAATATTTGAAGTCATAAATAGGCGACTTCCGAACTACCTATTTTTATGGTTCCATTGCCATCAGATAGAGCGTAGCTCATAGCATCGTGAAAAATCCCACAATTCCGGATTTGTGGGGTTTTCGAAGTGACCGATTCAAATCAAAAGCTCGAGCTATGTAAGTAGCTAAGTACTAAACTGATTCAGAAGTATTCTTGCAGCATTATATCACTGTAATCAGATTAGCAACTTCTACTTCTTTAGATTTTTTTTTCAGTGTATAGTTCCATCGCGACTAATTTTATTATGGTGGTTTCAAGACGTTTTGCAATCACCAGAAATCGATTATTAAGTTTCAAAAGTAATCGATTTTTGGATTTTTTGATTACAATCGAAATTAGGTTTTGAAAAAAATACGATAATTAGTTTTTCTTGAAAAATTGATCATATTTTTCAAAAAAGATTGACGAGTAGATTTTCGAAGAGAATTTTGAAAATTCTTTCAATTCGAAATTTTTTCGCAGCATATCGATTGAGATAACACGAAACTTTAAACCTATAGAATGATTGTCTTCAAATTTTACAATGTTGGTCTCTTTAGAAGAACCTGAACACACACATATTCTTTCAAAGCAAGAACACCTGCTGACACTGTGCTTCTAAATGTTCAAAACGAATGTCTGTTGATCATAATTTTATTGTCTAAAAAGCTTCCATATGATGTACAAAATCTATAATGTTCAATGTTGGTTAAACCAATTTTTAAACGTTGAAAAATTAATGCAAGAAACAACACCTTTCAATTTTTATCAATTTTACACTAAAAGATGTGAAGTTTTTAAAATAATAATAGGTAATCACTTATTTTTATTACGAAAAAATGAACATTTTACGCCATTGGCATTTGATGAGAACGCACCTTTGGTTATAGTAAACAAAAATAATCTTGAACTTCATATATTTTTTTCATATCTTTGAAAGAGCCCAAACAAACCGGGAACACTGTGAGATTCGAGGTATGTCGTAAATAAGGCCTTCTTATTTTCATTATCTTGGTGAACCACTCGATTGCAGATAACACATGATTTTTCAATTGCTTTCCCTATAAAATAATTAATTTTACTTTCGATAACATGAAAGAACGGTCAGAACGGTGAAAAGATATGAATTTTTATTAAAATTTGATAAATAAATAAAATGATGAGTAAGAGGATCTGGTTACGAAAAAGCCAGAGAAACATATCTTTTTCCATAAATATTAGTTATTTTTAAATTACTTAATCAATTCGTTGATTTTTATTTCAACTTTAGTTAATTCTAAAAATGAATAAATTGAATAATAAATTCTAAATTTAGTAATGAATGAAGATGTGTATAAAACCCCCAATCTACATGTTCGAAGCTTTGAGTAGATTTAAACAACATTGACTTTCGTTAGTTACGAATTCAACCAGCTGTTAACATCATTTTGGTTCTCTTATGTACTACCCCAATTAGAATTTTTCATTTTTTGTTTTTTGTAACGCTATGATTATGAATTGACGAGATACCACCTTGCTGATTCATTTTTAAATTGAATATTACAGGCATCTGTCAAGGTGTATGCCTGATTCAACTAACCTTCGGCGGGAGTCCCTAATTTCGAAGATTTGGTTATCTGAGCATTTAAACTTTCCCACCGTTGTAAATTTTACGTAAAATTCTGTTCCTTGGCTCCATTACTTCAATTGGAGTGGCTTGGTGTGTCAATATTTGTTTGGATTTTTCGAATCACATAAAATAATTGAAGAAATCTCGAGGTGGTAAAGAGGGTTTAAGATTACTTATTCGAAATTTTTTGCACATTGAAAGAAAAACTTATTTCGATACTTTATAAATTGTGTTGGGAGGCAGAAGTGCAGAAAAAACTTCACGAATGATAATTTTAGCTTAAAAGTGTCATGCTTTGACGATTTTATTTGAAAAATTTAATTTTTTCGTATTTAAGAGTGAAACTCCGATGTAAAATCTTGAATCGGGCTTTCTATTTTGTTTTATAGATGTCTTGTCTCATTTTTTAAATCCTCTTCATCGTCACCCAGAAAAGATCAAAATTGGTCCATCACCTGATGAGTTTTCAGTTTAAGGGGCTTTCGGTCAAAACCTCCAGCGTGGGTGCATTATCCGAAGAAAGAACTTCATAACTTACTTATATCCACATTCCACAAGTTTCTCTTTACACCGTCTTCAGCTGCTTGAATGGTGTCATACTGAAAAAAGTATGAAATCGTTTTGGGAATTTGGCATACCTTTACCTTTATCCTCGTACATTAAAAACTGAAAAAGCAACTCAAATTTTACAGGGCAATTTGCCACGATGCTTGGATCAAGCCATACTGCGGAAAAGTTCGATGCGATGTATGAAAATATACGTATACGTTACGGCGGCAATCGTTGGAATTTTATTTTCGGTCTTTCGCGTACGATGCTGCGATGGTGCAGACTTGTTCGCAAACTCGTTATCCGCACTAGATGGAATTTTTCGTTTACATAGGCAAAAATTTTCACACCAACGAAATGGTTTTACGCGCTGTAAATTGAAAAAATTTTCCATTTTCGTCGCCTCGCTGCTCTCTTTTGTTTCTCCCGCCTCCTCCTCCCTCGATCCTCTTTCGTTCGTTTCTGTATTTTTCTCGGCTGATTCGTGTAAGCTTGTGCCGAGCTTATACGACGCATATTTCTATAACAGCGATGGTCTAGTACCATCGAGATACCATCACTTTTCGCCAAGCTGTACCTTATAGTGTTTTCGTAAAATATCCACCCGCACTTGGCCTGTATCCCAGTAAACGATTCTATTTTCTATGATATGTAAGTACATACAGTACGTATTTTGTATACGATGAACGACCCTGGTACAATATCATCCGACCACATAAAACAGACTATCGTCGTATTTCGCCCATCATTTTTCATCTGGATAAGAAAATGTTATTCTTTTATCATCTATGAATTATCGCGTATGTAATAAAAACGAATCGTAAAATCGAACGTGAAATTGGGCCTACCGCGACTGAATGAAAACGTTGTTCTCGACGTTGGTCGTGGGCGACCATAAACACGCCTCGATTGCTATCTCGTTAATCACAAATGTATGTAGGTCTACTTATGTGTACGATCCTGAGCTTTATATTTCTCTTTTAGTTTTTGTTCGAGGAAAATTCTTTACTTGAGTACAAAGGATTTTGAGGAAAAGTTTAATTTTGGTATTGTTGTCTTTTCATACCGTTGAGCAATGATATAAATTTCAAGAAACTCCAGAAAATGACAAGAAGTTGACATAAGAAGTTGAAAATCCAGAAAATACGAAGATTTTTAATAATTTTATTACGAAAAGCAAGCATTTTCAACGATTTCCTCTTGAATTTTTTGATCGAAGGATTTCCTTTGAATACTAACTTTTTCAACCAGAATTTTTATTAAAAATTTTCGCCCTCGATTTTTTTCGTCCAGAAATCATTATTTATTTGACTATTTTGGTCAAAATCTTTGAATTTTGGATTTTCTGTCTGGAATCACCTACCACTATAGTTGGTTCCCTTCTTTAGAAAATACTGACTTGAGCCTTTGCCAGCAGCCCTGAGGCGAATTCTTCAACTTCGTTGCAAATTGATGATTTTTTTTACCGAATTTTTTTAGAATATCTTCGGGTGCCTATAATAAATGTTCATGCTCAGCTCTTTTTTGTGTGTAGGTATACTTCATACCAAAACAGTTTGCCAAAAACAACAAGACCCCCGAACAATAACAAACAAAACAGAGCAACAATATTCATTGGCTATTCAAAAAATCACGAAATTTTATTGACGCACAGTGTGAATAGCTACCTCTCCATCACCCCGCACCGCCTACTATAAATCAGCCATTTTGGCAAACTCTTTTGGTATGAAGTATATTTGAATTTCAATTTTCAAACATCTCTGGTCCAGTTATTTTCCTTCAGACGTTATGAATTTTTATTTCATGAAATTCGTCCAAATGTTTATTGTGTTTAAAAATTGTATTTTTTGAAAATTTCACTCCTTCATTTGCATGTGTTGAATAATTTTTTTTCTAAAATTTGAAGATTTTTATATTTCAATTTCTTTGCCTTGAGTATTGGTAAAAAAATCCACAAAATTGTTTCAACAAGTATTTTTTTGGTAGGTATTTGAAATTTTTATTTTCTGTAATTTTTGTCTTAGTTTCTCTGAGGCCAAATTTGTAGATGAATTGGATGTACAACCATAGAGTAAGAATACTATAGAGTGCTGTTCTAAATGGGGCGATTTACCGCTCTAAAATGTAACTTCCACAAATGAAACTAGATTGCGTTACTTTCAAAATTCAACATAAAATCGGCTTATTTTGGAAACCCAAACCAGTTCATTATACCTGCAATCTTTAGTCGAAGGGTGGTGTTCTTTTATTACCATTCGATAACCTTTTTTTTTTGTAGGAAGTCAGCAGGTCAGAGCTCAGAGTTCTCGCATCGAGTACCTAGAAACTTTTTAAATGTGTGAGTATAGCTCCTTTTTTTTTTACACGAGTTCATTTGTAATCATTCCACTTCGATTTCGTTGCTGCATAAATTCACACACAGCCCATGAAATTAGAGAAAACTGTGGGCACAATAGGCCGTGGTGGAATTTCAAAGTTTTGAAAACACGCGATTTTCTCGCCCTTTGATTAAAAAATAAGTCATGAAAAAATCTGAAACTTGGGTTGCAACATATCAAAATGGATTAAAATTTCACGAGCAGAACGAAATTATTGATGAAAATTACATTTGAGCAATTTAAACCCATTTTGAGCCCCAAATTGGGTAAATTTTTGAGTATTTTCAAAGGATTGACATGTAACCTATCAAAGTGGGGTAGAATTTCGTCAGAAATTCAACAAAACCATCCAAAAAAATTTTTGAGCAACTTTTGAGAATTTAGCCTTAAATTGAGCCAATTTTTGATTAATTTCAAAAAATTGGCATGTGACCTACGAAAGTGAGGTAGAATTTCGCCAAGAATTCGAAAATATTATCCAAAACTTTTTTTGAGCAACTTTAACCCATTTTTGATATGTCGCAACCAAAGTTTCAGATTTTTTTCATGACTTATTTTTTAATTAAAGGGGGAGAAAATCGCGTGTTTTCAAAACTTTGAAATTCCACCTCCATTGTTCATCGAGCTAATGAAGCGTCAAGGTAAAAAATTTGTTCCGCAAAAAAATTGATTAAAAATTTGCACCTTTTTCATTTTCGACTTCAAAAAGTTATAACTTTGCAGATCGTTCTTCTTCCATATATGAAAAAAGAGCGATCTGCAAAACACAGATTTAATTATTGGTAGGTACCACGCGAAAAAATTAACCACCTTTCGCCCCAAATTTCCAATTCCGCATCCGCTTTACTTTCTACATTCCGCGAGTCGGTGTTTCTAAATAAATATACAGGCGAAAAGCGTGTAATATGATTGCCGAACATGGATGTATCTTTTTGTTCTCAATAAAATCGACAAAAAATACGTAAACAAAGCATTCATCATTCATAAACTTGGTGTCTTGTTACCCAAAGGTTGAAAAAAGGGTCTGGTAAAAAGGTACATGTGGATACCTTCGATTTGGAAGGGTGAGAGGAGTCATCAAGATAGCGCGCTCCAAGTGGTCGGATCCACAAGTACTGACTTCTCGGGGTCCATTTGATACGAAAAAGGAGCGGTAAAAATTTAACATTAGAACAGCACTCTATAGTATTCTTACTCTATGGTACAACCTTTTGAGGAAGAGAGGAGGAGGAGGGAGAGGCAATTAGAAAGCAATTGAAATTTATCAAATGAAAAAAATATTGTTGATTAAGGAGGAGGATATTTTCTTTATGCGGAGGGGGTGGGAGGGATCTGAAAAATTTGTTTGAAATTCCCTGCTAAAATGCTGCCCGGTGATTTCTTGGGTATCAGGAATGGTTTTATTTTGCACGTAAATTTGTATTATTTTCTACCTGATAACTGATAAGTAATATCTCATCTGATTGAAATTGCCAAAATAGTGCTGGAATATTTCCTATAAAACAAGTATACGTAGGCAGGGGATCTTTCTTGAGTAAATTTGAAGCAAGAAATAATGATATAAAAATGGCTAGAAAACTCCAGAAAATAGCAAAGAAAAAAATTTTTTAAATCTAGTAGGCATAATGTTCGACAGGGTGTCTACCGGTCGCGAAAGTCGCGAATTTAGATTTAAGTCGCTGAAGTTGCGAAAAAGTCACGAAATTGACCCAAAATTAATCAAAAGTCGCGAATTTTCCCGAAATTATTTTCATTTTTTTCGCCTTTTACAAAACAGAAAAAGTAAAGAAATTTCACCTTTTTGAACATTTTTCTAAAAAATTTTGCCCTCGCTTTGCTCGGGCTCATAAATTTTAAAAACTCATTCTTAAATTATATACCTCTTCGTCCTCTTTCCTTCTATTTCAGATAATTGAATATTTTGATGCGGAAAAATATGTTCTTGTGGGAGACTAAGTAGCGATCACGATTGGGAATTTCAAAGGTAATATTGTGTCCATTGTCAGGAAAATCTAAAATAATTGGAGAATTTTGGAATTTTCTAAGGGATGTTTTAAAGGAGAAAACCATTTGGAAATATGACGTTTTTTGCTGTTTTTTAAATAACTTCTTCGAAAAAATTTCGCCCTCGTTTCGCTTGGGCCAAATCTGCTGATTTATATTTCAGACTTTCCATGAATTTATTTCTCAATAATTATTTAACAATTTTATCCGTTCTAACATGATTTTTCGTAAAATTTTCACCCTTGCTTCGCTCGGGCAGTAACTACTTCTCTTATTTACCATAAAATTACTAACTTTTGGAAATTTTTTGTGAAAAATTGTCTTTTTTCAAAATTAAAGACGTATTTTCTTCCGCGTATAAATTTTTTTCTATAATAAATTTTATCACGTTGATTTTTTGGTGGGGAGTCAAATTCAGAGGTAGATACTAGATACCTTGAAAAAGGTCGCGAAAAAGTCGCGAAATTTGATTTTTAAAAATTGGTAGACACCCTGTTCGAGGATCCGAGCCGTTCAAGACACCTAAACTGCTTTTTTGGAGTGATTTTTCACGAATTTGTTGGAATTCAAAATTAGGAGACCACATATGTAGCTATTGTCGAATGATTTCTGATTCCATTGATGATATTTTTGACACGACGAATGATTTTTTCAGAATCTGCTCGTATTTAGGATATATGGAATACCATTGTGGAAATAGGGTTGCGAAGGTAATTTGTGGTGCTACGAAGAATAGGTCGATTACCTGGAAATTCAATTTTAACATAATGATCCGATAAATTGGTCGTCGATGATGCGGTGGTAATATGCTAAAAACCAAAATGGCGGAAAACTGGCGAGAAATTCGTCTTATTCGGATCAGAACTGGTGCGCAGATAGTAATGGCATTGAAGTTTTTTTTTTCGATGATGGTCGATATCGAATTGGGGTATGTTCGAGTCGATGAACAGAGAAAATTTACATTGTGCGAGTGATTTGCGTTGTAAATACTATTTGGATGAAAAAAATACCACTTACCTACTAATCAATTTTTTTTGTAGGCCTGAATTGATTTACATAATCGTTGATGGGATTTTCAGATCAACCCGTCAAGTATGTTTTTCCGACCGTCGTTTTGTGCAATCCTTGACCATTTAAAAGTTGGTCAAAAAATAAAACTCTGGTTTCTTAGTCTAAAAATCGAGATAAAATGTATATTTTTTGATTATAGTTCGATTCATCGGAATCTGCTTGCAATTTTTTAAAGATCTTGGTCAAAGCTAAAAGTCAATTCGCAGGCAGTTCAGAATTCAAGTCATCAGTCGGTTATTACCGAGCTGATAATGAATTTATCGAGATAGCGTTGAATTTCTCGTTAATGTCGGATTATTTATCGAATAATTTGCAACGAGATGCCAACCCACGGTATATAAATTGGCGTACGTCAGTCTGTGTAATCCATATTACAGCGGTGCGTTAGTATTCCATTTATTACAAGATATATCTACTTAGAAGGGCAAAGCTGTGCTGGGCAAATGAGTACATATTCGTAATATTTAATCTCGTGAAGTGCAGTATCTCTGGAGAGTATCCTCTACTCCTCCAACCTTCTTGCACAACCGCGTGAAGAAAACGTTCTGATGTGAGAATATGGTTTTGTGACCGTTATAACTTTTGACATGGTAATTTTACGCCGTTATGCGGTGAAATATTTGTCCGGAACGATTGATGTACATTGAAGTGTTAGAGGTGTGGTCATTTTTGTTTATATCTGCGTGATTATAAGATGTTGCGTGGAGAGAGGGAGGTATGAATTTTGAATCAAGGGCTAGGTTCGTTCGATATTAATATCGAATCGAATGCATGATTTTAGATACCTACTCTAAAATTAATAAAATAATTACTTGAACGATGTCGAACAAGGTCGATACTTTCCTGGTGTTTGGGAAATGTTAAATGACATATTTGATCGTGTTTTTTTTTGGTTTTGATCGATTTCTTTTAATCTTTTCGTATCCGAAGATGATTTTTTTGTTTTTTCATCTCTTCACTGGTCTGTTTTGAAATTGTTTTCTTTGCGGAGTACTGTTCTTTTTTCGTTATCACTTGAAAAAATTACCAATGGGTATTTTGAGATGGGATGGGAGATAAAATAATTCAGGTTGGAGATTAAAAACGAAAATTTTAAAAACTTGATATCTCTTCTATTTGGTAGTTACAAGGTGTCTACCTGTCTACTAGCAAGAAAAATTTCAAAAGCCAGAAATTGGCAAGAATTTTGCCTTATGGTGGCAAGAAAACCAGAAAATAACTAGAATTTTGAAAATTTCACTATTAAAAGGAAGAATTTCCAACATTTTGCTCTTTTTTGAACTTTTTTCAATCAAAGGATTGGAAAGGGATTTTTTTTTGGTCATTCAAAGGAAGAAAAATGATACAAAAATGGCGAGAAAAATTCAAAAATAGTAAGAATTTTCATATTTTAGATCTATTAGACACCGTGGGTTACTTATTGTTCGGAACTACGTTGATTTACATTTTTTGTAGTTTGATAATTAGTAGACAGTGGAAAGAAAGGTTTACCTATTATTTTTATTGTTGGATTATTTGTTAATTTTAAGGAGTCGACGAGCGAAGTATTGATTTCAGAAATTACTCGAATATGAAATGACATTTAAAAATTTGATCTTGCTCATAATATTTTTTCGTTGCTAAGCGTTTTATACTTATATGTACATAAAGGAATTTGTTGATTTATCAGAGAAAAATAAAGAGAAATTTGAGACGAAAATTGAACAACGTGAATTTCTCCAGTCTCAAACACAGTGTTGCCATTTCTATAGCATTTTTTTCTTTGGTGTTTTTGGCTTCCATAATTTTATGATGCCAAAAACAATAATTTTTTGGGGGGGATTTAGAATAATTTTGGCATAATTATGCTAGAAATGGCAACACTAGCTCTACAATTTATGTTCTATTCATTTTTTCCGTAGAACCGTTCCTTTGCTCAAAAAATCGACTTCAAGTCACAAAAATTTTTAAAATAATGGAAAAAAATTTTCAACAAAAAATTGATAACTTTTGACACTTGGGAGTCACTTTTGTGAGTAAAGGAAGGGTTCTACGGAAAAAATGAATAGAACATGGATTGCAATTTGTAGAGCGTAAAATTTCTTCTCTGTGGAGTGCAATTAGTTTTTTTCTAGAAAGCTATGCTTTCGAGATATTTCAGTAGAAAATACAAAGTTCAACTTTCAAATCGACTTGGTTTCTTCGACTGCGTTTTTTCTTGGTAATTTGATTTTGGCCAGCGGTCCCTTTTCGTAGACCAGGTCACAGTTTGATGTTTATTTATTGGTAATTCGTAGATTTTATGTGTATTTTGAGGAGTGACAGACATTTTATCATTTTATAGCTCGATGAGAGAGATAGTTCAGGAACCAATTTAGAAGATCTTTTTCTATTATCATTTTTAGAGAACGTTACTTCTCATTACCTCTCTCCTTCTACTCTGAAATTCGTTTTTTGGTATTTATTTTCGACACTATTGGGCGAAATCATCTAAAAATTGTTTCGAACCTCGAATTAGTTACTAAATAAATTCAATGATTTGCGTTTTGAATCATCACAAATTATTAAATCGTGAATTCGAATCACAATTCTGTCATTTTTTTTGTTGAACATTTAGAGACTCGTTGAGTGGTTTCATGAAAGAAAAAACGTTTGGAAAAGAAATTAACAGCCTCCAAAAAATTTCGGCGATGTAATTATGGGATCGAAACAAGAATAAAAATTGGAGAAATTAACTACTCAATCGGAATTTTTTACTTTTTTTTTCCAATTCAAAATATAAAATTTGTAAACCGCGAGATCAGAAAGACCTGATAATGAGAGAGATTCGTCACACAAGTCTCTTTTTAAAAACTCTCCCCAATCAAAATTCAAATTGTTCTCCTCCAAGTTCTTGGAGATCCATTGAAAATTTTGAATCAAATCATTCTTTTTTCCCGAAAAACTACTAATTTGGAAAATTGATTAAAAAATTCTTTTCCCAAAATTTCAGTTCGAATCCGTGGATTGACCGGAGAAAAAAGTTTGAAAAATATTTTTTTTACGCTGATTGTTGCCCCCCCGATTCAATTTTTTTTTAAACCGCTGGTAGATGAATTTAGTTAAGTACGTACTACGGACATCGTAAAATTTCTCAACATCATTGAATCAAGCATGTCGAAAATTGCAACTCTGGATTCAATAATATCGATGGTTTTTCCACATACTTCGATTCTTTGTCTGCACATGCTGGTACTTCGTATCTCGTATGTTGAGCAGGCAAAAACGTTGTATCAAGATTTTTCAAACAACGACATGAATATTTCGATTTTATTTATAGGATTTCTGTAGTTTAGAATATAGATGGTTGGTGATTAGATTTAGGTAGGTCTAAATAGGCACCAGGCAGATATGACTTTGCATTTATCGCATCCAAATTCAACGCTAATAGAATAAAATAACATTTTATTTCGTGTCTGAAAATAGAACAAAACAAGCATACGAATACGATTTATCTTGCACAAAATTTTCACTCACAAACCAGCAAGTGTGCATTTGCAGCGACGCTTCGTAGAAGTGCGTAGATTAATTGAAACGAACCAGTTCTTGGAAGAAAGACTCTTTGGTAAAATCGCCTTATCGTGTATTCCTGCAGAGATAAGGGAATTGTATTTCGTGCTGCGACCAACTGTCGCCATTGGTTTCTCTCTGAAATTGACGATAGCGTATAACTCGATTCGAAACAAGTTCAGTTTAGTCAAGACGTTTCATTGTCGTCTAGCTCAATCGATTTGGTTGAAATCATGAGAAATTATCAGTGGCTCTGATTGGTTTGATTCTGTCTCATCATGAGTTTTTGCGTAATTTTGTAATTTCGCACGGGTAACTTTCAAATGTGAGAAAATTTTTAGGAAAGTGTTCGATTTCAAACATCGGTGTTCTTTTCAGGCTATTCAAACTCTTATAAATCATTGTCGTCGATTTTAACGGTTTTTGATCATGGCTTTATCAATCAGGTAAAAAATTGAAGATATTTGATGGAATCATATTTTTTTTTTTAAAAATAATATTAAAAAAAGTAGTTTTGATATTTTTTATAAATTAACTTAATTTTTTAAATGAGTGAAAGAAAAAAAATCTTTCATTTGGTAGCATTGACCAATTCGAAGTTACGTGCCCATTTATGAATTTGAAATTTGAGGGGGAAAAATTTAGAAATTTTAAAATTTATGAAAATTTGAAAATTTCATATTGGTACAATATGACAAAATTTTTTATTCTTTCAATTAATTATATAATTTTGCTTTCAGAGTTTTTCCATATTAGTTTTTTTTGAAAAAAATTAAAAATGATCAGCTAAATTTCATCTGAATTTTTTTGCCGGATAAAGGCATCAAAAAGTTCGAAAATCCTAATGATTTATAGTTTTGGTGCCCCAAGAATCCCATTTTGAATAAATTTCCTAAAATTTTTCCGTCATTTCGGAATTAAACCCCCTGAAAATTCGGAATTTGCGCCCGAAAAAAAGAATGATAACAATAATTGGCAATCAGAGCCTATAATATTTCGCTTCTTTTTTAATTTGATCCAATAATTTACTTTCATCATCGGTTATAGTACGTTTCCTTGGTCATATCATTTCGAAGCATCTCAAGTTCGAATTGACATTTTTTTCTTGAACAATAGATTGTGAATATTTTGCGATGAATTGTCGGGGGTTTGTGAGTTAATTCTGCTCAACTCGATGAGCTTTTCTGTTGAATTTTGTTAATTTCGCGACAAGTGCGTTAAATTTTCAAATCTCGGTGAGAAAATTTTTAATATGCTGCGAATCGAGTAGTTCGGTTTCAAGTACGTCTTGTGGTTCGCTTTGGCTCAACTCGATGAGCTTTTATGAAATCTGTCGTTAATTTTTCGAGAATGCACGTGTTGTCGTTCGATCCTGCTCAACTCGATGAGCTTTTTTCCCCGAAATTTTGTTGATTTCGCGAGAAATGCGTTGTACTTTCAAATCCCAGCTGGTACGTGAGATGATTTGGATAATGGACATGGATCGTTGCTGCGAATCAGGTAGTTTTTTTTTCGTAAGAAGGATAAATCATTTACATAGAAAAGTGTTTCTTTGCTTATTTTATTATAAATTTTTCGAACACTTTTTTGAAATTTTTTTTAATGAGCTGTAATGAGACTCAACCGAGTGGTAGATGACCTCTTATCGATTTTTTCATGCATTGGGACAAGTCGAAAAGGTTACAGGGGCTTGCGTCGAATTTATGAATTTGAGCAACGTGTTTTCTAAGAAGGGAGAGAACCATGAATTGTGAAGAAATTTTAAAATTTTTATCCGGAAAAATTCGAATTTTCAATTGCATGATTTGGTAAAAATTATGACAAAATTTGTTTTATTTTTCAAAGCTTCACTTATAATTTTGCTTTTCAGAATTTTTTCCATTTTATTTGATTTTTTTTTGAAAAAAATTTAAGTTATCAAGTTTTTATGCGGGATGCGGGAGGCTCAGAAATTTTCATAACTGATTTTGAGTCGTTTTTGTGGCCGGAAAAAGAGCATCTAAAAGTGTCGTAAAAAGTACCTAGTGATTTTTGAAGAAAAATTCGTGGGACGTGGTGCGAAAAAATTACCCTCTTCTCCATGCTTCATGAATATCATGTGTAAAAGGCCTGTAAAACTTCGAAAAATCGGTCTGGAAAAGCCAGGGAAAATCATTTCTGAAATATTGTAGACACCCTAAAAGATATTCGGACTTCCCCCTTCCCCCGTAAATACGTGAATGAAACAAAGATGATAGTAAACAAATAAATTGGGTAAATGAGCAATAATTATAATCATTTTTTCGCTTCCGTTTTTTAAAATTTTAATGCTAATAAATTACTCTTCATCTCCATCGGAAATTAATATTTGGGTAAGATCTTCCATTACGGTCAATATCCGTAATTTCGAAAGCATCATACGAAAAGTTCGAATTTTTGACATTTTTTCTTGAATTCTTCAATCGAAGGATTGCCTTTGAATAATTTTTCAACTGGAATTTTGTACTTAGAAGGACGTTGTGAGAAGCTAAATTTTAACTCGACAATAATTTATTTAAAAAACAAGAAAATTCTGACGTTTCAGCAGCACAGTGCTTTCTTCAGGGTACAAAATGAAAAAATGTTTCTACTGCGACATTATTTTTTTAAATTTCAACCACCAATTATAGTAAGTAGGTAAGTTTAAGCACTAATGATATAATGTTATTCTTGAATACGCTGTCTGTTGAAAACGAACTGTTCTGTCTTCACTCAAAGTAGTGGTGTGGTGACAAATGTGTATAATTGAAGATGTATTGACAAATAAGTTAACAGAGAACAGAGACAGAAATTGAAAAGAAAACGTCTTTTCAGTAAGAGAGAAAAAATAATTTTTTTTCAATAGGTATTCCTGTATGTATCGAATTTTTTATATTTTCTTACTTGACCTCAAGTTGCTCCCAGATCTTCTTTGCCATCTGCCAAAAATACCTTCGTCATCTTTGTCCATCATACCGAAACCCTGAAATGGAAAAGTCACTATGTAATTTGATACTAATGCACGAGTAACTTATGAAAAACGTCGCATTAATTGCAGGTGAAATTCTAGCACGATAAGAATCGTAAAATCCGTGCAAAAATCTAAAATTTTGTCTTTTTGAACTTTTTTCGTGTTCTAGTGAACTAGTAGGTTGAAATTTAAATTTGATGTAGTATAATTTTTCATTTTTCTATCGATTTTCCCAAATTTTATTCGCGATGTCAACCCTCTAGTTTTATTTTGAAAATTGGAACGTGACTCAGTTTCGAAGATATACTTATCGACCTAGCCACTGTTACGTATTTTTAATCTCAAACTGAACGTACGTTTTGAATTTGAGCTCATTTACTTCGTATTGAATTGAGAAACTTGCTCTGAGGTGATATTAGTTGTAGCCAAGGTACTTGTGAAATTATCTCAGAAGGACGCGGTGAAGAATTTCAGATTTTTTCATCATTAGGGATTTAATTTCTACGAAGTTGTTCAAATCTTCATTTTGTGATTGGTATCTGTTTCTAAGAACCAGAGCATTTCCCAAATAGGGTCTCTCTGTTTTCTTTAACTGACTACTAAAAAAAAAAACAAAAAACGTAAAATTACGGAAATGTTTTTACTACACAAATAGGCAACAATTTTCATTGAATTTTAAATCATTATTTTTCTTGAATTATAATTTTATACCTAACAATAATTATTTATAACAATATTTAGTAATAAATAAGGTAATGAAGTTGTGGAGTCGACTGAGCTTCAATTCGCGAAGTTATATTCAGATTTGAATTATGGAATCAACTCTTTCTTCGTGTGAATTTTAAAAGTATTATTCAGTTGGCGGAATGGTGGTATTCTATTGTGATTTGACGATTTTCTTATAGATAAGTCCCGATAGCGAGGGACTTTTGACGTTTAGATTCTTGAACTAGGCTTGAATGGAAAAAAATCCATAATATTACCTAATAACAAAAAATATATGAATTTTGATTTTAAACAAAATAAAAATTGATAAAAATATAATTTGAATGAAAATTTGTAGACAGATGTCCAGTTTCTGAAAAAATCTGAAAAAGTTTCAGAATTTTGAAAATCTGAAAAACTCAAAATATGTTGAAAATATTGCTGGAATTTCGCGAAAATCCAGAAAAATATCTATCTCGTGCTAGTAATTAGTCTAGTGTAATTTTCTTCAAATATAGCTAATGAATTTTCTTCATAATTTTGCCTTAACTTTGGCATCTGAATTAATGAAAAAGTAATTTTCTTTAGACATTGCAGGATTGTTATGATTTATGATGATACCGCGTTTATGAATTTTCGAGTTGAAAAAAAAAATTATTTTACCAGAATTAGGTTCAAATTGGATTGTGAATGATTACTGTTCACGTAGTTGCATTCAGAAGTAGCAGTGGAACTCGCCATTTTTTTGAAAAGGTACAAAAGGACCATTCTGTGGCCGGGGGGGGGGTCAATTTACCAGCAAGACACTTTTTTGAGTGCATCAGAGGGGTGGGTGGGTGGTGGATACTCGCGGGTTTTCTTCGTCCCTCCAGTATGGCGATCGTGGGTATCAATATTACAACTTCATGACACCAGGAGATGTAACTTGCGAGACTTTTAGGTACATAATCATTTTTTTTACAATTATGCTCTTGATCGGGGGTGAATATACTTCGTTTACCACACGATATTTAGTCTCCGGCGTTTTTTTTGCGATTTATTACCTTGTTAGGCGCGTCTTCCTTGTTGAATTCAGGAACGTCACGTACGCTTACAAGCCGCTTTCGACACCGGTACTAGCCCTTGAATATTTTTGCTTAAACTATAGTATTTCAATAACTCAAATCCAAATTTTTGCAATTTTAAAATTTTTAAAATTTTTCCACCACTAAATTTTTTTAAATTTGTAGTCAATTTTAAAAGATTCTCAACTGTAGGTAATTTTTTCAAGTAAAATTTTCTCGAAACTTCTATTTTTATTTGATTTTTTTTTATTTCATATTTTTCAAGATTTCTTCCAATTATTGGTTGTAAGAGATTTTGAGAAACATGAAGTGGAAATTGAGTACAGTTTTGGAAAAAAAAATAGAATCGAAGAAATTGAAAAGATTTGAACATTGAATAAATTCAAAGCTGAGTATGCAGTTTCACTTTAAAAACTAATTTTTTTCCATATTAATAGCGCACTTCTTCATCAGAAATATCAGTATAATTATAGATTCTGCTTTTTAAATCAAATGACCCTACGTTGAATTATCAACTTGGTGGGATTGTTGTGATGATACCGTATCTATAGTTACGGCGCGGATATGTGTGAACAAGATGTTACCGTGCGGCGTTAACGATGTTTTTATTTAGTTGTTTTTATAATAACTCGACGATACCTAAGTAAACGCCCGTAATCAAAGATGAATTAACAATTCGATTGGCTCGTCGCGTCTTCGATCCTCGTTCATTGGCAAAAAAACCAAAACCTTAACCTTTTATGGGTTCTCAAAAAAAAAAACAAAAAAACCCCCAATACCACCACCTTTAATTCCTTTAAGTTAAACGAAGGGGAAACCCAGGAAGTTTAAAATCCTTTAATTGTAAAAATTGAAAATATAGGATATGGGTTCAAAAGTTAAATTCCAAAATTTAACAACATTTTAAATTCCTCGATGGTTCTTCATTAATTAGTACTTTTTTCCCTCGAGTTTTTTTTTTTATCGTTTTCGTCATTCGGAAATTAATTTTAAACCTTTTTAAAAAAGCCCTTTTTGTGAATTGAATAATTTTTTAGTTGGTGCCCCCATTTTTTTACTCCACATGTATTGTAGGAAAAAATAAAAAGCTTAATCCTTCACCTTTTAAAGGGAGTTTGAAAAATAAATTTCATACGGTAGCGTATTAACGACGCAAAGGTCGGACCGAGGAGGGTTAACCGTTATATAATGGTAATAATACGAACGTAAACATCGACGAGGGAGGAAAAAAACACGCTCTTGATAAATTTGTTTTTGGAATTGCAATTTTCGACGAGCTATGAGTTAAAAGAGTGATTCCATAGAGGTAATGGCGAAAAAAGCTCGATGCCTGGTTCCTTTGATAGGTAAAATTGTATGCTATTTGTGCCATGTTGCTGTTAAAATAGTGATGTGTGTTTCGAGATCAATCGAAATGAAAAATGACGTGGAATTTATGTTTTCGAAATTTTCACCGAGTTTACTTTTTCCTACCTGTTCCAATTAGGAAATGATTTTGTGAAAAATCAGAGGAATGTGGAATGCGAAGAGGTTATTTTTTCAATTCCTCGACCAATTTCTCAATAATAGCGAAAGCATTTTAATACGTCAAAATGAACTGAGGTGTCGAAATGATTTCTATACTGCAGCTTTCAAGATTTTTTTCGTTTTAAAAATTGACATTTTATTAACGATAAGTATTGGTTCACTTTTGACATCACAAATCAATCGATGACGTTGAAAGAAAATTTCGAGTAGAGATTTGAAAATTAGGTCAATCGTAGGTATTCCTCTTATTCAAATGAAACATTTTTTCGTCGGGTACCCTCGCTCGTTTAGTGATTTTGAAATTTTCTAATGCAGATTTACGACTTCTTTACGAGATTTTTTACATTTCTGTCACATAAATGATACAAATGATAGTTGTCCCTGTAAAGCAAATATATGCATACAGTGGTGGAGGCAAAGGCCAGTCGACCCAATTTTTGAAAAAAGCATGCGATATTGCAAGAAAAATGACTCCTTTTTAGAATGAACTGCATAACGAAAGTAGAGTCAGAAGATGATTTTACAAAACTTGAGTTTTTAAAATTTTACAAATTGATTTTTTAAATGAACGTATAAATAAAATGAAATTTCAATAAACACTAGAACAATTTTATTTTTAATAAAGGAAATATATTAATTATTAAATAAAAATAAAATAATTTACTTACTTCAAATTATACATTAAATTCACTACCTATCAGTCCCGGTAAGCGCCTTTGTTGCTTGAATCGCGTTCAATGCATGGATGGGCATCTAAAGAACATGTCCGGGTAAGAATGGTAAATCGGTCCCCGAGCAACTTTGGAATGATACATAAAGGGTATAGGTATAAATATTGGTACATATAAGGAGTTCTCACAAAGATAATTTACTTACAGCTCCTCTCTCCATTTTCCCCCTTCAAAAATTTGACTCAATATTTTGAGGCCTATCTTACCTACGCATGAAGGACTCCGGGCAAAATTTAAAAACAATCATTTTTAGGTACCTTATTGACCACAGAATAACATAATTTTTTCAAAATTTTACCTCGAAGGTCCAAGGTTAAAATTGACCAAGACCTGAGTTACCTTTGGCCATATTGGAGAAAATTGAGAAAATAACATCTTTTGATCATTTGATACTACAATTTTGGTTAATTTTGACCATGGCTCACTTGAGGAAAAATTTTGAAAAATTGTGCGTATGTTATTCGAGGATTAATACGGTACCTAAAAATAATTTTTTGAAAATTTTGCCCGAAGCCCTTATTCAAAGGTAAGGGGCCTTGAAATATTAATGTTTTTTTTGGGAGGGGGAGCTGTAAATTTTTTGTGAAAATACTTTCCATATAGGTATCTACATTTATACCCAAGTTTGAAGAAAATCGGTCGAGTCAATCCTGAGAAAAAATTGGAAATCATTTTCCACCTTTTGAGTCATTCATTACTCAAGAACTGTTCAACTTGGAGGTCTGAAATTCAGGGGAATGATGTATCTCTAGGCCTCTAAGTATCATTCTAAGATGACTCGGGGGGCCAATTTACCATTCTTACCCGAACATGCTCTTTCTCTGATCAAACAGTTTAAATGAAACAGTTTTTTCCTGCATTTGATTTTTTTGGCTGGCTGCGATTTATTTTCTTCCCCACATCTTGTTTTCTATTAATGTGGTTTTATAAACTTGAACTGTAAAAATTCGGTGGAGCACCCTTCTGAATACCCACCTTCCAACATCTTACAGATGTGGATTCTATCATCAGGTACGACTTTGGGTTTGCCGGATTGGTCAAAAATGACCAAATATCCGAGTTCAACGTCCGACATATCGATTTTAGATTGGTCGGCCTCGTGATCGTAGTCAGTCTCCCAGTCTGTGTCGGTTTCGATCTTAATAATTTCAAGGTCGGGCTCGATGATCATTATTGAGTCGGGTGACTCCTCCCCTTCCAAGGTCTAATCGGTATTCGGGGTACCGGGGTTTTCAGCCATTGCAAATACTCAATTTTGGAAACCTCCTGCCTTCGTTTTGCAAAAATCGACCAAGTAGATGCCATATCAGGTATCACAACCGATAACTCGACGGCGATCGTAAACATTTTCGAGAATAGAATTGACTCATTGATTTGCTGAACTCAGGAATCCAGCGTCTGACCGTCCATAGTGTCCCATCAATAACGCTTCGTTTTCGGTTTTGCGGTCGGGTTAAAGGGCGATTTTAGCTTCAGAGGGGTTGGTTTGAGGAATAAATTTGGTAGGGGTCGTTTCAAGTTTGGCTTGGCGAGTGTTGGTGCGTTTGGTCATATCACGAAGGAGTTCGGCGGCGGATTTAAATTCAGAGCGGGATTTTAATTGAAATACTTTTTAGCGTGAGATCCACTGGCCTATATCACCTTTGAATCACAGCAGCCAAAAATGATACTTTTGCTCGACTTTTCGATCAATGTACTCATAATTAAACTTCCAAATATCATAAAAATGTTGAATAATGAAATATTAGAGAAATCGCTGCAAAAATTCCGAAATATAAAAAATCAAGTCCTGGTCAAACCAAAATATGTACGACCATACGATACATGTCGTATACCCATAAGGCCATTATGTCAGACTACATTATACTAGCTGTCTATTTATCAACCACGTGAGGTAAAGGGGTAAAGAAAAAAACCGAATCGAGGTATTTAAAAATCGATACGTCACCGTCGTCGTCGCCTGTATCTCATCCCGCATTGAAAAACACCTTACACGGTGGCGCATTTAGTTCAGTTTATAGATAGAGCAAAAAGCGATGGCAGAAAGGCACGAAATTTTCCTTTTAGGGGGCCACGTGGGTACGTAATGTATACTCTCGTATTTGTTGTCGGGTTTTGCGATACCGATGCGATGTTTTTTCCATCGCCATCATCCATCATCGTAGCTGAGATAGCGGTAAACTGGCGAAAGGGTATCGCATGTTTTTTACGATAGCGACTCCGACCATTTAACTAGCACCCTGCTGGCTTCCCGTTTGTATTTTTCTCTGGTATGTTCACTGTTGAACACGCAGTGGAAGGTTTCGTGGTGGAGTCGATAGGGGTCTCGAGGTTGATAAAGATGCGATGTTCGAATGGTTTGGTAATTATTTCAGTCTTGGAAGATTACTGATTTGCGAGTACGTGAAGTCGTGGTTGAACATTTCGACGTAATTTGTGCAATACGTGCATTGAAAGCCTATGGAAATTGGATTTTGAAGCTAGTGAAATTCTGAAGACTTGGTCCATGTCCCATGTCGATTGGGTCCAAAAAACACGAATGTTGACCACCCTATGTCTTTTGTTCTCGCTTGATTTTTTTTCCAAGTGTGCTGGTTGAACAAGTGAAAAAATCGCCATAGGTTGGTTTCTGTCCCTCTTCAAGGAGGTGGAGATGAATTAATTTTTTTGAACGAGTATTTTTTAGCACCGAGTAGATTTTTTGTTCCTATTTACATTCCAAAAGTCTTAAGTTAATTTCACAAAGTTGCTTACTTGATTTTACAATCTGTAAAAACGAAACAACGTTACAAAAACATTTCAAAAAATAACAAAGATAATTGAAAAAAAAATTCAGTAAGTAATGAAAATATGAGCTCGAAATTTTTTTTAAAATCAAAGTAGGATGAATTTTAAGAAAATTTAAATGAAAAAAAAATTTTACAGGAAAATAATTTTTAATATTGGATACAGCTTTTATAATAAATTAGAGAAATTGAAAAATTTAAGAGTTTAAATTATAATGAATTTGAACTTTTCAGTTTAATTTTAAATTTATTAGTCTTATTCCTCTGTTTATACAAAAACATTTAGGGCCTGAACCGGAAAGTGTTTTTTTTTTAAACTGACGTAAGCAACCGCCCCTGATAATATCAGCTGTGATCAGTGTGTCACCCACCACCCGCCGCCGACGTGTAGCCACTTTGACCGCCGCCGAAGGAACTGTCATCGGCATACGGCTCTAGTATTGAATATAAGAAATGGGTAGATTAAATCTTGAAACTGATCCATATAGAAAGTTGAGCTGTTCAAGTTCAAAGCTCATTTAATTTTTTTGAAAATATTTCGCGAATGGTGCATCGTGGGGAAATAGATGCCAAAATATGTAGTAGACAGAAATGTCACATTTTATAATTTTAGTGGCCATTAATTTTTCTCAAAAACTCATCGTTTTCGAAAAAAATAATCTTGGGTATCTTCATCCGCACGGCGGGTTCCGGATTCTCTCGCAATCGGAGCAAGGCGCTAGACGCAACGCAATTCTCGCACTTCGCGTGATAGTTTTTTAGGCGCGCATACGAGTTTTAGCGAGTACCTTTACCACCAAGCAACGAATAACAACGCTGATAAGAACAGATAGAAGTTTAAAAGCGTATGAGGTCCAATTTTCTAGTTTGATACAAAAAATGAATGGAAGGAAGTCCGCTATTATGAAACAGTGTGTCTAGTTTTAAAATGTATGTGTAAATAGGTATACGCTTTCGAAGATTGAAATAAGCATTATATCCCTAGTAAGCATTATATTTTTAAAAACTTTTTCACTCAATGTAAATAAATGAAGAAACAACCATTATTTTTAAAATTTTGGATAAAATTAATTTTTCTTTCATTATTAACAATCTACACAGCCAACTTGAGAAGGAGATTGCTCAAAATGAAAAGTTTTTGTTCAGTACCTGAATATTTTTCATTCACTTTGAAAATTCATGGTAATTTTTCACCCGAATGAAAATATCAAAATATACCATAGCCACTAAAACATTGCATAATTTCTATTATTAAGTTTACTAAATATTACAAAATACATTTTTTTTTTTCGGTCAGAAATAGCTATTAGGGAATAATTTTATCAATAGATGATTTTTTTGCTAGTTATCATGAAATGTTACTTTTTCTACACTAAATTTAATATAGATTTTTAATGGTGATGTACCAGTTGAGTTACCAGGGTTGCAAAAAAAAAACCTTTGGCCACAAAACATGGAAACTTTTTGTTTTGCACTCTCTACTTAATTTTGTTGGCTCGACTATAGTCTGGGGTAGGTTCACTTTGGGCTTGAAAATGTTTACACAAATTGAAAATTGTGTATTATAGCCAATCATATTTTTTTGTTTATCCTGAAAGATTCAGTTCGATTGAATTTTGAATTTTCCCGTCTCATCAAAATTGACTGGCTATGTGCAAGCGATTTGTGGTAGTGAAAAAAGTACCTAATACTTTCATAAGTTTTCATTTTACTTCGAATTTCAAATCACAATTAGGTATCAGTAAAGTTTGGAATTTTTCAGCACGGGGAAAATCCCATAAAAATGGGTTCATATACCTAGACTTGAGCACCTACATTACGGTGGATTGAAAAACAGACCATGCTCGGATTTTGACCAAATTTCGTGAGGTGGTTTACTTTGAGCGGGAGACTCCACAAAAAATTTTGCGCCCTCGAGGGGCAAGGGGAGGGGAGCAGGAGGTGCTCAAAGTGCACCTCCTTTTAAAAAAAACTCTGTTTTTACGTTTTTTCGCCAATCAATATTGTGTGAGAAGCCTTCGTAGAAGTTGGAAGATGCGATCTGAGTTTCTACATCTCCCCAAACCATCGCCATCCTTCTCCGATCAAACCTCAGACTGCTACCTGGGGGTTGAAAAGTTGCAGATTGCAATATTTCAATAAAGAATATGAAATTTTCACTAAGCTAGAATAATTTTTGTTTTCATCGAGTAAGTGAACAAATTTTTTTTTCAACCACTGAAAGTGAATTTAAAAAAATGAAAATTTTATACACCAGTGCAGCCAACAGCAAATCATAAAATTCCAAAATACGGAATTTATATAGACTTTGAATTATTGATTATTTTCTCGCCTGAAAATATTATGTATTTTTTTTCAATCACTGAAAGTATATTTCGAAAATTTTGTACGTCAGTGCAGCCAGTTGCTAATTGTGATATTCTGATATTATGAACTAGAATGCATTATTTTTTCGTCAAGTGATTTGACCAATCCCCCCCTCCCCAAATCAATAGTAGTATGTTTTGATATGTCTTCAAAACATACTACTATTGATTGGGGGGGGAAAAAATTGGTCCAATCACTTGACGAAAAAATAATGCATTCTAGTTCATAATATCAGAATATCTCAAATAGCAACTGGCTGCACTGACGCATAAAATTTTGAATTTTCTATTTCTGCTGATTGAAAACAAAATTATTGTGAATTGAAAACAAAATTATTGTGAATTTTTCAAACGATAAAAAAATTAATTCGAGTTGAACGTAAATTCCATAGTGTAGCATATCACGATTTGTAACTGACTGCACTGACATACAAAATTTTCAAAACATGCTTTCGGTAATTGAAAAAAAATACATATTATTTTCAAGCCAAAAAATGATCAATTCAAAGTATAATTTTCTGTTGGCTGCACTGGTGTATAAAATTTTCAATTTTTTTTAAAATTCACTTTCAGTGGTTGAAAAATAATTTTGTTCACTTACTCGATGAAAACAAAAATCATTCCAGCTTAGTGAAAATTTCATATTCTTTATTGAAATATTGCAATCTGCAACTTTTCAACTCCCTGGTAGCAGTCTGAGTTTTGATCGGAGAATGACGGCGATGGTTTAGGGAGATGTAGAAACTCAGATTGCATCTTTTAAGTTCTACGAAGGCTAATTACACAATTTTGATTGACGAAAACAAGCAAAAAACAGCGTTTTTTTTTTCAAAAGGAGGTGCACTTTGAGCAACCCCTGCTCCTACTCAAAGTAAAGCACCCCACCAAATTTGGTTAAAATCTAAGATATGTTTTTTTTCAATCCACCCTAACCTACATATAATCGCGGATTACCATATTCGTAACCACTTCAAAAGATTAAAGCATAATTTTCCGAAATTTGTAATTTTGAATTCCAATTCATTGTTTTATGTGCATAAATATTATTATTCTTATGTACTATTTCTACATGGTACACACCTGAATCACATGTCTCAAGTACATCACGTTTACGATTTAATACAATTAAAAAACTAGAAAAAAATTACCATTTCACAACTGTATTCGACTACGCGGGTAAACTCAACACCTTTTAAATAATTGCAGCTGAAAATATTAGTGGTACAAATCAGCTCCACCTTTACCTATGTGGAGGCAAATTTGGCCGTCACTCAGATTTACCCTCTTCCCTTCTATCACAGAAAATTGAATATTTTGAAGCAGAAAAAATTTACCCTTATTTATCATGGAACTTAGAGTGATGTCGAGTAGAATTTTCAGAAATATTTTAATTTTTTCAAAAGGGGAGTAGGTAATTGAGGAATATAATTTTTTTCAAAGCCATAAGAATATAATGGAATACCCAACACACTGACTCAACATGTAGTACTAGTACTTACGTGAATATATCAATAAAACTGGAAGGCCAGGAATCATTCAGCAGAAATATCTGTGAAAATATCCCAACACACAGATAAAGAAAAAATACCTCAACACATATCGACACACTCACAAAAAAAATGAACACAGAGTTGTGAACCACACAGTCCAGACCCAGAAAAAAACAAAATGATGTAAAACAAAAAAAATGAAAATAAAATGATGCATTGAATAAAGAGTATAACTGAAAACAGAACAAAGTCAAACGTAAAAGAAAATCTATGATGGTGGCTTGTTTTTTAATCAGAAAAATTAAAAATAACATTCCCTTAATATTCTACTATAGCAAGCGAAATGGCTAACAGGATTGAATCAAACAAGTATAAGTAGTGTAAGAAAAGCATGAGCACTAGAAGGGTGCACTCCCACATATTAGGTGTTGCTCCTACAATGTTCTAAAAAGGGTATTGATACTAAACTGTACCTCAACATGTTGTACTAATACTTACATGAATATATCAATAAAACTGGAAGGCGAGGAATCATTATCTTAGAAAATATCCCAACACACAGATGAAGAAAAAATACCTCAACACATATCGACACACACAAAAAAAAAATTAACACAGGGTTGTGAACCACACATCCCAAACCTAGAAAAAAACAAAATAATGTAAAACGAAAAAAATTAAAATGAAATGATGCATTGAATAAAGAGTATAACTGAAAACATAACGAAGTCAAACATAGAAGAAAATCTATGATGATGGCTTATTTTTTAATCAGAAAAATTAAAAATAACATTCCCATAATATTCTACTATAGCAAGCGAAATGGCTAACAGGATTGAATCAAACAAGTATAAGTAGTGTAAGAAAAGCATGAGCACTAGAAAGGCGCACTCCCACATATTAGGTGCTGCTCGTACAATGTTCCAAAAAGGGTATTGATACTAAACTGTACCTCCGGGTTGGAGTGAGTGTTCAAGCCTGAGTTTAATTGGGGATGGTTTCAAATTGTCAAATCTTAGCTGGTGAGCTGTGACACGCTAGGTATCTACCTATCTAATACCCCAAAATGTATATTTTCAAGGGAGAAGAAACCGAATCTGGCGAAATGTCTTTTTTGAGAGGAGAAAATGACTCCAGGAAGGAAAAAATGAACAATTTCACAAGTAATGCATTAAAATGTGTACCATTCTAAATTTTTAAAACATGAATCCAGCATTGTTTTTCATTTTAAAAGCGAAAATGGAATTTTAGGGGAGAAAAAAAGGTGAGATTTTCATTAATTTTGGGCATAAAAAGTAGCTTTTGATGAGATGGTCCAAAATTTGAAAAAAAATTGCATTCATCTCATTTTTGAATATTTTTGGCACATTTTTAAAATGGGACAAACATTTTTGAAGGGTACCGACGGATAAGTTAGGCGAAAGTACCCCAGAGCTGAAATTCAAAACTAACCGATGAAATTTGGTTTTTATGGTCTGAAAATCTCATGGTAAAAATTTTGACCCTTTTTTAATGGGGCAAAATGTTACCTTTTTTTCAGTTTTTCCATTGAGAGTTTTCATTTTCGTGTGTTTTCAACCGAATTTTTCCAAACTTGCGTGGGTAGTACAGTATACTGAGGAGTATTAGTGGGTGGTTTGAAAAAGATTCTCGATAATTTTTTCTAGCCGAGACTCGCGTTCGATAACTTCAAATCGAGTTTTCTGCGCGATGTTTCGGAGAGGCAATCCTGCAAAAAATATATCCTCGAAAAATTCTCCAAAAAGAGAATTAGTTCCCGTTCTGTGGTGTTGTTTTCTTTGAAGAACACTGAACGATAATGTAAAAAAATCGTGTGATATATCTAATGTTGAAAACCGCCCTTTCTCAAATCAATATCAACTGTTTTCCATGAGTAGATTTAGCGATACTCTCCTCACATAATTTTCATTTCATAACAATTTGTACAAGTAAAATTTTTACACATTATAATACCACTGGTGTTTAATGATGAAAAAGAAAATGATTCACACGATTTCGTAGATGTGGTATCCGGATCAAACAATATTACTATGCAGAAAATTGGAAAAAAGAAATGGAAAGGAGGAAAAAATTGAGGGGCGAACACAGCCCCAAGATTGAGGTTAGATTACTAAGCTTGTGTGAGAGCTCTGTCCGCCCCTCAATTTTTTCCTTCTTTCCATTTCTTTTTTCATTTTTGGCATTGATGCCAATTTTCTGCATAGTAATATTATCTGATCCGGATACTACATCTACGGAATCGTCCGAATCATTTTCACTTGAAAAAAGCTCTGAAATGGGCAAAAAGAAACCAATCGAACTAGAATTTTCGATAAAAGAATCATTTGTACTCATAAAATCCGAGTTCAAGATCAATTTTCCATTTTGAAAATTTTCGGGTTCCCAAATGGGGGGTGGGAGGGGCTAGAGGAGCAATTTTCAAAATTTTGAAACTTGTACCCCTACTGTCGCTAGCATCTGACGAATGGATCCCATTCCCAAATTTTCTTCAAATTTGGTTCGTTTTTTTCTAGACTTTTCTTGCAATGTTTTTTCAATTTTATTAAAAACAACAAAATTAGGGATATTGGAACTTTGCGAATTTTAATGGTACAAAGTTCGTTTTGGTCTTAAAAGAAAGAGCCTGAAAAATTAAGAAACTTTTGTCTTGAAAGTTTTTCAATTTAGCAAGCCCTTTTCCAAAAAAAAAAGTTTGAAAACGCGAAAAACGCCTTCATCATCACCAGAGAATTAGACATCGACATTACGTTTACGATTCTGACGGGGTGGGGGGCGGAGGGATCACTAGCGTGATCCTTGATATTTTTTAACCAATGCCGGAATGTAAATTTGGGCCTCACAGCCAAAAAACGTTCGCAGTTGATAAATTGAACATGAAAATTAATTTTCATGTTGGAAACTGATGGAGGGATAAAATTTTATCCCTCCTTCAGTTTCCAAAATATTCCATAGTCTGCGTACTCTTTAATTACACATCGTGCTCGCGCACACACATTCCAGCTTTTAATCACAAGTTCCAATTGCATTTAACCGTACAATTCGACGTCAAACTTTACACCTACCATATTCTACTTTAGTACATAATCAACATACTCGCGTTCTCTTTATCTACGCTGCATCTCGTCGCCATCCTTCCCTGTACTTATATCGTCGACTCGTTTAAATCTCATAACGTATGCGCCATTGCCATTTTATATGAGAACTAAACCAACCCCTAACCTCAATCTGCTCAAAATAGTTGTGGCGGTTTTACGAGAAATATCTTACTACTTTATATCTACAGCTCGTCTCGTATTATAAGAATACGATGAAATTTCTTCTATAGAAATTCGAAACTCAAGAGCGGAGTCGAGTACGTCGCAGCAAATTACGAATTTTCGTCGATTATCAAAACGACCACTAGTCGCGGGGCGAATTTAATTGTTATGCGGTATTCCTTCGCCAGTCGAGCGACGTCACTCTCTAATTAGTATTTGCAAACACTACGTACTATCGTAATATGCTGCTGGCGATGAATTCTTTTCTTCTTCCTCCCCCATCCCCATGAACGACTCGTTTGTTCATTTTTTTTACCCTGTTGGGTATCGTAACGATGGCTTTGGAGAGCGTCGAGTATACTTTAAAATAATGAACCACCGAGTGAAGAGGAATTTTTATACTTGATGTTGAAATTGGCACAATTGCGAGGCTTGGCATTTTTTTTAGAGTAGAATTTTTACGTCCTAATTTGTTGATGAAGGTGGTCGATGATGACGAAATGTTTTTGTCCTGAGTTGGAAAGTTGACGTGATCCACTGCGACATTTTTTTTGGAGATATTCGTATCAAAGTTGTTCAATTTTTTTTATTTATTTTTGCGAGGATGGGAATTTTCTTAGGATTGATTTTTTTTGTCCTAGTTTGCTGAGGAAGGTGGTTGATGATGACAAAATGTTTTTGTCCTGAGTTGTTCTAAAGTTGACATGATCCACTCTGATATTTGTTTGGATATATACTACATATAGGTATGTATGTTCTGTATGCGTTGATTTAGTCCATTTTCTTTTTAGTCATCCAACAGTGTTACTTTTTAAGGTTTCTGCGCCATTCGGCGAAAACCCCCTATTGCGTTCACTTTTTCTTTCCTTTTTTTTGTTTCTTCAATTTTCCAATCACCCACAAATCAGTATACCATATTAGGTAGAGCTGGATGTGGGATCGATATGGGAATATTAGATTATCACTTTTTTTCGGCGATGGTGTTGAATTTTCGATGTGGAATCAAGCGAAACAGTTTTATAATAAAGTTGAAAACGACAATAATTCAAAATTGCCGTCTTCATTTCAGTAAAACCCATGTACGGTCACACTACATCATAATTCATAACACATAAATCATTACCTTATTATTGTTTTATAAACCCACATCCGTGTGAACAACTGCCTTCGTTGATCGTCGTTTTCTTCGTCCATATTTTCTATTCTAATTAAAAACCACACATTAACTACACTTTCTTACTGGAAACATAATTATTTGCAAATTTTTCAGGTTCTTCATCGTCGTCGTCTTCGCATAACAGAAATAGCTTGCGTTTAGTTGATTTTTTCATTTTTTCATCGGGTAAATCTTCAAAAATGGCTTCTGTGGCTCTGTATTACTAAATAGAGGATCGGTATTATTATCCTTGATTATGAAAGTTTTGAACAACTCCAACACGTCATTCTTAACGAATAGTCGTCTGCAGATTTTGTTTTTCAATTTTTTTGTTCCTTTTTCTCTCTCCAATTACCTATGCCATTTGATAGTTTTTCGTTGTTTAGCTTTTTTGTTTCTTTGTTTCTTTATCCAAATTTAGCTTAGTTAAGGGTCAAAAATTGAAATGAATTTTTTTCTGATTTTTTTTTACAGAAAATATAATCTTTTCTCTCTGTATTACTAAATAGAGGATCGGTATTATTATCCTTGATTATGAAAGTTTTGAACAACTCCAACACGTCATTCTTAACGAATTGTCGTCTGCAGATTTTGTTTTTCAATTTTTTTGTTCCTTTTTCTCTCTCCAATTATGCCATTTGATAGTTTTTCGTTGTTTAGCTTTTTTGTTTCTTTGTTTCTTTATCCAAATTTAGCTTAGTTAAGGGTCAAAAATTGAAATGAATTTTTTTCTTATTTTTTTTACAGAAAGTATAATCTTTTCTAAATTTTTTCTAATTTTTTCCACTGAAACCAGAATCTTTCCCACTTTTCTCCATTGGTAATGAAAAAATTAAAAAAAAAAAATCATGTCCAAAAAATTTACTCCAACCTAATTTTTCCCAATAAAAAAACAATTTTGCCATAATGAGAGAGGGAAAAGGGATCATTTGTTGTAGAAAATTAAAATGGTTTTCTGTTAAACGTTGTAATTTTAATTTTTAAAAATTTATTTTATAACTGTAAATTACATTTCATTCACGAGAGCACTTAACATTGAGAAGAAAATGAATAAATGCCAAAAAACAGACAACTAAAAAAACAAGCAAAAACCCTTCTTACGATCAGCGATCCGCTGATGGCTTGTATATTCATTTTGAGTGAAAAAATTTCAATTATTATTTTTTTCAAATTCAAATATTTAGGCACCTTTGAATCATTTTAAACTTTTTTCTAATAAGAGAAAGTGAAAGAAATAGGTTAAGTGGTGAATCGAATTATCAAACCAAAATCATGCCTTCCCTTAATACACATTAAATGCATTGAATTGAATCTTCGTAATCAATGAATAGCAGTTGACTCGAAACGTATTTTTAAAGGGAATGGGTACCATTGTACTACTTCTGCTCACCTCGAAAATTGATCAAATTTTACAATACGAAATTTAATCAATTTTTGAGGTATAGAAGTACAATGGCACCTGTTCCCTTGAAATTTGTTTCGAGCTTTTTTTTTTTGAAGACATTTGCCCTTCAATTTCAAAGTTGGTAAGTGTTATATTTTTTTCCCAACTTGAAATTGAAATTTACTTAATTCGAACGAGTTTTTGCAAACAATTTCTCAAGTCGATTCTTTCTCGAATTTTATTGGAAATATGTCGCAGAGAAAACCCCAAACTGTTGTGCACCGAGTTGAGTGTATGCCCCCAGAACAGCAGCAAAACTCTTATGCGTGTTGTAGATTTTATAAGTGATATACAAGTGTAGGTATTAGGTACATCGAATTTGGGCCGAAAGGTTGAACATTTCACCAGTCTAGTATCTTTAGTAATGCAATACTCGTCAAATTCTACCGCTCTCCCTCTCTCTGGTTTGGAATCGACTTGGGAAATTTTTTCTTTCGAGATAATTATCAAAAAGAGCACGAACCATGGGGAATTTCAGACGAGCCTTGAGAATCTAAAAGTGTACGGTTTTGGCAACGTATAGCGATGTTTTATAGATTTTCTAATCCAATTGTCGGCTTAGTTATGCAAAAATTATACAATTTTTTGCTCGAATTTGGGGAATTACTCTTAAATTGGGATGCTTTATCGGATTTATGAAACTAATGAGTTTTTTTTCTGGCGAGTGTATAGGTTGAGCTTTTTAGCGAGATGTTGAATGGATTTACGAGAGAAGGGATGTGATTGTAGAATGTGAGTTGATTTCTGGTACCAAAATTGATGAATAGCGTTTGGTTTTTAAAATTACATTTAGCAGGCATTAAACAGAATCATCGTTTTTAGTAACTTGTTCCCTATTTTCAAGTTTGGTCACTAGAAGTCACTTTTTTTGCCAAAAGGTCACTATTGGTCACTTTTTTCATTCTGAAATCACTTTTTTCGTTCAAACGGCCTTCCGCTCTTGCATGAAATTTAAAAAAAAAAATACTGATATTTCTAAATTAAATCTTTTTTTATCTATGTACTTACATATTAGTAACTCGTAGTTTCAAGTAAAGATTTACTTGTTAATAAAGGAAAATTTGAGAAAAAAAAGTTCTTTCAGCACCATCGCAGAAAGAAATACAGTTTGAGTTATGGAAAAAATAGGAACGAGGGGGTGTATTTATTTATGAGAAAAAAATTGAAAAATTTGTCACTTTTTTCGAAAAATAAGCCACTTTTTGCCTTATAAAAAGTCACTAAAGTCACTATTTTTTCCCAAAATCTGTATTTGATGCCTGAAGGGATCTAGATTTCCATTTCTTCTCTAATACTTACTTTCAAATAATATTGTCTTTCGATTGGCATAAATGAATGGCCAAAGTGCAATTATTATTCCAAGTACCATGAACAAAATTTTACAGGAAAGACAAATTTTAGTTTGCAATAGGTGTTGGGTAAAAATGAGTGGTACCTAGTAGGGCAATTTAAATAATTATATTACAGACTAGGTCAGACATCTGTTTTTTGGCCTGTAGGAAAAAAAACTGAATTATGATTGCAACCAAACCTTTCATCATTTATTTTTACAAAATTACATTTTGTAACGTTACCGAAATACAAAATTCGCGAAATTTTTATTTCAAAATATTGAAGTTTTATTTTGGAAAAAAAATCATTCAGATTGTTTGATGATGTCTTCAAAAAATTTTCTGTTTTGTGCAGACACCCCATTCAAATCTTTCAATTTTTCTTTTGAAATGTCACGGTTTTCTTCGGCTTGTTGCAATTGTATTTCTAATTCTGAAATCTTCTTTTCATATTTTCGTTTTATTTCACCTAGAAATATTTAGTAGGTATGAATTTTTCGGAAATTGGATTTTGATAAACTTACTCTGATTGGAAAATCACTCGGAAATTAATATCTCCCGAAATTTCATTAAATTCCCACGCTTGCCTTGAAATATTATCATCAAAACTCTCTTATAAGAATGCTCAAATTTCATGCGTTCTTTTTCAGCATTTTGCCAGAACCTTGCATTCAAACAAAGCATTTTTTTTCAAAGTGAGAAAAATTTGTAGCAATTCTCAAGTTTCCTTCTCACTTCCATTTCGGAAATAATTCCGCCGTAGAAAAAGTAAACAGTATCTGCGGCAACATCTGGGCCGCGTCGAAGAACCTCTCTCATTAAACAATCCCAGGCCACAGTCGTCAATGACGGCGTCGCGGCGACGTTCTCGTTCGGCTTTCTGTGGCGGCACGGCGGAATTTCAATCAACTTTTGAAAACGCTACAGAGCCGACTGTAATCACCGGTGTTATCTCGGCACAGTGCGCCGCGTCTTTTGGTCTTTTTTTCCTCGGCTTAATCTAAGTTCGCATCTTAGCACACGGTGCTCGGCGCGTGGTTAGCCAAGCATACCGAGTCGTACAAGGCGAAAGCTGGCGCCGCGGAAAGTTTTTTTCTCGAGCGTGAAATTAACCTTTGTGCGGAAGAGAAAAATGATAACAAGAATGAAGCAGCGGGAGACCGGAGCTTGCCAGCCCGGGGTGCGAAATTGGCCTGTGCTGATGTTGCGTTTATTCTTGGGCGAATTTGTGGTTAATTAGGATGCCGATGCGAAGACTGCGGTGGCATGAGACGTCGATTACGCCGACGCGTCGAGTGATTGAGTTGTAAAATAGGCTGAAATGTGGTATCATTATATCTATTTTTTGATTACGATATTTTGAAAATTGTGGGTTGTCGAGTAACATATTGAATTCTTCTTCCGATACATCATAGTAATCGGTGAACGCGATGTTCTCTGGGAATGGGTATTTGGTACATTATTAAAATACTTACCTAATTTTAAATTTTCCTTCCAATACGTCATGAAATTCAACAATCCCTCGTTTTCTAAGAATGGGTATTTTGGTACATTATTAAATATCCAATTTTCAATAAATCCCTGTACAAAAAGTGTTCGTTCACATGGTTCTAGCCCTTAATTTGTTTTTCCTAAAATGGGATTTGGACGATCTAAGTGTAAGGCCTGAATGTTGAATCATACCTTAATGGTCTTGAGGAACATTTTCGTGATTTCTGATTGGGTGAAAATGAGATAAGGAAACTTCGAGGTTACCTCAACTTTTATGGTATGAGTCAACATTCGGGCCTAACTTCAGATATTTCAGGTTCAAATTTTTTCAACTTTCAATTTTTCAATTTTTTTATTCTAATTTTTTTTAAATTATATTTGATTTAAAAATTTTTCTACCTGTAAATTTTTTAATTAGAATTTTCTCAAAAATTTCCCAATTTTGTCGAGGAGGCATATGCTAGGTGGAAGCTCTGCAGTTGGAGATGTATTGCTTGGGTCGTATGCGTGACGAGGCACGTTTTGTCCCTGGGTGCATCTCTTGCGGTTGCACTTTGGACATAAAACCACGTGGGTGGACGCCATTTCCTGTGATGTGAACTTTAAGTTAGTTTGGCTGGTTTTCAATGATTGAGTTGGAAGGAACTTTTGAAAAACATGAAGTAAAAATTTTTTAGAACCGCAAAATTGAAAAAAACTGTAGAAAAAATTTCAAATTATTAAAAAAATTCTCGAGTTGAAAGAAATTTAAAAAAATTGTAGTTGAAAAGAGGTTGAAAAATCGAAGTTGAAATTTTTTTAAAATTTACTCTTGAAAAAAATCTAGTATTGAAACATTTTTTTTTTTTTTTCAAATTTTCATCAACTCTTTATTTTTAAAAATTTCTTTCAACTCGGGAATTTTTTCAAATTTTACAATTAGAAATTTCTTAAAATTTTCCCAACTGTAAATTTTTCTAAAAAATGTAGAAAATAATTCAATTTTATATAAGGAAAATTAATTAATAAATGAATTCAGCTTGCAATATGATCTTCATCTTTGAATTTGGTTAGGAAAATTTTCACAGTGCAAGTATCAGTCATGACTAGTAAAAATGAAGTTATGCTTTATTCGCAGTGATGTCACACTCAAAGGCAACACTTCCCATGACTCGGACAACTTTAAAAAAAAAATTATGCATGGAGGGGAGGAACAATTATTCACCCAGATTTATACACATTCATCTCATAATTTCTCAATTTTGCTGAATCAAACTTGACGTGTGCCACAATATATCAATAGTTCAGTCAAGTAAAGGAGCCTCAACTCTGGACAAAATTTGAGCAATTTTCTATGCATAAATTTCGAAAAAAATTCCAAGTTGAAAGTATGAAATTTTTCGAGATTTTTAATCTCTGCCGAATCATGCTGGCTGAGTGTAGCCGTAACAATGCTACCATCTCATAGAACAACTTGAACTTCAAAACTTTGGAAAAAAGTTGGAGCTATTTTCCGTGCAAAGATTCTGAGAAAAAATTTCAATAATTTTGATGTTTTTTTTTGTAGTAATATTTATTCTGTTTTATCAGTTTAGAAATTCATTGTAAATTTCATTTTGTTTTTAATTTTACAAAATTTATTTTAATATATCATTCTAAAAATTCTAAGTTGAACGGGGGGGGGGGGGGGGTTCAAGATTTTTAATTTCTGTTGAGTTTTGTTGCTCTTGGTCCGCATAACTTGGCTGAAATTTAAAATATTGGAAAAATCCATGTTTTCCTCTTTGAAATTTTTTTCTCGGAATCTGTGCGTAGAGATTGATCAGATTTTGTCCAGAATTGAGGTTGAGGTCTCTTTACATGATGGTGCTATCGATATTGCGTCACTCAGTTCGCATAATCCAGTAAAAATTGAAAATTTTGAAAAAACTTCTTTGAATTTTTTTGTCAAAATCCATCCATTGAAAATATTGCTCAAGTTTTTCCCATAGTCAGGGATCGGAGCGACGTACTTTTTTATGAACTTAGTTACTATTTTCACCTTTGGTTACTTTTGTTCATATTTTCACCCAAAAGTTCATAAAGGTTACTATTTTCATCTCTAGGTTCATATTTTTGAAAAAAATCTGATCAATTTCAAAAAAAAAAATTGTGTTTAGTTGTCGAACATTTATTTCTGAATTAGATATAGATATACCAGCCTTGAAACATGAAAAATACCATTTTTTTTTGGCATTAGATACCCACTTTTTTCAAAGCTTTGCCCTCGCTTCGCTCGGGCATGGACAAATTTCCATTTTACTAAATTATTTGAGGAAACAGTACGAAATAAGGCCTCTTTCCCCCGAAAATCCTTTGGTACTTCGGGTTTTTATACTTAATTTGTACCTTCCCCAAAAAAAGCTTCCGAATTACTACGTTTATTATCATTTTTTGCTGCTTATTAACATCAGAAGTGACCTAGGGCAATTGCATCGGAAAGTAGGATAGAACGGGGTATTGAACAATACGGAAAAAATGACTTTTGGTATAAAAGTTCAATTTTTTCAAAGCTTTACCCTCGCCTCGCTCGGGTATAAATTAAATCTGAATTAAGTTCCTATGTGAAGTATTTAAGGCGACGCGACAGTGCCAAAAAAATCCTCTTTGTTCCCCCTTCTAAAATTTTTCTCATATTTCAAGTTTCTGTACCAACTTTGGACCTTTCCAAAAAAAAGCTAGTGACGCCACTGACCTGGGGCTTAGCCCTCCCAGATCCATTCCCCTAAATCCGCATATGTACTCAGGAACTTATGAAGTCTGCAGAGTCAGTCAAAATCGAAGAAAAAAACTCATCTGAGAAACGTCTGAAATTCAGGACGAATTAACAAAGTCCTTGAATAGCTGTATTCGTACCTGTGAAAAATTCTGTTTCTAGCTCGAAATCTAAAAGATAAATTTAGGTATCTTAATTTTTCTCTTCTTGATTTTTTTCTTGTATTTTTGTTTTTGATTTTTTTTAAAAAACTTTTTCGTTTTCTGAGAAAAAAATGCATTTTGACGATTCGACGAATTCAATTTTCAAAATGGGGGGGGGGGGGGGGGTTAAATTGATGAAAAAATTGTTATTTTTGGTTCATATTTGGTTCATATTTTGCTCAAAATAGGTTCTTAAAGTTACTATTTTTTTTGCGGAATATCGCTCCGATGCCTGCATAGTTGAGATTGAGGGTTGTAAATGTGGTGTTAGTATTGGTTTTGTGGCACTCATTCTGTGTAACTCAGGAGAAATGTAAAATATTTAGAAAACCCCATGTTTCAGCTTTGAATTTCTTCCTCCTAATCTATGCATGGAAAATGGCCCAAATCTTGTCCATAGTTGAAGTTGTAGCCCATTTTCATGACAGCATCATCGTAATTGTGGCACTTATCTGGATGAATGATTGTCCTCTCCCCCCTCCATGTACTACAGAAAATTTTCAAAAAAACTGAGTCATGGGAAGTGTGGCATCACTGGGAATAAAGCATAACTTCATTTTCACTAGTTGTGACTGATACTTGCCCCGTGTATATTCTCCTAGCCCAATCCAAAAACAAAGATCATCTTGCTTGCTAACCCCATCAACATTGTTCATGAAAAGTTGAAATGGACACACCTGAATTAGCTAATTCTGTTGTCCACGGTTTTGATTTTCCCCAAAAATCAACCTCACTTGGCATTGGCAAAAGCTGATGCTTTTGAAAGTATTTTTTGAAACATTTTCTCCATATCGGTCCGGTCTGGCGTAATTAATTGCTGGCTTTCCGCTAAATTATATTCAAGTTCGTTGTTACGATTGGTTCTGATTTTATGGGATAGATTGATTTTTTCATGAATCTGATTGAAATAAAAATTACTCACTCAACCTCTCTCTCATTGTAATTCCGTAAAAGAAGATCGGTTTGCTGAGGTATTTCTTTTAGTACCCCAATTTTTTTCCTCTTTACGTATGTGCGAGCTCGAACCGAAGACGAAGTCGATGACAAAGACTTAGGCACGAAGCCGAGGTAATGTCATTTTTCAAACTACGACGAGTTTTTCCTTTATTTTTATACGAAACGACACGTATTCGTCGAACGTTTCGACGATATTTAAGAAAAAAATACATAAACGTATAACTCATCCTGGGTTTCGCCGTACCCAACGACGACGAGATACCTCAACGAGCAGCAAATAAGGGGAATTTGACTGAAAGCTGGTGAAAAAAACTAAGGCACCGAAATACGAATTTTTTTCAAAATTTTCCTACATTTTCGCATCGGTACGATACGCGGGTAGCATATACGACGACCTAACTACACATTTTCTCGCGCCTGTGTTACACGTATACGGCTGTTCCACCGTTAGCGATTTATTCGCCCCCTGCCCCCGCCGTCGTATCTATACTTAGAATAGAACGAGAGACGTAATGCATTTTTAATGCTATTTCAGTGTAGTTGAGTTTTTCTTTCATTTTTTTTTAGCGAAGCGCGAACGCGGGGGTGGGCAGACTGCGGGAATGTTTGCACGCTCCTGCCGTTCCGAGCCGAGGAAAACGGCCGACTATAGGTTTTTCACTCGTTCCGCGCTGATGCTGTTGAAGCCGCATGCTACGCTACGTATCCCGCGAGATATAACGCCAGTGTAAATATTCTTTTGTGATTTTTTTTTCACTCCTTCGCCTTCGCTCTGCTCTATACTCTTCTTTTATTTCTCCTATCTACTCGTTTTTCCATTTCGTGTTTTATAAATACACGCCGGTCGGGTCGACGTCGACGACGAACGTACATATCGTACGGAGCATCGGACCCGCGTATCTATTAATTATTAATACCTCTTTTCGTGCCGTACACGGAGGATATACGCAGGTATAGGTAATTTTATGGCAATGGTGTCGGTGTTTGAAACGTATTCGATGAAATAGAAATGGAGGAAATTTTATCGGCAATTTGACCACAATTTCGAGTCTTATTGAATCGATTACGATTAGAGGCTTAGCGAAGTATTTCTGGTGGGAGGGGGGTGGTAACGGTGACGCTCTCGTTTTCCCCAACTTTGAAACTGAAAATTGCCAAATTTGATAAGCGCGCTCAGACATTATTTAAGGGAGTTTCTGATAATTCGATTTGTAATGGGGGGGGGGGGGGGGGAGCATAAACAGATTTCAGCATAGAAAATTAGAAAATTACAGAATTTTTTGAAACAAACAATCAATACGCTCCTGAAATTTGAATTAGTAAAATTTACCTGTTTGAATTAGTGAAATAAATTTAACTGAAAATCGATGATTTTTCACTGATCTTTCAGTCAAGCCAAAATTATTGATTTTTTCTGTCAGATGGGAATTGATCGAGGAATCATGATTTTTAACTGATAATTAATTTTTAATGAAATTAATTTCAATGATTCTCAAAGACAGAATTTCATCGAAAATTGGTCAAGATTTAGAGACGTATTAATGTTTATTCGAGAAATAGAATGACTAAAATATTGCCTCAGCGAAGTGAAGGCGAAATTTTTTCGAAAAATCATATTTGAATTACAAAAAATCCATTTTTTTCACATTTTTGTTATAAAAAATCTTCTTTCCGAGCTTTGGGGGAGAGCTCGAGCCCCCCTCTTTCCTTGGGCGCGCTTATGGAAGAAATGAGTTTGTAATTAAATTTTGGTTTCATAAAATGGTGTAACGAAGTGTGCTGTGACGAAGTACCGAAGTCTGAATATTGAATTGAGGAGGCGAAATCTCAGAATTTCCGGCTCGATTTTTGATTAATTTTGAGAATCAATTTATTCAGGCACGAAACAGACTGACTTTTTTGGGGGCAGGGATGGATGGCACAAATTTGCAGACTGAACTAAATTTTTTGATCACTTCTCCCTCTCATGAAATTCATTGCTTTTCCCAGAGTAATTTCATTGTATGTTGTTGGAAAAACCTATGAAATTGTCTTTTTGTCCCGAACGAAGTTAAAGGTGAAAATTTTCATGAAAAATTGGAATTTACGTAATTTAAAAATTTTGTTGTTTCAATCTGCATGCGAGTTCGCTCGGGCGAAAATTTTGGAACCCCTCAAGTTCAAGGCTCCATAAGCAATGTTTTAGGGTAATATACTTGAATAAAAAATTGGCCACTTATACTTTGAAACTATCGAAAGAAAAATATGGCGAGGCCAAAGTTCTTAAAAAATTTTATTTTCAAACATCGAAAATGAGAAAAAAATATAATTAAATTACGTAGTTGAAATATTTTTGAGGAAAAATAGGAAAAAATTCACTTTTGTAGGATTTAGATAAAATATGTAGAATAAGCCCGAGTGTAGCGAGGGTCAAGTTTTTGGATGGTAATTTTTGAAAGGGAACGGTTTCCCAAAATTTTTATATTTTTTGTTTAAATTTTTCAACTTTTCTCTTTTTGAGACGATTTTGCCAACTTTTTCTAATGGCATTGTGTCTGGGAGGGTGAGCCCCCCTCCATTCACTACGCCACTGATTACGATGCACGATCATTCGTTTCAATTTGAATTAGGGCAAGGAGGCCTAAAAACATCACCTATAGACACTCTTCCTTTTCATTTTTTTTTTTTTTAAATTAGAAAATATGGATGACTCAGTTTTGAATTGTTTTGTTTTTCTAGGGATTAACTTGGACCATGGAATTATTCTTGGGGGAGTACATTTTAGCTATTTTTACCCAATTTGAAACCACCTGAATCCTCCTGGGATGATTTTATGGATCCAAAGTTCATCCCGAAGAATCAAAATTTTAAATTTTTGGAAATCATGCATGATTTTTCTCCATTTTTTATTCTTTTTTCATTTTCAGTATGTTTTTTTAAATGTTGAATCTCTTGAAAAAAAGGGAGAGTCCAACGCGTAGACCCTAATTAATGTAGACGGCTTAAATATTTGTGATCTCAATTTTGAAAATTCTAAAAAAAAATTTACGTTGTTATAAGAAATATCCTAATATCGTTGGTATCGAGAACGCTTGGAAATAGGTATCTATCGATAATGTGTCAGGTAACGAGGAAGAACCAACGGCGCTAACGAGGTTTAATTTTTACCCGTACTTTCGTCCTGTTTGGACGATTGGTCAAAGCAATAGAGAGAGAAACAGTGTAAATAATAAATACGTTGGCAGTCGGAGCAAAAATTAAGATAAATCGTCTGTCATTACCTGGAATCGTGGTCGTTTCCGTTTTGACGAAGGCGAGTTTTTTTCCCTCTTGTTTTGTTGCCACGACGCGACCAGAAGAGGTAGAAATGGTGGTACTTATCTATGGGTTGAAAAATGACTCAATTTTGTATCATTTTTTATCTTCAGGGTGGGTTTTCTCACTTACTCGGTGGTTGTAACGTTTTATTGGGATGCGGTTGGTATTTCAGAAAGGTGTAACCGTGTCGAATTTGTTTTTGCGGAAGTCTCTGCGTAGTGGATGAGGTTTTTATGAGTGCGATTTGTTTGCAACAATGTAGGTGATTTTGGTTGGGAGTTGGGATTGCAGAGATGTGTGATTGGGGGAATGGTGGAGGAGGCGTGTAGTAGTTTGTCTCAGACGCAGCATATCCATTAAACAGTTATAACATTTCAGTGGCATCATTCTATTAACCAGTCTTCGAACGAATTTTTTTCTCTGTTCAATTTTGAAAATTTACAATAAGATTGAAAAAACTGGAAACAATACTTTCGGTGATAATCATTCTTTATTACTCGGCAAAAATGGGTTTGCTGAGATAACTGTGTGAGATTCATCGTTGATGTTGACAGAATTATGTTTGGTTCTAGTCAATTCTAGCCCTTATTCCAAAATTATTATGTATTATCAATGAACAATTTGAAAACCAATGAGTTCGATATTTATCTGGTCAAAATTCAGAAATCATGAATTACGCCTAATATCTATTTGCTTGTTCGTCCACTGTCTATTACGAAAATTTTTTTCGTTCTACTTTGTCATCGGATTTTATGAGTAAAAATGATTCTTTTGTCGAAAATTCCAGTTCGATTGGTTTATTTTTGTCCATTTTAGAGCTTTTCAAAGTTTGGCAAAATGGTTGATTTTAGCCATTTTCATAGTCCAAATTCGAAAAACTTGAAAGTAGTACAGTAATGCGAGTATTAAAAGCGATTGAAGACATGTCTAAACTTCACATGTCCGAAATTTCAATTAATTTGATGCTCTCTAAAATTCTGTAGCTGTGTCTAACTGAAGAGGTGAAATGTGAAAGTGTAAAAGTACAGCTTTGAAAAATTTTGTGATTGAAAATCGATCTATCGATATTTTGTTGATATTGTAATCATAATTATGATGATTGATAGGGAGTAGAATCAAACAAATAATTTTTTCGTTTTCATTAATTTTTAAGTATTGTTTGTAATTATGTACATATTCACAGAATTCGATAATTTCATTAGGTTATGATGTGAAAAAAAAGTAAAAGTTACAATGGGCAAATAGCTAGTGTTTGTTTGCCTGGCAATCAAGGTACACATGATGAGCAAATATGGCTCTATCAGTATTTATGGTAAATCTTACACTAATGATCAAATCGTTTTCCAAGAAAAATTACCAATTTTTTTCAATAGCAAATGGAAATTAAATATTCAAAATAGGACGAGATCGATGCCTTACCTCGAAACATTTTGTCATTCCAGTCCTCACAAAACAAGTATATCTGATGTGGTTTTTACTCTCAAGTCTTATCTATAGCAGCCTAGGGTATGGAAAATAAGGCAAAAACTGAGCTGAGAATAATGAATTACAAAGCTGGAGTTTTATTTTTTAATTACATAATTCAAAAAGGAATTTTTTCACCAAAAATAAGATTTACAAATACGTAAATTTTTCGGCTACTGTTTTATCTCAAAATGGTTTGTTTTTGTTTTGATGATTCCTTGTTGTGCATGTCGTTGGTTCAAAATTGTACAGTTTTGTTGCCCTCGACAGTTTTTGGCGATGAAATCTTTACTAGCTAAAAATATTTTTTTATTTCCTTATTCGCCTACACTCTTAGGTGTCCTGAGTAAAAAAAGGTTGTTCGTTGGAAAGTTGTTTATTTTTTGACTTGAAAATTAAGTAGCTACCGTCGAATTTTTCGAAGCCCCGACATCGACTGGTATTCCAGTCTTGCAAGTTGAAGGTGAAAGCCTCTTGACAAAATACTCCACCTCTTCCACGATTTTACCTCCGGTTTTCCTAATCCACGACTCGAATCCTCATTCGTGGCATCAAGATTTATTTTCGTTGATGATTCGTTAATATCGAACTTGGGCAGTTTCTTCCAGCAAAATCTTTACTGGATATTCCAAGCTTTTTCTTGTGAAAGATTATCAATTATCATCTAGAGTTGTTAACTAGATTATAGTACATATTTTGAATTTGACGCGATTCTTGTATCGGGATTGTTGCTGTATAGATGAGGAAAAATTTTTATGAAAAATTACTTACTGCAAGGTATTTTTCAGTAGTAAGTATTTCCAATTTTTCAAAATTGTGTGAATACTGTCAAATTTTGAGGACGATTAGACATCGGTGAAAGTTGATTCAGCGGGTGAAATACTTACTAGATTTTTTTATAGTCAAGAAATGAATTATTCATGACTACTCCCTCATTATATTTCAATAGAACTTGAAAACGATCCAAGATCTAGGTACTCTGATATCTCCCGAAATTTCGGTTGCTAAAATTTAATGTGCGAAATGACCATAATCAAGCGGAATTGAGACACTTTGAAAACTTACTTCAGATGAGTTGATAATTATAAAGTTTTATTAGGCACATTGCTAGGTATCGTACTGAATGCATAAGTGCTATTTTGTGAAAAACTTGTAATAGGTGAATTTATCGATTCATTGGACGGAATGACTTTATTGATTTCAATTCAAAATTAATTTTAAAAATTTTTGATTCAATTGTTCTGTTATTCGTGATCGAATTACTAATCCCATGTGGCCAATTTATCGATTATTTATTTTTGGCCAGCATTGACTTAGTACCATTAACTGGAAGTTAGGATTTAAGATGCAGGTATAATTTATCAGAATTTTTGAAGAAAATTTTAATATTCCGGGTTTCTAGTCAACTTAAATTATTATAATTTAAGCTCTTTAAGCTAGAATCAGCATACGTGGTCTTGAAAGATAGATCGCGTTGATATTTCAACACTGATTGTATGATTGAGTATTATTTTTTTTAAAGAAATGGACTGAATGATACATGTACAGACGAATCGATCGTTTGAGTCGATTTGATTGTCAGTCCTTCCAATTGTGAATCAATTAAGCGATTCTTACCTTTTTTTTTGGTGGGACCATGACCGAAGAACTAATTTTTTGAGAAATTGATCTTGATAAACTTACATGTTTTTGGAAACAGGGGTTCTTCAGATTTACGTAATATTAATTACAATTTTTTCATTCTTATTTAATAGGTTGGAGATTGGTCAATTTTTGAATCCAAACGCAGCTGCGGTTGCTGTTCTGCACACTCAGAAGTGGTATGTGTTTATATTATAGAAAACACGTTCACATAGATGAACATTTTTTGCTTGGCTTTTGCAAAAATGCACTCTGCTTTGACCCCCACCCCCACTAATTTATCCTTTATGAAAGAATAAGTGTTCGTTCCCTTTCGTAATTAATCGACTGCTTCGATTTTAATTAAATTAGCTCGCGAGGCGACGTAAAACGTACGTACAATTTACTCTGCCATACGGTTGAAACACATACGACGTATGGATCTTGATACCTATGTGTAAAATGTGCATACGTAGATAGGTAAAGTACCTATATGTATATGGGGCTTAGGATACGGAAAACGGTGGTGGTTGCGACGTCGACGTTCCAACCGTGAAAACGCTTTTCCACCGCTACGTGACTAGTCTTATAATTAACTTTACTTCAATGGCATGATAAGTATGATTGACGACGTTTCCATGCGTCAGACATTTATTTATTGTACGTTTTATATACGTTGGCGCATATGTGTATACCGAAGTGAGATACCTCTAACGTATTCCGAGTTTGAAGGAGAAAGTACGTTTGGAGGCTGCGAAAGAGAAGGTTTTTTCTGCTTGAAGTTATATCGCCTCGATAAGGTTAGAGAGGTCAGCTGTGGTGGATTTTTTGGTATTTTTACTTCTTATTTTTCCCCATCGATTGTGGTGGAAAGAAGTTCACGTAGATTGAGAACGAAATATGATGGATGGGAGGGAGGGGGGCATTTTCTCTCTGAATCTGATTCAGACAAATTTGATGAAATTTCACCTTTTTTTGTCGGTAAAATTAATTTTACTGGAAATCTGCGATTTTCCACTGATTGTTTTTTGGTCAGAAAATTTTTTTTTGCTGGTAAATAGTGAAATAATCGAAAAATCGCGATTTTCAGTAAAATTCATCCCTAGCTCTAGATTATTATTGCCAAAAATAGAATTTTGTCAATCTAAGTCCTAATGTTTTTCAAGTTTAAATTCAATCCAATTTTTAAATTTTTTTGAATCGTACAATTTTTTATTTTGGTATTTCTATTATTTAAAAAAAAATCAGTGAAGGTTTATTATTGAGTTAGAACTTTTCTGAGAAATTTGAAGTTCGAAAAAATTTTGAGAAATTTTGACTTGGAAAAGTTTTGAAGTTTAAAATAATTTGAAAATAAATTTTCCAATTTATTACAATTATTGAAAAAAATGAGTTGGAAAAAATGTTGAAAAGATGTGAAATTTGAAAAAAAATTTAAATCAATGCTGACAAATTTTCAATGTCTACTAAAATTCTTTCCAACTGTAAAATTTTTCAATTTGGTTTTTCTCAACATTTTTTCAACTTTATATTTTTCAAAATTTTCAACTCGAAAATGTTTTCCTGAATTTTTTTCAACTTCGAATTTTTGAAAAGATTTTTGCGACTTGGGTTTTCTAAAGTAACTCAATAATTGGAAAGAAATTGAAGAAAAAATTTAAAAACTTGAGAGTTGAAAAAACATTATTTTAGAATTGATTGTAGACTTGGATTGTTAAAGTCCCATTTCTAGTGTAAGTTTAGTGCCAGTAAATTAATCTTACTGATTCAAAAAGGCTGAATTTCGTCAAATTTGACTAATTTAAATTTAGAAGAGGTGTCCTTCTAATTGGTATATGTTACCAAATGTAGATTTCTTCATGTTTTTGGTAATTTTATGGAATTTGGCATGAATTCTAGCAGCATTGATAAGTTGATTTACGTCAATTTCAAAACCAATTTTGGAGTTTCCATTTTAAAAAAAATTGAAAAATCGTGGAATATTAATAAATTTTAGCACGATTTCAAACAACTTCGTGATTTTTCTATCGAATTTCATTTTATCCAAGCGAAGTATCATAGAAAAATTGACCATTACTTTGGTACAAATTATTGTCGTAAGAATAAAATATTCAAGTTGTAAAATAATATTTGATTGCTTACTTACTTGAGTACATTTTAAGCTTCAACGAAAAAAATGACAGTAAAAAATATTACTACATCTCTCGAAATGCGAAAGGAATATTTTGGTAGCTTCAATGTAAAATGTTGAACGTTTAAAAAGAACTCATATTTTGAAAAAATACAACATAGGGGTATAAAAATTATTCCATCAAATAAGCATCAACCCTTTACAGGTATTCGTATGGCTTTTTTGAAAGTTTACGTACCGATATGTAAGGGGGTACCGTACCCAGCATGATTTTCCCTATTAAAATAATACCTACGAAGCGTAAAATTGATAGGTTTTGTTGCTTCGCAGAGTACGGTATTTTCCTCCCTCTTCCTCTTCTCTCATTCCAATAACTCTGTACTCATTCATTCTCCGGCTCGTTTTACACATCAATTGCGATACACTGTAGCGTGTTTACCGACTGATAAAAATAAATAGTGTAGAAAATTTAACCGTCGGTGCCGCGTACGCCCATGATTACTACGTTTTTCTCTTTCTATCAAATTCGTCGTTAAGATTTAATTTTATACGCGTCGCGAAGCGGCGGTTTTTTCCACAAATTTCGTCGCCGCTTGTGCCCCTTCTTACAACAGTTGACGTAATTCGACGCCGAGAAGAGTTTATTCTATCAACGTGTCGGCGTAGCGAAGGGCAAGGGCCAGGACGAGGCAAAACAAAATAATCGCATCAATCAAAGAAAATTAAATTGTTCGAATCAATTTAACATCTCGTCGTCGAAGCTACAAATGTACCGGATTTTTTGTGCTGTGCTTAGAACGCGGTAAATCGAATTCTCCGTTTTCCTTTCGTATTTTTTTTTTTTACCTCCCTGAAGGGGTAATGTAGGAGAGGATTGAGTTTAAGCTTCGTCGATGGAATTCCATCATTTGTTGATCGATTAGATACAGGTTTTAGTTTACCTTACCGATAATCAGAGACCCGGAGTGAAATTATCCGAGACCTCGAATGCAAATATTCAAAGTATGAATTTTTTCCTGAATTATATAAACTGAAATCGAATAGGGCTCATTTCACTTGAAATGTTACAATTCGTAAATATCGAAGCAATGTGGCCATTTGTCATTTGTACAATTTTTTGGGAATGTGAAATTGTGAATGTGTCAGATGTGGTGAAACTTTGCCCTTTTGAATCTAATTTTTCACTAATCAGTGATTTTTGTCTGAGATTTATTGATTTTAAATGAAATTTGTTTCATTATATACCAATTAAGAAACGATATCTCAATGTAAATTATTAGTGGAGGAAAGGTTTTTTTCAAAAATTCGCATTTCCCGCTCTCTGAAATCCAAATTACTCAGATGTGGTGAAATTCTATTTTGTGTATTCTTATTCTGATGTTTAGCAACGCATATATATTGTGTAGCTTTAAAAAAGATCAGGGCGTAGGGTGGGGAGGGGGGTCTCGACCCCTTTGGCGTCAGGAACTTACGTGAAAAAATGCCTTCTTGAAGCACTAAAAATCGAATTTTCTCAAAGCTTCGCCCTCGCTTCGCACGGGTATGAACGAAATCACAATATTATATGAACTAAGTATTTGAATCAATTATGCAAAAAATGGCTCCCTTCTGATACCTATTCCAAGAGTCTCCTTACCCACCTTGCACTCTCCCAAAAAAAACTTCTAACCCCAATGCTTGAATTTGTTGGTTTTTTGTTTTTGGTTTTCAAGGTCAAATTAATTAATAATTAGTATGACAGTTTTTGGTCCAAAATAACATTTTCATCCGTTTTTTTTTCTTTGAACATGCTATGCAAATCGCATGAGAACATTATCAAGTTTCAATTTAGTGTTTTTATAATAGAAGTAAATTTTGTGTTGAAGGGGGAGGAGGGGGGGGGTACTCAAAATTTCTCAAAAAATTATGAAATTTTGGATCTTCTCCATGAGAAATTTCTGGCTTCGTCGCTGAAAAAAAATAATTGTGCACTGTGCAGTGTCATTTTATTTAGCACATTAGCCAAAAAAAAGGGTGTAATGAAGAAAGACTCGGCGGCCAACGGATTTGTGGCTCTAATGGTCAATTTTTATGTCCTGAACATGAATCTGAGGTGTCCGGTCCCGTCCTGTCCAGTCCGGAAGCGCGTTTCCCCCAAATTGTGGATCTTTTCCCCCATCAGGTTTTTGGCGTATAACTTCCAAAATATTGGAGCTAGAGCAAAAATGAAATCTATGAAACTTGTTTTACGTCAAATTTCCCATCAGATGACTTTTGAATGGTACTCTCTCATTCTGAATCAGTGAAAAGTCACTAATAAATAGTCGGAATTGCAGCACACGAAAAATCAGTGAAATTCACTGATTTTTCAGCAAATTTCATACATTTTACTGATTTTTAGTGAATTTTCTCACTGATTTATTTTCAGTAAGGAAATTTCACTGATTTTCTCCTGCGCTGCAATTCTGACTATTTCTCAGTCATTTTCGTTAATTTTCACTGATTTATAATTGAGAGACACAAACCCAAGGGGACTGGAGCTATAATTGATGAAAAGGAGGTGGTTTTCTCACAAAATATGATTTCTGGCTTATATCTGCTGAAATATTGATTCTAATGCAAAAATGAGGTCTACAAAACTTGATCAACATCAAATTTGCAATCAAATGATTTATGAAGATACGCACAAGCCCAGGGGGGCTGAAGTTATAATTGAGCAAAAAAGGGGTTACCAATTTTATTCATGATATGCGTGAGAGATGTTTCCCATTCTGATACAAATACTGAATACGTATGGTTCACTGTTATGAAACAGATTTTCTTTTTCAAAACTGGAAGCTGTTATCGTCATCGTCGCCGTTTTATTCCTTTCGAACGAAGTGGATTTCAAATTTTTGTAATGTTGGATTCGCCACTCTTTCTTGCAGCTTGAAAACACTTTTTTTTTGTTATCTGTAGGTTTTTTCCCCGTTGAATAAATAGCTTTAAATACGCCGTCTATGACATTGAAGTGATTTTTGATAACATATCGGTTATCATCTAACATGAACGAACAAACAACAAACCTTCTATTCTTCCTCGAATTTACCTTTCTCTGTTATTCCGCGCATTTTCCTCCAGAAGGACGATTTTCACCTCGTAACTTCCATTGCTCCGAATAACTTGGTAAAATCCGGAATTGAGGTCACCTTAATGATACCTCACCCCATATGTGTACTATCTATTCGAGGTAATAGGATCGCTCAAAAAAAACTCTCTTGATAGTAAACTAAGGTAGTTCGGGTAAAGTCATACCTATAAGGATGGGCCGAAAAACCAAAAATTTTGATTTTTGAATAGTTACCCCTGCAAAGTTGTAGGCTGGATAGACTAGAAAAATGAAATAAAAATTTCCCAAATCGATTCATATCTTCCGATCGCGCAAGAGCCTTCATTCTTCAAAAATTGCCAAAAATTCAAAATTGATTAAAATTAATTTTAGAGCTTTTTTAGTGACTATCTAAACCAAAAAGCGCATTTTTTTGAAAAAAAATCAGTGTTTTATAACTTTTTAAATTTTTTTCAGAGGTGAAGAAATACGAGAAAAAAAAACTATATAACATGGATCTTTTCAAAAAAGTTGTTCTTTTTGCATTAATATAGTCCTTAAATAAGCTTTAAAATTGTTTTTAATAAATTTTGATTTTTTTTTTGAAATTTTTTAAAATTTCTGAAAATATTGAATTTTTGGCAATTTTTGAAGAATTGAAGGCTCTTGCGCGATCGGAAGATATGAATGGATTTTGAAATTTTTTATTTTATTTTTCTAGTCCATTCAGCCAACAACTGTTGCCGGGAGTAATTTTTCAAAAATTGAAATTTTGTTTTTTTTTTGGCCTACTCTAATACCTATGTATGTGCGAATCCTGCGCTACTGAAACCAAGGCCAATTGGAGAGTGGATTCTATCCCAATTATTGTAAATGTTCTTATTTGTTCAGCTCCAAAAACTCTTCAAAATAGGTAGCTATTGCCATCATGATCAATTTTTATCCGGACCACGCGAATCATTTCAGTTGTTATGGTAATTGGTGAAAATGGAATGTGTTTAAATCTTCCTCCAGTAAAGATTGATGTTTCTCGTGAAGTATTTCTTCGAATTCAGTTCTACTGTAACCGGCTTGCGGGTCAAAAATTAGGCGGCGCCGTTGAAATTTCAGTCCGATTTGTCAAGTCATCTCGAATGATTTTTCAAAAAATTATTTAAAGAGGCCTCTACTAAAAAAATCATTGAACACATTTTTCTTCGTTTTTTATACTCGTTTAGTCAAATTTATGATTCGATTTTTTTTATGTATGTCGTGATGTAGACTTGATTATATGTACCTACTCCGAGTACAGAAAATGATCGATAACGTACGATTTTTTTTACGGGTCATTGATATCTATTCCCTCATTACGTGGTAAAAAATTGTCGGGGTACCTACTCTTGCTGGTAGTTGTCATTGCTGTCGTAAGCTATACTCAAAATACGCGTTTATTAGCGTTATTTTTCCAACTCCCGAGCTCGTAATGTTTTTGTTTTTACGGACCAAGATGGCAGATGGTTCGTTGAAGCTGGGTAGGAAGGGTTGTGAAGTGCGAATGTCCATGAGTTTTAGCGCGCGAGATCTTTGACGATGGCGTATAATTTTAAGTAAACATCGCTACCCTTTTATAACACAGCTCGTTATTTTATTCGGCTTAAAATAAATACAACTTGGTCGGTAATGTTTTGGCGCTTTCACGTATAAGTACGCGTGGGTGTGTGTATACCTAAGTATATGTTGAGACGAGTATGAGAGTGTGTGAGATGGCGATAGATGCGGATCCTCGTCGTCATCGTATTCTTATATACACGAGTAGATACTTGGTGCCGCTGTAATCTGGTCGTATGGAGCCTAGGACTTATTGTACGATAGCTCGAAACACCCACCGTCGTCGCATCATTATTCCCAGAGTTTGTTTAAGCTAAAATTCAATTTTCAGTTTCATTTGAATGAGCTACGCAGCTTCGGCCGAGACCCGAGCTCGAGTTTTTGTATATCTTTGTTGCGAACAGTGTATTAAAAATGTCCTAATTCAAAGAAAAATTAATTTCGTCTCTGTTCTGTCCACTGTTCCAGTGCGCGTCCTTCGCTTATGTATTCTTTTGTACGCGAGTTATTCTTTTCTGGGCGATGATATTGTAACTGTATGCGAGACGGATTGTAAGCTGGCTCGGCTTTGTCGACAAAATGAGATGTTTTAATGAAAACGTCAAAATATTCTGTCTTTTTGAGACACGAACTGATGAAGAGGGCAAGTTGGGTAGAATTTTCGTCGAGTTTATATCGACTTCTCTCGTGATCCTCATATCCAGAATGACGATTCTTTCTCTTCTAACTTTCAATGCGACATCGAATTACGCTACAGATTAAGATGATTTACAAGCCTCGAGCCTTAATATTTCTTCCTGATTAATTCAGAAATCAAAGAATGAATCGGAAAAATTGTGATGGACAATTTTTTATTGTAGAATATTGAAGCAGTATCAAAATATTATATTTATCACAATTTTAATTTTCTTCAGTAAGGTGCAGTGGGGCAATTGCAAACCACTTTTTGATTTGTGACACTTTGCCGGTTCACTGTGCCGGCTCTATGGCACCAATCAACCTGAAATTTCTGTCACACAAACTTCAAGGGGTTCTCTATTGGTGGGAAAAATTTCGTATCATTTAGTTTATAAATTTATGAGAAAATAAAATTTAAAAATTTTTCAATTGTGTTTTTGCATTTACCCCGCCATGGGGCAAATGCCAAATCGTAAATTATATCTGAAGGTGCTCATTTTTTTTCAGTTTTGATGGTCAAATCGGAATCTACGTAACATTTACTACCTTGTAATATACTCATTACCTTCGTTTGATCAAAATTTGTCGGAGATATCCGCGAAAGAAAGGATTTTTTAAAGAAGTGAAAAAATCTCATTTTTTATTTTTATTTTTATTTTTTTTTAATGAGCTAAAAATTGAAAACAAATGATCACTTGTGATAAGTATGGCGTATTTTATTGGAAAACACAAAATTTTGATGAAATTTGAACAACATTTTGATAAGAACTCCCAAAAACGCAAAAAATGGCAAAATTTTGTAAGTAAATATCAAAAATTTAATATAAATTTTCACACTTTTGAAGGACTAATATTCTTTTTTTTGTATTTTCGACCAATTTTACATCTAAAAATCGTTTAAAAAATTCTGAGAGTATAAATAAAATGATAGATATTTTCGATTTTGCAATTGCCCCCGCATGACCTTTTTCGGGGTAAATGCAAAAACGCATTTTTCCGCTAATGTAATGAAAATTTTTCAAAAATGATAGTCTTAGCTTTAACTTAGATCTATTAGTATAATTAATCAACAAAAATCAGTTCAAAAAAATTTTACTTCTTACGTTTTTGTCCATTTTGAAAAAAACTGATTCAACTTTACTTATGAGTGATTTTGACCTACCAAAAGATGGCGCGCTCAAAAATTATGTTAACTGACCTCCAGAAGCTGATTTTGCAAATACCCCGATTTTGCAATTACCCCACTGCACCTTAAATCTATTTTGTTCTAAGGATCAATTTTTGTAATCAATCATCGTCCAACGTTACTGAAAGCTCAATTTTTAAAAATTATTCGTATTTTGATTATTTTTAAAATGCTTCAAATTTCCATTTTTTCAAGTTATTAAATTTTTTAAAGAAGTCAAATCTTCTGAAATTTTGTACCTTTTTTGAACTGCCGAATTAAAAAAAAAATCAATTTTTTCCCTTTATTGTCTAATTTTTAGATTTCTCCATTTAAAGTTGTTCACTTTTCCAAAATCTATTTTCCACAATTGCTCCAAGTATTTATTTTTCTTGAATTTTATGATTTTCTTGTGATCCCTGTCTTAATTATTCAGTTTTTCTAAAACTAGTAAATTTTTCTCATTTTTTAATATTTCTCAATTTTTTAAAAAAACAAAAAAATTTTCAGACATGAGTATTAGCTGCAAAAATTGGATGATTCGTAATCAGCGACCTCAAATTAGTCCAAAACGAAATGAAAAATTCTAAAATTCTTTTCATTTTTCGACTTTATGTCTTGAATTCATGAGTAGGTAGGCAACCAATCAACATAACATCATAAAATTAATTGCCAGTTTTAAACCAATATCAGGTCATTGATTTCGATTTTAAATTTATTTTTCTAGGCTGACTCTTCGTCTTCTGTTTCGAAAGCTTGTCATCAATCAAGAAAACAAAAATCTTCAGGAACATGATGGAAATATCTAATAAAATTATTACAATGAACATTTTATTTTGAAAAAAATAGAAAAAAAATGCAAAATAATATCAGCTCAAGCGAGTAAAACATTTTCTTTCAAAATAGCCGCAATCGCTTCGCCAATTAAATGAATAGATCGATTAATTCCTACAACACGCTTACTAATATCCTTGAAAATATTTGTAGTGGACGAATGGTCCACTTCCGTTGGCACATCCATCTCCATTAAGGTCTTATTGTAAAATAAATACATATAACACGACGGTGTTTGCGATATGGTATAAACCTGGTGATACTGATTACTCGGTACATGAGTACTTTGGCCGGTATCTACCTCAAAACTGTTATTATATCGAGATTTAATTCGAACTCTGCCTTGCAGTACTGTTAGGGTCACGTTGATCAACGTTTCCTCGACAAAGTTTTCCAAATACATTCCTATTAATTGATTAGTAAAAAAAATCATTTGCAGTAGTTGATTCCATTTTATTCAAATATGAATCTATAGATACCTGGAAAATCAGCAACGAAGATAACATCGCTGTAATTTGAGGATGTGTACACCTCTTCTTGTATTTGCCGAATTTTAAGCCTCCACCCAGAAAATTCAGTGAGCAGGGGAAGCACCCAGGGGGTATCTTCGAACAGAGACCATTTTGCTTTCAACAGATCTACCGAAGGATCAAACATTCTTTGATGAATACGACCATTCAGAGATGTCCAGATATCCACATAAATTGATACATTATTGATCTTCATCTCTTTGAGATTTCTTTCGGCGCATTCAGCGTATTGGATCAAAGTATCCGGGTGCTTGGTCCATTTATCATTTGAAGTCCATTCCTGAGATTATTAATGATAAATCAATCAAGATCCTGATTAAATTTTTCAATTTGATTTATGATTTTCTTACATTAGAATCCAAAAAGTAAACGTTGCCATTATTATTATCGACTACTTTGATCACCACCATGGATGTGTGCCAAGCATGGACCATCATATCCCAGCTATATCCATACAGGCCATTCGTCCAACAGTTGTATCCCTGAAAAAAAATCGAAAATTCATATTTGAAAGATTTTATTACCAATAATCTGGCTAATTTAATTTAATTGACGAATACCTTTGTAATAAAATGAGAAAATGGCATAAATAATTGGAACAAAGTGTAAAATACGATGCAGACAAAGATCAGACATTTTTTCATTTTCGATATCGTTATTTTTTCCATTTCAGCAGTGGTTAGTTTCGAATTCCTTGTGATCATATGCCCTAATTTTCTAGGCCAATTTGGATCGCAGTAGATCAACATTGAGGCCAATCCAACAAAAGGAAACATACCTTTAACAAAAAAATTTTAAGTTCGAAATTATCACTTTCCTGGTGTAAAAATTCACATATTTTTTAACGTGGATATGTTTCATGGTGAGGGGGGGGGGGTGAAAAATTATCAAATGATTTCTAAGATTAAACATTTCCAATTTCGAAATTAATAATTATTTCATCAAGTTAGTAACTTAGAATCTTGAATTGAAAAATGATTCATTCGTTTAAATTTAATATTATCTGAAATAGCGGGAAAAAATTCTAAAATGTATAAAAATCATTTCAATTTTATTTCGTGGTAAAATACTTATTAAATTGAGAAAGGATGCCAAATTAAAATTTCTAATATGAAATTTTGAAAAAATGGGGGAAAACATTGCAATAACATTAACGAAAAGTCCATTTGATACTAGAAATGTATCAGTTTCAATTTTCAAATTAATTTAGAAAATTATTTGAAAAAAGACTAAAGTCATTTCCATGCTTTTAATTAAAACTGAGGTGACCTTTTCAATTTATTAAAATAATTCAACAAAAAAATTTTCAATACATAATTTCACTGTTTTTTTTTTCAAATTCTTCTACTCACCAATATTAAATAACCTCGAATTCATGGTATGAAACAGTAACAAAAAGAAAAACGTAATAGGTCTAGTTTTACTAAACTGCAGCCCAAATCCAGAAAATGCATCGATTAGAAATCCAGTCACATGTACGATCCAAAGATCGGTCTGTCTGTTGGTCAGAAATAAGCTACAAACAGACCAAAAAATCAATAATTATTCCGACACCTTGACATCTTGATCAGACATTTACCAAATTAAACATACGAAGGTTTACTTGAACGGTGTGAAAATCCAGTGAGTGGACAAGTGCTCCATCGAGTATCCACCCAGCCAATCGTAGTTTGCTTTTTTTACTGCTGCCATAAAATATAAAATGAAAACTTGGTAGCGTAGTATGAAGTAGTTCCAAAATGGCGGATTTTTCCGAGCTCTTTTCTGGTATTGATCTATAGACCTGTGGAAAATTATCATGAAATTGAAATTTTTTTTCAATTGAGAGTAAAAATAGATACAAAATTTTTATTTTTACCAAATCGCATTGGCGTCAGTAAAATATAATAAAATGGCAATTAGACCGTATAAATAAGTATGGTTGTTCCAATGAGATTTATCCAAAAGGACAATATACCAATATGAAATTATAAAAGCAAGGCAGCATTTTCGAAAATGATATCCCAATGCCATTCCCAGAGCCCCTAAAAAAAAACGACAAAACATCCAAATAATTAATTTTTAAATAAATTTGGCCAAAAAAAATATAGAACTTACCCAACCACATGACCAAATATGTAATACACATCCAATTATATGGAAGTGGCTTCAACGAGTGAATCAGTGGAAAATAACACGACTTGGGATCACCCCATTTTTTGTCAATGATTGACAGCAGCCTTTCATGTGGTATATCCAGCATCATCATGATACCTGTCAAAACAAACGAACATTAATTCAAATTCATTGGAAAATTTCATCCCATTAATCCTGTAACTAGCAAAAATGACCTACCGAAAGATATCCTGAAAACAGCTAGTGAACTTGGGTCTGCTGGTTGGAATAAAATGTCGATCCATGACTTGATACGTTCCTTGGCCTTACATAAGTTATAACAATTGCATTTGTTCTCGACTGGGTCCTTTTCCTCTGAAGTAGTGGCCATTTTTTATGACCCTGTTGATTCAATCACTGGAAAGACTTAATTTTGGAAATTTTTAAAAAAAGTGATAAAAATTGCTCAAAATTGAAAAATATTGACATTTGAGAGCTAATTTCATCTTTTTTTGAATAATTGATCATAAAAATGTTCCAAAATGACTTTTTGTATAGCTATGCACAAAATAAACGTAAAACATATCTATATTGATCAGAAAAACGCCAATTTTTTAGACACTGGGTAACTTCACATCAGAAAAAAACGTTCCATGTGTCATTTTGTAATAATTTATCGTCAGTCGACTTCTCCTGATATAATCTCGAGACCAAGGTGAAAGGGTGAGGGGACAGTTATCAGTAAAACTTTATGGATAACTCGAAAAATTGGATTATTTTCAATTTCACAGAAAATATAGCTTTAATTTTGAACCTCACGAGGTGGTTTTGAGTCAAGAAGAAGAGGAAGGAAACTCTAAAATGATTTTGAGTCAAGCTGTTGAGAAAAGTGAAGAAATTATTCAAAAAAATACAAGCCTTCCCCAAAAATAGTCTAGTTTTAATTTATATAGAGAATTTAGATTCAATTTTGATCAAAGTTGGTGGGGAAAGGGGAAATCATTAGGAAAACTTCAATCTTTTCTCGAAAAATCAATTTGATAGAAAATAGAAATAAATTTTAGACCCCTAAAATGATTCTAAACCAAGACGATGATTTGTTGGGGGGGGGGGGTGTCAGAAACATAAGCAATGCTCTCTTGAAAAATTGGTTTTGTTTCAATTTTAGAGTAATTATGTGGATTCAATTTTGGATCTCTTGGATGATTTTGAGTCAAGATGGCGGAGAAAGCGAGAAGTTGAAAGGAAAACATTGAGATACAAGTACTTACTTCTCCAAAAATTGGTTTGATTTCAATAATGTGTTGTAGGAGATATTGAATTTGACGCCAACGATTATATTGAGCCAAGATTGTGAGGAAAGTGGGGAATTATCAAAAAAAAACGCAACCCTCCTCCAAAAAAAATGGATTCGGTGTTGATTTATACCAAATATGGATTCAGTTATGAACCTTTGAAATAATTTTGAGCCAAGATGATGGGATAAGGAACAAAAATTCCCAAGAAAAATGCAACCCTCGTTCAAAAAAATGAATTTTATGCCCAATATTAATTCAATTTTCGACCCTCAAGATGATTTTGAGCCAAAATTATGAAAAAAAGGGGAATAATTATCAAGAAAAATTCAAACCCTCCCATTAAAAAATATCTCAATTCAAATTCTAAGTAGATAAATATAAAAATTATGAACTGAATTTCGAACCAAATCGAATCTCATAAAAGAACCTCTCATCCTACCCACTTATCAATTTAAAAGAATTTTACTCTAAATTTACTCTACAAACTACTGTAATAAAATTTTTTAAAAACTTACCGTTTCTTGATACGTGCAACTGAAGAATGAGAAAATTTCGCTATAAACTTGCCACTAAATATATATTGGATGAATTACGTATGCTGGCGTCTTCGTCAACACGTTCATCTGGAGTGTAAAAATCTTATTGGCATGTAATTTGCATACTGATTCTATCGTTTAATTAAATGTCAAATTATCATTTTTGCCAGTCATTTAATTAAATACTTTTTCTTACAATAAATAAGCTCCTGGTTTTTATTCTATTTCTATAATTTAGTCATTATTTACATCTCATTTTGAAACTGTTAGTTGGTTCGATAAAGGAAAATTTTCAGAAAATTTCTGCATAAAAATGTTTCAATTTGAAATCTGTCTAAGCCTATGGTAATGGATTTAATTTTTTGAATCAAAAGTTCAGTAAGATTGAAATTTTTATACTTCTTTGATTTCAAATTTCAACATTGGAATTAATCGAATTGCCAATTTTTAATTTCTGATCAATTTTACACTCAAAATGGTGTTGAAAATGTTTTAAAAAATGAAAAAAATCGAAATGCACCGAAACAGGACTCATTGTTTGAATGATTGAGAAAAATGTGTTTTTTGGGGAAGACGGATGATGGTATTATTCATATGCTGAAAATTTCATTTAAAAAAATCCAAGTCGTAGGTAAATTTCCTTCACAAAATTTTGTTGAACTTCTTGTACTGCAGGATAGGCTGTTGAATACACACGAGAAATGAAACTCTCACTTTGAAAGAATAATTTGAGTAACAAAATTTTCATCACTGATCAATAAAAATTTCCCTACTTCCGATCGCTTTAAAATGATGACAAATCAAATTTTATCACGATTATTTCGTGAGTGAAATATCTGAGAAAGCGATCGGAAGTTGGGAAATTTTTTTTGATCAGTGGTGAAAATTTTGTTACTCAAATTATTCTTTCAAAGTGAGTGTTTCATTTCTCGTGTGTATTCAACAGCCTATCCTGCAGTATGTAGGAACATCTCGATTAATTTCCAATTCACCGCTAAGTCGATATCAGTAATTTTGTGTTATGGAAAATTTTGAGCAGGTACATAAGCCTGTCCTTTTTAACAATCCCCTTTTCTTTTACCTCAAGGTATTTTTTTTAGGGGATTATTCATATGCTGAAAATTTCATTTAAAAAAATCCAAGTGGTAGGTAAATTTCCTTCACAAAATTTTGTTGAACTTCTTGTAATTTTTTTTCAGAATGGAAGCTTTAAAAAAAGGATCAGAAAAAATATCCGAATTCTAATCTCATAGATTTCTTATCAACTCAACTGAAAATCGAATCGTACAAAAACTAAAGAAAATTATGTACGTGGGTATTTCTCATTTCTCCAAACTCTGCTGTAAAAAAGTTGAAAAAAGGTAAATCAATACACGCAATACGATGATGGCCAAGTCCATCCTAAAAATAGCCTTTCTCGAATGACGTGTGAATGAAAAAAAATCCGAACTTTTCAACGAAGTATAAATGCAAACCACCTAGTGTTGTACCTACATTCGCGTGATAAGTAAAATTTTTCCTTTTCTCCGACAAATTCTACCGCATACCCGACTTTCTCTCGATTCCTCCTTCGTCGTGTTGGTGTTACTAGTGGCGAAGAAGGCGTTGCAGTGATGTATTTGTATTGGTCGAAAACAAGGTACCTGTACTTTTGCGTTTACACATCGTTGCGGTTCCATGGCCACGTAAAAAAGTAATCATTTAGAATGCTTTTTGTCTGTGCTATGGAATGGTTGCTGTATGCATTGTCTTGGTACCTGGTTGAGGGGATTCTTTGGAAGGATGGATGGTTTAGAATTTAAATTGCAAAATGTCTAGGGAAATATATCCGGAAAATTATTATTATTCTTACCTATGTATAAATACTTTTTTCTCTGTTAACTGCTGAGTTTAATTGATTTTTGATGGGATTGTTCATTGGTAAAAATAAATAAAACTTTTATTTTTTATGAAAAATAATAATCCGGTATCCATCAAATAATAAATTATCAAAATTTTAGTTCTTTAATTCTGGAGCTTTGAAAGTTTCCATCCGGTGCAATATTTTAGAAATTTTAGCTGTTTGGTAAACATCATCAGGCAATCTTGAAAGTATGATACATCAACGAACACACGCATCAAAAATTCCATTATGAATATGTAATGAATTTACGTTGCTTATCAGTTACCTATTTAATACTTCGGAACGCGGTAAGATTTCATCAGTAAGGAGGTATTCTTCAAAACCTTCTTTTGCCTGTCAATTTACTTTACGCTTATGAGATTTTATGATTTGAAATATCTTTTTTTGAAATGATCTGTAAAATCGTAGGAATGATTTTCTCGTTAGATACATCAAATATTTTACAAAAAATTGAATTTGAAAAATTTTGAAAGTTTCCGAAAAAATTCAATAATGTTTAATATTTTTTTTTGTGAAACAGTGTACCTATGGAAAAAGTTTTGGAGAATACCCTCTTAAATTTAAACTACTGATGATAAGATCGACAGAAATGAATTGGAAATTCGTTTGATGACTTGAATCCGGAATTCTGGAATTGAATTTGTGGAAAGGGCTAAGGGATTTAGCTGTGATTGGCTGGTTCGAGTTCGTTAATCGCTTCCTTTTGAAGTTTGGAGTTGGTGGGGCAGTTGATAGTGCACCTTGGATTATTTGGCGATTAGGCCAAACGCCAAGGACGTTTTGATAATAGAAAATTGTGATTTGATCAGTGTTGGCCGCCGACTCTTATTGAGCCCTCCACGAAAAAAATACAAAAGACTATACGTTTTTGATGAACTTTGCATCATAATTGGCCAAACCAGTGAACAAAAATACCCTGTCGCGGTTCTAAGGTCTCCTGGTTTTCAAAATTGTGTCGATTTTTTTGCCCAATTTGTGCAAGTCGGACTCGTCGATAGTATGTCCCAAATACGAGACTGATTTTACAAGAAACTGGCATTTCTGGAAATAGACTTGGAGATTATTTTCTTTCAAGTGTTACAAAAGTTTATGGAATCGATCTGACTCCTCGAATGCTTTGCTCACATCAAGTAGGTCATCAAAAAATTCAATTACACAGATTAAATCACATAGTATCTGATCCATGAATTTTTGATACTTTCTATCTTCTCTTTTTGTTCCTGGATAAAGCCGCTTTACTCTGTGTCCTTTGGGTATGGCCCAAAGTGGTATAGATAAAACAAGTGTACGCACTCTGAAATGACCTTGACGGAAATCTATGTTAGAGCTAAACTATCCGCCTGCAGCGCTGGCAGTCTATTGCGATGGAAAATTACATTGGTTTAAATGGGAGAATGTGCATCTCAAAATTTTTGAATCGTTAAGGAGGGTAATTTTCATAATTTTTAGATTCGATCTTATGTAAAATTCACCGAGCTTTCCGATGGTGTAATTACTTTTTGATTATGTGCGATAGTTTTCAAAAAAATTGAAATAAACAATAAAAAAAACTGAAAAATCTAGTCTACAATCTACAACACCTTGCTGTTTATCTCAATTTTTTTCGAAAACTATCGCACAAAATCAAAAAGTAATTACACCATCGGAAAGCTCGGTGAATTTTACATAAGATCGAATCTAAAAATTATGAAAATTACCCTCCTTAACGATTCAAAAATTTTGAGATGCACATTCTCCCATTTAAACCAATGTAATTTTCCATCGCAATTGGTAGTCAACGCTGTAGTGGGATAAATTAACTCTAACATACTTTCGCGCCACGGCCAGAACACGGCGGCTTATGGGAGTGCGTACACTTGTTTTATCTATACCACTTTGGTATGGCCCATAAATTATAATATTTGTTCTATTTCATTTTCTTGTAAATCCAGTAATATTGTGTAACAGTGGCCGGCCACATGTTTTCTTAATCGGCAGCCAGTCATCTAATGTTGTTGTGGAATTTTGAATCTTCTCGCAAAATTTCAACATTACGCTGCCCTGGTGCCAAAAATCCATTTTTTTTGAATTTTGGAATTGTAAAAAAATATGGATTTTTTTCAACAAACCACTCGGGGTTTTCAAATCGATTTTTTTTTTCTCAATAAAATCAAAGCACCTATTCAAATGCTCTTTTTGTACTAAAACAGAAACTGCTGGAACACCTTTGCCAATGCTTTGAATTTTTATGTAACTGTTTACTAAATTTTTTTCAGTTTCCTTCAAACTTTTTAAAAATTTGTTGGCATGAGTGTTCAACTTCATATTTTTTCCTTAGTATAGTTTACGATTTCGAATTATTGAACATTTCTCACCCTTTTATGATTATGTAATATGGTTGGAAGAAGTATAGGTACAGCTTTGGATAGAGTAGCATAGGTTTTTTCTCCATAGTTGTCTGTATGAAGTTCTTCCTAAGCCTCATGGCTGATCTGGTCTACAAATTTTTCAAGCTTCATCACGTTTTCATTTTGTTGCTGACTGATCAAATTTTTGATCAGTTTCACTTTCTTTCAAATTCTTCATTGAATTATTAGCCTGTTCATCACCGAAATCCGCTGAAAAAGTAATATCATTCAGATCTGCTGTATCAACTTTGCTTTCATTAGAAATATCCAATACTGGAGTGTTGAAAGTCAGTGGCAGGAAGTTTTTTTTGGCTGCTCGTTTTTGTAAGTCTTTTTTTGGCTAGACCAGCCCCAAGACATTTTATGGTGTTTCATGGTGTATTTGTTGATTGTATTCTTTTACAATGAATAAGTCTTCTTGCGAGAGAAGCCATCTGCTTTAAATAAGCCCCAAATTGCAAGCGGTAGACGCAGATTTGTACGTATGCACGATTCTCGTACTTAACCAAATCCACTCCCCTGTTTTGTTGCTTGAATAACGTCATCAAATGCATCTGGATGTCAGAGAGGAAAACATATCAGTATATTTTGTATTAATGTTCTGAATTACTGTCCAACCTGACATTTAATTCGCATTGCTCTTTCGAAATTTTGTTGCCGTTTTCCAATCTGAAGCTTTGTAAATTATTTTTTACAAGCTCAATCTCTATAATTACGCTTTTGAATAAGCTTTCATCAAATCGTTGGGAGTTTTCTTTTATTTCTAGTGGCAAATTTTATTGCTCCTTCTTCGTTATTCATGCTGGTAATCATCGACATCATTCTATAAGTTTGAACAGTCTGGTAAAGTAATTCAACCTAGATTTTTGCCCTTTCATAACGTGTATCTTCCTTTCCTTTATATACGGGGTATTACTTATCTGAGGGTATACATGGGGGTACCTCTTGGGCTCCGGTTTTGTCATTTTCGCCTACGTTCTGGTGGTGAAAATGGGCGCTTGTGTGCAAAAAATGATGGAGGAGACTAACTAAGACCGGATTTTAAAAAAGGAAATAGATAAATATAAATAAATGAAATCTAGATAAAATGAATTAATTCCATTTTTAATTATAAAAAAATGGATACCTGAATAAAAATAAATAATATATTGATTTTCATGTAAGATAAATGAAAAAAGTATGATTCAAATGAAATAAAATCAAAATAAAATGCTTTGAATATAATTCTATACAATTGGTATAAAGCGATTTGAGATCGCACATAGCAAATCGGCGCACTAAATGATTTACCTAACTCATTTAGTCCCTTGCAATAATTGTAATCAAGATGACGATCTAACAACGCAGGTTTTGTAAAAATATAATACGATTTATTGATGGAAGTTTTGGCCAAAATGCTTATTTGCAGTTCGAAATTTGTCGCTTGAAAAATTCATTTTTATTGTCAAAAATTATAAATTTCTTTCAATTAAAGGTATTTTTGGCGGAGAAATCGCCTTTCCTTGGAAATTGTTTCCAGTTTCTTGAAAGTTGCAAAGATTCGCGAATTTTTCTGAACTATCTGTCCAACTGGTGATTCGATAACACCAGGAATTTTTCCTCGCATCGTTCGATTCGATCATACAGAGGGTCTTTTATTAGATTCCAATGTGTTCTTTCGATTTTGAAAAAAAATTTCACGACGACAATAGGTACGTATTCTATATACTCAAGATTTGATTATTCGTACGATCATTTTCTTCTTGACTTCAAATTTTGAAATTTTCTGTTGCTAGGTACTACAAATAGCTGGTCGTTATTTTTGACACATCAATTGTCGTTTGAAAAATATTTATTATGCATTTGAAATCATAAAAATTGTTATTATCTCAGTAAAAGAAAAAAAATCGACCAAGTAGAGGTATGATTGTTACAAAATGTTTAGAATAAACACACAAGAACGTTAACATTTTCAAAAAAACTTACAATTTGAATGTAATTCTATTTTTTAAAATATTGAATTGTAAGATACTCTCTGAATTATAAATCAGTGAAAATTATCGAAAATCACTGAGAAACAGTCAGAATTGCAGCACAGGAGAAAATCAGGGGAAATTTTTTCACTGGAAACAAATCAATGAGAAGAATCAGTGAAAATTCACTGAAAACTCAGTGATATTAATGAAATTCACTGAAAAATCTGTGAAATTCTTTGAATAATCAGTGAAAAATCTCTGAAAATCAGTGAATTTCACTGATTTTTCCTGTGCTGCAATTCTGACTGTTTATCAGTGACTTCTCACTGATTCGGAATGAGAGAGTACACAACTAAATTTTTCGTTCAGTTGACCTTAAATCTCAATTTTTTGCGCTACTTGATAGAAAAAAATTTAATCTTTAAAACTTTGTAGGAATTAAAAAAAACAATCTATTACTTACTACATGTACAATACAGAAAATTACTTTAACCACTAACTTTAATACACCTGGACACTTGAAAACTTTTCTATATGACCCAAATCAACAGAAAAATGACAAAGTTATGAGTCGTGCCTGAACTTTCTTTCACGTGCTCGAGTGGATTGTACAACCTTGATATTTTTTTCAAAATTTTCCTCGTGGTAGAACATCTGGAAAAATGCGAAAAACCATTTTTCCACGCCGTTTTTCACTCATAAATTGGTCATTTTTGGTCGAAAATATTTTTTGTGTAATTATACCCCAAAATATGTATACTGATTGCGGTGCGGATTGTGAAATGAAGAGGGTTTATACAGCCTTTGTTCCCTCATCCGCATGATGGAAACAATTGACTTGATCTTTATCATTTCGCTCGAAACCCACCAACGAACATCTCTCTCGCGAATCGGTACTCCCATCCCGCAATAAAGGGAGGGTTTTCCAAACCGGTTAATAGCCCCACCGATTATGCATCGAAGAAAGTATTCTCGGGACAACAACAGCGGATCCAGATTACCCACTGACCATTAGAGCCCTCTGCTCCGCCCCGCCCCTCCCTAGAACTACAGTCAGAGACGTTAGAAAAAAATAACACAAGAAAGACACGACTAGAAGAAAATAATGACTCATTCTCAAATGCTGTTTCTTCGATTTTTGGTATTTCATTTGCAATAATTGATATACTCACTCATAAAAAATTCGAGAAAGTGACATTTTTTTCTTCTGGGTACATTTTTGCGAACTGCGAATACGACGGTATGTCCAACTCAACTTCCAGTACAATCTGCAGTTGGCCAAGATGTAATGTAAAAAAAAATTGGCTTTCAAAAAGAATGCAAACATAACATATTTACACCAAAACTAGCTTTAAACTCAAAAACTGAGAACTAACAACATACATTTTTCAAAAATAAAATTGAAAATACATAAAAAACAACAAAATTTGTAGTTTTTGTTGTGAAACTGCAATTTGTTCCTCTACTTGCAGTTTCACTTGGTGTGTTGTATAACTTCCAGTAAACTACAAGTTTTTAAAAGTACATGTCGTTTTTCTTGTAAAACTCCAAGTTTTCCTAGTAAAACTGCAAGTTTTCAAAAATATTGGAAGTTTTTTTTATATAATAAGAATTTGCCTTTTTTTTTTATTAAATTAACACCGAGGAGGATACATCGATCATCTTCTTTCAGTTCAAATCTTAATTTTTTTCGACCCTTTCTGGCAATGAGATGTTTTCTGTAACTGAATTATTTCTTCTTATTTTGATTTTCGATGTTCAACTGTCCGATCATGGCCGTTAGATTTGGATTATCGCCTGGTAATTGGCGATTTTGTCGCTCGGTTCTGACATTTCAATATTTTACCCGTATTAAACCCAAGAAATTCGAATTTATTGGACAACTTTTGTATTTCCTGCAAGCTGACGCGACGTAGTGCCCTTTTCTACAATGAATGGTTGGATTTAAAAAATCAAAAATTTAGAGGAAATATAGTGTAGGTGAAAAAAAAACAAGACAAATTTTTTGTTGAAAATTCGATCACAACCAAAAAACAGATCAATGTATTCATTCTTGACTATTTTCCCAAACAATTCTCAGATTTCCATTTTTTAAAATTTATCGCGTTCGAAGGTTCAAAAATGATGATATGATCTTTGAAAAAATCTGCAGCAATTTCCCTAACCAAAAAAACCATTAATACATACATACGACTTGATGAACCTAATTCATCAGCGAGTAGACCCTTGAAGGGAAAGGGAAGTGAAAATACCCGAATCCATACACCAACCCAAATATCGAAACTACGACAACTCCTCTGCACCACCCCAATTCCCTCCATCCCTGGGACCCCATCGAAGGTGCGAATTCGTGTGAAATCGAATTAAAACCAGACAACAACTGGGCCATGTCCACTATACGTAGTTCGGGGAAATACTCGAACGAACGAGTATAATATGGCCGCGTGTTAAAACGAGAACCGCGACATTATTGAATTACGGCCAGATGGTACGACCGACGCTCGAGTTCGGTCGACGAGAAGGGCAGGGAAGAATTTGCCATGTATTGCGAAAACACGTAAAGCTTTCCTCTTAATTTATTTTCCGTGTTTAGTGTATACTCGAAGGCGCGTTAAAGGAATCGAAAAACCATTGCGGTTCCACAATCCACATCCGCATATGTACGCGAGCTCGAACGGCAACTCGGGCTAGGATGGGGGTCTAGTTTTCTCTTTCGCTCTTTCGTACTCTCTGCTCAATTTTATACTGTTTAGTTGGCTTCGTTGCTAATTTCACGTGTTCGATTGAATACGCTTGATAGATTGGGTAAATGTATTACCTAAATGCCTATCGATGTGGCTGAGTTGAATTTGGCTGAAGTCAAAGTAGGTGAGGGGGGTTGAAATGCGTCTAGAAGTTTTTTACGTGTGGGGTGTTGGTAATTGGTAATTGTGCAAGGTATGTGCGTAACAATGGTATTTATATTGATACGAAGTTTCGTTGAAATTTCGAGATTATTGGTATATTAATAATTTACTTGTTTTTAATTTATGTACTCGTAATTTCTCATTCATCAAAGAAAACGTAGTATTGATGCTATCTCACACACCGCTCTTCATTGGAGTTTTTCCTTTTCATCGTTCGACACTTTTCAGTGCTGTAGCTGGAATCAAATCGACGTTGTATTTTTTTCCTCTTATCAGCACGTATAAAGAATCGGCGATACTTGACGGGTTCTTTTCTCCTTTTTTTTTTTTTTTTTTTATCAAGGCGTCGAAACGACAACGAAGACAACGTAACAGAAATCACAAGGAGTCACTTTCTTTAATGACTCGACGCAGAGAAAAAGAGCGAAAGAGAATACATCCCCTGCCATCATGACGAGAAAGCCCAAAGCTCGCTGGATTCCATTATCATAGTTGAGACGCTGCCTATATCGTATAAAAGCATACACAAAGGCCGAGTCGTATTGTCGCCTTTTGCGACTCGGCTCGTTCGTTACAAACGATATGTACCTACCTTGTAGGACATCGCGAGTCACGAACGAAAATCCCAAATTGTTGTTCCACGTGGGGTTAGGGGAAGGAAAAACAGAGGGAAAACAAATCGAACGATATCCCGTATCGATGAGAAAAACGCTGGCTCGTGTGTACGAGGATTATTCGAATTGAGTTTTCCTCTATTTTTTCGACGCGTATGAAAAAAAATACGCTGGTTGATCTCGATATGTTTTTTTTTTGTTGTACTCGGCCATTGATATGTGCTGGGTTTATTTTACGCCGGGGTAATGGATGATTTTGAAAATTGGTCAGAGGGAAGTATTAGAACCCTCCCCCCTTCACCCTGAACTCAACGACCTTTTCCCGGCCTTAGAGATAATGGGCGCATTGATGGAGGTCGTAGTTTCGATGAATTGTTGCTGTGGTGCTGGATAAAATGTTTTCAGGGGTTTGGTAATGTCAATACGAAATTTGTCTATCCAAGTATTATTGGCATTGGCTGAGGATAGAAGGGCATCTATAAAAAATCTGATTAAATGGATGTTCTACTATTTAAGAGGCTTACAATTTGGCAAAATATTCGGTTGCATTTTCCAACTTTGCTTTGGTGGTTCGTTACAAACGATATGTACCTACACTGCAACATGGGTCCACAGAATCCCAGAAAAGGCGAAAAACAAATAATGGTTATCAGTATTGAGAAAATATTTTCTCAACTTACGTTCTTTGGCGTTCGAGAAAAATCCGAAAAACGGAAAAATATTTGTTACTTAAGTTTAAGGGTCGTGGAGAGAGGGAATGATCAAATAGACTGTTGAAAAATTGAAAAATTTTTCAGCCTTGACCCTCTCATATCTAATTAACTTCTCATCATATGGGTAATAGAAAATGTTCCAAATTCGTTTTTATATTGTTATTCGAAACCACATAGAATTTTTTTCAAATTAATTAAATTAAATTGCAGTTAATGAAAATTTTTTTTTTTTTAAAAAAAATCAATTTTTATACGAAAAAGGATACCAAAATGCTAGTTGTTCGGATGAAAAATAAAAATGAGACTTGGAAGTCGGGTCAGAAGGGGATAAATTGTATAGATATTCCGTGGGTCACCATACCTAAATACTCCACCCCAGTAGGAACGCGGGACACACGGCGGGACGCATACACTTTCATATCAATAAAGACATACATTTCACTTCAAAACTGGTGGTATAGTTTATAGGCCCAATAAGTTATCAAATAATCATGATGAGTAAAAACCGACCACAGGAGGTGAAAGTACTGACTTTGAGGAGTCCTATTCCATATTTTTGAACTACTTTAAAAAATAATAAAACCTACACGAGCCACGCGCGTTTGAAAATCACCCTTATAAACTGGAAAAAAGTGGCATACTGGATAGTTGAAGTTTCGCACTGCGGTACGGACGTTGGGTAAGGTGTCCGGCCAATCCGATACCCGTTTTTTACGTATCATTTTGTATACAATACCATACTGTATTTGTAAAGTTCATCCGAAAACTTTTTTTTTTCAATTTCGCCCGTTTTTGGGGGGTCTGTGGCCCACTGTGCACTGTAGGACATCGCGAGTCACGAACGAGAATCCCAAGAAAGAGAGGGAAAAACAAAATCAAATCGAACGTTATTCCGTATTGATGAGAAAAGCAGATTTTTTACAATCAAATGGGCTTACGTATTCAATATTTGGCAAAAAAAGTATCAAAAAGAAGTACTTAATCGATAAAAAGAAAAAAATGATTTCGTATACTTGATGAAAATTTAAATGTTTCTATGTGACAGAATTTTCCATTACTTGAACTTGATACAACCTAGACGTGTATGTTCTAAAAATGGAAATCTGAGATATTTTGAACAGTCCCATTGACCTTTATGGAGGTCTAATTGGATGTGAAACTTCTCCATTCATATTGAAAAAGTCTTGGAAAATAGAAAATTTTCCATATTCAATGCCTATATATATTTCGCATTCATTCGTCATATTATTTTTTCCCAAATTTATTAGGACTTTTTTTTTCTAAATTTGAGTATTTTAATATTGTAAACATTTCTTGGAGTTGATATTTTCATATTTATTCGACATGTTTGCCCTTGTTATATTGATTTAATAGAAAAAAATGAACAATTTTTATAGCGAAATGCAGGAAATACAACAGTTCTAAATGCATCATTGTGGAGGTGAAAAAATATAAAAATTTGAAATTGAAGTCGTAAGTAGTGGTATAAGATGTAGTATATCTGATACTTGGGTATACGCCGCCGCGCTGCGCCGGTCTCCAAGTACCTAATACTCCACCCGCTCATTAGGAAGTTCGATGTCCACAAGCGAACGGAAAAAATTCTCTTTCAAGGTGAAAATTTTGAAAAGTTTTTGGAAATTCAAAAATTCAACTGAAATAATGCAGTTTAAATAAATATTCAATCTAAAAATCTCTAACTTTAAAATTTAAAACAAATATTGGTATTAAAATTGTGCAACGATCTACCGCTAAATGAAAAATTTATTCTATTCAATTTATTAAATGAATTTAATAATTTAATTTAAAAGTTAAATTAATTTTAAAAAACAAAAAGACCGGTGTCTGAGTTTGTGACAACGGAGGCGATCTCGAGGAGACACGAATTTGTTTTCATTACATCTGTTCTGTGTAATTTTTGTACGTACATTTGGTTTTTAAATAAAATATTAAATTAATATATTTCGACTTCAATGATATTATTATGCTTGTTCTTTTCCATTATTTCCGAATATTATGTACAAGCATTTTTTTACCTCTGCAATGTTTCTCAACTTTCAAATCATATTTCTATTTTCTATTTTAATACGTTTTTTCATCTGTAAATTTTCTTCTTGATAATTTTTTTAACTTCGTACTGTTCTTTGGCTGTAAACGTTTTTCTCAAAATATTTCTCAGCTGTACAAGTTCTAGAAAAGAAAAATTGAAGATATAAAATTTGAGTTGAAAAAAATGTCAAGAAATTTGAGATGAAAACATTTTGAGAGAAATTCCAGTTATTCAAATTTTTAAAATCAAAAGAATGGAAGTTTAGTATGTATTGATACGTGGAATAAAAATCAATAAATAAAATCAGACATTGTAATACCTAAGTGAGTGAAAATTGCAGTGATAATAGATGTGATGGAAAAAAATCATGCCTCCTCGATAACAGTTGTGGTTGTCACAAACTAGACACTTGTACTGCAGGTAGAAAAAATGTATCTAAAGCAAATATGATTCATGTGTAGGTTAAATTCGACAGTCTGTAGTATGTACATGAAATTTAAGATTTGTAGGTCACAAACCGAAAATGAATCCTTACGCCTATCGCCTAAAGAAAAGTCGTCGATTATTTTCAATTTTCGCCTGGTTGACTTTCCGTTTTGAATAATCCTTTTGAACTTTGAAAAAGTGTTGCAAGACCACTTTGACCTTTTTATCCTCCTCTATATATGAGGGCTTAGTTCCAAACTCACTTTTGCCAAAAAAATCGATGTCGTTTTTTTTGCGGATTCTGTTCAGTTTTTCATACTGAATCGAAATCTGCAAAAAAACGACATCGATTTTTTTTGGCAAAAGTGAGTTTTGGAACTAAGCCCCTCATATGACCAATCGCGTTTTTTATAAGTCACTGGTTTTAACTTGGACTTTTTCGCAACGAAATCTAAAACAGCACTGAAGTAGGTAATGTAAAAGTTTTTGGCTTAAATCTAGAACATATGTTGATTATGGCATGCAAAAACGATATGTGAGAGGGATATGGTCCTGTGTCCGTTCATCCTTAAGTAGCGTGGTGGTGGCTGGCCTGCGAGTGATTGTGTTCAGTAGCGGCATTACGATGAGCTTTTGTATATTCTTTTCCTCTAATCTGTCCATTAACGTTAGCCATCTTTTTTGGAAAATGTTGGGCCTCATGTGTAAGATGTCCATCTCGCCTGTGGATATAATTACCTCGGGAGGGATGTATTGTAGCTCATCTATTACACCAGTCAGGTCGGATATGAAGTATTTTGACTGATATAAGCCGGATTTATAAAACTTGTCCAGGAGTCTCGCATCCTTACACATGAAGTCTTTCACTGCGTAATGTAGGTACGCATCTCCTATCACGAAATGTCCCTTGATGATGATGAAATTCTTTTCATTTTCGTGGTTGCTATTATGATTTCCTCATAAACGATGGTTGGTTTCATTTTTCTCGTCCATGGATGTTTTTAATTTAATGGGGACACTTTCCGTTTCCATTTTCGTATCTGCGAGCCACGATGCAGTAATGGGGGGGAGGGGGGGGGGGGTTGTAGAAAGTTGTTACGTCGAACCAATTGATTTCTTTCTCTGCGTACTCCTTGAGCTTTTTTAACTTGGTTTTTAGAATGGCGTTTTCCCACACTACTTGAGGATGAACGGACATGGCCATATCCCTCTCAAAGATAATATGCAAAATATGCATTATATCAGTCTCAAACGGGAAAAACTTATGAATAAAAATGATCGACTGAGATCTATGAAATACGAAAATTAAGCTTAAAAAATATAATATTCAGTCAGTTTGAAAACGAGTATAAATATTTAAAAAATAGAACACTGGAAAAATTCACTGGCTGTGAATCATCAGTTCATCACTGGGACTACTTAAAAATTAATTAATAAAATATTTTTTTATAAATAATTTTTCATAATGATATATGTATAAAAATTAATTAATTTAATCTTATAGTGCTTCATCTAATTATATGATAAATTCCCCTTAAAAAATTTTTACTGCCAAAATTCAATAATTTTAATAAATTTATTTATTTATTTCATTATAATTATGTAGACAGTTGAAAAGTTATGGTGTCTCTTACCAAATATTAAACGATACAGTTTTGTTTTTTGCAAACCACCGAAGATTATCTTCTCAGCCACTTCCCTGCTGAAAATAGCGCCTACCAGATCTGTAGTAGGATCTTCTCCTACAAGTACGAAACAGGCAAGGAACTTCTTCTAAATGGGGAAGAGAGAAAATAATAGAACAGTACAAAATAATTAACATTTACCTACTTACTAAATAAACATAATTTGAACTCACAAAAGTATGTGCAGTTTTCTCATCAACCTGCTTGTAACATGCTATAAAAATGTCTAAGAGGGTCATTACATGCCAGTTCAACCACAAAGTGGAAAGTGGGGTGTTGGATTTTTTTGATTTTTTGCATGTTTGTAGAGCTCGATGAGAGATGTCGAATGCCGCAAACCGGAGCTTCCAAAGTCTTTTTAGAGGGGAGCTATGAGCACTCAAAGTTTTAAGGTGAGGTTGGATATGGTAAATTTCGAACGTGGATAACTCGAAAACAGTGATAGGTAGAAAATAGAAACTTTTTACAATGTGTAAGGCCTTTGATGAGCTTTTTGACGATTTTTTTGAAATCAGTGTTACCACTTTTTTTAACACTGAAAATTAGCTGTAAAAGTTGAAAACAGCTGTTTCTACATGAAGGACACCTTCAAAAATTCTGAAAAAAAATATATATGATACAACTTTTCGTACTGATTAACATATATAAAAACTGGGATGGCGTTATTTTTTAAACTCTGTTTAAAAAATTTCAACGTTTATGCGAAAACGTAATTTTTTATCCCAATTGCTGGAAATCTTCAAAATTGATTAAATTACATTGTTTTTACCGAATTTTCATCAATATTAAAAATTAGTGATCAGAACTATTTTTTACAAGTCGAATCTGGCTGTTATGTATTGTACTTATAGGTAGGCTTTTTTCACATTTACCCTTCAAGACCGCCATCCTATTCGAAAATATCATCTTTGAACAGAATGTAACTGAAAAATAATTAAATTTATTATGAAAAAGAAAGTAATAAGAACAGCATAAAATTCCGATCTTAGTTTGTTAATTTATAAGAAACACCTTCAGTGTCTATGCTGCATTTCTTAGCACACACAGTTTTGGAGTCAAATGGCACATACGCGTGGTAAGATCTCGTGCCCGGAAGGTTTGAGATTTTTCAAAAAAGAAGCTTGTTTTTTAGTGACATAGTCATGCGCTATAAGAACCACTAATTTTGATTCAAAGTCAGTCAAAAACTCGTCAATTGACTGTTGGATGGTTATAAGTGATGTTCGATCAGTTTGAGTCCATTGTTGGTACGTTATTTCATCGATGCATTATGGGTAACCGTTTTCAAACTGCCTCGCCCAGAACGATTCCGGGCACGAGATCTTACCACGCGTATGTGCCACTTGACTCCAAAACTGTGTGTGCTAAGAAATGCAGCATAGACACTGAAGGTGTTTCTTATAAATTAATAAACTAAGATCGGAATTTTATGCTGTTCTTATTACTTTCTTTTTCATAATAAATTTAATTATTTTTCAGTTACATTCTGTTCAAAGATGATATTTTCGAATAGGATGGCGGTCTTGAAGGGTAAATGTGAAAAAAGCCTACCTATACAATACATAACAGCCAGATTCGACTTGTAAAAAATACTTCTGATCACTAATTTTTAATATTGATGAAAATTCGGTAAAAACAATGTAATTTAATCAATTTTGAAGATTTCCAGCAATTGGGATAAAAAATTACGTTTTCGCATAAACTTTGAAATTTTTTAAATCGAGTTAAAAAAATAACGCCATCCCAGTTTTTATATATGTTAATCAGTACGAAAAGTTGTATCATATATATTTTTTTCAGAATTTTTGAAGGTGTCCTTCATGTAGAAACAGCTGTTTTCAACTTTTACAGCTAATTTTCAGTGTTAAAAAAAGTGGTAACACTGATTTCAAAAAAATCGTCAAAAAGCTCATCAAAGGCCTTACACATTGTAAAAAGTTTCTATTTTCTACCTATCACTGTTTCCGAGTTATCCACGTTCGAAATTTACCATATCCAACCTCACCTTAAAACTTTGAGTGCTCGTAGCTCCCCTCTAAAAAGACTTTGGAAGCTCCGGTTTGCGGCATTCGACATCTCTCATCGAGCTCTACAAACATGCAAAAAATCAAAAAAATCCAAGACTCCACTTTCCACTTTGTGGTTGAACTGACATGGAATGACCCAAGATACATTTTATTTTTAAAAAAGTATATTATTTTGAAGAAATTAAAAAAAAATGCTGTTTTTTATATGCAAATGAAGAACATTGCCTCATTTCTAAAATACCTATGCGTAAAGTTGCCGGTTTAAGTCCTTCAACTCTCCTAAGCTACGTATATTTGCAGTTTCAAGATTTTCCGAAAACGTTTGTTTATCGAGGACGGGGTTGGTTAGTCTGAAATTTCAAGCGTGGAGGTTTCCGATGATGAATGTATGTCCAAAGCTTGCCATATGATGGATTCCAAGGAATCCAACTTTTACTTTACAATTGCAAAGTCACTCTGCTGGGGTGCAAGATCGAACGATCGTTCCCCCGGCTCCAACGTCTGAATCTAGTTCAGTGCTACCACGTTACTCGCAATCTGCTGGATTTGCACATGCTACTGTAGTGAAGCGCGATATCCGTTCGCTTCGTAATTGTTGAATGCGACATTTCTTGGCTGAAAAATGCAAAATGATGAAAAAAATATTTTTAAAACGGCGTGCAGCTTAACTTGGTCCGAGGGAAAGATGGCCCTTGAAACAGATTGCAACGCTCCCATCGCCAATTGCGCCCGACCTCGAATATCGAGTCGAAACCTCCATGCTACGCTCGAATCTCACCCCTCTCTTCGCAAACTTTTTCTTTTGTAATTCGGAGAAGGAGTGCAAAAGTAAGTCTATGATTCAAAATTAATCAATTTTAATAAAAACTATTATAAATATAAATTACTTAAAAATAATTTAATAATTAAAAAAAATTGTTTTTTAAAATAATATTCTTAAAGAAAACAGAAATTTTACTTGATTACACTCCATTAAAAGAAAAAGATTGAAAAACGAAAAACAGTTTTGTAAAAAAGTTTCGATTTCTTGCATGCAGTTTCTAGACGACTGTGAAAATTGTAATAGGAGTTTTACGTAAAACACTATAATGAAAATTAAGTAGGTAATTTGGTACCATGGTGACTTCGAAGATTTGAAAAATTGACGATGGGAATGCTCTGATGGTACGCAGAAGAGCGAAACTCGAACGGGTAGAATACGAATGAATTAACAGTAAAAAAGAAAGCTTTCATGAATTCAGGTTTCTGAAAATTCATCTGTAGGGGCAGAGTTGAAATCAAAATTTGTAACCTATTTTTATTATTCAAGTACCTACCTACGAGAAATTTTCGGAATAAATGAAAATTACGATGGTCGATTGGTGTTCATTTGTTCATTACTCGCTATTTTCTAAAATTCGTTAATTAATTCTTCGAAGATTTTTTTTCAATGTTGTCGAACCATCATTAAAGGCATCCATCTTTAATGAGTGCCCAAGGAGAAGTGAAGAAATACGTTCTTTTTGAAAGCTACGAAGATTTCCATACGGGCAAAGGCTTAGGTGTTCATTCTTCGTAATTTCGAATTGTATTTTTTTTTAATTATGTAATTTTCTTTTAATTGGTTCTTTTTTCATTTTGTGTTCATTTTTAAAAACTTCCTACGTGCTTTGACGTCTTCTTAAAAGTACATATGTGAGCCTGGATATAGAAACCACCCTTAGGTGTAAAAAATTGGTTTTTGAGTGGAGGTTCTCCTTTGATTCTATACCTTCTGAAACGCCCAAAATCAGTGTCAACTCAGAAATCAATTTTTTACACCTAAGGGTGGTTTCTATATCCAGGTTCACATATATAACAGAGTAATAATTTATTACATGACGTTATAATACACGTCGGTACATTTAAAATTTTCATACCTTTCCATTGATCATGGACAATATCAGATTATGCGAAACAGCAATTTGCTTTCCAGCTAAGGAAGCAGTTGAAGGAACCAAATTACTAATTTGTTCTTGAATATATTGTACATTCAACAATTTTTCAGGCGTTTCTTTTTTGAAATTCAAACGATATAGGATGGCAGAATATTGGGGATGAATATCTTTCATTTTTCCAAATAATAATTACTTCATTTGTCAGAGACAGAGCCCCCTCTCTACCATAGGGAGGTGTCAATGAGCACGAATATATCTTAAGTACTCCACGGAATAAGTAAGACACGAATTAACAGGATCAAATCACATGTATTCTCACAATAACACAGATCACACGATTTACTTAAATAAAGCTAATTGACTATAGGCGGGTAGCGTGCGCAACGGGTGAACAGCTACTGCTGGTTCTCGTTCACTCGTTACTCTCGTACCGGTATTCTCGTTACTCTCGTACCGAGTACACCGGAATCAGTGTTACCTAAACGGTAGGGCCAATCTCCCCTCTGACACATTATTCTTTTTCTTCCTTAATTCGAGTGGAACAAGAGAAACTACCAATAATTAAGCTGAAAAAACGAAAATTGTGTATGCGGCACGTAGTCCATTGCTTGGATGATATTTAAAAGTTGAAGGATCTTGTTGGTCCGTTGACAATGGCGGGATCCCTCAACACTTCTGAGATGTCGTGTTTGGGGCTTCGAACATAAAACCGTCTCTGATCGTCAAAATTGACGTTTGAATTCAAGAATGGAGAAAAATACTTGTAGGTTCGAGTTTCTATTCTTTTTCCGGCAGTCCATGCATTCATGGTTAGTGGTTGGAGGTTAAGAAAGAACTTTTTTAGTTTGGGGATTTGCACGTGCGTTTTGATTTTCAAAAATGTGGGAATTTTTAGTTTGGGAATTTCATTTTCAAACTCTTAGCCTTGAATTGGTTAATTTAGATTCGCACGTGTTTGTGTCTCAGAGAGAAATATAATTGATGTCCACAAGCGGAGATATAGCAAGAATTCACGTGTTACTACGAACTAGATACACAAGTGTTCTTGGTTAATCTTTTGGTTTTTTGCACAATTCAAACTTGAAAGAGCTAAAAAAGCGTGTTGAAGCGAAAAAGTTCGAAAACAATTGATTTTTCGTGGAACTGAGTGTATCGCGCACACTGATTTACCATGCAGTTGTCTTCTAAGTTGACTGAAGTATCATTCTTTAGTAAATAATTTGTAAAGGTCTTTTATCTAATGAGTAAACTTATACAGAGACAATGTTCTGTCTGCAAATTGAGCCGCCGAGACAGGGACGTAGGATTGAAAACTTTTTTTTAAACAAAAGTGGCCAGTTTTTATGCACTTTTTCAATATTAAATTTGGAGCACACTGAATAAAATTGACCTGAAAATAATGTTTTCTCCAGAGATGAGAAAACCGGAGGGCGATATTCTACGATATCCGGTTGGTTTGGGTCTTTAGCTTTTGATATTATAGGATACCAATTCTACGCGGCTGCGCCTTTCACTGAAACGAAGATAAACACACCGATTTTCCTGTTTGGCAAGTCATATTAGCAGTCATATTCGCTGTTGAATTAGTGCCTTTTTGGCAGTCACAAATTTAACTAACCATTCAGGAGAAATATCCAAAAAGAATAAATGATTAGCAAAGTTTTGCGGCCAACAGCTGCTCAGTGCTCAGTGTACGAAAAAAAGGAATTTAATTCGCAATACTGACAGTAGGGTGGCAGCGGATTTGTTTTTTTTTTTTTAAATTCAAAATGTGTACCCTCTAAAAACATTCATTTTTATATAAAAATAACATCCCCAAAATTTCATTTCGATAAATTAATAATAACACGTGCTGCAACACCTTCAAAGTTGAGAAAAGCTCAGAAATCGTGCATTAGCCCGAGCGTCACTGTGCAAGTCCACCACACGCCGTGGAGTTTTGCGTTGGTCGCAGAATGTAGTATGCCACTGTAATTAGGATTCAAATGGTTTTTGTAACGATGCTTTGAAGTCTTTGGGATAAGTTTTTCGATACTTTTGCACTACCTATAACAAAATGTAGAATGGACATTGATATACAAAATGTTCTTATTATTTAGTACAAAATCAGCCCCCCCCCCCCCCCAACAAAAATCACCTGCAGCAAAAATTGTTTCTGATCTTCATCTTTCGTAATTTTATCGTTAAACTCTTCCATAAGTTTAACTGACCTTTCTGCAGTATCATTTACGACCTTTACTTCGTTTATTTTCTTTTTTGCTAGGACATAATCTTCGTTTTCAGGCCAAAATTCTGGATAAATTTCAAAAAAAGTAGTTGGAATATTTAATCTTTGAAATAGTCTCCAGGACTGAGATCCAACTAATTCGCATGGTAGATTTTTCTTGATGAAATGAGGAACGTCGTCATACTTCAAGAAGAATTTTTTCTTATAGTCAATTTCTTCATATTCATCATCGTCACTAATATCAATTTTGCAATTGAGTAGAGTATTCACCATTTCTCTTTTCTGTTCTATAGATAGCTCGTCACTAAATAAAGCAAAAGTAACCATCTCTTCATTCAGGTACCATAAATGATTTAAAAAATTTTTAAGACAACATTGTGCCATTTTTAAATCTTCATTTTGAAACGTATGCAAAGCTTTAATCAAATTAATGTCATTTATTGGTGCTGAGCTTAAAATCATTGCCATTGTTATTGCAAAATTGATATTAGTGACGATGATGAATATGAAGAAATTGACTATAAGAAAAAATTCTTCTGGAAGTATGACGATGTTCCTCATTTCATCAAGAAAAATCTACCATGCGAATTAGTTGGATCTCAGTCCTGGAGACTATTTCAAAGATTAAATATTCAAACTACCTACTTTTTTTGAAATTTATCCAGAATTTTGGCCTGAAAACGAAGATTATGTCCTAGCAAAAAAGAAAATAAACGAAGTAAAGGTCGTAAATGATACTGCAGAAAGGTCAGTTAAACTTATGGAAGAGTTTAACGATAAAATTACGAAAGATGAAGATCAGAAACAATTTTTGCTGCAGGTAATTTTTGTTGGGGAGGGGGGCTGATTTTGTACTAAATAATAAGAACATTTTGTTATAGGTAGTGCAAAAGTATCGAAAAACTTATCCCAAAGACTCCAAAGCATCGTTACAAAAACCATTTGAATCCTAATTACAGTGGCATACTACATTCTGCGACCAACGCAAAACTCCACGGCGTGTGGTGGACTTGAACAGTGACGCTCGGGCTAATGCACGATTTCTGAGCTTTTCTCAACTTTGAAGGCGTTGCGGCACGTGTTATTATTAATTTATCGGAATGAAATTTTGGGGATGTTATTTTTATATAAAAATGAATGTTTTTAGAGGGCACACATTTTGAATTTGAAAAAAAAACAAATCCGCTGCCACCCTAACTGACAGTCAGATTGAATTATGACTGCTCAAAAATTTGAGCTTCGTCAATCGGGGTTGGAGTAAAAAAATAGCATTATACGTAAATAAAGATGAATAATTTTTTTTTTAAATAATTGAAGAATTAAAAATCAAATAGGAAAAGAAACTGGACACAAAATCAACATTTCTCCCCACCTGGTGCAAAACCTCGTTATCAAAGTCGTTGGTAATTTCAGACCTGTTGAAGAAAATTTAATATTTATTGAAAAATCGAAAATAATTTTTCGACGATTTTTTTTTCAGTATTGTCGAACCATTATTAAAGGCACCCAGCTTTACAGAATGTCCAAGGAGAAGTGAAGAAATAGTTATTGAAAGCTACGATGATTTCCATATGGGCAAAGGCTCGGGTGTTCATTCTTCGTGATTTCTAATTGTATTTTTTTAAATTACCCATGTAATTTTCTTTTAATCGTTTTTTTATTATGTTAATTTTTGGAAAATTTCCTGCGTGCTTTGACTCCTTCTTGAAGGTATTTTTACTTCTTCTGATCCTAATCCTTTATTTTTTGTCTGAAAATTGGGTATTTTGAAAACGAATACCGACAATCGCGCGTTTTCGCGCTCTCCCTTTCGTTACAAACACCTCCTCCTCCGACTCCGACTCGCTATCTTCAGCGAACGCGGCCTCTAAATTCTGCATCTTTGTCGTAAATAATGCTCGCTGCTCTTCGGTTTCGGCTGCATGAAAGATAAATTGAAATTAGTATTACTTGGACTATTTTTTTAAAAATAATTCCAGTGATAAATTTGAATTTTGAAGATAAATTCCTCGCAATTATTTTATAAAAATGAATCTGGTCTCATCGCTTGCGTTTTTCTCTAATTTTATCGAAATGATTAAGGATCCTGTCGAGGGGTTTATTTTTAGAAGTATTACTTTTTCTTGAAAATGCTTCTGATGGTTGAGCATTTTTCCTATATCAGCGAATTTCTATTTCGATATTGACACTTTCGCAGTTCATTTCAAAAATCCGAGAAATTACACCGAAACCCTCTTTAAATTAGAATCTTTCACATTTATGAGAAAGTTCCACGTATTCGAACGCATACCCAGGTAGTAAAAGAATAAAGGAATTGGGAGTACGAGGAAGACGAAGATAGTAGGAACCATCGTCATAGGGAAAATAATTACATGTAATTTACTTCGAGTCCCCGAACAATATGAAAACTTACGAGCCCACCGAGGCGACGCGACGACTGAAACTGCGGCAACTATACAGGCGAAAAAGAACCAGCTGAAAAAGAGGAAGAAAACTTCACATAAAGATAGATCCGAGTACATATACCCTACGTTATATAACACTCCGAGATACCTGTGTGTCTGTGTATCATATTCACGTGGGAGTATATACGGTATGGCGCGGCGACGTCGACGTATTTTCGAGCTTTTACATGAAAAATTGAATACGCTTGTCAAAAATGTCGAGTATTTGTCATATACGGTTTAATACGTTTATTTGTAACTGTCTCATAAACTAAATCTCACTGCGAATAGAAGCACGAACGGCGAGAAGAGGGTGAAAGAAAATGGTTATCGTTGTGTGGTGTAAATGTACCCATATACATGTGTTTTCGTCGCCTATACTATCTTAACACCAGGTAAGCAACGTACATATGCGTTTAGTGTACTACGTGGGATTTGTAGTAAATAGTTTTTTCCTCTTCTTCATTTTCCTCGACCCTATGCGATTTTTTTTTCTTCGTACAGTTTTTTATTTTTCTTCTTTATCGTTCGAAGTAATAAAAGGCGTAAATATGGGATCATTTACGTGTATACGCGATCATCGTGCCTTGTAATAACGATGTGTTGCGTGAATTCCTGCGTACCTCTGGTGCCACGTATGTATGTGAATGTACGGGATGGGTATACTTATACAACGGTTATGGTCATAACCCTCCTGTATAAATGGTGCGTGTTCGTTCGAATACTTCATAATCATTTGTTTCTTTGATGTAGAATTTCACATCGGGCAGAGAAGTGCGTTAGGTCGCTGCTCCCTGCTCCTCCTGGCGCAGAAACCGCCTGTCATGGTTGTATGTGGAAGGTGTTGCCAAAGTGTAATTGTGGGGTAAAGTGAAAGTTGTATCGAGTGGTACGATTTTTGATTCGTTGAATGTATGAAAATATTTTGTGCTTTGAGAGCTTCTTGTATCGAAAATACAATTATTGGTTAGGAAGAAAATCAAAGAAACTGAGTGAAAACAGTTTATATTATTGTCATCAATTTCTTTTGTAAAAAGTGTGAAGGCATTAATGTATTGGGTATATTTTGTACAGTCTATAGCTTTGTTTTATGCAGATAGTTTGAAAAAAAAAAATTGGTGAAAATAATGATTTATGAGTAATGAAATGGTTGGTAGTTTAAACTTTCATCTTTTCTCTTGATTGTAGAGAACATGAGTCAGAGAAACAAACCCCTTATTTGTTTTCAAAAATATTTTTTGACCTCTCTTCAACTGTTGAACGGATAATAATTGAAATGAATAGAAACATGCAAGGTTATAATTTTGTAAGTTGTTGAAAATCTCACCCTCCTAAAATGACTACACGTATGGAGATGGACAGTGGTGCAATTTACGGTGACTGTTCCAAATTTCCTTTCAGACACTCTGCATATTGCTTGGCGAGGGTTGCTCTGTGATTAGTGTGCTGTTTAATTCAAGGAGTGAATGAAGTAAACTGAAAAAAGTTACCTCACATTACCATACTTTCATCATAATCGCGAGACTGAAATTTTACTTTGAAGTATAGAGATAAAATAATTTAAAATGGAATAAATTGAATTATCAAATATAAAATCAATTTTAAGAATCTTTAATTTAATTTAAAAAGATTTAAATCGATCAGAAAAAATAATATAAATAAACAGCGGCGGATTTAATAATTTTGAGTGTAAAAATGAAAAAAAGTTGAGCAACAAAGATCATTTATTGTACCCTGATTCTTGTGGTAGTGATGTTATGTTGTCTTTCCGCATCGTTAGTCAGGGAAATGTGATAAGAGTTTTGATATTTGCAACGTATTAACGTATTAATCCAAGTACCTTTTTTTTTTTTTCTAGAACCTGCCTGTTCTCTTCGAGTTGATGGGTCGCTAAAAAGCCAGTAATTTGGTTAGTAATAGTTTTTGAAAAGAACTTTGAAAGTGTGGGGTTAATACTAATTCGTTGGTAATTTTCAATTTTATGTCTATCCCTATTTTCTAAAAATTGAAATTATAGCAGATTTCTTCCAAGAAGTAGGAATTATATGTACCTTCATAAATAATTTTGTTAGAGAATTCGAATTTTTCTCCATAATTTTCTATCACCAAGTTTTAGATATTCGTTACTTATACCATCAGAGCCTGGAGATTTATTTGACTTCAGGTTTTTTATTACAAATTTTAAATCATCTAAGCCAATTTGTGGGAAATCTTCATTATTTGGGATTGTATCTATAAAAAAATCCCCTATAATGTGACATCCTCGTATAAGCTGGCGTAAAAACAATTTACACTCAATACTTAATTATTTTTGTCATCAATGGTCTACAACAGACCACTTACAGGAAATACAAAATCTCAACGGCTCGTCGTTTAAATACAATTTCTGCCTGATCTCAATTCCACAGTACGTTACAAACGTAATGAGACCTCATTATCTCTGTAAAGAAATAAAATTAACCTAGAATTGAACTCAACAGCTCTATCTTGTTTAGCCTGGTGTTTGCTATAACACTGGGTAGAAAAAATTGAGATTTCAAGTTTATTTTACGTCGAGACAAAGTAAAAAAGTTGTGCTGTAGATCCGAAAAATCAACAAATGTCAAAAATTCATTAGAAATAAGTTTTGAATTCCTTCTGCAATCAGTACAAAAACATAAATGTGTCTTACCTGTATTTAATATTCATCCCCCAACTCTACGATTCATTCTCATGTCTTACGAAAGTGGATTTTTGGATTTTCAAGATTTTAGTATCCAATTCCCCAGAGTAACTTGACGGTAATTTCCAGTTGAAAATTTTGAGATTTTAGGAATTTGAAATGTTATTTTCAAGAACAAAACTTTCCAGTTGTTTGTGAATAATATTTCAAACGAATTATTAAAATTTGAAGAATAAATTTCTCAGAATTTTCAAAAAACGATTTTTTGACAGGATTAAGAGTTAATTTTTCTGGTAGGTGTGTTCAAGAATGAATAGTCTTTGAAGTTACAAAAATAAACTTATTTATCTTACCTTTGAAAATGAAAATCAAACATACCTGCGAACTTGATTTCTCGATTCTTTCGTATTTGCAAAGTATTCATCTTATAAGATCGATGAATATATTTTAAAATTTATTTATAGGTACTTACTTACATTTTTTCATGTTCATTCGGGGAAAAAATTTTACGCAGTCAAAGCTTCTTAAGTATTCAACTGTTGACATTTTTTGTTTTTGTTTTTTTAAATTGAAAATGAATGTTGAAAAAAATGAAATGACTATTTCAGGTCCCAAATTGTCCTCTTTGCAGTATTGGCCATTTTAATTTTTAAAAATTTATGCACAATTTTTTCCCAAAACTTGAAATTGTTTCAAATTTTAAAGTTATTAGTGAACGAATTTTATACAAGTCCTTTCTCTGGTTCTACAGTTTATTCACTTTATGTGGTAGCAGTGGAATTTTCAAGTACCCTCGCGCCTCAGCTTCAATTTATCTCAAATATGGCCACAGTTATGATCGTAAGAAGCACCTGGTCAATGGTTTCTACATATGAGATGTTGACACGATTCTGGCTGCATTATGTATAATGCATTCTGTAGGTCCATTTCTTTCATGATAATGACGCCATCAGCTGTCATTTCTTTCATAATTCTCTCGAAATTGGCATAAAATATCTCAACATTATCACCATATCAATTGAAATAATCTCACATACTTTTCACTTCAATATATTTTCATATCTTTTTTCACATAAGAAATATTTTCACATCAAATCAAACCATTTTTCTTGTATTTAGTTATCCTCACATCTTTTTCACATCTCTTGAAACCTTCATTTGAAATGCAAAATGAATTGCATAATTTCAAATTAAATTGGTAAAACCGCCTGTTCTATATCACGTCACAATACACATGTGTAGTAGTTGATAGTCCTACGGAGCTGCTGCCCTCGTAATAGTGATACTGGGAAACCAGCACTATAGGCGAGAATGTAACCGTACGACATGCGCGCGTTGACTACTATACCAGTGTAAGTATATGAATTGGGAACCTCCAATTCAGATAGCTTCATCGGTAGATGAATGGTAGGTTCCCAAGAAGTGTAATAGAACAGACGGTTTTACCAATTTTTTTTTTTTTTGAAATTATGCAATTCATTTTTCATTTTAAATGAAGGTTTCAAGAGATGTGAAAAAGATTTGAGGATAACTAAATACAAGGAAAATGATTTGATTTGATGTGAAAATTATGTGAAATTATTTCACTCTAGAATAAGAGGAACTTCAAGTGAAAAACTTTCACATAATTCCTGATGAAAAAAGCTCACATCTTTTTCACATTGAAATTTAAACAAGATTTCTACTGAAAAATATTCTCACATCATTTACACTTTGAATTCATCTCACCTTGAAAAAATCTCACATCTTTTTCACTTCATATTTCAAACAAGATCTCAACTGCAAAAATTCTCTCCACATTTATACTTTGATTTCTCAAACAAGCTATCAAGTGAAATAATTTCACATAAGAAATATGTTCACATCAAACCATTTTTCTTGAATTTAGTTATACTCACATCTTTTTCACATCTTTTGAAACTTTCATTTGAAATGCAAAATGGATTGCATATTTTCAAACAAATTTGGTAAAACCGCCTGTTCTATATCACGTCACAATACACATGTGTAGTAGTTGATAGTCCTACGGAGCTGCTGCCCTCGTAATAGTGTGATACTGGGAAACCAGCACTATAGGCGAGAATGTAACCGTACGGCGTGCGTGCGTTGACTACTATACCAGTGTAACTATATGAATTGGGAACCTCCCATTCAGATAGCTTCATAGGTAGATGAATGTGAGGTTCCCAAGAAGTGTAATAGAACAGGCGGTTTTACCATTTTTTTTTTTTGAAATTATGCAATTCATTTTCCATTTTAAATGAAGGTTTCAAGAGATGTGAAAAAAGATGTGAAAATAAATTGGAGTGAAAAGTATGTGAGATCATTTCATCAGGAATTATGTGAAAGTTTTTCACTTGAAGTTCATCTTATTCTGGAACTTACATTAGTATCAGGCATATTTTTTTGGTCCCTTGTTAGTGACTTGGTCATTTTTAGTGACTTTTGGTCACTTTTTGTAACTTTCCCCGACCAAAAATTTAAAAAAGTTGAAAAATTATTGAAAAAAATTAAAACTCGACTTTTTTTCCTGGAAAAAAGTTGAATATTCAGGGTGTCTACTGGTCGCGAAAATCTCGAAAAAGTCGCGAATTTGGATTTAGGTCGCTGAAGTTGCGAAAAAGTCGCGAAATTGACCCAAAACTCATCAAAAGTTGCGAATTCTTCAGAAATTACTTGAATTCTTTTCGCTTTGTACAAAACAGAAAAAGTAAAGAAATTTCACTTTTTTGAACATTTTTTCCAAAAAATTTCGTCCTCGCTTCGCTTGGGTTTATAAATTTTTTAAACCTATTCTTAAATTATATAAACCTTCTTCCCCTTTATTTCTAACAATTGAATATTTTGAAGCGGAAAAAATAAGTTTTTGTGGGAGACTTGGTAGCAATCGCGGTTGGGAATTTCAAAGGGAGTATCGTGTCCATTCTCGGGAAAATCTAAAAAAAAATCAGAGAATTTTGGAATTTTCAGTGGGATGTTTTATAAATTCAGAAAGAGAAATCATTTGCAAATATGTATTTTTTTGCTGTTTTTCTAATACATTCTTCAAAAAAAAATCACCCTCGCTTCGCTCCGGCCCAATAATCACATCATTATATTAGTAATCTCCTTATGTTTCAGACTTCCCATGAATTTATTTCTCTATTTTAATGCAGATTTGTATGCTTGATTAATTATAGCGCAAAGTACAATGCAATTTTTAGTTTTGGCAAATTAACCCCCCTCTTCCCCGTTCCTCGCTGCATTTCTGTAAAGCGAACTGCGAAGCATACCTACCGAACGAGCTATTTAAAAGAAATAGAAAGAAAGAAAGGAGAAAGGTGTGGAGAAAACAGTTGTTGTTGGCCGAATGATGTTGGTAATTCGATGGGTGGATTTTTCGATAGTTAAATTAGTGAAATGTGCGTAAACCCGGAGTCTTTCTCGAATGTGTCCGCAATTCGATGAATATGATGTTTACTTACCCGGAGGTCTACCTGTGGAGCTGTGTGGCGAATATGTTTTTTATTACGTTGTAAACACGATTGTAAGGTATTTTTTTGGATCGTGAATGAAGATGAGAAGTGAAGGGGGGGCACTGAGATTTTCAGTGGTGTTGGAAATCTAAATAGATGTATATAAACTTGCTGTTTTTAGATAAGATGATCTTTCCTTTTGTAGACTTTCCTAGACAGTTGCTTTCCAAAATCATGAAAATTTTAAATTCAAAGCTGTCCCATCATTTTTTTTTTACTTCATAGGAAAAAAATTATCATAATATTCTAGTATAAAGAGCAAACTTTCAGCTGAATTTCAGAAAAAAAATTATCGAGGTACCTTGATTGGATAATTTTTTATACTAAATGGAAAATACATAATGAGGGGTCTGGAAGCAAAAGTCACATTATGGGCACCATGAGCGATTTCGAAAAAAAGTATCGATTTCGCTTTTAAAAAAAAACCAGCGAGAAGTCAAATCTACGCCAGAATAAAATCACGAGCTTTTACCAATATTGACTAATTTTTGTTGACGAGCTGAAAAAAGAGTCCATTGAGAAGTTCTTCAAACAGTATACTTCTCAAAAGATGGCATAAAGACATTATATTTTTTCCGTGTCCCTAATTTGAAAATCAATCACTGAGATCAACGCTGAAATTTTCCATTTTTATGTAATTTGTCGGAGGAAGGGGTAACCAAGTACAGTTTTTTTTTCAATAATGTTCGTACTTGAGAGTCATCTACTGTCTCTAGGCGATTGACGTGGGTTCAAATTTATTGTGGTGAAATTCATTCTGAAAAATATGCATTTCTTTACAAAAAAAAACAAAAAAAAAAACGGAATTGCAAATCATGATAGAGTCCTGCAAGTTACCTAAATAAATGCGTCTTGCTATTTTATCATCACTTACACTCTTCTGAATAAATATCCTTCTGAATAAATATCAACAGATTTACTTACTACCTTTTTTAAATTAGTTAAACTTTGATAACGGTAATAAATTTAATAAATTTTTCGTTTAATATTTTGTGGAAAACACTTCAGTAGCAAACTATTTCAAAATGGCAAAGTGGTCAAAGCGAAGAATCAATGAGACAGGTGATATAAGTGGGTAGGAATACAATCTATATTACCCATTAACCTACAATAAGCCAAATAGTAACAAAAACAACCTATTCAAGCCACGTTTTCAACTACACCAAATAAAAACCACTTGTAGATTTGCTGAGACTGTATACTACAAGTACATTTCTGGGTTCTCGTTTCGGTATATAAATCAAAATGAAATCTATTAGTAAGGATACGGATGGCTGAACGTCATCGTATGTGCTTGCAAAAGAAAAAAATATCCGTTTCGAATGTACTACCGCGTATAACTCCATAAGTGTGTATAAGGGAAAACCATTATACCATAAAGGCCATTCTACGCTATAAATCAAACAATTTCTCTATACTACGTTTAAGATTTCAATGCAGATACCGCACCGTTACATAGAATTGCTCCGTCGGGCACCCAAAAAAAGAATATTTTTCGAAAAAAAAGAAGGAAAAATAGCTCGCGGTGTACTGATAGAATAGGTATACCTACTTATACGCTGAGAAAAAGGAGAAACGGTCGTGAGATATCGATACGATATTTATTCATTTCCTTTCTTCGGATTGTGCGTATATTTTATTTACATACGATATTATTAATGTGTATCTATTTCTTTTCGCCTTTTTTTTTTTCAATTTTACGATGCAATGTATGAATATCTTCTTATCGTCTAACGTGTGCTATTTTTCTTCCACTTGTTTTTTTTTCGATAACTTATGATTCGCAAGAGCGAATGATTAACGATCGAAAAAAATATCTGTTCTGTTTTATTTCGATAACGTCGAGGATTCATTTTGAAAAACTGTTGAATTCTCGAAATGAAAAAAAAATCTTGTAAATTGATCGTAGGCTGTTGAAATGAGCAACAGAGCGTAAAATAGGTCAAAATATATCTAAAATTGGATGAATATTGGAGAAATGATCAAATCGACGAGAAAGTCATGTGAACATCAAGATTTCAACTGCAAAATATTCTCACATCTTTTTCACCTCATATTTCTAACAAGATCTCAACTGCAAAAATTCTCTCTACATTTATACTTTGATTTTTTAAACAAGCAATCAAGTGAAATAATCTCGCATACTTTTCACTTCGATATATTTTCACATTTTTTTTCATATAAGAAATATTTTTACCTCGTTTTCACATCAAACCATTTTTCTTGTATTTAGTTATACTCGCATCTTTTTCACATCTCTTGAAACCTTCATTTGAAATGACAAATGAATTGCATATTTTCAAATTAAATTGGTAAAACCGCCTGTTCTATATCACATCACAATACACATGTGTAGTAGTTGATAGTCCTACGGAGCTGCTGCCCTCGTAATAGTGTGATACTGGAAAACCAGCACTATAGGCGAGAATGTAACCGTACGGCGTGCGCGCATTGACTACTATACTAGTGTATATGAATTGGGAACCTCCCATTTAGATACCTAACTTCATACGTAGATGAATGGGAGATTCCCGAATGAAGGTTTCAAGAGATGTGAAAAAAATGTGAGGATAACTAGGTAAATACAAGAAAAATGGTTTGATGTGAAAAGAGGAACTTTAAGTGAAAAACTTTCACATAATTCCTGATGAAAAAAGCTCACATCTTTTTCACTTCATATTTCAAACAAGATCTCAACTGCAAAAATTCTCTTTACATTTATACTTTGATTTCTTGAGCACGCTGTCAAGTAAAATAATTTCACATAAGAAATATTTTCACATCGTTTTCACATCAAACCTTTTTTCTTGTATTTAGTTATCCTCACATCTTTTTCACATCTCTTGAAACCTTCATTTAAAATGCAAAATGAATTGCAAAATTTAAAAAAAAAAATTGGTAAAACCGCCTGTTCTATATCACGTCACAATACAATACACATGTGTAGTAGTTGATAGTCCTACGGAGCTGCTGCCCTCGTAATAGTGTGATACTGGGAAACCAGCACTATAGGCGAGAATGTAACCGTACGGCGTGCGCGCGTTTACTACTATACCAGTGTAAGTATAATAAATTGGGAACCTCTCATTCAGATAGCTTCACAGGTAGATGAATGGGAGGTTCCCAAGAAGTGTAATAGAACAGACGGTTTTACCATTTTTTTTTTTTTTTGAAATTATGCAATTCATTTTGCATTTCAAATTAAGGTTTCAAGAGATGTGAAAATGATGTGAGGATAACTGAATACAAGAAAAATGGTTTGATGTGAAAACGAGGTAAAAATATTTCTTATGTGAAAAAACATGTGAAAATATATTGAAGTGAAAAGTATGCGAGATTATTTCACTTGATTGCTTGTTTAAGAAATCAAAGTATAAATGTAGAGAGAATTTTTGCAGTTGAGATCTTGTTTGAAATATGAAGTGAAAAAGATGTGAGATTTTTTCAAGGTGAGATGAATTCAAAGTGTAAATGATGTGAGAATATTTTGCAGTTGAAATCTTGTTTAAGTTTCAATGAGAACAAGATGTGAGCTTTTTTATCAGGAATTATGTAGTTTTTCACTTAAAGTTCCTCTTATTCTGAAATTTACATTAGTATCAGGCATATTTCTTTGGTCACTTGTTAGTGACTTTGTCAGTTTTTTCATCAAGTCACTAAAGTTACTTTTTTCATCAAAAAGTTCACTTTCTATGACTTGGTCACTTTTTGTAACTTTCCCCACCAAAAATTTTAAAAGTTGAAAAAATCATGGAAAAAATGAAAAACCGATTTTTTTCATTGAAAAAAAGTTGAATATTCAGAGTGTCTACTGGTCGCGAAAGTCGCGAATTTGGATTTAATTCGCTGAAGTCGCGAAAAAGTCGCGAAATTGAACCAAATCTCATCAGAAGTCGCGAATTCTTCAGAAATTACTTGAATTTTTTTCGTCTTGTACAAAACAGAAAAAGTGAAGAAATTTCACCTTTTTGAACATTTTCTCCAAAAGTGTTCGCTCTCGCTTCGCCCGGGCTCATGAATCTTTTAAACCTATTCTTAAATTATAAACTTTCTTCCCCTTCATTTCTAACAATTGAATATTTTGAAGCGGAAAAATGACCCCTCAATTATATTGCCACTGCTAAATAAAATGGTGGGGTTGGTACATAGGAAGGGGAGGGGAAACAAGTGGGTATTAATACCACCGATTTACATGGTACTACTATTTTCATGGCCAAAACATACAGTTGAGTACGATTTTATTCCTATTATCGCGTTTTTATATAACAGTAGTTTTCACATAACCCCTTCCTTCAGGACTCTCTATCTCCTCTGCTCATAGTTGTACAAAAAAATTTCAACACACAAAAAATGTTGGAAATTGACTGTAGAACAAAAAAGTATTGAACTATTTTTACCGCAAAATCAAATCCAAAGGAGATAGAAGTGAAAACTCGTTTTGTGGGGGGGGGGGCTCATAAAAAATTAGCAAGGGGTCTGAGTAACTTGCTGGCCAGAAATTGTATTTTTTGTCTACTTTGCCTACACTATTAAAGCTGCACTGAGATCATAAATAATCGATCCAGTTAATAAAAACTTGAAATAAGACAAATGTACGCAATGCTTACCATCGAATGAATTTCGGGTCAATGATATCCCCAATTTTATTTCGACGAATGGGACAGGTTTTACGTGCTTCAGGGGCGTCTTTGTACACCAAGGCACATGTGCCCACATTGTCGTATGATCCGGTCGATTGGGTTGTCTAAATACCCCGCACATTTACCTGCATTTTTCTCATCAATTTGAGTTTACAGACCGTCCATTCTCTGGAAAACCTGGAAAAGTCAGAGAGTTTTGGAATTTTCTCTGGAATTTCTTTAAAATCCAAAAAATAATTGAATCAATTTTTTTTGAATTTTCAGACCCAATAAATCCGAATTTTAATTCGCTTAATTTGGTAGATACCCTGGCATAATTTGTTTCATTTTTCAAAACTTCATAATTTTGCTTTGAAATATTTAGTTTTTCGTTTTTATTTGCAATTTTTTCTGTAGTAAATTAGAATTTTCAAATTTTTGTAATTTTGCTTTGAAATATTTAGTTTTTCGTTTTTATTTGCAATTTTTTCTGTAGTAAATTAGAATTTTCAAATTTTTGTAGTAAGGGATGAGTTGGTTGGGTTTAAAATTTTTCAGAATTGAATTTAAATCGGTTTTTGGCCCGAGAAGGAGACTAAAAATCTCGTGAGAAGTACCTAGTGATTTTGAATAGGTGTAAGTGCATCATGCGAAACACCCCCCTTCCCCCGGTTCACTATTTTTTTATTTAAAAGGTTCGGAAAACTGCGGAAAATTGCTCTGAAAAACCTGGAAAAGTTAGGGAAAACCATCTCTGAACTATGGTGGACACCCTGAATATCATTTTTCGCTGGGCTATGTCCTCCTATCGATTGTACTAGGTATACAGAAATCAATAGCCTTTAGCTCTTTTGAATACAATACCGGTACTACTTATTTGTAAGGAAAGGGATCAAAAATTTTCTAAAACAAATTTTCATGAAAGTAATTAATTAAAATGAGTTTGGCTCAAAAATTTAAAATTTCGTTCATTTCGCTGTATTTTTCAGTTTTTTTCAAATTTTAGAATTTTGGGAGGTTTACAGGCACGTGTATCAACCTTGGGTGCCAAAAATTTCAGGGAATTATTTTCTCATATAAAGGAACAACGGGGCGGGGGGGTGAGAAAAATCGAAAAAAAATTTCACCAAGTATAAATAAGGACCACCCTAGTGTGGATACCGTGATCAAATTCGTTTTTCAAACAGTCGAATTAAAATTCAATGAATTTTGCACTGAATCAACTGAAATCTCGAATTATTTCATCTGTCGAGTAGTTTTTCTTCAATGGAGGTGAAGTGTAATGATAATTATGACGAAAATATGCATATGCATTGTGGAGAAGAGACAAAATTCCAACTCGCGAGTATCTTCACATAAATTTATTTAAAAAAAAAACACCCACATCACATCAAAATCCCACGGAAAAAATACACATAACGATAATACGTCAAAATTCCTCCCTCTTCGCAAATCCAGTCACATCTCGTAAAAATTCTCCTCATACAGTCTTTTTTCCATATCGAACGTGAAAGGCCGTAAATTCGGGAATTCTTCGTCGTAAAGGAGTGCGAATTAACTATTATTTATAAAGCGTTCGTATTCGAATACCAAACAGCACGGTGTACAGCGCTGTTGTCCTTTTTCATATACCATATACGCGATCAACGCAGAAAAAATATAGAAAAGAAGAACATGTTAAATTGTTCCCCAAAGGAACTTATTCGTTCATCTATGTAGTCCTTTTTATGGTATAAACGTAGCGTATAGGTGTACTTCTGGACCAGGAAAAAAAGACGAAACGAGACGACCGAACGAACGAGCCAGCTTTCGAAATAAAAGACACGACGATATAACCTTAGGGATATCGCATTTCGTGAATTTTATATCATTTAAAAGCTATACCTATATAAAAGTTTGCTTCTGTCACCCCCCCCCATCCGAGCTCCGATGGCTCTTCTCTCCGTATACCGGGCATATCGGGTAGAATACTGAGCCTTCTGGTAATCTCAATATTACAAGGTCGGTCTATATGTTACACGATTCGAAAATTTTTACCCCTACAGAACGATTATACAAACAATATCCTCAGGTTTCGTACCTTTGTGGGAATGAAACAGTCGTCATTTAAAATAAAATCGAGGGGAAAATAGGTACATATAATATAGAAAATAGAATGACGTGTTTGAAATTTTTACCTCTATGAAGCCCTGAAGATTATGAAAATATTGAGTTTTCGTTCAATGGAAAAATTACCATGAATTTCAGCAAGTTGATCTTTCAACTTAATCAAAAATAGGCTGTTCATGCAAAATAGTTGAATCAACTTTATTAATAGGAAATTTTTTTTTATTAAACTCAAACATTTACGAATCCTTCGATTTTAGCTTTTGAGGATTAAAGAAGATTTGCTATTGTTGTTATGTTTATAATCGATCATTACTCCTTGTGTAATCGTATCTAATGCATCTGATCAGCTCATCTCTCCGATTACACGAGTATTTTACTCGCCAAATCGATAAACCATATAATGATAATTATACGACCTTATGGCAATTTTTTTTCATTTTTGTAAAGAAAGATTTCAAAAAATTATTCGTTGAATATTGTACGCTTATATTGCAATTTTTCTTCACTTTTATCGTTCTAAAGATACCTTTTATGTTGTTTCGAGCTGTGAAGTTGATAAATAATCTTAATCGAATTTGCGATTTTAGTCCAAGTACTAATATCATGTAAAAGCTTAGAAAAAAGAATTTTGAATTTCACTTTTTTCTTTATTTGACAAATGAAATGTAATTTTTTTCGAAATTGTATTGCATCCAATAAAGTCAAATAATGACTCATCCTCTTGAATAAAGAAGTATTCGAAAAAAGGCGCGAACTTGTTTAAATAATTTTTAATCACTCGACGAAATGACAATTCAGAGCGAGAAAAAAAGAAAAGAATTTTTTGATTAATATTACCAACCATTTCTTTGTTTTTCCTTCGCTTATTACCGAATAAATGATGCATGAAATGAAGACAGATGTATTTTTAATTACTGTCTTTTGATAAGTATTATTTTCGTACTGTTGATTTCTTTTCCCCAAACGTCTGAATTGACTGCTCTGGGTGTCTACCGGTCGCGAAAGTCGCGAATTTTGATTTAGGTCGCTGAAGTCGCGGAAAAGTCACAAAATTCATCAAAAGGCGCGAATTTTTCCGAAATTGTTTCGATTTTTTTCGCTTTTTACAAAACAGAAAAAGTAAAAAAATTTCACCTTTTTGAACGTTTTTTCTAAAAATTTTCGCTCGGGCTCGTGAATTTTAAACCCCATTCGTAAATTATAAACCTTCTTCCCTTCTATTTCAGACAATTGAATATTTTGGAGCGGAATAATATGTTCTTGTGGGAGACTAAGTAGCGATGGAATCACGATTGGGAATTTCAAAGGAAATATTGTGTCTATTCAGGAATATCTAAAAAAATTGAAGAATTTTGGAATTTTCTAAGGAATGTTTTGAAAATTTAGAAAGAGAAATCATTTTGAAATATGTCTCTTTTTTGCTGTTTTTTTAAATAAATTATTCGAGAGAATTTCGCCCTCGCTTCGCTCGGGGCCAATAGTCACGTCGTTATATTGGTAATCTGCTAATATTTCAGATTTCCCACGAATTTATTTCTCAATTTTAGAGTTGAAATCTGCGAAGTCTATATCAGTCCATGTCATGCCAGCTTTCCACTGTGTTAAAAATACCTTATTAGGTAAATGCTCAATAATCATTTAACAATTTTATCCGTTCTGACATGATTTTTCGTGAAAATTTTCACCCTCGCTTCGCTCGAGTAGTAACTATTTCTCTTCTTTATCATAAAATAACTCACTTTTGGAAAATTTTTGTGAAAAATTGTCTTTTTTAAAATTAAAGACGTATTTTCTTCCGTGTACGAAATTTTTTCTGTATTAAATGTGATTTCGTTAATTTTTTTGAAGGAGGGAGGGGGGTTCAGGTTGAGAGGTAGATACTAGATACCTTGGAAAAAGTTGCGAAATTTGATTTTGAAAAATCGGTAGGTAGACACCCTGTAACCATTTTTTTTAAATTTTCAATTTTTTTTTAGGAAGTACAAAAATTGAAAAAAATCTGAAATTTTTTAATAATTTGTAATCAATAAGGCATCATCTCTTATTTTTTGAAGGGATTTCATTATTTGTTGGGCGTTATTATTTTTTACGGAACAGTTTTTGAGTTCTGAAATTTTCAAATCACCCCAATATTTACGAATACCGCAGTCAGCAATCTGAACCCAAAAATAATAATGTTCAATTAAGGTGCAGTGGGGCAATTGCAAACCACTTTTTGATTAGTGACACTTTGCCGGTTCACTGTGCCGACTCTATGGCAACAATCAACCTGAAATTTCTGTCACACAAACTTCAAGGGGTTCTCTATTGGTGGGAAAAATTTCGTATCATTTAGTTTATAAATTTATGAGAAAATAAAATTTAAAAATTTTTCAATTGTGTTTTTGCATTTACCCCGCCATGGGGCAAATGCCAAATCGTAAATTATTTCTGAAGGTGCTCATTTTTTTTCAGTTTTGATGGTCAAATCGGAATCTACGTAAAATTTACTACCTTTTAATATACTCCTTACCTTGGTTTGATGAAAATTTGTCGGAGATATCCGCGAAAGAAAGAATTTTTTAAAGAAGTGAAAAAATCTCTTTTTTTTTTTTTTTATTTTTTTTTAATGAGCTAAAAATTGAAAACAAATGATCACTTGTGATAAGTATGACGTATTTTATTGGAAAACACAAAATTTTGATGAAATTTGAACAATATTTTGATAAGAACTCCCAAAAACGCAAAAAATGGCAAAATTTTGTTAGTAAATATCAAAAATTTAATATAAATTTTCACACTTTTGAAGGACTAATATTCTTTTTTTTGTATTTTCGACCAATTTTACATCTAAAAATCGTTAAAAAAATTCTGAGAGTATAAATAAAATGATAGATATTTTCGATTTTGCAATTGCCCCCGCATGACCTTTTTCGGGGTAAATGCAAAAACGCATTTTTCCGCTAATGTAATGAAAATTTTTCAAAAATTATAGTCTTAGCTTTAACTTAGATCTATTAGTATAATTAATCAACAAAAATCCGTTCAAAAAAATTTTACTTCGTACGTTTTTGTCCATTTTGAAAAAAAAGTGATTCAACTTTACTTATGAGTGATTTTGACACATGTTGATAAAAACATTTCCAAAAAGCAAATGCGTGCACCGATTTCGTTCAAACTGAGTGAGTATATACAGGGTGTTTCAAAATAATTAGACGATTTTAAAATCTTATAACTCAGAAACTAATCGATGAAAATTGTTCAAATTTATTTTAAAATATACAAAAATGTTTCAATTTTACTTTAGAAATCTTACATCGGACGGATGATGATCATTCACGGTTATAGAAGACTCGAAAGTTTTACCCAGTTTTTAAACACTTTTTCGAAACTGCTGGAGAAATTTTAGGAATTTCATTAAAAATTCGATTTTCTGATTATTCTACACATCTCGGCCGGTTAGAAATGCCCTTCAATCTTCACAAATAACCCCACAGGTAAAAGTTTGGGGCGATTAAATCAGGTGAGCGAGTAACATTTCAAAATGAACGCATTTTGCAGGCTGGACAACATCAAACAATCTTCGGAACATTTTCTCATGAGAGTTCAAAGGGAAGGGGGATGAGCTGGGGATTTGGAATTTAGGAATGTTGAGAACAATATCGATATGGTACTCAATCAGTGGTATCTGAGCCGATTTTTGAATTTTACAAGACAGGGACTAATCCCAATTTTCGAAATTGCAAAACACATTTGTTTCAAATAACAATCTTGCTCCCTTAATCTAACCGCCCAAATTTTTACCTCCGGGGTTATTTGTGTAGGTTGAGGTGTGTCTCAACTGGCCGAGAAGTATAGAATAATTGAAAGATTTTTAATGAAATTTCTAAAATTCCTCCAACAGTTCAGAAAAAGTGTTCAAAAACTAGGTATAGCTTTCGAGTCTTCTATAGCCGTGAATGGTCATCATTCATCCGATGTAAGATTTCTAAAGTAAAATTGAAACATTTTTGTATATTTTAAAATGAATTTGAACAATTTTCATCGATTAGTTTTTGAGTTATAAGATTTTTAAATCGTCTAATTATTTTGAAACACCCTGTAGGTAATAGATGTGCCTTGACCTACCAAAAGATGGCGCGCCCAAAAATTATGTTAACTGACCTCCAGAAGCTGATTTTGCAAATACCCCGATTTTGCAATTACCCCACTGCACCTTAGAAGTAGTATACTAATGTAAGTTCCAGAATAAGAGGAACTTTAAGTGAAAAACTTTCACATAATTCCTGTTGAAAAAAGCTCACACCTTTTTCACATTGAAATTTAAACAAGATTTCAACTGAAAAATATTCTCACATCATTTACACTTAGAATTCATCTCACCTTGAAAAAATCTCACATATTTTTCACTTCATATTTCAAACAAGATCTCAACTGCAAAAATTCTCTCCACATTTATACTTTGATTTCTCAAACAAGCTATCAAGTGAAATAATCTCACATACTTTTCACTTCAATATATTTTCACATATTTTTTCACATAAGAAATATTTTCACATCGTTTTCGCATCAAACCATTTTTCTTGTATTTAGTTATCCTCACATCTTTTTCACAACTCTTGAAACCTTCATTTAAAATCCAAAATGAATTGCATATTTTCAAATTAAATTGGTAAAACCGCCTGTTCTATATCACGTCACAATACAATACACATGTGTAGTAGTTGATAGTCCTACGGAGCTGCTGCCCTCGTAATAGTGATACTGGGAAACCAGCACTTTAGGCGAGAATGTAACCGTACGGCGTGCGTGCGTTGACTACTATACCAGTGTAACTATATGAATTGGCAACCTCCCATTCAGATAGCTTCATAGGTAGATGAATGGGAGGTTCCCAAGAAGTGTAATAGAACAGGCGGTTTTACCAATTTTTTTTTGAAATTGGGTATGCAATTCATTTGGCATTTCAAATGAAGGTTTCAAGCGATGTGAAAAAGATGTGAAGATAACCAAATACAAGAAAAATGGTTTGATGTGAAAACGATGTGAAGTGAAAAACTTTCACATAATTGCTGTTGAAAAAAGCTCACATCTTTTTCACATTGAAATTTAAACCAGATTTTAACTGCAAAATATTCTCACATCACTTACACTTTGAATTCATCTTACCTTTAAAAAATCTTACATCGTTTTCACACCAAATCAAACAATTTTTTTTGTATTTAGTTATCCTCACATCTTTTTCACATCTCTTGAAACCTTCATTTGAAATGAAAAATGAATTACATAATTACAAAAAAATTGGTAAATCCGGCTGTTCTATATCACGTCACAATACACATGTGTAGTAGTTGATAGTCCTACGGAGCTGCTGCCCTCGTAATAGTGTGATACTGGAAAACCAGCGCTATAGGCGAGAATGTAACCGTACGGCGTGCGCGCTTTAACTACTATACCAGTGTATATGAATTGGGAGGTTCCCAAGAAGTGTAATAGAACAGGCGGTTTTACCAAATTTTTTTGAAATTATGCAATTCATTTTGCATTTTAAATGATGGTTTCAAGAGATGTGAAAAAGATGTGAGGATAACTAAATGCAAGAAAAATTGTTGATTTGATGTGAAATCGATGTGAAAATATTTCTTTTGTGAGAAAAGATGTGAAAGTATGTTGAAGTGAAAAGTATGTGAAATTATTTCACTTAATAGCCTGTTTGAGAAATCGAAGTATAAATTTGGAGAGAATTTTTGCAGTTGAGATCTTGTTTGAAATATGAAGTGAAAAAGATGTGAGATTTTTTCAAGGTGAGATGAATTCAAAGTGTAAATGATGTGAGAATATTTTGCAGTTGAAATCTTGTTTAAGTTTCAATGTGAACAAGGTGTGAGCTTTTTTCATCAGGAATTATGTGAAAGTTTTTCACTTATAGTTCCTCTTATTCTGGAACTTACATTAGTATCGGGCATATTTCTTTGGTCACTTTTTGTAACTTTCCCACCAAAAATTCAAAAAATTCAAAAAATCATTCAAAAAAATGAAAACTCGATTTTTAATCCTGGAAAAAAGTTCAATATTCTGGGTGTCTACCGGTCGCGAAAGTCGCGAATTTGGATTGAGGTCGCTGAAGTCGCGAAAGAGTCGCATTTTCACTGTACCTAACCTTCTTACCAAAATGAAAATCATTCAATTTATTATCGATGCCTTGAGACTGAGACAATACGTCGCTTCTTATATCACTAATTTAACGTGAATTTTTGCCCTATTGTTTACCTACTTACCCGAGTATAATTTCAATCGACGACCGTATGTTTCTTTACCTCAACTTTTTTCCCTCATCTGCCCCTCGTCAAACCAACGGAAAAGTTTTTCCTTTTAAAATCAACCGTCTCGTTCGGCGTTGTTAATTCGACGCCAACTAAACGGAAAAGCGAACATCTCGAAACAAAAGTTTCGTTTCCTGGTTCAGCGAGAGAAAGGGAAAAAAGGCACCCTTTCGACTGCTACGTGACAGGCGTTAAAATGATAAATGGCCGAAAAGCGTACTTAAAAAAGGCTTTTCTTATGTGCGGATAATTTCTCGCCGCGTCGTTTATAAATTTATGCTCGGATGTTCTCTTGTTAGTGCTGAGGTGTTGAGAATGTTGATAGTCTGATCGTAGCGAGTTTTGTGGTTTTAATAAGATTCAAGGGTGGTGATGTGATTATCTGATGATTAAGTAGAGAATTAGGTGTCATTGAAGTAAATTGGTAGAGTTTGGGAATTTGATGGAAAATTGGTTTTTTGGAGTTCCACATTTCCGTTGTAGAAGTAACAAAATATATCGCGTCTATCGCGCGGAATACGATTCGGAATATAAATCTTCAAATCGCTGATGTAGGTAAGGTGAAGCTTGCCTCGAGCTATGAATCGATGAGCTTCGCGGGGTGAAATATTCGTGAAAATTGATTTTCTAAAGGCCGAAAATTAAAAAATTACGTACTTCCATTTCAGTAACGTGGCTGAAATCATTTTTTCTATTTCAGCCTCGAGTTATTTTCAACTTCCCGTAAGGTTTTTGAAAATTGACCGTAAGAATTAATAATAGACTACATACTTACAAATACAATGATTCAACATAATGATGAATTGATACTCGCATTCTTTATTTCTTGCGACCAAAATTTAATAAAAATGAAAACATTTTATGAATTACATAATTTAAAAAAGTAACTTAAAATATTTCACGATTCCAGACGGAAAACTCCGAAAAAGAAAATGATGAAATAAAACGTAAATGTGAAATGATTTTTGAGTGATGTACTTTTTTGATTTCGAAAAATTTGATATATTTTTCTATACTTCGTAAAAAAAATTGTTGAGTTTCTTATTGAACACTTCGGATCATTTTGTACATTTTTTATGTCTATGATTTTCAAAAATTTAATACAAAATTAGGTAAGACATGGCATAAAAATATCACCTAAATTGATGACAAGAATTCTAGATTTTCTCTTGCACATTTTTGTAGAAGTATTACACGTCGAGTGCTTCGTTTTTAATAAATATTGATCAAATTTCAATTCCCCCTTTTTTTAAGGAACAGCTTACGGTGCTTGTGTAGAGTGTTATGATTTTTTTTTTCGGAGGTGCTCTAATTGTGAATCATTGAACACCTACATACCTCATGGAGAAATAGTGAATGCGAGTTATTACGTGGAACGTGTTCCAAAAAATCATATATAAATCTAATCATAAATTACTATACGTAGGTACTCAAACATAATAATATAATAAATCTGAACACACAAAATTGAATAAAATAATTTTGTATAAAAAATTTCCAAAATCAATATAATACATAATATGTGAGCCTGGATATAGAAACAACCCTTAGGTGTAAAAAATTGATTTCTGAGTTGACACTGATTTTGGGCGTTTCAGAAGGTATAGAATCAAAGGAGAACCTCCACTCAAAAACAAATTTTTTACACCTAAGGGTGATTTCTATATCCAGGCTCACATATTCAATTTTTAAAATACAAATTTTAAACATTAACCCAAAAAATTATTATTATTGAATGATTTAAAATTGATTTTGATTAAGAATTTCAGGCATACATATGAAACATTAGGAACGAATTTTTCAATTTTTTGCCGGGGACATATCGCCAAAGAGTCTGCAAAAAAAATAAATCAGGATGCATATAAAACATCAGGAACGAGTTTTTCAATTTTTTTCAGAGGCGATATTGCCAAAGATTCTGCAAAAAGAAAATTCAGCAAAGTTTAGACTTTAGTTTAAAACTTTATGATTCAAAAATGTTGTTATAATATGCATACTGGGGAGACAGGGAGTAGGTGAAGAAACGTTTTATACCTGTTCAAAGAATTCCTGAAAATGTTAGTCATCAGGAAATAGCTGTTGATCGCTTTATGTATTTACCTCATTCCATAAAAAAGTGAAATATTACTTCCTTATAACTGTAATGTTCTTAATTTCGATTCTGTAATTTTCTGATTATAATAGTTTTGTCTTCAGTTCAAAAAATTTAATTTTTATTTCATTTTCCGATAGGTACGACGACTTTTTTACTTTCAAATCCGGATATTTCTAGAAAATGTACGATGAAAACAATTCAACAAATATCTTCTAAAGAAATGTATAATCTCCTAAAAACTGTTTAAAATTGAAGATCCTTTTTCTTAGCAGTTTCTTGGGGTTATTCTTTACTAAAAGACACCAAAAATGGAATCGGGTCTTCCGGTTTCACTCAATTTTTTTTACGAGTTCTCCTCAGAGTTGTCATTTTACATGTAGAATATCTTATTCTACATTTTACGTAAAAATGTAGAATAAGTTAAATTTTTATGTAGAATAAGTGTAAAATGTAAAATAAGCTGTACGGCTCTTCTGATTGGCTAATAAGACAATGATGGCTTGAAAAACCGATCAAGTAGGTACTAATACTAGAATGTATTTAGTTTTATAATGTTTGATTTCGAGTTTCAACCTTGATGTTTTTACTTTTATAATTTCTGATTTCAAGTTTCAATAATATTTTTATTTTTATTATTATAATTTTTGATTTTGAATTTCAATCTTTCGATTCGATTTGAACTGTTCATTTTTTCAAATTTAAACAACTTTTTGTCTAAATGTTTGCTATTATTATTATTCCGTTAATCAGTCATTAATCTGGATTTTCAATTTCTTTAGTAAACAAGATTTCCAATTTTCAGTCCAAAATTTCATGATATGATATCATCATTATCAATTCTTTACTCTTTAGCTAATGAAATTTTCTGTCCTGAAATTAAATACAATTTTTCAAAAAAGGATTGAAAATGTATTAATAGGTCTCTGATCGGTAAAAAAACTCATGAATTAAATATTACTGTCGAGAAATTTGAACATAATTCAATGAAATTGATGTTTTTTCCGGCTTATTTTACATATTCTACTTATTCTACTTATTCTACTTATTCTACATTCTACATTTTTTCCAAAACTTATTCTACTTTACTTATTCTACATCTTATTCTACATTTTACATTCTACATGACAACTCTGGTTCTCCTTGGTGGTCCATTCACAAAACCACGATCATTTCTTTTCTAACCCTCAAGGAAGCGGGGAGGCGGGTCTCGAAATTTTTATGCAATTGCGATTTTTACCCTAATTACCCAACTTTGAAGGCTCATCTCGAGATAGGTTGTACTTGAGGGAATAATATTTGCGGGTTTGTGAAAGATAATTAATAGGAGATTCAAAAACGGTAATCACATTTTGAAAAGCTCAAACTTGAACTTTGGTGGTGAAAGCTAAACTTTCATGATAAGAACAAAAGATGGAAGCTATAATTTAAAACCCTGAAAAAAATACAGTGAGGAGCCCTTTTTACCTTTTTTTCAACCTACAAATTTTCAAGATTGGATCTCTAAATCCCTAGGAGGTACAGGGGTTCACAATTTTGACAAAAAATCGAAAAGTCAAAGTAACACATCGATTACTACTAATTCTAAGGGCCTGATTTCGAATAAATGTACTCAGTTTTTTCATTCGACCCCTCTGAACTCTCCTATTAGCCTTCTTGATAGGGCCAAAATTCAAGAAAATGAAAAATAACGTGTGACCTGTTGTTTGTTAGGCTTTTGAGGGCGCAGGGTTCGAAAATTTGTTCATTTTCTGAATTTGACGCTTTCGTACCTCTCTAGCCCCCAATTTTAGGAAAAACTATGCTGAGAAACGAAAATATTATGTGGCATATTGATTCTAACTAATTTGAGGGCGTAGAATTCGAATATCGACACACGTTTTTATCCAATCCTCTCCCCGAGCTCCAACTGTCCCCTTCCTCTAGTCTTCGGTGATCAATACGGAATTTAATATTTCAAATAATTTCAGTGAGTGGGTCGAATCAAAAAGTAAGTTGATATTCGAATTCTACGCCCTCAAAATAGTTGGAATTGATATGTCACACAATATTTTCGTTTCTCAACATAGTTTTCCCCAAGATGGGGGACCCCGGGCTGGAGGGGCATTAAAGGGTCAAATCCAAACAATTGGCAAATTTTGAACTCAGTGCCCTTGAAAATCTAACAAACGACAGGTCACACTTTATTTTTCATTTTTTTGAATTTTGACCCCATCAGGGAGGCTTATAGGAGGGTTCAGAGGGGTCGAATGAAAAAACTGAGTACATTTATTCGAAATCAGCTCCTTAGAATTAGTAGTAATCGATGTGTTACCTTGACTTTTCGATTTTTTTTTTGAATTTTTGTCAAAATTGTAGACCCCTGTACCTCCCAGGGATCTAGAGATCCAATCTTGAAAATTTGTTGGTTGAAAAAAGGGTAAAAAGTGATCTTCGCCGTATTTTTTGAGGTTTTTAAATGATTGCTTCCATTTTTTGTTCTTATCATGAAAGTTGACCTTTCACCACCAAAGTTCAAGTTCGAGCTTTTCAAAATGTGATTACCGTTTTTGAATCTCCTATTAATTATCTTTCAGAACTCGCACACATTTTTCCCCAAGTACAACCTATCTCGAGATATAACCCTTCAAAGTTAGATAATTTAGGGTAAAAGTCGTAATTGCATAAAAATTTCGAGGCTCGTCTCCCCGCCCGCATATGGGTTAGAAAAGAAATTATCGTGATTTTATGAATGGGCCACCAAGGAGAACTCGTAAAAAAAATTGAGCGAAATCTGAAGACCCGACTTCATTTTTGGTCTGGTTTAGTATGGAATAACCCAATGTAGAGAATCGTTTTCCCCAACTTGTTCGAAATTCGGGCTTGAGCTGCCTCATACCAAAAAATCTATTGAGAATGAACTTGATCGATTTTTATCCTTTTCCCATTTCTCAGATATTTCGCTGAGTCTATTACCTTCAATAATCTGTCCTTTATTTCTTTGACCTCGTCTAACATCGAGCTGTACTTTCCCACCCAAGTTTATATTTTGAAATTACCAGCTTCATCACATCGCAGCACATACATACATAAGCTGGCTTCATTAATTTTACATTAAACGGTACCCTAATCTATCGAGTATTTTTGAAATTCTCCTCCCTTCTTCTCTTCGCCATACTTTCTATTTAGTCGTTTCGTCTCCCAGCTTTATATCGACGTGTGTGTAGTTCAGCGTATACCTATCTACGAATTTTTTCGAAAATGATTTTCTACGCGGATACGACGCGTATAACACATTTCATACCCGGTATAATGTCGGGCAAAAATAAATGACAACGCCCATCGCATATGTGCTTCGTTCCCAATACGAGTATAGTTTTACAGCAACGTAGATGCGTTCGGCGGAGAGTATATGTTTTGCATGAACTGGCGCTGTTCTGTTATAATTACCTAGCCGAAAACATTTTCCCATCTGATATGTGTATAATGTATTGTTTCATCGTTTAATAGGGCTTTTATTTAAGTTTTGATGGAATTCGCCCTTCGGTGGTGTAGGAAAACGAGCTACATGTATGGTTGTGAGAGTTGAAGTTTGTGTTTCTTTTTTTTCTTTGCTGCATAGGTATTACCTATTTCGTAATTTTGGAAGCTCGTTTGGTAGTAGAAATGATGTATGGATCTGTAGGGAAGAGATATACTTATCAAGTTATATTCGTTTGATATGCTATGAATGTGTTGAATGGAACTAATTTTTTTCACTTCCTTGTTTGAAACGAAACATTTTTGACCTTCGAATCATTCTACGTCTGTTCGATCAAGGTTTTGATTACATATATCTTTTGATTTTACATATTGTTTGTTTTCGTAATATGGCAGAAAAAATGAGTTTATTACCTACATGAATAAAAATTGTTGAAAATTTTCAAAATTCATTAGGTACTTTTTTTCAAATGTGATTTTTTATCTTCCACTTTCTGTCATTTTTGCCTCTGTGTGAATATCAATCTTCTCTTCCTTCATGATTTGTATTCGTTTTGATGCATGAAACATTTTTGTTGACCAATGAAATTCCAACTCGGATTACTGTGAATTTATTTTTTTGAATTTGAACATTTTTACTGTGCATGATGTTTTGTTGGGCACTTAATATATTATTTTGAATCGAAACGTAGGTTAGATGGATTCAAGTGACGTTTATGAACTAGCTATCCGTTGTTGAGTGTGGGTAAGTAATTATGAAAGTAAGACGCGGATTGATGAAAATAACGAGAACTTTTCATCCGATCATACGGATTTTCATGATATTTTTTTGAAAAAAAAAAGAACTTACCTTTGATTTAGAATTCATCTGTTATTTGCTATCTGTGTGCTCAAAGACGAAAATCTCCAAATTTAAATCTTGAAGAAAAATGTACGCGACAAGGTGTCCACTTTCTGAAAACCCTAGAAAAGTCAGGGAATTTTGGAATTTTCTCTGCAAGGTTTTAAAAACCCGGAAGAAAGTATCAAGAATAGTCTTTCTTTACTTATTTCATTACAAATTTTTTAAAGCATGTCACCCTAGCTCCGATATGGTCAAATTGTTAAATCTCTTCACTTATTTTTGTTATTCGTGATGTTTTGTTGACCGTGATGTACAAAAAATCGATGTTTTGTCCATTAAAATATGAATGTTTCAAAAAAAATTCACTCGCCACGTTCCAGAGTAAATAATTTATACTTTTTCTTTCTACACAATTTATTTGAAATTATTTTTTGGAAACATACTTTTTCATAAGTGGTGATGGAAACAGGAATGGCATGATGGACCTTGACCACAATATTGAAAATAAAGAAGAGGGAATGGAAGAGAATTCGAAAATATTGGCCACGTTTTGGAAAATCCCAAAGAGGAAAAAGTGATGAATTTTCAAGTTTTAAAGGCCCCTTGCAGGGTGTCTACCGGTCGCGAAAGTCGCGAAAAAGTCGCGAATTTAGATTTAGGTCGCTGAAGTCGCGAAAAAGTCGCGAAATTGACCCAAAATTTATCAAAAGTCGCGAATTTTTCCGAAATTACCTCCATTTTTTTCGCCTTTTAACAACAGAAAAAGCATAGAAATTCACCTTTTTGAACATTTTTTCTAAAAATTTTCGCCCTCGCTTCGCTTGGGCTCATAAATTTTAAAAACCCATTCTTAAATTATATATTTCTTCGTCCTCTTCCCTTCTATTTCAGACAATTGAATATTTTGAATCGGAAAAATATGTTCTTGTGGGAGACTAAGTAGCGATTACAATTGGGAATTTCAAAGGTAATATTGTGTCAATTGTCAGGAAAATCTAAAATAATTGAAGAATTTTGGAATTTTCTAAGGGATGTTTTAAAGGAGAAAACTATTTGGAAATATGTATTTTTTTTTGCTGTTTTTTTAAAATAAATTCTTCAAAAAAATTTCGCCCTCGCTTTGCTCGGGCAAAATCTACTAATATTTCAGACTTTCCATGAATTTATTTCTCAATAATCCTTTAAAAATTTCATCCGCTCTAACATGATTTTTCGTAAAATTTTCACCCTCGCTTCGCTCGGGCAGTAACTACTTCTCTTCTTTATCATAAAATAACTCACTTTTGGAAAATTTTTGTGAAAAATTGTCTTTTTTCAAAATTAAAGACGTATTTCCTTTTCCGTGTATAAACTTTTTTCTATAATAAATTTGATCTCGTTGATTTTTTTTTTTGGGGGGGGGGGGGGTTCAAACTGAGAGGTAGATACTAGATACCTTAAAAAAAGGTCGCGAAAAAGTCGCGAAATTTGATTTTTAAAAATTGGTAGACACCCTGTCTTGGCAATAATTTTCGCCCTCGCTTCGGTCGGGCTCCAAACATCAGCAAATATATCTTTACCAAATGATTGATATATTACTCCCCCCATCGATTTCTTATTTCCCTTGTCAACTAGAAAAGATTGCAAGGACTTGCGCGGAATTTTGAATTTTAGGCAGATTTTTTTTTTTTTTTTTGGGGGGGGGGTGGAGGAAGAGCAATGAATTGTAGAGAATTCGTTTTAATTTTCAATTTTTGAAAAATCCGAATTTTCATTCGCATGATTAGGTTACCCTGACGTAAGTAATTTTTTTCATTTTTCAAAAGTATAGGTAATTTTGCTTGGAAGTAAAGTATTTCCTTGATATTGAAATTTTTCCTGTTGATAAATTCAAGTTCTCACGTTTTTGTGCGGGGGAGGGGGTTGGGATCGAAAATTTTAGAAGAATTTTAGTCGTTTTGGTATCATACAAAAATATTGTAAAAAGTAGTCATTTAAAAAAAAAATTATTACGATTCCATGCATTTCAAATTACTCTTCTACGCTTTGTAAATATCAGATGTAGAAGGTCTGGAAAACTTTGAAAAATAGATCTGGAAAACCTGGCAATGTCTGGGAAAATCATTTTTAAATTATTGCGGACAGCTTATCTGATATCCTTCATTATTTACTTTTAGTGAAGTACTCACCGAATTCGGATTGAAACTGAAAAACCTCACTTGCTCTGTTCTGCGCTGCAGTCGACTGATGAGATATGCATTATACGTAGTAGCTTACTCTATGGTTATATTCTGGATAGGCTTGGATTTCCTCGCCGCTGAGTTCCTGGAGAACTGACGATACTATATCAGACGAGATTTCGTTGTGTGACATTAATTTTATTTGGCTCGGCTCTCAAAAATGGTTGAAGTTGTGGATGTTTTTATCAAAAAATTATTATGTCATTTTTTTCGAAATGAATGCAAGGAATGGAAAACGCTATTAATCAATAGGTTAATTCGGGCGACGCTACACAACCTCCACTAGTGGAACTTCTTTGACTAAAACACAAAATGTGAGCAACCTCCACAACCTACTGCATGAAAAACTTGCAGTAGGCAGTGGAGGATCTTGTTGATTTCACGCCACTAACCTACACATGTTCCACTAGTGGAGGTTGTGTAGCGTCGCCCGAATTAACCTAATAATCTTACCAAAAAGTGGTGTAAACGTGAAAAAATTGATGCAATAATATTTTTACATGAAAAAAGACCTGTTCTCTTTATATAACTATTTTCGATAGATTTTTTAGAGACAATAGTACGTATAAGAGTCGAATGTGTGAAAAATTTTTCTCTTTTTTTTTTGGAAGTCTGGCACCACTTTTATGCACAATCCTACCCACCACAATCGACTTGGAAATGGAATTTAACCGGGGAAAATAGTTGATTTGGGGTTTCTCTAGGTATTTTAAAGTTTGAATTCTTTCGGTGTTTACTTATTTCCCTGATATTTTTAGTTGATCACATTATCCATGTATGAGCTTACGAAAGATTTATACAAGTGAATCTGTGATGTTTCGCAATAAGATTAACATTTCTTCTTCTCATTACTGGTATAATAATAGCAGCATGTTTAAGGTCTTTTGGCATAAATCATTCAGTTTATTTTTTTGACTTTTTATAAGATGTGTCACTGAATCTTATGCTCATGTACTTAGATCAGTCATTGGGGTGATAATTTATTTTTTTCCACACATTTATTTTTCGAATGTACAGGGTGCCACAAAATTCACGGCTCCATTCCAACACCTACTATTAACTCCTCATTAAAGTATTTTTGTCAAAAAGGGATTTTAACGTTCTAAATTCAAATTTTTTCGACTTCTTAATTTTTTTAAAAACTATCAAATTTTAAGAGTTTTCCAACAGTAAAGTTTTTAAAAATTTATTTTCTCTTTTTTTAAATTCATATTTTTTATTTGCAATTTTTTCCAATTACATATTGAGTAGAAGAAAATTTTTAAAAGCGTAAGTTAAAAATTTTTCCAGTTGAAAAGTTCTCAAAATTTTATCCGAATTTGAATTTTTCAACAAATTTTCAACTTCATGCTTTTCAATATTTTCTGCAATTGAATAAAATTGAAAACAAATCGTATTTGGAAAAATTGTGAAGAAATTAAAATTAAGAAAATGTTTTAAATTGGATACAATTTTGAAAAAAATTGGAAAAATTGAAAAAAATTTGACTTGAATCGTCGAAATCCTATTTGCGGCAAAAATAATTATGAGCCAGTCACGTATCACGAGATTATGACGTCGAGCGTCAAAACCGACGTGCGAATTTGAAATCCATCGTTGTCGTAGTGGTATAGAAGTCAGGTGGAGTACCGAATACACTCGTATAAAGGGAGAACTACAAGCAGGTATAATACGAAGCCTGAGGTGTTTTCGTAACCCTACCATATACCTAATCCCTTTTTCATTTTCTCCTCTCATACTTTTAAGACGTTATGCAAACAGAAAAGATGCTCGAAAGGCTTACCTTTATACTAAAATACGCGTCGAGTTTTTCCATTAAAACGTATAATCGCGCTATCAGCCGATTACAAAACCTAATAATGCTTCCTATTGCTCGCGTATATACGTTTGCGTAGGTTAGGTAGATAGGTGCACGTCTACGCCAACGTATGTATACGTTGGTATATCAAGTTATCCATATTTTACATTATGGCGTATTCTACATTTACCTTTGCATAATATATTAGGTAATGATATAGGTATCTTAATGTTAGTATAAGAAATTCGTATTTTTCCCTCTTCAGTTTCAGTTTTTTTTCGTAATTTGATTGAGGGATTTTCAGTGTGAGTAATTGTTCTAATGATATGAAAGTAGGACGTAGATTGGTAAAATAACGAGAAATTTTGATCCAATGGTACGGATTTTGGTGGTATTTTTGAAAAAAATGAACCTACCTTTTGATTTGAAATTAATCTTTACATACAAAATATATAATCGATTGTAATTTTGTATGTTTACTATGGCAGAGCAGTGCAGCTGAATGATTCAGATTTGGCTTTTGGCTAAAACTTGAGACCTTGAAAAATTTGGCTTCGGCTTTTAGCTTTCAGCTTGACCTAATTTTTCGGCTAACGTCGACTTTTATTCGGCTAGCTTTTAGCTTGGTAAAGTTCAATGTTTGAAAAATTTATCAGTAATTTTCTTACATTAAACAAACAAAACATGAAATTGCTTCAAAATTTTTCAAATATTGCACAAACACTTTTTTATGCATTATTTTCAAATTCTACTCAAAATTCTAATGTCTCAATACAAAGGGGTACTATGTTGATTTTGCAATATGTAATTGTGATTTTCGAATTTTTTTTATTCAATATTGCAACTTTTACTTTCAAGAAAAAGTCAATTCAATTAAATCATTGTATAAACACAGAGGTCGACATTTTCAAACTTTTGAAATGCTGTTTAAAGTTTAATAGATGATTTTTATAGTATTTTTTACGATGATCACGAAAAAAGTAATGAAAAGATTCCATCACCTAAGAATTTTTCATTGTTTGAATTTCTTGTTGAACATTTTTTAAAATTTTTTTGATAACTTTTGACACTTGAAGTCGATTTTCTGAAAAAAGGAGAGTTCCACAGAAAAAAATGATAGAACATGAATTCTATAGCGTAAAATTTCCTATCTGTAGAGTCTAATTAGTTTTTGCTTAGAAGGCTTAGTATTCGAGATATTTTCAATTTAAAAAAAAAGTTGAACTTTGAACTGAAATATCTCAATAGCCAAGTTCCTAAGAAAAAACAAATTGAACTCTACAGATAAGAAATTTCACGTTCTACAATTTATGTTCCATTCATTTTTTTCGTAGAATCCTTTTTTTTCTCAGAAAATTGACTTTAAATGTCAAAGTTATCAAAAAAAGCAGCAAAACTGCTCAACAAAAAATTTAAATTGTGAAAAACCCTTGGGTGATGGAATTTTTTCAATATTGTTTTCGTGATCAGCGCGAAAAATACTATAAAAATCACCCATTAAACTTAAGCAGCATTTTCTATATCGGCCTGTAAAATTGATTAAAAAGCCAAAAGCTAGCCGAAATTTTTCAACTTTTGGCTGAAAAAGTTGTTTTGCTATTATGTAAAAATTAACTTTCAGTACTGACTTTTCCTTGGAAATTCGGTTAGCTTTTGGCTTTCGGCTAGCTGAAGTACTCCGATCTATAGGATTCATTCTCAAGTAAACCTGCCAAAATCGTTTCGAAATGGATGAAAATCATTCCTTTTCGACGAGCTTTTAATCAACTACCTACTAGAGGTTTAAATTGAATTTTGGATTGATTAAGCGATCGCACCGAGAAGTAATAATTGAATGATGGATTCAGAAGTTTCCAAGAAAACTTCCCGGATTTGTATTCAGGATAAGGCTAGAAAAATGATGAAAACTTAGAAAAAATTTCCGTCCTAAAAATCTATTACGATTACTTACTTTGAAAGGAGACAATTGGTTAAAAAAATGTAAATCGACCCATCTTAGCTTATGAATTTCATTGACTAGCAAGTTTTTCAGATTCGATTTCATGTTTCAATTCTACTGTGGTACTTGACTGATGCAAAATACATGTTAGAGCAGAGTTATTGAAAATAAACGTTTCATAAAAATTCATCATATCTACTCATCACATCAGGATGATTTTTTTTAATACTGCTGTGCTCCCATCCATTTTTTTTTTCCAAGACATTTATAATTTTTATGAATTTCTAAAGAAAAAGTTGAGAAAATACAAAGTTTTGACAAATTTTATCGACGAAAATAATTGATCGTGGTCATAGAGGAATTATTCTGTCCAGAAAAATACGAATTTTAATTTTTAATTTCGGTATAAAATTAGTCCTCTGCTCGGCCATAGTTACCTTTACCTTACAATTTTTCAATTCCCGGACGAGGCGGTTTAATAACACCACTGAAAGTATGTAATGATAAACGATTCATGAAAACGTCTTATAAATATGAATCTACGAATTCTGATTACAGTCATTAAATGACAATTGAATTAATCATTTTTAATAATATTTTAAAATTTAATAATTATGATGATAAGTTTATAATTTATTTAAATTTATAATTAATATGTATAATAATTTTAATTAAAATTTTTTAATAATTTTTTATCACCTTACAACTTGACTGAAAACACGAATGCATCAATTCTTTTAAAAATTTAAGTTTTTCAACTCTTGAATGGTAATAAAAAAATAATTCCTCATTAACGAAGGGAAAAATCGAAAATTTTAGGACTGTGTTTTGTGAAGAGGCGAGTGAATTAAAGCATGGACTGCAATTTTTTAAAGAAAATTCCATGGTTTTTGTAGGTTATTGTAACCATTTTTTGGTTGGGTCTCATCGTTCGTTGAAAAAATGTAAATAGACGCACCTCAGCTTATGAATATTTCATCGACTAACGAGTTTTTGTGATTCAATTTTATGTTTATGTATTAGAACAGATGTGGTTGAAATTGAACGTTCCATAAAAATTCATCCTACCTACCTAAGTACTTATAAGTTTCAAATCTCTCATGATCATCATATCCGAGAAGCGTTCATTCTATCCTGAGGCTAAACGGAGACCCAAAAAAAAGGTTAATCTACGATGATTCAAAACTTTGATACATATAATATGTAATCAAAGGTTCAAAACTAGCTCTTGATAAATATTTTTTGCCAAAAATGGGATTTCGACGATATAAGTCCAGATTTATTCTGAGTTCAAATTTTTTCAATTCTGATTTTTTTTCAAAATTATATTAGGTATCTAATTTTAAAATTTTTCTAACCGTAAAATTTTTTTAAATTTTAATTTTCTCAATATTTTTACAATTTTGATTTTTTTAAATGTCTATATGTGTTAAAAAATTCTGGGTGGAAAAAATGTTGAGAAATTTTCAACTGAAAATTTTTTACAATTATTGGGAAGAAATTTTCAAAATATAGTTATGAATTGCAAAATATTGAAGTGGAAAAAATTGTAAATCAAAGTTGAATAAATTTCCAATCTCAACATTTTTTCAAAGTTTTAAATTTTTTCCAACTGTATGATTTTTCAAATTCAATTTTTTTCAGAATTTTTCCAACTTCAATTTTTAAAAATTTGCAGTTTAATATTTTTCAACATTTCTTCCAACTTGAAAATTTGTTTCGATATTTTTACAATTTTCCGTCGATTTTTTTCAACTTCAACTTGAAAAAAATTCTAGTTAGGAAAATTTAAAAAATTTTGCAGTTGGAATTTGAAAAAAATTGGTACAGTTTTGAAAGAAATTTCAAATTAAAGGCATTGAAAAAATTTTAACTTGGAATATATTGGTCCTTACTTACGTATTTGTTATTTAGATAATCGAAATCCTTTGGTTAGCAAAAATAATTAGGAGCTAGCGCTTCAGATGCTTGTTGAAAACATGACTGCAAATTGAAAAATTCACCCTGAAAGGCCGCAGCTTCTGACGACAATTAGAAAATTCTTCCTTTAAAGATATCTCTAATTTTTTCTTTAATTGCGATGTTTCGTCCTAAGTGTATTCAACACGAACCAACGAAGCGTTATTCGTTAATAATGAATTATTAAAGGCACGAATTTGATATACCAGTATACTATTTTCAAGTTATCCATCCATTGTTTACTCGAGTACCTACGTCTTGAAATCGATTTCATCGCAAATAATTTCCGTATCGTGATAAGTTGGGTAACGAAAACTTTATGCACGAAGTACCCACGTAGAGAACCTCTCCGCGATATTTCAAGTACCTCGTAGGTATGATTTTTATTACGTACACACGTAAAAAGCTCGTCGATGATATTTGACTCATGTAAGGTAATATGATACGATAAAAGCTTCTACTCGCAAATATTTCCTACTTCTCTTCGCCCGCCATGATACGTCCTATAACTTCAGGAGGCATTTCCATACAATACGACTACTTATCTACTCGTTCACTGCCTGAATTTTCGTAAAATGTCTATTTACTGTTAAAAAAAAAATACGACGAGGACGAGGACGACGACGACAACGAGATATAATTAACACTATATCGCGTTGTACTCGTAATATAACGCAGAAAAAGAGCGAGAGAGAGACCAATTACGCGATTATTTTTCCTACATACAAGTGTATCTTAGACTGGGTGAAATGCTTTTTATGATATTAATAGCGTCGTGTTTTTCGCCTCTTCATTGACGAAAAAAGGAAGCCGGGTTAGAGAGCGAAGAGTAAGAGGTAAAGAAGCGAAAAAAAATTATCTCTCGGCGCAGAAGAGTTTTTCTTCTTTTCGTTATCTGACGCAGCGGAGTGGCGCGCTACGTCGAATTGAAATCTCGTTCGAACATTTTGTTATCCATTAAACCGTAACGAACGAGAGGCTCATTATTTGCAAAATTGAACGTTTTATATAAATGGAAGCGAAGAAGAAGCAGCATTCTATAACGAAATTTTCTTTTATTCGAAGGCTTCTTCTGTTCGCGATGAGGTGAAGGGACGTTTTCGGCGTTTTCTAAAGACTCGCTTTAGATGCGATGTTGGCCTGACAAAAGTCAACATGTTGCTTCGGTGGAGCGTTTTTTCGTCGATTATTTTAATCAGCAAATTGGCGATGTTTTTCTTTTTGGATGTGTTTTGCGAGGGGAAGGAGTCGATACTGAGCGTGCTGTGGTTTTGGTTCTGGGTTGCAATTTGATTTGCACTGGTGTTTTTTTCGGAGGGGAGGGGAGAAGGAAAATTTTGAATGATTGGTGAGGGTTTTTTTTGAATCTGAGTTGATTCCGGAAACATCAGAAGTTTTGATTTTTGGAAAATTTAGCTCCAGTTATTTTCACAATTTACTTTGTGCACTGGTGATCATTTATTTACATATTCGAATCATGAAATTTTTGAATTGTATGCACAAGTTTTGAATTATTCCCGTTTTGTATTTGCTTGCAAAAAATAATACCAAAACTATTGAATAATTGAAATTAACCAACTGAATTTAATCATAAAAATCACAATTGTATGAGCCTATAAAGATCTCTGGTCCTGTCATAAGAAAAAGTATCTCAAATCCAAAAAATGAAAATCTAGATTTTGATGGTTTCTGATAGTTTTTGACGTGTAGGATCCGGTGGTGATGTCCTGATGTCGAAAACGTTCGTTAGCGATTCATTTCGTTGTTAATGGAGGGTCAATTTTTAGGGGAAGTAGAGAAATTGATAAAAAAATTGATTTTTTTAGCATGTTAGAGAGTATGTGACGTTGTGTCTGTGTACCAATTTTCAGCTCAATTCGGTCACTTCTGTATGAGTTATTGCAGTTTTCACGATTTTGCAGATGGGAAAATCAACTCATTTTTCAAAAACGGGTGCTTTTTCTCAGAAAAACGCAGAGTTTTGGAAGGAAGGAAGGGGAAGGAAAAACTGAATAACAGAACGAACGAACAGTAGAATATTCCATTCTTATACTACTTTCTATCATTTCAGAGATGGAAAAATCTACTCATTTTTCCGTAAGATTTTCCTGATTTTCACATATTTTCACTGAAATAAATTGCAGTTAGACGCTCATAAATAAGGTATAAAAAAATAATACAGACTGGAGACATATTATACGTCATCCTTCACCGTTTTACAATTTTAGTACAGTCAAATTAGCTCGAACCTAGAAAAAATTCCCAACCAGCTGAATTTTGGTTTATACGATGTATAATGGTGTCAGTTACAACATACAAAAAGTTCCGCTCCCCAAGTGTGGAGCTAACCCCAGGAGGGGGGTAAAATCCCCTAAAAAGTGGGTTTTCGTCTCTACCGCCTCAGGGAAGCCTCAAATCAAAAAATAACAAGTATAAAAAAAGAATCTACATCAAATTTCCTATCAAATGGACTTTTCACTTTTTGAGATAACTCGATCCTAACCTCAGTTCGGGGGACTCAAAGTTGACCCCTTTTCACATTTTTTCAATTTCAGCCTGAAAATACACTTATTATGGGTTTAAAACACATTTTAGGGGAAAATTGGTAAGAACTAAAAGTATTCCTCGTCCAATTCTACATCCGATAGAGCTATCATGTTTTTCAAAAAAACTCAAAATGGGGGTGGGGGGAGGTGCGAAAAATCAAATTTATAATTCACATCCTAATTATAGTATAGGTACTCACAAACTGCAAAACAATGGCTTTTGAAGAAAGAAGCATAAAAGTTGGTATGATCAACAACAAGGCCAAAACAAAATTTTAATGAACGGGAGATACCTTCAATTCACCATAGGGGGTGCGAGGGGGTGGTTTTTTGAGGCTCCAACCCCCTTCCCATGTGGTAAGGTTGTTCAAAGTCGACCTTCTTGGGGTCGATTTCATATATTTCAACCTCCCTGAACACGAATATGCAATTACTTTTGAAATCTGATGACTAGAAGTGCCCCAAATTTCAAATTAAAAACCCCCCTATTTACCAATATTTGTGAAAAATATAAGAAAACCGCAGTTTTTTGCCCCTACACCTCGCATAACGGTCATAGGGACGAATTTTTAATGCGATATTCGGATAGTAGAGGTCAAACCCGATCTATAGAATCACATCCGAACTTCACACGTCTTCATGGGAAGGAGTAGGAGGTGCCACAATATTCTCAATTTTGATACACTTTAGAGTTTTTTATAGTTTTTTATTAATATTTTGGTTTCTGTGCGTGATATAAAAGATTGGGGGAGAGGGAGACTGAATACTATAGCATGTTATATGTTTAAATCTGTGTTTTTGAAGACGGTTTTTCCATTTTCACACCGAAATGACAACATTTCGCTTCTGTCCCTATCTACCCACACCCACTTACCTACACGCACCCTTGCTCTTAACGGGAAAATATTGCCAAATTTGTATTTTACCAGATATCGAATTGTCATATCTGCAATTCTAAATGGCTCAAAATTTTTTATATCACGCACAGAGACCAAAATATTAATAAAAAACTATAAAAAACTCTAAAGTGTATCAAAATTGAGAATATTGTGGCACCTCCTACTCCTTCCCATGAAGACGTGTGAAGTTCGGATGTGATTCTATAGATCGGGTTTGACCTCTACTATCCGAATATCGCATTAAAAATTCGTCCCTATGACCGTTATGTGAGATTGGTAAATTGGGGGGTTTTTAATTTGAAATTTGGGGCACTTCTAGTCATCAGATTTCAAAAGTAATTGCATATTCGTGTTCAGGGAGGTTGAAATATATGAAATCGACCCCAAGAACGTCGACTTTGAACAACCTTATCACATGGGAGGGGGTTGGAGCCTCAAAAAACCACCCCCTCGCACCCCCTATGGTGAATTGAAGGTATCTCCCGTTCATTAAAATTTTGTTTTGGCCTATACCAACTTTTATGCTTCTTTCTTCAAAAGCCATTGTTTTGCAGTTTGTGAGTACCTATACTATAATTAGGATGTGAATTATAAATTTGATTTTTCGCACCCCCCCCCCCATTTTGAGTTTTTTTGAAAAACATGATAGTTCTATCGGATGTAGAATTGGACGAGGAATACTTTTAGTTCTTACCAATTTTCTCCTAAAATGTGTTTTAAACCCATAATATGTGTATTTTCAGGCTGAAATTGAAAAAATGTGAAAAGGGGTCAACTTTGAGCCCCCGAACTGAGGTTAGGATCGAGTTATCTCAAAAAGTGAAAAGTCCATTTGATAGGAAATTTGATGCAGATTCTTTTTTTATACTTGTTATTTTTTGATTTGAGGCGGTAGAGACGAAACCCCACTTTTTTAGGGGGTTTTACCCCCCTCCTGGGGCTAGCTCCACACTTGGGGAGCGGAACTTTTTGTATGTTGTAACTGACACCATTATACATCGTATAAACCAAAAATTCAGCTGGTTGGAAATTTTTTCTAGGTTCGAGCTAATTTGACTGTACTATTTTTCCCTCCAAAAAAATTCAAAATTGAAAAAAAATCGATTTATCAAAATTTTTCTACGTTTTTACTCCAAAAATTGCACTTGGACGCTTGTAAAGAAGGTATAAAAAAACAATACGGATTGTACACCTAGTATATGCCATTCTGCTCCATTTTACAACGTTTTCCCGCTGAAAAAAAAATGTATTTTTAGGTACATTTTTATTTTTTGGTTGTGGTAACACTGATTTGAGAGAAGAAATGGAAAAATAAAATGATTGAATTCACTTTTCCTACCTACTAAACATGTCCTAAAAATCACCTGCTTTCATATCATTCGTTGGTCAACAAGTTGTTAAGACCCGAGTGTGTCTTGCCTTGAACACACGAAAAGCGCAGTCGGGCTAACCAGAAAATTGGATTCCATTGCATGTTTCATATTAGTTTCGTCATCTCGACAGTCTCTGGAATCTGGAAGTCTGGATGAAATCAACGGATGCTCGAATTTTTCATTCAAAATAAGAACTACTAGACCAGGTTTTCCATTGTTAGGTTACTCCAGCAATGGCCTTAAATCTGTTGACATTCTCGATTCTCAAAATATTCTTGTCACCTTTGACAGAAAAAGTTGCACAACACAATTTTCGCGAAAGTAGTGCAAATCATGAAATCAATTCATGAACATCACATTTCGTTACTGAGCAGGATTTTTCCTGATAAACGTGGTATTTTTCTCAGGTAACTATGTAAAATAATAAAAGTAAATGAGTGACGTCAACGATGAACATCATTTTATACAATTCAGTAATATTTTAGTAAAAATACTGATTTGTCTACACAGAAAACGTATTTTTTTTAATGATTAGTCTCAAATAACATTGATTCTTAATTATTTGCATCCACTCATACGTCAATTGAAGTATTTTTCATACAAACGGTATAAGTCAGGAACAGGGCTGCGAGAACGAACAAGAACAAAGGACAAAGAACAAAAGAACAGAGCTTTTTCTCAAAGAACGAACATTAAAAAAAAAGATTTAAAAGAACAGAGAATAAAACAAAGAACAAAAATTTCAGTTGCGGTTCGCGAACAAAAGAACGAGAACTGTTCTCTCTGATCTTCAGGTTCATTCTCGTTCTTGTAAATTTTTGTTAAAATTCCGAATTTTTCATGTTTTTTTTACTTGTTGAAATTTTTTTTTAAATTTTATTGGTTTGAAGTTGATTTTACGCAACTCTACCTACAAAATTATTGAAAAAACACCAAAAGAACGGGAACGGGAACGGGAACAAGAACAGAAGAACAAGCTTTTTGAAAAGAACAAGAACGAGAACGAGAACAAATAGAACAACTAGGAAGAACGAACGAACGAAAGAGCGCATCACTTTTCTTTAATTTTGGGACCAAAAGACCTGGGAACGAGAACAAATTTTCCTTGTTCTCGCAGCCCTGGTCAGGAACATCGAAAAATAGTTCTATTTGTTCTCCGTTCTCGTTCTTGTTCTTTTCAAAAAGCTTGTTCTTCTGTTCTTGTTCCCGTTCCCGTTCTTTTGATGTTTTTTCAATAATTTTGTAGGTAGAGTTGCGTGAAATCAACTTCAAACCAATAAAATTTAAAAAAAGTAAAAAAAAAAACATGAAAAATTCGGAATTTTAACAAAAATTTACAAGAACGAGAATGAACCTGAAGATCAAAGAGAACAGTTCTCGTTCTTTTGTTCGCGAACCGCAACTGAAATTTCTGTTCTTTGTTTTGTTCTCTGTTCTTTTAAATCATTTTTTTAAATGTTCGTTCTTTCGTTCGTTCTTTGAGAAAAAGCTCTGTTCTTTTGTTCTTTGTCCTTTGTTCTTGTTCGTTCTCGCAGCCCTGTCAACAATTAACTTGAACCTGCTCTCTTGCAAAAACCACCTTTTGGATCTAAGCCACTTTTTCTTATGACAGGTCGCAATTAGTCATTCAATAATTGTTACTCCATGTGCGATGCGAAAAATTGAACATCTGGGACACCGAGATCAACGTGATCGACTGTGTCAAAGGTTTTTTTTCAGATCAATATAAAGGACTAGGTACCTAGTACCTACATATTTTTTTACCTTTATCTAAGTGCCCCGTTATTTCTGAAATTTGATCAAACCAAGGCCTTTTGTTCTTTACGAATTTTAACAATTTTCTTTTTGTTCATTATAAAAAATTATTCTATTTTTCAGATGAAAAAAATTAACTTCTTACCCGCATGATCAGGGTCAGAAAGTATCAGCCTACGTAAATTCACAAACAATGATACCATCACTTAATAGTGATTTTTTCGACAACCTTATTTATAGAATTTCTTTTATGTAAGTATGGGATTTTTATGTTGAGGAAAAATTGTCCTAGAATTGAACTTCAAGTGGTTTATGAGGTATTTTGTTATTGCTTGCGTTCATCAGAAACGTTGACATTTTTTGATTTTTGAGTCGCATTACCGAGGGAAAATAGTAATTTCGTAAGACTATTTTGGGGGGGGGGGGGGAATTGAAATGATTATTGTCTTTTGATCAAGTGTGAGCCTCAATGTTTTCAAAAATTGACGAAAAATCAATGTGATCGAAAATCATAAAAAATTCTAAAGCTCATTCAATTTTTTACGGAGTTCATTTACCTACGTATCAGGACCAGAAAGTAAAATGTTTTTGAAGAAATCAATATTTTATTTTTTTCTTCAGTTTCTGCTGAAAATTATTCTATGCACTTATGCGGCAAAATTTCCAAATGAAATCTAAAAACAATAATCATTTTTGTAATTTTTTGTGATTTGTGATTTGGTGCATGAAATTTTTGGCAATTTTTAAAGATTTTGAAGCGCATACGCGATCGAGATACCAATAGATTTCATTTTTTGTTTTCAAATTTCTTGATCTTCCAAAATATCTGCTTTTTTGTAGTATTGTCACTTGAAAACAGAAATTTCATCTTTTACGATCCAATATAGTTATTGTGGTGAAGAAGTACCAGTTCAAAATCTCCTTTTGTTGCTCAGTGAAATTTCCAATTTGTACGGATGTGATGTGGTTTTATTTTATCATGATATAATTTTCTCTTCAATTTTCTATGATATATCTAATCCCTTCTTTGCAGTCGTTTTTTTAAACGAATCATCTGTTGAATAAAATTCATCTTGCCAATACTTTTTGTTTTTACTGACCAGTAGTGTTTAACGAATTTTTCTCGACATGGTCTATCCAGGTATTTAATATTTAAAATTAAATTAGAAAACATCAATAAAGTGCCTATTTCCATTCCTCATGTTGAAAAAATTTATGGATTTTGAAATAAACCAATTCATCTTTCGTATTTCTTCAATTTTTTATGACAAATAAGGGATGTTACCTTGAAAACATCAGCTAAGATTAAAAATTTCCTTACAATCTCTGTAATATTCATCTCATCACGTTCGAATATCTAATTGTGTAAAATTTGGGCTACGCGTATATTTATAACGTAGGCGAAAATCCGAAACGATTTCGCGGTTGCAAGAGTGGTTTGGCTTGCAAAATGAATGGACGTAGACGAAACGAAAAGTTTACCTCACCGAAATAGAAAGGATGGGTTGATCTGATGAATTATATAATTTAAACGAGAGACGACGCGACGACGTCGACCATGGAATCGTATTGATAGAAGTAAAGATACCAGATACACGATGAGAATAGGTTTACTGTGCTGTGGCTGTATGGTTTGGCATACAATTGTTCGAATTCGGCAACGGTTTGTTTGCGAGGTGCTATTTCAAACTTTAAAGTTGTTAACTCGTCGACGCGGCTTTTACGGTAGGCCCATTCTATATCTATACCGAATCGCTAATGATATTGGTTCCGGTGTGACAATGGTTTTGCTGCGGAAATTTCATCCCTGGTCTTCACGTTGTTCAGATTTTTAATTGGCTGGGTGAAAATTTAACGAGGTTGAGATGCGGAATTAAGTGAGAATTTATGACGGATGTGCGAAATGTGGATAGATTTGTGTTCGGTGTTATGAGCTGGGTTGGTGGATAGATTGGAATATTGATGAAGAGATGATAAAAATTTACCTGTTTAGAAATAAAATAAATCTTTTATACCTTTTCAACTGTTAATTTTTTCAGTTGAGTGTCTTGTTTGAATATCCGAAAATGAATGAAACTATTTAAAGACATTATCCTCTTCCAATATATTTTTTGAAGAGAAGATCGAATAAAATGAATGGATTATGAAAAAAAATAAATGAATGAAAGGAACATCAGAAAAGTGAGAGAAAGATGTAAAAATTTGTACACAAATATCGAAATAATGTATTTAGATAAGTTTCAAATGTCATAGGCATTAAAGATCTTTTCCTAATCTTTCAAATTCATTAATAATATAATCCATATCTTTATAATGCAACGAAGAGTTCTGTATTACTAATCTGAAAAAATTAGGTAAATCATTCAAAGGTTGATACGTTATCATCATGGTTCCTTCGATCATCATTCGTTCTTTGATTTTTGGAGCAACCTAAACATAGAACAATAAATACAGATCAAACATAGGGATACGTGCATATTTCGTAATTGGGAATGATTTGTGACCTGTGCACGGACAGGGTACCTAAAGTCAGAAAACGGAATTTTGCGCAAGAGCCAAAAAACGAAAAATGGGAAAAAATTTTCATTTTTTTTTGCGTTTTCAAGTGGTTCAGACCTTTACGCAGCTGTTGACAAAATTTCACTTCGGAAACCCTACTACAACGCGTCTAAACGACGTTCAAACCGACTGAGGAAAAGGTACCTAAAGTCGGAACGTTAAAAAAATGTACATGTGCTGCAAAATGCGGTCTGTTGAAGGTAAGGGGAGCCTCGGGATTCTTCCAGACTAGAAAAGTAACGCAAAATACCCATAGATTTGTGTGTGCCAATTCAACTGTACCTACTGAGAAGTGCATAATTTCTGAAATATTGCTTTGTTGGAGAATATTAGAATATAAATGATCGAAAATGGATGTAAACGACGTGAATTTTTCTATTTTCCTATTCTCCTAAGGTGATTTTCGACGTTAAAAACGAATTCCTCGTGAAATTTCAGTACAAAAAGGAAGTTCTGAGAGCTTTTTTGATAGTTTAACCAGTATAAAAAAATGGATTTCTCTATGTAATGTAGCTTTTTTCAAAATTAAACTCATCATAATAGTGAATTTTTTATTTTTCTTTCCTCTTAAAGTAATTTTTGACGTCAGAAACGAATTCCTCGCGAAATTTCAGTATCGGAAAGTAGTTTTGGCAGTTTTTTTGACGATTCTTTCATGTAGCTAATTTCATAGTAAAAATGTAATATGGTTTGATGTGAAATTCGCTTATTCATCCATTTTCCAATCCATATCGGTGTAAACATCGAAAAAAATTTGGATTGAAAAATTTATAATTGATGACATTTCTCTTTGAAGAATTGTCCAGCTAAAACCTATCACTTGAAGGAAACACTAAAAGCGAAAGCAATAATCTAAATACTCACCGCATGTAATCTGTTATTATAATCTGAGGCATATCGTTGATTTTGTAAACTTGGCGGTATGTACCAAAAGCAAATATTGGTACATTCTGGCTCATTCAATACCAACTGGAAGTCTGGCCTGTTTTGAATTTGACTGGTGAAATATTTTGAAAGATCGAACACATGGTTGACATGATTTTCAAAACCCTTTGTGCCCTGTAATATGCAATCTTTTATTAGTATCTCTTTACATTATCTATTATTAGATAGCTTCCAGCTTCAAAATTCGTAGCGAACTGGCAACCTCTAACCAAACCAGAAAATTCTTGATTTTAACCCAGTTGGATGAATCTGAGCAAATTCTAGTTAATTTTGAAATTTTCTGGAATTCGCTGTCGCTACTTGGTCGAGTAGGCAGGCAATTGAGTACATTTGGAGCCATGAAGTCAGAAGCGAATGTACAAAAGAGACAAAAGGAATTTGTCCCCCCTCTTACCCCAGTGACCGAAAATGGACCAAGTTTTCTAAAGAAAAAAGTTTTCACTTCTCTCTGATGGTAAGGCCTTTTTGGTCTTCCTTTCCATAAAATACATATGTCATTATTTTGAAAAACTTTGTCAAAAGCTGCATAATTTTTTGATTTTCTTATCACACAAACCTCAATTTTGGTAATTTTTTAACTTACTTAAACCCCCTTTTAGAGAAAATCTAAACGAATGTGTAGTCGTTTGTTTGGTCTTCTCTCTTTTAAATCTAGGTGTAGATCCTTAAATTACCTTTGCTTTCCACATCAGCCAAAATTTCATTACGTCGGCCCGTCGACCACACTGTATGTGCTTATCACCAGTATCATAGCGTGTATTGTAAAATTTATCTTTTTGAAATAGATACTGAGCACTGCACGAGTGGCAAGAGTTGAGAATTTCTTTATGTTTGGTCATGAAAATGGAGCATTGTTGAGGTGCCGTCAACATCTTGTGAGGATTAAATGTGACGGAATCGGCTCTGCAATGAATTAAAAATTAACGCAATATTATTTTGAAATCAGAGACAGAATGAAATTTTCGAAACAAAAAAATGGAACAGTGGCTAAACCTTTCAATGCCTTTAATTAGATATCTGTGGCGTTCAGAAAACATTACGGCGCCTCCCCAAGCACCATCAACGTGCAACCAAATTCTGTACTGATCACATAAATCTGCTATCTCTGATAATGGATCGTAAGCTCCCAGGACAGTTGTACCTGTGCAAAAAGAATTTAATTCGTCAATTGAGCAAACATTTTCGTCAGTTTGAAATTTATAATTTTCATCATGTAGAAATCAGAACTGCCATAAAGAATGGCGTAAAATTCGACGTTTTATTGTTGTACCAAATTTAGAGGGGGGGGGGGCGTCTACTAAACTGGAATATCGGTATAATTCACGAGCTCCTGAATCTGATGTCATAGACATTTTTGTTCAAAAAAACGTTGATGTTGTGATGAAAAGAATATTTAAATTATAGAAACATTCAATTATGAATTTACTGGCTGGGTCATTAATAGTGTTACCTGTACTTGGTAAAACACCAAAGACAAAAACAAAGAGATGGAGCTTTCGAATTCGCAGCATTAAATCCCTAAAAAAGTTTTGAGTCTGAAACTGAAACTGAAACTGAAACAGATTTCTCAGGTTTTTTCTCCATAGATAAACTTAGTATAAATTCTTGCAATTATTTGATAAATTGCATATCGCAAAAGAAAACCATAACAGATGGAAGCTAAAAAAAATATTAAGTATTCGAAAAAAAATTTTAAATGGCTGCCCGGGGGTTGTGAAAGTTCATGAATACAATATGACTGAAGAATTAGATTCAGAGAGTTGAAGGAAAAAAAAAACCATAAGACTTTAAAAACTAGGGTAGGGCAAAAAACCAAAAATTTTGATTTTTGAAAAGTTATCCTATTCAAAAGTTGTTGCTGGATAGACTAGAAAAATAAAATAAAAAAATTCAAAATCGATTCATCTAACTTTTAAAAACATAAATTTTTATATTTTCGAAATTAACTCTCGCTTAATTTTGGAATTACCCTCCCCCTTCCTCCCGCCACAAAATATTTCTATTTTACAAATTTTTATATTTTCCAAATTAACTTAATATCAGAAAGTCAAAAATATAAATAATATATCTTCCTCCGCCAATTTTTACTAGAAAAAAAAACATTTCTTTTCATAAAAAAGTTTACTCATTTTAAGTCAATTTCGAAAATATAAAAATTTATACCTACGTTTTAAAAAATCAGCGATATTTCTGACTTCTTGATATTATGTTAATTTCTAAAATATAAAAATTTATGTTTTTAAAACACCTAACTTGATATCAGAAAATCAACCCAAAAAAACATATCCAAGACTTTCTCATATTATGTTGAATAAGAATAAAAATTTATAAGTTTGTAAAAGTCAGCGTCGCGCAAAATAGCGTCGACCAAAATATGGTCTCACGCGATTTTGGATTTACCCCCAGCAGAAAAAACATATCCATGTCAACATGGATTTTTTCAAAAAAGTTGTGCTTTTTGCTTTCAATAGTCCCTAAATAAGCTCTAAAATTGATCTTAATGTATTTTAATTTTTTTTTTTGAAATTTGTTGGCATTACTGAAAATATTGAATTTTTGGCAATTTCCGAAGAATTGAAGTCTCTTGCGTGATTGAAAGATATGAATCGATTTTGAAATTTTTTATTTTTCCAGTCTATCCAACTGAAAAAATTTTTCAGGGGTAACTTTACAAAAATCAAAATTTTTGATTTTTCGGCCCACCCTATTTGACATCTCACTCGGTCAAGAAGAAAAAGTTTCAATTTTGGTGTCACCTCTTCACCCTCAGACAGTTGGCTTCTGGATTGGGGTCAAAATAATTCCAGAAATAGATTCCTGAGCTTGGAAAAAACCCTTCATCTATTTTAAACATTTTTTTCGTAATTTTTTGAGCTTTTTGTTTTTCTTCTATGGTTTGCAATTTACCCTGGGTTCACTGCCTTGGTGGCAGAAAAAAATTGAAAAATTATTTTCTACCTCAAAAAATTCCTAGGAATCAAAAACCCTGAAAATCCAATCTCCTTTGCAGTTTAGGTAGCTATAAATGGTTCACTCTGTAAGATGCTTCATGGTCAATCCATATTTGAAACTGAATAGTCACCTTATCAAAGCTTCTTACTCCAGAAAGAGACACTCCTACGTGCAATTCACGTTATGAGATGAAAAGAATATGTAATGAAGCGTATTTCTCGACAATTATTGATCATGAAAAAAAAATGGGAAAAAAATTTACACGTAAGTCTTTTCTAGATTTTGGGTCTCATCTTTTTTCTCGTAGATACCGCTGCCCCTTCTACATATTTATTAGTTGGCTTTCACGCTGTCAGCTATGAACCATTTTATAGGTACTTTCATCGTTGTGTCATGCAGAGTCATTTTCTCGGAAAAACTTATCGATGAAATTTTATTTACGTAATTGGCATCGATTAATTTCTGAAATTATCATGAAATCATAGTCGAAGACTTTTTCAACGAAAATGTTTTTGTCATTACGTTCATGAATCGATCGGTACCAGTTTAAAAAAATTTCATAGATATTATCTAATTACCTACCGTAAGTTTTTAAGAAACTGACTTGGCGTAGCGATAAGATTTACAAATTACGAGTGTGTACGAGAAAATGTGATTTTAAATTTTTTAAATCGGAGAAATGTAGATTTCTGACTAATTTTGGCTCGTAGAACACGAAAATGGCATTGATTATTGTTTATCGTAATTTCCTTCTCCGAGAGACCCGATTCATCCTCAAGATGACGAATTCTCAGGGAAGAAATAATCAAATGAAGAAATCAATCACATGTAATATTAGTGTTCAGCAGGTCAAACTTTTCTGATGATACTCTTTTCGCGATCGTTCTACTTGAAATCTCAAATTTCTATTTTTTTATCGTAAAAAATTAGTGAAAGGAAAGGGAACTTTGAGCGTTTGAGTGAAAAAATCTCAAAAGGGGTGTTTATCGGAGTATTTTGATCCGCCGAATACGAATCCGACGTTACTTTCTTCATTGGTGATTTCCTGACGGTTTTTCGTGATTTTTGGTCCTTCAAAATTTGAATGTGTGTTGGTACCTAGTTAAGGAACTTGGCCTACCTGATGTCGCCGAAACCATAAACGGAACTGCATTCTCAGCAATCGCTTCTTCAATTCTTCTTTTTAAATCTTTAGGGTCCATTTTACCTCTACTATCTGTTTTGATCGGATAAACATTATTACTTCCGATACCTTCAAAAGCGGCTAATTTCTTTATCGAATAAGGGGGCAAAAATTCGATTAAATAAAACTGACTTGGCAAGCCGGGGTAATCCTTTCTCCTAAAATGTTTCGACATAAAATAAAATTTTTAAAAACCGCAAATCGATTTTTTCGAAATTGTTTTTAAACGAAAGGAAAAAATTATTAAAAATGCATTATTCGATACATTGCTCGGTTAATGAAATTCGCATTCATTCTTATAATTACTTTGACTTCCGGAAACTTGAAAAATCGTGCGCAGTTGATTGCGTAGCCGTTAGCAATTGAGCCACCAGGGCTAAAAATGCCATCTCCGTCCTCGAAACCAATTAAACTTCTGATCTTGTCCAGAACATATTCCTCCATCAGTGTGAATACAGGCGCCACTTCAAAAGTGTAAACGCTGCAATTCAACGCGTCCACTAGCCATTGGCCAACCAGTCCATATGGGTCAACGCTGAATAAAAAATTCATCGCTCAAATTACGAACAGTGTCAATCATAAATTATCCGCCCTGGGTATAACAATTTATATAATTATGAATTATAAAAATTAGCCTCCAAGTAAAGTCAGTGCGAGAGGGGGAGATGAAAATTACATAGGTACTCGCATAAAAATCTTTGATAGAAAAATTATGATTGGAGGGGGGAAAATGTGACGATTAAACGTATGTACCGGACACCTGTTGAGATGTGGTATCATTGCACTTAGGTAAGATTGAGAATTTCCAGAGACCCATTCTACATCAATTCGAACCAAAAATAACGTTTGGTCTTTCGATTTCGCTCAGTTTTTTTACGAGTTCCCCGCGATCATTTAATGAAATAACCGATGTTATTTCCATTTCAACACTCGAAGGTGAAGTGGAGCAAGGTGTATTCGCGATGCAAAGCATAGTGGCTGACATCTGGTGGAATTTCATGCAACTGATGAAACGGTGCTGCTGGTTGAGTTTAAACCAATAGGAGTAGAGCATTTGGTGGCAGCATTTGGCCACGTTTTAGCATCAGCTGATTCATTTAGATTGGAGGGGTGGTGGTGTATCACTACAGCATCACCTTTTTAGCACCCGATACTAGCGAACCTCGCGAACTTTGCATCGCGAATACCGGTCGCAAAAGTCGCGAATTCAGCTAAAGTAGCGAAAAAGTCGCAAAATTACCCAAAATTCATCAAAAGTCACGAATTTTTCCCAAATTACTTGATTTTTTTTCGCTTCCTACAAACCAAAAAAAATCAAAGAAGTTTCAAAGGCTCTGGTGTGATTTGGGGGTCATTTGGCCCTTGGTGGAACTTTGACAAAATTTTTATGCCATTCGACTTGCCTATGTAGAAAATGATTTTAGAGCGCAAAAACGAATTTTTACCACACCCCCCGGGGGCGGGGGCCTCAAAATACGTGATTTTCACTCTAAAAATTCTATCTCCGCGAGTTTTCAACCGATTTTTTTCAAATTTGGCATGTAGGCAGAGGTACTTGAGGGGAGTACCCTGAAATTTTTTCAGATTTTTTCGACCACTACAATAACCTTAAATTTAACTTTGAAAGTTTAAAATCGCCCTGGGGGCACCGTTTTGGCGTGTGGTATAAAGAAAAAAATATTTTCATGTTTCTCACTCTATTTTACACTACTTAGAATTTTTTTCAATTTTTTTTGAGTGGTGGCCTATGCGTGACGTTCAAAAAACCGATAAATCGGTCGTTTTACCTAGTACTTGAGAAATACAACTTTGAAAATAGACAAACATTGTTAATCGCAATTTTATAGCTGGAAAAGCTTCTATATGATGTCCAGAGTCTTTGATAAAGTCGCATCGCCCCAGCCCCTATTGCTTTTTGAGGGGGGGGGGGGGGGGGGGGGGGGGGGGGGGGCCTTATGAAAGAAAAAATTGTTTCGCACCGATTTCGCTCAAATTCACGTAAATGGTTCTGTAGGTGTAGAAGTACTCCCCAAAAATTTTTAGCCCCCCTCGACCTCACGGGCTGAGCCATCGTTTCCCAAGTTGGACATTTTTGGTTAAGATGACAAAAAAATCGAGTTTTTCGACTATAAAACCGCTCCAAAATTCTAATTTTGAAAAACTTGCTATTTTCTGTGCATATTTTGAGGTGACGAATCCGACTAGCCCATCAAATTTTTCATTCGAATTGTTAACCCCCCCCCCTCTCCATCACGGCCCGTTTGAAAGTGTACAGATCGTGGGTTTTTCAAAAAAAATAACTTTGTTACATAGGTGACCCCAAAATGACATTTCGCGAGAAAGTGAAAATTTTTTGATTCAAAATGTTCAATTATGATGTCTCGAGTGTGTGGTAAAAAAGCACCGCACCTACTCCTCGTTCTTTTGCTGGGGGGGGGGGGGTGAGGGAGCCCGTTTCAAAAATGTTTTTTTTTCGCATCGATTTTGGTCAACTTTACATGTCAACTTATTAAGGTACAAAATATTTGTTTACGAACATCAGCTCCCGACACATCAGAAGGGTGAGCCATTATTTCTCAAATCTGAGCAGTTTTTTTTGAAAAATTACATAGAAATATTCCCCAAAAAATTTTAGGCTCCCGCGACTTAGGAGAAAGGTTTAGCCATTGCTTCCTAAAATTTCAGGTTAGTATCTGAATATTTTTCATTCACCTAATTGAAAATTTAAGTAGGTTGATACAATTCCACTTGCCCCCTGATGTGTCGCGAGCTGAATTTTGTAAAAAATATATTACGAGGTCATTTTTTTCTGAAAACCCCACGATCTGTACACTTTCAAACGGGCAGTGATGAGGAGGGGGTGTAAACCATTCGAATGAAAAATTTGATGGGCTAGTCGGATTCGTTACCTCAAAATGTGCACAGAAAATACCAAGTTTTTCAAAATTAGAAATTTTGGAGCGGTTTTTATAGTCGAAAAACTCGATTTTTTGTCATCTTAACCAAAAATGTCCAACTTTGGGAAGCGATGGCTCAGCCTCGTGAGGTCGAGGGGGGCTAAAAAATTTTGGGGTGTACTTCTACACCTACAGAACCATTTACGTGAATTTGAGCGAAATTGGTGCGAAACAATTTTTTCTTTCATAAGGGCCCCCCCCCCCCCCCCCCCCCTCAAAAAGCAATAGGGGCTGGGGCGATGCGACTTTATCAAAGACTCTGGACATCATATAGAAGCTTTTCCAGCTATAAAATTGCGATTAACATGTTTGTATTTTTTCAAAGTGTATTTCTCAAGTACTAGGTAAAACGACCGATTTATCGGTTTTTTGAACGTCACGTATAGGCCACCACTCAAAAAAAATTGAAAAAAATTCTAAGTAGTATAAAATAGAGTGAGAAACATGAAAATATTTTTTTCTTTATACCACACGCCAAAACGGTGCCCCCAGGGCGATTTTAAACTTTCAAAGTCAAATTTAAGGTCATTGTAGTGGTCGAAAAAATCTGAAAAAATTTCAGGGTACTCCCCTCAAGTACCTCTGCCTACATGCCAAATTTGAAAAAAATCGGTTGAAAACTCGCGGAGATAGAATTTTTAGAGTGAAAATCACGTATTTTGAGGCCCCCGCCCCCGGGGGGTGTGGTAAAAATTCGTTTTTGCGCTCTAAAATCATCTTCTACATAGGCAAGTTGAATGGCATAAAAATTTTGTCAAAGTTTCACCAAGGGCCAAATGACCCCCAAATCACACCAGAGCCTTTCAGAACACTTTCTCTGAAAATTTCCGCCCTCCTCGCTTCGCTCGGGCTCATAAATTTACATCCATTATTCTTAAATTAAAAACCTTCTTCCCTTCTATTCTACGTTGGCAATCATTGAATATTTGAAGCGGAAAAAATTCGTTCTTGTGGGAGATTTAGTAGCGATCACGATAGGAATTTTCAAAAAAATTTTGGATTTTTTGGAAAAGGGGATATTAAGTATGTCTATTTTCTAAAAAATATAGAAAAATCGAAGAATTTTGGAATTTTTACTGAGATTTTTTAAAAATTCAGAAGGGAAAATCTCTATAGGAAATGTTTTTTTGCTCCTTTTGTAATAAATTCTTCAAAAAAAAAAAAAAATTGTTCTTTAGCAGTAACTATACCTTCTTTAATATAAAAATGATCCACTTTTAGAAAATTTTGGTGAAAAATTGTCTTTTTTTAATGTTTCTTCATATGACCCTAATTTTTTTTCTGTTTTTTTCCGCTGTTCCATCTCGAACTGTACATTAAGAGAATGAATTGATTCTACCGCCTTCATGCATTCCTCATGTACCTGATGAAGTGAATTTTTTTTAATGTTACTTTTTCACCAATTTTTGGTCACTTTAGGAATTTTGAAAAGTTACATAATGTGTTCATTTTTTTATGATTTTGATTTTAAAGACATATTTTCTTCCCTTTTGAATTTTTTTTTGTAATAAATTTGATCTCGTTGATTATTTTTTTTTTTGGGGGGGGGGGGGAGGGGTTAAAAATTGAGAGGTAGATACCATGGAAAAAATTCGGGAAAAGGTCGCGAAAAAGTCGTGAATTTCGAATTTTAAAAATCGGTAGACACCCTGGGGAGGGGATGTCCAAACTCGTAATTTTTAAGAAAATTTGATTTTTTCTCGAACTACTCTTTGAGGGGTTATATCTTGAGATCGGTTGTACTTGAAGGAAAATTGTACGCGCGGTTTTGAAGAGAAGTAATAAAAGATTCGAAATCCGTAATAAAATTTTGAAACGATCTAGTTCAACTTCTATGACAAAAGCTCAACTTCCGCGATAGGTACAAAAGATGGAGACTGTAATTTAAAAATCAGAAAAAAATTCATTTTGGAGGAATTTTTGCTATTTTTTCAACCAACAAATTTTCAAAATCGGATTTCGACACTACTGGGGGTTCAAGGGTCCTCAAATTTAACCAAAATTCGAAAAAATATAAAACGTGAAGTATCATATTGATTTCTACTAACTTACAGATGCTGAGTTCGGATATTTACTCAGATTTTTCATCCAACCCCTCTGAAGCCTTCTATCACCCCTTGATGAGGCCAAAATTTTGAGTTGTTAGGTTTTTTAGGTCACTGAGTTTCGAATATTTGCTTATTTTTTGAAGTCGACTCCTCAGTGCCCCCCCAGCCCTCAATTTTGAAAAACGCTTGCGAAATAATAAAAATAGCGAGTAGCACATCGATTCTAATTAATTTGAGGTCATCCTGTTCGAATACGTAAATACCTATAAAATAAAAGATTCCATTTCGGCGATTTCTCAAGTATATTTCTATGTATACTTGAAGTGTGCAAAATTTATGAACGCGACATTGAAATAGATTAATTCAATACCCCGGAACAAGATGCCTATTTGGCAGATATTACTTACCTATTTATAGTTCAGCGACGCTCAAACAATAATTCACTCGAAATGTTAATAATAATACCAATCTTTTATCATTTGGTTCTTGTTATTACGCGTGAATCTTAACTTTAATAAAATGTAATCATTATGTCGCATTCAATCGATAGTGACATTGTTTTTTTTTTCCGGCTCAGAGACCTTCAATTTTTTTAGTACATAGGTACGTTTGTGGGTATGCATATTTAGGTAAACGAAATTAAAAGCTGAAAAAAAAATCAATAAGGGAACGATAAATCGTCAAGAGCGTGGTGATGGTGGGGTAAGGGAGCGTTTTCACCACACTTTGGGCATCGTATGGAAGATTTTGAAACAAAAAAATTTCACTTTCTCGCGAAATGCCATTTTTGGGTCACCTGTGTTACGAGGTCATTTTTGCTAAAAACTCCAGGATCTTCGTACGTTCAAAGAAGCGGGGGGGGGGGGGGGGGGTCACGCCATATGAGACATCACTATAATCAAAAATTTCTGTTCTGAAAAAAAAAAAAAACTGAAAAAAGTTACCTTTATCTACTGTTTTTTTTTCAAATTGTCATCAGTCAAATACCTGAGAACGCTTTCAGAATTGGGAATCCTTGCCACTCATTTAAACAGACAAATTCGACTTACACATCTATTTTTTAAATCCGAAACTTATCGGCTAATTGAATAGGTAATTATAAAATTGATCAAAGTGCTCTGAAATTAGCAATACTTATCGATATCTTGGTAGATATGGATAATTTTTAAATCTGAAACTTATCGGCTAATTGAATATATAATTATTCCAAATGTTCCGATATTGGCAATACTTATCAATTATCTAGGTAGATATAGGCGAGAAATAGATGATAAGTTACGTTGGAAAATTATACTGTAATATGTTACAAAAATGTCAGCTTACCTGGAGAATAATTGATTCATGAAATAAGGATGTCCTGTTTTAACACTGTACTTGATAACATTTCTGACAAATTGTAGTAAGACTTCGTGAGTTGATGGAGCATTTCTCAGTGTAAAATCAATAGCTTTTTGTAAATCTTCGGGTGATTTCCAGGTAGTGACGCGATTCACTCTGTTGTTACCTTTGAATACCCCATCTTCCAAAATAACGTCCACACAATCGCGAAAAAATTTATCATGCTGCATCTTATTCGGTGCACTTTCAAACCCGCATAGATCAAGCAGAAAACGACTCTTGGACTCGATGATATTAGATTTTTCGAAATCTGATATCGAGTTCAGAGTGATATCCGCAGCTATCGGCATGTTGCAAATTAATAGCACCGTGTAAAACGAAATGAAAAAACAGACCAAGTATTACGTTCGAAGATGATCACGAACTAAACACACATACAGTGTTTTTAATCCGTTTTATACTGAAGGTTATCAAAACAAAACTTAACACTCGGTAATAATTGCAATAATTATACCACCTATTAGTGGAGTGGTGCTGCGGAGGCATTGGATAATGATCGATTACTGTTAACCTATCTTCCCGCAGTCTAGACTTTCTCTTTTGACCATGGCTGATGCAGTATAATAAACCATGCCGCCGCATCGATGCCTCTATCAATGTCATGATTATTAATTTTTTCTTCGTAGTTGTCTTCTAGGAGTTTAGTTTTTTACTACGTACATATATTTCACGAATCAAATGAAATAATATCTGCACAGGGAACCATGATTACAATAATTGAGAATTTCCGTGAACCATAATTAGGTTTTTCGGCATCTCTCATACAATTTTGAGATTGTTTCAGGGGCGTAACGAATGGGGGGTTTGAGGGGCACTCGCCCCCCACATACAATGCTAGTAGAAAAAGTTGGCAAATTCGTCCCAAAATGAGAAAAGTTGGCAAATTTGACCAAATATAATAAAATTTTTGGGGTAAACATCGCTTTTTCAGAAATTACCAACTTTGAAATTATACCTCCCAATTCTAAAATTTTCAAAAACTTTGGCCTCGCTGCGCTCGGCTTTATTGTATGTATTTTATCTACATCATGCAAAAGTGATTTTGTTCGTATTTTTCTCAAAATTATTTCTATTCACCTCATTTTATTGTATTTTTTTCTCCTTAAAACTCATTTTCGGTGTTTGAAAATAAAATTTTTTAAAAGCTTTGGCCTCGTTGCGTTCGGCCTCATCATATTTCTCCCTCAATAATTTCAAAGTAAAAGTTGTGAATTTTTTACAGTTTATTAATCTAAAACATTGTTTTATTTCGCCCTGAACTTGAGGTTTTATAAAATTTGCGCCCTCGCATTTCCATTGAAATTACAAAATTTTAAAAATAAATTATAATTTTTCTCGAACTTTTCCACCCTTACTTTGTTAGGGACAAATTGACCATTTTCACTGATTTTTTCAACTTCGAGTAGATACATAGATACATTGAAATTACACAGGGAAAAGCTATGAATAATTGAATGAGAGGGAGAAGCGGTCAAAAAATTTAGTTCAGTCTGAAAATTTGTGCCATCCATCCCCGCCCCCAAAAAGTCAGTCTGTTTCGTGCTTAAATAAATTGGTTTTCAAAATTTTTCAAAAATCAAGCCAGAAATTCTGAGATTTTGCCCCCTCAATTCAATATTCAGACTTCGGTACGTCACTGCACACTTTGCAACACCATTTTATGAAACCTAGATTTTACTTCAATTTCATTTCGTTCATAAGGCGCACCCAACGGGAAGACACATAGGGCTCGAGCTTCCCCCCCCCCAGCTCGGAAAGGAGATTTTTTATAAAAATGTGAAAAAAGTGCATTTTTTGGTATTCAAACATGATTTTTCGAAAAAATGTCGCCCTCGTTTCGCTCGGGCAATATTTTAATCATATTTTCTTAAGTGAATCTGAATCAGTCTTCGATGAAATTCTGCCTTTGAGAATCAGTGAAACGATTTTCTTTGAAAATTATTGATTTTTCATTGATTTCTCAATCAGTTCCCATTTTTCAGGAAAAATCAATATTTATTTTGACTCGACTGAAAGATCGGTGAAAAATCACTGATTCTCAGTTAAAGTCATTCCACTGATTCAAGCAGGTAAATTTTACCAGGAGTTGATTGTTTGTTCCTAAAAATTCCGCAATTTTCAAATTTTTTCTTTGCTCAAATCCGTTTATCCCCCTATTTTTCCTCGAATTCTCAGCCCTTCCCTAAAATAATTTCTGGGCACGCTTATGATTTCATCTCCAAGGTAAACGCGTAAAACGACGATAAATTACATTTAATTAACGCAACTCGCCTACGCTGTTAACGAATCAACGAATACACCGCAAATTTCAGTTTCAAAGTTGGAAAAATCGAGAACGTCACCCCTCTCCCCCCCAGAAAAAACACTTCGCTACGCCACTGGATTGTTTTATTGGTAGAATCAAACAGTGCTCCGGGAGGGCAGAGGTAAAACTCAGATTTTGAATTTGCATCATCTTAATTTAGAATGAAAGAAGGCTTGGGGGGAGAGAGAAAAGCTCATTCCTCTCCCCAGGAGAAATTTTCCAGTATCTAGGGAAATTTCTAACGGATTGAAGGTTCGGTGGTTAATGTTAATGTCAATTTTATATTAATTTAACACATATTTGGTCATCTTTTTTAAAAAAATTAATTGATCAAACTTGAAAATGAAAATTATTATCATTATTTTAATCAAAACATTGAATTGTCAAACAAAAAATATACCTCTTCGTGCACCTTTTTCGCGACCATTGCTTGAGAAAATGTGTCATGTTTTAAAGGACTACAGGTGTAAATAATGGTACTATGAAAAATTCAAAGATTGGTTTCTGCGATTCGAATTATCCCAATTTAAACACTTTTCGCAATAATTTCGATAAAATTTGAAAAAATCGATTTTTTGACCAATTTTAAGAAAAATCCAAGTATGTGATACCTCTTTCAGAGATAAAAATTTCCAATCTTACATCGAAATAGTTTCTTTCGTTTTTCACGTCGCTAAAGTAGATTGAAGTATGTACGAGCTCGTAACCCTGCTTTTGATATACCTTCCTGGAAAATGTATTTACCAACATGAGACGTCGTTATAAAAATTTCACAACTTCGGGTACCTATTTTTTACCTATCTAGACATATGGAATGGATGCGAGATTCGTATATTTGAAAGTGATGTATATCCCGTAATATTTTAGAGCCAGGGGGAAAAGAGAGTTTCCCTTTATATTGATTACTTTATAATTTGGCACGCTGCGAAACGACGACAAATGCCTAGTCGATATAATTTTTCCATACTGCGGTAGGTACAGCACTCGTACAGTCCGTGGTGTTTATTTCGCTTCCCAACCGACAGCGACATTTCGTTGTACGTTTGGAAAAGCTCGCCACAGCGGCGTATATTTCCATTCGGTAGTCGCCGATCAATTCGTACTACGTGTATAACCCTATGGGTATTTGTTCTACGTGCTCTGCTCACCCCTCGGTCCTCAGTCCGAGAGTCCGTCTTCTCTATGTGCACCTTCGCCTTGTCAGCTTTTCTCTTCTACATCGTGTAAGCAGATTGAAAAAGAAGGTGAAATTATTGCTTTGCTGTGTCCCTCCTTTTTTCCCTCGGCTCACTTCACGTCTTCGGTCTTGTCGATGATGTACCCCGATCCCCTGCTCGCGAGAGGTTTTCGTTAAACGGACGCGGACACGACGACAAGTCTTGAAAACTCGATTATAAAAATGAGAATTATTCGTCTTTGCCCCGGCACATCGACCGAACCGTATAGCCAAACGTAAAATCGATGTTTTTAATTATACTGGGTATTTTTTTCCTTCTTTTTTCGTCGATGCTGTACGAGTCCGTCGTCGTAGTTCGACCAACTGAGATATTTAATTAGCTAGGGAAATTGGCGGTTGTTTTTCTCATATTTTTTCCCTTTGGTGGTTGAATTTCACGTACACATATGGTTTGGTAATCCGAGGTCGTAAGGGAGAAATGAGAATTGTATGATGAATGGTGATTTGATTCTGCTGTGGGGTCGATTGATCGTTATATCCAGTTTGGTCACTATTATTGAAAATTACGAGTATAAAAAAACATTTTACCTTCGATTTAAAATTAAAAATTCATTTTTAATCGGTTGTTTTCATTCATTTTTCTTTTCTATACAGGTATGTGTGCAAAGATTTCGGTGGGAAATTTGAAGTAGTGTTAAAATATCCCATCAGTATAAATCAGAAATCCACTATCCTCAGTATTATTTTCAAAGCGCTGCAAATAAATTTTACATTGTCATCCAAAAGTTGAAAATTTAGAAATGGATGTTTTGCGATTTTGTTCGATCTGTTGAAGACGACTATCGATCCCATCTGGAACATTTCAAGATCGACTTCACACCTGTTTTAGATTTTAGTGGGTGAGTATAACCGATGCTGCGTGGAAAAAATACCGTAGGAAATTATCTTCGACGCCCCAAGCGGAAATTTATCGCTGGCTTAAGTTTTCATAATTCAATTTAAACTCGGCGATTCGTCGAAGATGCTGTTTAAGAACTTTCAACATCTGTATGCAGTAATCAGAGACTTCCGTTACGAGTTCAACAAAATATTCCGTAAGCAAATTGAGTTTCCTTCGTGGCCTTTCTGGCCGAAAGTCTATTAAACAACCGAATTATGTCGTGCTTACCCCAGCTAACCAGACTCAAAAACACGATTCCGTACATAAAATTTTTTTTAAATGGAATTTTTTCGAATAAATGGCCTGGATGGGAGTGACGATGGAAAGTTGCGTTGATGATTTTTATAAATTGAAATGTGCATATTAAAATCATTTTAAGGAAAATTTTTTCAATTTTTTACTTAATGCTGAAAAAACAAAAAAATTATTGTCTTTAAGGACCTCAGAATCATTCAGAGAAATTCTGAAAAAATTTTTTATGTGAAATTCCAATAAAGAAAATATGTATCATTAAAGAATTTGAACTAAGTATGAGAAATTAAAGTGAAAAAAATTTTACTTAAATTCATCTTGGAATGTTTTCTTTGGAACTTTAACTTCCATATAGTTCCCCATTGGAAATCACAGTGGACAATTAAATATTAGAAATATACTCTCTCATTTATAAATCAGTGAAAATTATCAAACATCACGGGAAAATTGTCAGAATTGCAGCACAGTAATAATTCAGTAAAAAAATTTCACTGAAAGCAAATAGTGAAAAAAATTGTTGGAAAATCAGTGAAAATTCACTAACAAGTCGGTATAATTTCTGAAATTTGCTGAAAAATCAGTGAAATTCTTTGAAATATCAGTGAATTTTAGAAATATCACTCAGTGTTTAGTGAATTTTCACTGACTTGCTTTCAGTGAAAAAATATCACTAATTTATTACTGTGCTGCAATTCTGACTGTTTTCAGTGATTTTTGATAAATTTCACTGATAATACGGACTTTTTAGCTAAAATAGAGCCCAAACCCAAAATAAATTAGCAGAAAGGGGAAGTTTCGTATATAAGCTCAGTAAGCCATGTATTTCAATATTCTCGAACTTCACTAAAATTGGTAAATATTTTGACCCCTTTTTGGGGGGTGAGGGGGTTCAAATTTTGGGTTTTTCCTCATAACTTTCGAAATTACGCATTTACGAAAAAAAAGTTGAAACAAAAATTGCAGAGAATTAAAAAACAAATAATTTTGTATTTTACAGTTTTTCCCTAGGATGTCATGGAAGGGAGCTGGAGCCTTTCGAAAACAATCAATTTTGAAAATTCCCTATTAACAGAAATAATTACCAAAAATCGGGTTAATCGACTTTTGGGAGCGGTTTTTTGGCATAGTACATCCCATTACTATGTAGAACAAGAAAAATGTATAGCCGACCCCTCATCTCAAAGTAGGAGGGTGGACCCTCCGTAGAAAAAATCGCGTTTTCCCCCAAGCATAGCTCAGCTACAGTGTAAAATTCGAAAAATTGGTTCAAACAAACGTTGTAGAGCGTTGAAAGACGAACATTTTACTTTTTTTACTTTTTTTCTATGTGGTTGTGGGGGCGAGTTATCGTAAAAAGAAAAAAAATCGGCGCAACATTCAAATTTTTTTTACGAAATTTGAACCTCGCCTTTTGAGGCCTTATTTGGGTCCAAGGGTTAGATGACTATAAAAATCGAGTTCAGTGATCACAAAAACCCCAGAACTCCACTTTTTGGGCTATTGATTCGCTAGATTTTATACCAGATCTACACATGCGTAATTTATTGAGTTAATGAAAACCCTATTGACAATATCACGTTTTTGAAATAGCGCTTTTCTGAGAAAATAGCGCACGCCAAACGCCTGTGCAGAACGTATGCGCAGTAGAAATCACGTTTTTAAAACGCTGAACGCGAAAAAAACGCGATTTAAAAAAAAAAAATGAAGTGTTGTGATGCAACCATATATTAATGAATCTAAAATTCATTAATAAATGGTTATTCATCTATGAGTAAAGAATTTCAGATAGGTAATTACCTACCTATCTTTTTTTTTATTTTATTTAATAACATTAGCCAAAACAATGAATTGATTAAATATTTATTTAATCAACTATTTAAATAAAATTCCAATATTTTTCGTTTAATTTTAAAGTGGAATAACGTAATAAAATTTTTTTAAAAGTAATTATAAATATAAGTACCCAATGAATAAAAAACATTACAAATTTGCTAAATCCGTTTATTCTCAAGAAATAAAAAAAACAAATATATAATTAAAATGAAGGAGACAAAGAGGAACATTTTGAGAACTTGAGCATCCAAGGGCCATTTTTCGCCGAGATAGAGACATTTGAAGTTGAGAAAATAAGAATTCAATAAAAACAAAATTTTGAGAAAAACATGTTTCAAGTTTTACCTAGGAAAAGTTATTTATTCAACACATTTCGGTTAAAAAATAAATAAATAAAATTCTAGTTAAAAATAGCTAATCCATAATCATATGCTACCATCAAATGCATAAAATTGAAGCTTGATCATCTTAGAATAGTTTCTCTCCTCCGTGTTTCCTGTAAAACCTTAGCACGATGGAGAAAAAGGAAAAATAAATACCTGAAAAAAAAAGTTATTGGAAAGTTACAAAAACATGGAAACAATTTTCAAAATTGTAGACAACCTGCTTAACATGAAGAATTTAACATGATAAAAAATTTTAATCCAAAGATTCTTATCATTACACGATTTTTGATGTAGGTACCTTCCTAATTAGCGAATTTTATCGAAAAATATTTTCTGATATTAAGATTGTCATAATTGATGACTTTTTTGATAAAAATTTTGGATCGTAACAAAAATACATCGTTCATATATCCAAAAATTTCAGGTGCTAAAATTCATTTCTTGAATTTTGGTGAATTTGAAAATTCAAAATTACTCCATAGCCGAGTCCTACGAAAAAGAATGAAATTTGGTATAGGTCCCATTTCCTACCTCTCGAATAGGTTGGAAGTGGCTTCAAGACGTTTCAGAGCCTCCGAGCTATTTTACAATTTTTGGTCAAGGAAGTGAGTGTTTTTGAAAAAGGAAAAAACCCTTCCGATAGGAAATTACGTGTAGAACAAGATTGTTCATAACTACTTTTCAATTTTAAGGCTTATTTGAGGAGATATTTACGAAAAACCGGTTTTCAGCGGACGTTTACCCCTCCCCTGAGGGTAGCGGTGGGTTGTGGGGTGTCCATTTTAGTATGTTGTGTAGTGGACCATTACGAACCTAAAATGGGAAAAAAAATCCAGGCTTCAATTTTTGAGGGGTTAACTTCTAAAATGCCTGGACTAATACTCGGCGATACGAGAATCTTATCTCATAAATTAGAAGATACTTGTGCCTCGTGCTGTTGCCTAAACGTATTGTAATGTCATATTGTTGCCTAAATATTCGTTTCACCGAGATCGTCCGCAGAAAACGAGCATGAGTCAAAGTGTCATACTATAGTCGGTACAACGAAAGAAGGCACTTTTCCCCTACTCGACTCGTAACGCGGAAACCAACGACGCACGTTGATTTCAAATTTCGTCCAATCACAACTCAGCGTTTTTAAATTTTATGGTGGGAGAACGTAGGGGAAAAGTGCCTTCTTTCGTTGTACCGACTATAGGTACATGAAAGAATATACGCGTTGGTACCTATAAAAATTGTCAACTTACTTGATTTTATTTGCCATTTCAATTCTGTTCACGAAAAAACAAAGAAAAAATGTTAAAAAGTAAACTCACTGGAAAAAATTTGAAGTAATCCAATGGAAACAAAAACAGAACAGAATTTATAAATCTTATCAAAATAAAAAAAATACACAGAACCACATATATTTTTTAATTTAAAAAACGCGCTTTTTTATAGCGCTTGGCGTAAAAAAACGCGATTGGTATGTAAATAGCGTTTCGCGTGCGCGATTTTCTCAAAAAAACGCCAAACAAAAAAAATAAATAGCGCTTTTTACAGCGTTTAGCGTTTTTCGTTGTCAATAGGGAAATTTTTTGAACGCCGCGCGCCGCGTCCCTTTTTTTCTTCTTGCAATAACTCGCTTCCAAGACTACGCAGAAAAAAAGTAAAAAAAGTAAAATGTTTGTCTTTCAACGCTCTACAACGTTTGTTTGAACCAATTTTTCGAATTTTACACTGTAGCTGAGCTATGCTTGGGGGAAAACGCGACTTTTTCTACGGAGGGTCCACCCCCCTACTTTGAGATGAGGGGTCGGCTATACATTTTTCTTGTTCTACATAGTAATGGGATGTACTATGCCAAAAAACCGCTCCCAAAAGTCGATTAACCCGATTTTTGGTAATTATTTCTGTTGATAAGGAATTTTCAAAATTGATTTTTTTCGAAAGGCTCCAGCTCCCTTCCATGATGTCCTAGGGAAAAACTGTAAAATACAAAATTATTTGATTTTTAATTCTCTACAATTTTTGTTTCAACTTTTTTTTCGTAAATGCGTAATTTCGAAAGTTATGGGCGAAAAACCAAAATTTGAACCACCTCACCCCCAAAAAGGGGTCAAAATATTTACCAATTTTAGGGAAGTGCAGGAATATTAAAATACATGCCTTACTGAGCTAATATCCGAAACTTCCTTTCTCTGCTAATTTTTTTTGGGTCAAAACCTAAAAAGTCCGTATTATGATTCTAAAATGAGAGAGTAGACACGTACGTATGTATAATTAGATTACGATGAGTTTCTCACATCTGTGATCGATCGGATTGTCACATCGAAAAACCAATCTGTCTTCCGAGTGATGTTGCAAAAGGTGGGCGGTGATGTAAGTATGACTCGTAAAGTACCTCTGATCTTCTTCATCCTGCTGGCATAATTTGCATAGGGATAATTGCTAAAAAAAAAAATAGTGTTCAAATTCAAGATTTATATTTTGTGGTTTTTGTGCATACGAGTACAATTGATACACATCGTTTAACATACCTCAGCGCGTCTCTCGCCCCCGCTTCATTCGGTTCCTTTGCATCATGTTTTTGTAAATGTCCCCGTATTGCTCATTTCCAAAGTGATACTATTTTTATCATGCAAATTATAACTTCTCAAGTTCATTCGATTTGAGAATATCAACTTTTAAATCCATCTGTAAAATTTCACCGTGCTCACATCGAGCTAAAATTCCAAAAATTTCTCAATAATTGATTGATCGCCTTGGATGGCTAAAAATCAATAGGTCGAGATTTTTGACCACATACTTTCACCGTATTAAATTTTCATTCAATTTGTACAATTTCAACGTGGGGGGAGGGTGCCTTCTCTAAAATACCAAAACAGGTCAATATTTCTCCTTTTTTCACTCTAAAAATACAACCGTACAATACCCATTGTCGAATTTTCAATTAAGTACACCTCCTAGTTCCCGAATTTCGGTTCAATAGAAACTCAGAAATGAAAGAGACCCCGAAACTCTAAACTAAAGCGAAATCGATCTAAGTGGAGGAAAAAAACAGAAAAAACCAGGTCGAAATAGAATTAAAGCAATAAAACACTCGACGAGCTGGTCGATATACCTTTTTTCTCTTACCCGATGACTTTAATAAATTTTTTCAAATTAAATTGATTCTTTTAAAAATGATTTTTTTTACCTTACCCCGCTCCGGCTCCGGTTCCTCTATTGAAATGTAACCGCATTCGTCGTTCGTCCAATTCCCAATTGTGACGTGGAAAATTCGGTTGAAAGTTTTTCGTAGCCCCTTCTTTCCTCGCGTTGTAACTTTCCCCGACGTTATTTCGGTTCGGGTACTTTTCGACAGTTTGGAAGGTAAAAAGGAGAAGGTAGAACAGGTGAGCCAACTTTTTCCAACGTGTTTCAGCTACGACGAAGCGTAGAGTTTGTTTACCGAAATGGCTTGATTCCGCAGATTAAAAATGAAACAAGCTTTTTGCGTTGATGAGATCGTTTGATGATGAAATTTTCGCCTTTGCTGGATAATTTCGTCGTGTATTTTTTTCATTGGGTTTTACGGCGCTTTTTCTTAAAGAGCAATTGGGAAATGGTTTGTGGAGTGGGAATGGGGCTTTCTGCGTTTCTTTGGAGTTAAAAGTGCCTTGAATGAATTGGTGACCTTTGTTTATTATGTACTCATGTCGAAGAGTGAAACTATTTTTACCTTGTAATGCTTACTTTCGCTTTTATGGAACTCCATGAAAAAAATGCGGTAGAGTTGAAATGAGTCTTATTTTTTAGGTTGTGGGAAGTCGTTTCCAATGAGGTAGAACTACGTCTTGCTAAATTAAGTCATCGAATTTTTGTGATGCATTTTTAAAAAGATTCCTCTCTCGCAACTGCAATTTCTCGAGACTATTCCTTACAAAACGGTTTTTGGTCTCGGTGTATTCTTAAGTTCAAATAACTTTAACTGAAACACAACTTTTATTTCTGATTAGAAAAACACAAGATTTGCATTTTCCTCGGGAGAAATACGTACCTATTTCAAATTTTCAGTCAGTGAAAACAATTTGGATAGATCTTTGGTCAGAATAGAAAGTCGATTTTTTTTATTGATGAGACTTATCAAAAAATTTACAATTTATAAAAATATAAATTCTTCTTCCCACTGTTTCAGTTTTTCGATAAAACTATATTAATCTTTTCTAACCTTCAAGGAAGCGGGGAGGCGGGCCTCGAAATTTTTATGCACTTGCGATTTTTAGCCAAATTACACAACTTTGAAGGCTCATATCTCGAAATAGGTTGTATAAGTACTCGGGGAAAAACTGTTTGCGAGGTCTGAAAGAGAATTAACAGAGTAATCACATTTTGAAAAGCTCAAAATTAAACTTTGGTGGTGAAGGCTCAACTTTCATGATAAGAACAAAAGATGAAAACTACCATTTAAAAATTTGAAAAAATTTCAGTGAGTACCTTTTTTTACTTTTATTTCAACCAACGAATTTTCGGTACAGGGGTCCACAATTTTGACCAAAATTCAAAAAAATCGAAAAAAATAAGGTAACACATCGATTACTACTAATTCGAAAGCGCTGATTTCGAATATGTACTCAGGTTTTTTCATTCGAACCCTCTGAACCCTCCTATTAGAATTCAAAAAAATGAAAAATAACGTGTGACCTGTCGTTTGTTTGGTTTTTGAGGGTTTTGAGCTCGAAAATTTGTTTATTTTTTGGACTTGATCCTTTAGTGCCCCTCTACCACCCCCCTCAAATTCTATGATAAGAAACGAAAATAAGTACCTTGCGCAGTGGTCCAGGAGACCCCTCAAAACGCGCGGAATTCATTATCCTAAAAAAAGAGCAATAAAAGTGTGTAAAAAATAGTGTACATATAGTTTTTTTGGTCGTAGATTACGAATCTGACAAAAAAAATTGATTCGGGCAATGGTGAGGGAGTAGGGGAGGTGCTGAAATCGAAATTCACCTAAAATATCGTGTAATATATCGAAATCTAGGTTTTCGAGGTCGTAGATTAAGAATATCGTCGCGCTATAATTAAAACCAGCTAAGTGCCATTTTTTTCAAAATTGAGTTTTTTACAATTTCGAGTTATCTGAATCAAGCTGCATCGATTAAAATTTAAAAAACGTAAATTATTTAATTTAGACCTGAAAAAAATGAGATTGAAATTTGCGAAGTCCATAAGCGTAATGCAAATTTTGTTACGTTTTTTGGCTCTCCTGTGAAAAACAGAATTTGGCATTTAGCTGGTTTTAATTATAGCGCGACGATATGACAAAAAAATGTTTAGAGGTCATGGGGGGGATGGGGGAGTGCTCAAATCAAAATTCACCATAATATCGCGTAGCATATCGAAATCTAGGGTTTCGAGGTCGTAGGTTACGAATCCGACAAATTTTTTTTGTGAAAGTAAGAGAGAAGGGGTGGGGGTGCTGAAATTGGAGTATGCGGGTGCGTATATTCGTTTTCTCAAAATAACGTATGATCTGTCGTTTGTTAGGTTTTGAGGGCTTTGAGCTCGAAAATTTTCTCTTTTTTTTGGATTTGATCCTTCAGTGCCCCCCCCCCCCCATTTTGGGAAAACTATGTTAAGAAACGAATATATTGTGTGGCATATCGATTCTAACGAATTTGAGGGCGTAGAATTCGAATATCGACTTACTTTTTAGTCCGACTCCCTCCCCGTGCTCCAACTGACCCCTTCCTCCAGTATTGGGTGATCAATACGGAATTGAATATTTTAAAAATTACTGAGAGGGAATCGGATTAAAAAGTAAGTCGTTATTCGAATTTTACACCCTCAAATTCGTTAGAATCGATATGCCACACAATATATTCGTTTCTTAATATAGTTTTCCCAAAATGGGGGGGGGGGGCACTAAAGGATCAAATCCAAAAAAATGAGAAAATTTTCGAGCTCAAAGCCCTCAAAACCTAACAAACGACAGATCATACGTTATTTTTCATTTTTTTGAATTTTGACCCTATCAAGGAGGCTAATAGGGGGGTTCAGAGGGGTCGAATGGAAAAACTGAGTACATATTCGAAATCAGCGCTTTCGAATTAGTAGTAATCGATGTGTTACCTTATTTTTTTCGATTTTTTTGAATTTTGGTCAAAATTGTGGAGGGGTCTAGAGATCCCATCTTGAAAATTTGTTGGTTGAAATAAGAGTAAAAAAGGCTACTCACTGAAATTTTTTCAAATTTTTAAATGATAACTTTCATCTTTTGTTCTCATCATGAATGTTGAGCTTTTACCATCAAAGTTTCACTTTGAGCTTTTCAAAACGTGGTTACCGTTTTTTAATCTCCTGTTAATTTTCTTTCAGACCCCGCAAACAGCTTTCCCCCATGTACAACCTATTTCGAGATATGAGCCTTCAAAGTTGTGTAATTTTGCCCATAATCGCAATTGCATAAAAATTTCAAGGCCCGCCTCCTCTCCTCCTTGAAGGTTAGAAAAGAAATGATTGTGGCTTTGTGAATAGACCACCTAGGGGAACTCGTGAAAAAAAATTGAGCGAAATCGAAATCTCAGACTTCATTTTTGGTCTGTTTTGCTATAGAATAGCTCAATAGTCTTATTCCAAGCGTCACACTGTGTACCACAAAACTAGACATTACCGGAGCTACGAGGGTACAACGTTTACAACCTCATAATGCCCCAGAATACCTTATCCACATGAATATTATTATGGGAACTTGAGCAATAGATTCAGTTTCAGCAATTGTCCTAAATCTAAATAAACCTTATGTTTTTGATTTCATTCAATTGGCATTGAGTACAAAAAATGTTTCTAAAATTGAAATAAATATTGCACTTACTCATAATTCCACATTCTGCTTTTTTACATCGTGATTGACTCGTTCCATTCGTGGGTCTTTTTTTCTCGCGATATTCGAATAAATTATAATAAAAAATATCTGCGACGTGGTAATTTAATTATTTCCACGGTGTCCATGACTGAAATTAAATTATTAAAGCTATACGAATACGAAAAATAATCATATTTCTCACACGTCTGACTATAACAAATATTTCATTAATTTTCTTCTAACATAGAAGTCGGTTGAAAGACAATAGAGGCATCGCAACCTGACATGCCAAAGCATCAATCGCGTTGACAACTGGAATAACCCTTTAATTAGTTCACGCATGGATTAATGTAGGTGGTGAGTGCTGTGTGCCTTTCTCGTTCCTTTTTTTTTTCGTCACTTTTACTGAAGAAAGTAAGGGAAAACAAACCACTAAAACTGTAAGAATAATTTCAAAATACATAATTTATTTTATCATTACTCACAGTGTACAGGTTAATTCATAATGTTAATTGAGCAAAAAAAAATAGTTTTATTCCAATTAATAAAAAGCATACGAGATGATTTTCTATGAAACTATAACACGTCGGCAATTACAAAAAACTTCAATTTTGAATGTGTCTGTTTTGTTATGAAAATTGAAGTTCACTTGTAGACATGAACAAGTTTGTGAATCTCAAAAATTATCACAACTGTAAAAAAAAATGTAAACCTGATTACCTACTTAAAACAAAAAGAATAATTGCTTTATAATAATTAGTATTAATTTGTTTCTTATTTCATTTCAAAGAGTTGTGCTCAATTTTAAAATTTCTTTTTTTTCCCAATTTCTTTGTTTGATGATAAATAACAAAGTCACCTGGAAAAGTAGTACAATGCTCGAAGTTATGTAATTGAAAAATGAAACTTACCTGTGATGGTCCTGTATACCTTTTCTTCAATGTTTATATTGTTTATTTTGTAGTCCAGGAATTATACCAAAATTTTTACGCGAACCTCGGAATCGTTGGGGGAAGCTGAATTTTACATTATTTGTACATAATAGCCTACCAAACATACTCCTAAAAGTTGCACCCCCAACTCGCCGGCTACCCCCGCAAGAGGTCAATAACCTTTGCGAATATACGTTTTTAGACCGTAGCGCCGAAAGGAAGCGTCAGAGAGGTGAAAGTGATGAAATAAAAAATGTTCTACGTGAAATTTCCTATACAAACTTGACCGGTTCAGATGTTCTCAAAATTGCGAGATTCGACGTACAGTGGGGGTTAAACTTTTTCCAACTTGGAAAAACAAATTTTTCAAAAAAAAATGATAATTTTTTTGTAATTTGAAAGTTAGGATGGGCTCAAAAAATGCTGTGAAAGTTTACATCCGGCAACTTGTGAGCCACCCCCGTATGAGGTCAATAACCTCTGGCGGATATACGTTTTTTGACTGTAGCACCGAAAGGAAGGGTCGGAGAGGGGAAAAATGGTGAAATAAAAAATGTTCTACGTGAAATTCCTATAAACTTGACAGTTCAGTGTTCTCAAAAAATTGCGATATTCAGCTTACAGTGGGGGGTTAAACTTTTCTAAATTTAAAAAAAATTGAAAAAAATTGGTAATTTCATGTGTAATTTTTTAAATTAGAATGAGCTCAAGAATATACTGTCAAAAGTTGCATCCGGCAATAATTTTTTTTTGAAAAATTAACTAGATGAAATGTAAGCCCCTATACGGGATATCGACCTCTCTCCCGAACTCAAATCTAACCAATTTTTGAGGCATTCTGAGGTCTTCAGCACAGTTTTGATATTCTGCAGTATTTTTAAATTTCTCCAGGGGGCACCCAAATATAATAGGTTGAAAAAATGATGAAAGAAATGAAAAAATTTACCTATACTTCCGAGCTCTTGGACAAGTTGGACGGAAATCTCTTCCTTAAAGAATTCTGATAAATCAAAAGTAGAGATTAAAAGATGAAGATTTAAAAAAAAAATTGAAAATCAGCCCATTAGAACTCGCGTAATGATTTTTTGAAAGTTACGTTTTTTCGTAGCGTTGAAAAAAGCGGACGTGGTCAAATCTGGTGCTGTGACGTCAGAAATTGGAATTTTCTTTTAAATATTGAAATGAAAATACTTGGCTGGTGGGGTTATTGAAATGGTTAATAATTATTCATTATTTACGCTGTTATCAATGTCGATATCTTACTGCATTTTTTCAAATTGCGGAAATGAAAAAAAAAATATGCAGATGCGCTACGCCGCGAATTTAAAATGAAAATTCAAATTCCTGACGTCACAGCACCAGATTTGGCCACGCCACCTTTTTTCAACGCTACGAGAAAACTCAACTTTCAAAAAATCATTACGCGAGCTCTAATGGACCAATTTTCAATTTTTAAAAAAGAATCTTCATCTTTTAATGTCTACTTACTTTCGATTTATCACAATTTTTTTAAGAAAAAGATTTCGTGCAACTTGATAAAATAATTCACTATATTTTTTTTAAAACTTCGTTAGAAGGTCATATCGATGGTGAGGCTTGCATTTTTACTGAATAACTTACTAGGAAGTATTTCAAAAGTATAATTTTGATCCCAACTTGGAGCTGTGAGTTTTTTGAACAAGTTGGTACCAAACATGATTAGGTTTGGTTCAAAGGAAAAGCTTGAGTAGGCTCGGAGTGAGAACAAAAAAATATCTCAGGTCGGTTTGCTTGGAAACTCGTTCAGAGGTGTGAAAAATTGTGGTCCTATGCCATGCCTCACATAGAGTTGATCCAATCATTTGCCATCATCATAGGAAAAGATGGAAATTCTGTAAAAGTTACTCTCGAGTTGTTGGGGTATTACTTGAGGGATAAAATGAGCCACTTCGCCGAAAACCGAAAATGAAACAATCGACCCCCTGTGGTATCTAAGATGGAGGGGGGGGGAATTATTTCTGAGAAATATATAAGTTGTATCTCAGTTATCTGAGAATATTCGTGTATTGAACCTTGAAAGGCAAATGAGAAGAATATCAATTCCAGTCAGCTTACTGAATAGGGTGGGTTAAAAAACCAAAATTTTTGATTTTTGAAAAGAAAATCCACGCAAAAGTTGTTGGTTGGGGAGACTAGAAAAATAAAAGAAGAAAAAATTCAAAATCGATTCATATCTTCCGATCCCGCAACAGCCTCCAATTCTTCAAAAATTGTCAAAAATTTCGAATTTAAAAAATTAAAAAAAAATCTAATTGATTGAAATTAATTTTACGAGCTTATGCACATTTAAAAAAAAATCAGTGTTTTATAATTTTTTCCGTTTTTTTTTCATATAGGTGAAAAACAGGAGAAATTTAAAAAAGCTATGAAACATGGATTTTTTGGCAATTTTCTAAAATTTTTGAAAATATTGAAGTTCTGATAATTTCCGAAAAATTGAAGGCTCTTGCGCGATCGGAAAATATGAATAGATTTTCAATTTTTTTTTCTTTTATTTTTCTAGTCTTCCCAGCCAACAACTTTTGCACCGGGTTTCTTTTCAAAAATCCAAAATTTTGGTTTTTCGACACACCCTATCACCGAATTATCTCTCAAGTTTGAGATTTTTTCGAGAAATACGGCTAGACGTTTTCTTCGAAAGTACTCCAAATATAGAATTTTGGTCCCTCAAACTTCTACTCACAATCCTGACCAAATACCACCCCTGGAAGTGAGGATTTCTCACTCCTAAAAGAGCTTCAAAGCAAATCGACCTGAGATATTTTTCTCCTCTTACTACGAGCTTCCTCGAGGCTTTCCTCTGAATCAAAACCAATCATGTTTGACATAAACTTGTTCGGAAATCTTTTAGATTCAAGTTTGGACCAAAATTCAGAGCCCGAGTTGAATAGCATCGACACCAGAGAGCATTGTAAATTACTTTTGAAGTACCCCTCGTACTCCATGGCAAACCGACCATTTTAAATGAGAATTGAAATTATTTCTCATACCTCTCGTTACTCCAACTGATTTCATTTAATGATCTAAAATAAAGCACTTCCTTATTACGAAACCAAAAAAATAAATCTTCCGGTAAACCTGGGAAGCTGCACTAATCCAAAAGGATAATTTTCAACCAGGAGAAAATTAGACGAACCAACGTATACTTTGGTATCCTGAAAGTGGAAGCGAATAGGTTTAGGTACACAATAAACGGTCGTCGTGTCTAGTTTTAGGATAAATACATAATGAGATCGTTTGTTCGGCTATTAAATAATGAAAGAGGTTATTAGCTCGGGCTTTATGGGAAAAGCTCTAGGTATACAAGAGGGAAATGGACTTTCAAGGCACCCTGCGAAATAAGTACACTTACGTCGAGAAGCAGAACCTCGATAAAAACAGAGAATCTGGCGTATTTATGTACTAAAAACACGATGTGACAATGATGAGTCACCCAGCGTATATCTCCATAAATATTTAATAATTCGAAGCGTTAATTATTTACGTAAGAACGACTCGGGGTGAATTGTCACCCGACAACTCCGGATCAGATTTGTAGCCCGAAAGGGTTCGATAGAGGTGCTGATCTTGTTGCCTGCCAAGGAAACCCTTCTTCCTCTTTAGTTTTTTACACGAGGAAATGAAAATTTCGATTAAATGTACGAAAAACGAATTCTCGTCGGAAGAATTCTCGTCGTTTTTCTTCCTCTCGAGTTGAAATAATACTGATGATGCTCCGAATACGAGTTTGATGGTGTTTTTCGCTCTCTCCGTTGGGCGCTTATTAAACGATACGTCAGAAAAATTTATGTATTCGGCGCCAATTTGATACGATCATCGATTAATTTCCCACCATCAACGGTGCTAGGTATTGGGCGAGTGTACATTTTAATAGGGTGGAATTTCTGCGCTTCGCACGGTGTTGGAAGGAGAGAAATGAGCGAGAGAAACGAGATGGCGAATATCTTAATATGAAATACTCGAACGATTATTTATAAAATGAAACAATTTCCGAGCTGGAAATGAAATTGCTAAGATACCGCTATCGCTGGTGCGGTGCTCATGACGAATGGGTTTTGTTAAAGAAAGACAATACTTTTTAACCGACGTCGTTTTCGCGGAGTATAATATTTTCGGTAATGTTGTGTAAACAACGCGATACCTCGGGCGTTCTGGGTATTTTTATAGTTTAGCGTAATTTTTTCTCGATTTGGGGATGTTTTTATTTTTTCGAGTTGTCGAATGATGATTGGGGATAAGATTTGATGCTGAGTGGAATAAGGGGATGTTGGAAATCCTTTTTTGAGAGTCAATGGTCATCAAGGTAAAAGATTACTTACTGTCTAGAATTCCTGTGTCTACCGATTTCCAAAATCAAAGGGTATGGACGGATAAGGGATGAATTTGGCCCCCGGCGCTTTTGGGCTCCTAAACACCTCAAGTCGTGTATATTGACTAGAAATAATTTTTCACAAAATTTTGGACCCCTACCCCCCTCTCTTTCGGAGCTATGGCCATTTTATTGCATCATTTTCAAGAATTTTTAATTTCAACGGAAGTGAAGGAAATTTTCTGTTCTTTGGCACAAAGTTACATCTGGTAGAGGTGTATTCATGATAATTTTTTCAACAATTTTGGTGCACTCCTCCACGTTTTTTCGGTCATTTGAAGTTTTCAATCGTAAAAAATACCATATAAGCGAAGAGCGACCACCCTGGAAAAATTTCTAAAAAATACGTTTTTTTATGTAGAATTTTACTATGTATTTGGTTTTGGTGATTTCTTTGAACTAAGGGCCGAAAATCGCGAAAACCCGTACAGAAATGTTGTAATTTTAGCAAATTTTTCAAATTTTGAGCGCTTTATACAGAAAGAAATAACCAAATAAGGAAACAAATTTCAAATTCGTGTTCAGCAGGTCAAAATACCCCGGTAAACACCCTTTTCGTAGTAGTTTTTATTAAAATTTCAAAATTCACCTCTCTCACTGATTTTTAATGAAAAAAAAGTGAATTTCGAGACTTCGAGTAAAACGATCGCGAAAAACGTATTTTTCGGGGTATTTTGACCTGCTGAACACGAATATGGATTTGGTTTTTTCATTTCGTCATTTTCTCATGTGCACTAGGTACCTCTTGCTTCATCCCCAAGCCCCCATTCTCATCCTTTTCCTGCCAAAATGACAATTAGGAATATTTGAAAAAAATCATGCATCTTCGATGCCCCGCTCCTGTTTTGGTGAAACTTTTTTCAATCTCGAATTGCTCTGTTGATTCTTGTGGAAAAATTTCAAAAAATTATTGTTCGAGATCTGGGCGCGCAATATTGTAACTCATTGGCACGATTTAATGTCAAAGACATGGAGGATACGTGGAAAATAAATTCACCATCACTCCTCTTGGACGGTTTCCGTTCTTGAAATGTGACTCAAAAAATTTGAAATGGAAAGATTTTGGTTTCCGACTAATTTTGGGTCCTAGAACACGAATATGACATTAATTATTGTGTATAATAGTTTTCTTGCTTGAGAGACCCGCTTTAAACTTGGAAATGAGGACGTTTTAGGGAAAAATGACGAAATGAAAAAACCAAATCCATATTCGTGTTCAGCAGGTCAAAATACCCCGAAAAATACGTTTTTCGCGATCGTTTTACTCGAAGTCTCGAAATTCACTTTTTTTTCATTAAAAATCAGTGAGAAAGGTGAATTTTGAAATTTTAATAAAAACTACTACGAAAAGGGTGTTTACCGGGGTATTTTGACCTGCTGAACACGAATTTGAAATTTGTTTCCTTATTTGGTTATTTCTTTCTGTATAAAGCGCTCAAAATTTGAAAAATTTGCTAAAATTACAACATTTCTGTACGGGTTTTCGCGATTTTCGGCCCTTAGTTCAAAGAAATCACCAAAACCAAATACATAGTAAAATTCTACATAAAAAAACGTATTTTTTAGAAATTTTTCCAGGGTGGTCGCTCTTCGCTTATATGGTATTTTTTACGATTGAAAACTTCAAATGACCGAAAAAACGTGGAGGAGTGCACCAAAATTGTTGAAAAAATTATCATGAATACACCTCTACCAGATGTAACTTTGTGCCAAAGAACAGAAAATTTCCTTCACTTCCGTTGAAATTAAAAATTCTTGAAAATGATGCAATAAAATGGCCATAGCTCCGAAAGAGAGGGGGGTAGGGGTCCAAAATTTTGTGAAAAATTATTTCTAGTCAATATACACGACTTGAGGTGTTTAGGAGCCCAAAAGCGCCGGGGGCCAAATTCATCCCTTATCCGTCCATACTCTTTCGCTGACTTTTTCCTAAGGTATCTGTATCTAGCAATGGTAAAGTGCCCGAACTTCGACCGCTTCCTAATTTCGACCATCGGCCGATTTTGGCCGCTATGGACGCAGTCTGAAAAAAACAAAATCGCATAGGTGAAAATTTTTTTTACGTATTCTTTGATCTCAAATTATGAATAATTTTTTAAAATAAATTTTACCAAATATCGTATTTGTGAATTGTGATGGGGCATGGCGTCAGATTTTGATAAAATCATTGTTTTTGAAATCAACTGGAGGTACACAACCAAAATTTTCACCAAAGTTCAAATTTTTTGGGGTGCCCTAATCTCGACCAGCTATACTATCTTATGTAATCTGTTTTTTGAATGAGATTTTGTTTTTTCTGATTTTCTCCGCGAGTTTTGGCTGTAGGGTTGTCGTTTTGGTCTCATTCTGTTTATCTTTGAAAAAAAGAATGTGAAAAAATTCTTTTCGGGTAGATTCCGCTCTATGCTGGCGAAATCAGCTGGTGGTCTAAATTAGGAACCCAAAATTTCAAAATCGATTTTTAAGTTTCCTCAGAAAAAAAAAACAAAAACTGATTGTATTAGCTCAAAATTTTAGGTAGTGGTAGAGGAAGGATCATGGTATTTTTTAAGCCATTTTTGACGTTTCTACCTCAAAAAGTCTTCGATTGGTGGAAGTTTGAAAAAAAGTAGTCGAAATATGACAACCTTAGCCTTATCTACTTCAAGAACTACTTTTCCTTTTCCACGCAATTAGAGCCAAGGATCCAGAGGGAGGGGGTCTGGTCCCTCCGGCTCCCGGACTTTTTCAAAAAAGCCTCCGGCTCCAGGAAATTTAAAAAGACTCCAGGAGGGCCTCAGGATGCCCTTCCTGGAGGGGGGACCTCCGGAGCAGCCACCCCCGCAGAAATCTTTTGAAGTTATTTGTTATTGTATTGTAGTATTTTGAGACATTTTTGAATAGTGTTGAATAATTTTAAGAAGTGATGCGGGGTAATTTAACTCATCGGCGTTCATTTCGTTTTTTTGTTTTACGTGAGTCAAACTTTCATTATTTACCAATGAACAAAAAAATAAAGTTCAAAAATAAATACGCATCGAGAAATAATTACGATAATTATACGAAAATAACACGAGAAAAATCGCGAAATAATTCTTTAAAAAAATTGATAAAAATTACGACATGCGAAAATAACTCGAGAAGAATCGCGAACAAATTCTCTGAAGAAATTGAAAAAAATTGCGATGAACTAAACTGGAATGACGGGCAGCCGGAAGGAGTCTGATGTGGTGTCTCCGGCTCCGATATTTTTCATAAAAGTGCCTCCGGCTCCGACTCCAGGATTTTTCATAAAAGTGGCTCCGGCTCCAAAAAAATCGTTCGGAGGGAGGCCCCCCGCCACCACCTTTGGATCCTTGATAATTAAAGCCATCGCCTTGTCGCATATGTCTGCGGAAATATTTGTTGAGCAGGAGCACACATGCTCCTGAGAAAGACGCTCAGTAAAATATGAGCTTTCGATTGCGACAACGAAAGAAAATTTTCAGGATAGCATTTACATGGTAATAATCTGTATGTTTTATTTTTATTTTGTGTATCTTGAGATACATAGACTTGAATTGCTGAAATCTGAATGCTGAATCATTGATTCGCTTTGAATTTTATGGAAAGTTCAATAATCGAAATACTTCAAAGTTTCTACGTTATTCGTTTTTTGTTTGTTTGAAATTAATTAGAGATGGCGATTTTTAAAGAAATTAAAAAACCATCTCGAAGAACGTCGTAATAATTTGTGATCTTCCATTCGAATCCCCATCACCTGGATGGGGTTCAAAATTTTGAAATTTTCGAAACATCTTTTTGATAATTTTTGGCTGTTTTGTTGGTGGATGATTCTGTTAACACTGTTGAAAAAGAAAAAAATTCTAAATTTTGAAATTTTACATTCTGTACTTTTTTCTTCATCTAGCAATGAGGAAGAGTTATGGCATAAAAAGAAAAAATTATACTCAAGACCTTTATACCATAACTTCTTTTCATTACTAGACGAAGAAAAAAGCATAGAACGTAATATTTTTAATCTTTAATTTTCTACATTTCTTGTTTCAAACTTTTTTCGATATCTCCACTTTTCGATAACCGGTTATCGACTTGGAAAAAAGATCATCCAAAGAAACTATCGGTTTCAAAAAATTGGAAATATCAAAAAAATTGTGAAATAAAAGTTGTACAGAATTGAAAACTGAATATTTTACGTTCTGTATTTTTTTTTCATCTAGTGATGGAAAAGAGTTATGACTTGAAAAATAAAAAATTATACTCAAACCTTTTCTACGACAACTTCTTCCATTTCAAGATGGAAAAAAAGTTATGAAACAAAAAAAATGTTCATTTTCTACTTCTCTACAACTTTTGTTTCAAACTTTTTTTCATATCTCCACTTTTTTGGAATTTGGATATTAGGTATTGACAACTAGGTCCAAACCGCTGAACCGGTTTCAAAAAAACATATCACATTTTAATCGCGCCAGTGCGTAAACTTTATTTCAATAAAAAAACCGGACCCTCATTTTTTGACCCAAACCGGTTTTTCAATTTGTGGGCATCCTATAGATCGGGCTGAAAGTTTGATTATTAATCTTCAATGTCCTCGGCGCCAGGAACACATTGCCGTTTGGACCGTCTTGATATCTCTTTTCACTTTTAAGATATTGGGAAAGGTTTCAATTTACCAAGACTTTTGTGTCATACTGTATATTCCCAAAAAATCGGGAAAAATTGAGAATTTTTTTTCAATCTTCAATAATAATTGTGCAACCATCTATCAACAAAAAAGTAGAAAATTTTCAAATTTCTTTCCATTTTTTGAGAGTTTTTTTCTATCTCCACCTCAAATTTCTTAAAAAAGTAAGAACTGCCCACCCTAGTAGCTAGTCTTCTTCGCTGGACAGTAAATCATTCCAGTGGAAGTGACTTTCTGGATGCTTTTGGACTTCATCAAATAATTCGCGATCTTATGAGAGACCAGATAGCTCGCCATGGCAGCAGGGTTACCACCTAGCAGCATAAGGGAGAAAGGGTCATATTACCCTTTGATTATATAAATTACATGGATTGCCAGTCCATTAGTTAAAAAAAGTGTTTTTTGAAGCGGAAAAAAGAAAAGATCGAAATGTAGTGCGCATGCTTGAAAATCATTGCAAATTTATTCTTTTCGATACAAAATTCTCGTCATTTGATTGGATGATTGGGATTGGAATGGGACGGTTCCCGTTCATTTGCCCGAATTCAATATCCCGAACGGACATTTCCCCGAAAAGTCTTTTCCCCGAATATCTAATTCCCCGAATCCCATTTCCCCGAATTAACAAAATTTTAATTTTGCTCGTCTCTGCCGTCGTATCGTCTGCCTGAGGGCCTCCCTTTCAGGGACCTGGCTCAATACTGGTGAAGGTATCGCTGCCAATTCGGCTCGTAGTAGTTGAGCTGGTCTCTGTTCAGGGTGGTCACCGGCCTTACGTTTGATGCCAGCAATGACCACCTCAGCATCACACTCCTCCCTATTTGGAGGGTGCTCATGCTTGGATTCATCCGGCCCTTTGTATACAATGAGGACTCCTCCTGGCGCATTTGCGTTCGTTATTGCTCGAGCTTTGCATTCTTTACTTCCGACTCGCCGGCAGTCCCAGTAAATTCGAACGTTTTTGTGTCGTGATTTTACGTAGATGTGCCCATCTATTATTAATTTCTTGTTCTCTATCTTCGCCATATTCATGTTATGACGTTATAGCTCCAACGACTGCCCATACATGCATAAAATACGAACTGCTAGGCAGTATCCACACGAATTCGAGAAAGAGGTATTCGGGACAAGAATCGTTCGGGTAATTCAAATTCGGGGGATTGGATTCGGGAAAATGGGATTCGGGGAAATGAGAATCGGAGAATTGAGTGGTCGGGGAAATAATCGTTCGGGGAAACGTCCGTTCGGGATAATGGATTCGGGGATTTGAACCAGAATCGAATGGGACAAATTAGTGGTTAGAAAATTTTTTGTTTACTCAAGGTATCAAAAGTTTCAAACTTCGAAATGATAGAAAATGATCAAATTTGCGATTTATCAGCAATTTTTGATTGAAGTTTAATTTATTCAAAGTGAAGTGATGGTAAAAATTCAAAAATGAGTTGAATTACAATGTTTTTGTGATTCTTTTGATAGTGATTAATTAATTATGTGACTTCAACTTCAATTCAAACACAATGTCAACAAATCACGCATGCGCTTCGCAATTCTGTCTTTTTATTTTTCCGCTTCAAAACACCTGATATGAACTGGCAATCCATGTACGTAGTACATATATATAATCAAAGATATTACCCTTCACAGTTTTTACCGGATAACTATGATTTTTTCGATTTCTGACTCTTCTATCACTAGCTTTTCAACTCAAAGAGACACTTCTACGGAATCTGTTATCAACTTTATTATTATGGTACTTTTTCGAAAGAGTTATTTTTTCTAAATCTTTGATCTCGCCTCTTTTTTCATTATTTTCTTCATCTTGCTAAAATTCTTTTTTCACCTTTGAAAATATAATTTTTCTAAATTTTTGGCCTCGTTATATTCAACCTTTGCATTTCTCGTTTGCTTATTTTGGAACGGTTATGAAGTTAGATAGGTGAGTAAATACTGAATTTTGATAAACTTAAAAATTGTTTGAATTGGACCTTTTTATCTGTCCTCCCTGTGATTTTGAGGAGGAGTCCTGTAAACGTTCTGCTCCCTGATTTTTAGATTTTGTGGGATACTTCTATAAAAAGTTTGAAAACTTTGAAAAATTTAGTCCTTGAATAATTGTTGATAGCTTGCTGCAACTGAAGTCTTCATAACGCATTTATATTGTTTAAATTCGAACAAAATTTCGAAATTCATTTCTTCGTCGAATACAATCAGCTTGAGAATGCGATTTTTATATTCTCATATCATTATGTTCATCTTGGTTCGCAAAACAAATAGAAAACACGTGCCGAATGCGAAAGAAACTAGAGCGATGACCCGGCTCGATAAGTGCTTCTATTTCTCGAAAAAAAAACACTCGTTAATGAGTTGATGTGAATTGCTACCGAGTTACCTATTGATGAGTCAGAAGAAAGTAAAAAGTGCGTTTACGAGGAACTGTGTGGTAAAATTGGCAGCGGACGAGTATCTGAAAACCTAATGGCATGCGGATTCCAAGTCGCCGAATTTTGTCAGGTGTACCTACGTAAACGTATGTGGGGGTCTTTCAATAATACATATAAAGGTCCGTAATCACTGGACCATATTCGGTCTTCATTCTGATCCAAAATTGAAAAATTAAACTTACCCTGCAGATTTTGCTTTCTATGACACTTAATTCTCAAGTTTCGATTTTAAGTATAAGCCTATAAAAACTATGCCATTATCGTCGAAGAAATCTAGAATAGGTGTCTATAGGATCATTCCATGTCAGTTCGTATAAAAAGTGGTGGTGTGGGGAGGTCGGCCATTTTTTTAAAAATTTTGTGGACATACATCGATGAGAAATAACGAATGCCGCAAACCGTAGCTCTCTGTTTAGTTAGGTACCCCCGAATCACACCACCACCACCGCTGTATGAATTGAATTTTTATTTTACAAAATTGTAAAAATAATTCAATTCTAAATTTACAATAAATGCCTAATTTAGTGGGAAAAAACAGAAGCAATGAAAAAAACCATGAAATTTTACGAAAACATGACTTGAGAAATATTTTTGATTGAAAAAGAATTTAAAAAAAATCTTCGGCAGGTAAGCCGTCACTTACACGGTTACAAAAACTCGCATGAATTGATATAAGGGTAGTGGTGGTGATGTGTTTCAGGGGTAACCAAATGAGAAATTCCAATACCAATTTTTTCAACTTGGTAACTCCGCATTTTCGCACATATTATCTATCGTGTGTTGAGCGGAGTTGAAATGCTTTTACCGACTTTTTCTTTGAATATGGTGTGCAGCTGATGAAAATAAATCAATTCACACAATTTCGACCTTTGAAAAAAATTATATTTTCTTTCTAATCCTTGGAATTTTTTAAATCGAGAATACGAAAAAACGTCCCCTCAAATTTTTAATACATTAATCAGCTTGTATTGTCCAGGCAAGTGATAGAAAAAATGTACCAACCACCAAAAATTCAATCCTGATTTTTTTCCGTTTTGCGTTCGTGATGGTCCACATGAACACCACCACAACCCAAATTACCCGTAGAACATGATTATTCATAACCATTTTTCCATTTTGATGCTTATTTGGGGAGCTATTCACAAATGTTTGAATTTTTTCAAAAAACGCTGTAAATTGTGTAAGAATAGGTGTTTTTATCCTTAATTTTTGGTCTAGGAAGAGAGTGTTTTTGAAAAAAACAAAACAAACGCCTTCTTATAAGTAATTACACGTAGAATAAGATTGTTCATAACTATTTTTCAATTTTGAGGCTTATTTGAGGAGATATTCACGAAAAACCGATTTTCAGGAGACATTTACTTACCCCCTATGATAAAATTGAAAAGAACAAAAACAAAACATGAACTGTATAATTTGCTTTTTGTTGATAGAACTTGCATAAAAATGTAATTTCATCCATCGCAACCAGAAAACAACTTTGTTATTAGGGAAGAAAATTGAATTTTTACTTGATTCTCTAATTGAAATAAAAGAAAGTTTTACTATGCTTTGCTCGGGTAGAAACTATTTCTCTTCTTTACCATAAAATGACCCACTTTTAGAAAATCGAAATGTGATTTTGAAAAATCGGTGAACATCCTGTAACCATTATTTTTTTTAAATTTTCGATTTTTTTGGTTTTGAGAATTTTTTTTAAAGAAGTACATAAATTGAAAAAAATCTGAAATTTGTTAATAATTTGTAATCAATATCAATATATAATATGTATTATAAAATAGAAGACGTTTTTTTCCTAACGCGATCAATCCAAAACTAAAGCACGTATCCGAAAAGTAAATACACCATCAGAAAGAGCTCGACGAGTAGATGGTTTATGGCGCAAAAAGTTTCAAAAAAGCTTGCTCCAAAGCTGAGAAAAGTTGAGTTAAAGTTCAATCCCCTCCTTCCCCTCCCGCCCATCAAGGCAAAAACCAGTTTTTCGTTAAGTTCACACAGATAGAATCATTTTTCAAAATACCCCTGGTTCAATAATTCTTTTCCTTTTCTTATTAATTAAAAATTCAACCAATTTTTTTCTCTCAATTGAGTTTTCAATTAAAAAATCATAAACATTTCAATTTTTTCAACTTACATGTGTAAAATCATTTTTTAAAAATACCCCTCCCCATTGATTAAAATTCGAATTCATTGTATTCAATTTGAATTTTTCAGAAAATACCCTAGGTCGAATCAATTTTTTGTTAAATTTTTTTTTAGCTGTATTCAATGTAAATTATGTGGGTCAAATTTTTCCAAGCTAAATTATTAGAAAAATTGTATGCTGAAATTACATCTGTCGAATTTTTCTATAGGTTTTAAATTATTTTAATTTCTTTTCTTTAAATCAGATCAGATTATATCTATTATATTTTTTAAAATACATACTTACTTCTTTCCCATTAATTAATAACTTGATGAATTTCGTTCAATTAAATTACATAAATCGAATTATTCTATAAATACCCCCTCTCATTGAATAAAAAATCAATTATGGTTAGATCAAACCACTAAATTGAGTAAGCACAAATTTTTGATCATTTTTTTTAATATCCCATTTAAAATAAAATTTTGTTACACTAAGATTTTTAAAAATTATTTTCTACTTAAATAACATCAGTTAAATTTTTCTATCCCAAATTATTTTCAATTTTTTTCCTTTTTAAATTACACCGGGACACAGGTCGAATCATTTTTTAAAAAAAATCTCAAATTAATTAAAAACTTTATGGATTGTATTCAACTTGAATTAAATAAGTAGTTCATCAAATTTTTTGAGAAAAATTAATTTTTTTATCATTTTTCAAAAATTACACAATAAGTTGAATCATTTTTTAAATACCCCTTCCCATTTAAAAACTTGATCAATTGTGTTCCACATAAACATAATTATGTTACATTTTCAACTATATTCAAAAATTAACAACCTGGGACGAATCTTTTTTTTAACACCTCTCCCATTAATTACAAATTAGATAAACTGTACTAAATTTGAATTTTATTAGTGACCAAGAAAATTTTCTGCTAAAAAATATGGATTTGAACTCAAAGCTACGAATTTCAGCAAATTGTGCTTCAATAAATCAATTTGATCATCAATGTGGGCAATCTGAGTTTTTAGGTGATATAGTTCATATGAACTATTTTTATTGGTTTCTCTCCGGATCTGGGCAATTTCAAAATTTTTTGAAGGCACCAAAGTAATTGATTACCTAATTGTTAATTAAGAAGAGGATTATTCAAAATATAATAATCCGACCTAAGGTTCAAATTGAGTAAGTACAAATTTTGAAAAAATTGTTCAACTTTTTTATCAATAGGGAGGGATATTAAAAAAACTTATTTTACCTGGGGCTCAAATTCAATACAATTGATCAAAGGGCCTGGTAGGATAAGGGGGTCGAATCTGCCCTGGAAAGCTTTTCGATTGATTCCAAGGCCAAAAGATGGACCCTATCAAGAAAAAATTTTGACAAAATTTTTGGACCCCCACCCCGCCCCCTTTCCGAGATATAGGCAAAAACGTGTTTTTCGGGTTTTATTTTTTTTCTCGCGTTGTTTTCAAGATAAAAAGTTGAAATTTTTCCTGTGACTTCTTGTCAGTAAGGGGTATACACAGGAATTTTTTCAATTTTTTCCGATCACTTCTCTTCGAGTTACGCGGTTTTGAAATTTTCAAATCGCCATATCTCAAAAATGCGACTAGAGTCAATCACGAAATTTTTTTAAAAGATGTATTTTTGTAGTAGGAATATACCATAAAAATTTCAGAATTTTTCAAGTGGTGGAACGTGGTCAAAAAAATTAAAAACCTCATAGGTATTGTGTAAAACGCGTGAAACATCTCGGGAGCGTGAAACACTACTCCACGGTGACGTGTGGAAGAAGCAACGTACGTTTCGCGTTCAAAACTACATATTGTACCTAATATGTGCAATTAATACGGACATTTCAGGTTTGAAAGTTTAATAAGCCCAGAAGGGTATTATTTTAACATCCACGAACTTCCCTAAAATCAGTGAGTACTTTGTACCCTCTTTTGGGAGGAGAGGGGTTCAAATTCTGGGTTTTTGGCTATAACTTACAAAATCACGCATTTTACGAAAAAAAAAAATAGGTTGAAACAAGAATTGTAGAGCATTAGAAAAATGAACAATGTTGCTATTCACAATTCTTCTTTAGGGCGTCAAGGAGCGGAGCTTTTATAATAATTTGACCCCTGTATCTAAATTGAGCTCCAAGAGGGGGGTTCAATAATCTAAATTTCATCAAAGGGCATTGGAATCGACAATGGTGGCGTTGGAGAATTTTTCCGAGTGATGATCGCAGTAATATTATGAGTGGGTATCATGGCTGCTCAGAAAAAAAATTTACCTACTCCTCCCCCCCTCCCCGTATTTTCAATCAGATCACTCGGTCTGGTTTTTCATAAATCTTACCGGCACCAGTGTGAAATTCGGTAAAAAAATAGTACCTAACTTAAATGACATTTTTTGAGTCGGAAGGTAACCAAAAAATGTCATTTAAGTTAGGTACTATTTTTTTACTGATTTTCACACTGGTGCCGGTAAGATTTATGAAAAACCAGAACGAGTGATCTGATTGAAAATACGGGGGGGGGGGAGTAGGTAAATTTTTTTTCTGAGCAGCCATGATACCCACTCATAATATTACTGCGATCATCACTCGGAAAAATTCTCCAACGTCACCATTGTCGATTCCAATGCCTTTTGATGAAATTTAGATTATTGAACCCCCCTCTTGGAGCTCAATTTAGATACAGGGGTCAAATTATTATAAAAGCTCCGCTCCTTGACGCCCTAAAGAAGAATTGTGAATAGCAACATTGTTCATTTTTCTAATGCTCTACAATTCTTGTTTCAACCTATTTTTTTTTTCGTAAAATGCGCGATTTTGTAAGTTATAGCCAAAAACCCAGAATTTGAACCCCTCCTCCCAAAAGAGGGTACAAAGTACTCACTGATTTTAGGGAAGTTCGTGGATGTTTAAATAATACCCTTCTGGGCTTATTAAACTTTCAAACCTGAAATGTCCGTATTAATTGCACATATTAGGTACAATATGTAGTTTTGAACGCGAAACGTACGTTGCTTCTTCCACGCGTCACCGTGGAGTAGTGTTTCGCGCTCCCGAGATGTTTCACGCGTTTTACACAATACCAATGAGGTTTTTAATTTTTTTGACCACGTTCCACCACTTGAAAAATTCTGAAATTTTTATGGTATATTCCTACTACAAAAATACATCTTTTAAAAAAATTTCGTGATTGATTCTAGTCGCATTTTTGAGATATGGCGATTTGAAAATTTCAAAACCGCGTAACTCGAAGAGAAGTGATCGGAAAAAATTGAAAAAATTCCTGTGTATACCCCTTACTGACAAGAAGTCACAGGAAAAATTTCAACTTTTTATCTTGAAAACAACGCGAGAAAAAAAATAAAACCCGAAAAACACGTTTTTGCCTATATCTCGGAAAGTGGGCGGGGTGGGGGTCCAAAAATTTTGTCAACATTTTTTCTCGATAGGGTCCATCTTTTGGCCTTGGAATCAATCGAAAAGCTTTCCAGGGCAGATTCGACCCCCTTAGCCTACCAGGCCTTTTTAAATCATCTAATGGGAAAGACATTTTATTTTTAGAATTGATTCGACCTATGTAATTCAAAAAATTTTGAAATCAATTATTAATTGAGTTGTGAATTAATGGACGGTGACATTCAAAACAAAATAATTTTACCTGAGATTCGAATTGAATTCAAATTTCAAAAAATTGATTGATCTCCAAAATTAATTTTTTTCAAATTATCATTTAATAGAAATGTTCTCAAATGGAAGGAATCAATTTTTCAATTAAAAAAGGATAAAAATTTCAATTTTTTTTCAACTTACACGGGTCGAATCATTTTTTCTCAAATATCCCCGCCCATTAATTAATAATTCAATCAATTGTATTCAATTTGTTAAACCCAGGTCAAGTCAATTTTTTTTTCATTCATATATCAAAATGTTGATCAATTATATTCAATTTGAATTACATTACAAAAATATCAAATTTTGTCATCTTACATAAGTCAAATCAATCTTTTTTGAATACGGGTTCCCATTATTTAAAAATTTGATAAGTTGTATACAATTTCAACTCCAGTATCCACATCACTATAAAACGTATATACGTCGATTTCCGTCCGAAGGACGGGTTAAACGCTAGTGATTAATAAAAGCATGAATTTTTGCAGCTACCCTCATAGAAAAATACTAGTAGTTTTTTTTACTGTGTAGTATTTTCGTATTGCTAGTTTTTTTACTACTAGTTTTTACCTATAGTTTTTCACCACAAGTTTTACTTGTAGTGTTTCACTATAAGTTTTGACTGAGTAGTAAAATACTAGCAATACGAAAATACTACTCATTTTAAAAATTACTACCAACTTACTGGTTTACCACTAGTATCTACCAGTAGTTTTCACCACTGGTAAGATACTAGTAGTAGTTACATATAATTACTCGAAATGAGTAATAATATAATAAACAATTATTTTATTGCTCAAAATATTTTCTGGCACATTTTTTTCCGATATAACTTTTTACAATGATATTTAATAAAAAAACAACACACTCATTTATTATGATTTGTTCGCGACATTGGTTAATTTTTTTCACCAGTTCAGCACTTCAAAATTAAAAAAAATGACACATGACAACAACTTCGGCATTTTGTGATATAACTACTTTATTCAAAAAATTAAAAAACAACTCGACGACATACGTACAATTTAATAACAATACTTTTGAAGGTGAAAATTATCAAAAAAAAAATCAAACTGAAGCCCCAAAAAATTTCAATTGGAATTAATTGTACCAAAACATAGCCAAATATTTCTCACCAAGTCTCTATTCTAGCAATACAATTCCAAAATTAGTGGTAAAAAAATGAGTAAGTAGTTTTTTTTTAAAGTGATATCACTACTCAAAAAATAGTAGTACATAAAAATTAGTAGTTTTTTTTGAAACACTAGTACTCAAAAACCACCAGTTCATGAAAACTGGTAGTATTTTTGAATACTAGTGGTAAAATAGTACTAGTATGTGAAAAACGGATGGTAAAGAACTAGTGGTGCGTAATAAAATGAGTAGTATTTTAAGAAACTAGTAGTATTTTTCAAAAAACTACTGGTAAACTAGTAGTTTTTGGGAAGTACCAGTAGTATTTTTCTATGAGGGTATTTATTTCAATTACAAAACAGTTTGACGAGAAAGACAAAGTATAAAAAAATATAATGAGTAATTACAAAAGAAAACGTACGTTAATGTTATGAAAATTAACAAAGTACAAAAAATAACGAAATTCAAAAGAACAATAACAAGTTTTTTCAACTTTACCCTGTAAATATAAAAGGGTGAATTTTTGCTGCTATGTACTTAATTCAATCACAAAACAGTTCACAAAACATAAGGATTACGTAGGTTAAAAGAAAAAAACTCCTTCGAACTTCGATTCGAGCCGCCGCTCACTTATCCATTATCCAGATTTACGCCCCGATTTCTTTAAGTACGCCTCGATCGTAACGCATACCGTGTACATTTTGGTGGAATCGTCGGAGACACTTCCTCACTTTGCCTTTTTAAAGCCAAAATTCGTTTTGGTTGCGGCTGTAAAACAGAAAATCATTTTGCAGTTTAAAACAGTTGTAATCCAATAAATCTACAAATAAAACAAGTGACCTACCGGACGTTTTTCTTTTTCAAGAGGAAGAGGCGCTGCTTTCTTTACTCCGCTCTTCAATAATAGATGAGCTCATATTTTTTAAAGGGATTTCATTATTTGTTGGGCGTTATTATTTTTTACAGAACAATTTTTGAGTTCTGGAATTTTCAAATCACCCCAATATCTACGAATACCAGTCAGCAATCTGGACCCAAAAATAATAATGTTCAATTAGAAGTAGTATAGGTACTAATGTAAGTTCCAGAATAAGAGGAACTTTAAGTGAAAAACTTTCACATAATTCCTGTTGAAAAAAGCTCACACCTTTTTCACATTGAAATTTAAACAAGATTTCAACTGCAATATATTCTCACATCATTTACACTTAGAATTCATCTCACCTTGAAAAAAATCTCAAAACTTTTTCACTTCATATTTCAAACAAGATCTCAACTGCAAAAATTCTCTCCACATTTATACTTTGATTTCTCAAACAAGCTATCAAGTGAAATAATCTCACATACATTTCACTTCAATATATTTTCACATCTTTTTTCACATAAGAAATATTTTCACATCTTTTTCACATCAAACCACTTTTCTTGTATTTAGTTATTCTCACATCTTTTTCACATCTCTTGAAACCTTCATTTAAAATGCAAAATGGATTGCATATTTCAAACCAAATTGGTAAAACCGCCTGTTCTATACCACGTCACAATACACATGTGTAGTAGTTGATAGTCCTACGGAGCTGCTGCCCTCGTAATAGTGTGATACTGGGAAACCAGCACTATAGGCGAGAATGTAACCGTACGGCGTGCGTGCATTGACTATACTATACCAGTGTAAGTATATGAATTGGGAATCTCCAATTCTGATAGCTTCATCAGTAGATGAATGGGAGGTTCCCAAGAAGTGTAATAGAACAGGTGGATTTACAAATTTTTTTTTTTTGAAATTATACAATTCATTTTGCATTTTAAATGAAGGTTTCAAGTGATGTGAAAAAGATGTGAGGATAACTAAATACAAGAAAAATGGTTTGATTTGATGTGAAAACGATGTGAAAATATTTCTTATGTGAAGAAGATATGAAAATATAGTGAAGTGAAAATTATGTGAAATTATTTCACTCCAGTATAAGAACTGTAGGTGAAAAACTTTCACATAATTCCTGATGAAAAAAGCTCACATCTTGTTCACTTCATATTTCAAACAAGATCTCAACTGCAAAAATTCTCTCTGCATTTATACTTCGATTTCTTAAACAAGTTATCAAGTAAAATAATTTCAAATAAGAAATATTTTCACATCAAACCATTTTTCTTGTATTTTGTTATCCTCACATCTTTTTCACATCTCTTGAAACCTTCATTTGAAATGCAAAATGAATTGCATAATTTCAAAAAGAAATTGGTAAAACCGCCTGTTCTATATCACCTTACAATGCACATGTGTGGTAGTTGATAGTCCTACGGAGCTGCTGCCCTCGTAATAGTGTGATACTGGGAAACCAGAACTATAGGCGAGAATGTAACCGTACGGCGTGCGCGCGTTGACTACTACACCAGTGTAAGTATATGAATTGACAACCTCCCATTCAGATAGCTTCATAGGTAGATGAATGGGAGGTTCCCAAGAAGTGTAATAGAACAGGTGGTTTTACCAATTTTCTTTTTTAAATTATGCAATTCATTTTGCATTTCAAATGAAGGTTTCAAGAGATGTGAAAAAGATGTGAGGATAACTAAATACAAGAAAAATGGTTTGATTTGATGTGAAAATATTTCTTTTGTGAAAAAAGATATGAAAATATGTTGAAGTGAAAAGTATGTGTAATTATTTCACTTGATAGCTTGTTTGAGAAATCAAAGTATAAATGTTTAGAAAATTTTTGCAGTTGAGATCTTGTTTGAAATATGAATTGAAAAAGATGTGAGATTTTTTCAAGGTGAGATGAATTCAAAGTGTAAATGATGTGAGGATATTTTGCAGTTGGAATCTTGTTTAAGTTTCAATGTGAACAAGATGTGAGCTATTTTCATCAGGAATTATATGAAAGTTTTTCGATTAAAGTTCCTCTTATCCTGGAACTTACATTAGTATCAGGCATTTTTCTTTGGTCACTTTTTAGTGAGTTGGTCACTTTTTTCATCAAAAAGGTCACTTTTTGTAACTTTCCCCCACCAAAAATTGAAAAAATTGAAAACCTGATTTTTTTCCTGGAATAAAGTTGAATATTCGGGGTCTCGAATTTGGATTTAGGTCGCTGAAGTCGCGAAAAAGTCGCGAAATGGACCCAAAACTCATCAAAAGTCGCGAATTCTTCAGAAATTACTTGAATTTTTTTCACCTTGTACAAAACAGAAAAAGTAAAGAAATTTCACTTTTTTGAACATTTTTTCTAAAAATTTTGGCCCTCGCTTCGCTCGGGCTCATAAATTTTAAAACCCATTCTTAAATTATAATCCTTCTTTCCCTTTAAGTATTTCTAACAATTGAATATTTTGAAGCGGAAAAAATAAGTTTTTGTGGGAGACTTGGTAGCAATCACGATTGGGAATTTCAAAGGGAGTATCGTATCCATTCTCTGGAAAATCTAAAAAAATCGGAGAATTTTGTATTTTTCAGTGGGATGTTTTAAAAATTCAGAAAGAGAAATCATTTGCAAATATGTCTTTTTTTGCTATTTTTTAAATAAATTCTTCGAAAAAATTTCTCCTCGCTTCGCTCGGGCTGTAACTATTCATCTTCTTTAACATAAAATAACTAATTTTTAGGAACTTTTGTGGAAAATTGTATTTTTTTAAAATTAAAGACGTATTTCCTTCCGTGTATGAAATTTTTTCTGTAATAAATTTGATCTCGTTGTGTGTGGGGGGGGGGGGGGGGGGGGGTCAAATGGAGAGGTAGATACTAGATATATACCTTATAGTTATAATTATACCTTAGAAATGAGTCGTGAAATTTCATTTCGAAAAATCGGTAGACATCCTGATTTGAATAGATACTTTCTCATTTTGAATCAGTGAAAAGGCGCTAATAAACATTCAGAATTGCAGCACGGGAAAAATCAGTGAAATTCACTGATTTTTAGCGATTTTTCACTGATTTTTCAAAGAATTTCACTGATTTTTCAGTGAATTTTCACTGATTTCCAGTAATTTTCTTTCACTGATTTACTTTTAGTGAAAAAATTTTCACGGATTTATTCCTGTGCTGCAATTCTGACTTGTTTTTTTTTTGTGATTTTTGATAAATTTCACTGATTTAGAAATAAGAGTCGATTTTTTTGGGATAGTCGCAGATAAAAATAATATTTGATACGTATAAATATAGAATAGATTTGAGTAAATAGAGTCAAATTTGAATGAATTTATGTTTGATGTAATTTTGATACATAGATTCAACCTTATTAATTTTAGAATTTTCCTGGTTTTGAAAATTCTGAAAATCATCCGGAAAGTTGATTTTGAAATGAAATAAAGCTTATTAATTTGTTATTTGGCGGATATTTCTCATTCGAGGTGTTTGTCAACCTCTATAAAAGTTCGAAAATTGATAGATTTTCCTCTTTTGTTTCATTATCCCGGTATTATGAAACTAGATTTTTTTTTAGTTGATTTTTTCTCATTTGTTGGAAGAACTTTGAAAAATGAGATTTTGCCCCTTCTTCAAAAAACAGATCATGAAATGCTTGAGAAATGTCGTAATTATTGAAGTCCTGCTGTTTCATTATAAAATTTTGTTTCTTCAAGTGAAAATTCCACCCTGATCGGAGAAAACCACCACAACCCTTAAAAATTACTCCGACGAGTATTATAAAACACCCGCTTACACGTATATTGTACAAAGCCATTACAATTTTCGAGACTTAATTGAACGTTGCTCTCGTCCACAACACAGCTGTCCTAATTACCTTATACCTTTGAAGTAGAAACGTATACGCTTTGACGTGACGACGTCTTAAAAATATACCATGGAAAATTGTGCTTTCGTCATTACGGTCGCTGCGTTGTCGTCAAAACTTCATCCTACGAGTTTATTAAAAGACAAGAGAACCCGCGGTGGAGAAGCTTGTTGAATGTAATACGAGACCGCGACCGAGTACGGTATAATATCTCCTTCGTATACCTTTCGCGGCATATTCTAACATCATTTAACGTGTATTTCACCTTAGCCGGACAATCTCGTTTCCGAAATGCTTTAAAGCCCCGCAACTGCACACACAAACATCAAATTAACCAAAGCCAACAACGAGCCTTGCGAGTAAAAACTTCCGAAAGTTATATAGGACGACCGGAGACTCAAGCCCATCACTATCCGTTTATTATACCTAATATTGCGAGCAATAAGTATAACTTGTCCGCTGCTGTCGTCTTTTAGTCCAAGAGATGTCGTCCGAGCACCTATACACATTCTCCGACTTAATCAACTCCTCAGACTTGACGTCGGATATAATAATGTGCTAGCTTGATGCTGGGTACGAGTAATTTTCAAAATAGTACGCTCGACTTCGGAACTTTATACTTATATTACAGGCTGTGGTGAAAAACAAGCCCATCAGCTTTTGAATTAAATTATTAAATAAGCTGCTCTGTGTCTCTATGTTTCTGTGTGACAAGGTTATGGTTTATTTATACGTGGTCGCTTCCAAACTTCTGGTCGCTGTAATTATAGTTCGTCTTTCATCTTCGACCTTTTGGATTGTTATTTTATCAATGATGGGAAAAAGTTTGTGAAAGCTTACCTCGATATAGGCATCGCCTAAATTTATAAATTTCGTCGGTGTGAAATTAAATGTCAAGAAGAAAGTTGTGGAACATCAGAAAAATAACGATTTTTCGACATCGCATTTTTTTTGAGCTGTTGAATGGAGTTATGGTATTTGAAAGAAATTCAGTTTTGGAAATTCCTTGAAAATTGATGAATTACATGAATTCGACTTGATTCACTTTGGGAACGGTTCTCTTGCTTATTTTTTTAACCAAGATATAAAATGAAGAATTTTTTTTACAATTAACCCATAATAATTATTTTTGCTAAAAATTAGTGCTGCACAATTAATCGGATAAACCGGATAATTCGGAAAATCGGAATCGGAATCGGATAATCCGATTGCATAGAAAAAAAGTAGTTCAAAAATATTCCACCAGAGAGAGAGAAACGAATAATCGGTTACGATTTCCGATTATCCGAATATACCGATTATCCGAATATCCCGAATAATCGGTATTTGTGCAGCACTACTAAAAATGGGATTTTTACGATTTAAGTCTGAATTTATTCAAAGTTCAAATTCTAAATTTGCTTAAAAATTGCATGCAATTTTAAAAATTTTCCCTCTGAAATTTTTAAAATTCGACTTTTCTCATAATTGTTCCATAGGGTGTGTGGCCGGATAAGGGGCGAATTTGGCACCAGGCGCTTTTGGGCTCCCAAACACTCAGAGTCGCGTATATTGACTAGAATTAATTTTTCACAAAATTTTGGACCCCTACCTGCCTCTCTTTCGGAGCTGTGGTCATTTTATTGTATCATTTTCAAGAATTTTTAATTTCAACGGAAGTGAGAGAAATTTTCTGTTCTTTGGCTCAGAGTTACAACTTATTGTAGATGTGTATTCATGATAATTTTTTCAACAATTTTGGTGCACTCCTTTACGTATTTTCGGTCATTTTTGCCTGAGTGATTTTTCAAGTTACAATCCTTGATGAATTTTTTTATTCGCGTTAAATGTGGAAAAGTTTGCATTTTGCATGAAAAAATGAAAACATTAATCGATGTTCCTTTTCCTTCTCCAATGAATGCTAACTTCAGTTCATCCCTAACGTTGACAAACTGCTCAGCTTTTCGCTTTGTTGAACTTTTTACCTCGCTGAATTCCACTTGAACTGATCACCTTCGATTCCGCAGATAACAATGGAAATCAACTCGTACCGATCACGAGAGGGATTTGGGCATCAACTCAGCTGACCCCCTTTTGAAAAATGCTGCTTGAGAATCAACGCACTTACAGCCTTTAGATCATCCTGAATACCGCACCATTACAGGTGAGTTTAATTGATGTGTATTTTTTAAGGTTTAACTTGCGTTTCGAGGACTCTGCCAACAAGTGGTTGAAAGAACAATGAGAAAGTATGGAGGTGTACATAATTACTCTTCTTGTGATTTCTATCTGGAATTTATTAGCCGAAAGAAATACAGAAAAACATAACTTTTTTTATCAAGCCTGGGAAAAATAAGGTGAAACAAAATGTATGAATTTTTACGTTTTTCTATAAAATTTGTGCTCATGAATCGGTAAAGTAGAGAAAGAATGTTGGAAAAAATTTGTCCGACTGTGACATATATTCGTTATTCGATTTTGACCCTTTACGAATAGAATCGCATGACAAATAACACAAATTAAAGGCATTTGCGATGATGTTTCTTGGATTTTGCTACTTTTTACATGCAATTTCACGATGCATAATGGACCGAACAGCCAAAAAACATGTGCATGTGCTATATTGTATGTAAAACGAAGAAAAATTGAGTATTCTTATGTAACTTTCAACGCGGAATCCAATTTTGGGTTCATTTTACCCCTCGACCGAGGGGAGGGGGTACCGAATTCAAATTTTGGAAAATAATCAAAAAACCGGTGTGATATGTCTAAATATAGGTTTTCGTCTTTTCGATGCCTGGAAATCCGATTTTCGGGCCCATTTTACCCTTCGACCCCCCCTCTCCCCCGGGAGGGCAGTGCCGAATTCAAATTTTTGAAATTAACCGAACAACCGGTGTGATATGTCTAAATACAGGTTTTCGATACCTGGGAATCCGATTTTTAGGTCCATTTTACCCTTTGACCCCCAGAGGAGGTGGTACCGAATTCGAATTTTCGAAAATAACCGAACAACCGGTTTGATATGTCTAAATACAGTTTTTCTATCCCTGAAAATTCAATTTTTGGGTTCATTTTAACCATTGACCACCATGAGGGTGGAGCTGATTTCAAATTCTAGAAAATGAATAAAATACCTATGTAATATTTCTGCAGAAGAGTTTTCGATACCTGGGAATACCATTGGTTCATTTCACGATTCGTCCACCAGGGGGACTGTAAGAATTTCAAATTTCCAATATTTGCTTAAAAAAAAAATTATATTTCAAAGGAACAACAATTTAAATGCAATTGAATTATTCGGTTCCCACGTCATCATCATCATTTTCGGCTTCGTTGTGCTCTTCTGTTGATCTTTCTACGAGCATATTTTGAATCACAATTGGGAATTTCTTTTTTTTTTTTGAGTGTTTCACGGGGGCCAGATTCCGCACAATTGGATCCAAAAACGTGAGAAACCGATTCAAAATGTCAGTCATTGTAGATTTCCTGCATTCTTTCCTAGAAAACATTTCTCGGAAGATTTTAAAATATTTGCGGGGAAGCATCTTGGCGGGATGCAATATTCGAGGTAATACATACGTTCATGTTCAGTTTTTCCATTGACTACATTTTCCTTCTCAAATGCAATGCGAATCGGTCTGCAATAGCTGAAGAAGTGTAAAGAGTGTACAAGTGTAACAAAAATTTCCAAAAAGTTATGCAAAATTTTAATAAAAATCTCAACCTCGAGGAATTGGGTGCTGGATTTTTAATCCTTGATTAATAATACTGGGACTATTGAAGTGGCAAAAATTGTGCCGTCTTCGTACTCCTCCTCAACAAAACTCTGCTTATACGACACATGGCCTGAACTCACATCAAATCCTCATTTAACATAGAGTGTACCTATCTGATGGGTCTTCCGGAAGTGACAATTCAAATATTCATTTCGTACAGTGCAGTGAATAGTATATGAGCTGTGTGAAATTCCTCATTCTATCTAGCCCTACGACTCCACACATAAAAAAATGGCATTTGCCAATTAATTTTCTAGCGCTGGACCAAAGTTTGGTGAAACCATCCGCCAACTGTTCGTGGGTCGGAACCCAACGAACCTCGATGTTTCTTTTTATCACTTCGAAACGAACATAGTGATAACACAACTTAACGATATGTTTGAGAGACTGTGAGTCCTCAGACTTGGCCATCTTGATCGCTGCAGTATTGTCTTCGAATAAAATCGGTTTTGTGTCCACTAAAAGTAATCGCTTAGCCATTTCTTTTATACAGATCGTTTCTTTACAAGCTAGTGACATCGCAATAAATTCTGACTCGGCCGTTGATAGGGCAACATGGGCCTGCTTTTTCGTATGCCAGTGAGTTAAATCGCCGAATAATTTAATTACAAAACCTGTCGTAGATCTACGAGAAACATCATTCGTTCCCAACGAAGCGTCGGCAAAGCAAATTGAGGTAGATTAGCTGCGATTGGCTAATCTACACAGAAGCTTCTCAAATCTCTCGTCAAACACCTGAAATAAAATGCAGGTAAACTGCTACCAAATTTTCTCGAAATTGTGCACTTCGAAAGTCTATGTACAAGGTTTTATCTAACTGGCATATAGAAGATTATTGGTCGAACAAGGTTTTTGGGATAGCATTACAACTAAAATGTTCTTCTCTCATTAGTTGAACTGTTTTTAATTAATTATTCCCATTATCTGTGGCAATGGAGTATATTATGTTACCTCCCAAACTCAAGTTTCAGAAAACCCCGAATTTCCTAGGCCAAACTTGAACGTCCTACAGGCCTCAGGACGTTCTGGTTTTGCCCCAGGCCAAACCAGTATCTCCAAAGAGCAGTTGGATAAACTGGTTTTTCCGATGAAAAACATAGGAAAAACTAGTTTAGCCGATTGCAATTAGTCAAAACAAGTTTGGCCAACAAATATTTTTGGGAAAAACTAGTTTATCTGGAAGCAATTAGCCCAAACTGGTTCGGCCAACAAATATTTTTTGAAAAAACTAGTATGTCCGATGTGAAGTTGGAGGTTCTAGTTCGATCGATTCAGAATGTTAGAGAAGAAAGTGGACCAGCCTTGAAAAATGCAGCATTTTCAAAATGAAATTAATCAGTAAATAATATTAATAATAAACAATAACCCAATTCAGCAAATGTAAACATTTTAGAGCTGAAAAAAATTAGGAAATGAAAAAAATTTAAAATTTCTGATCTAAAAAAAAATTGAGGAAAAAATATGAGAGCTGAAAAAAGTTTTAAAGTTGAAAATTTTTTGAAAATATGGACATGAAAAAAAATCACTTTTTAGCTCTTCATTTTTAATACAGGTGGTATTGGTACAGCTTGAAATAAATCAAATGAACTAGTTTCTCCTAAGAAGCATGCAGGATATACTGTTTTGGCCAAATATCAGTTGGAGGAACTAGTTGGGCCTAATTGTCTCAAGACTTACCAGTTTTTCCTGATGTGTAATTTGAAAAACCAGAACGTCCTACAGGTCTCAGGACGTTCTGGTTTTGCGTAGTCCAAACTAGTTTGTCCAACTGTTCTTTGGAGATACTGGTTTTGCCTAGCCGAAACCAGAACGTCCTGAGGCCTGTAAGACGTTCTAGTTTGGCCTAAGAAATTCGGGTTTGGCCGGTAACAATTTATTGCAATAGAAAATTGAAATTTTTGAAAATAAAATCCATTCATTACAGATTATGATAATACTTACCCATGATTTTACAATCCTTACGCGTTCCGCCTCATTAATTTATCAAGCTTTAATGCATTCTTAGTAACCAACTTTCGAACGTATTTTCTATTTAATCTAGTTGTAATTTCTAAGGAAATCTTGAATTTTTCGAGATACATCTGTTATCCTTCATCTTCAATAGATAGAAATGGACGCCTATCAATAGTACACGTTTTTAGCAATTTCGTTTTATGTTTTCCTGAGAACAAAGAGCACACGTTTTTGTAATTATATCAAGTAAATAATTACTAGTGGCACGTAGCATTTCCGCATCAGCTCGCGCTCGCAATATTACTTGAATTAAACATTCCAAAAATTAGACATTTTTCCAATTCCCTATAAAAACTTATAAAACCTCTATTTGAGCAAAATAATCGATACCTATTAAATTTTCAAAAAAATACATTTTAAACTTTTTCAACAATTGGAAAAGTCAATATTTTTCAACTCATGCGAGATAAATTATTGAGCTGGAGGGTGTTGTTTTTACTCAGAGAAATGAGAACTAAAACAAAAATGAAAATAACGTACCACTACGGAAGGTTTTCGAAAAATGTAAACTATGCGGAAGGATAAAGCTGGAAATATGCCATTTTAGACTTGAGATAGCAATTTGAAAATCTCGTTATTTGAAATATTTAAATTAAAAAAAATTAATTAACTAAATTCAAATGAAAAGTTTTATTATAAAATTTTATTGAATAATTCAAACTAAATATTTTTAATCAATTTAAAAATGGTTTCATATTTAAATTACAAAAGTTTAATGAACTTTTTATAAAAATCAATTAATTAAATTTTCAAATAAATACTTAAGTTATTAAGAAATAAGAAAAGTAGAAAAACTGTTCAACAAAAAATTCAAATTGTCAGAAATCTTTGGGCGATGGAATTTTTTTAGTGCTTTTTTTGTGATCAGTGTGAAAAAATGTTATATAAATCACTCATTAAACTTCAAATAGCTTTTCAAGTTTATAAATGTCGACCTGTGTAGTTCTTGTTTTGGTGATAACTAAGGCGCTATAAACTGGTGGTGTGATAGTATTAGCCCTAGCATGGCAACGCAGCATACCGAATTTTTTCTATTTGTCCGCGGATATAAATCCTAGCGTCTTGTTCAGAGTCCCCCCCCCTTTTTTTTTTAAATTGCAGTCAATGAATTTTTGCAGTGAATGAATGGTAAATGATGAATTCCATCTTCACGACTTTGGAAAGTTGAAAAAACCATTGAAAAACCCAAAAACTTCACTTTTTTTACCTTCAAAAATACAGTCAGATGAGAAAAAAAATGAAACTGCCTCGCAATTAAGGAATCCTTAACTTCAGATTCCACAGATAAAACATGAATTCTTAGATCGTGATTGGTTAAGGAGAACTTAAGGTACCTGTTTTGTCTACTTAAGTTATCCTTAACATTAAGGGTTGATCTGGAATATGTGCCTTTGACTTTAAAGAGTCGTTAAAAAACGAGTCTCAAAGAAAAAAGACTCCGAGTCGCATTCCGAGTCGACTCCGAGTCTTCGAGTCCTTTGCGAGTCCTTTTTCAGAGCGGACTCTGGTCAACCCTGGTTTGAACGCAGGTACAATTCATTTGCAGAGGAACAATTTCATTTTGTAGTTGTTTCACTGCATTCTCAACATCATGTGAACCCAGCTGATACAAATGAAACAAATAGTACATAATTATGTAAACAAAATATACGTACGAGATTGATTAATAAAAATTTATAGCGTTACCAGTTTGATAGCTCTAAAAAATACTTTTTGGTGTGCATTTTTACTGATTCCCATGCTGACTAAATCTTCTTTACTAATTTCGTAAATCAGTTGGGAGTTGTTTGTGTCGTATCCATGTTCTTTTAAAGTTGTAGCAAACAACTCAACAAGGGAAGATGGAATATTAAATTTCTTATTAGCGAAAAAAATTTCTTAAAAGCGCTGAAAATTACAAAAATGGGGAAATGATTCATCTATACTAGAATACAAAATATCTACGAGCCTAAGAAGAGAATTAGGTACGTGACGTGTAAGGGTAAGGTGCCCCATTATCGCCTAGTGCCCAATGTCGACCACCTCGTCTATCTCCGGCGCTATGGGCGATAGCGAGCCGAAATTTTTTTTTCATATTCTTCATCGAAAATCCGAAAAAATAAGACCACTCCGACATCCTGAAAGCCAAAACTCGCGGAGAAAAATAGAAAAGAAGAATTCGGAAGGCCAAAAACTTTTTTTAGCAATTGCTTGCACACCTTGGAATTCTTTCTTGAAATTATTGAATTAAATGTTTCTAATATTTTTGTAATTGAAAAAGTTCAAAGTTCCTGATGTAATAATCACATTTTAATAATTACAACTTTAAGTTAGAAAAAAATCACTCAAAGTTCATTTTTATGGTGTGCCCCATTATCGACCACCTATAAATCTTATGTAATTTGTTGTTTTTAAGCGATTTTGTTTTTTTCAATTTTCTCGAATTTTGGTCGTAGGGTTGTCATTTTGGTCTCAAATTGTTCATCTGTGAAAGAGGAACACGAAAAAAATGTTTTCCAGTAGATTTCGTTCATACCGGACAAAATCAGTCGGTGGTCGATATTAGGAACCCAAAATTTCGACCTCGCATTTTGACATGTCTCAGAAAAAAATTCCTAAAAAATACTAAATTTTTTCGGATGACCACGGAGCTTTCCAAAATTGTAGGAGAAGGATGTAGGTATCCATTAAGCCATCAATGACATTTCCAGCCCTTAAACTTTTGAAATGGTGAAACTTCAAAAAAAAGTGGGCGATAATGGGGCACCTTACCCTTATGTACAGTTAGCTCCTTTTTCAGAAGGAAACAAGGAAACACTAGTCAAAGTTGATCAACTTACTTAACTTTGTATCCTGCACTGGTTTATTGCTACCTGGTTTTTGATTCATTTTAATGCGTTTGATGACCTAAATTCAAAAATTAAATGAAAAATCTAATATTCAAAAGAAAAAATCGGAATCGGTCGTTTACTTTTATCAGTTTGTTGGCGGTGTTTCAATTTTGATTGAATATCCACGCGCCAAAAGCGGCGTCACTAATTGTGATAAGAGGATAGAGATTGAGAAGTCATGCAAATTGCCTATACCCCTGCGCCTTTGGGCTGGGGCGAAACAAACAGGAAGAGGAAATCCATTGCTCAAGATGACGTCAGATAAACTCAGACGATTTCAGTGGTTGCGATGTGCATTTGTTCCGACCCAGCCCAAAGGCGCAGGGTATAGGCAATTTGCATGACTTCTCAATCTCTATCGGATAATTTGGAAGATTCAAAATGGTAACACTGCACCACGCAAGATGCATAGACCTTATAGTAACATAGACCGCGCTTAGTGATAAAAGCGTGGTCCCGATATATGTAGAATTCTATAAGTATTCTGGTTCCAAACAAACAGAAATTACTATGCATATCAGTTGATAATTCCATTTGTTTGGAACCAGAATACTTATAGAATCCACGTATGTTCGGGCAGCTGATAATACAAATTAGCATTGGACAGCGCGGTCTATGTTAATACTTAAAGGTCTATGGCAAGATGCTTAGACCATAGAGAATTAACATAGACCGCGCTACTGATAAGCGGCGAGTTCCAACAACACCACCTCTACATAAGGCCTGGACACTCAACGTTTGGCAACATCGCGAGTAGTCCGATGTTCTTAATTACACGCGATCACTCGCTTTTCTTTATTAATTACGAAAGAAGTTGGGAGAGTACAATAATGTTTGAGGTATGAAAAATGATCTACTTTTCACGCTCTACAAGCTGGTTTTTTCCCCATAACTCTAGCCCCAACCGATCAAAAGTTATAAAAGCTCGAACTTTTGAACTTTTATAACTTTCGACTGGTTGGGCTTGGGGCTAGAGTTATGGGGAAAAAAGTTCGTACGCAAAGTGGTAGGGTGGGTCGGCGATTTTTTTCATTTTTTTTATGTGGGTAAACCTCGATGAGAGATGACGAATGCCGCAAATCGCAGCTCTCAAAGTCTTTTTGGAGGGCTGCCACGAGCATTTAAAGTTTTGAGGTAAAGTTGGATATGGTAAAATTGGGACGTGGATAACTCGAAAACCATGATGGGTTGAAAGTTGAAACTTTTTCCAATTTGTAAAGCCTTTGAAGAGCTTTTTGACGATTTTTTGAAAATCAGTGTTGCCACTTTTTTTAACACGAAAAATTAGCTGTAAAAGTTGAAAAATGACATTTCCCTATGATGTCAATCGCCAAAAATTCTGAAAAAAATCTGTAAAGTACAACTTTACATGCTGATTAATATATTAAAAAATTGAGTTGACGTTATTTCGTATTTTCGAGAAAAAAAAATCCAAAGATTGGAAGAAAATACAATTTTCTTTTTCAAAGGCCAAAATTGTGTAAATTGATTTTTTTTGTTAATTTTACACCATATTCAAAGAAAAAGTCGGTAAAAGCATTTTTCATTTGTACTGTATCGAAAGTACGTTTTTTCATTGCTAATTTGCGGATCGGAAGTTCGTCTTTTCATTGTTGAGCTGTCAACACGGTTTTTAGTGTTTTTCGTGTTTACTTTCGCGTCCTAGTACGCGGAAGTAAACTTCCGTGACCCGGTATACGAACCGCACGAACGCGTACGCTTTACGTAAAAGTACTAATTGATGATTTTGAGAAGTACAAATGAAAAATATCTTACAATATGAGCATCGGTAGTGAGCATTTTCATGACTCGCGTATTTTCTCACTCGCCTTCGGCTCGTTTCGCAAACTTACGCTCGTCATGAAAAGGCTCACTTCCGCTGCTTGTATAGTAATATACTATTAACTCCATTCAACACCTGTTAATATGTGTGAAAATGCAGAGTTATTGAAAAATGAACATTTTGGTATCAGAATTTCTTATTTGGTTACCCCTGGATCACACCAGCACTGCCTAATACCAAAATGTTTTTTTTTTCAACTTTTGAAGTTAACATTTAATACCTCTGCATTTTCACACATATTAACGGGTGTTGAATGGAGTTAAAATGCTTTTACCGACTTTTTCTTTGAATATGGTTTAAAATTAACAACAAAAAATTCAATTTACATAATTTTGACCTTTGAAAAAGAAAATTGTATTTTCTTCCAATCTTTGGAATTTTTTTTCTCGAAAATACGAAATAACGTCAACTCAATTTTTTAATATATTAATCAGCATGTAAAGTTGTACTTTACAGATTTTTTTCAGAATTTTTGGCGATTGACATCATAGGGAAATGTCATTTTTCAACTTTTACAGCTAATTTTTCGTGTTAAAAAAAGTGGCAACACTGATTTTCAAAAAATCGTCAAAAAGCTCTTCAAAGGCTTTACAAATTGGAAAAAGTTTCAACTTTCAACCCATCATGGTTTTCGAGTTATCCACGTCCCAATTTTACCATATCCAACTTTACCTCAAAACTTTAAATGCTCGTGGCAGCCCTCCAAAAAGACTTTGAGAGCTGCGATTTGCGGCATTCGTCATCTCTCATCGAGGTTTACCCACATAAAAAAAATGAAAAAAATCGCCGACCCACCCTACCACTTTGCGTACGAACTGACATGGAATGACCCGTAACCAATATTATGAAACCGCATCCTCTTCTTCATTATTCTCGAAATTAAAAATAGAGCATGGGGTTAATATTATAGTAGAATTTCAATTTGGAAAACAAGAAATTCCAAAATTTTTGAAATCTGCTTGGGAAAGGATTATTACGATGATAAGATGACAACATGAAAAGACTTAATTATGTGAAAAAAGTGCTTACAATAAAATCATAGGATTTGATCTTATACAAAGATATACATATAAGTTAAAACAGTACATTTCCCCAAATCCACTACCCCGAAAGTCGTGATCCCGAACACTATTTACCCGAATAATATAATCCCGAATCCGCTGACCCGAATGACGTTTTACACATTCAAAAATCCCGAATTCATGTATGTCGAATTCCAATACCCCGAATTTCCGCATAAATTTTAATCTTTAAAAAGTGGTAGGTATCTGCATATTACATTGTCTCAGCAATTTTTTTGATATCATTGGGAATTGGGATAGAAAAAATTCATAATGGCCCAATTGATGATTTTCAAACAAATTTCGATTTCTATCAACACACACACCGAAAATATAGAAATTGAAGGACCTGAAAAACATGTTCGAAAAATTCAAAAAAAGAGTTCAAGATTCTGTAGTAGAAGCTCTTTTAGAATCTGATGTGGTAGGTAGAGACAAAAGACAAATTTAAAATGAAACTTCATTTCTAACTAGTTTATCGCGTAACATCAATATATTTTTAAATACTTTTTCGGGAGCTTGTCATTCAGGTAAAAAGAAATCGGGTCAGCGGATTCGGGATTATATTATTCGGGTAAATGGTGTTCGGGATTACGACTTTCGGGGCAGTGGATTCGGGGAAATGTACGGTAACGGTAATGGAAAGATCTCATTTACCCCGTCGTCTTTGATTTTTTTTCGAACTTTTGCGTAAATTGAAGAGAAACACGATGAAATTTCTCCATAATTATTCTCCTTCAGCCTGAATTGCAATAATTTCAAATTTCTTCTTTAACTTTCGCCAGATTGAGTTTTATAATTCTTCTTGTACCTACCTTCAGGCTGAAATTTAGTAAATAATTTCCTGTAACTTCTCAATGTTGAATTATGGATTTTTGCAATTCTCCTGTACCCCCTCCTCCTGGGATGAATTTCAGGAATTTCAAAATTCGAATATCTCCTCCACCGCCTTTTCCCACATTTTCAACCTAAATTTCAACATCAACAAGCAGAAAACAAATTAATATTTTTCGCCTGATATAGCATGTTTGATTAGGTACCCGTACTTTTAACTGTTTTTTCGTGGAAATTTTAATTGGGAAATACCTGTTAATTTCATCCTGATGGTTTCTAAAAAAATTACCCATAAAAATGTTTGAAAACACTTTGCCACCTTATGTCAAAATTTATGTTTCACTCAATGTTTTAAATTAACCAATTAACCATGTTTACATCTAGCAGAAAACTCGACTTGTTTAATTAATTTGTAAAACAAAAAAATGAAAGATTACTTATTTCTTTGTTATCTTTCGTTTTTGGTGTGTGTGTTATTCGGCTCATTTATGTCACCGATGTCAACTCGACCAGGTTTTGACCTTGGGTCTTCCGATTTCGCTCAAAAATTGTTTACGAGTTCTCCTCGATGGTCTAATGAAGAAATCACCGTCATTCCGATCCTAATCCTTTAGGGGGGCGGGGGGGTGGCCCTTGTAATTTTCGTATAATTGGGGTTTTTTGCGAAATTGCCTAACTTTGAAGGAGCATATCTCGAGATTGGTAAGGTCTAAGATAAATCTGTTCATGCTGTTTTGTAGAGAATTGAAAGGAGATTCAAAATTGATAATCACTTTTTGAAAAGTTCAAAGTTGAGCTTTTGTGATGGAAGCTCAACTTTCATGATGAGTACAAAAGATGAAGGGCCCCATTACAAAATCTGAAAAAATTACTATGAAGAGAACTTTTGATGTATTTTTCAACTAATTACTTTTCAAGATGGGATCTCAATACCCCTGAGGGGCACAGGGGTCCTAAATTTTGGTCAAAATTCAAAAAAATGGTAAAAGTAAAGTAATATGTCGATTTCTACTAATTCGAAGGCGCTGAGTTCGAATATGTGCTAAGTTTTTTCATTCGACCCCTCTGAACCCCCTATCAGCCCCCTAATGAGGTCAAAATTCAAAAAAATGAAAAATAACGTATGACGTGTCGTTTGTTAGGTTTTTGAGGGCGCTGAGTTCGAATATTTGCTTATTTTTGGGATTCAACCGTTTAGTGCTCCCCTAGCCCCCAATTTTGAAAAAATACATTGATTTTTTAAATGATTTAGTAATTTTGGAGTCAGTGTGGAGAACGAAGGAGGCGGATCGAGAAAGTAAGTTGATAATCGAGCTCAGCACCCTCAAATTAGTAGAAATCGATATGACACATGCTATTTCCGATTTTTTGCATGTGTTTTTTCAAAATTGGGGGCTAGGGGAGCACTAAACGGTCGAATCCCAAAAATAAGCAAATATTCGAACTCAGCGCCCTCAAAAACCTAACAAAAGACACGTCATACGTTATTTTTCATTTTTTTGAATTTTGATCTCATTAGGGGGCTGATAGGGGGGTTCAGAGGGGTCGAATGAAAAAACTTAGCACATATTCGAACTCAGCGCCTTCGAATTAGTAGAAATCGACATATTACTTTACTTTTACCATTTTTTTGAATTTTGACCAAAATTTAGGACCCCTGTGCCCCCCAGGGGTATTGAGATCCCATCTTGAAAAGTAATTAGTTGAAAAATACATCAAAAGTTCTCTTCATAGTAATTTTTTCAGATTTTTTAATGGGCCCTTCATCTTTTGTACTCATCATGAAAGTTGAGCTTCCATCACAAAAGCTCAACTTTGAACTTTTCAAAAAGTGATTATCAATTTTGAATCTCCTTTCAATTCTCTACAAAACAGCATGAACAGATTTATCTTAGACCTAACCAATCTCGAGATATGCTCCTTCAAAGTTGAGCAATTTCGCAAAAAATCCCAATTATACGAAAATTACAAGGGCCATCCCCCGCCCCCCTGAAGGATTAGGATCGGAATGACGGTAATTCTTTCATTAGACCATCGAGGAGAACTCGTAAAAAAATTTTGAGTGAAATCGGAAAACCCAAAGTCAAAACCTGGTCGAGTTGACATAGATGGTGTCCATTATGAATTATCCAAAAAAAAATTGCCTCGTTACGCTCGGGGTAATTTTCACTCTTTCTTTTTGCAGAATTGAATTTATTTTTAATCTTAAGTTTTTTGGAAACTTCTTTTTTAATGAGCTGTACCTAATGAGAAAGAAATGTCATGATGCCCTTGACCACGATGTTGAAAAAAAAAAAGGAGAGAATGGAACAGAGACCAAAATTATTGGCCATGTTTTGGAAACCATGAATGAAGGAAAAATGGTGAATTTTCATCTATTGAAGATCTTTTTTTTTGCAAAAATTTTCGCCCGAGCGAAAAAAATGATTTATATTTTACCTTCTCATTCACTTTTTTATTTATTGGTACAAACTAAAAAATTGCAAGAGATTGCGTGAATTTATAAATTTGAGACAAGTGTTTTTCATTTTGGAGGGGGGAGGGGGGAATGAAATGTGAAGAGAATTTTGAATTTTTAGCCCGGAAAAATTCGAATTTTTATTCGCTCAATTTGGTAAACACACTGGCATAATTTTGTATTGAATTTGAATATTTTTTTTGAACCGTAGAGGGGCATCTAAAGATCTCGTAAAAAGTATCTAGTGATTTAAAAAAAAAAATCGTTAGGCCCTATGCATTTTATATAATTTTTATACAAAATTTCGGGATGTAAGTACATTTCGCTAAAAAATTACCCCCCCCCCCCCCCTCCTCACTGGTTTACGAATATCATATTTATAAGGTCTGGAAAAATTCGAAAAATTGGTCTGGAAAACCTGGAAAAGTCAGGGAAAATCATTTCTGAAATATAGTGAACACCATGATCATTGGACTCCAAGTCGGCGTACAGACTCGGAGGAGTTTCTTATGGTCAACCTTTGAATAACTTGTGACCCGTGCAGGGAAAAGGTACCTAAAGTTGAATTTTCAAAAATGGGGTTTTCAGCTGAAATAATGAAGGAGACCATATTAAGGAACATATTGAGACCTTGATGAGCATCTAAGGTGGATTTTTCGCCGAGATAGAGCCATTTGAAGTTGAGAAATTCGTGAATTCCAAAAAAAAAGAAAATTCTGAGAAAAACGTGTTCAAAGTTTTTACTCTTGTTTTTCTGTATCAATCATCAAAAAAGCTGCCAAAACTACTTTTTTATTCTAAAATTTCACGAAGAATTCATTTCTGACGTCGAAAATAATTACCTTAGGAAAAGTGAAAAATGAAAAATTTACCATTACGATGTGTTTAACTTTGAAAAAAAAAATTCATTACAAAAAGAAATTCTGTTTTTCATGCAATTATCAATCACCAAAAAAAAAGCTGCCAAAACTACTTTATTGTACTGAAATTTCACGAGGAATTCTTTTCTACTGTTGAAAATTACTTTAGGAGACAGGAAAGTAAAAAAATGTTACTATTTCTATGCGTTTAGTTTTGAAAAATACTGCATTACAAAAATGAATCTCGGTATTATTTTTATTATTAAGTAGAGTACAAAAAGTATAGCTTATTTTCGACGAAGGGAAATCGATTTTGAGATTTTTGAAGTTTTTTTATGTTTAGACTGACGAGTCTCCAAAAGGATGGCACATTTCATGGACCGCATTTTGCAACACACGTCGATTTTCTCAACGTTTCGACTTGAGGACCTTTTCTTCAGTTGGTTTGAACGTCATTTAGACGACTTCTAATAGGTTATTCGAAGTGAAACTTTGGTAACAGATGCGTAAAGGTCTGAACTACTTGAAAATGCAAAAAAAAAAATTGCCTACTTTTTGTTTTTAGGCTTTTAACGCAAAATGTAGTTTTCCGACTTTACTTTAGGTACCTAGCTACCTACCATGTCCCTGCACAGGTCCCATATGCCATTAATACTACAAAAAGTAGCTTCTGTTGTAGTTGTCGAATATTCACAGTATCTCCTGTACAATGTTCCGTAGACAAAATACCTACGTTATTCGAGAACAATAAAAGTCGACCGAGAAAATCTCAACCTTTTATTCGAACGCTGCTTAGGACCACACATCGCGACTGTGGTAGATTTATATACTTTTTGGCCTGAAGAAACTTTAGGCTAGAGGCAGGCAACTCGCAAACATCGACGTTTAACTTTTCAAATAGCCATCATGTACAGAGATTAATTTATATTCCGGTAAATTTGTATCAACGTGCTGGCTGATCGGGGAAAAGAGGAGGGAATACCGAAGAAAAAATCCATCGTAGGAGGAATTTTACTATACATTCGGTATCCTACCGTTGTGCTTCTGTTTCGCGTATTATTATTATACGTCGTAGTTGGCGAGCAGAGTTTGAAAAACGTCAATGTATCAAAGTATAGGGAGCTGCCTTTTCGACATGGCCTTTGTTAAAGTTACAGGCCTTCGGAATACATATAGAAAACTTTTCTTGGGTAATTTTTCAAGTTTTTCTCGACCGATGAAATATATTTATGGGAGGGGATGGCTGTCCGAGATCTCGGTCCACGTCGTACTCGTATATGCGGATTTCTAGTTCGAGGAAAATTTTTCTTCCAAGAGTTGGGTTAAAAGTTGGTCGGGCGTGTGTAATTTTTTTATATTGAGCGATCTGGATTGCGGTTGGTTTGGAAGAAATTTATCTTGGAAGGATATTTAATATGAAAGGTCGATTGAATACCGAGCTGGAAGTTATTTATGAGTGGGAGAAAGGCCTCAAATGGACAATATATTCAACTATGAAAAAAACTTACTATTTTATTATCATTGACTTGCTATTTCTGTGATCGTGAATTATGAAATACACTACCTATAACAGATAGCTATTCCTTTTGTTCGAATTGGAAACACTCCAATGCATCTGACCGCATTGTCGTGCTGCAGTTGTTTTTCATAGGACAGTACAGCTTCAATCCTAAAAAGTACTTCAAGGCAATGGCAGATATCATTTATTTTTGAAGCGGTTTCCACTTCTTTCCTCTTCCTCTTTTTTTTCGCGCATAGTTTACAACCGTTGAAAGGAACAGGACCACAACATTTTTTTGATTTTGTGTGGGTATTTACTGCCACTAGCATAGACTTTACTCGCAAATGAAATAAAACCCAAACAGGCTATGCCAACTAAATCACCCTCGATCTCCTGCTGCGAGGTAGGTATGGACATTAGGGTCGATCGAAAAAAAAAACATATCTTGGATTTTGACCAAATTTGGTGGGGTGGTTTACTTTGAGTGGGAGACTTCACAAAAAAAGTTTGAGCCCCCGAGGGGAGAAAGGGGAGGGGAGCAGAAGGTGCTCAAAGTGCACCCCCTTTTGAAAAAAACACTGTTTTTTGCGTTTTTAAGCCAATCAAAAATTGTGTGAGAAGCCTTCGTAGGACTTGAAAGATGCGATTTGAGTTTCTACATCTCCCTAAACCATCGCCGTCCTTCTCCGATCAAAACGCTGACTGCTACCAGGGGGTTGAAAAGTTGCAGATTGCAATATTTCAATAATATGAAATTATCACAGAGCTGGAATGATTTTTTTTTCATCGAGTATGTGCACAAAAATTTTTTCAACTGCTGAAAGTGAATTTTGAAAAGAAAATGGAAAATTTTTACACCAGTGCAGCCAATAGCAAATCATAAAATTCCAAAATACGGAATTTATATCGACTTTAAATTGATTATTTTTTTTTCAATCACTGAAAGTATATTTTGAAAATTTTGTATATCAGTGCAGCCAGTTACAAATCGTGACATTCTACACTATGGAGTTAACGTTGACCTCGAATTATTTTTTTTTCCGTTTGAAAAATAAACAATAATTTTATTTTCATTTTCAATTATCAGAAATAAAAAATAAAAAATTTTTCTTTGAAAATTTTGTTCGTCAGTGCGGCCAGTTGCTAATTGTGATATTCTGATGTTATGAACTCGAATCCACTATTTTTTCTCCCAATCAATAGAAGTACGTTTCGAATTTGAAGACATCGGAACATCAAAATTATCAACTGGCTGCACTGACGTACAAAATTTTCAAAGAGAAATTTAAAATTTTTTATTTCTGATGATTGAAAACAAAATTATTGTGTATTTTTCAAACGAAAAAAAATAATAATTCGATGTCAACGTTAACTCCATAGTGTGTAGAATGTCACGATTTGTAACTGGCTGCACTGACATACAAAATTTTCGAAATATACTTTCAGTGATTGAAAAAAAAATCAATTCAAAGTCACTTTCAGTGGTTGAAAAAAAAATTTGTTCACTTACTCGATGAAAAAAAAGTCATTCCAGCTCTGTGATAATTTCATATTATTGAAATATTGCACTTTTCAACCCCCTGGTAGCAGTCAGAGTTTTGATCGGAGAAGGACGGCGATGGTTTAAGGAGATGTAGAAACTCAAATCGCATCTTCTAAGTCCTACGAAAGCTTCTCACACAATTTAGATTGGCTTAAAAACGCAAAAAAACTGCGTTTTTTTGAAAAGGAGGTGCACTTTGAGCACCTCCTGCTCCCCTCCCCTTGCCGCACGTGAGCTCAACAAATTTTTGTGAAGTCTCCCACTCAAAGTAAACCACCCCACCAAATTTGGTCAAAATCCAAGATATGTTTTTTTTTTCGATCCACCCTAATGGACATTGGCCTGGTTCATTCTCGGTGATAATTTGATATTCGTTTTCGGATTTCATGTACCTACACTGAGATTGGTCAACTCATTTCATTACATTTTTTGAGTTATTCCTGATTCGCCCAAATTTTTCAATTTTTTTAGTAAAATTCGCTAATGTGTCTTGGTGGCAATATCCTTTTTAATTTTTCTCATCAACAGTCAGAATAAACAAAATTATAAAAAATATTTGATTTTATAAATAATATTTTCATAAAATGTTTTAATTTTTATAAAATCAGTCGCATTTTGGAAAATGGTCCAATTTTTAGAAAATCACCCGTCGTGCAATTTTCTGAAGTTTTGGGACAAAATGCAACATGGGACAACTTGCATTTTTGGTGGCATTGTGTCGCAAAATATTTAAAAAATTTGTGACAGAATTCAACCATTTGCGACTGACTTTATCTATGATGAGACATGAACCACGAGTCTACATATAGGTACTAAGATAATAAAAACAATTTTTTACAGATGTGTGGTCAACAGTTTGTTCCATACATTCAACTGGTTCGTATAAAAGTATGTTTCGAACCAGTGAATGTTAAACACAAGCGATCTCAGCATCGATTCATGAAATTCTGTCGATTCAGACGTATGAAATACTTGTTTTACGGCAGCAACAGGTACTTCATTTTTCTCTGTAAACATTAAACCTAAGCATTGTTTCACACAGTTTCCGGAAGTTCGCCATTGTTTCTTGCAATTTTGAGTTTCAGGTAAAAGTTAGTTCACGAATTCGTTCCAACTTGGATCCAAAATCCATTGGAACGTGTGGATTAGGTAATTGTTTAGATCATTAAACCAAAACTTCAAGATGTATGTACCTCTGAAGGCCTATTTCGCTGGCTTCTCTCCAAATTGTGGTTAAAATTCCCCCAGGAATTTTATTTTCCATCAATGAAAATAGTATTGTTCCAAATGATCGGCCATCTATTAGATGTTTCCTTTCTTGCCAAGTTGCCATCACAAAGTCGAGGTCATCAGAATTTTCCATCGTGTTGATGAGATTTAAAATGATACAAACCGCTGAAGAACGAAACATCTCACCTCTTTGATCTGCAGTTAATTTCCTCAGTATACGTTTGTGGTGCGGATTAGGAGGAACAGCGCCGAGCCACTTGGTTGCCGTGAAAATCTGTTCTTCTCCTGTTAACTGGTCGAAGAAGAATTCCATTGATGACCAGTTTTTGACCCGGGGATGATTTGACATAAAGAAGTTTGGTGAACTTTGCTCCATCGGAATTCCCTGTAGGGTACTTTGAATATGTAGCATCCATGTATACCAATAATGGCTGGTCTTCGAAGTTATAACTACATCTTCCAAAATTTCAACGATTTTTAATGGAAATCTTTAGATTTCTTTTTCTTGGCTGTATGTGGCCATCAGTAAGAATTTTTTCACCTCGCTAAAATTCAGCAAATTTTTCGCTGTCTCGGCGTTTTTTACCGAACCATCCACATTGAATCTTATTTCTCAACGAAATTTATATAAATCTTGCTGGGTTTTTGTATCCAACAATATTTCTTAGCCCATTGTTTTATATCTGCGTACATTTTTTCCCGATTCTTGATATGAAATCTGCCAGCGCAGGAGAAATGGGAAGCTTCGATGTCCTTCTCGAAATGTTTTCGAAAGAGTACGACGTTTCAGACGTCTCCAGAATAACTTTGGCGATAATAATGCCAGCCCAGCTACTCAGTGTCGGAATATTCATTTTTTTATTACCTAAAACATAATTATCGAAAAATATAATAGTTTGAAAAATTGAAGAAACGTCGTCCTAGAATTCTGGCGAAATTCAAATATCGAAGGGTTTTAGAAAAAATTTTCAAAACCCCTTACTTTTTCATCAAGCGTGAAACAAAATTTAGATCTCTACTCAAATGTTTTACATTTTTGTGAACAAATTTGATTTTTTGTTCGACATTTTTCAACTCTTAAAATTTTTTTCCCAATTTTTTCCAATTTTGAATTTTTTATTCAAACCTTTTCTTACTTTGCATTTTTTCTCAGAATTTTCATTTTTTTTTAAATTTGAATTTAAAGTTATTTTTCCAACCTAAGACTTTTCTCAATTTTTTCAACTTTGAATTAAGTTTTCTCATAAATTCTGAATTTCGTTTCCCACTTTCCCACCCGAAAGAAATCGATTTCATTTCATTCATTCATTTATATTGAAGATTTCTTTCGGGTGGGAAAGTGGGAAACGAAGTTCAGAATTTATGAGAAAAATTAATTCAAAGTTGAAAAAATTGAGAAAAGTCTTAGGTTGGAAAATTAATTTCGAATTCAAGTGAAAACAATGAAAATTCATGCGAAGTAGGAGAATGTTTGAGAAAATAATTCGAAGTTGAAAAAAATTATGGAAGTGAAATTTTTCGGTAAAATCGTGTCGACCTGTATAATAAAATAGAAAATTTTAAAAAACTGAAACTTGACTGAAATTCATTTTAGTTTCAGTTTTCAGTTTTAATTTCCCATCACTGGGGTGAATCATCTCTGAGGTATTGTGAACACCCTGTGTTTCTATTTGATAATTTATTGAGTTAGGGCATGAAACTGAAAGATTAACGTGATTTGTATGCCCATTCTCCTTTTTGATCGTTCTTTGTGCCTGAAAAAATCTCCATATCTAGGCTTGTGAGACTCCTGTCGATGAAATTTCGAAACAAAAGTTGTGGATATGATTAAGGTACATTTACCCGAATCCAATTCCCCGAATTGGCATTTCCCCGAATACCATAACCCCGAATGTTACCGAATCCGTTTACCCGAATTTTGAAATCCCGGACGCCTTTCATCCAAAAAAAATTATCCCGAATTTATGAACCCGAATTGGCATTTCCCCAAATATCATTATCTCGAATGGTAAAATCCCAAATCCGTTTACCCGAATTTTGAAATCCCGAACATCCTTTTCAGGACTTCTGAGATATTTTTAAAAATATTTCTCCCATTTTTGAAAAAATAAAATAGATTTTCGAAAAAAATTGAAAAAACGAGTCAACAACAAAATTTTTTATTCGAAGTATTTTTGAAAATCTTTTTTTTTAAATTGAAGAAAAATTTTGAAAATTATCTCAAAAGTCCTCAAAAGATGCAGTTCTAAAGCACATATTACAACTATAGAGTATTTTATTAGTCAATCATCAAGACGATCTTTTTTTCACTGATAACAAGCTAGTGCATAGCTCAACCCAGGTCCGTCGGGGAGCAGCTCTTACTCATTTACTGAGGCTCAGCTCTGCGATTATAATTTCGGTACCGGATTTCTCCTTTTGAAATTCCTGCAAAATTGAATATAAATTGGGTGGTATCCCAAGATGATAAATATTTTGGTGAAAATGTTAAGCCGGGTCCACACGATCAATAAAGATTGACAAACCAGCGAGTTTGTCAATTAAACTGGAACGTGTGGACGCGTTAAATATCCATCAACTTTTTGATTGGAGTGAGTGAGAAGCAATTATATCGGGTTGATGGAATTCAAGCTTGTTTGAATTTTTTTGAAGTTTGATGAAATTTGTACCTTGAGCGGAAGCGCTAAATTTCTTTGGCTGCGAAATTCTCTGCATTTTCTTATCACTTTTTTTGATTTCGCAATTTTTTTTGATATATGTTTGTGATTCCTATAGACAAAGCCATTTACGGCCTAGCGATCTCTCCAAAGCTCTGGTATAACATGTTCCATAAGGTGATGAGATCACTAGGTTTCAAACGTTCTGAAAGAGAACCCTGTGTCTATATCTTGAGGAAGGGTAATAAAATTATCATTATTCTCATTTATGTAGATGATATCCTAATAACAGGGAGTTGTATCCAACTCATCGAATTCATAATTGGAGAACTCGAACAAATTTTTGAAATTAAAAATCTAGGAATACCAACCAGGTACCTAGGTATACAGTTTAAGTGGAAAAATAACGAATCAATTTTCCTTCACCAAACTAATTATACAATCTCGATGTTGGAAGCTTTTGGCATAATGGGGAGTTGTATTACCCCTATGGTACCATTCGCCTCCCAAAACAAATTAAAAATCAAATCAAATGAAAAACAAAAACCATACTCATATAAACAAGCTATAGGTGCGATCTTGTACCTAGCTAACAATTCTAGACCAGATATAGCCTTCGCCACAAATTACTTAGCTAGGTTTCAGTCGAATCCACAGGATCTTCACTGGATCCTTTTAGACCACCTACTGAAGTATCTAAAACAAACACCGAAAATGGGTATCTTATTTACTAAGAAATCTGAAAAAGTAACCCAACTTGACTCATACATTGACTCAGATCACGCAGGTAGTAGCTAGACTCGAAAATCAACGTCTGGTGTATCATACGTTTTCGTAATTTCATATTTCAATTTTCAACAATTAATACGGTCTTTTTAGCTAAAATAAAGCCCAAACCCAAAATAAATTAGCATAAAGGGGAAGTTTCATATATAAGCTCAGTAAGACATGTATTTCAATATTCCCGAACTTCCCTAAAATTTGTGAATATTTTGACCCCTTTTTGAGGGGTGAGGGGGTTCGAATTTTGGTTTTTCGGGCATAACTTTCGAAATTACGCATTTATGGAAAAAAAGGCGAAACAAAAATTGTAGAGAATTGAAAAACAAATAATTTTGTTATTTACAGTTTTTCCGTAGGACGTCATGGAAGGGAGCTGGAGCCTTCCGAAAAAAATCAATTTTGAAAATTCTCCATTAACAGAAATAATTATCAAAAATCGGGTTAATCGACTTTTGGAAGCGGCTTTTTTGCATAGTATATCCCATTACTATGTAGAACAAGAAAAATGTATAGCCGACCCCTCATCTCAGAGTAGGGGGTGGACCCTCCATAGAAAAAGTCGAGTTTTCCCTCAAGCATAGCTCAGCTACAGTGAAAAATTCGGAAAATTGGTTCAAACAAACATTTTAGAGCGTTAAAAGACGAACATTTTACTTTTTTACTTTTTTTCTAGATGGTCTTGGGGGCGAGTTATCGCAAAAAGAAAAATAATTGGCGCAGCGTTCAAAAATGTTTTCCGAATTTTGTACCTTGTCTTTTGGGGTCCAATTTAGTTTCAAGGGTTAAATGATAATAAAAATCGAGTTCAGTGATCACAAAAACCCCAGAAATCCACTTTTTGGGCTATCGGTTCGCTAGATTTTATACCAGATCTACACATGCGTAATTTATTGAGTTGATGAAAAATTTTTGAACGCCGCGTCGCTTTTTTTCTTTTTGCGATAACTCGCCCCCAAAACCTCGTAGAAAAAACGTAAAAAAAAGTAAAATGTTCGTCTTTTAACGCTCTACAACGTTTGTTTGAACTAATTTTTGGGGGAAAACTCGATTTTTTCTACAGAGGGTCCACCCCCCTACTTTGAGATGAGGGGTCGGCTATAAATTTTTCTTGTTCTGCAAAGTAATGGGATATACTATGCTGAAAACCCGCTTTCAAAAGTCGATTAACCCGATTTTTGATAATTATTTCTGTTAATAGGAAATTTTCAAAATTGATTTTTTTCGGAAGGCTCCAGCTCCCTTCCATGACGTCCTAGGGAAAAACTGTAAATAACAAAATTATTTGTTTTTTAATTCTCTACAATTTTTCTTTCGCCTTTTTTTTCGTAAATGCGTAATTTCGAAAGTTATGGCCAAAAAACCAAAATTTGAACCCCCTCACCCCCAAAAAGGGGTCAAAATATTCACCAATTTTAGGGAAGTTCGGGAATATTGAAATACATGTCTTACTGAGCTTATATCCGAAACTTCCCCTTTCTGCTAATTTTTTTTGGGTCAAAACCTAAAAAGTCTGTATTAAATTGAAATAAAATAAATAATGTCGTGTAAAGAGCTTTGAACTATAGAATTTATAGAATTATACCACACGTTTCCTTCGTTGTGGAAAATAAAAGCCAAAGAGTGCTTATTGGTGTTCTCGTCCATCCGAAGATAATTACGAAAATCATTGGGCTCATCTAGGAGTAATCTCAATCAATCTAATGTGGGATAGTTCGGTCCTTAGTTCATGTAATCACCTCTTTACCCACACTTGTGATGCCCACGTCGTCGAATTTTCGCCAGTCTATATTGACAAATACGCCAATTAACATGAGGACATTGTGACATTGTTCCTCATAATAAAAATGAAAATTTTAAAAAGTTATTTCAGTGCAAATAATTTATAAAAAATGTTACTTATCAATAGTCAATAGATAGCATGTATTTTCATTCTGTTTGGCCACTCATCATTTCAAAATTTGATCGTGTGGACGAATGACAGGTTCTCAAACTTCAAACCAAAAGTTTGTTGTGTAGGTTGGCAATCCACGTTTTGTCAATCTAAATTGATCGTGCGGACCCGGCTTCAGGCGAGACTTGGAAAGGCCGTCGAGGAACCAGGTGTCGCTCCAGATTTTACCATTCGGGATAATGATAGTCGGGGAAATGCTAATTCGGGCTCATGTATTCGGGATAATTTTTTTCGGGTAAAAAGCGTTCGGGATTTCAAAATTCGGGTAAACGGATTCGGCATTTTACCGGGATAATGGTATTCGGGGAAATACCAGTTCGGGATAATTTTTTTCGGGTAAAGGGCGTTCGGGATTTCGAAATTCGGGGACTTAGATTCGTGCAAATGTCCGGTAACCTGTGGATATATATAATTGCGGGAGTCGAAAAAGTTTGATTTGTATGAAAATTTCAATTTGACTTCTTTTTCTTCTCCGAATTCAAAATTTTACCAAAATTTACATCATTCTCTGCTTTTCAACGTACCTATAATTTTTGTTTGGAATTTTTTTCAGTTGAGGTTTTACCAACCAAGTTATTGATCTTTTCAGGACAATAGATCCTAAAAAAAAAAATCCTTCTGATTCACAAAATTTCCAGTCGTTACTATAAATTTGTCTGATGACTGCTTTTGTGTTCCTGCGATGAGAAAATTCGTTCTCGAATTTCACCAAATCGAGCCTCATTCTACATGAAATACCTTTCACATGCATTGTCGACCAAATGGGAAAACTTTTCACTCTCCGAGGTTTCCTTCGCCTCTCCTCTTACTCAGGAGTTCGCCGAAACGATGACTTCATACTTCATATCGCCCGCGCCCTCGAAACCATTCACCCAGCAAGTATGTGCCTTATATGCAAGTTTCTCGCACCATTTGTAAAATTTACCCAACATTCTCCCGTATTCGCGAACGTGCGAGATAAACTCGCGATGATAAACGTAGGCAAATAGTTTATAAGGTCTGGCGAGGAGATTTTTAATACTCAATGCAGCCAGCTTCGCAACCGCAGCTTCGCGAGTTTTATTAATTACTCGAAACAGGATACGACGCGACGATATAGCATCAGACGAACGAGAAGGCAAAGGTTAATTATTTAGAAAAAAACCTCGAGCCAAAAAGTAAATCATTGTATAGCCTTTATGGAGACTTAGCTCGGTGTTAAATCGATAGAAACTCGTGCGGGGGTGCAGAAGCCGAGGTGGAGGAAATACCTACCGAACGAAGGAATTTTTTACCAACGAAAATAATTAACCGGCATAAGTCGTAGAATTTATAAGGCTAGATTAGTTTACACGGGTCATTAATTTAATTCCAGCTTGGCATTTAATTACATGCTTTCAATAAATCACTTTTTGGTTTACATTCTTCGGGGTATTCGGACAGCTCGCGAATTGGAATTTATTTTCGTACGTCACCTGTTCGTTGGAGTATTTCGGCAAGATTTTATTGTTTTAGCGGTGGAGGATTTGGTCTCCTTTTGGAGTCTGTGATTGTGATGCGAGGATGGAAGTTTTTCTCGATTGTGGCGGTCTTGATTTTTGCATCAGTGGGATGAAGAATCGGATTTTGGAACACTTGAGTTGATTTTTGTGCTTGTAAGTTCTTCTAAATGATTATCCGAAGCAGTGATCAAATTTTGCCGAAAAATTAAAATTGTAAAAACTAACTTACCTTTGCCAAAGTTGCAATTTTGAATAAATTATTGGGTTCAAAATAATTTGCTGGCGAGGTTTATGTTGGGTATTTTTTTTCTCCTTCTCTACTCTTGTATTTTCTCGTTTTGTTTTTCGATGAAATCCAGCAATAATAATGTTTTTTTGATATTTTTTTTCGATCAGATGAAAGCCCCTCCTTTCATTCTCCACGTTTCTTTAGAAAATTATTCGAATCAATTTGAGGCTGATAGAGAAAGCAATTTTTTCAATAATTGCAAAATGCATTTTTTAATCGAGAAAGTTGAGTTCATATCGGAAAATTTTCAAAAGTAATGAGTTCTGGAAAATTTCTGTCATGAGTGGAAAAATGAGATAAATCGAACTTTCAGTCTGACTAGTTTGAAAACAATTCTTTTCAGTCGGGAATTTTCGATTCCTTTTCCCCTCTAATGCTATTGATGAAATGTGTGATATTGTAATGAATTGAGAGATATTTGTAAACTGAATAAAAATAGAAAGTATGGGGTAAGGGTGTGTACAATGCATAATAGTCTGTTTACTTTGAGAACAGCTCTTAAAGCGTCAAATTTCTCTTTGCTGACCCAACAGTCGTTGTTTTCGAGAAATGTTTCTACCTAAAATAAAAATGCGTCTACGTATATCGAACAATTTTTGCGATTAATAACAAAATTCTATTACTTGGAAATGATAAAATTTCCAAAATTGCGAAAGCAGTGTCGACGAACCTTTAGTTTAGTTTGGTAAATTTCTTGAAGACAAATACTGTTGGTGAACAATGAGAAATTTGACACGTTAAGAGGTTTCGTTCTCAATGTGAACAGGGGTAAGGTTCACATTTGCTATGAAATTTAAAATTAATTAAGAAGAGTAATTAAATACAAAGAAAGAATCCTGAAGAAATATATAAATAAATACGTAAATTATATAGTTCAAATAATTAAAAATCATTAAACGAATATTATTTTTAAATATTAACATTAAAAAATCCCTTAATTCTCTGTAGAATACCGAATGTAAATTTGCGATCAAGTTATTGGCTATATTTCGGTTTGATATATTAAATATCACATCGCTATTTGCCTCTGCCAAAAACGCGAATTCTTCCATTTGGACTGTTGATGAGCAACCGCTGCGCTATTTTCATCTTGAAAGGGCCTTCCCCTATGAGTAGGTGAAATCAGCCCTTGGCCCTAATTTTGTCGAAAGTGGTCCTAAATGTTATTTGGGACCTAAAAACATTCCATCCTAATTTTTTCTACCCCCACCCCTTTTCGAATTATCTTACTCCATATGTTGAAAATTCAATTTGCGATATCTTCAAAATGGGTGGAGGATTTTTTTTTTTAATTTTCACAAATTTTAGGCATCACGTGGGTGTGTAATTTAAAAAAATAATAGTTTTCATATTTTCCTCGTGGGGGGGGGAGAGTGAAAATTTCAGTAGTCATTTTGAAGATTTGGGAAAAATATATGTTATACTTGAATACTTGATGAACTTTTGAGAAAAATTCCAATCATTTTACTCCTTCGAATTGTTTTGAAATTTTTATACCCCCCCCCCCCCCCTATCCTGCCATTTATTATGCTTCAAAAATTACTATTCGTACACCTATGTGATCCCTGTAATCTATGAACATTTCAAAAAATTCCCTCCACCCATTCTGAAGATATCGCAAATTGAATTTTCAGCATATAGAGTAAGATAATTTGAAAAGGGGTGGGGGTAGAATCAAACAAATGGAATTTATTATTCGAATAAATCGCAAACGGTAAATACAAGCGAAACAAGAGAAAAAAAACTCAATGATTACTTACAAACTTAATATTTAACTCGACAAATGTTCTACGCTTCAAAACGTTATTCCCTTGTCTGTTGATTAGTACAAACATACCTGTGCGGAAATGAGAATGTGAGTTTTTGACCAATTTACGTAAATCTGAATCAGTTAAATTTGAGGAAATTCTGATTTCATAAATCAGCGAAAAAAAATTACTGACAATTAGTGATTTTTGACTGAAAGATCAGTCAAATCGCTAATTTCTCAGTTAATAATCAGTTTGTCAGAAAAAAATCAGTACTTAATTTCTGTCTAAATAGCCTGTGAAATTTATTTGGCTGATTCCAAAAGGCTGCACAATTTCACCAAAGAGTATGGCTGGTTAAGTATAGGGTTTTGGCCTTGGAAACCGATTTTGACCGTTCCTACCCTAAAATGTTCCCCTAATCTGGCCATTAAGTTTGACACCATTTTTGGACCCTTAGCTCAAGTATTTTGGGAGAGAGGGGCTAAAATGTGTGTTTTTATTCATAATTTTTTCATTTTTCGCCAAATGCAAGTAAAAAAAATTTCGCGTTTTTTTTGGATAGCTTCTAGAAGGTTACGAGAACCCCAAATTTTTTTCGAAATTTTTAGGCTCTTTCCCCCCAAGTTATGCCCTTTTCAAAATTTTGAACCCCCTTTTTGGGATAAAGGGTCAAAAGGGGCAATGGAATTTTTTTCCAAATTTTGAAAATGTTGAACAAGTGGAACATTGTCAAAAAAAATAAAAACTGACCCCCCGCGTGGTGAAATACTCAAAATTCACGTAAATAAATACCTCCAGCACAAGTAGATAATTGGGAAACTAGTTACCAATGTCGATCATCACGAAAATATTTCATTTTGAGGACAACAGAACATTGTGAAAAAGGGCCTACACCATTGGCCTCCCTTACCCCTCCCCTTCGCCCGCCCCTGTGGTCGTTGTGATAAATAAAGTAATAACCGATATTGGTGTCGTTTTCATATAAATCAGACCTTCTGAAAACGATTTTGAAGTCCAATTCCCATTTGAACCACCACCACAACCAATCCCCCCTTAATCGTCAAATTGGTACACCCAAGTATACATTTCATAAGTTTGAAGAGATATCTAACAATCAACATGCTTTTTAATCAAACTGGTACATATTTATTTTTCGTTCATTTTTCGCCAAATAGTATTGAATGACAATTTGACGATTAAGGGGGAGGGGTTGTGGTGGTGGTTCAAATGGGAATTGGACTTCAAAATCGTTTTCAGAAAGTCTGATTCATATGAAAACGACACCAATATCGGTTATTACTTTACTTACCACAACGACCACAGGGGCGGGCGAAGGGGAGGGGTAAGGGAGGCCAATGGTGTGGGCCCTTTTTCACAATGTTCTGTGGTCCTCAAAATGAAATATTTTCGTGATGATCGGAATTGGTAACTAGTTTCCCAATTACCTACTTGTGCTGGAGGTATTTATTTACGTGAATTTTGAGTATTTCACCACGCGGGGGGTCAGTTTTTATTTTTTTTGACAATGTTCCACTTGTTCAACATTTTCAAAATTTTTATGGTATACTTACGGGTAAACAACACTTCTTTTGAGGAAAAAAATTCCATTGCCCCTTTGACCCTTCATCCCAAAAAGGGGGTTCAAAATTTTGAAAAGGGCATAACTTGGGGGGAAAGTGCCCAAAAATTTCGAAAAACAATTTTTTGGGTTCTTGTAACCTTCTAGAAGCTATCTAAAAAAACGCAAAAATTTTATTTGCATTTGGCGAAAAATGAAAAAATTATGAATAAAAACACACATTTTAGCCCCTCTCCCCCAAAATACTTGAGCTAGGGGTCCAAAAATGGTGTCAAAATTAATTGCCAGATTAGGGGAACATTTTAGGGTAGGAACGGTCAAAATCGGTTTCCAAGACCAAAACCCAATACTTAACCGGCTATACTCAATTTAACCAATCGAATCGTGTTTTTGAGAATCGTCGATTGAATGTTTGAAATATATTTCTCAGACACCTGAAGTCGAGGTGTGGTTGTGAAAATTTTATATTTTGTGATGTCAACCTTTCACTACAAGAGAATCACAGTCGAGAAATTTAAAAAAATTCTTGAAACAAAAGTTGTAGAGGACAAAAAAATTAGTATTTTTTTTAAACAACTTTTTCCCGCAAATCATTCAGGAACCGAGTTATTTGTCATCAAAAAACACATTTTTTTGCTTCATCATAATGTTCAAGTTGAAAAATCAATTGATAAGGTTTTAATCCCTGAAAATCTTCGCAGAGGCGGATTCTCTTGTTGAACTATTCAAAAGGAGGCGAGTACTCGATTTTTTTTTACAAATTCAAGTAAATTTTTACTCCTCCCCCCCCCCCCCGAAATCTTGCTGGAATTCGTATGATTTTTATCATCTGACATCTATTCGTTTCGTCGAGACAAATCCAACGATATATTTACTTTTGAAATTTCGGTGATTTTTACCACAGTTACGAGCGATTTTCTAATATTTTTTTTTACATTCTCCTCTGGCACAAAGTATATAGATTTCGAACTTTGAAATTGCTGCAGTTCGGCGAAGTTTTAAGATCTCAGAGTGGGAGTGGTCTCATTGGAAAGAGGAGCTTTTGTAGTTCAAGAATCAATTTTCGCCCTTTTAGGGGCATATGTCGACATGTGTCCCTTTTTGAAATAACATATTATTCAATTCTGATTTACAGAAATGAGTGCTCGAAAAAATTTGAAAACTTTTCTTGCAATTTTCTTATAGTTCGTTCGGTTTTTGGAGTTTATTTTTGCCATTTTTATCTTTTCTTTTGAACTGATCAATGAAGTATGAAGATATTTAACCGGTACGATATCTGAAAATGGGAATCTGAATGCCAGGTAAAGGGGAAATGGATAAAAAAAAGAGCTCATTCTGTACTGGAAATTATGCATATACTCAGATAGCTTGACCCTGAGAAATCTCAATATTTCTTAAGGCCATGACGATGATTCTGATGGCATCGAAATGCCCACGGCAATTCCCTCGCTCGTAAAAATTCACGTCATAACGCTCGAATAATAAAAAGCTTCTTGGTAGTTCGAACACAGATAATTTTTCATTCGACTCTCCCTCTTCCAATCCACCTCTCGAACTTACCTTACAAAAATTCACCTAAACAAGTCCACTTCGAAGCCATTGAAAATGACATGTAAAGAGGTAGAAAAAAACCTGGCCCGAAAATGAAATCGGACGACCCATCTTTGCTTTCACGCAGCCATTACGTGTAATATGCAGATAAGCCAGGTCGTCTCGTATTATAGCCAGGCATATTCGCAGTACGTACTTTACTTACAGCTCGCTCGTAATCCTAATCTATTCATCTTACTTCGAGTCAATAATAATGATAAAATAATTCCGGCCAAAATTACCCTCGCCGGGTCCTAACGCGGCGATAATTTAATATTTTAATGGCCATAAATTTTTCGCATTATCTCGCATGCATATTCCACTCGTACGCTTAATCCATCCGGCTGCGCCTTCGACGATGGTAATTTCACGCAATAAAATTCCCTTCTCGGCGCAATTTTCTTTTCACCGGGTGAGAAAATTTTCCAACGGTTGCGTGTCGTACGTGCGAGAGTATTGTATTCGCGATTATACCGATGCGATGGTGCGATGATAAATTTTATGTGTTATCGATTAGAGCGTCGAACCTTTGTAAAAAATTTCGAGGTGGACATGCGGTTATGTCATGCGAAGGTCGATTTATTTGGCTAATTTGAAGTATCACGTCAATCAGACTAATTTTCCCAGGTTGTGGAAGTGATTTTCAGTTGAATAGTTGGTAGGGGGTTCTGCGCCAGGAGTCAAATGTTCATTGGTGTATTGACTTTATTATGTTTGATGATGGCTTCGTCTATCACTGGGTTTTGGGTGGAGCCTCGATTAAATTGTAATAGCACTGAAAAAAGTAATTTGGAGAAATTTTTTCAAAATTTACGATTTATTTAAGAGGTTGAGGGGGAAAACTCTCCCCTTGGCATGATTGCGTCATCAATCGTATCCCTCCATTTGATCCCAAACTTTGAAGGGTTCGGTTTTTTTACTTTTCAAAAGGACTTCCATTGCAACTGGGTATGGGTATGGGTATGGGTATTGGCATGAATGGATTTAAAATTCTGCTGTATACAGAAGCAAGTCTAATTAGGTAGATCTACAAACCACGTGTGATGAAAAACAGCTCAGAAGCTATTTGTAATTTGAGCTTGGTTTATTTCACAGGGTTGCTAAATTTTTTATAGGAAAAATCATGCTTTTATGGTTACAGATATAGTTATTTTCCCTAAAATTCACCATAGTGGTTCATTTCAAGTTTTGTTCATTTTACTACTGTATCGAAAGTATGTGAAAACATGGCTAGTTCAGCCGATGACACTGTTTCAGCGATTTTTGTGTTTACTTTCGGTCCTAGTACGCTGAAGTATTACTTTTGTGACCTGGTATACGAATGAATGCGTACTGGATAAAATAATCGAATGAAAATGAAACTAATTAGAATCAGATATTATGAATGTGTAATGTCTAATAGGCTGGCCAGAAAAACCAAAATTTTTGATTTTTGAATCGAAACACCACGCAAAAGACGAGAATTGATGCGGTTAGAAAAACAAAATGAAAATTTTCAAAATCGATTAATATCTTCCGATTGCGCATGAGCCCTAAATTCTTTGAAAATTTTCATTTTTTTTTTAAATTCCCCCAAAAATCAAATTTTTATTGAAATCAATTTTCCGGCTAATTTAGAGACTATCTAAACAAAAATGTGCAATTTTTTGAGATAATTTGTATTTTATAACATTTTTTAGTTTTTCTTCATGAATAAAGCGTAGTACTCTCTCATTTTGAATCAGTGAAAAGTCACTGATAATGATGAATAGTCAGAATTGCAGCACAAGAAAAATAGGTCTGTTTATTCTCACGCGGATTGAACAACAAAATGTAAATCGTTCGCTCGAATCACAACTTCGCGATCTGTTTCGTAAGATAGCCGGAATGAAGAGCTTGCTGAAAAGTCGATCAAATTTTTAGCTTTTGATTTGATAATTTGATACCGAAATCAACAATTTTTCAACCCAATTTTTTTTTTCAATTCTCAAAATAGTTTCAATTCTTAATTTTATTTTCTCCAGATATTTTTCAACTCTAATATTTTTTCATCTGGAATAAAATTTTTATCAACTCTGAAATTTTTTCAGGTAGGTATAAAAATTGCTCAACTCCGGAATTTTTTCCAAACATACGTAGTTTTCATTTTTCAATTCTAGAAATGTTTTCTTGAAATTAAACAGGGTGTCTACCGGTTGAAAAAGTCGCGAATTTTAATTTAGGTCGCTGAAGTCTCAGAAAAGTCGCAAAATTGACCCAAAATTCATTATAAGTCGCGAATTTTTCCGAAATTACTTCAATTTTTTTCGCCTTTTACAAAACAGAAAAAGTAAAGAAATTTCAACTTTTTGAACATTTTTTCTAAAAATTTGCGCCCTCACTTCGCTCGGGCTCATGAATTTTAACACTCATTCGTAAATTATAAACCTTCTTCCCTTCTATTTCAGACAATTGAATATTTTGGAGCAGAAAAATATGTTCTTGTGGGAGACTAAGTAGCGATGGGATCAAGGTTGAGAATTTCAAAGGAAATATTGTGTCCATTCTCAGGAAAATCTAAACAAATTTGAGAATTTTGGAATTTTCTAAGGAATGTTTTAAAAATTCAGAAAGAGAAATCATTTAGAAATATGTATTTTTTTTTGCTGTTTTTTAAATAAATTCTTCAAAAAAATTTCGCCCTCGCTTCGCTTAGGCCAAATAATCGCATCGTTATGTTAGTAATCTGCTAATATTTTAGACTTTTTAGTGTTGAAATCCGCGAAGTCTATATCAGTCCACGTCATGCCAGCTTTCTGCTCAATAATCATTCAACAATTTTATCCGTTCTGACACGATTTTTCGTGAAAATTTTCACCCTCGCTGCGCTCGGGTAGTAACTATTTCTCTTCTTTGCCATACAATAACTCACTTTTAGAAAATTTTTGTGAAAAATTGGCTGTTTTTAAAATTAAAGACGTATTTTCTTTCGTGGATGAAATTTCTTTTGTAATAAATTTGATCTCGTTGATTTTTTTTTTGGGGGGGGGGGGGGGGTCAAATTGAGAGGTAGATACTACATACCTTAGAAAAAGTCGCGAAATTTGGTTTTGAAAAATCGGTAGACACCCTGTAACCATTATTTTTTTAAATATCGAATTTTTTTGGTTTTGAGAATTTTTTTAAGAAGTACAAAAATCGAAAAAATTCTGAAATTTTTTAATAATTTGTAATCAATGAGGGATGAGCCCATGTTTTTTGAAGGGATTTCATTATTTGTTGGGCGTTATTATTTTTTACAGAGCAATTTTTGAGTTCTGGAATTTTCAAATCACCCCAATATCTATGTACGAATAGCAGTCAGCAATCTAAACCCAAAAATAATAATGTTCAATTAGAAGTAGTATACTAATGTAAGTTCCAGAATAAGAGGAACTTTAAGTGAAAAACTTTCACATAATTCCTGTTGAAGAAAGCTCGCATCTTTTTCACATTGACATTTAAACAAGATTTCAACTGCAAAAATTCTCTCTACATTTGAGGGGCTTGGTTCCAAAACCCACTTTTGCCAAAAATATACTTTTTGAGAAAACATCGGAAAACGATTAGACAAAAGTGAGTTTTGACACCAAAGTTACTTTTCTTACGTCTATTATAGCAAAGTCGAAGCGTTAACATGAAAATGGAGATTGTAGAGTCGTGGAGCATTAAGAACGGAACCCAAATCCGCAAAGAAAACGTAGTAAATTTTCGTGGCAAAAGTGAGTTTTGGAACCAAGCCCCTCATTTATACTTTGATTTCTTAAACAAGCTGTCAAGTGAAATAATCTCACATACTTTTCACTTCAATATAATTATTTTCACATCAAACCATTTTTCTTGTATTTAGTTATCCTCGCATCTTTTCACATCTCTTGAAACCTTCATTTAAAATGCAAAATGAATTCCATATTTTCAAACAAAATTGGTAAAACCGCCTGTTCTATATCACGTCACAATACTCATGTGTAGTAGTTGATAGTCCTACGGAGCTGCTGCCCTCGTAATAGTGATACTGGGAAACCAGCACTATAGGCGAGAATGTAACCGTACGGCGTGCGCGCGTTGACTACTATACCAGTGTAAGTATATGAATTGGCAACCTCCCATTCAGATAGCTTCATAGGTAGATGAATGGAAGATTCCCAAGAAGTGTAATGGAACAAGCGGTTTTACCAATTTTTTTTTTTGAAATTATGCAATTCATTTTGCAGTTTAAATGAAGGTTTCAAAAAATGTGAAAAAGATGTGAGGATAACTGAATGGTTTGGTGTGAAAACGTTGTGGAAATATTAGCTCACCTCTTTTTCACATTGAAATTTAAACAATATTTCAACTGCAAAATATTCTCACATCATTTACACTTTGAATTCATTTAACCTTGAAAAAATCTCATATCTTTTTCACTTCATATTTCAAACAAGATCACAACTGCAAAAATTCTCTCTACATTTATAATTTGATTTCTTAAAAAAGCTATCAAGTGAAATAATTTCACATAGGTAAGAAATATTTTCACATCAAACCATTTTTCTTGTATTTAGTTATCCTCACATTTTTTTCACATCTCTTGAAACCTTCATTTGAAATACAAAATGAATTGCATATTTTCAAACAAAATTGGTAAAATCGCCTGTTCTATATCACGTTCACAATACACTTGTGTAGTAGTTGATAGTCCTACGGAGCTGCTGCCCTCGTAATAGTGATACTGGGAAACCAGCACTATAGGCGAGAATGTAACCGTATGGCGTGCGCGCATTGACTACTATACCAGTGTATCTGAATTGGGAACCTTCCATTCTGATAGCTTCATAGGTCATGGGTAAATGAATGGGAGGTTCCCAAGAAGTGTAATAGAACAGGTGGTTTTACCAGTTTTTTTTGGAAATTATGCAATTCATTTTGCATGAAGGTTTCAAGAGATGTGAAAAAGATGTGAGGATAACTAAATACAAAGAAAAATGGTTTGATGTGAAAACGATGTGAAAATATTTCTTATGTGAAAAAAGATGTGAAAATATATTGAAGTGAAAAGTATGTGAAATTATTTCACTTGATAGCTTGTTTAAGAAATCAAAGTATAAATGTAGAGAGAATTTTTGCAGTTGAGATCTTGTTTGAAATATGAAGTGTAAAAGATGTGAGATTTTTTTAAAGGTGAGATGAATTCAAAGTGTAAATGATGTGAGAATATTTTTCAGTTGAAATCTTGTTTAAATTTCAATGTGAACAAGATGTGAGCTTTATTCATCAGGAATTATGTGAAAGTTTTTCATCTAAAGTTCCTCTTATTCTGGAACATAGTTATATCCTCACATCTTTTTCACATTTCTTGAAACCTTCATTTGAAATGCAAAATGAATTGCATAATTTCAAAAAAAATTGGCAAAACCGCTTGTTCTATATCACTTTATAATACACATGTGTAGTAGTTGATAGTCCTACGGAGCTGCTGCCCTCGTAATAGTGTGATACTGGGAAACCAGAACTATAGGCGAGAATGTAACCGTACGGCGTGCGCGCGTTGACTACTATACCAGTGTATCTGAATTGGGAACCTTCCATTCTGATAGCTTCATAGGTAGATGAATGGAAGGTTCTCAAGAAGTGGAATAGAACAGGCAGTTTTACCATTTTTTTTTTTTTTTTTGAAATTATGCAATTCATTTTCCATTTCTAATGAAGGTTTCAAGAGATGTGAAAAATATGTGGGAATAACTAAATACAAGGAAAATGATCTGATGTGAAAACGATGTGAAAATATATTGAAGTGAAAAGTATGTGAAATCATTTCACTTGATAGCTTGTTTAAGAAATCAAAGTAGGTATAAATGTAGAGAGAATTTTTGCAGTTGAGATCTTGTTTGAAATATGAAGTGTAAAAGATGTGAGATTTTTTCAAGGTGAGATGAATTCAAAGTGTAAATGATGTGAGAATATTTTGCAGTTGAGATCGTGTGTAAATTTCAATGTGAACAAGATGTGAGCTTTTTTCATCAGGAATTATGTGAAAGATTTTCACTTAAAGTTCCTCTTATTCTGGAACATAGTTATATCCTCGTATCTTTTTCACATCTCTTGAAACCTTCATTTGAAATGCAAAATGAATTGCATAATTTCAAAAAAATTTGGCAAAACCGCCTTTTCTATATCACTTTACAATACACATGTGTAGTAGTTGATAGTCCTACGGAGCTGCTGCCCTCGTAATAGTGTGATACTGGGAAACCAGAACTATAGGCTAGAATGTAACCGTACGGCGTGCGCGCGTTGACTACTATACCAGCGTATCTGAATTGGGAACCTTCCATTCTGATAGCTTCATAGGTAGATGAATGGAAGGTTCCCCGGAAGTGTAGTAGAACAGGCGGTTTTACCATATTTTTTTTTTGATATTATGCAATTCATTTTGCATTTTAAAAGAAGATTTCAAGAGATGTGAAAAAGATGCGAGGATAACTGAATACAAGAAAAATGGTTTGATTTGATGTTAAAACGAAGTGAAAATATTTCTTATGTGAAAAAAGATGTGAAAATATATTGAAGTGAAAAGTATGTGAAATCATTTCAATCACTTGATAGCTTGTTTAAGAAGTCAAAGTATAAATGTAGAGAGGATTTTTGCAGTTGAGATCTTATTTGAAATATGAAGTGAAAAAGATGTGAGATTTTTTCATCAGGAATTAAGTGATAGTTTTTCACTTATAGTTCCTCTTATTCTGGAACTTACATTAGTATCAGGCATACTTCTTTATCCACTTGTTAGTGGGTTGAAAAACATTTTTAGAAATAATTTAATGTGAGAAAAAATCGAAAGAATGTCAAGTATTCAAAAATTTTAAGATCAAAGGATAGAATTTTACAATTGATAGTTTAGATGAATATTAGTAAAATGAAAAAATTTTAGCTAAAATGAAAATCGAAGGAATTGGAAAAAATCTTGGAGCTAATAACAATTTTGAGGAAGAAAGTTTAGTGGGAGAAAGAATCTTTTGAAGTTGAAAAAATTGATAATTTTAAGAAAAAATTTTGAAAGATGACAAAAATTAAAATTTTGAGAAAAAGTTACCTACAGTTAACAGCTGAGATGATTAATAATGTAGCGGTGAAGATGACGAAGAAAATGAACAAGATCGCGCATAGTTCGGCCATTTTGTTGTTCATTCCGTGTGAGAATAGACATACCCAGGGAGAATCAGCAAAATTGTTCGATTTTCAGCTGATTTTCGCTGATTTTTCAGAAAATTTCAGTGATTTTATTGAATTTTTGGATATTTTTACTGATTTTTCAGTATTTTTTTTTCACGGTTTGCTTTCAGTGAAATTTTTTTACTGATTAATTACTGTGCTGCAATTCTAACTGTTTTTCAGTGATATTCGATCATTTACACTGATTTATAAATGAGAGTACAAAAAATTTAAAAAGCTCTTGATCATTAATTTTTTCAAAAAAAAATGCGTAAATAAATAAGCTCTAAAATTAATTTTAATCAATTTTGAATTTTTTTTCGAAATTTTTGAAAATTTTTAAAGTATTGAAGGCTTTTACGCGATCGCAAGATATTAATCGATTTTGAAAATTCTTTTTTCATTTCTCCAGTCTCCTCATTCCGCAGTCCTCGTCTTTTGCGCGGTGTTTCGATTCAAAAATTGAAAAATTTGCTTTTCGACCCACCCTTAATAGGAAGAAATCTCACAGCAGTCCGGTCAACGAGGGCAAGCTAGACCATTTACCCCTCAACAAACGCCTTCAAAACGTCATCACGTAAATAAAAATGAGAAAAAGAATAAAAACTTGCCTAATGTCAAAAAATTCGATGCTATATGGATAGGAACCTTGAATGTTAGGACTCTAAAAGAAGAAGGAAGCCTACAAGAACTGGAGAATGCTTTTTTAAATTCTAATATAGATATTCTAGGAATCTCGGAAATAAGAAGAAACGGGGAAAAAATTATTTTAACAAAAAATCAAAATTTGCTTTGTTATATAGGCGATAATTCTGGACAAAAAGGAGTAGGTTTCCTTATAAAAAAGAATTTCCAAAAAAAATTAATGGAATTTAAAGGTATTTCAGAAAGAATAGCTTTAGCTAAATTTAATTTAGTTGGAGGTTTTTTAACAATTATACAAGTCTATGCCCCTACTTCGAATTCACCAGATGATATCTCTGAAAAATTCTACGACAGTTTAGCAGATTTAATTGCTCAATGTAAAACAAACCTCAAAAACAAATTAATAATAATGGGAGACTTTAATGCCCAAATAGGTAAGAGATTGTATGGGGAAGAGAAAATACTGGGTCCGTATAACTATGGAAATAGAAACGAGAGAGGAGAAAAATTGGTAGATTTTTGTACTGAAAATAATCTTAAAATAATAAACTCTTTCTTTAAAAAACGTAAAGGGAAAATGTGGACTTGGATATCTCCAAATCTTGAGCATAAAAACCAAATTGATTATATAATTTCTAGTTCCAATTCGGATTACATAAAAAATTTTGGAGTTTTTAATTTTGATTTTCACTCGGATCATAGATTGTTAAAAGGTAAATTGGTTTTTAATAGAAAACGATTTATTTGTCCTACAAACCCAATAAAAAATAAAAGAATTGATGATTGGAATGCAAAAGAATATGAAAACAGGTTAAATGAATTATTATTGGAAAATTCACCCTTAGAATTAAATGTTGAATCTTATAATTCGTACATCACAGAAACAATTTTAACTGCAACAAATAAAATTTACAAAGAAGAAAATTCTCAAAATGGTAAAAAAGTGGTTGAAACAATATTACCTCAGGAGATTAGAGAACTTATTAATAAAAGAGAGAAATTAAAAAGAATTATTTTTAAATCTCGTAATGAAAAAATTGAGCTGAATCTAATTTGTAAACTAATTAAAAATAGACTGAGAGTCTTCAACACCCAAAAACAGAATGAGTATATTAACATTATCCTTAGTACCACAAAAAGTACTAAAGCAATAAGAAGGAATGCCTCTTTAGGAAAGGAATGGACTGTATATTTAAAAAATGAACAGGAGAATAAAATCTATGATAGAACTGAACTAAATAATTTGGCTACCAATTTCTATAAAAACCTTTATAAAACTCAAGAAGAGGAAAATTTTCAAGTAAATAGCCTAAAAGAAAAAGAACCAAAAATTTTGAAGGAAGAAATAATATTTGTAATTAAAAATTTAAAAAATAATAAAGCCATGGGCTCGGATAGGATTTTCAACGAACATATCAAAAAAGGAGGGGAAATACTAGGTGAAAAAATTACTGTATTATTTAACTTAATAATGGAGAGTTGTAAAATTCCAAATTCATGGAAAAAATCTGACATATTATTATTGTATAAAAAAGGGGATAAACATAACATCGATAATTATAGGCCGATTAGTATTTCTTCTACATTAGCTAAAATTTTCTCCAAGGTAGTTGATATTAGAATTAGGAATTTTATAATGAGGCAACAACCCATAGAACAGGCAGGTTTTAGAAAAGGTTACACTACAATAGACCATCTTTTTGTTATTAATTTATTAATAGAGAAATCCTCAGAATATCAAATCAATCTCAATCTTGCCTTCATTGACTTCAAAAAAGCTTTTGACTCATTAAAGCACAAATTTATGCTCCAGGCGCTGCAAGTCCAAGGTGTCCCTCAGCATTACATACATATAATTTACGATATGTATTTTAATCTAGAGGCGAGAGTAATCACAGATTTACAAGGAATTTATTTCAAGTTAGAAAGAGGGGTGAAGCAAGGCGATCCTCTATCTCCGGACCTCTTTAATTCTTCTCTCGAACAAATCTTTAGAAACTTGAATTGGGAAAATTTTGGAATAAATATTAATGGAAAAAAACTAAACAATTTGCGATTTTTGCCGATGACGTTGTTTTGATTGCAGAAAATTTAGAAGATCTAACTAATATGATTGAAGATTTGGAAAGGGAAGGGAAAAAGGGAGGGCTGGAAATAAATTATAATAAATCAAAAATTCTATCCAATATAATTAATAGCGATACTAAGAACTTAAAGATTTTAAAAAAGGAAATGGAGATAGTGGAAGAAACACTTTATTTAGGGCAAATAATATCTTTGGAAAATAAAACAGAAAAAGAAATAAAAAGAAGAATTTCTTTGGGCTGGAAAAAATTTTGGTCTCTAAAATCAATCTTAAAAGGTCCCTTTAGTCTAAATCACAAAAAACAAATCTTTAACTCTTGTGTTATCCCCACTATGACTTACGGAGCACAAACATGGACCCTAACAGATAAGAATGAGAGTAAACTAAAAGTCACACAAAATTCAATGATTAGATCCATTTTGGGAGTTAAACTAAGGGACAAAATAAGTTTGGCAAAGATGAATCAAAAACTAAAAAATAGACAAATTTTGGTGGAAATTAGAGGGAAAATCTGGGAGTGGGCGGGTCATACATGTAGGCTGAGGGACAATAGATGGACAAAAATAATTAATGATTGGGATCCGAGAAAAAAAAGAAAGAGAGGAAGACAGAAGGCAAGATGGAGGGATGTAATCTCTAAATTTCTAGTAAATAACCAATTCGAAAGAGTAGCATACGACCGGACGGAATGGAGGCGATTGAGGGAGGCCTTTGCCCATAATGTGGGCCTAAATTTATGTTGACTGTTTAATTTCTATACTTGTGTTATAATTACTTAATAAAGGCTTATTGAATTGAATTGAATTGAACAGCTGAGATGATTAATAATGTAGCGGTGAAGATGACGAAGAAAATGAACAAGATCGCGCATAGTTCGGCCATTTTGTTGTTCATTCCGTGTGAGAATAGACATACCCAGGGAGAATCAGCAAAATTGTTCGATTTTCAGCTGATTTTCGCTGATTTTTCAGAAAATTTCAGTGATTTTATTGAATTTTTGGATATTTTTACTGATTTTTCAGTATTTTTTTTTCACGGTTTGCTTTCAGTGAAATTTTTTACTGATTAATTACTGTGCTGCAATTCTAACTGTTTTTCAGTGATATTCGATCATTTACACTGATTTATAAATGAGAGTACAAAAAATTTAAAAAGCTCTTGATCATTAATTTTTTCAAAAAAAAATGCGTAAATAAATAAGCTCTAAAATTAATTTTAATCAATTTTGAATTTTTTTTCGAAATTTTTGAAAATTTTTAAAGTATTGAAGGCTTTTACGCGATCGCAAGATATTAATCGATTTTGAAAATTCTTTTTTCATTTCTCCAGTCTCCTCATTCCGCAGTCCTCGTCTTTTGCGCGGTGTTTCGATTCAAAAATTGAAAAATTTGCTTTTCGACCCACCCTTAATAGGAAGAAATCTCACAGCAGGGTACGTCGAGAGTGAATACGTTAACACGTGTAGATTTTTTTAGGATTATTTGCAATTTTTAGGACGTACCCACCTGCATTGCCCCTTGGACAGTTCCTGAAAAACTGCTGTTTGAGTTTCTATTTCTACACTTCTCTGGCCCAATGACTTTCAAACTGGATATCACAAATTTCCCCTTCAAAAAAAATATGAAAAACTATAAATTCCAAACATTTTAAAAAGTTGAGGATTTTTGACGTTTGTAATAAATTCTGATGATTTTTCAAAGCTTTTTAAAATCATTTTTCAACGATTTTTAGGAATTTTTTATATTGTTGAAAAAAATGTTTGTAAAATTGGCATTTAAAAACTGACAATCATTTTTTATTTCACAATTTTCTTTTAAATCCTGCGAATTACACGAAAAACGAATTTTTGACCATCCCTAGTATTTTTTTTCTCGATTAGGTAATGAATGAGAAGTATTGAAAAGCAAACCTAATACAACTTTTGCCTCGATTTTTTATAAAAACCAAGTCTGAACATATCAAATAAATTTCACGCAATTTCCTCGTTCACACACTTATGATGAAGTAAAATCCAAAAGTACGTACACCATTTGAAAGAAAATTTAATTCTCTTCGAAAAATTATTCAATGAAAATTTTCATAAACCGCTTCTACAGAAAGATAGAATCGATATAAACGTGTGTTGATTTGAGTCAAATTCCATGAAAAGTAAAAGAAAATTCTCCCCATAGGCACCATGTATTTTGAAAATGCAGATGATTTTGTTAACTATTCTGTGTACTGTACGTATATACACGTTGCTTCTCAAAAAAAAAAGGCGGATCGGCGAAAGCCGATCACGAATAGGGTTTTTGCAGTTTATTCTGTTTGTGTATGTAAAATGGTAACTTTCTACCAACACTGAACTATTATGATTAGAATTTTAAGATGAAATACTAAATTAGAAAAGTTATAAAATCATTCACCTCACATTTCATAATTCAAACATTATTATCGACAAAAACAAATCAAATTCGACATTTTTGAATTATTTGATGCAAACATTTTCTGTACAAACCTTTCTTTTCTTCTTGGCTTTCTACTACCACCAGTCATGCAGTATTCTTTCCGTTCATCAATATTATTATTTTTTTTTTAGTAATTTTTTCCCCATTTATTAGTCAGTGGTAAAATTGCTGCGTAGTTTCAAAAAAATTAAACATTCAATGCTTAATAACAATGCCTAATAATGTAATTTTATTTTATAGAAAAATCATGTCATATTTTCAACAACATCGCCGAAAAAAAAGAAAAAAAAAATGATCCCTTATATCCCTTATTAATCTCGCATGTAGTTCTAACTAATACGGCTCGCTGATTGGCCGTGAAATGATACTGAGCGATGATTGGCTACAAATTGACGAAACAAACAAAAGAAAAAGTGTTCGCAATAGGGTTTTTCGCGTAAAGCGCAAAAACCTTAAAAAGACGAAACAATTTCACGTTAAATATTCGCAAATAGTTTGTCATTCGTTTGTTGGTAATAATATTTTGACGGCATGTCAACGTCATCTTCGTAAGAAAAAGAACACGACGTTGAATCTTCAACGATGCGTTTTCTTTTGCTTTTTTTCCATTCTCGTTTCATTTTTCTCGTTTTCTCTCCTCCCCTCGCGCTTCGGTATATTACGAAGTAATCATAAAAGAAAAAAGTAGTGTAAAACGAAACGTAGACTTTTATTCGGTATTTTAGTCGCTAGAAATGTGTGATTTTACGCGCGTATAACGAGAATGATGGGATTTTTTTTCTCACTGTATTTCACTCGGTGTTCGTCATCGTCGTCTGGAACTATTTTACGACGTATAAAAAGCGCAAATTTCGGGTTATACGATTTCCACAGCTGGTTTTATTTTCCTCGGACGCGAGAATAAAACGTTTTACGTTGCCCCGCTGCCTGCGTTTCGTTTCGAGACGAGTATTCGCAATAAGGTCGTATAATTATCTAGTCGTATAATTTTAATAGGGTTGATTTTCGAGAGTCCGGAAAATTACGTTTGGCTCTCTTTATGGCCACGTTTGCGAGATCGTTGATCTAATCGAGTCGCCGATTTCTTTCTACCGGTTTCATTTTTTACGATGCGGAATTTGATTACGGTGCAGTTTTGATTTTAAATGTGAGGTTTTGAAGATTCTTATTTAAAAAAAAGTTTCATTTAAATTAAACAGAGTTTAATTTGTGGAAAAAAAGTAAAAAAAAAAGGTAGCGGTTTTTTGGGGTTAATTTTGACCAAAAATAATGTGAATAAAAAAAAATAAAATTTTTAAAAATGAAAAATGAGGGAAAAAGAGTAATTTCAGCTTTCGAAAGTCTTTTTTTTTGCAGAAATATTGGTTCGGGCTTCGCTCGGGCTCAATAATTTTATTAATGAATTGACGTTTTTCAAAGCTATAATGCAAAAAAACGCCCGCATCAATCCTCCATTTTGTGAGTCAAGTTGGAAAATTTGTGGAGGCTTGCTTGAAATTTATATCTCTTCTCTTGAAATCATCTGATTCTTTTGAGAGACATGAGACAATAAATTGTGAGAAAAATTGAAAACTTTCAGTTGAAAAGTCCTAATTTTCATTCTCTATTCTCGTTAAAAAGGTTCGACTCTTCCCCGTAACTTGTTCCATTTTCAATTTTATTTTGCTTTAAAAAGAAGTGTTTCCTTTTTACGTAATTTTTTTTCTGCAATAATTTCAAGCTTTCAAGTATTTATGCTGCGGAAAAGGAGTCCAAAAATTTCTCGAACTGAATTCGAGTCAGATTTTTGGGCGGAGAAAAAGTTTATGAAAATTTTGCAAACGAAATTGAAAAAGTAATGATTTTTGCGAAGGAAAATCCGCGGACACCATATCAAGGTGGGACGCGACGTGTGGAATAATTGCAGATAAGGAGGGGCGTTTACTTCTTAATAATTTCTTGTCTAATTTTACTTATTGAAGGGTCAACGAACACCGATTTTTGCAATAGTTTTTGAAAATTATTCTCGTGAAAGTCAATAATAACTTACTTTTGAAACTGGCGTTCGGTGCTATGCGTGATATGTGTCTTCGTGGAACTCATTGTTCAGAAATCTGCTCACCGCGGATCACTCAAATTAGGCCCAATTAGAATAATTGACCGATTTTCTTGCATTGGCGTCTGCTGTTTCTTATATGATGATTTGTATCGAATATCGATGGAATTGTTTTTCTATAACATTTCCATTTCAACTACCAGCTGACTAAACATGCTTCAAAACTGTGTTCGAGAAACCGTCTCAGTACTCGCTGCCAACAGGGATCGACAGTAGTCGAAGGTTCTATCCATGCACCGCCACATGGCCAATACAATCGGACCAAAAAGAAATTCATATTTTTTTGTTCGGAAACTGTTTCAAAAAATCAGGAAAGTTCTAAAAACGGGCGGGAAAAAACTTTTTTTGGGGGAAGAAATAAAGGCGAACGAAAAACCCAAATAAAAAATTTTAGTCCAAATAAGCGGGAATTCGGGTTTCTCGAAAAATTTTTACATGATATCGCAAAAAAAAAAAAAACGTTTTTTTTTCCAAAAAATGGCCGAATTGACAAAATTTAAACCATTTTATCCCAGCTACGTATGTATCTCTGTAGGCTTCAGAACTAATCGTAAGTTATCTCGATTCCGGAAATTTTTGAGAAAACTTTTCTTTTTTGGTATACACTGAAAAAACTATCAAAGAAATAAAAAATAGAACGTGTTTCAAAAAATGATAAATTTTATCCAAAAAATAATAATTCTATTCAAAAAAAATAATAACAGGGCAGCATTTACAAAATTGGTATTTATTCTAAAAACAAAATAATATTTATCGCAAAATTTGGTAAAATTTATTGCATAAAAATAAATTTTACCCAATTCCGCGATAAAATATAATTTTTTAGAATAAATTTTGCCAATTTTGTGAATGATGCTCGGTTATTATTATTATTATTTTTTTTTGGATAAAATTTATTTATTTTTGTGAGTGTATTATATAAAATTTTGCGAAGAAACCCGAATTTCGCATCAGTTTGTACCAAACTCGAATTTTGAAAAATCTAGGAATAATCAGGGGTTTCTAAACTTGCTATTACCTATAATGCTGAGTACATTTTCTCTCCAAGTATTCGGCAATTATGTTGGATTATACTTCAAAGTATGAATTTTGCAAAGCGGTTTTATAATTTTGTTGAATGTTTAGGTATCTCATCTATTTTTATTGAGACTTGTGGTACGGAGTGACGAGAAATTATTTATAAATGAAGTCGAACCTGAACGACAACTTGCCAACTCATGTACTCGTACTCGATGAATTAATACCTTACAATTTCATTTTCTTAAACTTGAAAATTAAAGTGTCAGAATTTTCAAAATCTTTACCAATTTTGTAACTAAAAATTCTGAATATTGTTTCTGCATCAGCTAATTTCTCGAAACGAAGAAAACAATAAAAAGATCTAAAATGTGATAATTCATCTCCAAAATTGAAATGAATTCAAACGCTACAGTATAAGCTTATGAAATTTTCAGAGTATCTAAGTTCGTATTGCCTTGCATAATTTTCAGTAAAAAAAAAAAAAAAAATAGATAAATAAATCATCAGAATGATTGATCAGAAATTTTGTCCCTTATTGAGAACCCCCTGTTGAAGTTGGTTTGAAAATCGGAGATTCGGTCACACTTGTTAAGGGAGTTGTAATTTTTTTTACATCGGAGGTTCAGATACACTTTTTTGCACGTGCAATTGGATCGACAATTATTAATTGGTGCTTCCGGATAAACACCGGGTGGGGGGGGGGATGTTGTGGACGTTCAGATGGTTTGTACAAGCTTTTAATCAAGTTCTCTGTTAATTGCAAAATTTTCGTCAAGTTTTTCGCCATTTTTTTGGTACTCCCATCAACTTTGGTAGAAATTTCAATATTACAACATGAAATTTTTTCCTGGAACAAAAATTCAAGTTTACTTACTTGCACATACTCATTAAATTAATTGGTACCTATAAGTTCAAATTTTATTTTTTGTATTTTTTCACAAATGTTTGTATTTTATTGTACTTACATTAAAGCATGCTGAAGGTAATGGTTTGTTGGGAAGTTGGGATACTCATAGGGGTGATAATAAGGACCCCTTCCCCCTCCATGATTCAAAAGAATGTGTATTTACGTATTTGAGGTTTCAATTTAGCCTAATTTGAACTCTCTGAGTACGAATTCATCATTATTTTTCGGGTATACCGACAATTTATCGTATTTTTAAAGCATGGAAAATCGAGACTGAAATTTTGTGATATGCTGGATTATCACGTTAGACCACTTTGGTTTGAAAATTGATAAATTGCCGATATACCCGAAAAATAATGACGAATTCGTATTCTGAGAGTAAACTGACACCTCAAACACGTAAATACGTATCATGGAGGAGGGAAGGGGTCCTTATTGTCACTCTCTTTGAGTATCCCAACTTCTCAACAAACCATTGCCTTCAGATTACTTGGTACTGTAATGTTAGTACTATAAAATACAAAAATTTGTGGAAAAAAGTCCAAAAAAATGAAAAATGGTGCTCACCTACCCTGTATGGGTACGAAGGACAAAAAAGTGTACTTTACCATATTCTGTATAATGTTGCATTAGGTGTTCAGTTTGTACCCTTTTGAAATATTTCAAAATTCGCATCAGCAATAAACATAGGTAGAAAATGTACAAAAAAAACACCTATCATTTTATGAAAAATAAGCCTCCCTTAGCTCCTCCCTGAGGGTGCGGAGGGCGCCCAAATATACCTAGATTGAGTAGTTGTGGTCTCAAGTCGCCTCAAATGGGTTTTTAAAGGATTCAAAAGTTTTCATATTTTGTTCAGAGACATTAATAGCCGAAAAACTAGTAAAAAACATGAAAAATTGTGAAAATTGAGGAGATTGCGACAACTTCAGCTCCCCACGATAAAGTTATAAAGATCTCGAATAAACGTTTATACGTGACCCGCTCCGAGAAAACACAGCTTAGGGAAGAAAAAATAAGTTTTGATTTTTTCACGGATTCTGTACTTGAAAGTATGTAGAATGAGATGGGATAGGTACAGGTAGTATTTTTCAAAAAAAATTATTACACGTCATAAAAAGTGAAAACAAATGAAGGAAATTTTAAAAAATGGGGGGGGGTGAGGAAAAATATCGAATAATTTTTAAAATTTTCAAAATTAATTTTCTAAATTTTTTAAAAATTGTCTTAGCTCAATTTTTATCCTTCTCTTTCGTTTTTCTGTGGACTGCCTCGCCTGTACTGCACTGCTGCATTCGTTGCATCTGAGTTTGATTGTTTTCTTGGTTTGCATCTGTTAAATTTCGGAGACGCAGTCGATATTTTTATTTCCTCATCACTTTTCTGAACTTTACTTTTCTTTTTTCGAATGATTTCGCGATCAGTTTTCAGCTTTCTCGTTTAAAAATACGATAATTCGACTTGACAACAGCTGCAATAACGGCAGTCAACGTCACCCATGGGCGAAAAAAATTGAAAATGGTAGTAGTGACGTCATCACAACAATAACCAATGACAGCAAGCCTCCTTACAAGACCATTGTAGCCACATTTGCACCACTTTTATTTCGCGCAAACTTTAAACGCGTTTTTCTCAAAAACTTATTTTCTTCGCTAAGCCGTGTTTTCTCGGAGCGGGTCACATATATGTAATTCAACGCGTTCTACACGAATATCGTATTGAAAATTCGATTGTGACCGTTTTATTTGATCCAGGAACGAAAAACCTCGATTTTTATGGATTTTTTGTAATTTTCCCTAAATGGGGAGGTTTTTGATTCGAAATTTGGGACACTTTCCGTGATCGGATGTGAAAATTAATTGCATATTCGTGTTCAGCGAAGTCGAAATATATAAAATTGACCCCAAGAACGCCAAAATTGGCCTACCTCGCCATTCGAGGAAAGCCGGTGCTTCAAAAACAGCCCCCTTTTCACCCCTCATGGGAATTGAAGAGGGCTCCCGTTCTTTAAATTTTCTTATGGTATAAGGATTCACCATTCCAACTTTCATGCTTCTAGATAATATAATAGCGGTATTTTACAGTTTTCGACTGTACTAAGTACTTGTAGATTGTTAAGGTGTTGTACGTACATTAACGTTGCGTCGTCTTTCCATTTGCCTCTTTTTCCCCTCCTGTTTCTCGAACCTATTCCGATGAATAATACGTTGTAAATTACCAACAACTTATATTACACCGGTACGTCATCAAAAAAATAAATTACCGGTAATTTTTATTTATACCTAGTTCCCATTCGCGATACATCTACCCTACGGTAAAACAAAAAGGGGTCACGGTGTTACCCCGTGCGACGATACGCCTCCTATGAAATAAAAACTGTGACGAGGTTTTTGGTAAAGTACCGCGAAAGGAAAGAGAATGGGACGAAAAATCGATAGATATTTTCTCAACAGAGTATTGCGGAAATTGAGCTCGAATAATTCATTTTTTAATAAAACGATTTTTTTTTCCTCGATTTAATTCTCGATTCATTATTAGAATTTTTCTGACTCGAGTAATTTTTCGGAAGATATGAGAGACGATGTGGAAAGAAAAGTACCGGGTAAAAGCGGCGACGAAACGACGAAAGGTAGATCAATCGAGAACAAATTGAACTTTTAAACTATGACGGTACTGAAAGTATTATACAGGGTGATTCGAAACGAATCTTGTGTATGAATTTTTTCTCGTGTAACGTCGAGTGAACGGAATTTGTATTAAAGTGGTTTGTAGGACTGAGATAGAGAAAAGTTTTATCATATGGTAATGCTTGGTGTTTTGATTGCCAGTTCATTGCGATGATTTCTGACAACAAGCATTAGGTTTTCAGTGTTGAGTTGGAAACATCAGTTTATTTTATACTAAAGTTATTCGATTTGATTTCGATGAAGCTGAGGATTGAGTTGCAATATAAAAAAATTGAAATTTTTAAACGAAATGAAAAAATAATAGCTTTTACTTACTTTTGAGATGAAAGTTTTTAATTTATTAATGAACTTCGTTGTGCCTATTGTTTTTACTACTTTTTGGCAATTCCACCTGCGCTCGTGGTATCATGATCACTAGGGTGCGTCATATTTATATGTAAAAAAAAAAAGTTTGAAATTTTGATGTCTTACCCCCTAAAATGGTTCCTTTTACTTAAAAAACACCACACAAAAAAATTCAGCCAAAAAAATAATATTTAGAGGTGGCGCTTTTGGGTTGAATATTGCGAGTGTAATCTAGCTAGGTATAATGCACACAAATACGCTGTTACAGTGGAAACTCGCTGGTCTGTCACTGTGGCGCCATGCCACACCTTTAACTAGGCAAATACGATGTAACATATGTAACTCCGTTGTAAACGATGAAACGCAAAAACAGTATTTACTACAAGTTGTTGAATTACATCGCCAAAAATTCCCAACTCTGTCGAAAAAAAACTTGAAATAGACATATGAAATTTTTATCAATGTGTGTATATTTTTTTAATTTTTAAAATTAATCGTTTTTGTTTAGTTCATCCTCAATAAATGAATTGATTTTTAGTCGAAAAACCGTATTTTTTAATTTTCAGCAAATTTTTCACATTGGATTAGGTATCAAATTTTCAACTCAAAAGCGCCACCTCTAAAAATTATTTTTTTTTGAAAATTTTTTTAGGGTTATCATTTTTTCATTAAAAGGAACAAGAATAACGGGTAAGACCTCAACATTTCAAAAAAAAATGTCCCATGACGCACCCTAATGATCACTTCCTGAAAAAAAAAATGCAATTCGAGTTTTCATACTTATTTAACACATTATCCTTGAAATCGGATATCCTTATGCCAAAATATTGTTCTCTACAAAGAGTTTAAAATGTTTCAAATCACTGATTTCTACGGAATCGAAAGGCTAGCTCCTAATTATTTTTGCCAAAAATATGATCCGACGTTTCAATTCCAGATTTTTTTTAAATTGTAGGTATTTAATTTAAAAATCTTTCCAGCTAATTTTTTTTTCAAGCATGACTTGACCCAAAATTTTTCAAATTTCGATTTGTTCAATTTTTTCACGTTTCATGTTTTTGTCAAGTTTCTTCCGATTATTGAGCTGAAAATTTTTTTTGGAAAACACGAAGATGGAATTTTTTAAAATTTCAACTTAAAAATGAAATTTGAAGAAAAATTTTCAATAGGTATTATTGAGAAAAGTTTTGGACTTGAAAGAAAATTTTATAATTCAAGTTTAAAAAAATTTAAGGATATCAAAGTTGAAAAAATGTTGATAAAATTCAAAATTTAAAATAATTCAACATTACCTATTGAAAAAATTTTGGCGTTGAAAATTTTTCTAACTTTGATTTCTTCAAATTTTAAAAACTTTCTTTTCAACTCGAAACTTATTTCTCAATTTTTCCGACTATGAATTTCTTTTAAAAAATTGCAACTTTTTCAACTCGATTTTTTTTCCTCAAAATTTTTATGGCGTCAATCAAACAGAAATCATTCTTTTCAAAAAAGATGTAAGTTCAACGATGGACAAATTCTTCAGAAAAGAATTTCAGTGGAGAAAATTACATACGTCAGAAATACTTCAGTTGAGAAAATTCTGAGAAAAAAATTCTGAGAAAAAAATTTGGAGTTTGAAAACTTCTTCAAAAAATTCCAAACTGTTCAACACTGACGTAAAATATTCAACGACATTCAGCGGTATGAGTAGTGATGTCATGAAGGTATTTGAGTTCCAGGTTCGACTGTCTTGTTGAAAACATAATAAAATGAAGAAATGGTTGTAAAAAATTTGTAAGAATTGAAATTTTTTGATGTTTTTAGCTTACTACAGTCGTGAAAAAATCTTGAATAAAAAATTATTTCAACGTAAGTAATTAACTTTATAGTTCACTTTATTCATAATTACGTGTGCAACTGCAAAGTATTCCTCCAGTGAAGACTCTTTGCTATTTACAACTTTATACCTTCCTATGACTGGATCGTGCAGTTTCTGGTGTTTAAGGCGTCTAATTTGTACAATTGGATAGTTTCAGTTTTTCTCGGCACAAACTCTCCCCCCCCCCCTTGAAATCGATGTGATGATAAAATATCAAAGTTGGAAAAATTTATGTTAGAGAAAATGTTTGGAAAAATTTTGAAATTGGATGCAATTTGAAAAAAATGAAATTGCAGAAATTGTAAAATTTAAGAGTTGAGAAATTTTAAACTTGGAATAAATTTGGACTTAGATCGTCGATATCCCATTTTTGACAACAATAATTAGGCGTTAGTTATTAATTAATGATTTTATTCTATCATCTTTGAACGAGGAATTTTTTGGTCCTTGATGATAAATTTTTACCAGGTGAAAATAATTTATAGCAGTGCTGCCAACTTCAATTGACAACACTACTATAAAAAAGTTCTTTTCGTCACCTAACATAAGTAAATGTCATTTTCGGACAGCATGAAAATTAGAAGGAAAAAAAACGAGATTTTACTTACTGCATTCATTAATCGGACTGATTTGATTAAATGAACAAGTTGCACGAATTTTTTTTTTGAAAAAAATCATGAAAAATCGAAAGTAGACATTAAAAGATGAAGATTAAAAAAAAAAAAAAAAAATTTGATCCATTAGAACTCTCGCAATGATTTTTTGAAAGTTGCGTTTTCTCGCAGTGTTCAAAAACAGGAATGTGGTCAAATCTGGTAAGGTGACGTCACACCATGAAATGTTTGTTTTATAATTCGCGGCGTGGCGCGCACTCGCGAGTTAGAATTTTTATGTGGCGTATAGCGCACACCCGCGCGTAAGAATTTTTACGAATTTTTTGTTTTACATTCTTTTTTTTAAATACATATTTTTTTACAAATACGTTTTTAATTATTCGTCTGCATTTTAAATAGTCGGTAATCATTGTAAGCAGGGCTGGTGAACGAAACGATTGTTTCGTTCCGTTCTGTTCTTTTGTTCAAGAAAAAATCAAATTTTTATCGTTCCGTTCTGATTTTGTTCAGTTTAATTTTTCTGTTTTGTTCTGTTCCGTTCCATTCCATTCAGTTCCGTTCAGTTCCGTTTTGTTCCGTTCTGTTCAGTTCAGTTAGAAATAATGAAAAACATCGCTGATTATCGAAGGAATATCGAAAATGTTGAGAAAAACGTGAAAATTTAAAATATTTAGAACTTTTAAATGAACAGGGTAACTGAAAATCACAACTCAAAATTTAAAATAAAACAGTTATAAATTTATATTATTAAGCTGAAATTTCTCCTAATCGTCTCTCCACTCATCGATAATCTCTGTTCATTTAAGATGAACCTCATTTCTGAAAACAAAACTTCCACCGAGACTTCAATGCAAACTGTTGGTCAAGTCATGTTGTGTTCTGTTCCGTTCCGTTCTGTTCCGTTCCATTTTCTTTTCGTTTCGTTTAATGTTCTGTTCCGGTTTATTTGTGCAAAAAATCATTTTGTTCTGTTCTGGTTATCGTTCATGATGAACAAAAATTTTAGCGTTTTGAATCGTTCATTTTGTTCCGTTCTGTTCAGTTCAACCAGCCCTGATTGTAAGATAGTAGTTATCAGCAACTTCAATATGGCTGCGTTCAGAAATAGTCAACAGTGTCAACAGGCGTCAACAAATCATCATGTTGACGTCTGTTGACGAAAAAAAGCGTTCAGAAATTCTATGTTGATCTGTTGATATTTTTTTTTATCATCAACAGAAATCAACAGTGGTCAACAATCAGATTTTTCTTAAAAAGTACAAAATTTTCTGTCAACATTTCGGCGTACTCGGGGAGCTCGTCGAATTGTCAACAACAGGGTAATTTACTTGCTTTTGAATTTTTTGATTTTTTTAAAATCAAAGAATAAATCTTTTTTTAATTTGTTGAAGAATATAATGAATACCTATGTAATTAACTTAGGTTTCTATTCAAATTGGAATCTTTGATATCTATATTCAGCTCAAAATAGAAGTTTTAAAATAAATATGTGCACATTGCATTTCTAAGAGTAATACCTACACATGTGAAAAATTTTACATTTTCACTTACTTGATGTAAAAAAACCAAACAAAAAAGGAAATAAAGTTATACTTGATGAGAAATTTAATCGGAAAAACTTAATTTAGGAATGTACGAAGTTTAAATTTTCATTGACAATTTCCATGCCGAGCTATAATGTAGGTACCTTAGGCAAGAATCGTAATTTTCATAATTTAATTAGGTAATGAAAAACAAATGAAAGAATTGAGAGTAATTTGACTTGAGTCATAAATTCCACGAAAATAAACTTCTAAAATTGCTCTTTCCACATTTTTAAAGTATTGATTGAACGATCTGTTATCATATCGCTATCAGTGCAAACATAAAACAAATTTGGCTATGACCAGCAATTTTTTGTTCTTCCAAAAGGACAAAAAATTGCTGGTTACTTAAATTTTCATCAACAGCATAACAGAGGCGTTCATAAATGTTTATTTTAATTTTTATCAACAGTGAAATTTAATGTAAATTCATCAACTACCAATCAGAAGCAAGTATTTTCATCAACAGAAAAATCAACACTCTGTTGACCGTTGTTGACTGTTGATCATTTTTGAACGCAACCTATTACGTATAATAATTCAAACCGCTTCATTATTGTCAATCAGCCAAGTATTTTTCGCGATAAATTTCATGGTGTGACGTCACCTTACCAGATTTGAGATGAGATTTGACCACATTTCCGTTTTTGAACACTGCGAGAAAACGCAACTTTAAAAAAATCATTGCGAGAGTTCTAATGGACCAAATTTCTTTTTTTTTTTTTAATCTTCATCTTTTAATGTATACTTTTGATTTTTCATGATTTTTTTCCAAAAAAAAATTCGTGCAACTTGTCCAAGCAGAATAAACGCTGCAGAATATTTTCTATTCTTCGCGTAGAATAACTTCATATTCTGCACAGAATGCAGAATAACGCAGAATGTGCAAAATAGGCTGTAATTACGATATGTACAGTTACATTCAAGTATTTTTCATTGTTTTTTCCTAAATTTTCCATTCTGGCTTCAGGAAGTTCAGGTGTATGAAAAATTGATTGTTTTTTTTTTTAGATTGTGAAACCTTTTACTGTTTCAGTTTTACTCTCGTCTGTGTCACGGTAACTGATCGAAAATGAAAAATTTTTGGGCTATACCTAAATCACAAATTTTACAGTCTCATTTTTAAATCAATGAAAATTATCGAAAATCACTAAGAAACAGACGATACAGTCAAAATTGCAGCACAGGAGGAAATCAGTGAAAATTTTTTTAATGAAAACAAATCAGTAAGAAAAATCACTGGAAAATCAGTGAAAGGGTATAGCCGGGTTTTTGGTGAAATCGGCCCCCTCTCCGATTTTCGATCTAACCCCCTCAGGTGGTGTACCTTGATGTAAAAAAAAAATCAGAAAAATTTTTGACCCCCCAACCCCCTCCCTTTCGGAGTTATGACCATTTTATTGCATTATTTTCAAGAATTTTTAATTTCAATGGAAGTGAAGGAAATTTTCTGTTCTTTAGCACAAAGTTGCATCTTGTAGAGGTGTATTTACGATAATTTTTTCAAAAAATTTTGTGCACTCCTTCACGTTGTTTTGCCTATTTGAAGTTTTCAATCGTAAAAAACGCCATATAAACGAAGAGCGACCACTTTTTAAAAATATCCCAAAAACGTGTTTTTTAACGTAGATTCACGTCACGTATTCACTTTTGGGACTTCGATGCACCAAGGGCCAAAAATCGCGAAAATACGTACAAAAATGTTTTTTTTTTTAGCATATTTTTCAAATTTTGAGCGTTTTGCAAGGAGAGAAATGGCTGATCGAAGAAACTAACGTCGGATTCGTATTTATCTGGGCAATATACCCTGATCAACACCCTTTTCGCGGTCGTTTTATTTGAAGACTCGAACTTCGCTATTTTTGTCATGAAAAATCAGTGAAAAAGGTGAATTTTGAGACTTTACGCAAAACGATCGCGAAAAGGGTGTTTATCGGGGTATTTTGACCCGCTAAACACGAATCCGACGTTAGTTTCTTTATTTGAAGGTTTTTTCCGTATAAAGCAATCAAAACTTGAAAAATCTGTTAAAACAACAACATTTCTGCATGGGTTTTCGCGATTTTTTTACCTAAGTTCAAAGAAACAGCCAAAACAAAATAATCAGGAAAAATTTTCATTAAAAAATATGAAAATATGCAATACATTACTAAAGCAAGAAACACAACATTACCCTCCAACCTTTACCTAGTGCCCACTTTGTCAACGGAAACGAAAGCTGCGTATTTGAAAGAAATTATACCATTTGGTTTTGGATCGGCGAATCGCGAAAAACTAAGGCCAAATTTAAAATCAGAAACCCAAATTACATTTTATAATACCACTTCAAGTTATTAGTTTACTACCCGAAATTGAAATTTTGGCCTAGTATTAGGTATCCAAGTTCAAAATTTACAGTTTCATATTCTTTAATGTAGATTTTCCCTTGAGTATTTTGTTTTGGCTGTTTCTTTGAACTTAGGTCCAAAAATCGCGAAAACCCATGCAGAAATGTTGTTGTTTTAGCAGATTTTTCAAGTTTTTATTGCTTTATACGGAAAAAACCTTCAAATAAAGAAACTAACGTCGGATTCGTGTTTAGCGGGTCAAAATACCCCGATAAACACCCTTTTCGCGATCGTTTTGCGTAAAGTCTCAAAATTCACCTTTTTCACTGATTTTTCATGACAAAAATAGCGAAGTTCGAGTCTTCAAATAAAACGACCGCGAAAAGGGTGTTGATCAGGGTATATTGACCCGATAAATACGAATCCGACGTTAGTTTCTTCGTTCAGCCATTTCTCTCCTTGCAAAACGCTCAAAATTTGAAAAATATGCTAAAAAAACAACATTTTTGTACGGTTTTTCGCGATTTTTGGCCCTTGGTGCATCGAAGTCGCCAAAAGTGAATACGTGACGTGAATCTACGTTAAAAAACACGTTTTTGGGATATTTTTAAAAAGTGGTCGCTCTTCGTTTATATGGCGTTTTTTACGATTGAAAACTTCAAATAGGCAAAACAACGTGAAGGAGCGCACAAAAATTTTTGAAAACATTATCGTAAATACACCTCTACGAGATGCAACTTTGTGCCAAAGAACAGAAAATTTCCTTTCACTTCCATTGAAATTAAAAATTCTTGAAAATAATGCAGTAAAATGGTCATAACTCCGAAAGGGAGGGGGTTGGGGGGTCAAAAATTTTTCTGAATTTTTTTTACATCAAGGTACACCACCTGAGGGGGTTAGATCGAAAATTGGAGAGGGGGCCGATTTCACCAAAAACCCGGCTATACCCTTTATGAAATTAGCAGAAAAATCAGTGATTTTTTCCTGTGCTGCAATTCTGCTTGTTTATCAGTGACTTTTCACTGATAACGAATGAGAGAGTAGCTATTAATTTATCATTATGCATCATTCTGTGTATTCTGCGACATTCTACGTAATCTGCGTTTATTATGCATTCTGCTTTGTATTCTGCACGAAATGTAGAATAAATATTCTGCGTGCAGAATGACAACCCTGGTAATTACGGTATTTACTGTTACATTGAAGTATTTTTCATTGTTTTTTCCTAAATTTTCCATTCCGACTTCAGGAAGTTCAGGTATATGAAAAATTGTTCCTGTTTTTCCAAGATTGTGAAACCTTTTATTGTTTCAATTTTGCTCTCAGTGCCACAGTGTCTGATCGAAAATGAAAAAAATGTTGGGCAAAAAATCTCAAATTTTAGCTATTAATTTCACATTATGCATCGTTCTGCATATTCTGTGCTATTCTACGTAATCTGCGTTTACTATGCATTCTGCTTTGTATTCTGCACAAAATGCAGAATAATTATTTCGCGTGCAGAATGACAACCCTGGTTTTTTGTGTGTGAAACCTAAACCAACTCGTGTCCAGGAATACAATGATCTGGAGTGTGAACAAATAAAAACGTGGGTAATTGCACCCTCTTCACAAATACAATGAAAAAAACGATCCAATTGTTCAAAAATGATACGTTTTACTTAAATCTCGGATTGTAAATCTTGAGTGTAAAAGTGTCTGTTTTGAAACAGTTTTTGCTTTGAATTTAAACTGTGGACAGGCATTTAATTTTTTTTTTTTGAAAGGTTCGGAGACTAAATACGACTTCTTTAATCATTACATATGCAATATTGTTTTTTTTTCTTTTTTTTTTTTGTAATTCTATCAATGCTTCGGGTCGACGGTGGTTTATCTTCTCCAGACCCTTAATGTTATGAAAAGAACTGTCCAATTTTTCTCACCATCAAACTTTTCGTCGCTTAAAACTGATTAAATACTTTTTTTCATTCGAATATTTCCTCTCCCCCCCCACATCTCTTAATATAAGAATTCCGATTTTTAAAAAAGGCAATAATCGGTTACAGTGACCAAATCCCTGGTTCTGCTCAAGGTTCTCATAACTGATAAACACTATTCTATCTTTTATGGAATGGTCTCTTGCGAGCTTATCCGCAGTCAATCTAAACTCAACGTATTTTTTTCTCGATCACCCTGTATATTATGGGAAAATTGGAGACTGTTATCCTGCGCCGGTTGGCGAAACTTGTTGATGCTTTTAATTTGGTAAGTATAATCCGAATGGAGGCGTATAGAATTTAAAACGCAGATGAAAAATCTTGCCAGTGTAATTAAAGTATTCGAGAGTTACCTCTTGGCCTTTTTTAGTTTTACTTTTTTTCCCGCTCGTCTCAGCGTTTAGTTTTTTACCTATTTGTAGCCGGCGAGCGAGAAAGACCCCTCTTCACAGATGAGATCAAAAGAAAGCTCGCGGAGAAAGTTTCAAAAAAGTTTTCCTGCTATAAACGGAGATTCGATTTAAGTTCATTTTATCGTTTTAGTACGGTGCTTTTTTTTCATTTGGCAAAATTTAACGATGTTGGTAAGTTTTCAAAGGTTGGAGAAATTTTTCCGGAAAGAATAAAAAGAAGTGAAAATGAGGTGAAATTAATGAAGAGGGAGAGAGAAATGATGACGAGGTACGAAATGGTCATTTGAGGTTGTCATTGTGAAGACACGTGTTGTAAAAATAAAACTTACCTACTTACTGAATTCAGCTATAATAGTGAATTATTCGCATAATTGATTGACAAATTCCACTTTGTAGACCATCAAAATACGAACATTTTACTTTTTTTTCAAGTGGTTTTGGGAGCGAGCTACTCCAAAAATGAAAAAAAACCGGCTCGCGTTTGAAAATTTTTCATCAGCTGAATAAATTACTCACGTATAAGCTCGGTATACATATGTATAATCTAACGATCCAGTTGTCAAACGAGTGGAGTTTTGGGATTTTCGTCTCGATCTTTGTAATAATTTTACCCCCGGACCCAAATGGAAGGTTTGGAATTCGATTCTTCGAATAGTTTTTTTTTTTTTTTTGCAATATCTCGTCCCTAAGACCACACAGTCACGTTTATTACGCGAGTTCATAGATAAAGATAACATCAACAATCGTTCGAAAAAATATGTTGATATTGCTAACCAACCGGTTGTGATTTGTTCTGACTTGTGATTGGCTCTGAATTCCTACTTTTTCCTACACAGTTGAATTTTTCCATTTTTCATGGAATTTGGCAACCAGTGATACAAATTGCAAAAGTGACGTCAAAGTTGCAGAAAATGCTCATTTTTCGAAGTTTATTTTGCGACATAATGCAACTTGGAAAACAAATTTTGCACGACGCGACGGGGGTTGTTTACTTTGTGATAATTATTGTGTACTTCTGTTCATTAAGATTGTTCAGTCCAACATTTTATGACATTTTTGTTATGAGAAGGTGCGATTTTTTTAAACCATACGTCAACGAATTACACAGGTCGAAACGATTTTTATGTCTGGGTTCTGATTGCTAAATTTTGATGGCTTTAATAAATAATTTTTTTGTCTAAAGTTTGCTTGTGGAAGTGGGGAATCGAAAAATGAGGTTTTTCATGAACAATAAACACGAGCTTGAAAAAAAAAATGTTCAGCAATTTTTTTTTGACCTAGTCTTATAGGAAATCTTTAGGTACCTATACAGCTTAAACTTTCCTAAATTCTGTGAAAAAATCTCGATTTTTTATGTCTTGCGTTCCAAAAAGTGACATTTCTGAGCAAACTGAGCGTCCTACGACAAAAATGATGAGAACCAAAGTTGTAGAGAATGAAATTTCCTATCTGATGAAGGCAACTAGATTTCTCTGGAAGGCATAGTTTTCAAGATATTTTTGCGTAAAGTTGAACATTAGTTGAACATTAGTGGAGTAAATTGAGAAAAAAAAAATCAAATCAATTTTTGGCTGCCAAAAGTGACTAATGTTCAACTTTACTCATAAATATCTTGAAAACTATGCCTCCCAGAAAAATCTATCCGTTTCTATCAGATAGGAAATTTCATTCTCTACAACTTTGGTTCTTATCATTTTTGTCGTAAAACGCGTAGTTTGCTCAGAAATGCCACTTTTTGGTAGGCAAGGTACGAAAAATGAGATTTTTTGGCAAAATTTAGGAATAAAGTTCAAGCTGTAACTTTTTTTTCTAAATGAGATGGAGGTCTGCGGTTTGTTCCAGGTTTGCCGTTAAATTTTCTATAAAATCGGGCCAAAAAATTTTTAAACGGTTTTCGACCTCCCTCCCCCCCTCCACAAAGCAACGAATGAGTATGTTGGTGTATTTGGATGCCTAGAATCAGAATTTAGGCATTAGAACTGAAACGCAGAACAAACAATTTTTGTCGACTATTATCGACCCTGTATTCGCCCAGGTCTATTACCCTTTATTATTTTTTTCGGACACATTATGTCACACAGGTTATGAAACGGAATGAATTGAAAAGAATAGCAGCATCCGCAGCAGCCGACGAATACCGAAGAAGAAGAAAGCGACAACGCTACGGAAATGAATTTGCTAAACATGGACGCGGAAAACCGCGTCGTCTTGAATGTGGGCGGCATTCGTCACGAGACGTACAAGGCCACGTTGAAGAAAATTCCGGCCACGAGGCTTTCGCGACTCACCGAAGCCCTGGCTAATTACGATCCCGTTCTAAACGAATATTTCTTCGACCGGCATCCTGGTGTTTTCGCTCAAGTACTCAACTATTACAGGTAATTTAACAACAGAATTTGTTACGTTTAATGTAATTACCCGTACTCCTTCGGTGGCTCCGGATCCCTATATTTTCTCAAGACCTGCGAGTCGACTACACCCTTTCGAATACCTACATATTAACCTATTAGCATTTTAAACGACCACCTCTGATGGCTATGTTCGGTATTTCGTGTGCCATTCGTTATACGATATTTGACGTATCCGGTCAACGGACCCGGAATTCGGGGTAAATTAGAATAGACCTACGGTACCCTTTGCCCCAACTGTTACCTTTTTTTATTCTCGCAAGACCAGCATTACGCTGGCCATCGTGGGCGAATTTTTAAACAAAAATAAAACAACTAGGTTTAGCTTATTGTACTTTGAGAGAAGGGAGGGGTTTGAGGTGCTGAAAAAATCAATTATTCAAAAAATGCTCAAAGCACTGGTGCTGAGTAGGGTTGTGTGACTGGTGTACCTGGTGAATTTTAAAAAAATTTATTGGGAAATTGATCGAGATTCTCAAACGTTTCAAACTTCGTTGTCGTGAATAATCAACCAATTACAATATGGAAAATTCAGGTTAGGTAATTGAACGCACACCATACTGTGATGTTAGAGAATTTAGATGAATATAACATAATTTTTCATGTTTATCCTTACAATCTAGAATTTAAAAAAAAAACTGGAAATTAAATTTTTGAAAAATTTATGCTCTTACATTTAACGAAAAAAAAAAACACGAAAATATAAGACAAAGTAGGTATACATAATTTCACATCAGCCCTTCAAAAGTATCACAGGGCAAATTTATTTATCCATTAACATACAAATAAGTAATTAAGCCAGGGTCGAACCGAAAGGGGGCAGCCCCCTCATGTTTGAAAATTCCAATTTAGTCGAAAAATTCTGGTTTCAGTCGGAAATTTGCAACTTATCACAGAAATCGAGATTTTTGAATTTGCCGACTCAAGTCGGTAAAATTTGAAGCTGAAAATATTGAAACATGTATTCAATATCAATTACACAGGTCGACATGGAAAATGCTGTTTGAGATTTGATGGGTGATTTTCATAGTATTTTTCGCGCTGATCACGAAAAAAATTGTGAAAAAATTCCATCACCCAAGGGTTTTTTACAATTTGACTTTTGACACTTCAAGTCGATTTTTTGAGAAAAGGAAGAGTTATACGAAAAAAATTAATAGTACCTACATAAAGTGTAGAACGTCAAATTTCCTATCTGTAAAGTCCGATTCGTTTTTTCTTGAGAGGCTTAACTTTCGAGATATTTTAGCTCAAAGTTCAAAGTGATTTTTTTTCTAAATTGAAAATATCTCAAAAACCTAGACCCTTAAGGAAAAACTAATCGAACTTTGCTGGTAGAAAATTTGACGCTCTACGATTTATGTTCCATTAATTTTTTTCGTAGGGCCCTTTCTTTCCGTCGGAAATAGACTTTAAGGGTAAAAAATTATACCAAAAAGTGTAAAACAAATTTTCAACGAAAAATCTTCCAATCATGAAAAATTTTGACTCTTGGAAATTTTCAATATTTTTCCCGTGATCAACGTGAAAAATAATACATATTATAATAATTATCCATTAAATTTAAAACGGTATTTTCTTTTTCTTGTTTTAACAATTTTTTTTTATAGTACGGTCATTTTAGGTTTTGACCCAAAAAAAATTCCCGGAAACGGGAAAGTCCGTATATAAGCTTTGTAGAGGGTGTATTTCAACATACCCGACTTTCCCTAAAATCGGTGAATATTTTGACCCCCTTTTGGGGGGTGAGGGGGTTCAAATTTTCGTTTTTGGGCTATAACTTTCAAAATTACGTATTTACGAAAAAATAGTTGGAACAAAAATTGTAGAGAATAAAAAAACAAACAAGTTTGTTATTTACAATTTTTTCTTAGAACGTCATGGAAGGGAGCTAGGGGCTTCAGAAAAAAATTAATTTTGAAAATTTCCCATTATCAGAAAAAAACACCAAAAATCGGGTTAATCGACTTTTAGGAGCGGCTCTTTTGCATAGTACATCCTATTACCATGTAGAATAAGAAAAATGAACAACCCACCCCTCATCTCAAAGTAGAGGGGTGGACCCCCTGTAGAAAAAGTTGCATTTTCCCCCTAGAATATCTCAGCTACTGTGAAAAATTCGAAAAATTGGTTCAAACAAACGTTGTAGAGCGTTAAAAGACGAACGTTTTCCTTTTTTTACATTTTTTCTACGTAGTCTTGGGGCCGAGCTAATGCAAAAAGAAAAAAGACCGACGCAGCGTTCGAAAATTCCTCACAAAATTTTAAACCCCCTCTTTTGGGGTCCAATTTGGTTCCAGGGGTTAGATGATTATAAAAATCGACTTTAGCGACCACGAAAACCCCAGAAACCCACTTGTTGGGCTATTGGTTCGCTAGATTTTATACCAGGCCTATACACGTGTAATTTATTGAGTTGATGAAAAATTTTCGAACCCCACGTCGATCTTTTTTCTTTTTGCATTAGCTCGGCCCCAAGACTACGTAGAAAAAATGTAAAAAAAGGAAAATGTTCGTCTTTTAACGCTCTACAACGTTTGTTTGAACCAATTTTTCACTGTAGCTGAGATATTCCAGGGGGAAAATGCAACTTTTTCTACGGGGGTCCACCCCCCTACTTTGAGATGAGGGGTGGGTTGTTCATTTTTCTTATTCTACATAGTAATAGGATGTACTATGCAAAAGAGCCGCTCCTAAAAGTCGATTAACCCGATTTTTGGTGTTTTTTTTTCAGATAATGGGAAATTTTCAAAATTGATTTTTTTCTGAAGCCCCTAGCTCCCTCTCATGACGTTCTAAGAAAAAATTGTAAATAACAAAATTGTTTGTTTTTTTATTCTCTACAATTTTTGTTCCAACTATTTTTTTGTAAATACGTAATTTTGAAAGTTATAGTCCAAAAACGAAAATTTGAACCCCCTCACCCCCCAAAAGAGGGTCAAAATATTCACCGATTTTAGGGAAAGTCGGGTATGTTGAAATACACCCTATACAAAGCTTATATACGAACTTTCCCGTTTCCGGGAATTTTTTTTGGCTTTTGGCTTTTTTTAAGCTAAATCGTCCGTACTATTAGTCTAAAATGTAGCGCTGATTTTAAAACTTCTCCATCATTCCAGTTTTTTTTACAAAAACAATTTTTTCTTCCTAAAATGAACACATATTCCCTAATTTTATTTTTAATTAAAAGCTTCACAAAAAACTTACAATTTTAATTTTCCAACATTGAAAAATATAGTTTTTCTCGATTACGCCAGGATTTTTTATAATTGGACGATTTATGGTTGAAAATTTGTTTTACATTGTTCTATGTAACTTTTGACCCTTAAAGTCGATTTTCTGGGGAAAGAAAGGGTTCTACGAAAAAATTAATGGAACCTAAATTGTAGAGCGTCAAATTTCCTACTTGTAAAGTCCGATTAGTTTTTCCTTAGGAGGCTTAGTTTTTGAGATATTTTAAATTTTTAAAAAAGTTGAATTTTGAACTTTGAGCTGAAATATCTCGAAAGCTAAGCCTCTTATAAGAAACCTACTCAAGACTCCACAGATAGGAAATTTTACGCTCTACAAGTTATGTTCCATTAAGTTTTTTCGTAGAACTATTCCTTTTCTCAGAAAATCGATTTGAAAAGTCAAAACTCAAAAGTTATCAAAAAAAGTAGAAAAACCTTAAACGGAAAATTCGAAATTTTTTCACTGCTTTTTTCGTGATCAGCGAGAAAAATACAATATCACCCATCAAACCTCAAACAGCATTTCAAAAGTTGAAAATGTCGACCTGTGTAATTAGTGCGTATTATTTCGGTAAAGTGTGTAATGGTGAAGGTATTCCGCGGTACCTGCTTCTCTTTTATTTTCTTTGAAGCAAGTTTTCATCCTGGAGTTTTCTTTTTCTTCAAGTACATACGATTCTCAAATGTACTTTTTCATTCCGAATCGATGAAAAGTCACTGATGAACAGTCAGAATTGCTGCACAGGAAAAAGTGATTTTTCACTGATGATTCAAAGAATTTCACAGATTGTTCCGTGAATTTCATAAATAGTGAATTTTCACTGATTTTCAGTGATTTTCTTTCACTGATTTATCACTGTGCTGCAATTCTGTCTGTTTTTCAGTGTTTTTTTGATAAATTTCACTGATTAAAAAATAAGAGTGTAATGAAGAAGAGAAACGTGATACGGAAAAAATACAGTTACCTGTGATATTATGTAGTATTACTTTTTAGTCGGTTCTTCCAGTCTTGGTGGTGTGTGTCGATTTTTTTAGCAGAAGTTCAAAACCACACAAATATGAGGAAGCGAAGTCGTTCGCACTGAACAAATCTGTTTTCTTTTTACACCTTGAGTTTTTGTGTTCATCTTCATTTATAACAAAATTAATCTTCTACTGCTGATTAATTTGCAATTTGTAAAATATAAAATTAATCATTTTGGAATGTGCCCACTAGCCCACTGTAAAAAAAAATTATTCCATTTTTTTAAGCCAAGAAATGAGCTGTGAAGATGACATGGTCATTTTTTTTAGTTTTTTTTCACCTAAAACTAAAAGCAAGCAGAAGACTAGGTCTATTCTACTTTTTTCGTATTTTTTTTTACCTAGATGATATTTCCTATTTTTTTGTTTTTTTTTTTTACCAAGAAATAAGCAGAATACTCGATCTTTTCTATTTTTAAAATTTATTTTTCATTTTTTTGTTTTACCTAAAAATAAGCATGAATTTTTGTTTTCATTTATTTAATTTTTTTACCTAGAATCCTAGAAATAGGCTCTGAAATTACTCGGACAATTCTATTTTTCCCGTATTTTTTTCATTTTTTTAAAAATAAAGTCAACAACTGGAACCAAACTAGATAAAAATGGAGAATTGAAAAAGGTAAGCAAAAAGAATCGTTTAGTGCGAACGACTTTTCTACCTCATATTTTTGTGATTTCGAGCTTCTGATTTTTTTAGGGCACCATAAAAGGTGGTATGCTAGTCAGCCATATTGTGCTTTAGAAAACTCCCGAACGCTGAAACTCGTTCCACGGTGTCACGCGGGAATTCAAATTTGACCGGCTTGATCGAACTTCCGCGTAACGTCGTGGAACGAGTTTCAGCGTTCGGGCGTTTTCTAAGGCACAATAATATGGCTGACCAGCATACCCCTTTTTATGGTGCCCTAGGATTTTTATGTCGATGACTTGGATTTTTAGGTATATTTGACCCCTCAACATCTTGGAGAGTGGTAACAAATTCAAATTTTGGAACATGATAAAAAAAACGGTGTGACTTGTCGGAATATTGGTTTAGGACACCTAGAAATTCGATTTTTAAATCGATTTCATCTCTCAATTTCCTACAGGGATGGTACCAAACTTAAATTTTGGAAAATGACTGAAAATCGGTGCGATGTTTCGAATTATGATGCTTGAAAATTCGATTTTTTGGTCATTTTTACCCCTCAGACTAAAAAATCGATGCGATAATTTCTGTACCTTAACAGGCAGGCGCGGAGTAATGGCGTTTAGAAAAATGGAGGTTCCGGATTTTTTTTCGAAAGAAATAGATTTTGTGAAATGCTCTTTATGATAGTTGAAAGCTGTGATAAAAATATATCGCCCTAACTTCAGTAGTTTCCGCTGAAGATGCATCCTCACCATCATTTTCATGAGAGTGAAAAAAATTTTGTTACAATTTCGCTCAAATTCACTCGATAATTATTTCGAAGTTTAAATCTTTCCGAAAAAGGTTCAAGCCCATTACTTCTTGAAAATACTGTAAAATTTTCCCAGGGCTGCGAGAACGATGAAATTTTGGTTCCCATTCTCGTTCTTGTTCTTCATAAGTCGTTCCCGTTCTCGTTCTTCAATAATATTTAATATCGTTCTCGTTCTTGTTCTTCAAAACTTGTTCTCGTTCTCGATCTCATTCTTCAAATTTTTCGTTCTTTTTGGTTCTTGGTTCTTTATTTTTCTCAAAACTCAAAAATATCGGCATTTTTCAAGCAAAAAATTGAAAAAATGCAAAATCATCGTTCTTGTTCTTGTTTTCGTTCCTCACTTATCGTTCTCGTTCTCGTTCTTGTTCTTTTAATGTTTTCAACATTGTTCTTGTTCTCGTTCTCTCAAAATTTTTGGTTCTTTGTTCTCGTTCGTTCTCGCAGCCCTGAATTTTCCACCTCCGCATGAAAATGGGAGGGGGATGTCTCTGCAGAAAAAACCACCGGAGTTGGAGCGATGTGTTTTTATCATAATTATTATCTAGGTATCATACAGAACATTTCATAGTTCTCAATTTAGGCCTTTTTCGAGCACTTTTCCCTCTGTAATCTTCCGAAAAAATCCCAAATCACAATTTTCCCGTTGTTACTTAACCGAACGCATAACATCGACATCATCATAAGTGGACTGTAAAACGTATATTGAATTTTTCATTTACAAAATATGTACAAATGCAACTCTGAAACGAGAGCATGAAAGATAAGAAACCCCTTCCAAATATTCCCAGAACACAGGTACGAATAAATACATACATACATCAACGTAGATCGAGTACAAGATAACAAAACTACTCTTCTAAATTTAAACCATACCAGATAGCGAAAGTACGAACGTATGCGTAAACCAGGCGAGTCTAAGTTACCCACTTGCGGAGAAGATTTTACTCCGAAATGAGCAAATTCGCTCTGTGGAAATTACACGTATTTTACACACGTACTTAGTCTATACTCACACGAAGGACGATTTCTGTCCGTGAGATAAATTTTTCTCAATATTTTTCCAACTTCAAAATTTTTCTGTTAAAATTTTTTCAAACTTCAAATTTTTTCGACAAAATTTCTATCTACTCCAATTTTTTTTAACCCCAAATTTTTTCGAAATGTTTTTTCAACTTATTTTTTTCTAAAATATTATTCAACTCCTATTTTTTTTTTAGATTTCACACTTCGAATTTCTCTCTCAAAATGTTAATCAGCTCAAAAAATTTTCCAAACGTTTTTTCTACCTCCTAAAATTTTTTTCTACACGTTTTTTCGATTACAATTTTTTCTGACTTCAAATTTTTCTCACAAGACTGTATGAACCGTATTTTTCTCTCAAAATTTTTACCAACGCTTGAATTTTTTTTAGTCCAAGTCAAGTCAACATTTTTTTTACAACTTTTTTAAATGGTACATTTTTCAACTCAGTTTTTTCAAATTATAAGTACTTATTTCTAATAAATTTTAAAATTCTAATATTTTTCTTGGTAATTTTTTTCAAGTCTGAATTTTTTTCTCAGTTCTTTTTCTCGACGTACTTTTTAACTCTGAAATTTTACTTACTTTCCAAACATTTTTCAACTCAAAATTTTTCCAAACACTAATTTTTTTCAACTCCAAACAATCGAGCATGAACAGTTTTTTTTGTTTTTTTTTGAAAACAAAAACTTTTCGATTCCAGGTTGACAGTGGAAAAGAAAACAGAGAAGATACTGAAAATATTACGGATGTAATTTGAAAAAATTTGAGGTGTATAAAGTAATAATGTTTTGTGAAAAAAATTGAAATTAGGAGAAATTTTAAACAAAATTGAAATTGAAAGAAGTTTTTAAAAAATTTGTGTTGAAAAAAAAAGTTTGGAAAAATATTTGGAGACCAATAAAGTTTTGAGAGAAAAATTCAGTCTAAAATTTTTTTTAAAAAGACATTTGAAAAAAATTCGAGAGTTGAAAAAAAATTGGAGTTGATAAAAATTTTGTCAAAAAAATTTGAAGTTTGAAAAAATTTGAACAGAAAAATTTTGAAGTTGAAAAAATATTGAGAAAAATTTATCTCACGGATAGAAATCGTCCTTCGTGTGAGTATAGACTAAGTAGTACGCGTGTAAAATACGCGTAATTTCCACGGAGCGAATCTGCTCATTTCGGAGTAAAATCTTCTCCGCAAGTGGGTAACTTAGACTCGCGTAGATCTAAACGCACATGAAAAACTACATATCGATTAACACCCGTATTTACGGTAAATTATCGGTAATTTGCCCGTTATTACCGGCAATTTACCTGTTATTACCAGTAATTACTAGTTTTATCGTTACATTTAAAATTTCAGTTACATGATTATTTTACATTCTTTATGGAATGGTATAATTAATAAATTTACTTACTTTCTCATCTCTCAAAATATTTCTTTTGATCATTTGGGTCTTCAGTGAACCAATATTTGTTGGTTTAATGAACACTCAAGCACTAAAATTCATAATTGAGGTTGGAATTAGTGGAATTCGTTTTGAAGAGATTGTTTTAGGTTACACCTACAACTTGATTGTGGAAGTTTTTTCATTTTTCAAATTGAGCCAATTTTCTAGAATGTTAAAATTACCTACTCCATATTACAACCACTTTTTCTTCGTTTCTAATTCTTCAATTTGTAGTCAATCAGCGATCAGGATTCTTCAACTAGTTGCGGGATTAAAATGGAAATACAAGATAATGATTTTTTTTGTTGATGGTGTTGAAATTTTGAAATTTATTCAATTTTGTAATATTCGGGCATTTTTGCCTTTGAGATTACAAAGTTTAAGTGTTGAACTTCATGCTTCATTAGAACAAAAAGCAAAACCCCTATTGCGATCAGCTGATAGTTTGTTTCTATTTTTTTTTCTACTGTGTTTTATTTTTCATTTTCAATTGCATCCCTTTAGAAATGTTTGTATATTTTTTTTATTGAAACCTTATCCTTAGCAGACTTCAATCAATCATGTTGAACAGGGTGTCCATTCTCTAAAAAAAAACGAGAAAAGTCGACGAATTTTGGAATTGTTTCTGAAATTTTTCGAGAATCCAAAATTTCTGCCGAAAAATCACCACTTGGCTAAATCACAAAATCGCCGGTACAAAATTAAAAATCCCAAAAATCACCACACCTGGCAACATTGCTAAACAACCTAAAATTATTTTTTAGACATGTACAAAAATCAACAATTTAGTCTTCGAACGAGGCATTGAACCGCGAAAATTTCCTCATTTGCCCTCCGCAACAGAATGAATTATGAGCTTCGACTCGAAGTCTAATTAAGCATCAATATATCCAAAATAAACTCAAGAATCCTTTTTCTACTTAATACCTCTATTTAAAAATCCCATAAACCCATATATCCATTTTCCTATCTCAAATATCACCCCCAACCATCCACTTGTTCCATCTCCGAATCCTATAAGCTCATTGACATCTTCCCCGGCGAACGTCTACCGCATATATCCGGCATTAAGTACACATCAAAAAGTACCTACAATATATAGCTCATTTCAACGAATCTGATAATCTTACAATTCGCGATCGTTACCGCCACTTCAGAGGCACATCCCTAAGCACCGTACAAAGTACATAGCCCGGATATATGATAAAAGCACCGAGCACAACGTTAGCCTTACTGTGGGAAACTGTCAATGCACGCAGGATTATTCAAAAGCTTTGATAAATTCAACCAACCGCAGCTCGAGAAATCCCTCTGTATGAAAAAATCCCCGCACGTAGCAGCGTTAAACTTCACCCAACGTTCTCGCCACCGTCTCGCGTTAATTCTAAATGAAAATAAAAAAAAACGGGGGCACCAAGACGCAGCTGTTTTTCTATTTTCGTCCAACGCACCCTCAAAGCCAACAAGCTTTTACGTCGCGCCGCATTTTTCTCCCCCCTCGTACCCGATTTCCAAAAAACTATGTACACGCCGCACAAAAGAAATTAGCATATTTTTTAAAATATTCATAAACGCGGTATATCTACGTAAGAAAGTTTTTCTGTTGGGTTTTCATTTTTTTTTTTTTCGCAAAACAATACACAACGATGAAAATTCTTCTTTATTCTCTCGACACCGGAGGGATAAGAGGTGAAGAGATGTAAAGCTACGTGAAGAGGGCTCCGGCCTATTTTTTCTACTCAGATGTCCGAAATATGTAAGTATAAGTTCGGCTCGCACTATTCGCCGAGTTTTCCATGTTTATTTGCCGCTGCTTCGGCGAGCGTGGTTTTTTTCCTCGAAATTATTAACCGCAAAAAGTTAAGAAATTACTTTTGAAAAGTACTCGTGTTCTAAGTGGTAGAGTAGTAGGCCAGGCACGACGGTAAGGCACACGCAGGGCTCCGATCCGCCAAAGCTCTCTAAGTAGTCTGCTGTTTTGAACAGCTTTTGATAGAATTCAGCTTCGGAGCAGCTAACTTAGCGAGGTTCGAAAGTTCCGCAGCGAGGCAAGTTTTTATCATTTCGTAGCGAGGTTTTAAACTTCGTAAAACCGGCGTATTGTTCTCCGTTAACCTTATCTATTCGACACATTGCCATGGTTTTCGGGGGTTTAGCTGTAGCGAGCGTAGGATTCAGGATGAGCGGGGCAGCCGAGGTGGAGTTTTGCAAACGTGTTGATGATGTTTTGTAATACGTATTTATAAGACGTGTATAAGATCCGCCGCAGAAACAAGAGTTTAAAATACGTAACCAAGATTACGACTTATTACGACGTCGTCGGAGTCTGCTGCCGTACAATGCATGTCGACGGTTTGTACCTTGTTGGATGAAATATGCGTTTTTTTTCAATGGGGTTTAACGTCGGTTTGGTTAGACTGCTGAATTGTCTGCGGAGTCGTTATGAGACGAGACATCTGGGCCAAGGTGGTAAATACGAGGGGAAATTTTTGAAAAATGTTCCATCCATTTTAATTGCGAGACTCTGAAATTTGATATTCAGGGTGTCCCATTTTTTGGATAACCGGGAAAAGTCGGAAAATTTTGGAATTTTCTCTGGAATTGTTTGAAAATCTAAAAATAGGATGCTTCAATCTAAAGTAATATAGAAAATACAAGTATACCAACTCCCCAATTCCGATGCCTACGCTGATAATGTTTAGTATTTTCAACAACTGCAGCGCTAGTGTCGCAGCTGTATCTGTTTTATTATTGTGTATTATGGATTTTTTCACTTTACATTAAAATAACTCAAAATTTTGAGTGAGCACATAGGTGTTTGAGGTAAGGAAAATGATCTACGTGAAATTCTCTACAAAATGGGATAGGTTTGAAAGTTCTGCCGGCCACCAAACGAAAGTTATTAAAGTTCAAAGCTGTAAAAATACGTATTCGTATGCATTTTTTTCACTTCACATTAAAATAACTCAAAATTTTGAGTGAGCACATAGGTGTTTGAGGTAAGGAAAATGGTCTACGAGAAATTCTCTACAAAATGGGATAGGTTCGAAAGTTCTGCCGGCAAATGAGTGAAAGTTATAAAAGTTCGAATTCGTCAAAATACGTTTCCGATGTAAATACTAACGTTTTTTTCACTTTACATTAAAATAACTCAAAATTTTGAGTGAGCACATAGGTGTTTGAGGTAAGGAAAATGATCTACGTGAAATTCTCTACAAAATGGGATAGGTTTGAAAGTTCTGCCGGCTACCAAGCGAAAGTTATGAAAGTTCAAAGCTGTAAAAAAACGTTTTCGTATGCATTTTTTTCACTTTAGATTAAAATAACTCAAAATTTTGAGTGAACACATAGGTGTTTGAGGTAAGGAAAATGATCTACGAGAAATTCTCTACAAAATGGGATAGGTTCGAAAGTTCTGCCGGTAAACGAGTGAAAGTTATAAAAGTTCGAATTCGTCAAAATACATTTTTGATGCAAATACTAACGGTTTTTTCTCTTTACATTAAAATAACTCAAAATTTTGAGTGAGCACATAGGTGTTTGAGGTAAGGAAAATGATCTACGTGAAATTCTCTACAAAATGGGATAGGTTTGAAAGTTCTGCCGGCTACCAAGCGAAAGTTATGAAAGTTCAAAGCTGTAAAAATACGTTTTCGTATGCATTTTTTTCACTTTAGATTAAAATAACTCAAAATTTTGAGTGAACACATAGGTGTTTGAGGTAAGGAAAATGGTCTACGAGAAATTCTCTACAAAATGGGATAGGTTCGAAAGTTCTGCCAGTAAACGAGTGAAAGTTATAAAAGTTCGAATTCGTCAAAATACGTTTTCGATGCAAATACTAACGGTTTTTTCTCTTTACATTAAAATAACTCAAAATTTTGAGTGAGCACATAGGTGTTTGAGGTAAGGGAGGTAAGGAAAATGATCTACGAGAAATTCTCTGCAAAATTGGATAGGTTCGAAAGTTCTGCCAGTAACTGAGCGAAAGCTATAAAAGTTCAAAGTTGTCAAAATACGTTTTCGTTGGTTCTAGTTTTGAAAAAATGTTAGGATTGGAAAGAAAAAATTTCGGTATTAAAAATTAATTTCAAATTGAAATTTTTTCCAATTCATGTCATTAAAAATTTCTTTAAGCCCGAATTTTTTTTCATTTTTCTGAAATCTAAAATGCTTTTTCAAATTTGGAAAATGTTGAAAATTTGAATTCAAGAAAATTCAATTTTTTCATTGTCTGAGGTACACTGAGATACCTCCAGGCACAAAACACACTATTTTTTGAAATATATCATATTTTTGATTTTTTTGAATTCTGTGTTTGCGAATTAAATCTAAATACGAATCACATTAGAGAAAATTATAAGAGTCGCGTCAAATTATTGTATTCACTTAAATTTTTTGGAAATTTCTACAGGTAATTGAAAAAATTGTTGTTTGGGGAAATTTTTTATTTGTGGAAAATTATAAAATTTCAGAAATGCGCAATTTTCAGACAACAGTCAAGTTTTGTAGAGTTAATCTTTTTCTGGAAAAACGTCGTCAAAATTTTTCGAGAATTTGTTCATGTTTGAAAAAATTCTTAAATTGACTCGAGTTTCAACAAAATTGCTGAACTTATTCATTTCTTATGAAAGTAATCAAGTTTCAGAAAAGTTCTTTAATTTCTCAAAAAATCCACAAATCTTTAATGAATTTTTCGATTTGTGAAAAACTGTTGAATTTTTTCAAATCGGAAACGCGTAGTATTTACAACGAAAACGTATTTTGACAGTTTTGAACTTTAATAACTTTCGCTCGGTGACTGGCAGAACTTTCAAACCTATCCCATTTTGTAGAGAATTCCTCATAGACCATTTTCCCTACCTCAAACACCTATGTGCTCACTCAAATTTTTGAGTTATTTTAATGTAAAGAGAAAAAACGCTTAGTAATTACAGCGAAAACGTATTTTGACAGCTTTGAACTTTAATAACTTTCACTCGTTTGCCGGCAGAACTTTCGAACCTATCCCATTTTGTAGAGAATTCTTCGTAGACAATTTTCCCTACCTCAAACACCTATGTGCTCACTCAAAATTTTGAGTTATTTTAATGTAAAGTGAAAAAAATGCATACGAAAACGTATTTTTACAGCTTTGAACTTTAATAACTTTCGCTTGGTAGCCGGCAGAACTTTCAAACCTATTCCATTTTGTAGAGAATTTCATGTAGATCATTTTCCTTACCTCAAACACCTATGTGCTCACTCAAAATTTTAAGTTATTTTAATGTAAAGTGAAAAAAACGTTAGTATTTACATCGGAAACGTATTTTGACGAATTCGAACTTTTATAACTTTCACTCATTTGCCGGCAGAACTTTCGAACCTATCCCATTTTGTAGAGAATTTCTCGTAGACCATTTTCCTTACCTCAAACACCTATGTGCTCACTCAAAATTTTGAGTTATTTTAATGTAAAGTGAAACGATGCATAATAAGCCGTAATAAAACAGATACGACTGCGAATGCAGCGTGTTATGTGGCCGGAAATAGAACCATTATCGTTCCGACGTTACAGACACCCCCGCCGGTCTGGCAGTTGGTCTACTTGTATTTTCTATATTACTTTACTTCAATCATTTTAGTGTATAGGCAAATAATTAGACAAAAAACAAAATTTCTAGCAGCTTTTATTGCGAAAAACTGTCGAGAGAGGTCCCCTGAGTAACTCCTAAGAGTTACCTTTAATTTTTTTATGGCGCCCCCCCCCTAAAAATAGTTTTCCGCTTCTGTCTCCTTTGAATTTGATTTTGCGGTAAAAATAGTTCAGTACTTTTTTGTTCTACTGTCAATTTCCAATATTTTTTGTATGAACATTTTTTATGTACGACCATTAACAGAGGAGATAGAGAGTCCTGAAAGAAGGGTGTTATGAAGAAAATACAATCATTTGAAAACGTGATAATATGTATAAAATCGTTCTTAACTGTGTGTTTCGGCCATGAAAATAATAGTATTATGTACATAAATTGGTGGTATTAATACCCACTTGACCCCCTCCCATTCGTATGTGCCCACCCCTCCATACCAATTTGTTTTAATTTAGCACTGGCAATATGATTGATGGGTGAGATATGGAATGGACATTGGACACGTAGAAGGGGAAATAGGTTCAAAAAGGTATCTTGACCCTCTCCCCCTCCTATGAGTTCCTCTTACCACACCTCTCAATCATATTGCCTCCACTGCTAAATAAAAACAAAAATGGGTATGAAGGGGGTGGGGGGGGGGTCAAATGGGTATTAATACCACCAATTTACATAATACTACTATTTTCATAGCCAAAACAAACAGTTTAGTACGATTTCATACTTTTCATCACGTTTTCAAATGATAGTATTTTCCCCATAACCCCTTCTTTCAGGACCCTCTCTCTTCTGCTAATGGTCGTACAAAAAAAATTTCCTACAAAAAATGTTGGAAATTGACTGTAGAACAAAGGAGATAGAAGCGAAACCCCGATTTTTAGGGGGTGGAACTCCCATAAAAAAATTAGAAAGGGGTCTTGGGAGTGGTAACTTTCATGGGTTACTCACGGGACCTCTCTCGACAGTTTTCCGCAACAAAAGCTTTGCTGGCCAGAAATGGTGTTTTTGTCCAATTGCCTATACTACGTACAACGAAAGAATTTACATTTCCCCTACTCGACTCGTAACGCGGAAACCAACGACGCGCGTTGATTTCAAATTTTGTCCAATGACAACTCAACGTTCTTAAATTTTGTGGTGGGAGAATGTAGGGGAAAACTACATTCTTTCGTTGTACCAACTATAGGTACTCTAGTATTTAAAAAAGTGTTTCTTTGTTTATTTTATTTTAAATTTTAAAAAAAATTTCGCCCTCGCTCCGTTCGGGGTGAATTATTACATCTTTTACGTGATGTTTTTTATTCATAATTTTTTTTGTTGACCGTGAAGTTCAATAAAATTGATATTTGAATTGAGAAGGAGGTATGTACTTAATAGGCTAAAAAAATAAATAAATTTGTTTGTTTTTCAAAAAAAAAAAAAAAATGCATGTCTTTCATCTATCAAATTATGAATTATTCAAAAAAAAAATTACCTCGCTACGCTCAGGGTAATTTACACTCTTATCTGCAGAATGTATTCAAAATATACATTTTTTGGAAACTTACTTTTTAATGACCTGTAAGATGCCCTTGACCGCGATTTTGATGAAAAAAGTGCAGGTAATGGAACAGAATTCGAAATTATTGGCCATGTTTTGGAAAACCCGAATGAGGGAATAGTTACTGGTGAATTTTCATCCTTTGGAGATCTTTTTTTATAAAAAAATTTGCCCTCGCTTCGCTCGGGCTCAACACATTTATATATTTGAGGCATGTTTTTTTCATTTTTGGGAGGGGGAAGGGGTACGCAATAAGATGTGAAGAAATTTTTTGAATTTTCAGCCCGGACAAGACCAAATTTTAATTTGTTTGGTTTGGTGGACACCCTGGCATAATTTGTTTCATTTTTCAAAACTTTATAATTTTGGTTTGAATGCTTAGTTTTTTTTTGTTTTTATTTGAAATTTTTTCTGCAAGAAATTCAAATTTTCACATTTTTGTGATGAGGGGGAGTTGTGTGGGTTCAAAATTTTTTAGAATTGAATTTGAATTTATTTGGTCCGTAGAGGAACATTTAAAAATCTCGTAAAAAGTACTTGGTGATTTTGAAAAAAAAATAAATTCTGAGACGTCATGCTTTTATATCATTGTTATGCAAAATTTCACGATGTAAGTACATCACGCCCCCCTCCCTCTCCCCCCGCTTCACGAATATCATATTTAAAAGGATTGGGAAAATTCGAAAAATTGGTCTGGAAAAGCCAGGGAAGATTGTTTCTGAAATATAGTGGACACCTTTGATATTTCATCGCTCAAAAAACTGTACAAAATTGATTATTGATTACGCAGGTTGACGTAGAAAATGCTGCTTAAAGTTTAGTTATCAAAGCTTTACCGTTTAGCTTCAAGCTGGTGATAATTCAGCCCACGATAACATATTTGTAATACATTTAAAAGACCCTTCCCTTGATATTGGCATTGTGGCATCAACTACAGGAAATCTGTCTAATGCAGGGCATCTACTTCCTTCTCGCAGATTTTTAATTTCTTGCTAGTCCACATTCCACAATCATACTATCGAAATCTGAAACAATTGATCACATATTATTACACAATATTTTTTGGGGTTTCAAAAATGGTACCTCATCTACTACGTCTTCTTTCTTCTTCCACGAGTTCTGTGCTTGAACTTCCATCGGACTGTGTGTTACTGTGTGCTGTTTTTCTATCTCACCTAAAAGAGGGAAGATTTGTCTGAAGTGAGAATCTGAAAAATATAGTACGGACATTTTAGCTGAAATGAGGCCCTAACCCCCAAAAAATAGTGGAAAGGGGAAGTTTCGTGTTTAAGCCCAGTAAGGTATGTATTTCAATATTACCGAACTTCCCTGAAATTGGTGAATATCTTGACCTCCTTTTAGTGTTAAGGAGGTTCGAATTTTGGGTTTTCGGCTATAGCTTTTGAAATAACGCACTTACGAAAGAAAAAAGTTGAAACAAAAATTGTAGGGCATGAAAAAACAAACAATTTTATTATTTACAATTTTTCCCTTGAACGTCATGAGGGAGAGGGGAGTTAGGACATACGAAAAAAATGAAGTTTGAAAATTTCCCATTAACGGAAATAATCGCCAAAAATCAGGTTAATCAACTTTTAGGAAGTTTTTTTTTTTGCATACCTAGTACGTCCTATTACGTACTTATGTAGAATTATAAAAATGTATAACCGACCCCCTTATCTCAAAGTGGAGGGTGGACACTCCGTAGAAAAACTCACATTTTCCCTCAAGCGTAGCTCAGCTATAGTGAAAAATTCGAAAAATTGGTTCAAACAAAAGTTGTAGAGCATTAAAAGACGAACGTTTTACTTTTTTCAACTTTTTTTCTACATGGTCATGATGCCGAGCTATGGTAAAAAGAAAAAAAAACAGCGTTCGAAAATTTTTCATTGCCTCATTGAACCCTCCTTTTGGGATCCAATTTGGGTCCAGGGGTCAAATTATTATGAAAACAGAATTTAGCGTACACGAAAACTTCGGAAATCCTCTTGTTCTTCTATTGGTTTGCTAGATTTCAAAATGCACCATGCTTACACACGCGTAATTTATTGAATGAAAAGTTTTCGAACGTTGCTTTTTTTATTTTTGCCATAGCTGGTCCTTATGACCATGCAGAAAAAAAAAGTAAAAAGAAGAATGTCCATCTTTTATTGCTCTACAATGTTTGTTTGAACCAATTTTTCGAATTTTTCACTGTAGCTGAGTTACGCTTGGGGGAAAACGTGACTTTTTTACGCAGGGTTCACCCCCACTTTGTGATGAGGGGTCGGTTTGACATTTTTCTTATTCTACGTAGAAATAGGGTGTACTATGCAAAAGAACCGTTCCTAAAAGTGATTAACCCAATTTTTGGTATTTATTTCTATTGATGGGAAATTTTCAAATTTGATTTTTTCCGAAGGCCTTGGCTTTCCCCATGACATCATAGGTGAAAATTATAGTTGACAAAATTGTTCTTTTTTTTGTGCTTTACAATTTTTGTTTCAACTTTTTTTTCATTAAGTGCGTTATTTCGAAATTTATAGCCGAAATAACAAAATTTGAAACCTTTCACCTCCCAAAAGATGGGCAAAAATATCCACCGATCTTAGGGAAGTTCGTGAATATTGAAATACATAAGTACCTCACTGAGCCTTTATACAAAACTTCCTTTTCCTGCTAATTTTTTGGGTCAAAACCCAAAATGTCCATCAGTAGCGTAACTGGACGTCCCTTCTGGGGGGGGGGGGGGTCTGAGATATAGTGGCGTCGGGAGCTTTTTTTGGGAGGGTAAAAATTGGGTATGGAGATTTGGAATACCAGAAGGATGGGGGGGGGGGTGGGGGGGGTAAAAGGGAGCCTTTTTTCGCACGTCGTCTTAAATAGATGATATAATTGTGATTCTGATCAAGCCCGAGCGAAGCGAGGGCCAAGCTTTGAAAAAATTTGGTTTTTAATGTCCAAAAAAAGACATTTATTCACGTTTTAATGCTTTGAAAATCCCTACGTGATGTAATTTGGGAGGAGGAAGTACATTTGATATTTTGTACCCTGGTCGCGATTTTGGGAGTACAACGTACTCCTCTAACTCCATTTTCCGACGCCACAGGTACATTTTTCAACGTTCAATTATCAGTTTTTATTACATAACAAAGAAAAGCAAAAGGGAGAGGGTTGTGAAAAACTGACATGAAAAGTTTTCTTACGTTGAATTCAAAAAATTGTGGTGAGAAAATGTTTCAAAAGTAGATAAATTGAGGTGATTTTGATTTTTAATGAAGTTAGGAAAGTAGCAAACTCAGCCCGAGCGAAGCGAGGGCAAAATTTTTTTGTAGAATATACGTTATTGCTATCGAAAAAATATGGTTTTAAGATCACAAACACTTTCGAATAAAAAATTCATTTTTGAAGGGCTTCTGGGGGGGGGTTTTGTCCCCAAACCCCCCCCCCCCCCATTTACGCCACTGATGTCCATACTAATACGAATGTTGACAAATGATTGAAATGTGGTTGATGTGTTGAAAATAATTTACCTGGCCTGAAATAAAAATTAGTTAAACTTATTAAACACTCTTGTATCGTCTGATAATTGTGATTTTTACATATAAACCAACCAACCAGTTCTTCTTCTCTCAAGTTGTTTGTAAAATTTACCCATTCAATGGTATTTATACTATATTACTTCTTTTTTTTCTCATTCCGAAGTGTTCCGAAATACTTCCTGCAAAAACCTTTCTCCAGCGAATCAGGCTGTACACATGAATGCCCTATATTGTGCAAAGTATGCTAAGTGCCAAAAAGTAGTTTCCGAGATAATCACATTTTGGTTTTGTAAACGATCAACTCTTGGCGGATGGGTTGCATACCTGAAAAATGAAAGCATATAAGAAACTACCATCGATTCCCTATCTTTTAGCGCAAAAATCAGCCCGATTCGTTTTTTTGAGGCCGAGTAATCACATTTTTAAAATTACACTTTCTGGAAAAATTGGAAAAAGAAGGGGAAAAAATCAGAATAAATTGTAATTTTATTGTATTTCCTTTCACAAAACACTTTAAATATATTTTCGACCGGCTTCTCTTCTACGGGCAGGAGTTTCGTTGGACGTTATTACTCAATGGACAGATCGTTATTACTCAATGGACAGATCGTCGATAAAATATCTACCGATTCAAGATGATGAATTCATCCCTAAAACAGAACAACCTCATAGAGAACGAACCGTTGTCCTTTGATGGTGAAGATCTTTGTGAAGATAAACACAAACCTCGGCCATATTTCTGACAGTGATTAAATTATTACCTCTGGCCAGTATTGGATGAGCCATCATAGGAAAACAAAGAACGAGGAATTACACTAGATTCATAATTCATTATACACTTTGCTTCTTTTACATCAAGTTCAGGGTGATTCCTTGCCTCTATAACAAACCTTTGAAGAAGGTTTTTCATTTCCTTTATTTTAATAACTTCATTTATCAACAGATACTTCCTTCGTGTAATTTTTATTTGGAAATGTCTTCAATTTATGTTTTTTAAAGGATCCCGAAGAGAAACTAGGACTTTATTCAATTGTTCTCTCACAAGGTCTATGGAAAGATTTTGGCCAATAACACGTGTTGTAGGTACTTCAATTGGCATAAGTTCATTTGTGACCAAGTTACACGAATTTTCATCTTTTCATCGATTTTCAAAAAGATTACCATACATTTTTAATGCCTTACACAATTCAAGTCAAGAAAAGTTCAACTATAATAGAAACGCAATAATAATATACTAGGGTGCTCCGCGCCCTGGGCCGCTCCGCGGCCCCAACCCCTGGCTCGCGCTCTCGCTCCGCTCGAGCTGCTCGCTTTGATGCAATTTTGCTTAAATATACCACTTTTGTACCAAGGAGTTGGGACCGTTTGAAATATGCCAGGAAGGAGAGCTTGCATCACTGCGCATCACGCTTATAGTCCAAGAGCTGAACCTACTGAAATTTACTTCAGAAGGTATAAAGCTGGGACCGGTCCCAAAAGTTAGTGTTTGTATGCCTATTTTGAAAACCACCAGTCTGCCAATCCGCGGGTGACATGGTCAAGCACAGCGAAAGCTCGAAAGTTTACAATTTTCATGAACTTTCAGTCAAAAACATTTATGGTCGAAATTAGTGTCAAATTACAGGATTTTTCGCTCTGAATCCGAATATGTGGGTCTGCCGACCCCTAAGTGCCGTCAAAGCCCAGGCAGACGGTGTCTAAAGGGGAGAAAATTCAAAAAATTATCCATTTTCGACTTAAATTCTCATAAAGAGCCATATAATTGGTCTAAAAAATAATTTTAAGCGGTTTTAAGGGGTGTTCGGTAGCAGTGACGACTTTTCAAACTCGAAAAATCCCAAAACTTTCAAATTTATGGGGTGGGGTAAGTGGGGAGCGTCCATAAATTCACGAATTCGATCGGGCGTGTGATATGATGAAATCTATGTTTTTTGGGTCGTAAAAATTGATTCCAGCAATATTTTTCACATTTAGGTGTGTTTTGATTTCACATCTTTTTAATTTTATCGATTAATCGACGTTGCATAATTTATTTTTGTCCACTTATCGAATGCATCAGCTATTTGACAGAATTTCATCAGTTGAAGCGTGGCACGGAATCTCGAACAGTCAATTATGTGTGTGATTGCGCGATTTTTGTATTGATTAAAACGTCGTTTTTCAACGTTGTAGGATAGGTACTACCCCCTTACCCCAAATGTGAAAAATATTGCTGGAATCAATTTTTACGACCCAAAAAACATAGATTTTGACATATCACACGCCCGAATTCGTGAATTTATGGACGCTCCTCACTTACCCCACCCCATAAATTTGAAAGTTTTGGGATTTTTCGAGTTTGAAAAGTCGTCACTGCTACCGAACACCCCTTAAAACCGCTTAAAATTATTTTTTAGACCAATTATATGGCTCTTTATGAGAATTGTAAGTCGAAAATGGATAACTTTTTGAATTTTCTCCCCTTTAGACACTGTCTGCCTGGGCTTTGACGGCACTTAGGGGTCGGCAGACCCACATATTCGGATTCAGAGCGAAAAATCCTGTAATTTGACACTAATTTCGACCATAAATGTTTTTGACTAAAAGTTCATGAAAATTGTAAACTTTCGAGCTTTCGCTGTGCTTGACCATGTCACCCGCGGATTGGCAAACTGGTGGTTTTCAAAATAGGCATACAAACACTAACTTTTGGGACCGGTCCCAGCTTTATACCTTCTGAAGTAAATTTCAGTAGGTTCAGCTCTTGGACTATAATCTCAAGGAATAAACATAAATAACATAAATACTGAACGCCGAATACGGGACACGTAAGGGTAGGTAAACCGGATGCTACGTAGCCACGCCCACCACCCCACAACGTACTGGACCTCGCTCGCAGCAACGTGAGACGCAGTACCAACGCGCTACCATTACATGAATTTTTTGACCAATTTTGGGTGATTCGGTCGCTTGAATTTTCAATGATTTCTCTTCACGGGTCAATTTTTTCATAACGAAAACGTAACACACGTATTTGTAATGAAATTTCGAAACTTTCCCTCGCTTATACTATACCTCTAGCTAGTTTAGTTTTCGAGTTATTTTGATCCGAAAATCATGGTCGGTTTTTCAAAAATAACTCAAAAACTAAAAAAGCTAGAGGGTTGGTGTAAGCGACGGAAATACGCTAAATTTCATGCCCTTCAATTTAAGACCACTCCCGATTCTGTTGCTTTCATAGTTTTCGAGTAATTTTCAAAAAAGTGAAAAAAATGGAAATTTTGATTTTTTGGGGCCCCAAATTTGAAAATTTTTTGAATCGAATGTTTGATGGCTCATCTACACGTCAGATGGGACATATTGAAAAAAAAAATGAGCAAAATCGGTCCATTAGGAGAGGCTGGCCGATTGGACATAGGTTTCGCTGTTTTAGAACCTCCAAACCTCTTTTAATATACAGGGTGGCTCGGTTAAGGTGTGAAATATTGAAACCTCATATTCTACTTATTAATACGAACAAAAAATGTCATATTCAACATGGGCCCAAAACGCTTTCTTTCTGAGATATTGCCGAGTAAAGAACTGGAAATTCGGCAACGTTGCGCATCGCGACGCCCGTAAAATGTTACGTTTAACGAGACGAGCGTCGGGGTTACTTACGCGGAAGTTAATTACAGCGTTGCCACAAAATAAATTATGCCGAAATACCCTCCATTTTTTTGATTTTTTAGAAAAAAATTTTAGGCGAAATTTTTTTTATAATAATGAGGAATCATGAGAAATCATTAAATTCGATTTTTATTGTAATTTTGTGGGATGGTCGAAATTTGATAAATTGATTACTCAGCTGTCACGGTGGGAATGCCCAGGCCTCTCAGGTGGTAACACTGAGCCGGCCGCTGAGAGTTCGATCCTACTTGGTAGCTAGAACCTACCAAGTAACTTTGTAGTATCTTATCCTTCATCGTGTTAAGTTCATACCATGTAACAGTGCAGTGCATGTTTAGTATTTGAATATACAATGAAAGCCTGGGTTTGTGTTTAGTGTTTTATTAACGTAAACGTAAATTGCCGGGCTATCACGACCGATGTGATTGACTGAGTGCTTGCGCTGAGCTGGCCAGGGACCGGGACCCTTAAGCCCGAGAAACTGTATAGGTAGAACCTGTGATTTGTGAAGTGTAGAGGTAAGGGCAGCTAGTTCCCACTACGTGGGTCCATAGTTTATCTCACCCTTCTCATTGGCGCCCACTTAGGTGGAGAATTTGTGTGGAACTCGGAAGAAAGGCCGACGACTCCAGGAAAGGTAAGTGGACTCCGTCCAAGCCCCTTTCAAAAGATCATTTTTTCTAACTTTTTTTTCGTGTTTTTAACCTGTTTTCCGTCTTCGGACAATTTTTTTCGTGCATTCTATTATATTTCTTGTGTATTTTTTCCACCCAAAAAGTCGGTGAAACGTCTTTTTGGGTATATTTCTGTGTACTCCTAACTCGAAATACATCGCTAAAACCGATTTTCGAGTACGTGTAGGTTTTTTGTACTCAGAAAATACGCTAGAAACGTATTTTCTAGGTCGGAAATTACGCTGAAACCGTATTTCCAAGTGCAAAAAACGTGTTCGGATAGAATACGTGTGCCAAATTTGACAACTTTCAGCACAAAAATTGTGTTGAAATTGGCCGGCGCTTAGCTATTGTTTAAAAGATAGCCAACGCCCAATTCCGAACACTAGGTCAACGTACGGTACCTAAAACGTATACGTACGTAACGCTGGTTGTTATCTCAACGCAGCGTGACTCCTTTCAAAAGAATTCGAATTCGTTGGAATCACAATACCTACCCATTAGCGTAGGTTACCTATTTCACTGGTAATCGAATAAAATCGAGATAACAGTGAAAGATAGGATAGAATTATTTACCTACCTAACGGTAATAATTCGCCTAACTTCGAAAATCAAGTTAACCTTGAACGAAGTGGTAATTTACGTGCGGTTCGTTTTCCATACGAAATAAATTCGATATGGCCGAAGCCAACGCCACCCCCCAACCCACCCAAGAAACTGAGCAGCAAAGGATGGATAGGGAAGCGAAAGAAAAGCAAGCAGAAATTCAAGCACTGCTAGCTAATCAAAAGAAAATAAGAGATGAGAAGGCTGCTCTCCATTTTATAGGTCTCGAAGCAATGAAGAATCAAAAGAAAAAAATTCAAGATCACGCAAATGAGCTTCACGCGAGAGAATTAGAGATGAAAGAACTGAAAGATTTATTGGATCAAGAATTGAAAAAAGGAGAAGAGTTGAGGAAACGACTCCTCCCTCCCCCCACACCCGAACCTGGATCAATGGATAAGGATCCTTTTGCCGCATTCAGAGTACCGATCACCGTGAATAGGATTCCATACGATCTCACGAACGATCAGGATACTGCATCTGGAACAGAACAGACCAACGATTTAGCATCCGGCTCCAAAGTCAACTCAACGGAGACAAATCAACACGGACCTAAACTGTCATCTGCTCAGTTAGCTTCCACGATGCCAACGATGTCGCTGCCACCTGTAAACCATCCGCCTCCAGGATTTCCAACATCGATTCCATCAACTTCAAATGATCAGTCAACTCTTAATGTTCTCTTGCAAAGACCTACAAATGATCCTATTTCCTCCGTTGTTGCTAGGAACCAACCTAAAACGTTGAGTGTACCTGCAACAAAAAACGTAATGACATGCCGTCCAATAAAACCATTTTCATGGGTAACTAGAAAACCTAAACCTATCAAAAATGTAGAGGAGACATATGAACCCCCTGCATTTGAAGATGTTTTAGCGATGCAAAGTTACATTCTACCTGGCGAAGTCTATCATCCCAAAGCATTCGTCGAAGAAAGAGAAGCGATACCACCATTCGTACCTCCAGAGAGAAGAGAATTCAACAAATCGAAGAATAATGGAGTTGAACTCATACCAGTTTTGGAAGAACCTCAGAAGGACGAAGATTCGAAGACGTATTTCAAGAGAATGCACCAGATGACTCGAGATTGTACAAACAAACAAATCAAAAGAGCCACAAATAGACTTCAAGAGGTAGAAAACCATGAATGGGTAGGCGAGAAACTGGTCGAGCATCTAATTAAACGATTCGACGCTTTAGATGCTCTTGCAGAAGAAAACCGTAAACATGTCAACTACGCGCTGTTAGATATAGACGCGGTACGGAGAGAAAATTTTACTATCATGGATCATTTTCAGCAACAAAGGACTGCGATTATGGATGCTTATGACGATATTAGCGAAGTTGTAGTCGAAAATGCTGAAAATATGAACTTCAAGGTAAACTTAGTTCAGCAAGAAGGCTGGGAAAATGCCTGCATACTTGCTCAGCAAAACGAAATGACCCGTCAACTCGCTATTCAAGCATTCCAGAACTCGCAGGATAATCGTCAAATGATCACTTCGATATCTCGTAACCCCTCCATAAATTCTGGTTACAACGATTCCTCGCGCGAATTTCGATTAGCTCAACGAAATGACGCTCAAGCTTTCCGTGAAACCGGTATTGTGTTCAACGAAAAATCGAAGTATTTCCCTGTGAGCTTCGTCGAACAATTTGAGAAGTATGCGAGAAACGCACAAATGAGCGAACCGCATAAATGTGCCATGTTCATCCAGCTGTTGGACTTACCCGACGCGAGAACGTGGAAAACATCTCACCAAAATTATGACGATTTCAAAAAGCTAAAAGACGCTTTTTTCGCCGAATTTTGGACCGTCATTCAAGAACGGCAGACGATTGACCACTTCCGCCGAAGTCACATACACGCTGAGACGAATAGCATGTTCATAATCAAAATCTTGAAGTGGTTAAACACCCTCAAGGCCACAACGAATCCCAATATATGCGATATCATTGGCCAGCTCTGCGACAAGATGCCTACTGACCTACGTCAGCAGATATCTAAAGCCGACAGAACTGACGAAGCCAAATTTAGAGCACGTCTCGATGAACTTTCAAAAGATAACCGAGACCCAGGAATTACGTGTGGTACGATAGGTAAAGGAGGCAAAAGACAGGAATATAAAGAACAGAGAGCCATCTCGTGGCCTGGTTCTGATCCTGCTCCCTCCAACCTACCTGCTGCTCTCAGACCCACGACGAAGTCTCCTCCCCCCAAAGGTACTTCGAGTATCCCTAAACCTAAGTATCCTTCGACTAAAAATCAGGATCCGAGGCGGGTACCCGGAGTTAACCAAATATCTACTGAGGATGGAGCGAACTCCACCGAAATAGATGCCCCCTCCGATTTCCCAGACAATTCGGTAACAATCGAAGACGTTACTGAGACGTCGGGAAACTAAGTTCTGACAAATGCGATTCAGATTACGAGAATTTCGATCTGTACGCAGGCTACCCTACCTCAAATCAGATTGACACGTCTTTTCTCGACAATTACGAATTGATAGGTGATTCTTTAGCCCACATTTGCCAACAATATAGGAAACGTAGTGATAGAAACTACCGCTTCCCTAGATACCTGCGTGAGCAACAGTCCGCAGATGATTTACTCATATTCCTCAAAATGTTTAAAATTGAGAAGAAAAAGGCAATCTTAAATACTTGCCAATATGAGTTGAACCATGGCTCAATACCAACAGAGGCCATTCAAAAGAAAATCGCTAGCATTTTGTCGTACCTACTCAACGACTTAGGAATGGAACAAGTGATTCTTTTATTTCCGATTGTTCGTCAATGGTCAAAAGGAGATCGAGGAGTCGACGCAAACCGATATTACGTGATGCGGAGGATGTTCAGCCAATTTGCTCAAGACGATCGAGTCCATGTATCATTCAAACCAGCGCAATTATTACTGAAGTGTAATTCCCTCGACCTATTCAGGACCAAGTTGAATAAACCAGTTCAATTACGTGGAAAAATGGTACCAGACACGGAGAAGTTTATCTATTCGAAACACACCGGAAAACATTACATCAACTACAATGTTTTCAAGCCCATTATTCAATGTATCGTGGACGAAGCGATAGGATGGAATTATCAAAAAATCATACATCCATCCAAGTGTACTGGGAACGTTCAGATTAGAAATACTTCGGTCAAGAGGAAATTGGACAATTTTCTAAGAGAGCAACAAGCTCTGGAGCAATCAACGAGCCTCCCAAAGACTAGCGAAGGCGTGATAATACATGCAGATGTCCCAAAAGATTTCTCGGCGAATGGGGCAAATGAACCAGAATTAGAAAATTCTGAACAACCAAAAGATTCAAAAGAATCACCCTCTCTTTTCAGAAAGCGAGATTTCCCGTCTTTAAAGAAACCTTGTACCGAAAATGTCAAGACACATGCCAAAGGTCATGTGCCCAATCTCAAAGTAAACCTTATCACCCTACCTCTAAATACGTTAGAGAACTCAGTTTCAAATATTAAAAATGACGTTTCATATGCCAACGTAACGAAGAAACCTTTAAATACGTCAGCAGCAAAACGTATGTGCGTCACAAATGAGACTGAAACTGGGGCAAAAAGACGCCCAAAATTAGTAACACACCCTCAGAAGGATCCAGTCCCATCCAACACTGTACAATTTGGAGATTTGGACGAGAGCATTCGAGCGCAGTTCGTATCCGAACACTCAGAAGCTACAACTAAGGTTGCACCAATGAGCATCGGCGATCAGCTGATGAATACTCCACGTGACACAGGGGCATACCCCCCCCGTCATGCCCCACCAAATGTCCAAACAGAAACGAGATGGAGAATTGGACACAATCCAAACGAGTGTGTCGGCATTTACGCCAGAGTCTCCTGAAAATACCACCAGTGGTACAGCTATGGAAAACCTGTCAATTGAAGCGAGTAATCAAATCATTGCAGGCAGTGGGTTCGATAAAAATTTGATACCCGAATCAATTCCGAGCTTTGAAGACTTTAAAACCCTAAAACGAGGTCGAGAATGTTCAAGGACACACTCTGAGAACATATCGAACCCCAAGACATCGAAACGGTTGTGTGGTAAGCCTAAAAAATGGAAACCCTCCAAACTACAAAAGATCGAACTAAACATTCGAGGAAAAATTGGAGTTAGGTTCCCACACTTTACAATTCGCACAAAAGATTCCTCCCAAAAGCGAGGAAAGCGAATTAAGTTGCTTGAATATAAAAAAGTAATTGGATTTGAGTATCCAATTACAAGAATCTATTCAAACAAAAAGAAGAAAATGTTGGAATTTATTCATAACTTTTCTCCTTCAAAGGAATCAATTGGCAAAAGATACCACCTTCCTATTCATCCTTCCCAATTTAGACAAAGTAGGTCGATACCTACCAAGTCTAAAATATTAGATGCATATAAAAACGCTATCAAGTCCAACTCAGTAGGTATGTCAAAAGATACCTACTCTGGTACAAACTATCAGGAGTTGGGTAAAATGGCTGAAAATATATGCAAACGATTTTGCAAACGCCAAATATTCCTCAATGGATAGGTATCCGAAAAGATAACCTACTAGACAAGAGAGATAATAGGTGATGCAATTTGTTAGGTATCCCTATACAAAAGATACCTTAAAAAGGAACAGTCAGGTAAAATCTGGACATTTAATATACGACTAGAATGGATAATCCTTCGGTAAGTAAAATTCTTCGTCTAGGAAGCCTGCGAATTAAAAAAGGTAAGTATTAATCATGGTGATATCGAAATAAAATCAAGTAAGTACCTATACGTACTAATTTTTCGACAACTGTAATAGATGGACAGATTCGTTTCAAAAGATGTCGACGAGTCTAACGATCGAAAATTTTTCTTCATGGAGCCGGTCTAGTGTTTTCTAGATGCGTTGAGCCTGGAAAAATTCGATAACGATTAAATTCGTCCATCTCAGGAATTATTTTTGAAAATCTAATTACGCAAACGTACCAAAAGAAGCGTAAGACGGTTCGTCTGATTCGATAAAAGTCGCTACTTATGGCCACCGAGAATCATATTGGGCTCGCTTGTCGTCCTGTTTGATCGAGTGATTGACATAAACCGCGAATAACTTTTAAGAATCAAAAGATGATGTAGTCTGAAACTCAAGGTACAAGAAAAAATCCAAAAATCGTCGATAAGACAGGTCAAAAGATAACATCGATCGAATTTGGAACCAGAGCAGTTTTATACTTACTCTTTTTCAACTTGATATGAACGCTGTATAATGCTGGAACGAGAATTTGCGACTGTAGTTCCCGGTTTGCGCCGACCAGACCAAATTTGAAGACAACCGACGGCATATGGATTCATCTGGAAGGAAATTGGTACGTACGCTGCCAAATGGTTTGGTAATTTGCTGTAAAAAGCAAACATTCGAGTATTGTAACGTAGCATAGTCCGTGTGGAAGCTACCTATTCAATTTTGAATTTCGAATACGACCTGGATTTACCTTTTCGACTTCAACACGTCTTTCGAATGAAATATTTTCCACCATATCACCAGAAAATTTCGGTCAAAGGATCTGAAACAAATCAAAAGAAACGAATTGATTAATTACCTATTCGCAAGCTAAATATTCAAATGATATCCGACGATGACATATTTACCTGAAGAACTTGAGATTCGGTTATAAAACAGCCAATCTTGATCCAGCCCAGAATCCTGAAATCAAGAGCATGGAATCAGGAACAAGTCGTATATTTTTTTTATTTGTTATCTAATTTATAAGTACGATAATCGTCAGCACCTGACAATGCCATAGATATGGAATATAAACTGGATACGAAGCTGTCATTTAAAATGTACAGGGAAATCATGTTCGAAAATTAAGCTCCGCCCTCAGGAGGTGAAGATTGAAATTCGAAGAAAAGATTATACTTAAATTAAATATTTTGCTGAAAATTTACACTCCACATCTTTGTTATGCTCTAGTGATTCGATTTTGAGCATTTATTTTGTTCCATACATCAAAAGGGTTTTAAAATCTCAATTAATTGATCTTCACCTCCTAATTGAAAGGGGCGTGGCTTTGTAGTTCTCCGTGTATTTTTACAGAACCGCAGCTTCGTATCCAGTTTATATTCCATATCTATGGACAATGCAATGCACTAAAGTCTTTTCTTTTGAGCACAGCGAAGAAGATCATCGATTTTGGAAGCCGAGGTGAGGCTGGGCCCCTCGAGGTATTGCATCAATCCACAGTTATTTTCGAGACGGTGTCTCCATGCCACGGTTGGAACTGCGGATGTCCGGATCGCTTTCGTTTTATCTTTTGTTTCTGTTATTTATTTTTTAATTTTTTGCCCTGCACTTTTTTATCTTTTGTAAAGTTTTTTGTGCAGGTGCGTAAATTTCTTTTGTGTTTTTCTGTTTTTTCAGCTAACTTTAAGACAGTTTTTTTGTACAAAAGATACTGATCGAAAGCTCTCGTTCGTTGGCTTGGATTACCTATACCCACTCAAAAGTGTGGGGGCATAGGGTACACTCCTGAGTGACCTGAACATTCCAACTGTGAGCTGGTACGTTCCTTCACACTTTTCAGTGAGTAGGTTTTTGCCTAACTCCCTGATAAGGTGTGGGGGCATATGTCACGGTGGGAATGCCCAGGCCTCTCAGGTGGTAACACTGAGCCGGCCGCTGAGAGTTCGATCCTACTTGGTAGCTAGAACCTACCAAGTAACTTTGTAGTATCTTATCCTTCATCGTGTTAAGTTCATACCATGTAACAGTGCAGTGCATGTTTAGTATTTGAATATACAATGAAAGCCTGGGTTTGTGTTTAGTGTTTTATTAACGTAAACGTAAATTGCCGGGCTATCACGACCGATGTGATTGACTGAGTGCTTGCGCTGAGCTGGCCAGGGACCGGGACCCTTAAGCCCGAGAAACTGTATAGGTAGAACCTGTGATTTGTGAAGTGTAGAGGTAAGGGCAGCTAGTTCCCACTACGTGGGTCCATAGTTTATCTCACCCTTCTCACAGCATCCAATAAATAAAAAAAACAGAAATTTGGGTTAATAATTGTTAAATAAGTAGTAATACCCCTAAAGTGAATAAAATTTCAAAAAAATGATTTTTTGTTCTTGTTCGACCATTTTTCTGGTACAGAAACACATTTTTTATTTTAAAACACTTACTTATGAACCAAAAAAAAAAAAAATTGGTATACGCTTCTATGGACCTCCTTTCACTTTTTCCACCACCTACCCCCCGAAAATTTTCACTGCTAGAGCAAAAATTGTCAATTTTGGGTGAAATCTGGGCCCCCTTTTAAAGGCGAATAACTCAGTAATGAAGCGTTTATGACCCATCATGTATATAACATTTTTTACTCCAAATGATAAGTAGAATACGTGGTTTTAATATTTCACACCTTAACCGAGCCACCCTGTATATAGATTATTTTATGCTCTTGAAAATAAATTTAAATGTTGAAGGAAAAATAAAGTAAATTGAAATAAAAATATAACTTAAATTAAAACTTCATTATAAATAAATTTATTAATAATCTAAAAATATTGAAATTAGATTAAAATAATTCAAATCTATAAAATTATTATTATAAACCATGCTATCAAAAAAAAAAAATCGATCCAATGTTTTCACATCTTGCGTTATATCAATTATGCCACCTTGAACTTTCAGTTTTTGATTTTCATTCTGAAGGTCATGATCACAACCAATAGTTGTAAAAGGAACTGAATTCTTAGTCACAGAAAAGTATTCCACATAATGTGGATTTTTATCTTCAAGTTCTTTAATGCTGATGACTTTTGGAACAGTTTTTTTTTCAAATTCGAGGAATATCGGTACGTCTTGGTTATGAATCGATCATATAAAATTGCTTTTTACAGCTCTGTCGAGTGGTCTTGTTTGTGTGTGTGTGTGTTATTGAGATCTACCTGAATAGTAAATACATCAAGAGAAATTCGTTTCTTATAATTTTTTCATTTCTTTCACGATGAAAAAAATGTAAAGGTTGTTTGGTATCTAGAATACAATTAGGTACCTAATATTTTTAAACAGAGTTAGAGATGGAAAAACAATTGAAAAATTGATTTAGGTAAAAATGAACTCGTCAAAAATCGTTGTTCTCAACATTCTCACAAAACCCTATACATCTGTCACAATTCGATATGTTTTATCGAATAAAAAATTAATATTTTGACACTGTGAGTCATGGGGTCACTCAAGTAATGTATAAAGGGGGAGGAATGGGGAGGAATAATATGACCTGCTAAACATGGATCTGATATTTTCTTTTTTATAATTTTTTCTATTAAATTTCCCATTTTTGTTTAGTGTGATATCCTTGCCTATGACTCTTGATCAAAACCTTGATACAGTGAATTTCAATAGAAGAAATGATCAAATAGAAAAATCAACATCAGATCCGTATTCTGCTTTAGGTCATATTGCCCCTTTATACACTATTTGAGCCATAATTTTGCTCAAAGCCTCATAAATAAGGTATGAAATTAAAGGGGCCATATTTGCTATTGAAAGAGGTGAGTCACTCGTGCAACACTTTCCCTTAAACAGGGTGAAATACGAGGCATGATGCCTAAGATGAAGTTGATAGAGCCCTAATGCCGCTTGATCTAACTTCACAGTAAACTTGCAGAAATGTAACAAAGTAACTTCCTTCGCCTAAGACACATTGGAAAGCCCTCTGTTTTTGCACCTTTATTGAGGAGATCTCCATCTTTTAGGAATGAAGTCGCTCCGGAAAATCTCTTCCCAGTGTTGCCACACAGACCTTACAGTCGGTGTTTCTCATGAGAGAAGAGGGGCAAACCCTACCGTCACACTATAAAAATTATACTTAATTAAAATCAATATTGAATTAAATTTATTCAAAAATAAAATTGAATAAAAATTAAATTATCCCGTAAATACGATCTCGAGAATCGAATGTGTCTCTACTTTATGAAATGGTCTTCCGTTGATGATGCCAGGTTGGAAAAAATGTAAATTGAATAAAATTTTCAATTTCCGTCATAAGCGCACCCAGAAATTATGTAAGGGAGGGCTCAGATTTTGAAAAAAATCGGGAGGGCGGTCAAAATTCAATGAAAAAATAAAGTAACCTGTTTTTTCAGTGGGGCTGGATAATTTAGGATGTTTTCAGTAGGCAGATAATGCATAGGTAGTAGGTACCTAGCTATCTACAGATTTGAGCGAAGAAAAACTGAAAAATGACGAATTTTCTGATTTTTTTTGGTCAAAATTACTGATTTTTTTAAATAAATGGAGCATTGACTGAGAAATTAATGATATTTGACCGAAAAATCAGTGAAAATTATTTTAATGATTAAAAAAGACATAATTTCTGCAAATTCAACTGATTCAATTTTTTTTCCTTCTTCTTCTTCTTCTTCTTGTAGGTTCAGACTACCAGGTACATCAGCCCATGCAAAAAAACACAGATTATTTAAAGAGTGGTACATATTTTATATTCATGAAATAGTTACTGAAACATAAAAAAGACAGAATTTCTACAAATTCAACGGATTTAAATTCGGAGAGTACTATCTTTTGACATTTTAATGATAAAAAAATCGTCTTGCCGAGCTAGGAGGGGTCGAACCCCCTGAGCCCCCGGGGTGCACTTATGATTACCGTAATGTCCCTGCAATTGCCAAAGTTGTTGGAAGAAGATGTCATTCAAAGATTGAAGAATTGGTGAGGTGATGTTTCAAGAATGATCCGGTAAAGATGCGAAAATTTTGGATATTTTTCGAATTGAATAACTCGAGTGAACTAATTACCTACTCATCGTGGTTGCTTCTTTATTATCTATTTAACTGTCGCGATATTGAATATGCGCAATTTTTAATTCAATTATTAAATTTTTAATTATAAAATTAGGTAATCGATGATATTCTGTTTTTCAAAATACACAATAAATTTGCAATCCATTTTTTCGGATCATTCAATTTCCTGTTTTTTATCGCGAGCTTTTCATTTTCTTAGTTGTTCAATCTTCGTTTTTTTTTTTTTTTTGAAGAATTTGCTAAAAATCAAGGGAAGATTTAGTCTGAGGACAATCTGCTCCCTCACGTACCAGAATTCCATTTTTAGCTGAAAAAATCTAGAAAAAGTTGCATTCGAATAAAATATTTTTTGTAAAAAATTCCAATGAAACTGAATTTTTTAAGTTTTAATCCCCTTGGTTCTTCCTGTTTGTCATCTCCTTCCAAATTTACATCTGTGTCTAAATTTTATGAAAAGGACCTATTTATTATTAAAACAGAGTGTCTAACAACTCCTGTTCGTCCTGTTTGTACTGTTTTGGGCTGAGTGGTCCTGTTTGTCCTGTTTTTGTACTGTTTTGTAACAATTTTGAAATTCCACCCGCCAAAATAGAAAAAAATTTCAATAAATGATCGTAATTGAAAAAAAATTGAAAAAAATTAATAAATAGCTAATATTTTTGGAACTTTTTTTTTTAGTATTACTATCTAATGTTCGTTCTTGTTTTTTATATACAGGATAAGATTTGTTTTTATTCTATCTTCCTTGTCCTTGAATTTTTAAAATAAATTTTTTGCTCATTTCTAACAATTATTGAAAAAATTCGTTTCAATTTTTTTGCCAGAATAGGATTTTTTTTTTTTGGGGGGGGGGGGGGTACAAAATCTATCAGAACCGATTTTTTAAAGGTCCTGTTGAAGGTCCTGTTTGTCCTGTTTTGGGGTTTTGAAATTTTGTTAGACACCCTGTAAAATCACTTACACATCGTTTGGTAAAAAAAAAAAAACATACATCTCATTTATTGTAAATGAATTGCTTCAAATTTGGAGCACAATTTGAAATTAAGCAACAGAATTTTTAACCACGGGTGACATGCCGGATTTACACAACTGTAATACCAAAACGTAACTTACCTTCATGAGTTTATCGCAGTTCCTACAATCCGCCGCCACCCACCCCCACCCCCTCCCCCTCATCTATTCATGAGAGGAAGATAGGTGTACCTCATGTTTGATTTTTCAAGTAGACGTAATGGACTCAAATTTTGAGATAATCGAAAAACAGAGACTATACTTTGCGGGAAATTGAATTTTCGACAAATAAATCATAGGTAATCACTTTTTGCCTACCTGTAATAATACAGAAACTGTTTCAAAAAAATCGAAAAAAAGGCAAACAAGTATACTTTTTTTTCAAATCTAGATCACCCAATATCAATAAAATACTTTTGTATCTTACGTAAAAAAATTTCCAACGACTAAAGACCGAATCAATTTTAGCCCATCTTAATTATAGGCGCTACTCAGAATAAAAAATTTAAAAAGGAGTAAAAAAATAGCAATACCTACTTACATGTACACTTTTTTCTCAAATTAGTATATTTTTTAAATTTTGAAGATATCAAAAATGTGCATAGAACCTTTTTCGCATAAAATGATTTCTTGTGTAGAGCGCACTATTTATTTATCAATTTTGAGAACTTTGGGTTCATTCAAAAACCAAAAATCGTGGTAGGAAAACCGAAAACATTTCTTTTTTCCTTTTTTTGCCATTTATATTTGGTAAAAAAGAAATGCTAGGGAACTGATTTTTTCGACGACGAGGCTTGTACCTCTTCTTCACCTTCACTTTTTTATGTCAACCCGAACATGTCGGTACAAAGCGACATTGCCAATGAATTAGAAAGTCAAACAAATCCAACAGACGACTTGGATGATTCCTCTGTCGATTCCTACGATACTGATACCACTACTATTGAAGAAGAAACTGATTTAGATGACGACGAGTATCAAGGAATTGAAAAAATAGAGGAACATAAGGTTACAGTTTTTGGAAGAGACCAGTCAGAATGGACAGATCAGCCAGAGAACGTCAAGACTGTTTCTCCTTTTACTGGAGTATCTTCGGCAGTTCCTCTTGATGGCGATGAACCTGTTACTCCGCTGAAAGTTTGGTCACGCCTGATAAACGAAAACATGCTGAGCGAAGTTTTACAGTATACAAATGAGAAATTGTCAGATTATCGAAAAAAACACGAATCGCGTTCTAGAATTTCTATCAATTATCGCGATATCACAATGAACGAACTCATGGCTGCAATTGGATTTCTGTATCTACTCGGAGTATACCGAATGGGGCATACGAATATATCTGAAGTCTATGCCACCGATGGTACCGGAATAGAAATTTTTAATATGGTGATGAACCAACAACGATTCCGTACGATTATACGTTTGTTACGTTTCGATCAACTCGCTTCTAGAGAGCAACGAAAAACCAAAGATAAAATCACGCACATACGATCTTTCATGGAAGCCTTCAAGACAAACTGTAAATCTGCTTACAGTCTCGGACCTAGAATTACCATAGACGAGATGCTTGATCGATTTATGGGACGATTCGGCAGTAAGAGAAAAATTCAAAGAAAACCAGCCAGGGAAGGTCTATTATTCTATGGTATTTGCGATTCAGATACCTGCTATTGTTTCGACATCGAGCTATGGGTGAAAGATCAACCAGCTGGTCAGTACCAAAAATCATTCAGCGGCGCTGAAATTGTTAAACGTTTAGTACAGCCGATAGAAAACTCTGGGAGGAATGTCACCTGTGATCGATTTTTCACGTCTTTAGAACTAGCCCGAAATTTGAAAACAAAAAATCTCACCTTAGTCGGCCCCATAAACGCAAACAGGGGTGATATTCCCGAATCACTTAGAAATGTAAAATATCGTGAAAATCACTCTTCCATCTTTAAATTCAACGAAACATGTTCTCTAGTTTCGTTCATTGACCATAACAAGCTGGTACTGTTACTTTCATCGAGAGGAGAAGATAGGCATACTACTGTGCTTAAGGAACATCCAAGAAAAATCCCCTTGCTTATAGATTTTTATAACCAGAATAAAGGAGGAATCGACACTGTAGACAGACTGAAAAAACAGTATGACGTTACGCGAATTTCGAAACGTTGGACATTAACTGCATTCTTTTCTTTATTAAACCTTGCGGGTATAAATTCATTTATTCTGTTTCAAGACTTGGCTCCAAAAAGAGAAAAACGAAAATTTCCCGCCCGACGACAATTTCTAAAACAGTTATTCTTCGAACTGTGTGCTCCTCATGCTAGGGACCGTGTAAAAATTAAGCAAACTCCTACAAACGTGAAAAACCGAATCATGGAAGTGTTTGAGCGATTGAAAAAGATATACTAGTTTGAAAATAAAATGTACTCGTATTGATAATTTTTTACATTAAGAAAATGACGAAAATCGTTGTATGGCCTGTACGAATGATCTCGCTGAAGCATATTTTACCAGTTTTCAGAGTCCGTGCGTTGGCTATAACGTTTCCACGGTTCCACGTTGGATTTCATTACAATGCCCGGAATTTTTTTTGAACGATTTTTTGAATTTCTCAGCTTGATAAAAATACTGTTTTAGGAGAAAAATAATCCACCAGAGATGAAAATTAACCATTTTTTAAAATCTGAAAAATAGGTACCATTGAGATTTTTTCTATAAAACATTGAACACGAATTTTTTCAAAAGTAAAAATACTCTTTTTACTATCGAAAATTACAAAAAAAAAAAATTTAATATTTTCAAAAAAAATCTACATTATTACGAATTACAATTTAAAAAAAAATATTTTAGAGTTTAAATTATTGATCTGTTCCACTCATCATGTCTTTTGAGAAATGGTCAAATAGCCCACAAGCCCAGTCATTTTAGGTCCGAACCTCCAAAAAATTCTTGCGCTTCTGAATTTCACATTATTTATGAGGAATGACCTCCCAAACAACATACTAATACTTGCACCCCCCCCCCCCAGTGTCCGGCAACCCCTGCAAGAGGGTAAAAACCACCCTCGAAACCAGTTTTTCGCGTTTTCCTCCTAAAAAAAAGGTTTAATCAAAAAATGCCAGGAGTAAAAATATTTTCTACGTTAAATTTCCTATAGAAATATTATAAAACTTTTTCGAAAATTTTCATTTTTATGCCATTTTGGCGTGGTTGAAAATGAACGATTTTTCAAAATGCACAATTTCTTTCATTTTACGAAGTTTCTTGGCATTTTAGAAAAAAAATAATGAGAACCGAAATTATTTTACACCGAATTTCCAATAAAAGACCTCCCTCAGTTTTCGCGAGCAAGCAAGGGTGTTGCAAGAAAGAGGCTAGGGGAAAAAGAGGGTGTTTTTCATGGAAATAATGATGGTAAGACATATCCAGCAAGATTAAAAATATGGTACATGTGATTAAATTTCATTCCATATGAAAGTTGTATACCGATATGTGATTGCGAACGCATACTCAATTTACTGTCTGAGAGCGGAGGGGAGGGGAGGCGGGTGAATGTTGAGGTGACGGCCCGGCCTCTTAACCACGAATTTCAACGTGAAATTAAGTGAATTTCACGTGATTGGAGTCGATTTCGTATTCGTATGAATCGAAATTGCTAAAAACGAATTTATGTGAACTTGCCGGAAAGAGTTTTTTTCTTTTTTATTATTTTCTAAAATGCTAAAATAAACTTTGTAAAATGAAAGAAATTGTGAATTTTGAAAAATCGTTCATTTTCAATTTGTCGCCAAAATGACTTGAAAATGAAAATTTTCGAAAAATTTTTATAACATTTCTATAGGAAATTTAACGTAGAAAATATTTTTACTCCTGACATTTTTTGATTAAACCTTTTTTTTTCGGAGGAAAACGCGAAAAACTGGTTTTGAGGGTGGTTTTTACCCTCTTGCATTGGTTGCCGGACACGGGGGGGGGTGCAATTTTTAGTATGTTGTTTGGGAGGTTATTCTCCACATAAATAATGTGAAATTCAGAAGCGCAAAAAATTTTTGGAGGTTCGGACCTAAAATGACTGGGATACAAAGTCAACTTCCAACGTGGAATATTTTATTTATATACCTAAATACGAAGCCGAAGTACATGTTTTTTCAATTACCGACCTTATGTCGTGTCGTCTTTCGAGAACTGGGAGACGTTTTTACACAAAGTTTACTATTTTTAATTAGATAGAAATACTGAAAATCAACAAAAAACGTTGAAATGATAGCTTCCCTTCTCTTCGATCTCCTGAATCGATTGAGTAGGGTCTCCAGAAAATTTTGGAATTTTTCAGCCCTGAAAAAAAAGTCATAAAAATCTTTAGCACCTGAAAAAGTATATTACCAATATTGGTGACAGTAAAAACAAAACAAAAATCATAAAAAAAAGCCTTCAACAAAAAAATAATGAAACGAATTTTACCTTCCTTTGACACGAAGTCAAATTAAAAATCTCAAGAAAAATAAAAACAAATGTAAAACTGTACGACTTTCAGTGGAACAAGTGAAGAAAGTAAAATCCGGGGGGCTACTTGAAAACATTTCTTCAAACTTTTCGAACACATATACCAAATTTTCCAAAAATGAGCTATCTCGAAAAATTTCGTATAATCTGATTATGAAAAATTAAAAAAAATTCCAACGATTTGGCCTGTTGTGGGCCTTTTTCGTGAGCCTTCTGTTCCTGTCGTAACAAATAATTTTTAATATCACGTATATTTTGCTTCGGGCATCCCGAATAACGAAATAATGAAGTTGAAATTGCCTTCCTTTCAAGTTCAAATTTTATTAAACACGAAATTTTTTCTCAACTCTAGAATTTCTTCTTAAATTTTTCAAGCTTCAGATTTTTCTCAATCTTTTCCAACTTGGAATTTTGAGCTAAAAAATTATGAGTTGGAAAAAATTGTGAAAAAAATTTGGAATCGAAAAAATCGAGAAGGAATTCTGGAGTTGAGAAGAATTCTGCGAACATACAATATTTCAGTTTGAAATGATTTAAGTTTGAAATGGAATAATTTGAGGTGAAATTTTATAGCTGAGAAAAAATTTACCTTTGGCTTCGGCAAAACTATCTAATTTAATACTAGAATAAGTTCGACTTTTCGTACTTTTTGCAAAGGAGAACTAACCGTGTAGGTACCTGCGGTATCTGCCTAAATATAGATTATCGCGAGACGAGGCAATAAATCATGCGAAATTTGAATTTTATTTTATTAAAACGAGACGACGCGTGGCTTAAACTTCCTATATGCAAATTTCACGTGATTATACCGTCTTCAGCGTCAAATTATTTAACAATTTCGAAACACTTGGAAGCTTGGCTTGTTTCTTAATTAAAAGTATAAGGTGAACTCGGAAGAAGGTGAAAAAAATCGTCAGTCAGGTATTTCATATCTAAGCCACCTGTATGTGTAAGTGTATACACATTTGGGTTTGAAAGTTGGTTAACCAAGTTGATTGAAATTTTACCGAGTGATTAGAAAAATCTCTAATGATATTTTTCGAAGTGATCTAATCAGTTGAGCCAAAATGAGCATTTTCAGTTCAAGGTGGGGGTATGAATTTCGATACTTTCTTCTTCTTCGATCCTCATTGCTCATTGCTGTGTTCTCTTCATTTAGAAGAATTTTATCGAAAAAAATTTGATTAAATTTTCCAACAGAAATGTAAATAATGACGAAATATTTTTCGTGAAAATTTCCACTCTTTACTCGAGACGAATTATTCGCCTTTTTTTTCTCTATTTACGTATTTCCCTCTATCCTGGCTTCTTCAGCATTTAAACTTTTAACAAGGAAATCCGAACTATTCTTCAAGTTGGAAGTACAACTCGCTACATTATCTCGCCCATTCTACTACGTTATTTAAACCAATAAACCATACATATGTAAGAAAACGTAATCAAACGCTTTTCACGGTTCGTTCGACTCACCTTTTTTTTCTCTCGTAATGTGTTCGAGTATATGTAGATATAAAAAGGGTGAAATAAATTGTACTCGTACTTTGTGTATTGTGAGGCGTATGTGTATTTGCTTTCCGCGCCATCCCATGCCACCTAGGTCTCCATAGGTGTAGGCTGAATATCTGCGAGTGCGTGTTTTTCACATATTGAGGAAAAAAAAGTACCGTTTGATGATTTTATAATGTGTTTGTGCCGGGTTCATTTGAATATAAAGTAAAGAAATACGCGTATCGCGGAAGTAATATTCTTCTTATGTATATTTTCGAGATGTATGTGCCCTACGTGTGATTTTGCTGCTGTTACCTTTTTTAAAAAAAGTAGTACGTGATTTTTCAAAGGAGATAGAAGTTGAGGAGTGAAATTAAATTTAATACAAAAGCTCCTGTTTGAGATGGTTTAGTACTGTAAATGCGAATTTTTGAAAAAAAATACTTATAATTTTGTACATTTATAGCAATTAAGTTGTGTTTGGCCTGCCTGATATTTTGTCTCTTGTGTCTGAGGCGCTGAATGCCATGAAAAGAAGGCAACTTGTCAACCTGGTGGATCAATTTTAAAACTGGTGAAATACCTCTAAATAGTTTCCGAATTTAGGTTTTCCAATGTGTAAAATGTCGGGATGTTAGGTTCACTGTTTTTCAAAGTTTCGAAAAATTATATTAAAAATATTTTGCTATTTAAAAATTGAGCTAAAAATAATTTTGAGGAGACACTTCGAGATTTTTTAAAAAAAAAAACAAGGAATGATAGTACGGTCATTTTAGGTTTTGACCCAAAAAAATTCCCGGGAACGGGAAAGTTCGTATATAAGTTTTGTAGAGGGTGTATTTCAACATACCCCACTTTCCCTAAAATCGGTGAATATTTTGACCCCCTTTTGGGGGGTGAGGGGGTTCAAATTTTCGTTTTTCGGCTATAACTTTCAAAATTACGTATTCACGAAAAAATAGTTGGAACAAAAATTGTAGAGAATAAAAAAACAAACAATTTTGTTATTTACAATTTTTTCCTAGGACGTCATGGGAGGGAGGTAGGGGCTTCAGAAAAAAATCAATTTTAAAAATTTCCCATTATCAGAAAAAATCACCAAAAATCGGGTTAATCGACTTTTAGGAGCGGCTCTTTTGCATAGTACATCCTATTACTATGTAGAATAAGAAAAATGAACAATTGACCCCTCATCTCAAAGTAGGGGGGTGGACCCCCTGTAGAAAAAGTTGCATTTTCCCCCTGGAATATCTCAGCTACAGTGAAAAATTCGAAAAATTGGTTCAAACAAACGTTGTAGAGCGTTAAAAGACGAACGTTTTCCTTTTTTTACATTTTTTCTACGTGGTCTTGGGGCCGAGCTAATGCAAAAAGAAAAAAGATCGACGCAGCGTTCGAAAATTTTTCATCAACTCAATAAATTACACGTGTGTAGGCCTGGTATAAAATCTAGCGAACCAATAGCCCAACAAGTGGGTTTCTGGGGTTTTCGTGGTCGCTAAAGTCGATTTTTATAATCATCTAACCCCTGGACCCAAATTAGACCCCAAAAGAGGGGGTTTAAAATTTTGTGAGAAATTTTCGAACTCTGCGCCGATTTTTTTTCATTTTGCATTAGCTCGGCCCCAAGACCACGTAGAAAAAATGTAAAAAAAGGAAAATGTTCGTCTTTTAACGCTCTACAACGTTTGTTTGAACCAATTTTTCGAATTTTTCACTTTAGCTGAGATATTTCAGGGGGAAAATGCAACTTTATCTACAGGGGTCCACCCTCCTACTTTGAAATGAGGGGTCGGTTGTTCATTTTTCTTATTCTACATAGTAATAGGATGTACTATGCAAAAGAGCCGCTCCTAAAAGTCGAATATCCCGATTTTTGGTGATTTTTTCTGATAATGGGAAATTTTCAAAATTTATTTTTTTCTGAAGCCCCTACCTCCTTCCCATGACGTCCTAGAAAAAAATTGTAAATAACAAAATTGTTTGTTTGTTTTTTTATTCTCTACAATTTTTGTTCCAACTATTTTTTCGTGAATACGTAATTTTGAAAGTTATAGCCGAAAAACGAAAATTTGAACCCCCTCACCCTCCAAAAGGGGATCAAAATATTCACCGATTTTAGGGAAAGTCGGGTATGTTGAAATACACCCTCTACAAAGCTTATACACGAACTTTCCCGTTTCCGGGAATTTTTTTTGGCTTTTGGCTTTTTTTAAGCTAAATTGTCCGTACTATGATGTGATAAATTACCTAAGAAATTAAAAATTCGATTATTCATTCAAAATCCCTTCCATTATGGACTCGAATTCCGTAAAAAATCATTTTTCTGAGACCTAATGGGTCCCCTAGAGGAAAATTTTGAAAATTTTTGAAGCCACAAAAACCTTCCATTTTGCCCAAAAAATTTTCAATTCAAACCTTTTACCATTTTTCTCATTGCACAGGAAAAAATTCCAGATATTTCGGCAAAGAGAACAAGCTTCCAGCTACATTTCAAAAAAAAATTCATCCAGATACTTACTTCAATTAGTAAATTTTTATAATGAATGGAACATTTTTTTGCAGCATAAAGAATGAAATGAATCTGTTGATGCGGTTTTGTAGAGAATTGAAAGGAGATTCAAAAGTGATAATTACGTTTTGAAAAGTTCAAAGTTGAACTTTGTGATGAAAGCCCCAACTTTCATGATGAGTACAAAAGGTTTGGAGCCTCATTTAAAAATCTGAAAAAATTATTATGAAAAGAACTTTTTAGGTGTTTTCAACTAATTACTTTTCAAGATGGGATCTCAATACCCCTGTGGGGCACAAGGGTCCTAAATTTTGGTCAAAATTTAAAAAAATGGAAAAAGTGAAATAATACATCGATTTCTACTAATTAGAAGACTCTGAGTTCGAATATGTGTTCAATTTTACCATCGAATCCTTTTGAACCCCCCTATCAGCCCCCTGATGAGGTCAAAATTCAAAAAGATGGAAAATAACGTGTGACGTGTCGTTTGTTGGGGTTTTGAGGACACTGAGTTCGAATATTTGCTTATGTTTAGGATTCGACCCTTTAGTGCCCTCCTAGCCCTCAAATTTTGAGATAACTCATGCAGAAAAATGGAAATAACTTATGGCATATCGATTTTTACTAATTCAGGAATGCTGAGCTAGAATATTAACTTACTTTCTCGATCCGCCGCCCCTGTGCCTCACACTGACTCCAAAATTATCGAAAAATTGAAAAAAAAAATTACACAAAGTGGTGACTATAGGAGGGCGGAACTGAAGGGTCGAATCCAAGAAATTAGCAAATATTCAAACTCAGCGTCCTCAAATACCCAACAAACGATACGTCGCACGTTATTTTTCATATTTTTAAATTTTGACCTTATCAAGGGAGGGGGGGGGGGGGGCTTTAGGAGGATTCAGGAAGTCAGATAAATTGAACACATATTTGAACTCAGCGCCTTCTACTTAGTAGAAATCGATGTATTACTTCATTTTTTCCATTTGTTTGAATTTTGACCAAAATTTAGGACTTCCTGTGCCCCCTAGGGGTGTTGAGATCCCATCTTGAAAAATAAGTACCTAGTTGAAAAACACCTGAAAAGTTCTATTCATACTAATTTTTTCAGATTTTCAAACGGGGGCCCTCATATTTTGTACTAATAATAAAAGTTGAGTTTTCATCACAGTTCAGCTTTAAATTTTTCAAAATGTGATTATCAATTTCGAATCTCCTTTCAATTCTCTACAAAACCGCATAAACAGATTCATTTTGAACTCAACTAATTTCGAGACATAAGCTATCAAAGTTGAGCCATTTCGCAAAAATTCTCATTGTACGAAAATTACGAGGGCACCTCCCACCCCCTGCAGGATTAAGATCGAAATTTAGACCATCGAGGAGAACCCGTAAAAATTTTTGAGAGAAATCGGAAGACGCAAGGTCAAAACCTGGTCGAGTTGACGTGGAATGAGTTCCAACTTATTTTTCTCAAACTTTGGTACCTCCCAACGAATCGAGAGATGAAAATTGACTCGAGACACAAAATAAATCATGAGGGAGTTATGAAATCCCAAAGTTGGATTTACATGTCAGGAAAGGAATTGATCGATTAGATGGTAAGATTAGCTGAAAATTTATTCGAGAATTCGTCCGAGGTTGATTGATCTCAGGCTGAGCACTAAAAGTTGGTCGAATTGAAACTCTTAACAATCTCACCACTTGATTTATTTATGCTCCATGTGACAATCGAATTTTCTACAGCCCTATATTTCAACAATTCATTTAAAACCTTATTAACCTAAAACTGTTGAATAGAGTGACCGAGGTTCTCAGCAAGTGGCAAAACCCAGCAAAATGAATGTGGCAAAACATGTTTCTTTTTCGAAAATGACTCAACTTTGAGGTTTCCTTATGCCGTCCCCCTTTGAGCTCGGAGGCTCAAAATTTAATTTTTGTCGTGTTCTTTACAACTAGCACTTACCCTATGATTTTCCTTTTGTTCTCAAAATATATTTTTGGGCCTGTCTATTTTGTTTACGATAGATGGATTTTTTTATCGATACCTATGTTACCTTGGATCGAGTTGTACCACTACTTTCAGATGTGATGCAAAGAATCTACTTGGCCATTCTGGATCATTGTTGATTTTCTCTGATTTTTTTTTTGTTGGAGTCCTGAATTCGTTTTCAATTACATATTTTGAATGTTGATAATGAAGTTCAAAAAAAAACTTACCTTACTATTTGAAACGAAATGAAAAAAAATTGATGAATATGGTTTTAGTATTTACGAAATGCATATCCACCACACCCAAACCCATCAACATCGTAAACACCTCGTGGTACAAATTTCCCTTCAAAACTATCATCTCGGGCGATAAAAATATAAAAACGAACCCCTTCGCTTCCCTTGCCTCAAAAAACACGAGATATTAAATGAGCGAACAACATAACCGTAGCTGTATCCTATAAGCCAACAGGGGTGAGAAAAAGACGTCGAAAGGGTGCGAGAGAAAATACGATCCGATGATAACGTCTCGCGGATGAAGAGCGCGGAAACAAGACGACGAACGACGGCGGAGGAAAAAAATCCTTTGCCAAAGTCGCTGGGCGGATAAGCACAACACGGTCGTTAATGTTTTTAAGGTGGATAAACGGCGGTGGTTTTTATCTACCTTTAAACGACTATACGCTTTCTTAAATTGTGAAAAATTACCGTCTAAACGTTGCACGAACATTCTATAATGTTAGCTTAAGAATAAAATAAGAACCACTTAGCGAGAAAAATGTGCACCGACGACAAGACGTAATTATTTTTTATGTTTCGATAATTTTTCGCTCGCAGAAATATACGCGAGTATTAAAGTATATCGTGGCTGATGCGATGTTATACTCTTGGGTCGTAAAAGAGAGAATAGAATGAAGCGAAAAAAAATTGAAATAATAACTGCGTGAAAATGTTCTCAAATTTCCGCTTTTCTTTTCGGCGGATTGCGGTGTAACTGTAATGGAAAATTGTTAAGTTGAAGGTTCCCCTCTTCGTAATACGTATTTAATTTCTAGACCATTTTTTCCTCTACTTTTGCTCTCGGGTTAATCTCGTTGAATTCTAGTACAAAAATGGAGTCATTATGTGGTTAATTCGAACCCGCCGTGGTTTTTTTCCTCTGGCTGTTTTGCAGGACAGGAAAATTACATTATCCGACTGATGTATGTGGACCATTGTTCGAAGAAGAATTAGAGTTCTGGGGCTTAGATGCTAATCAAGTTGAACCGTGTTGCTGGATGACGTACACTCAGGTAAGAGCTCGTTAATGTGCGATTTTTACACCCTCGACACCCTGTTCCATACTATTACGTCCCTCTCTAATTAACGCGAACCGACCTCGGATTTTTAATGGCCTATTATGTGTAGTCGCCTGGTGTAATTTGCCCAGCGAGTTTTTTTTTTTTTTAGTTTTAACGTGTGGCAAAATTTCAGCTCCTGTTTGGAAGTTCATCTGTGGAAAGAAATTACGAATAATTAACGACCGGAATGGTCTTTTGATTTAGAAATTAGGCCGGATTGCCGAATGGTAATTTTATGGTTAAATGATGGTGGTTAATTAAAGCGAAAGAAAGTTTCCCCGATTTTGGAATGTGTGGAGAGTGAGGAATTCGAGAAGGGGGTGCGAAACGTAATGGAGATTATAGAGTTCTGCGTAGAAAATGTGTGACAGAAGCGACAGAACAGACAGAACTGAAGTCTGGAGAATTAAGAGATGGATGTGAATTAGGTACGGAATTATTTATGATTTTCAAAGGAAAAATAAAGATGTCGAGATGAAATCAGTGTTTCTACCTTCGAAAAAACCTGGAAATATCAGGGAATTTTAGAATTTTCTCTGGAATTTTTTAAAAATTCAAAACAAGGTTAGATCATTTAGAAAAGTTTTACTTTTTTTATTTTGTTATAAATTTTTTTCATTTACTGGGGACGAGCCGAAAAGATTTTTTTGGGGGGAGAATGAATTGTAAAGAAAGGGTATGGCCGGATAAGGGGTGAATTTGGCCCAGCCGCGCGTTTGGGCTTCTAAACACCTCAAGTGGTGAACCTATATTGACTATGAAATTTTTTTTACCAAATTTTGGACCCCTCCCCCCTTTCTATCGGATTTATGGCCATTTTTTTGCATTATTTTCAAGAATTTTTAGTTTCAACTGAAGTGAAGGAAATTTCTTGTTCTTTTGCTTAAAGTTACATCTCGTAGAGGTTCAATGATTTTGGTGCACTCCTTCACGTTTTTTCGGCTATTTGAAGTTTTCAATCGTAAAAAACACTACATAAGCGAAGAGCGACCATCCTGGAAAAATTACTAAAACATACGATGTAGAATTTTCCTGTGTACATATTTAGTTTTGACCATTTCTTTGAACTAGGGGCCAAAAATTGCGAAAAGCCGTACACTGAGAAAAATGGAGAAAGAAAAATGAATAGAAAGTGTTGCAAAAAATTATAAATTTTATTCAAAAAAAATAAATTTTATCCAAAAATAATAAATTTTATCAAAAAAAAAATAAAGTTTATCCAAAAAAAATAATAACGGGGCACCATTCGAAAAATTAGCAATTTTTATCAAAAAAAATAATAAAATTTATCACGAAATTTGGTAACGTTTATTGCATAGAAAATAAAGTTTGTCAATTTTGCGATAAATATTATTATTTTGCGATAAATATTATTATTTTTTGAATAAATTTTACTAGTTTTGTGAATGGTGCCTTTTTATTATTACGTTTAATAAAATTTATTTTTTATTTTTTTGAGTGTACAAAAATGTTGTCATTTTGGTAGATTTTTCAAATTTTGAGCGTTTTATGCATAAATAAATGACTAATAATGAAAAAATCAACCCCATATTCGTGTTCAGCAGGTCAAAATACCCCGATAAACACACTTTTCGCGATAGTTTTGCTCAAGGTTTCAAAATTCACTTTTTTCACTGATTTTTCATGACGAAAAAAACGAATTTCGAGGCTTCGAGTTAAAAACGAAGGCGAAAAGGGTGTTTATCGGGGTATTTTGGCTTGCTGAACGCGAATATGGGATTGGTTTTTTTCATTTGGTGATTTTTTCACGGAAAATTCCCAATTTCAAGTTTTGATAAGGTCTCTTGCGCAAGAAAATTACAATAGACAATAATTAATGCCATATTCGTGTTCTACAACCCAAAATTAGTCATCTTTCGAGTCACATTTCATAGATATTAGGGTGACAGCGAAAATGGACTTTTTCTTTTTTGAAAATGCGTACCCGCCAAAAATATTAGTTATGATGAAAAACAAATATTCCCAAAATTTCACTCCTCTGAGTTGAAATTAACCCGTGCCGCAAGACACTCAAAGTTGAGAAAGGGAGGCCCGAGCGCGAACGCAGTGGTCCCGCCACTACATGCCGCGATGATAATTTCAGCGTTCGCGCTACGTTACGAAAACCCCCCTCACCTCATTCTGGGTGGCAATGGAGGGGGTGGGTGTTAAAATTACTCAATAAGGAATTGCTTTAGGATGTCCGGAATATATCTATTCGGTTTTGAATTTTTTTATCAAGATTTTATGACCCTTAAAAAAACTTCTAAATGCAGTAATTTCTTAACACCATTTTCGATGCTTATAGCACAAAAATTTGCTATCATTTATATTTCTCCAAGGATTTGCACCTTCAGTATTGTAAATGGAGGTGTAATAGAGGGGATTATCAAGAAAATATTGCAAAAATTTTGGGTATTCAATTTTTGAAGGCTTATTTAGAACAAAAAGCATCAAAAATAGTGGTAAAAACTCACACGTTTACAAGTTTTTCTAAGGGTCATAAAATCTTGAAAAAAAAAATTCAAAACCGAATAGATATATTCCGGACATCCTAAAGCAATTCCTTATTGAGTAATTTTAACACCCATCCCCTCCATTGCCACCCAGAATGAGGTGAGGGGGTTTTCGTAACGTAGCGCGAACGCTGAAATTATCACCACGGCATGTAGTGGCAGGACCACTGCGTTCGCGCTCGGGCCTCCCTTCCTCAACTTTGAGTGCCTTGCGGCACGGGTTAATTTCAACTCAGAGGGGTGAAATTTTGGGAATATTTTTTTTTCATCATAATTAATATTTTTGGCGGGTACGCATTTTCAAAAAAGAAAAAGTCCATTTTCGCTGTCACCCTAATAGATATGCATGCATAAGTACTTAAATAGGTATTCCTTTTTGAGCTGCTACAGAACCCGTCGAAGAGGAATGATGGTGAAATATTTTTCTCCCCGTATCCTCCCTTTTTTTGACATTAAATCGTGCCATTAAGTTACAATATTGCACGATCAAAACACGAACAGAAATTTTTTGAAATTTTTTTGTAGACCTAATTTAAACTTGAAAATGACAAATTTTCCATCAAAAAATCACCAAATGAAAAAACTAATCCGATATTCGTGTTCAGCAAGTCAAAATACCCCGGTTAACACCATTTTCGCGATCGTGTAACTTGAATCCTCGAAATTCGCTTTTTTCGTCATGAAAAATCAGTGAAAAAAGTGAATTTTGAAACCTTGAGCAAAACTATCGCGAAAAGGGTGTTTATCGGGGTACTTTGACCTGCCGAACACGAATATGGGATTTGGTTTTTTCATTTAGTGATTTATTTATGCATAAAACGCTCAAAATTTGAAAAATCTGCTAAAATGACAACATTCTTGTACGGTTTTTCGCAATTTTCCGCCCTTAGTTCAAAGAAATAACCAAAACCAAATTCGCAGCAAAATTCTACATGAAAAAACGTATATTTTAGTAATTTTTCCAGGGTGGTCGCTCTTCGCGTATGTGTTGTTTTTCACAATTGAAAACTTCAAATAGCCAAAATAACGTGAAGGACTAAGCCAAAATTGTTGAAAAAATTACAATAAATATACCTCTACGAGATGTAACTTGGTGCTAAAGAATAAAAAATTGCCTTCACTTCTGCTGAAATTGAATATTTTTTAAATAATGCAATAAAATCGTCACAAATTCAATGGTGGGGGGGGGGTCAAAATTTGTGAATAAATTTTTCTAGTCATTATACATCACTTGAGGTGTTTGGGAATTCAAACGCGCCTGGAGCCAAATTCACCCCTTATCCGGCCATACCCTTTTTCAACTTTCAGCCCGAAAAAAAAATTTTCATTTCTGTGATATAGTACGTACCTAGTCAATACATCCTGACATAATTTGGTTCGTTTTTTTCAAAACTTCATAATTTTCTTTGAAACATAATTTTTCTATTTTATTTGAAATTTTTTCTGTAATACAAAATCATTTTAAAATCTCGTAAAAATAGTGATTTTTGAAAAAAAATCTTTTGTATCATGCGAAAAAATTACCCTCCTTCTGCTTGCGAGTACTATACTTGAAGGGTCTGGAAAACTTGGACAAGTCAAAGAATCATTTCACAACTCGCGATTTGTAAAATCGTTCTGAAATTTTCTTTCAAGTATTCTCTTTCATCCATTTATTTTCTGATGAAATTTCTGAATTTCGTTGAGAAAATTGAATTGACAAAAAATTTAAATTGTGAAAAATGAAAATGAATCCTTACTTGTAAATTGTATTGTAAATGAAAACGAATCTTTTGAGTTAGGTAGGTATCTATTCCGTATTTTTTAAAAATTTCTTAAATAGTGAGGAGCTCTGTGCTAATTCTTGGATTTTATCATGAAAAAGAATCTGTTCTCATTTGAATATATTGTGAAGTTGGGGTGTTCTCTATCGTTCTTCTGAAAATTTCCTCCCAGCTTTTCTTTTCAATTGTTGGGTTGATCATTTATACCTACCTACTTACTTACATATCTATTAAGACTCATAGTGGGATGTTTCTGGATTTGACACCCCAAAAGTAAAAAAAAAAAAAACTGTTTTCCAAATTCTACGAAAAACATGTCCAGGTTTCCGTAATACCTACTTCATATCGTAGATTTGCACAATTTTTTGATTGTGGTTTAACAGTTTATCGCCACAGCAGCGCGATAAAGATAGCGATTGGTATGAGCATCTATGTTTTTCGGGGCGCTGAATTCGATTCCTAACTCATTTTCTACCTTTCTCATAACGCATACCCTGTACAGAGCCTGTAAAGGGAGATGAAACTCAAAATTTTGAAAAACATCGTGTTGGGTGTACAAGTATACCTATGTTTTTTAGGGTGCTGAATTCGATTCTGAACTCGTTTTCTCCCTTCTTGATAAGCCATCCTCTGCAGGGGGATAGAAACTTGGATTTCTGGATAATATAGTATTGGGTGTCAAAATATATGTTTTCGGAGGCGCTGAATTCGATTTTGAACTCGTTTTCACCCCTCCCGACAACCCACATTGCACGAGAAAATAATGAATAATTCAAAATTTTGATCAGTTTACATTACACGAATAATGTTAAAAAAGAAAAAACTTACCTACTTACTTAGCAATATAGTCTGGGGACCAAGTTTGATACAGACGCATTTTTAGAGAGCCCGTGGACCCTCCGAGTATACCGGGTACCGGCAGTTGATTATTCATAATTCGAACCTGCTGAACACAACTAGTCCGCCGGTAGGCCGAAAAAGTGGTGCAAAGTTGCCCAAAGTTGGGTTTGAAGTTCAAAAGTTCACATTTTTTCAAAAAATCGTTAAAAATCATAAAATAGCCCAATTTAATCGTTCTTTGGCTCATTTTGAAGGGAATTTCTTCCGCTTTCTAATGACGTATCGAAAGTTGAGTTTTACTGAAAACTTTTCTTAAATTTGAGCAAAATACTCAAAGTTGGTTTTTATTTTGAACTTTTGAACCGTATAGCAACGAACCGAGCGCGTTAATCGAAAATTTTATTGAAATAAATGTTACGCTCCATCAAATTCTCTACTCAATGAGCTATTGGAGAACTCTCTAACTTGAGTTGGAGCTGAGTTAATGAGTTTTTTTGTGACGAAGTCACTCAACTCGAAAAATGTTAAAACTCTAAGAATTTGCTTACAGTCAAATAATAGTCGAGATATTTCAATGCTGATTATTTTCAATAGTCAAATCGATTGGCTTGACTTGAGTTTCACTCAAATTTCCTCACTGATTAATGAGGGAGGGAGGGGGGGGGGAGGATATCAAGCAGTTATACATTTGCTTCCAGCTTTATTGCATTTTGATTTTTTTTTTTAATTGGAAAATGAACAGGTGCTTGTTCAGTTTCTTTTGAAACCAGTTTATGATTTCAAAAATTCCAGACGAATAATTGAAGTAGCGAGTACTTAATGGAAATTTCAGTGAAAGTGTACTCCCAACGTACTTGATTGATGTGGTCCAGTTGAACTGGTCTATTTGATACCGAATAAATAAACTATTGCACTAACCGTTGAACTGAAAATTTTATCTGATTTAAGAATAAATCAACCAAATCCGTAGTGAAAACTTGAATCTGAAGTCTGTTCATTTTAACTCTAGCAATCATGCAAAAAAATTAACGAAGCAACAAAAAATTGAGAATATTTGTACATGACTCCAATGTAACAAATATTTTCGGAAACCGATGAATGAAAAGCCTTTCTTACTACAGAAATGAAAAATTCTGAAAAATAATTGAATTTTGGTGCGCGCAGTTCGTTCGTCAATGATGATATTTTCTAAGTGGGATTTCATTATTTGTGAGATGTTGGAATGGCATTTTTTCAACCGTTCATTTGCTTGATAAAAAAAAGAGCATTTTTTATCTGAATATTTGAATATTTCGTGTACATATTTCAACCATGAAATGACATGATCAATGTATCAATTTTTTCTCGTCTCCTCTTTTCTTTGCACATGTTTCGCCCTTATTTTCGATTGCATAAATAAACCACATCGGTACTTACTGTTTCTCGTGTCTCGAATGAAATTCCCAAATAAACTTTATTGTCGCGCATTTACTCGATAAATTCGATTTAAAAAGGATACGGTGCGAACTTCGCTTTCAACTTGGAAACTAATACTGAGACGTGTAATACGAAGTTTCAAATTGACCAAACTATAAAAATTTTTACAACTTGGTATCTCGGTAATACGTTCAATTTTTGAATTCCGTCGAAATTGTCGCACGTGATTTTTTTTCAGTGTTATGTGCCGAGATTACTTGCGAAAGAATACCTATGATATCAAAATAAACCCGTATAATGATCGTTCTGATGGTCGAATTTTTCTACATTCTGTACATTTATTGTCTATGTGACCGGAGAGGTGAGATTATGCGAGGAGCTGGTCGAGCATCGTTGAAGCACGATGTATCGTTGAATTTGTTTTATAACTATAGATACCTAAATTTTTGGGTGTATCGCTGTTTCTCTTGCATTTGTGTTTGGTTTTTCGAACGGATTTTGACTATTTTAAAATCTTGTTTTAAATTCGTGGTCATTTTGATTTTTCTCAGGTACAGTGGTCATTTTAGCACCGAAATTTATGATCAGCTTATTAGTACGGACGATTTAGCTTAAAAAAGCCAAAAGCCAAAAAAATTCCCGGAAACGTGAAAGTTCGTATATAAGCTTTGTAGAGGGTGTATTTCAACATACCAGACTTTCCCTAAAATCGGTGAATATTTTGACCCCCTTTGGGGGGGTGAGGGGTTCAAATTTTCGTTTTTCGGCTATAACCTTCAAAATTACGTATTTACGAAAAAATAGTTGGAACAAATCGAATAAAGCAACCATTGTAACATCTTGACTGAAATTTCAGTGCAAAAGCATACCATATACCTGTTTGTGTTGAAATTCCAAGAATCAGCCAAAGATGTAAAATTGTTGAAAAATAATTTTAATTTAGATTGAGAAAATGCCAAATCCTAAATTTCATAGAAATTTCTAAATTTTAAGAAGAATATTGCTGGACAAAATTGTACTCGAAAAATGGAGGAAATAAAGTCAAGTGTTTGAAAATGTGAATCATATCATTGATATAAATTTCTATTTGCTAGTGGCTCGGAAAATGAGGAAAATCAGTTTTGAGTTGTTGTATTGAGTTGAGCATTGATTTTCGGGGCTCTCCTATGTTAGTTCATTTTTCTCTAGAAACGAGATTCCCAAAATCTTAGCTTCATACCTCCATTTGAATCAAGAGACATGCCCATGAACTCCTATTTTTTTGTGGGATTCGTTAGGTACACGTAAAATAACATACTAAAAACAATTTTTACACGAAATATTGTGAAATTTTCAATTATTACAATGAAAATTTGAGATTTCATTTTTAGAGATGGACTCAGGACCTAAGGGGTTATCTTAAGGGGGTTCAGAGATACCTCAAATTAAGTAAAAATGGCTAAAATTGATTTTTCCACGAACTTTTTCTATTTTGAGGATTTCCATCTTCAAACATAATGAACTTGGTCGAGTGTGAATAAATTTGGAATATACATAAAAGGACCAAAATGGGAAGAGGGGAAGAGACCTGGAGCTTTCAAATTTTGATAATCTTCCAATTCGTCATTTTTTTCGTCCATCTTCTCTTCGAGAATGTCGAAAGCATGGTTTATCACTCTAGGCAAGAACGCAGGATTGATGAATCAAATTTTAGAAAATCGAAACTAATGCCAACATTGAGTCTGTCATAATATTTATACGAGTCTTGAGCGAATCGAGATGAAAAAGTTGGATTTTGTTTTACGAAATCAACCGGTTCTTTGAGAACGTTTGATCGATCGAATACAATGGACATTTTGGTGAGTTTGTTTTGCTGCTATACGAAGTTGTGTTGATATAATCAACGAGGGAATATTTGTCTCCTTTGATAAGGCCTGGATGAGAGGGAACGCCGCGTGGTGTCATACCTTCCTACGAATCCAACCACTGTGAGAACGATCCTTACCCTCATCGATTTATCATCTATCGATGGTTTAATCCAAGTACATATATCGTTAAACGCTTTATGTATTGTGAAAAGCTTAACCTCAAATGTTGCCTTACCCTTAGAGAGCTTTGGTGATTAGACATTTGGACTTATCAAATTGGTCGTGATTTGCTGACGTGTTCAAATTTTATACATAATCAACTGTTCTTCAGTGATTTTTTCACGTATTACCTACACTGAAAAAACAAATGAATAAATTTTATCCGAAAAGATAATGACGGAACACCATTCACAAAATTGGCGAAATTTATTCTAAAAAAATAATATTCATCGCGAAATTTGGTAAAATTTATTTTTATGCAATAAATGTTACCAAATTTCGCGATAAATACTTAGGTATTATTTTTCCAGAATAAATTTTGACAATTTTGTGAATGGTGTTCCATTATTATTTTTTTGGATAAAATTTATTTATTTTGGATAAAATTTATCTCTTTTTGGTTAAAATTTATAATTTTTCTAACACTTTATTTATTTTTCATTCCTCATTTTTTTCAGTGTACTCCCCTTTCTTCTACCGGGTGTCCGATGAGTGATTTGCCTTCTGCCATGCATCATTTTCGGATATAATCTGTACTGCGGTACTACCAAAAAAAAAAACACGTAGGGGGACATGTTGTCTATCTTGAAAATTAAAGGGGCACGTGCTATTTCAAAATGAACTCTGAAAATTTTTTCAGCTATGCGAATGGGCAGTAATTCGAATTTTCTTCGCATGACTTTTTGCCCAACTTTAAAATTGAATGGACTATAGAAAATCTATTCAAAACAAATTCTTAAAAAATTATAACTAATCGAGGAAATGAATAGTACGTTGAAAACTAAACAAAAGTTGTTCTAAAGACTTTTTGCCCAACATCAAAAATGAAAGGTTTCAAAAAATTTTCAGATTTTCTCAATTTTGAATGACTCTTAGCCCCTTTATTTTTGACGTTAGATAAAAAGTCTTCAGAACAAACTTTGCTCAGTTTTCAACGTACTATCCATTTCCTCGTTTAGTTCATTTTTTTTTGAACAAATTTTTTGTGGCCTCTTCAATTTTGAAGTTAGGCAGAAAGTCATTAGAATAAGTTTCCAAACTTCTATCAATTCCCATGCTTAAAATATTGTTACGTGATTTTTTTTGGAAACAACACGCGCGCCTTCAATTTTCGAGATAGGCAACATGTTCATCTAGATTTTTTTCAGTAGTACCCGGTTATATCCATGAATTACGTTTGGTGGTTCACTCGGCTTACATTCGGCAAGTAGTACCTCGGTTTTTTTTTTAATTTGTAACTTCTAGTCCTTCCCTCCACCCATTTTGATCCTCTTACATCCTAAATTTATTCACACTTCACCATAAACGCGCCGGGGGGGGGCTCGGAGGGCTCGAGCCTCCCTTGAGCTCGGCAAGGAGATTTTTTATCATAAAAATGTCAAAGAAGAGTATGAATATTTTAGTAACTATTTCTTAAATAAACATACCACTCTCTAAATTTGAATCAGTTGTATTTGTAGAAATTCTGTCTTTTTTAATCAGTGAAATAATTTTCATTGAAAATTCGTGATTTTTCACTGATTTTTCGGTGAAAAATTGATGATTTCTCAGTCAATGCCCAATTTTGACTAAAAAAAAAATTGAAAAATCCCGATATTTTTCAATTTTTCTTCGCTCAAATTTTGTAGGTAGCTAGGTACGGATTACCTGCCTACTGAAAATACCCTAACTACTCCATCCCCACTGAAATTACAAGGTACTTCATTTTTTCATTGAATTTTGACCCTCCCGCCATTTTTTCTCGAAATCTGAGCCCCTCCCTTACACAATTTCTGGATGCAATTATGCACTTGACCAAGTACATCATACTTTTTATCTAAATGATAAAAACCATCAAAATAGCGTACATTCATGGAAAAGTGCATTTCAACCAGTTCATGGTGTCCATTCTCTGAAAAACCGGGAAAAGTCAGGGAATTTTGGAATTTTCTCTGGAATTTTTCGAAAATTCAAAAAAAATTATTATGAATCATTCAGAAAAGTATTTCTTTGCTTATTTTATTATAAATTTTTCAAAAAATTTCGCCCTCGCTCCGCTCGGGCCGGATTATTACGTCTTTTATATGATTTTTTATTCGTAATTTTTTGTTGGCCGTAATGTACATACAATAAAATTGATACTGAAAATGCATGTATTTATTCAAAAAAAAAAAAAAACTCTTTCTTTCTGCAAAATTTATTTAAAATCTCAAGTTTTTTGGAAACTTACTTTTTACTGAGCTGTAATGAGGAAGAAATGCCATGATGCCCTTCACCACGATGTTGAAACAAAAGAAGCGGGAATAGAACTTACAGAATTCAAAATTATTGGCCATTTTTTGAAAAATTTGAATGAGGGAAAAGTGGTGAATTTTCATCTTTTGAAGATATTTTTTCACAAAAATTTTTGCCCTCGCTTCGCTCGGGCTTAACACATTTCTGGGTTTCCATAAAATAATTTATATTTTACCTCCTCTTTGACTTTTTTATTTATTGGTACTTAGGTACTAAAAAATGGCAGGGGATTACGTGAATTTATAAATTTGAGGCAAGTGTTTTTCATGAGAGGAGAGGGGGATAAAATGTGAAGAAATTTTTGAATTTTCAGCCCGGAAAAATCCGAATTTTCATTCGCTTGATTTGGTAGACATCCTGGCATAATTTTTTTCATTTTTCTAACTTAATTTTGCGTTGGAATACTTGGTTTTTCCTTTTTAATTTGACATTTTTTCTGTAGGTAATCAATTCAAATTTTCAAATTTTTGTGGTGAGAGGGAGTTAGGTGGGCTCAAAAATTTTCAGAATTGAATTTGAATTTTTTTTTGGCTCGAAGAGGAGCATTATAAAAATCTCGTAAAAAGTATCTAGTGAATTCGAAAAAAAAATCGTTTGACCGCATGCATTTTATATCATTCTTATGAGAAATTTCGGGATGTAAGTACATCATGTGAAAAATTACCCCCCCCCCCCCCCCTTTAACGAATATCATATTTAAAAGGTCTGGAAAAATTCGAAAAATTGCTCTGGAAAACCTGGAAAAGTCAGGGAAAATCATTTCTGAAATATAGTGGACACCATGCAGTTGTGAGTCCTTTGAAACCCACTAGAATGACCCCACAGATCCAAAGTTCATTCTTAATAATCGGAATCGAGTCATATTTCCAATTCTTCAAATACCTACGACCTACGCATTATAATGTTGGGAAATTTTTAATTATCTATTTATCCAAAAAAATTGTACTTATTTGTAGCAAGATATCCTATGTTGAATTCCATGAGAAAATAGGAGTCAATGTCCACGATCATTATTGCGGTACAGAATCCAAAATCTTGAAATCTCATTTTTATAAAAAATGAACCAGCCAAGAGGGCAAGACCATCAAAATTCGAAAAAAAATCATGCAAAAGATAAAAAAATACCTTACTATGTAGGACGTGAATTCATAATCTTTTTTGGGGAAATATTTTTCGTTCTCACTTCTCAGTCAAAACTCGATTCACGTCCGAATATTTTCAAAAATCGAGCCCCAACGAAACGAAATTCAACAGGTGAAAAGGATTATGCCACAAAGCTTATACTTTTATTTGGGACGTACTTAATACTTATCTAATCTTTCCATCTAGATACTGGGTACCTTTCATTGAATTTTTCGACTCGTCGCTAAATTAATTTTCTCCCTACGACGTATCTACCCGAGTATCACTTTCTTCTACATCTACGTTCGAATCGAGTGAATAAATTGGACTCTCGTAACGCGGCTTGCTCTGTCACAGCCAGAAGTACGGGGCAAGGGTAGACATATCGAAAGGAAATTTTATTTTTCTGCCAACGCGGTCGCGCTTAATTTAATTTTACCGCGGCTCGAATCGACGTCTGAGTTTTACCAATGTTTCGACGTAGGTACCTCTTTCTTCACCACGACGCTCCGATTCGAAAAACGTACCGATGTTCGAGGCCTTGGCGGTTTTTAAAACCGAAAGATATTTAATTTTATTAAAACATCTGGCAAGATATGGGGCGATTTTCACTCGTATCACGTACCGTAGTTTTCAATGTCATAGACGCCCAACATGCTCGTACCCTGTAACCTTTTTCCATTCTGTAGCCAATATAACTCGCGTACACGTCTCGTAAAACCTTTTTCGTTGTTTTTGATCCCCCTCGTCATCCCCGATCTTACGATTTATTCGCAGTGATCGCGAATGTTCTCTTTTTCTCGCACGAACCCGGTATAAGTATTTAACCAGCTATTCGAACGTGACGTAGAAACACGAACCGGTAAATTTGAGTAAATTCGGGTCGCGAAGTGTCGTTAAGGTAAATGGCGACGGTACCTGGGCTTGGGCACACAATAAAATAATAAATTATCTGCCACTTTCAGTAAATTTCCCTCCTGCTCGACTTCACCCCGTTCAGTTGGTTCTGCGGGATGCGGATACGACTGCGATGCTGTGTTGCGAATGATACGGATGGTAACTTTTTTTCTTCTTTTCTTCGAATTCCCACCAATTGCCTTGCTTTTCTCTCCTCCTGTGTAGCGACACGTTCATTTTTCCCTCGTCAAGACGTACGTAGGAGGTTTGCTCTGTGTGAAGAAAACGACGATAAGATTTGCACCCTGAATGATAACTCGAATCAAAAAAACGAAAAGTGGTATTTTTCAAAACCAGCCTCGAAATAATCTTCGTTTCATTTATTTTTATTGCCGTGCTCGCGATGCCACTGCCGCCGAGATGACTAAAACGAATGAAATTTTCTTTTTCGTCGTTTCTAGTCGCTACAATACTCACACCTCGATCTCAAATCTTGGGTATGTTGTGAACTTCGATCTGGAACGCTGAAGAAAAAAAAGGGGCTCGAGTTTTTTCAATTTTTATTTTTGGATGGTTGTTTCATCAATTCGTATAAATTTTTCAATGTTTCAACTGATTTTTGACACACTTTGTGTAATAAAATCTCAATCAATTTTTCCGCCAGAACATTAAAAAATGTGTTTCTGTTTTCATTAAATTTTAAATTTTACCTATTATTGTTTTGCAATTTCATAAATTGTGTTCATTGTTTGAATCATTTTTACAACAATTTAAATACAGTTTCAATTATTTTCATGAGGCTTCATCAATTTTCATTCCAGAACTAGATTTTACCTGTGGTGAAAGACAAACAACGAAAACAAAAAATTTGCTTACTTTTTAAAATATTAAGGGTCTTGAAATAAGGATTGATTTTGGAAGTGGTCTTTTCCCTCTTGTTGTTTTCTTTTGTATTTTCCCCTGTACATCTAACAAGAATCCAATTGCAATTCGAGTATAATTTGACACCAACGTACTTCTTGGAATTTGCCTTGGTTTTCGCTCTGCTACAATATTTGGAGGATCTTCTTCCATTTCTGAACGACTAAAATTACCCGAGATAGCTTCTGGCAGGCAGATAACAATGTTTCATTGTTTTCCCATCAAAAGAGACTACCTACCCAGAATACTTATTATCTGTACGCGTATTACGAGTTTTTTTTAAAAATTTGAGATTTTTTACGCCCAGGGGTTATTCTAAGGAAATTTTGGAACTACCGAGATTTTAATGTTGATTTTGAAAAAAAAAACTGAAATAGCAATTTTTCTTGAAAATTAAATTATTCGAAGAGAGAGAATTTATTGTTGAATCAATTTAATACCACTCAGTGTGGTCAGAGGCATTTTTGGGGTGGTGGGGGGGGGGAGTACAGAGTGGTATGGAGACTTAGGATACCAGAAAGATTTTAGAGGAAGGAAACGAACGTGAGCTCTTTTTTTGCACTATTGCCCCGAATAGTACATAATTATTATTTTGTTAAGGTATGCCCGAGCGAAGCGAGGGCAAAGCTTTCGAAAAATTTAATTTTTGAAGCTCAAAAAAGAAATTTTTTTTCTTGTCTTTATGCTTTGAGAATCTCTGTTTAATATACCTAATGAAAGGGGGATTAAAACGGCAAATACCTAATACTCAAATGTAATTATAATTTTTTATGCTTGAGCGAAGCGAGGGTGAAGCTCTGAAAAAATTAGATTTTTCAAGCTCAAAAAAGAGATTTTTTTATGTTTTAATGCTTTGAGAATCTTTACCAAGCAATTTTGGAGTTACCGAACAGTTTTGGGACTACCGACTCGAATTTTTGGAACTGCCTAAACAAGCTGGACTACCCCTTAGAATAACCCCTGTTTACGCCTTTTTCCTACTTTTCTGAAATGACCAAAATGTTTTCCACAACATGAAGAGAACTGAAAATTTTTTCTAGTTGTAAACTGTTTGAATTTATTTGGGAAAATGTGACCTTTTTAGCACCGCTTTTACTTGGCGTTTCCGAAAAAGGGGCCATGTGAACTTTGGCTTGGCTGAAGTGGTATGAACTCCACCACCAGATAAGCCTTGCATTCTATAAAACTACGGGTAAATTCAGGTGAAAAATTATCGCATTGATGGGAATATGTAGTGAATTTTGTCCAAAAATAATTATTTTGGGTACATTGTGTAAAACAGAACATTTTTTATTTTATTTTGGTGAAACCCCGAAAGAATAAGAACGGTTCACTAGCTCCTACTTATTTTTGCCAACAATTGGATTTCAGGGATCGAAGTTCAAATTTATTTTATTCCAAGTTACGAGTAGAAATTCTGAAAATTTTTCCAATTGGTAAATTTTTAAAAATGTTTCACAACTTTGAATTTTTAAAAAAATTTTCAACCTCATGTTTTTCAAAATTTCTTTGCACTTGATGAATAATTGAGCATGTAGAAAAATTTTTTTAAAATGGTATGAAAATTGGAAAAAACCAAAGCTGGAAAAATTGTGAGAAAATTGAAATCTTTTGCAAAAATTCTACAGCTGATAACATTTTGAAGAAATTCGACTTCGGTGATTAAATTTCATTTTTGTGCGAAAATAATTAGGCGCCAGTGATGAGTTTTCTGAATTTTTCGGCTCGAATTATGAAATTTGCAAAACTGATGACTTTTTCTGGGATAATTTTTGTAAAAACTTGGGAAAAATTGCGTTTAAGTCAGTAGATTCGGAAAAAATTTCACCCAAGTCAGAAATTTTCGATTTTTTCCCTCTTCCTATTCCAAATAATCCCAACTTTAGTTCGATTTTGATTGAAAGGTTATGGCCAGATAAGGGGTGAATTTGGCCCCAGGCGCTTTTGAACTCCTAAACACCTCAAGTGGTGTATTGACTAGAAATAATTTTTCACAAAATTTTGGACCCCAGCCCCCCTCCCTTTCGGAGCTATGGCCATTTTATTGCATCATTTTCAAGTATTTTCAATTTCAACAGAAATGAAGGAAATTTTCTGTTCTTTGGCACAAAGTTTCATTTCGTAGAGGTGTATTTATGATAATTTTTTCAACAATTTTAGTGCACTTTTTCACGTTTTTTCGGCCATTTGAAGTTTTCAATCGTAGAAAATACCATAAGTAGAGAGCGACTACCCTGGAAAAATGTCTAAAAAATACGTTTTTTTATGAAGAATTTTGCTGTGTATTTGGTTTTGGCGATTTCTTCGAACTAAAAGCCAGAAATTGCGAAAAACCGTACAGAAATGTTGTAATTTTAACAGATCATTCAAATTTTGAGCGTTTTATGCAAAAATAAATGATCAAATGAAAAAACCAATTCCATATTCGTGTTCAGCAGGACAAAATGCCCCGATAAACACCCTTCTTGCATTAGTTTTGTTTGAAGTTTCAAAATTCACGTTTTTCATTGATTTTTCATTACAAAGTAATAAGTGAATTTCGAGACTTCAAGTAACATGATCGTGAAAAAAGTGTTTATCGGGATATTTTGACCTTCAGAACACGAATATGGATTTGGTTTTTTCATTTCGTCATTCACAATCACTCCTCTTGAACGGTTTCTGTAGCTGATAACTTTGGGTCATAGAATACGAATATGGCATTAATTATTGTGTATTGCAATTTTCTTGTTCGAGAGACCCGATTCAAACTTGATAATGGGAAAGTTTTAGAAAATAAATTACAAAATGAAAAAACCAAATTCATATTCGTGTTCAGCGGGTCAAAATACCCCGATAAACACTGTTCGCGATCATTTTACTTGAAATCTCGAAAATCACTTCTTTTGTCATGAAAAATCAGTGAAAAAGGTGAATTTTGAAACTTTGAACCAAGCTGTCGCGAAAAGGGTGTTCATCGGGTTTCTTCATTTAGTCATTTTTTTCTGTATAAAACACTTAAAATTTGAATAATCTGCTAAAATGATTTTCAACATTTCTGTACGGTTTTTCGCGATTTTTGGCCCTTAATTCGAAGAAATTGCCAAAACCAAATACACAGCAAAATTCTACATTAAAAAACCGTATTTTTAGAAATTTTTCCAGAGTGGTCGCTTTTTACTTATTTGGTATTTTTTACGATTGAAAACTTCAAATGGCCGAAAAAACGTGAAAAAGTGCACTAAAATTGTTGAAAAAATTATCATAAATATATCTCCACGAGATGTAACTTTGTGCCAAAGAACAGAAAATTTCCTTTATTTCTGTTGAAATTGAGAATTCTTGAAAATGATGCAATAAAATGGCCATAGCTCCGAAAGGGAGGGTGGCTGGGGTTCAAAATTTTGTGAAAAATTATTTCTAGTCAATATACACCACTTAAGGTGCTTAGGAGCCCAAAAGTACCTGGGGCCAAATTCATCCCTCATCAGACCATATTCTTTGTAGGAAAAAAAAATGAAAAAAACACTTGAAAACAAAGAATGAAAACTGGATATCAGCTCGACCACTACAATTTCATCGCATAGCTTCATCAGATCTGAATTTCAAGTTGAACTTGATATGTTCGATTGTGCTTTCCAACTCGAGCCCTGTTTAATTATAAATATTTTCTAGTTGAAAATTCTCCAAAATCTAACTTCACGTCAGTACATAAATCAAGTCGAAAATTCAGTTCGAAATTCGCCCAAATTTGGCGATAAAAAATTCATACCAGCAACATCCCTACTGCATTAGACTTTCGTATACACCATAGGCTTACATTAGCGAACCTACGCACGTCAGCGACGACGCCTAGCTACGCATACGACTACAAATACCATTCCTATTCCAATGCATACTTTCCAACACGTGTATTAAAATAGTAAAATATCCCCCTCCCCTCTCTTCATCCCTCATCGGCGTTTTCAAATTGAATTATTTCCAAACGTTTGTTTCCTCATGTGTACGAAATTTTGTTGTTTATTTACGACGTAAGTTGAAATTAATTTGGAGCGGTGCGACCTCCACTCCTGCTCTGTGCGATGTGTAATTGCGCGAATTAAACAGGCCAAAAGAAGAATCCGGGGGGTTACAATTTTCGCACCGTACGTGTAGTTAAATTGGCGAACGCGATCCGTCAAAATAAAATCATCCAATCGTACGTTCGTAGACGACTTCGTCGTATACGAGGCGATGCCGAATATCACCGTCATTCGTTCAGACGTACCTACTCGGTAGCTACCAACTTTATTCGATAATTTGCATATTTTATCGAATTCTCGGGCGATAAATATACGCGCAAATACGCGATATATACAACAATAAATTAACGTACTGGCTTGCGCAACCGCATCCCATCGTGTACCTACATACTCGTACAATAGAGACAAACAAATTTATATAAACCGCGCTCGAGAACAATTCGAAGACGCTTAAATTATTCGCCATTAAAATCGCGTCGTCTTGAGTGTAGTCTCCGTTCGTTCCGGAGAATCGCTTTGTAGCGTCATAGTCGACAGCACAGCTCGTTACCAGCTCCTAATTATTTTTTGCCAAAATTGGGATTTCGACGAGCTGAGGTTGATTTGAGGGTTGACTAAGCAATGGCTGGGTCTGAAACGTGTGTATTCTCAGATTGACTGGACATATAACTGCAGTTGAATGTGAAAACCCTTAGAAAAATCATTTGTTAGTAACTTACTTGCTCGCGCAGTAGCGCACTGGGTCGGTAATCATGAATTTGTATTAGGCAGATGCGGGTTGACGTCACAACGCGTATAACTGGTTGCGTTTAGGGTTCCCCTGCAGTTTCTCAGGCCAGCGGTTATTGTTATCCCAGCTACGAATACGCGATGATATTAAGAAAAGCGAATGATTTATTTTTTATTGGTTATTTCATCTCTTGAATTTAAAATTTGTTATCGATATAGTGCTTCTACCAGCTTTTCCTACCTCAAGATCAATGTGCTAACTTAAATTCTTAGGTTATTTAATGTAAAATGTAAAAAAATGCGTATAGGTACTTGGGTAGTATTTGTAATGAAAACGTAATTTTACAACTTTAAACTTTCATAACTCTCGTACGTTTACCGGCACAATTTTCAAACCTATCCCACTTTGTAGAGAATTTTACGTAGATTACTTTCCCTATCTCAAACACCTATGTGCTCACTCAAGTTTTTGAGTTATTTTAATGTGAAGTGAGAAAAATATGAAATATTTGTGATGAAAATGTATTTTCAATGCTTTGAACTTTCGTAACTTTCGTTTTATTGATGGCACGACTTTCAAATCTATCCCATCTTGTAGAGTATTTTACATATATTATTTTCCCCACCTCAAACAACTATGTACTCACTCAAATTTTTGAGTTATTTTAATGTGAAGTGAGAAAAATGAAGAATATTTATTATGAAAATGCATTTTCAAAGCTTTGAACTTTCGTAACTTTCGTTTTATTGACGGCACGACTTTCAAAGCTATCCCATCTTGTAGAGAATTTTACATACATCATTTTCCCTACCTCAAACACCTATGTGCTCACTCAAGTTTTTGAGTTATTTTAATGTGAAGTGAGAAAAAAATGAAATATTTGTGATGAAAATGTATTTTCAATGCTTTGAACTTTCGTAACTTTCGTTTTATTGATGGCACGACTTTCAAATCTATCCCATCTTGCAGAGAATTTTACATACATCATTTTCCCTACCTCAAACACCTATGTGCTCACTCAAATTTTTGAGTTATTTTAATGTGAAGTGAGAAAAATGAAGAATATTTATCATGAAAATGCATTTTCAAAGCTTTGAACTTTCGTAACTTTCGTTTTATTGACGGCACGACTTTCAAACCTATCCCATCTTGTAGAGAATTTTACATACATCATTTTCCCTACCTCAAACACCTATGTGCTCACTCAAATTTTTGAGTTATTTTAATGTGAAGTGAAAAAACTATGTAGTATATATGCTGCACTTCGCGAGTTGGCCTGAAATTGTGAAGGGGTAATAGGCAACCAGGCCAAACTGCATGTGCCTAATAAGCTAATATGAGAATTTGTTGAAATAAATAAATCGTTCGTTCGTTCGTTCGTTCGTTCTGTCCATTTCTAGTTGTGCTAAATTGTATTTTTTTGTTTGACTCCGGTGTTTCAAACCTCTTCAACCACAACCGAATTTTTTGGAAATTTTAATCAATTAATCACCACCAATTGAAACTATTTCAGAAATTTTGTGTAAAATCACCAAAAAGCCACAACAAAACGATTGAAAAAAAAACGAAATGAAAACCAGTAATAAAAAAACCATTTCGACTGAACATTTTTAAAATCACCAAAACTATAACCACAACATCTGTTGTTTTTCTAGGAATACCACCACCACAACAACCGTTTCAGTGTATTTGGAAATTGGAATGCAACTAAAACCATAACAACCGATTCAAGATCACGAATCAGCTGTTATTGGTTATGGTTTCTGGTTTGAATTTTTTATTTTTAAATCTGTAGACAGCGACTTGCATTTTCAGATGAAACAGTAACAAAAAAAGATCGAATCAAGATCTCATTCAATTTTTTGCTTTGAAAAATTCTTACAAAAACCAGGGTATGGAACCAATTGAAATTTTTTTTTGGTGGTGGTGGTGGTGCTTCTCTTCAACCTTCAAAATGAAATGGTACCGGTTTTGGTTTTTGAAATGGTTTTTATAATGGTCTGAAACGGTTCCATTTGGTTTAAATGGTTTCATTTGTCGTTTTCACTGGTTCTGGTTCTGAAATGGTTCCATAATCGAGTTTTTTTTTTCAGTTTGTGGTTCTGGGATTGTTTCATGTTTTTCCCTTCTTGTGGTGGTTGTTGTGGTGGTGGTTCCTAGAGTTAAGACCAGAATTGTCATAATACTCGACTCATTCTTTGTTTAATTGAACATTAAACTTGAAAATTGAAGTTAAAATCATTCAAAATTGAAATTCATATATTTTTTTTCACAAATTTGAATTCACATGAAAGCAAAACCAATAAGAACCGATTCATTAAATGGTGGTGGTTCGTGGTTGTTCTGCTCTTGACAGAAAATTCATTTGATATGGTTCTTGTATTGGTGGTTCTTCTTCAAAACACCATACTCCAATGCTTGTGGTTCTGCTGGTTACTTTTAAAATTACTCCTCTCTGGTGGTCATTATTGGGAATGGTTCCATAAAATTTTCAAATGGTTCCAATTGGTGCTGGTTCTAATTTAAAAATTTGAAAAAATGTGGTTCTACTGGTTTTTTTTGGTGGTGGTTCCAACTGGTTCCATACCCTGCAAAAAACACACCATTTTAGCAAAAAAAAATTGAATTGTGGTTTGTGGTCTCTAAAACCTGAATTAGAAAATGTTTAATAAAGAATTGAAAAGTGATTTACCTATTAACTATTTATTTGAAAAGTAGGTAATTTGTTTTCATTCCCCAAAAAACATAGCATATTATATATAGATTTGCTTTCTTGAAAACATAATCGGACTACAATTTTTAAAAAACCAATAGGTACCTAATAATGAATGAGGTGGAACTGATTAGTGCTGTGACATGACTGGTGTGAAAAAATTTCGCCTATTGTATTTCATTTCATTTTAGTTGATTCTGAACATCTGAAACCGAAACCCAAAACCATAACATGTTTGGTTAAAAAAAAATTCAAAATCTTTTCAAAACCAAAACTCAAAAAAATAGGAATTGAAATTTCAAAAACACTTACCTAAAACTATTTCAGACAATCCGGACCGCGCGAATCATTTCAGTCGTTCAGCGTTCAACTCTTTTTTACGTCTTATCACCAACTGAAAGAGGGAAACTGGAGAGTGATGAAATAAACAATTTCGAATTTCGTTGTCGGTTGTATTCTACACGGTTGAATTTGCTCAAATTATTGAATATTATTCATAATCATGTGCAAATTCGACCGTTTAGAATACAACCGACAACGAAATTCGAAATTGTTTATTTCATCATTCTCCAGTTTCCCTCTTTCAGTTGGTGATAAGACGTAAAAAAGAGTTGAACGCTGAACGACTGAAATGATTCGCGCGGCCCGGATCAATTGAAAATCTATTCAAAAACCATTTGATTTTTGACTATAAAAACCACAACTACAACCACCAATTGAATCTGAAAAGGTTTTAAGCCCTGGGCCTCTGATTCGTTTCTCGAACTGGAATCTTCAACCTTTTTGCCTTAATTTATTCCAGGCTTTTAGTTGTATATTAGGGTGGAATGAAAATATAAAAACATCTTGGATTTTGGCCAAATTTGGTGGAATGGTTTACTTTGATTGGAAGACCTCCCGAAAAATTTTTGAGCCTCTTAGAGGCGAGGGGAGGAGAGCAGAAGGTGCTCAAAGTGCACCTCCTTTTGAAAAAATTGTGTTTTTTTGTGTTTTTAGCAATCAAAATTGTGTGAGACCCCTTCTTAGTACTTGAAAGATGTAATTTGAGTTTCTACATCTCCCTAAACCATTGCCATCCTTTTACGATCAAAACTTAGACTGCTATCAAGGGATTTAAAAGTTGCAGATTGCACTATTCCAATAATATTATGAAATTTCCACCAAGCTGGAATGATTTTTTTCATCGAGAAATTGAACAAAAAAAAGTTTTCAATCAATGAAAATGAATTTTGAAAAAAAATGGAAATTTTGTACACCAGTGCACCCAACAGCAAATAATAAAATTCCAAAATACGGAATTTATATCGACTTTGAATTGATTATTTTTTCGCCTGAAAATATTATACGTATTTTTTTTCAATCACTACATATGTAGAAGTAAATTACGGATTTTTTTTTGGAAAATTTTGTATGTCAGTGCAGCCAGTTACAAATCGTGAAATGCTACACTATGGAATTTACGTTAACCTCGAATTAAAAAATTAATTTTTGATTGAAGAATTTCTCTACTTCCTCTAAAAAGAAATGACCTATTAACAACGAAATGATTCGTTCGTAAACGTTTTCAACATCACCACTGAATTCCGATGCATATAATCAAAGTGAATTCTTACCAGTAAAAAATATTGTTAAATTCAAATCGTTGAACACATTCTTGAACCATCGTAAAATTCAATCTTTTGATAATAAAAAATGTAAAGTCTGGAGATAACAGAAACACTCCAGGAGTGGATCGAGAGAGCAAATTTTATGTCGTTGTGCATTCGTTCTTTTAAAAGATTCTTTCATCTCTGCTCTTGAGTCTTTGAAAGGCCGATTTTTTTCAAGACTTTGCTTTTTCCTACTCCAGAATTGTTTTCATCTCAACATTATTTTTTAATTTTTTTTTAACTTCATGTTTTTTCCAAATTTTCTCGAACTTGGAAAATTCGTTTCATCCGAAAATAATTTGTTCGAAACTTATCAATCTTGAATTTTTTTGATATGTATAAATTTCAACTACTGGTTACTATCGTGATGAATTCAAAAAATTGGCTTTGAAAAATCTTGAACTAATTAAAACTTGACAATTGAAATTTTAAACTCCAAACCATGCTTTTAGTTCTGTTCTGAAACTGAACTTCCATTTTGTTTTCAAATGAAAAGTCACTAATTGGCAATGAAGCTAGGATCACCAATGATAGCTAATGATTAGCCATGAAAAAAAATATATATTCGCAAAAAATATTTTTCTATAGTAAAAATGATTGAGTTTTAAAGAACCCTTCATTTGGAACTTTTTTTCAGCTTGATTCAGCTATTTCTATCCAAATCCAGATTTCCAAAAATGATGAATCTTGATACATTTTTCAACATTTTCCCCCTTTTCAAATACCATTTGTAACGTCAAGACTTAGGAGCCGAATTCCACAAACTTGAAAATGTAACTTCAAAAGCTCATGTCATAATTTCCAGTCTTACGAAAGTGTAGTCAGTTACAGACTAGAATGACAGAGAGTGAAGGAGGCCTATGCCCAAAATATAGGTTCGGTGTATAATATAAAATAACAATTTAAATTTTATTTGCAAAAAGTATTCTTAAGAAACGTCTGTAAAGACAAATAAATAATGAAATTTTGACAAAATTATCAGATTTCTCAATTTTTTGTAAAAATTGCCTTAGGTTTAGAAAATTGACCAGTTTTTGGAAAAATACTCTTTTTAAAAATTGTTCTTTTCGAAAATTTTCTGGTCTCGTAAAGTCGTCACAAGTTTTGGAAAAATCGTCTCAATTTTTGGAAAATCTTCGGAACGGACTGCCCTTGCAAAAAACTGGCACAGATATTCGAGTCGTCTGATTCCGTCAAATACCTATATGTTCAATTTTTCGCCCTTGTCGCTTCCTCAATAAGGTGATTTCGGTTTGTCCATGAGAGTGCTGTTTTTTTATAGCACGAAAATGGAAGAAACTTTGGAAAATTTTAATAAATTTCAAATTTTGAAAAAAAATTAATCGATGATTGAAAATAACGTTTTCTTAATTTTTCTCAATTTTTTTAAAGTTTAAAAATATTTGTACTATTGGTTCCTTCTAAATTAATTTTTTTGCCTAAAAGTGAATATTTTCAATTTTTTAATAGAACAGTCAACAATAGATATGATTTGTTTATAACGTAAGCATAGCATACTTATTTTTTTTTCCTTCATGTCATAACGAAAAATAATGGAATTTTTTTCGTTCCCGTAAAAAAAAATTTGAAGTTGAAAAAAATTGTGGGAAAATTGTAAAATGATTTGAAACAATTTTCGAATTGGAAGAAATTTCAAAAAGTATGAAGTTGAAAAATATTTTGAAGAAGTCAATCTTGAAATTTTTTTGGAAAAACCTAACAAAGTTGGAAAAATTCTAATGAATACAATTTTGAAAAAAATTAAAATTAAAGAAAGTGAAAAAATTTAGGATTGCAAAAATTTCAACTTGGAATAAATTTGGACTTAGATCGTCAAAATCTCACTTTTAGCAAAAATAATTAGGAGCCAGTCACCACGTTGAATTATATTCAAATAGCACGACTGGGCGAAGCGGAGAGAGCCTTCGGTACGATACGGCGTCTCGAGCGAAACAGAGTACCTCTGAAATATGAGAGTAAAAATTTATTAGCTCGATAAAACTGTTTTTTAATTAGGAATTTTACGGTAAAATACGAGCTTTCGTCTACTCCGCAGTCCGCCTACTGGAAGATTTTTTGCCCCAGCCCGGTCTACCCGGCTACGTTTGTGATAAATTCGACGACTAAATTTTTACTATACTGCATAACGACGTCGGCCGGGGAAAGGGGAATTTCATTAAACAGAATTCAAGATTTTTTTTCCTTCGTTATTATTATTCTTATTATAGATACGTTTGCTCCACACCGCAAATGCTTTCGAGTAACGAAGGGAGACACCGAGAGGGTATTTAATAACTGACAGCCAGAAGAGAGAATTAAGGCCATGAAATTTCTCTCTCATTCGGTGCACGATGCCATCGTCGCGGTCAAAGTTAAACGCCGGGTTCTCCGGGGTGAACTTGGAAGCTGCCGAAGTCATTTATCAAATATTCCACCGACTGGGTCCCTCCCCCCACCTCTTGGCTCGGTTGTGTTCTTTTTACCGTTTTTTTTTTTTCATAAGGGCTGAGTGACGAAAAAATTCACTTCATTTAGCAACGTTTGACAGCTAGAATATTCTTTTATCATTTTTTTATACCGGTCTTTTTTTTTCATCGCGCCGAGTGTATAAGTGCTGCTTTTTTTTTCGTCGAATGTCATCGTAGTATTATTTGGTGATAGGGAAAGGGAGGGGGAACGTGGAACGTTTATAAATTGTATTATCTCGAGGTGTATAGAACCAGAAGAGATCGCGGTGTGAAAAATTTTTGACAAATGCTTTTACTGGAAGAGTGGTGTAGTCGATGAGTAATTTCGGGATGTTGAGTGAGATTATGTCTGAGCTTCTCAGTGGTGGGTTTTGGGAAAGGATAGTGAAATTTTCACCAGCTAATGTGTACTCATTAATAGGTGCAGGTTTTTGGAAGGCTTTGAAATAAGAAAAAATTACTTACTTCTTGACTTTTTTTTTGTTTTTGTCTTTCAGCTAAATAATTACAAATTGTTACGTCCTTCGATTTTCTCTAGACATGAATCAAAATATCTTGGAAAATTGCAAAAAACGAAGTTTTTGTCGTAAAAATAAAGGAATGATGTATTATTTGGAAGAATTTTTCAAAAATACAGGCATCAACATTTCACAAACCATTTTCAGTCCTTTTGGATTCCTCAACCCCCCCCCCCCCCTAGTAAAAACTTTTTCTCGGAGACTAAGCTTTTTTCAAAGTGGTGTTAGCTGGTTTCAGAATTCTGCCATTGGCACCACGTGCTATACGAAAGTTGCCACCTCTGGCGGATTTATCTCAGCTATTCATATTGTAAGTTCGATCGTGAGGCGGTGTTTTGCTCTAACAAATCGTGTACAGTATTGCATGAGTTATTAAGACAACGGTTCAGAGTTCTTAGCTTTCGGTTTTGTTGAAGGAAGCCTTATTTCGGGTCAGTTGCCAAGTTTTTCTTAAAATAACTAAAAGCGGAGGGATTTAGATTTTGATTCTCACATCCTGATTTGTGTAATGGACACAGAGTCGATTTATTCATCGTGATTATTGTCCCTCTATGCCTGCAACTTCGGTAAAATTTGGCATAATTCTACAATTCCATCGACATTGATAAAATACACATAATATTTTTTCAAAGTATGATGAATTATTTCACTTTGCTTTCATGACGAATTAGAGTGGTCACAAGAAATATTCTTGATTTCGCTGCTTCAGCTCTGACGTCGTTGCTTCCGACTACGAATTTTCCATCGTCAACCCTAAAAGAATATTGTCCAACTATCTTCTCATTGTCAGTACATTGAATTTCTGGAAAGTTTGAAATTTCATCTTGCCCGTAATATAACAAAAGAAATTATTTCGTTCAAATTCTTTCAGACATCCTAGTAGGTTACTTTTAAAGTAACTTTGTTACTTTTTTCAAGGAAAGCCACTATTAGTTACTTTTTTTTGGGTTTTGCTTTAAAAAAATTGCTTTGAAAAATTGTTTTAAAAAAATTTTGCTTTGCAAAAATCAAAAATTGCTTTAAAAAATGATTTGAAAAATGTATACCATGGCATTACTTGATACTTAACTATATAGTTTGTGATTTTGTTGGAATATGTGCAATTGTACAAGTAAAAATTCGAATGACTTTTTTACATTTTCTAGGTGAAATCATGAATCAAAATTTTAAAATAAAGTTTACTTTATTGGTTACTATTCGGACTCTCAGAGGTTCCTAAAGTTACTTTTTTTTTCAAATTTTGGCTGGGATGTCTGTTCTTGACTTATTTCTTCACGTTGAAAGTTGATTGAAAAAATTGTGAAAATTTTCGTGTCTTTTCCAAACCTACAACGTACTTCTGAATGAGAATTCTGCACATTTTATTAAATTTCGTTTAGATGATGAACTTTTTTCGATCGTTTGTATCACTTGGACCAGCGAAGTCGTTTCTTTAAATATGAGATCAACTGTACAGAGTTCATCATTTCGTGTAATGTTAATCATCATATACCTACCTACTCGGCTTCTTACTTTCATAATTTGAAAAAAAAAAAATCATCGAGATGTGATTTTTATGGCCTGTTCGGTTTTGCATGCCTGTAACTTGTTTGGAAATCAATTGAGCCATGAAAGAGTCATAAAACACGACAGTTTCTAAGAATATTGAAGTGTTTACCATATATTTTTCGTAATGTTTTTATAACGTTTAAGTTTTATTCATATCCGTATTGTGGGAGAAAAAAATATTTACGTAATTTTTAAAAAATTGGAGTAAAATTCAAGTTGTTCATTCGGTGACTTGAAAAGTGAGCCTATATTTTTTTTGATCATGAAAAAAATTGTAATCGATTTTTTGAAAAATTTTTCTTGCAGTGGTGCCAACTGAAATTTTCCAAAAATTACGTGAATCATAATGCAGTTGGCAGCAATGCCATGAATAATTTTTCGAAAAAATTATATGAAAAAATTATTTTGAGCAATCAAAAAATATTTGGCTCGATTATGAGGTGTTTGGGTGATCGATTCAAATTTGGTAAGAATCAAGAAATTCTCAAGTTCATGATCTGCAACTTTTCAACCCCCTGATTGAGGGTAAAAAGTGGTAACACATCGCAAATTTTTAGAAGGCTGGCCGATATTCCAAGATGATGGTACTACCCAAATTGATGAAACCGAAACCCTAGTGATAGGCAAGAATCGATTCTTCAATTCTTTGAAAATCTGAAAAGAATCAAATCGATTCTTTAGTCAAAAAGAATCGATTCTCTCTCACTGTTTTGCAGAATACGTTCATTTGAAAAAAAAAAAAATGGAAAAAATAGCACCCATCAGTTACGAAAAATGAAGTGATTCAACAAAATCGGTGAAACAACGCAAAAAATTGTGATTCTTCATGAGATCGATAAAAATGACCAACGGTGTTGAATCACCAAAACACTTGAAAAAAATTGTCTTTTAATTTGGAAAAAAGGCCTGAGCCTGAATCGAATGGCACATCATTGGCAGGAACGATAGAGAGTCAATTGGAAAATTTTGAATTTTCAGTTATTCTGCTGCTTTGAAATGACATAGAATGAAGAATCGATTAATCGCCCATCACTATGAATCCCCACTGTTTTTTCTTGAAAATAATTGTACTTTGAGGCTTCCTAGCTCCGTGTCTCGCTCAGAGTAAATTTCCTCAATTTTTGTCAAAATTTAAGGTGTCTACATTTTTTTCCACTATAATGCATCTTGATCCTTGTGAAGATAGTTTTATCAAACTTACTTACGTATCTCGACTTTTTTTTCCGTTTGTTTTATTGAAAATGTGATAAGAAAAGATATCATGAAATATTAATTTTAAATTCGAAGTACCTACTACCCACATATGATGGATAAGGATGTCCACAAAATCCTCCTCGACCAAAATTTTCGCATTTTTCTTCAATTCCATACGCTGAATATTTCCGAATAGTAGCTTTACGGTTCAAAGGTATTAAACTGCCATCTAAACACCCTTTAATAACGTATTTCGTATCTCGAAGCGTTAATTTCGTATAAATACAACGTACGGATCAACTCAACGAACCTCAAGTGCTACTGTTAAATTCTAAAGGGTCGAAAATTGCCATCGATAAGGTAATCGGTAATCGACAGATAGTGTGTAAACGCCACCGACGATAATTGGCCAGTACCAGAGATACAAATTACACAGATGCATGTGCTTGTGCCTTGTACCTGTGTTAATCTACGACCAAATTAGAAAGGAGGGAAAATACCCACTTGGGTTGACTTGTATATCCCAGCAATGCCTTTCTAATTATCGATACTTGTAGCAGGACGTGGAAATCCTGAGTCGAGAGTGTGGATATATTTACCTGATGTCTGGTTCTTTGGACAAAGAAGGGGGTAGATGAAAAGGTGGCATGAGATGAAAACTACTTGCAGTTGAAAATGCTTTATACAGTATGTAGATTATCAATTCTTTTTCGTTGTTTGGCGAGGGGTGGGGGGCAGGAGCAGGCCCCGAAAAAGTTCTGGCCTCCCGCTTGCCCCCCCCCAAAAAAAAATAAATTATATTGTATTTATAAATTTACATTACACTTACATCAGATAGGGATTTTCAAAGCATTAAAATATGGAAAAATGTCTTTTTAGGGCATTAAAAATCCAATTTTTTCAAAGCTTCGCTCGAGCATAAACAAAATTGCGATTTTATGATCTACATATCTGAGACGAAAGTGCGGAAAAAGGCTCTCTTTTCACCCCCTCCCCATTTTTAGCAGGTGAAAAAAGTCAGCCCCTCTTTTCCACTTCGAAAAAGCAAAAATAGTTGTCCAACACATGGCTCCTTTTGTGCCCCCCCATTTTCGATTCTGACGACGCCACTGCGTCTGGTGGTGTTCTTATCCTTGATAAAATATTGGAAAATTGGGTAAAATTTTCAAAAAATTTGTGCCAAATCCCTCATAAAACATACTTATTAACAGGGTGTCTACCGGTCGCGGAAGTCGCGAAAGTCGCGAAAAAGTCGCGAAATTGACCCAAAATTCATCAAAAGTCGCGAATTTTTCCGAAATTACTTCCATTTTTTTTGCTTTTTACAAAACAGAAAAAGTAAAGAAATTTCACCTTTTTGAACATTTTTTCTAAAAATTTTCGCCCTCGCTTCGCTCGGGCTCATAAATTTGAAAACCTCATTCTTAAAATATATACCTCTTCATCCTCTTCCCTTCTATTTCAGACAATTGAATATTTTGAAGCAGAAAAATATGTTCTTGTGGGAGACTAAGTAGCGATCACGATTGGGAATTTCAAAGGTAATATTGTGTCCATTGCCAGGAAAATCTAAAATAATTGGAGAATTTTGGAATTTTCTAAGGGATGTTTTAAAGGAGAAAACCATTTGGAAATATGTCTTTTTTGCTGTTTTTTAAATAAATTCTTCGAAAAAATTTCGCCCTCGCTTCGCTCGGGCAGTAACTACTTCTCTTCTTTACCATAAAATAACTCTCTTTTGGAAAATTTTTGTGAAAAATTGTCTTTTTTCAAAATTAAAGACGTATTTTCTTCCGTGTATAAACTTTTTTCTATAATAAATTTGATCTCGTTGATTTTTTGGTGGGGGGGGGGGGGGGGGTCAAATTGAGAGGTAGATACTAGATACCTTAAAAAAAGGTCGCGAAAAAGTCGCGAAATTTGATTTTTAAAAATTGGTAGACACCCTGATTAACTAATACTTTTCTGAAGAAATGAATAAAAGAATTTTGAAAATTTAAATTACAAGAAAAAAATTTCATCAGATCCCAGATTCCAACAACCTTTTTTTTCAATTTCAATTTTCATTGAACGATCTAAACCTCAATTAAAGTTCATATCGGCATATTTTAATATTAGCTGAAAAATTTCGAACCTGAAATTTGTCTTTTTTGAGAAGAAGGTTTTGGGATACCCCTCAATAGTCGAAAATTGGGTCAATTTTGCAACCTTTTGGGACTTTAGCGACCAAAATGTAAATATGCGACTTTTTCACAGTCTGCACACACCCTGTGCAATAAATTTTAAAATTTCCACTTACTCTGATGACGATTCGTTAAGCCACTTGCTTCTCTGACATTCGATCCCAAATCTACAAGCACGAATTTCCCGTACTGTTTGGTATTCAACCAATCAAATAAAATTATTTTAGATATGGTATGGGCTTCATTTGGTCCGGTTTTTCTAAAAAAAATCATATACTTAAGGTTACAAGTTGTTAAAGACAGATTTTAAATGGCCAATTGCAGAAATAGGTTACCTTTTATTAATTGATAGATATCATGAAAGCGGCTTAAGCCGGGTAAGAGATGAATTAAGTCCTCGCTCAGATTTTCAATTTTTCACCCCCCCCCCCCCTTCCAAATCGCGTCGCAGATGTAAAAAAATTCTGGAAAATTTCTGACCCTCACCCCTCCATTTTGGAATTATGGCTATTTTAATGTATTATTTTCAAGAGAAGTGAAGGAAATTTTCTGTTCTTTGGCTCAAACTTACAATTCGTAAGGTGTATTTGGGTAATTCTACCAAAACTGTCGCATTTCCAGTATATGAAATTCGAAAAATAAAAGTTGAATTTCTTAATTTTTTTTGATTGAAATCTAAAATGTATACGTTCGAGACACCATTTTTTGTATTTGGCTCAGTTCATAGCCCCCAGGGGAGGGTGTGGGGCGATTCAAATTTTTGGTATCCACTACTATGGAAAATCTATAATCGTGGGTTCCATGACCATAGAATTTCCTTTATGTGGTCTTTAGTTCCATCGTAGTGGCACCTAATTCATTGAAGGGGTCAAGCCCACTGGATGCAGAATGAATTATACTATTTACATGTTCAAAGTTCTCACGTTGCGGAAAAAAAATCCTTCGTCGCGGATGCAAAAATCATCTTCGCCACGACGAAGGAAATGAAAGTAGTAGCCACGACGTAAGAAAAATCTTGAATATTTCCCATTTTTTCAATTGCGAATTGATTTTAAAGTGCATTGTGATGAATTTGTGTTGATATACTTGCTTGTGGAATATATTTTTCTTATTTATAGCTCAATACCATAAGCACAATTCGAAAAATTGATAGCCACGACGATGGAATGTAAAAACTGTAAACACAAGAATTTTCACAAATTTTCATTTCAAGTTTGACCAAGTAGTCAGGAATTTAAAATTCAACCCGATAAAGGTTGTTCCTATTACACCCCTGAATCAGTATTGCGATTGAAAAAAATTAAATACGAAGTAACAGAGCCAGAAAAAATTAATGAAATTTCGCCACGACGATGGAACAAAAACCTAGTAACAGAGTTTTGGCTTCGTCTTGAGGTCACCCAGTGCCCTTCTGGCGACCCTCGGAGAGGTCAACGTGTACCCCAACACTCTACCAATATCATGTTTTTAAAATTTTTCAAAAATATCAATTATCTTCAGTGCTAGGGGTAAGTAAAGTTGAAAACCATGAGTGGTAACAGCCACGACGATGGAACTTTTGACCATTAAAATTTATGCAGGGGGTGGTGGGGGAGGGGAAAAATTATTTTTTTCGCTGGAAAAGGTGGGGGAGATGATATCCAATAAAACAATGCAAAAAAAAGCACTCTAGCGCATTTAGTACTCGAGACATTTATAAGTAACTTAAATGCGACAGTTTTGGTAGAATTACCCATTTACGATAATTTTTTCATCAATTTTGGCGTACTTCCTCGTGAAGTTTTGGGCATTTGAAATTTTTAACTGTGAAAAGAGTCTGAATTGCGAAGTTTAACTATTTTTTAAAAATATCCCCAAAACATGTTTTTAAACATAGATTTACTTCACGTTCACGTATTTACTTTGGTCATTTCGATGGCGTAAAAGTCGAAAATCGCGAAAATCCGTCCTGAAATGTTGGTTATTGAAGCAGATTTTTCAAATTGTAAGTGTTTTATGCAGAAAGAAATTATCAAATAAAGAAACCAACGTCGGATTCCTGTTTAACGGTTCAAATTACTCTGCCAACTCCATTTTCGCGATCGTTTTACTTGAAGTCTCGAAATTCACTTTTTTTTGTCATGGTAAATCAGTGAAAAATTGAATTTTGGGTCAATCACGAAAAGGGTGTTTATCGAGGTATTTTAACCCCCAAAACACGAATCTGACGTTAGTTCCTTCACTTGGTCATTTTTTTTGTATAAAACTTTTGAAATTTAAAAAATATGCTAAAATAACATTTCTGTAAAATTTTTTGGGATTTGTGGTCCTTAGTTCAGAAAAACTGCTGAAGCCAAATGCTCAGGGAAATTTTGCTTAAAAAATAATTTTTTGTGATTTTTCCAGAGTGGTTGTTGTTTGCTTATATGGATTTTTTCACGTTTAAAAAATTTGAATGGCTGAAAAAAGGTGAAGGAGTGCACCAAAATCGATCAAAAAATTATCATTTGGGATTTTTTTTGAATTTCAGTTGGTAACACTACCTACTATGAAAAAGTTATGATGCATTCTTACAACTGAATCATTTCTGGTGTACGTTTCAGACCATTGAATGAGCAACTTGAATTTAAAAAATAAGATTTACTTACACGTTCCAGTGATTTTAGAATGGTGTTCTCATATTTGTATACCGGATTTTTTTGTGACTTCGTGTCATTTAGAAACGATTTATTCTTACGATTGAATTGGTCGGTTAAAATTTTTTTAACGTGTGGAAAATTTCGATTTATTGTATCTAAAAGCGTTTATCAAGATTCAGCTTATTGAATAAAATTATTTACCTACCCAATTAATTCTTCTAAGAAATCTTCTGAGATCGCCAAACCTTACAGGGATTTTTCATCGCAGTCTGGGTTCAGCTACCTCCAGAGTTGTAGGTATTTAGTTCTTGAGTCATTTTTTCATATTTTTTCGGAGAAGTTGATCATATTTTATCGCTCAACTATTTTTTTTTGCCTATGTAAGTAGATCTTGAACAGAATTTGCTTGTGATGAGCTTGATTGATCTAAACTCAATTCATTAGTGTTTGAACGTAAGAGCCTTTCTCCCTCTCAAATTCACATTGTATGTTTTGGCTGAAGTGTATTTAGGAGGACTAAGGCCCGAATTTTAAATCATACCTTACAAATTAAGGCAACCTTAATGGTTTTAAGGAACCGTTTCGTGCTTTCTGATTGGTTGAAAATGCGATAAGGAACTTTTAAGGCTACCTTAACTTTTAAGGTGTGATTTAAAATTCGAGCCTAACTCCTTTCTCCCGACTGTATCAAAAAACGTCTCTTAAAATTTTGATTTAATTACCTACTCGTATAATTGATCTCGAAATATTAATTGCGGTATGTTACTTCTTCTGGTTGAAGTCTCTTTGCAATAGGAAGTAGTCACATAAATAATGCTGATTCGGTTTTGAAGAGTTTTTTTCATTTTGTTGGTAAAGTGAATTAACTGATCGATCGACTTATGTATTGTAAACACCAAGTTATGTCAGATTCGACCCATCAGCAAGGATTTTTATGCAGGATGTTCCATGAATCATCTGTCAATCGTATTTTTTTGAATACATATAACCGGGTACTACTAAAAAAAAACTCGAGATGAACATGTTGCCTATTTTGAAAATTGAAGGGACAAATGATGCTTCTAAAAAAATCATGAAAAAATTTTCAATTATGGAAATGGATAGTACTTTGAAAACTGAATAAATTTCCACTTCATGACTTTTTGCCCAACTTGAAATTGAAGGGGCTATAAAAAATTGTTCAAAAATTTGAAAAAAGTAAACTAATGAATAGTATGTTGAAAAATGAAAAAATTTTATTCTGCAGACTTTTTGCCTAACATTGAAAATGAAGGGGCTACGGGTTACTCAAAATTAATGGGCTTCAAAAAATTTTCAAATTTTCTCAATTTTCAACGACCTTTAGTCCCTTCTTTTTTGATGTTAGGCAATAAGTCTATGGAACAAAATTTCTTCTGTTTTCAACGTACTATCTATTTCCTTGATCAGTTTATTTTTTAGGAGATGTTTTGAACAATTTTTTTGCAGCCCCTTCAATTTTAAAGATAGAAAAAAAATCATAAAGTGAAAATTTGTTCAGGTTTCAAAGTACTATCCATTCCATGGTTAAAAAATTTTCAACTTGTGTGTTTTAGAAGCAGCATTTGTCCCTTCAATTTTTAAAATAGGCAACATCTTCATCTCAAGTTTTTTTTAGTAGTACCCGGTTATATCCAAAAAAATTACGTTTGGCAGACGATTCATGGACCACCCTGTATGATTACGGTACATTTACCCGAATCCAAGTGCCCGAATTGCCATTTTCCCGAATACCATTACCCCGAATGTTGAAATCCCGAATCTAATTCCCCGAATTTTGAAATCCCGAACGCCTTTTACCCGAAAAAAATTATCCCGAATTTATTAACCCGAAGTGTCATTTCCCCGAATACCATTAACCCGAATGGTAAAATCCCGAATCTGTTTACCCGAATTTTAAAATCCCGAACATCGTTTCCCCGACAAATATTATCGCGAATATGGAATCAGAAATATCCAAATTTTTGCACTGGGATCGATATTTTAGCAGATATAGCTAAAAATCTGATTTTTGGAGAAAACCCCCTCTATTCAATCAACTACCGGGTGCTCGATTAATTCTGGCTTCCCCCCCCCCCCCCGATACTTTTTGTGTTATAAATAGCTAAAAATCGTAAGTTGGCAATACTCTGTTTCATTTGCTTAATATAACGAAGTATTGCCAACTTACAATTTTTTATTCAAAAAGTACCGGGGGGGGGGGAGCCAGAATTAATCGAGCATCCGGTATAGCTTCAGCTCCCTTGAATTTTTGAATACTATTTAAAAGTCATCTGATAGAAAATTTGACGTAGAATAACTTTCATAGACCCCATTTCTGCTCTAGAACCCATATTTTAGCAGATATGGGCCATCACATACCTACCCCCCTTTATTCCAATTTTTATCATTTCCATGACAATTTAAACTAATTCAAATTGCATAAATTCGGGTAAATCCATCCGGAATAATGGTATTCGGGGAAATGGCACTTCGGGTTAATAAATTCGGGATAATTTTTTTGGGGTAGAAGGTGTTCGGGATTTTAAAATTCGGGTAAACGGATTCGGGATTTTACCATTCGGGGTAATGGTATTCGGGGAAATGGCACTTCGGGTTAATAAATTCGGGATAATTTTTTTCGGGTAAAAGGCGTTCGGGATTTCAAAATTCGGGGAATTAGATTCGGGTAAATGTCCGGTAACCACCCTGTATACAGTAAAACTATGAAATTCTGCAATTACCTCTCTCCTTAAAATTTTCCATTTTTTAGTAGTTTAAATATTTTGAATTACCTACTCGCTTTGATTTTTTTTGGGAAAGAGTAACTATAGTCGGTACAACGAAAGAAGGCACTTTTCCCCTACTCGAATCGTAACGCGGAAACCAACGACGCGCGTTGATTTCAAATTTCGTCCAATCACAACTCAACGTTTTCAAATTTATGGTGGGAGAACGTAGGGGAAAAGTGCCTTCTTTCGTTGTACCGACTATAAATTCAACTTCTATTTCAATTTATAATTAAATAAATGTCACTTTGGAGTACGATAACAGTCATTAAAAAATTGAAATAAAATTTTACTTACTTTTAAACTCACGACGTCACGAGTATTATCAATGGTTTAATTGTCGAATGTTTCTTTGAAATACCGTGAAATAAATTGTGTCAGTTTCGTTAGCCGAAAGCCAACAAAATTTTTGAATTTTTTGGGTTACCAAAATATTCTGTGCACAAAAAATAATTATTCAGATGATCAATAACGAACGGAATACGAATGAACACAGACATTTTTTGCTTATTAATTAATGATTTGCTTCGAAATATTTAGACGTATGTAACAAATTTACATTGAACGTGTCAGTGAATTCGAAATACAAATTTCAGTTTGAGAAGCTCCGACTAGATTTTGTTTCGGCTTCGGCTAACGAAACTGATACAATTTATCTCGTGCTATTTTGGATGGACAATATGTGCTTCTGCCCTTGAGTTCCTCAAAATGCTGTTAAAAAAAAAATTCAAGATATCGAACTTGAGAGTGAGTTGGCTTAAATATCGATGGACCAAGTCCAAAAGCTGCTAACTCCATTTCAGTAAACTTTACAGGAGAGTGGAAAAAATTCTCATCTAAAAGTATATCACCATTACTTATTATTTTTTTAAATTAAGTAAGTATTCATTGTTTTGAAAATTTTTACCAAGTAAATCTCTTTTACGTTTTGTTTTTTATAAATCACAATATAATTGCATCATTTCCTAGTACCGGTAACTCACAATGTGATACAATACTTTTTGAACTTCACTGGTTTTAAAAAAAATGATTTTTAATTTTTTAAAGGTTTTAAAGGATAATTTTAAAAGTTCAAAATCAAAATCTGTAAATTTATTTTTTCAATTATTCATGAATTTCTGCAGTCTGATTTTTTTTTTGGTGAATGAGAAAAACGCACCATGGTATTATAATTGCACCTCTGCGCAGGGGGGGGGGGGGGTATAATACCCCCAGTCAATTTCCAGTCGGCAATTTCGGTAAAATTTCGGAGGTTTCAAGTAATTCGGCAAAATCTTAGAAATTTTGGCAAATTAAAAATACGTTTGGAAATTTTGCAGCATAAGTAATGTAAAACTGAGCCTTTCAAAATTTCAAGCTTACCGTCCTGTTTCAGAAATCACAATCAACTCTAAAATTATTTACTCGCCAAATCAAAAAATTTCGGTCTCGCTACGCTCGGCATTATTAAAATTTTTTCTTCCATAAGTTCAAAACAATCCAAATCCCACAAACGATTTTTTTTCGTATTTTTCCTCAAAATTATTCCAACTAATTTTATCAAATTTTTTCTCATTGGCACTCATTTTCGATGTTTGGAAATCAAATTTTTTATAAGCTTCGGTCTCGCCGCACTCGGCCCTGATGTATTTCTTTTCGAATAATTTTTGAGTAAAATTGGCCGATTTTTTATTCAAGTTGATTAATTTTAAACATTGTTTTATTACTTTTTGAATTTGAGGTATTCTACTTAAAATTTCCGCCTTCGCTTCGCTCGGGCAAAAAAATTTTTTCTCATGTTCACATTGAAACTATAATCTTCTAAATCAAGTAGACTTAAAAAAATTTTTTGGGGTTTTTCAACTAAGTACGTACAATAAAATTACTGAGGAAAAGATTCAGGCACGAGCAGGACTGAGTCATTTATTTAATTTATTTTTTCATGCAAGAAATTTTGCTGTTCATGAGCAGGGATGAGCAAGAATGGCTTTTAACAGTTTTAACAATGGAAATTATTAGAAAACCCAAGGAATAATTTCCAGGCGTGAGCAAGATTAAAAATTGACCTAATCTTGAATATGATGTTACTTTTCAAGTTTTTGTTACGTTGACGTCTAAAAATTGTGTTTTTCCTTCTCCATAATGTTGCTTCACATTGATTTTACTATAATCATTGCAAAAAATTCTCGAATTTTTGAATTATTATTCGGCATTTTTGAACCGCATACCCCAAAATTTTGTGTTCGAACCCCCTCTGCCTCTGAAAGGTGTAACTTTGTGTCAAAGAATAGAAAATTTCCTTAATTTTTGTTGAAATTGAAAATTCTTGTAAATAATGCAATAAAATGGCTATATTTACGAAAGGAAGGGTCAAAATTTTTTCCAGAATTTTTTCACGTCAAAAAATACCATTTGGGAGAGTTGGATGGAAAATCGGAACGGGAGTCGAATTCGCACCTCTTACCTGGCCATATCCTCTACTTGAATATAGTGAAAAATAAGCATAAAAATTTTCAAATTATTCGGTATTGCTAGCTTGTTGGTTGCCCCCCCCCCCCAGAGAATTTTTTGCCATCCAAGGGCAATTCTATTCATTTGTCGAGTATTCATGAGAATTTTAATCCGCTCGTTACAATGCACATCTTCTCATTTTCGTATTCTCTACGAGTCAAATTCTAGACAATCATTACGTACGTAGATCTAAAACGAGCATGTTTTTTTACGTAATTTAATTTTTTGCCATCAACTTCCAGCGAAGACCAAGACGATGTAAATTTCTCGCCAAAACGAAGCTACGAAAGAGACGAAAAACCTCCCAACTCGCGAATAACACCGAAAGAAAAAAAATGGCCAATAATTCATTAGACGAAGGCGTTGCGAAAACGAAAATTCGAATATTTAGAATTTCAAAGTACGGTCTGCGTAAATTTTGAAAAGCGCCTTGCCTTCTAACCTTTTGGCAAGTCGACGCGAAGGCGAAATCACCACCTCGGATGGAATATGAAATTTTAAATGACATCTTATTAATAATTCATAAAGCTACGAAATACCTAATTCTTAATTCAAAGCTCTCTTCCTCGGCTGCAGCGGCGTTCATTTCCCGTCGTCGAAAATATTAATGACTAAGCGCCGTATCTGGCTGCGGCTCGTGATACACAATAAGGCTACAACGTTTTTAACCACCGTAATTATCGCGCCAGGTTGTTGAAGATGTTTTTAATAATCTGTTGATACGTAGCTCTGTAGCAGGTATTTTAACCCCTTGCCGCCCTCTTAGAAGGGTTAGATGACGTCGCCGGTGTCGGATCGAGTCGCTCGTGTCGACGGTAATGCGCGAATATGGTTTCTCAAAAATGAATATAAAATTTATGCCGTGTATCTGCGTGTATTTTAGGGCGTGCTTGGAGAATTATACAGGTAGACGGTGGTTGTTTGTGTTTAGAGAAGCGGATTTTTTAAAGCCTAAGGTGTGTTTTGACTTGGCCTTTGAAAACTGACTAAAGACTGTGATTTTTTGTTCGGCGTGTTCGAGAATTGTAAGGTGGATTTTTGGACGAAATTCTCCCCCCCCCCCCAATGACCATATTAGTATTGTATGGGAATGGAGGGAAATTTGGAAAATTTGAACATGCAATTTTGAAGAAAATTAATCGATGATGAAAATGAATTTTTTTAATGCTCATATTTTTAGTGTAGGCAAATTAGACAAAAATCAACATTTCCGGCCAGCAAAGCTTTTATTGCGGAAAACTGTCGAGAGAGGTTCCCTGAGTAACCCCTAAAAGTTACCACCCCCCAGACCCCTTGCTAATTTTTTTATGGGGGTTCCACCTTCCTAAAAAACGGTTTTTCACTTCTATCTTCTTTGGATTTGATTTTGCGGTAAAAATAGTTCAGTACTTTTTTGTTCTAAAGTCAATTTCCAACATTTTTTGTAGGAAAAATTTTTTTGTACAATGATGAGCAGAGGAGATAGAGAGTCCTGAAGGAAGGGGGTTATGCGAAAAATACCATCATTCAAAAACGTGATAATAGGTATAAAATCGTACTAAACTGTATGTTTTGGCCATGAAAATAGTAGTATTATGTAAATTGGTAGTATTAATACCCACTCGACCCCTTTCCCCTTCCTATGTGCCCACCCCACCATACCCATTTGTTTTTATTTAGCAGTGGCAATATGACTGAGGGGTGAAGTGGGATGGACTTGTAGGAGGGGGGAAGAGCCAAGATACCTTTTTGAACCTATTCCCCCTCCTACAAAAAACGAAGTTGAAGAAATTTTACTGTTAGAAAAAATTTTAGTATAAAAAATTTTTCCTGCTTGGATTTTTTCAAATTTTCCAACTTCATATTTTTAAAATGTTCTTTCAAATCGAAGTTTAGACAATTATTCCGAATTATTTTATTTCTCTGTAACTTTTATTCAACAATAAAATTTTTCCTTCCATCTTTGAATTTTTCAAAAAAAAATCCAACTTGATGTTTTTCAAAATTTCTTCCTAGCTCAATAAGTAATTGGAGAAAATTTTAAAAAGGAATATGTAAAAATACGAAATTGAAAAAAAAATTGGAAAATCTAAACTGGAAAAATTTTGAAAAAATATCAATTTAAAAAAGATTTACCGATGGAAAAATTTTAAAATTTATACAGCTGTTCTAAGAAAAAAATGAAATCAAAGAAATTGAAAAAATTCATAAATGACAAAATTTGCACTAGACTTGAGATTGTCGAAATGCCATTTGGTGTAAAAATAACTAGGGGCTAGTTATAGTTCATACTTTGACAGTTCGACTTATTTTGTTTCTCGAAACTTGAACTGGATTAATAAATAGGCCGAATAAATGCCCGATTGGATAACAACGGACTAGATAATTAACGGACGGGATCAATATCTGCTGGGATGAATGACTTAAATTATTTTCGTTATTTTTTTAAAATCTGAATCAATTCAAAACGGGATCAATAACTATGTATCTGTTTTTGTAAATGAGAAGAAATGAAAAAAATGTATCAAAAGCAGCAGTATTCAAGTAGGTAGTCGAAGTCAGAATAGTCTATTAGAAAAACTTATCGATTGGTACCCTTAAAAAACACAAGTTCATTATTTCAGTTGGATATTTTCGTATTTCTGAGTTGTAGGATTTAAAAAATTTCGAAAATATTCTCTTTGAAAAAAATCATATTTTTGGATTATGAAAACCGAGTAATCGTTGAAAATGATCAAACCACAACAAAATGTGAATTATCTTCAAAATGTTTCAATTTTTTGTTACGTAACCTTTGCTAACTCTTGATGTATGACTTACCTTATCGAGAAAATTTAAGGTGATTTTTTTTTTGCGAGCATTTTTACGAATACTTCCCTCAAGAAATTCAATTTCTTTCACCGAGGTTAGTCCAGTCATTTTAGGATTTAATCCCCCAAAACTTCGATTCTGATTTTTTTTTTCACGTTTTACGTTCGTAATGGTCCACTACACCACATACTAAAATAGACACCCCATAACCCTCCGCTATCCCCAGGGGAGGAGTAAATGTCTGCTGAAAACCGGTTTTTCGTGAATATCTCCTCAAATAAGCCTCCAAATTGAAAAATAGTTATGAATAATCTTGTTCTACGTGTAATTTCCTATCAGAACGTTTTTTTGTTTTTTCAAAAACACTCACTTCCTTGGTCAAAAATTAAGGGTAAAAACGCCTATTTTTCAACAATTTACAGCATTTTTTGAAAAAATCAAAACTTGTGAATATCTCCTCAAATAAGCCTCAAAATGGAAAAATGATTACAAACAATCGTGTTCTTCGTGTAATTTCCTATCCGACGGGTTCGTTTTTTTTCGAAAACAACGACTTCTTTCCCCAAAATTTAAGGTTGAAAACGCCTATTTTTCCAATATTTACAGTATTTTTGGAAATGATGGAAATACGAAGCTGAAAGTTATCAAAATTATACCAGTGAAGAGTAATTTTTTTATGTATGTTATGCTGGTAGGGCATTCCAAAAAAAGTTACCGCAAGAATTTCAACCCCTACCGTTAATTATACGGGAAGTAATTGATAACTGAATTTAAAAAATCGAGTTTGTGGAAAGAAAAAGTACTTTAAACGCGATGTTATTGCTTATTATTGGTAATACGAAACATTTATTTTCGTCGTAAGGATTCAAAAACGATATTTTCAGCTTCGTATTTTCATCAGTTCCAAAAATACTGTAAATATTGGAAAAATAGACGTTTTCCACCCTTAATTTTTGGGCAAAGTAGTGGGTGTTTTCGAAAAAAAAAACGAACCTGTCTGATAGGAAATTACACGTAGAACATGATTGTTCGTAACCATTTTTCCATTTTGAGGTCTATTTGAGGAGATATTCACAAAAGTTTCGATTTTTTCAAAAAATGCTGTAAATTGTTGAAAAATAGGCGTTTTACCCTTAATTTTTGGCTAAGGAAGTGAGTGTTTTTGAAAAAACAAAAAAACGTTCTGATATAATAAGATTGTTCATAACTGCATTTTCAATTTTGAGGCTTAGTGAGGAGACAGGTATTCACAAAAACCCGGTTTTCAACAGACATTTACCGCTCCCCTGGGGGTAGCGGAGGGTTGTTGGGGTGTCCATTTCAGTATGTTGTGTAGTGGAACATTACAAACGTAAAACGCAAAAAAAATCAGGATTGAATTTTTTGAGGGGGGGGGGGGTGGTACATTTTTTACCTTATTTGACTGGACTTGGTATCTGTAAATTGTGAATCACTTCAATATTGTCCAATTTACCAAAAATTGAAAAACCACAGAACCTTGTGTCGTTAAAAGGTAGAAAGCAATACCGGTAGTTTTCCTGTGACGTATCAGCAATTCAGCATTGATTCCTAGTTAACTCAGCACTACCAAATTTGGAAATAGAGGGGACATTCTAGAGTTTTGACTTTCTCCTGGAGATTTTTTGAAAGAAAACAGCCAAACTTGAAAATATATAATTATAAATTGATGTTTATTGGTTGCTATTCAAAGGGTGTTTAAAAATCGTGATCAGGCAACGTTGAGTATTTAGATGAAACTTTACCAACTCGGTATGAAAATCATAGTAACCTGATGGCTGAAAAATTGATGAATTAGGATGAAAGAACTTACTCGTATTTTGTGCAAGACAAATTATTTGATAGTTTCGTTTCACTCATTTTCTTAGTCTTGGGATACGTCTGTAATTTTGATAAAACAATACCTTTCTAAATTGAGTTCAACTTCGTATACCTAATGTTGCTGTTTTTCCTCCATGTGCCATTTGATGACCTTGCGGACGTATCTTGACCGTCAATAATTTCCATCTCATCTTCGCTTCAGCTCCAAAACGCAGCAATAATTTTGCGGGTTTTATCCGTATTTTTTGCACGCTCGCATTACACCGAACACAAATCACTGATATGTCCCGGGTATTATACCGGGCAATTAATTTGAAAAAGTGATATACCGAGCTAACTTCGCGGTTCGGTGTAATTACAGTGAAATTGGAGGGAGGCCGAGTGCGGCGAGTCCGACATTCGGTAACATCGGTTTTAGTTCTCATATTTGACCCATTTATATCGAATATACCTACCTTTACCGCGATTTATTGATCCTAATAATAAACGATCACCATGGCCATAGCGGATATTGGCGGAGGCGTCGCGTCGCGTCGTGGTTTACCCCGAACTGAAATTTTTTCAGTGGGTGTTTCATAAACGATAATAATTTTAAAGCTGGAATTTATCTTTGTATGGGGTGGCTCGTTAGCCGCAGGATGGCAATATGCCATGTGTTGGGTCGTTCTGCTGGTTGAATAGCAGCAGTGGAACGAGGTATGGCAGATGTGACTTGAATGGATGATGGTGGTATCAATGATTATAGGATGGAAAAAATAACCTGCTGATCAGTTTTTCAAACTATCGATAAAAATTATTCGAATTTTGAACAAAAATATTGAAACTATTCGAGAAATTTTCAAAATTAAAGGATTGAAAAAATTATTCGAAATATGGCCATTTTTTATAAAAAAAGAGATGGACATTGTTCAAAATGCAAAAAAGGTTAAAATATAAAATCTGTGACGAACTTCAATGTATTCAATTAAAAATCAATAAATACTGTAAAAATTATTCAGATTTTGAAGAAAATGTCGAAATTACATCAGTTATAAAAATGGTGCGAAAGTGTTCAAAAATCGATATCAATTGAATATTCAGTACTTGGCTGTTTTTCGATTTCTTTATTCAATTTTTATCAACATGTGAACTAAAGATATTGTTCAGAAATTGTTAGCATTTTAATGCGTTTCCATCAAATTTCAAAAATTGTTCAGTAATTTTTATGTGACTAGGTATGCCATTTTCAAGTTTTCCCCGATCTTTATAATTTTTTACACAGCGTTTTTTTCATAGACGCGTGACTATACCTTCTGAGTAGAGTGTACCAAAACTTTGGGGCCCCACAATGAAATCAAAAAAATATTTACGTCCAAAAATTTTATATTAAAATAAAAATAATAACATAGAATCAAAAGCGGAATAGAACTTAAAATTTTTTTCATCAAATGGATATTATCAAAATCTGTCAGGAACGAAAAAACCTGATTGGCTAGGTAACGCTTTGTTTTGACCTTAGGTATTTACATGGTGTCCATTCTCTGGAAACCGGGGAAACCCGGGAAAAGTCAGGGAATTTTGGAATTTTCTCTGGAATTTTTCGAAAATTCAAAAAAAAAGATGAATCATTCAGAAAAGTGTTTCTTTGCTTATTTTATTATAAATTTTTCAAAAAATTTCGCCCTCGCCTCCGCTCGGGCCGGATTATTACATCTTTTATCTGATTTTTTATTCGTAATTTTTTGTTGACCGTAATGTACATACAATAAAATTGATACTGAAAATGCATGTATTTATTCAAAAAAATTTCCCCTCGCTACGCTCGGGGTACTTTAAACTCTTTTTTTCTGCAAAATTTATTTAAAATTTCAAGTTTTTTGGAAACTTATTTTTTACTGAGCTGTACTGAGAAATAAATGCCATGATGCCCTTCACCACGATGTTGAAACAGAAGGAGCGGGAATAGAACTTACAGAATTCAAAATTATTGACCATTTTTTGAAAAATATGAATGAGGGAAAAGTGGCGAATTTTCATCTTTTGAAGATATTTTTTCACAAAAATTTTCTCCCTCGCTTCGTTCGGGCTTAACACATTTCTGTGTTTCCATAAAATAATTTATATTTTACCTCCTCATTGACTTTCTTATTTATTGGTACTTAGGTACTAAAAAATGGCAGAGGATTACGTGAATTTATAAATTTGAGGCATGTGTTTTTCATGAGAGGGAGGGGGGCGATAAAATGTGAAGAAATTTTTGAATTTTTAGCCCGGAAAAATCCGAATTTTCATTCGCTTGATTTGGTATACATCCTGGCATAATTTTTTTCATTTTTCAAACTTAATTTTGCGTTGGAATACTTGGTTTTTCCTTTTTAATTGGACATTTTTTCTGTAGGTAATCAATTCAAATTTTCAAATTATTGTGGCGAGGGGGTGTTAGGTGGGCTCAGAAATTTTCAGAATTGAATTTGAATATTTTTTTGGCTCGAAGAGGAGCATCTAAAAATCTCGTAAAAAGTATCTAGTGAATTCGAAAAAAAAATCGTTTGACCGCATGCATTTTATATCATTCTTATGAGAAATTTCGGGATGTAAGTACATCAAGTGAAAAATTACCCCCCCCCCCCTAACGAATATCATATTTAAAAGGTCTGGAAAAATTCGAAAAATTGGTCTGGAAAACCTGGAAAAGTCAGGGAAAATCATTTCTGAAATATAGTGGACATCATGCAGTTGTGAGTCCTTTGAAACCCACTAGAATGACCCCACAGATCCAAAGTTCATTCTTAATAATCGGAATCGAGTCATATTTCCAATTCTTCAACAATTCTTCAAATACCTACGACCTACGCATTATAATGTTGGGAAATTTTTAATTATCTATTTATCCAAAAAAATTGTACTTATTTGTAGCAAGATATCCTACCTATGTTGAATTACATGAGAAAATAGGAGTCAATGTCCACGATCATTATTGCGGTACAGAATCCAAAATCTTGAAATCTCATTTCTATAAAAAATGAACCAGCCAAGAGGGCAAGACCATCAAAATTCGAAAAAAAATCATGCAAAAGATAAAAAAATACCTTACTATGTAGAACGTGAATTCATAATCATCTTTTTTATCATTCTTATGAGAAATTTCGGGATGTAAGTGTACATCATGTGAAAAATTACCCCCCCCCCTCCCTCCCTCCTTTAACGAATATCATATTTAAAAGGTCTGGAAAAATTTGAAAAATTGGTCTGGAAAACCTGGAAAAGTCAGGGAAAATCATTTCTGAAAATATAGTGGACACCATGATTTAAATAACGTCAACCTTATTTTCTACCAGAAGTGAACACGCTCATGGATTATTGGATACTTAACATCTAAAGAATTTATTTTTGTTTCATTTTTTAAAATTACGAATTTATGTTTCGTCTACCACTACGAGTTTTAAAATTGAAGTTTTGTTTCACGATTATAATCTATTTCTCTATCAATAAGCTAATGCGAACGTTTTTAAAGCTTTGTTACAATTTTTCTCATCGAATATTTTTGAATTGATTTACCTATATGAAGACCTCACGGGAAGAACGGGTTAACTGAAATTTTAGAAATTTTGCAGGAGAACGTTTTAAAGATAATGTTGAAGTAAAACTGAAAAAAATGGGTTTTCAATTTTTTTTTTTGATTTTATTACTTTCAAAATGTCAATTAGAATCATTTTACGTCGGCAAATATTGCTCAAAAGTTTTTCAAAAGCTTCAAAGTCACTCAACACACTACGTGTTTGAACGACATTCTGAGAAGTTAACCCGTTCTTTCCGTGTAAGTACCTCAATTAACCCGTTCTTTCCGTGAAGTGACACAATTAACCCGTTCTTTCCGTGTTTTCTTGAAATTAACATATTTTTTCTCTGAAATTAATCAGTTTTTTCCACCTATGAGTCATCTTTTGTTGAATTATGATTTTTTTTTTCATGTTCACAACAATAAATCAATTATTTAAAAAACAAAAATCAGCTTTTTATACATTTTTTTCTTTGTTTAGAGTAATTAATCCGTTCTTTCCGTGTTTTTAATTTCTTGAAAATTCTTTTTTGCTTTTATTGACAAAATTTGAAAAGTTGGACATTTTTCATATAAACCACATAAAAGTACATGGTTTATTGTACACAATGACGAAGAAAAGTCATTTTTGAAAAAACCCTCAGTTAACCCGTTCTTTCCGTGAGGTCTTCATATACTTTCGAAACATTGTAAATTAACTAGCGGATACTTGCCCCTGACCAAAACTGTGAGCCAGTGATTTCAGCATCATCCGTTGCTTTCCGAATTCTATCCTATCACTTGAAAATTTTTTCATATTTTTTCGTTTGATAATATAATTGAATACTTAATTTGATTTATCGAAGTTCAAAATTTTTCAACTCTAATTATTTTTTTTTCAAAACTGCATTATCCAATTTTTAAAATTTTCCCATCAGTAAATTTTTTTTTAAATTTTACAACTTATAAATGTATAGGGCATTCGCGCATGTGCGGATTGCATATCCTCTGCCGAACCAGCCGAACGGTTTGGCAAAGTGTATGCAATCCGCACATGCGCGAATGCCCTAGATGGTCTTGTTTTAAATTTAGTTGTTCTTTAATCGTCACGTTCATCATCATCACCTTTCGGCAGCTCAGTGCCAAAGGGCCCAGGCATAATATCGTTCAAAAGTGATTCTAACAGGTTAATCAATATATCCTCGAGATTCATGCTGCCGCCGTCGTCCTGAAAGTTTTAAAAAAACAACATAAGTATGTATCACTAATACTAAGAATGCAGTTGGAAAGTACAATGTACCTATCAAAATTACAGATTGAATAATTTTTTTTTTTCATTAAATAGATCACGATTTTTTTTTAATATGGATGTATATTTATATAGAGCTGGCAGCAAATCATTCAAAAGGGGTGGGATTTATCGTTACGTCTATAAAAGTCTTTGGAACGATAAAAAGTATATTAAAGCGACAGGTGATCAATTAACGATGAAAAATAAAAACATGACAAGAAAATGTATATCTAACGACAAAGAAATTGTTCAACAGTTATTAAGTAATTTCTATTCGTGTTAACTCCAAAGAATGTTTTCACGACATGAATAAATTTGAACGTGACTAATAAATTTTTGAAATTTATTTGGCCCATAACGCGTTTTTTGGTCTACTGTATGAATTTTCAATGACATCTTTGTATAAAATTGTGTTTTAATGCCTGCGACAAATTGAATTTGGAAAGAGATCCGGGTCGAGATGATCCGAAAAAAATTCTGGGTGATGTAAAAATGATGGTTTACAAAATTACCAATTACGAATCCAGATCTAATTCAAGATCATTTCAGGTTTAGGATTCATAAAAAAAAAACTGGTTGAAATATTTTTCAACTCAAAAAAACAATAACAGGTATCAAACAGAGTCACCTTTTTTAGTGACTTGTCCCCTATTTTCAAGGTTGGTCACTAAAAGTCACTTTTTTGCCAGAAGGTCACTATTGTTCACTTTTTTCATTCTGAAGTCACTTTTTTCAAAAATTCAAAAGAAGGTACCTATCCAGAAAAGTGTTTTTTTGCTTCTTTTATCATAATTTTTTTTCAAATTTCGGCCTCGCTTCACTCGGGTCGAATAATTATTATATATCTTACAAATTTTTATATTCATCATTTTTTGCTGATCGTAATAATGTACAGAAAAAATAATATTTGAATGCGTGTCTTTATTATTCATTAAATTATAAATTTTTCTGAAAAATTTCCGCGTTAAACTCACAGGTAATTTATACTTTTTTTCTACAGAATTCATTGAAAATGCTTTTTATTATTATTATTTTTTTGATACCGTACTTTTTTTAATAAGGTGTGATGAGAAAGGAATACTGTGATGTTTTCGACCACAATGTTGAAAATAAGAAAGGGAAAAGTGTTCAATTTCAATGTTTGAATGGCTTTTTTCGTTGGGGTGGTTTACTTTGAGTGGAGGAGACTTCACAAAAAAAATTTGAGCCCCCGAGGGGCAAGGGGAGAGGAGCAGCAGGAGGTTGATTTTTTCACTATTTTTCTATTTGGATTTTAGGTGTGAGTATTGCAGAAAAAAACTTTGTGAGATGTTATTCATTGCGTTAATTTTCCTCAAAGTTTCGATGGGTCGAAAGAAAATGATTTTGAAATTTTGACTTTTGAAATTCAAATGACGACTACTTTATGTGAATATTGGCCAATTTCAAGTGTATTGATAAATTCTAATTTTGATAATTACTCACGAGTCGCTCATCTAACGCAGCCTCTGGTTTGTACATAATACTAGCTGGATCCAATTCCTGTGTTTTCATTTGTTGCGTTGGAAATTCTTCAGATGATCCTTGTGCATGAACCGGATAAACTTCAACAACGGTCAAACTCACACCCAATAAAACAGCCAATAATTGAAAATTCTTCATCATAAACGGAAACAGAGAACCTTACACAAAAAATATACTTTGGTATCTGACTTTTTCAAAAATGTATGAATTTCACACTAGTTCTCGTCTGTATTTATACCTACTATTTTTAACAGCTCCAAATTCGATAACGGTCAAGGTAAAAGTAAGTAATTAAAAACATGGCTGGCAAAAGTGCTCAGTATTTCAAAGTATACTTACAGTAACCAGTACGATGGAAATTATCGATAATTTGATACCATACCTTTCTACACTTTTGTGTCCCTGTTGACCTCGCTCGAACTTGAAAAAATATCCAGGTGGAAAGATAAAAAATTTAGTCATTTCCACGGTCAGTTATCGCTTCCAACACTTACTTTCTTTGTGTTAGATTTTTTTAAATATTATCAATGACGTTGTTTTAAAAAAATTGAATAATATTGCGCAATACGAAGTACATAAGTATTACCTGGATTTTCGTTTTTCCAACATTTCGAAATGTTTTTTTCTTCTTTAAACAAAAAAAGTGAGCTCGATAGTAAGCTGAAGCTTGTGTCTAGAACTTAAAAGTGGTAAAAAGTTAACTCTCTTGATAAATTTCCTGTTCGGGATGGCGTTTGAAATTTCTGGTTGAATTTCACAATGATTGTTACCCTCATCTCGTTTTTGAAGAACAAAGTTTATAAAAAAAAAAAACTACCTGCCTGTTTCTTTTTCAAATTTTCCTGAAGAATAAAAAGAAATTGGCTATTGTTGAGAAAATTTAGAATCGAGAACCAGAGCGAAAGAAAGGATGAAATTTTGTCCGATCACGTTTTTCAAGTCTCCAGGCACGATTTTTGCTCTCGTCCTACCGTAACATTTTCAATAAAACTAAAACGATTTAATTAGGGTTTGTTCAAATTAAGAAATTTAGACAATTCTTCGATGATTTTTTCTAGACGTGAGTAACCCCTAAAAGTAACCAGTAACCACCCATCAGACCCCTTGCTATCTTAAAAACAGTTTTTCGCTTCTATCTCATTTGGATTTCATTTTTCGGTAAAAATAGCTCGGTACTTTTCTGTTCGACAGTCAATTTCCAATATTTTTTGTATGAAAAGTTTTTTTGTGCGACCATTAGCAGAGGAGATAGAGAGTCCGGAAAGAAGGGGGTTATGAGGAAAATGCGATCATTTGAAAACGTGATAATAGGTATAAAATCGTTCTAAATTGTGTGTTTCGGCTATGAAAATAGTTGTGTTATGTAAATTGGTGGTATTTGATGGGTGAGGTGGAGTGGTCCAACGGTCACATAAGAAGGGAAATAGGTTCAAAAATGTATCTTGACCCTCTCCCCCCTTACGTGTCCACTCCGGCAAACTTAACGCAACTTTCAAAAAATCATTACGCGAGTTCTAATGGGCCAATTTTCGAAATGTTTGTTTTAATCTTCATCTTTTCGATGTCATAATTTATTTTTTTCAAAAAAAAATTTGTCCTGTGAAGGTAAGGCGGTGTCGGGCTGTACTCCTCCTAAGCGGCCAAGTTGCGTGAGGACGGTGCGGTGGTCCCTAGCAAGTTGCAAAAGAGCTACGAACTAAAGCGGTTCCTCACCGACTCTCGAGGGTCTGAACCGGCGCGGTGCTCGAGACGAATTACTTTCCCTACCTGCGGCCTCATTTCGCATTTTAGCGCACTAACCGGGCTCGTCTGCCTACGGATCAGGGATATGCTCCTTCAGGGCCGCACTGCGCTATGTGTACGTGGCACAAATTACGCAAAATGAAACAACGACATGACCCATGTGTCTTTAAAGCGATTTATTGAGGCACGACATTGTAGACTGCGCACTAATTTAATAAAAAGCTCGGTAAACAATATTTTGACCCCGGGGTTGAGGCGCAAAGGCACAATGCCTCGCACCTCCTAACGTCTTGGATCTCGGAACAGCGCGCTTACGATGATCGCGTCAAAAGCCGAACCACGATCACCCTTGAATTCTCTCGAAGTGATCGTTGAGAGAACTGAAGACGCTCGCAACGGCAGAGAAGGCCATGTTTACCCACTGAAGTGCAACTTTTTATCTTATCAACGAAAAAAACTGAAATGTGGTAGGTATATATACCAAATTTTTTGAATTCCAGAATCGATTGGAGAAGGGTTCTAAACGTTTCGGAGCTTCCATAATTGGTCAAAAATAAGGCATATACCAAATTTCAGATTTTTTCATCGATTACATCAAATTTTCATGTTTTGTAGAACAATGAGATAATTTTAAAATTTCAAAAATTCGGCAAAATTTGAGAAATACACTTCAGACCTGAAATTTTGGATATGGAGGGTTTTTTATATTTGACGTACTTGGCTCAAAAATTCGTTTTGAGTTAGGATATAGTCCAGTTAAATTAGCTCGTTATAGAGCCAAACTTGTAATAAATCAGGGGAAACATTTTTTCAAGTCAAAATGCTCAGGAAGGTGTCCTAGTCAACATAAAAAGTCCCGGACAAAATCGGCTCGGAGAATTCCCCCCCCCCCCACCCGGTTCACATTTCTGCCAAAAACCCCGTTTTTGGCATTTTTCTCGTTTCCTATCACTTTTTTTGAAAAATTAGTTCTGTACAATTTTAAAGAGCGTAAAATTCTACATAAAACTGATTCCATAAACATTTTTGTACGACCCTCCCCAACGCGAGATACGCCCTCCCAATTATACCTCTGATTTTTTATCATGTGAAATTGCTGTTTTAGCGATGTTATTTTGAAAAATGCTGTAAAATGATGTTATTTAACTTGTGTTGTACATGATGCTAAGGGCACAATTGTTTTTACGAGGGGCCTGAGGTCATCTTTCAATACCCTCCCCTCTATGGAGAGAAATTCGTACCACAGATGATATGTAGTACATAACATATACAGTCGCAAACTGTAGATTTCTCACGAAAAGTAGCGTTTGATGAAAAAAGTGTAAAAGCTGCTACAGATGATGAACAACAAGATCAAAATTAAATTTTAAAAAACGCGAGTCACTCGATATTTATCAGAGGGGTTCGAGGAGAGGTGACCTTCTAAGGCTCCAGTCCCTCTATGTGGTAAGGTCGAGCAAAGTTTGCGTTCTTGGGAGTCTATTTCATATTTATTTCGACCTCCCTTAACATGATTATGCCATTACTTTCGAAATCCAATGACTTAAAGTGTCCCAAATTTCATATTAAACCCTTCCCCTCCAATCTTTCAATTTTCATGAAAAATTTTGTCTCCACACTTCACACAAAGGTCAGAAACGAATGTGCCTAGATTTATTTGTTGAAGTGTCGACTTCTAATATCAGCAACTGTAAATGGTTCAAAATCCTTTATATAACACACAGAGTCTAAAATATTCAAAAATAAACTGTAAACAACTGAAAATATTATCAAAATTGTGAATATGATGACATCACCTACTCCTCTCCATGAGGACGTGTGAAGCTATAGGATGTGATTGAGGTTGACCTATACTATTCGAATAGTGGATTGAAAATTCGTTTCTGACCTTTGTGAAGTGTGGAGGCAAAATTTTTCATGAAAATTGAAAGATTGGAGAGAGAGGGGGTTAATTTGAAATTCGGGACACTTCTAGTCACTGGATTTCGAAAGTAATGGCATAATCATGTTAAGGGAGGTCGAAATAAATATGAAATCGACTCCCAAGAACGCAAACTTTGCTCGACCTTACCACATAGAGGGACTGGAGCCTTAGAAGGTCACCTCTCCTCGAACCCCTCTGATAAATATCGAGTGACTCGCGTTCTTTAAAATTTAATTTTGATCTTGTTGTTCATCATCTGTAGCAGCTTTTACACTTTTTTCATCAAACGCTACTTTTCGTGAGAAATCTACAGTTTGCGACTGTATATGTTATGTACTACATATCATCTGTGGTACGAATTTCTCTCCATAGAGGGGAGGGTATTGAAAGATGACCTCAGGCCCCTCGTAAAAACAATTGTGCCCTTAGCATCATGTACAACACAAGTTAAATAACATCATTTTACAGCATTTTTCAAAATAACATCGCTAAAACAGCAATTTCACATGATAAAAAATCAGAGGTATAATTGGGAGGGCGTATCTCGCGTTGGGGAGGGTCGTACAAAAATGTTTATGGAATCAGTTTTATGTAGAATTTTACGCTCTTTAAAATTGTACAGAACTAATTTTTCAAAAAAAGTGATAGGTAACGAGAAAAATGCCAAAAACGGGATTTTTGGCTGAAATGTTAACGGGGGGGGGGAGGGGAATTCTCCGAGCCGATTTTGTCCGGTACTTTTTATGTTGACTAGGACACCTTCCTGAGCATTTTGGCTCGAAAAAAAATTTACCCCTAACTTATTACAAGTGAAGTCCCAATTTGGCTGGACTAATACCATGTATTGCAGAAATGGCACAAGTCACAAAGTTCAAAGTTTTGGGAAACTAAAAAAAACTGATTGGACGCTATATTAATTTTTTTTGGGAAAAATAAATTGCACCACCTTGTAGACCATATTCAAAGAAAATTTTTCCCCCAAGTCCTACGTAATCCGATACAGACGCATTCAAAGTTTTTGGACTTGGGTCATTTCTGCACTACATTATTGAAATTCTTGTATTAATCGACTCTATCACCCAAAATTGAACTCGGGCACACTCCGGTCGCCGAGAAATTTTTCCCCCTACTCAAGTCTTGGACTTAGGCTTTTTCTGCACTACATCTGAATTTTAAAGCGCTGCGTACCGCGCGGTACGCGATCCGGCAACGCCATTTTTCGTCAGAAGGTGTATTTCCCTTCAGAGAACACAATTCCACAAAAATATGGATTTCGATATTTCTGTGACTTGAGTCGTTTCTGCAATACATGGTTCTATTCTCTTATAAGGTAAAAAAAAAACTAGCAAGATGAAGATGGCGAATCGTCATAAAAAGCGTTTTCACTATTTCTCTCCAGAAATCGTCCGACAAGAACAGTAAAATACGTATAGTTTGGTCTCAAAATGACACCCTTCCTCCTCCCCACAAACGAGTGGAATCCCTCGAAACCGGAGTTTTTTTTTTCAAAAACCTACCCCGATTTTCCTTACAGTTGGTGGGTATTTGACTTGAGTTCACTGAAACCGGTTGTCATTGATAGGACGTATTGAAGACGCTGAAAACAGAAATAAATAGTTAACTATAAATAGTCCCACAAATAAATTTGCGTCTATACAAACCGGTTTCTCTTTCAAAACTTGACCCCGATAGTTAGTTGTATTTAAAAATAGATATTTGTTTGCTTAATTGGTGAAATTTCAACTCTGTGATGTACTCAATTATACCTTGCTTCGCTTTTCGGCTGCTCTCATACCATCGACGTTGTAATTGAACTACCACCTCGTAAAAAGAAATTTATAGTTTTCAAGCACGTTTTGCTTGTAAACGTTGAAAGTGTCAAATCGGGTGTGAATTTCTTTGACCTTGGCTTTTTGGTTTGATTTGAGGTTCTAGAAAGGCAAACATTCTCGTCACCTATTCAAACCTCATTTCATCTCGTTTCGTTTTCGTTTAATTTTTGGCTTCGTGTTACGCTTTCCATCCGCGTGCCTATTTAAAAAGTCGCTAATGCGTTATACTTTTCTTTAAAACACGCTGAAAAAAAAAGAGGAAAATTAATTCCACGCTAGAGTCGTATAAATTCACCGTCTCTGTCCCTCCTCACCTTCTGACCCTGTACGTTTGCGTTCTTCTTTTTTCGGCTGGTATTTTTCGCCGCTCTGTCCTCTTTTAAAATTTTAGCAGCGTATTTTATTCCATAAAAAGGAAAATTCTTTAAAATAAACATTTTTTGACGACGATGACGATGACGAAAACATCCGCGAATATTTCTTTCTGTTGCGATTTCCTTTTAATGTGAAAAAGGCGAGATTTTTTGTGCCTTTTGTGTACGCGGGTAAATAAGGGTAGGCAAACGTAAAGGTAACGAACAGCTAGTTGATTTTTTTTCTTTCGTTCGATTTTTAGCCGAATTTCTCTTCGTGAATAAATTCTGAGTTTGAGGAGGATTGTGGAGTTTTTATGAATTCCGTGGTTTTTTTTTGTGGAATTGCTAAGGTGTAATTCGCCTTTTTTTCGAAAATTTGGGAAACGGATCGTTCAAGTGTTGTTGTTGGACATCGAAATGACGTATTATTAGATCCTGTTGCCATAAGTCTATTTTCAAACTTTTGAAAAATATGAAAATTTACTTGCTTCGAAAAATCTAACTATGTACATGTACTTACATCTTCTAATTCAGGATTTCTATCGGTCGCGAAAAAATTCAGAAGAAACTTGGCGAGGGGGAAATTTAAATGAAGTTGAGTCTATTTCTTTGGTCTTTTGGACTTCAAAACCAATTAGAGACATTCAAGGGGGAAAAGGAAACTCGAAATTGTCAAAATATAGACACTTTCAACGGTTCAAAAAAATAATTTATGATATAGTTGTGGCGATTATTCAAGAATAAGCAATTATGAGTCAAAGCAAAATGTAATTGAACCACGAAGAAGTTCACGTTCAATGGAAGAATCGTACGACTTTTGCTAATTACATTTTGCTTTCAACAGCTTATTTGTGACAAATTGCCACAATTGTATCTCCAGTCACACTTGAAAATGTTGAAGATGCTAATCTTTTGACAATTTTGAGTTTTACCCCCCCCCCCTCCTGCAGCCCCTTTTTTGAGGTTTTGAATAAATCGATCTCGAAATCGAATTTGGGAAATCAAAGTGATACTCATTTCGATAAATTTGAAAATGTTGAGTTCTACCCCCTCCTTGAACCGTCTTTTGGGTTTTAGGGTCCAAAGCACAAAAGATATAGACTCAGCACCATCAGAGCCCCTCATTTACCAATTTTCTGAATTTTGGAGTCCTAACTTTTAATAGTCTTTGTGGGGGAGGGAGGAACGAGGTTCCCAAAAAATTGCGCCAACTAAATGTGGAAAACCTCGTTTTTTTCGAAAATGACTCTATTTTGAGGTCTACTAACCTTGCCTCCCTTTGAACTAGAGAGGTATGTCTGAAAGTTTCTGGAAAGCCTTTCATTCAACTGGAAAATAAATTAGGTAATTTCAAGAATCGACCGTTTCTTTTCCTCTGAAGGTTTATGATTGCTCATTGAGCACTCTTTGTGTTTATAATTCATCATTACTTTGAATCCAATATCCTCAATTCAAAGGTTATTTCTTACAAAATCTGGTTAAGATGCTTTGTTATGAACTACATAGTTGTTGTCCTCTTTATTCAATTTTTACCATAATAGGTACAAAAATTACAATGACTTTGTAGTGAACTGTAAATTTTTTAGACCGTTGAAAATTTTCTAGCTCTGGAACAACATACAAAATCTGATCCTGGCTAACTAAAATGTATCTGGTACCTGTCTGGCGTCATATCATTTTTGAAAATCTAATCGGTCTGTAGTCTATGCCAAATCAACCCAATTGACTTCGATTTATATGTATGTAATGTAGATCATATATTTCTCACTTTAGTCCAGTGCAATCGGACAAAAAAATGGCAAAGTACAGACAAAAATCCCTATCCAAGATTTTCTTGACTTAATTCACTTAGAACACTATAACAAACAATATGATGAAAAGTCCTGGTTTCCGAAGGGTGCAGGACTCTCTTGAGAGGGGGTTAAACCTCCCCAAAATCGTTTTTTTGCTTATAACTCGTCCAAAATGTCATTTTCGAAAAATTTAGTTATTTACAATATTACTCTACGTTAAATTTGCTACAAAAATGATCATCTTCATTTTTTGTTTGTAACGCAAATTGAGCCTACATACGCCCCCCCCCCCCCGCAAAAAACACCCTTATACAGGAAGACATTCGTAATGACACGGTGTGCTGCTTATAAAATTAGGTACCTCAAAGGTATAGAAATAAAGATAGGACTTTTTGGTTTGCGCCATTCGATTCCTTGTAATATTTAGAGTAGAGAAAGCTATTTTCAAAAATTTTCCTCGGTGGGGGGGATGAGTCAAACATGATGACATAGTGTGACTGAAAGAAAAAACAAGCTAATTTTGATAAAAATATTTCAAACAGATTTTCATTTTCCGAGGAACATTGAAAATTTGGTTCCAGAGGGTATTCAGAGTTTCCTAATCCATTTCTAGGATCATTTGACCTTAAACTCAAACCCAGAGCCCACAGGAGCGAGGGGGCGAGTGTTGGACAAAAAAAAATTGTCAAGTACGGAAAAATTTCGATCCTAGGTTTTTTTGGCCTAATTAACTAAACTATACCAAAGTCTTCTAAGTTCAGGAGTGAGTACTCCTTTTTCTGCTCTATCAATCATGAATAATACTAGTAAAAAAATCTACTCTGCATTAAGTTCCTTTTTACAGGAGGTGACGGCGTTCACCAATGGTGTCATACGTTTCTAATGAATTCTAATTATTGCTGACATGGGCTGATAGACCTAGTAGTCTGACACCCCCCCCCCCACACACACTTTAAAAAACCCTCAGGACACTACACCAAACAATATGACAAGAAGTCCTGGTCCCCAAAAAGCTTCGGACTCCTCCGATGGGGGAGGGTGTTGAATCCTCCAAAATAAATTTTTTGCTTGTAACTCGACGAAAAAACATCTCGCCCCTGTGGGTTTTGGGTTCGAGTTTATACCCTCTAGAACCAAAATTTTTTTTTCCGGAAAATCTGTTTGAAATATTTTAATCAAATTTGGCTTGTTTTTTTTTCAGTAACTTTATTGTAATCACCTTTGGCTCACCCTCCGCACCGAAAAAAAATTTTGAAAATACCTTTCTCGACTCAAAATTTTACAAAGAATCGAATTCCGTAAACCAGAAAGTCCTATCTTTATTTCTATGCTTTTGACGTAACACTAAAGGCACCGTGTCATTATGAATGTCTTCCTGTAAAAGGGTTTTTTGTGGGGAGCGTATGTAGGCTCAATTCACGTTTCACACAAAAAAATGAAAATGACCATTTTTGTAGCAAATTTAACGTATAGTACTTAGGGTCTCAATTTCACGAAAAAGCACATCCGCTCGAGTGAGCTGTAAAAAGCAATTTTATAATTGATTCGTGTTCTAGACATTACAACAAACAAATTTAGTCCAGATGCTTTTTTTACCCCTCCCCTTTTTCCGAGGGTCCATCCTCTTTCTTAAAAACGCTTGTAGTGCTCCTCCTATGGGTTCTAGTGAAAGAAATTTCCCACAAAAGTTGTCCCTCAACATCTCAGCTACAAATTACTTTCTATAGAAAATCCAATTTGGGGCCACCGGTGCCCCTCAAATTTGAAAAAAGTATTTCAAAAAATCATAAAAATCACGTTTTTTTAATTTTTACCAAAAAGTTTCTGAGATGAGTAAAATTTGTAAATAACTATAAGTATTCAGAATTAAATTTCCTATTCGGTGAGTTATATCACGACTATTTTCGTCCCGCTCCCCGTTACATACAGGCCCACCCCCCCTCCCCCACATCAAAAACTTTGGTCTTGTAGAAAAATTTTCCAGCAAAAATTATTTTCAACCACCCAATCTACAATTTTGGTCATTATAAAAATTATTTTTTGAGCAATCCCTACCCCTTAAATTCGAAAAATATCCCTCAAAGCTGCATAAAAATACGCTTTTTTACACTTCCAATGCAAAACTTTAAAGATAATTATGTAGACAGAAATTGAGGGGAAAGTATCTAAAAATCGTAATTTTTAATTTCCAGTTTTGCATGAAGAAGCAACAAATCAATATACCTAATTTCTGTCTACATAATTATCTTTAAAGCTTTGCATTGGAAGTGTAAAAAAAGCGTGTTTTTATGTATTTTTGAGGGATATTTTTCGAATTTAAGGGGTAGGGATTGCTCAAAAAATAATTTTTATAATGACCGAAATTGTAGATTAGGTGGTTAAAAATAATTTTTGCTGGAAAATTTTTCTATGAGACCGAAATTTTTGATGTGGGGGACGGGGATGGGCCTGTATGTAACGGGGAGCGGGACGAAAATAGTCGTGATATAACTCACCGAATAGGAAATTTAATTCTGAATACTTTTAGTTATTTACAAATTTTACTCATCTCAAAAACATTTCGGTAAAAATGAAAAAACGTGATTTTTATGATTTTTTGAAATACTCTTTTCAAATTTTAGGGGCACCGGTAGCCCTAAATTGGATTTTCTATAGAAAGTAATTTGTAGCTGAGATGTTGAGGGACAACTTTTGTGAGAAAAGTTTTTTTCTCTAGAACTCATAGGAGAAGCCCTACATGCGTTTTTAGAAAGGGGAATAAACCCTCAGAAATGGGGGAGGGGTAAAAAAAGGTATGTGGGCTAAATTTGTTTGTTGTTATGTCTTGAACACGAATCAATCATAAAATTGCTTTTTACAGCTCAGTCGAGCGGATATGAAATTGAGACCTCACTAGTAGAATAATATTGTACGAGGGGCATCTCAAAAGCAAGGTTCCCTATTTTTTTTCAATGGGAAAAATAAAAAAAAGCGAAAAACTGTTATATACATTCGATATTATTTGAGTTTTTCTATTTTTCGACATATTCAAATCCAAAATTCAGGCCCTGATTTTATTGTGAGACAAGTTTTTCAACGCCAGTAGCGTAAAACTCCAGAGATTTCCCATATGATTATGCTCATAATCATCTGTGAGTAATCGAGATGCCCAGTGGCTAGATATCTCATGAATTCCAAAAAACTATGCAAATTATTGACCAACATAGTCCCTTCTACAATCTAGTGATGGCAAACAAAACCATAATTCATCTATCTGCTTCCAAGAGATCGCAGAGCTTTTGCATACTGAAAAAGTCTGGTTGAATCTGCGTGTCTGCCGGAACGCAGTTGATTGTGAATCACTGTTCTCCCCTCTCCACGAAAAGATTTACGCCAACTTCTTATCATTTGTGTCCATATACATCTTTGCCATATCTCCCACATATTTTTCAATGAATTTCAGTATGATTTACACTTTTTAAAGCAAAAAACTGAATAATAGATTGCATCTTACATGTCAATTCGCCACGCCATGTTTACAATTATATATCTTTGATGGTAACAACGGAAACGACTCCAGAAAAATTCAGCGTTACCAGAAACTCAAAAATAACATGTCCCCAAAATTTCACAAAATTCCCTCCATTACAGGCTGAGAAAAAAAATATGGAACCTTGTTTATGAGATGCCCCTCGTATATAACTAATTTTTTCGAAAATGGCGTTTTGGACGAGTTATAGCGAAAACCCAATTTTGGGGAGGTTCAACTCCCCTTCAGGAGAGTCCTGCACCCTTTGGGAAGCAGGACTTTTCATCGTAATTATTGTTTTGTATAGTGCCGTGAGTAAATTAAGTCAAGAAAATCTTGGATCGGAATTTTTGTCTGTACTTATGTCCAATTGCACTGGACTACTTGTTTTCTGATGGAATTGAAAAAAAAGCAACAAAATTCTGCTCCAATACTCTCAAATAAAAGAGGTACAATTGCGAGCAAAAATTCACCCCGTATCAAAGTTCATTCGCCCCATCGCTTGTCTCATCATCGCCTCAGCCAACGTAATGCGAAAAGTTCCCATGTAGGATATCGAACTGACGTACACGGCTTGAATTTTTCATCATGGCAGTCACCTCCGTTGTGGCAATCCATTCTGCCGTAATCATCGACCAATCAAAAATACAGACGCTTTATTAAGCCAGTAATAAAAAAATACACCTTGGGGGTGTAAAAATGAGCCTTTTGCACGCAACTCTGTCCAGTCTGCCAGATTTGTCGTAATGTTATTTAATCACTGCGACGTCTCAAGTCCAATAAGGCGTCAATTTGACGTTCTTTTATCATCAGCTCATCATTCTAGACACAGTAGGTATTTTCGTTAAATTGGAATTGGATTCCGCCACATTTTATCTTTTCTTTTCTTTTGTAGGTATTTGATTTCTTTCTTGTTCATTTTCATTAGGGTACTTCATATTGTATATTTTTTTGTAGTCGTGTCGTCGTGAAAAGAGAGGAAAGAATAATCAAAGTTTTTTAGCTGTTCAACTAAATAACAAGTTTACTTCTTGGAAGTTTTTTTTCTCCAAGAGGAACGTTACGAGACGTCGAGCATATAACATATAAGTATAAGTGTACCCGATTCGATGCGATGCTTTATAGACACGCAGATGTCACGTAGCTGGCAAACGTGAGCTAAATATGAACAATGTTCCCCGAAAAGCGTGTAGGTACTTTCTTCTTTTTCTTTTCTTTGTCGCGAACGCGATTTTTTTCCTTTTTGAATATTCTTTCGTTCGTCGAAGGCGAGAAAAAAGTATAAAAGGCTCGTTGGTTCGGAGTGTAGCTGGCGTAGATTTTATTCTTTTCGTGTGAAGGAGGGAAGGAGGCAGTACAGATGCGAAGCTGCGATCATACTTGCGACGACGTGGTGTTGGTTTGTCTCCTTCGTATTTGTACGTGGTACTGTGAGCTGAATTCAATTTTATGTAAAATATGTGCAGAGAGATGTGGATGTAAAGTGTACCGTTCTTCGGTGAGGGTTTTTTTGAAAAAATTCCGTGTGCCAAATGGGGGTTTTTACGAGCTTACCTATTTGGTATCGGTGTGCATGTGAAAAATGCCAAAATATTGCTTACTTTTACATAGAGGGTTATTAGAGTTATCTTAACTCTTCAGTAGTCGCGCCACAAACTTGTCGCACCCTGGTGAAAACGACCGAAAATCATACTTTCTGTCGCACCCTGGTGGAAACGACCGAAATGTTAATTTTCTGCCGGATTTTGGTCTAAAGGCCTGAAATGTTACTTTTCTGTTGCACCCTGGTCAAAATGATCAAAATTTTAATTTTCTGTGACGCCCTGGGCTCGCAAAAAATTGTACAAAAATGTTCTTTTTTTAGCAGATTTTTCACGTATTTTTTTGGATATAACGATGTTGCCTATTTTAAAAATTAAAGGGGCGAATGATGCTTCTAAATAAAATCACGTCAAAAAATTTTTTCATCCATTTTGCCTAACATCAAAAATAGAGGGACTAAGAGTGATTGAAAATTGAGAAGATTTGAAATTTTTTTGAGGCCCATTTATTTTGAGTGCCCCTTAGCCCCTTCATTTTCGATGCTAGGCAAAAAGTCTACAGAACAAAATTTCTTCAGTTTTCAACGTACTATCCACTCCCTTAATCAGTTCATTTTTTTAGAATTTTTTTTGAACAATTTTTTTTGTAGCCCCTTCAATTTTGAAGATAGGCAAAAAGTCATGAAGTTGAAATTTGTTTACTTTTCAATATACCATCCATTCACATGGAAGAAAAAAATTTTGACGTGATTTTTTAGGAACATCATTTACCCCTTCAATTTTTAAAATAGGCAACACGTTCATTTCAAGGGTTTTTTCAGTGGTACCCGGTTAAATCCAAAAAAATACGTTTGGCAGACAATTTGTAGGACATCCTGTATGTTTACAGGGTAAAAATAAGATTTCGGTCGTTTCCACCAGGGTGCGACAGAACTGTTTTTTTCGGTCGTTTCCACCAGGGCGCGACAGGTTATATGGATTCGGTCGTTTTGACCGTGGTGCGAGTATAACCCCTTTGCGGTCGTTTTGACCTATTTGCGACAGCCCGAGAGTTAATTTATCTGACTCATCAGAAAATTTTCAAAATTTTGACTACCTATTTGGGTTGTATAAAGGGTATAGCCGGATAAGGGGTGGTTTTGGCCCCAGCCTCGATTTTTGATCTAATGCCCCCAGATTGTGTACCTTGATGAAAAAAAATTCTGGAAAAAATTTTGGCTCCCCAACCCCCTCCCTTTCGGAGCTATGGCCATTTTATTGCATCATTTTCAATAATTTTTAATTCCAATGGAAGTGAATGAAATTTTCTGTTCTTTGGCCCAAAGTTACATCTCGTAGAGGTCTATTCGCGATAATTTTTTCATTAATTTTGGTGCACTCCTTCATGAGGTTTTGGCTATTTGAAATTTTCAACTGTAAAAAAAACCTAAACAGCAAAGTTCGACTAATTTTTGAAAATATCCTAAAAACGTGTTTTTTGACGTAGATTCACGTCACGTATTCAGTTTTGGCGATTGAGGTGGCGCAAGGGCCGAAAATTGCGAAAAACCGTAAAAAATGTTGTTATTTTGGCAGGTTTTTTGAAATTTTGAGCATTTTATACGAAAAGAAACGAGAAAATCAAAAAACCAATCCCGTATTCGTGTTCAGCAGGTCAAAATACCCCGATAAACACTCTTTTTGCGATCATTTTACTTTAAATCTCGAAATTTAGTTTCATTGTCTTGAAAAATCAGTGAAAAAAGTGAATTTCGACATTTAAAGTAAAATGATCGCGAAAAGGGTGTTTATCGGGGTATTTTGACCTGCTTAACACGAATCCGATGTTAGTTTTTTCATTTGGCCATTTCTTTGCGTATAAAATGCTCAAGATTTGAAAAATCAGCCAAAATAACAATATTATTTCTGAAGGGTTTTTGTAATTTTCGGTCTTTCTTCCAAAGAAACGACCAAAACCCCTTCTACAAAATGTAACATTGTGCCAAAAAAAAGAAAATTTCCTTCACTTCCGTTGAAATTAAAAATTCTTGAAAATAAAATAGATTTTATGCATTTTCAGTCATTATAATAAAGTTTATTTATATCTTGCAAAAAAATAGGTAGGTATAATGTATCAAAATGTACAAATCTTCCCTAAAGCAATTCATAAATATGTACATTTCAGCAGTATTATCTATGCTTAAGAAAACGAATTTTTGAACGAAAATGGATATATGATTTTTCTAACACCCACAACACAAATCCACAAGCCATTGTAACATGTACCTAGTTCACCAAGTTGAATGAAATCTACTCTGCCTCCGATTTTTATTTCCCCCCCCCCCTCTCAAAAAAGGTGTCCTTTGATATGAAAAAATTTGACCTCCACTCCCTCATTTGAAATTATGGACATTTTACTGCATTATTTTCAAAAAAAAAAATATTTCAACGGAAACATGTAATTAATGGAAGTGGATTTATAATTTTTTCATCAATTTTGGTGAGCTCTTTCACGTTTTTACGAAAAAAAGCCATATAAGCGAGCAACCACTACCCTATAAAATATTCTGAAAAATTATTTTTTGGTAGATTCATTTTTGGTTTTGCCGTTGTTTTTTTTCTGGAAGAAAGACCGAAAATTACAAAAACCCTTCAGAAATAATATTGTTATTTTGGCTGATTTTTGAAATTTTGAGCATTTTATACGGAAATAAACGAGAAAATCAAAAAACCAATCCCGTATTCGTGTTCAGCAGGTCAAAATACCCCGATAAACACTCTTTTCGCGATCATTTTACTTTAAATGTCGAAATTCACTTTTTTCACTGATTTTTCAAGACAATGAAACTAAATTTCGAGATTTAAAGTAAAATGATCGCAAAAAGAGTGTTTATCGGGGTATTTTGACCTGCTGAACACGAATACGGGATTGGTTTTTTGATTTTCTCGTTTCTTTTCGTATAAAATGCTCAAAATTTCAAAAAACCTGCCAAAATAACAACATTTTTTACGGTTTTTCGCAATTTTCGGCCCTTGCGCCACCTCAATCGCCAAAACTGAATACGTGACGTGAATCTACGTCAAAAAACACGTTTTTAGGATATTTTCAAAAATTAGTCGAACTTTGCTGTTTAGGTTTTTTTTACAGTTGAAAATTTCAAATAGCCAAAACCTCATGAAGGAGTGCACCAAAATTAATGAAAAAATTATCGCGAATAGACCTCTACAAGATGTAACTTTGTGCCAAAGAACAGAAAATTTCATTCACTTCCATTGGAATTAAAAATTATTGAAAATGATGCAATAAAATGGCCATAGCTCCAAAAGGGAGGGGGTTGGGGAGCCAAAATTTTTTCCAGAATTTTTTTTCATCAAGGTACACAATCTGGGGGCATTAGATCAAAAATCGGGGCTGGGGACAAAACCACCCCTTATCCGGCTATACCCTTTAACAATATTGTAAATACTGGTCTGGAAATTCTTTCTCGGTGCAAGATTTGCAGATTGGAATTTTTTGCAGTTATGCGTAACTGTGCCTTATGAGCAAAAAATGGTGTCATATTTTTCAAGCTTTCGAACTCGAATTAAGTTTTTTTTATCTGCGAAAATTTAAAACTAGAAAATTGGTAAATTGGCTGTGATCTGGTGACGAAATTGCTGATACAACATGTTGATGATTTACAGGATTGAGCATAATTTAAATTCGTCTGGTTTTAAAATCCAAAGATTCTCAAAATCCGGATTTAGAATTCAAATCTTCTCTCATAACGAATTTTGGATTAAGTTTTTTTTTTTTTAAATCCTTTATTTTAAATTTCAAAAATTTTCGTGTCAAGTGATCCGGTGGTCACTGATCGGTGTTCAGACATCACGGCAGGCATTTCTTTTCGTGGTCATGTCGCCATGTCATATAAAATTATACCGGGTGTCCGAAAAATTTTATCTCCTCCCTTCTCCTAGTTAGAAAAAGGAACAATATTTTTTGTTGTAGTGTTCACATTTCGTTAGACAATACTGTTGAAAATTGAAATGAACCAAAATTACATAATTTTAAACATTCAAACCATAAAACTTGCTTCTTATTCTGTCTACGAACTAGATGGGGTCAATTAACGATTAATTTTGGCCCCCTCCAGTTTGTAGACAGAATAAGAACAATTTTTTCCGTTATCTTTGCCATATTTGGATTTTGAATCTTGGATTTTGGATTTAAAATCCATTTTTGCAGAGGATTTTGAATTTCAGACTCAAATCGGTTTTCCTCGGATTTTCCCCAACCTTGATGATATATTCGCATGAAAATATCAATAGTACCCAAGGAATCAAAGATTAATTTTATGATATCGACTGTTTAAATAGCGATATGTCTCGAATAAAAATATGGCATTTGCCAAAAAAGTCAATTTTTCGCAACTTTTTTCCAAATTTGAATGGAGTTAGCGCAGAAGTAGATTCTTGCCTTCGAAACAACGACCGACGTAGTAAAATTTCCACTCCCCTTGACCTTATTTTACATTTACCCCTCATCTTCGTTCAAAAAATTGAGAAATTTGATTTGTTTTCAAAAATGGTTTCAGTATGGATTGTTTTACTGAAAATTAAAAATACCATTGGTAGCCATTTTTCATCATCGTATTTTTCAGGGGATCCTTGAAAATGGTAATTTTTTCGTACCTACTTCTTCAATATTCAGTAAAAATTATTTTTTTTTAGAAAAATTTTCGATGAAATAAAATTAGTGTCAATATTTTAACCTATAAAAATCATTAACTTCCTGTTATCGGAAGTACATTGCAATCATATTCATAAACTTCATTCAATTTTTCATTCTCTGCATGTAATTTCGATTGGGATGACTAAGAGTGAGGTTACATTTATTGCTCTTTATCAAGGAGTTGAAAATTTGCGGATCGTGACTGAAGAAATTTTGATTTTTGCTAAGCAGTTGGCAGCATTACCACGAACAGTTTTTGAAAAATCTGCAACTTTTCAACTCTCTGGTAGAGAGCAAAAACTGTTAACTAAAATCGAAATTACCCAAAAATGGTGAAAAAACACTGTTCTTTCAGAAATGGCCCTACTTTGAGATTCCCTGTGTACATATATCCTAATCCGTGCGAAGATAGTTTTATTAAACTTACTTACCTTGATGATGTTTGGTAAGTACATTTTTCGATTTAATTTGATAAGTTTCAAAGTAATGACTGCTTGGTAATTTTCTGATATCATGAAAATTCTCAGTTTGAATTTTTTGTCGTTTTTTTACTGTCCTGTTAATTTTTTCAAAGATATGAGATTGTTTTGTTTTAATCGGCAAAATTTCGAGCCTTTTAAACGTATTTTTATGAGTTTAAATTTTGAGGATTTCGAAAAACTTTCCATTGGAAGAAATAATGTGGATATTTTGGCTAAAAAAAAGATCATAATCCCCAAAAAAATAGCAGGAAGGGAACGTTTCGTATTTATAAACTCAGCAAGGTATTCGGCGAGGATTTTGTCCTCCTTTTTTTTGAGGGGGAGGGGGAGGTCAAATTATCGTTTTTTTGCTATAATTTTCGAAATTACGAACTTACGAAAAAAAAAATGAAACTATAATTATAGAGCATAAAAAAACAAATAATTTTGTTATTTACAATTTTTCCCCAAAACGTCATGGTGCGGAGCTTGGTCCTTCAGAAAAAAATCAATTTTGAAATGAGATTTGGTCTCCAAAAGGGATTTTGATAAAACCTACCCCAAGAGTTGAGTCATGATGAGAAAAAATTCTGACAACAATTTTGGACCCCAGACTAAGTATTTTCAGGGGGTAGGGGCCAAAATGTGTTTTTCAAACTTTATTTTTTCGTTTTTCGCCAAATGTAGATAAAAATTTCGTTTTTCTTATAAATTGAATCTAGAGTGTCAGAGGAACCCTAAAAATTTTTTTTCAAAATTTTTGACCCATTTTTCGTCGAGATATGAGTTTTAAAAACGTTGAGCGGCCATTTTAGAAAAAAGTTTCAGAGGTACTGCTGTCATTTTTTTTTTAGGAAATGTGTGATTTAGTGTTGATTATACCACATAAGTTTAAATGAGTTTGAGTTGGAACAACATTGTCAAAAAAAATAAAAACTGACGAACCGTCAACGTTTTTAAAACGTCATATCTCGACGAAAAATGGGTCAAAAATTTTGAAAAAAAATTTTTAGGGTTCCTTTGACACTCTAGATTCAATTTATAAGAAAAACGAAATTTTTATCTACCTACATTTGGCGAAAAACGAAAAAATAATGTTTGAAAAATACATTTTGCCCCCCCCCCCGAAAATAATTGGTCTGGGGGTCCAAAATTGTTGTCAGAATTTTTTCTCATCATGACTAAACTGTTGGGGTAGGTTTCATCAAAATCCCTTTGGGGGCCAAAACACCTTACTTATCCTGCTATACTCACCTACTCATTTCAAAATTGATTTTCTTCTGAAGTACCCAGCCCTTCACTATGACGTTTTAGGGAAAAATTGTAAATAACAAAATTATTTGTTTTTTTATGCTCTATAATTTTTTTCCGATTTTTTTTTCGTAAGTTCGTAATTTCGAAAGTTATAGCCGAAAAACCATTATTTGAACCCCCTCGCCCCAAAAAAGGGACAAACACCAGCCGATTTTAGGAAAGCTCGGGCATATTGAAATATAATATAACCTACTAGGCTCATATACGAAAGTTCCCTTTCTGCCAATTTTTTTGAGTCAAAACCTACAATGTTTGTATTTAAACGCTGTCAGAGTTTTCCGAACGTAATCACTGTACCTATTTTAACCTATCTGGTGTACAGGAACACTCCACCGAAGTCGAAAATTTTATAACCCGGTTCGTTGCGAAACCACCACCGAGACCCGAAAAGTGTCGCGGGCCAGACTCTCAAACAATGGGTAATTTACAAAGTGTAAATAAGCACCGCTATAGGGTCGTCAACAAATTAATTTCTAATTGTGATAAGGTAACATTCTACGTGCTTGCGAACACCACGAAAAACGAATTCTGTGGTATTTGTGGGATGCTAAAAAGGTTCGCGAAGGATGACTGGGGGGAGAAAAAATTGCAAATATTTTCATTATATGCGATACACGTCGAAGGTATAGTATTATTTAATAATAAGCTAGCGAATCGGCTTTTCAAAGTTTGCTAGCTTACAATGGATGAAAATCCTTTTCTTTGTCTAGTCCTCCTACGTCGACCCCGCCAGAGTCTCCCTCGCTGAAGATCTGCTATTTTCCTGCTTTCGCCCGAGTCTAGGCTACGGTATGGTACAAAGAGCTAGCCATGATTGGGAAAAGAGAAGAAGGGTGAAAGAAGGTACATTGTTTCTGTGCATTTCACATACATCGAATGTGTAAAGGTTATTGCGATTTTTTTTCTCGTGGTTTACTTTTTTGTCGTCTAGGTACCTTCACGACGACGATGATGGTCCTAAAGGTAAGGAAAGTTCGTAGGTACGAACAATGTATAGGCCAGGTACTTTGAACATGTTAAAAATTCACTCCTCTCGGTTGAAATTTCATTTCGCATTATTAAAACTGGCTCCCGAGCTGGCGTTTGATTAAACTTGTAGTAGTTTTATAAGAAGCGCACCGGCGAAGCATCGAAAAGCATTCGGATTAAGGGAGCCAAAGGGAATGGTGGTTTTGAATTTTAAACGGCATCATCGACTCGTCGACCGTGCACACAGAAGAGAATCCGAGCAAGGGTTCGGTTAATTTTTTTGTATCGGGTTATTTAACGTAGGTGCGCGCAAAAGATACGATAGCAGAGGCTAATGGTCTATATCTCGGTTCTGTGTACGTACTATGTGCTGGCTCGAGATTTCTCAAGTACCTAGCTCTCGATTTATTGGCAAAATGTTACCAGCAAAGGAAGCGAGGGACCTCTTTGCTATAGTATGATGAATTTATATACTTTCTCTTAGATGCTATCTTGCTTCGGTTTGGGTATATTTCTGTTTGGGTTCGGGTTATCTTGTGTCTTTCTCTGATTCTATTTCTCCAGCGAAGGAATTGAAGCTTGCTGATACGAATATAGATAATTGGATACCCAATATTGGATTTTTCTTTTTACTTTTTGAGTTTTGATGTTTTGATTCGAGAAGTTGATGGTATTGAATAAGGAAGTGGGTCATTCTAATTAAATTATGGGTGGAATTAATTCGGATCTTGAAACGAAGATCGAATGTTTTATCGATTAATATTTTTGCATTGTACTGTTTACCAAGCAATTTCCTTTGAAATGATTTGTAATTGGTACTTGAATGATGAAATTATACTCTAGGTACAATATTTTTTCAATGAAAAAAAAAACAAGAAATTACTTACCTACGATCACTTCACCGATACCTATCGATTTATTGATCCTACAGCATTATACTAACTCTTATGATTTTTTAAAAACTAAAATTGTTGGCACACCCAGTCGACAAAAAAAAATTGTTCTCTGTTTCAGTTCAAATGCCTAAATTCTGATTCTAGGCATCGAAATACACCAGCATACTCATTCGTGGATTTTAGAGTTTGCTGAGGAGGGGGGGGGGTGAAAAATGAGATTTTTTTGAAAACAATAAACATGAGCTTGAGAGAAAAAAATCAATTATTTTTTGGCCTAATCTTATAAAAAATTTTTACGGCAAATCGAATGGAAAAAGCTGCAGATCTCTATCTCATTTAGAAAAAAAGTTACAGCCAAAACTTTCCTAAATTCTGTGGAAAAATCTCTTTTTTTTGTGCCTTGCCTACTGAAAAGTGACATTTTTGAGCAAACTAAGCGTCCTACTCTCTCATTTCGAATCAGTGAAAAATCACTGATAAACAGTCAGAATTGCAGCACAGGAAAAATCAGTGAAATTCACTGATTTTCAGTGATTTTTCACTGATGATTCAAAGAATTTCACAGATTTTGCAGTGAATTTCATAAATATCACTGAGTTTTTAGTGAATTTTCACTGATTTCCAGTAATTTTCTTTCACTGATTTGTTTTCAGTGAAAAAATTTTCACTGATTTTCTCCTGTGCTGCAATTCTGACTGTTTCTCAGTGATTTTCGGTAATTTTCACTGATTTATAATTGAGAGAGTAGGGTAAAAATGATAAGAACTAAAGTTGTAGAAAATGAAATTTCCTATTCGGATCAAGCAGTGACATTTTTCTGGAAGGCATAGTTTTCAAGATATTTTTGAGTAAAGTTGAACATAAGTCACTTTTGGAAGCCGAAAATTGATTTATTTATAATTTTTTTTTCAAGTTCCTCCCTAATGTTCAACTTTGCTCAAAAATATCGTAAAAATTATGCCAACCAGAAAAATCTTACCGCTTCTACCAGATAGGAAATTTTATTTTCTACAACTTTAGTTCTTATAATTTTTGTCATGTTTGCTTAGAAATGTCACTTTGGTAGGCAAGGCACAAAAAAATGATGTTTTTTCACAGAATTTAGACTTAAGCTGTAACTTTTTTTCTAAATGAGATAGAAGTCTGCGGTTTGTTCCATTCAATTCGCCGCGAAATTTCTCAAAAACCGTAGGTAAAATAAAAAAATTGAATTTTTTTCTTAATCTTGTGTTTGTTGTTCTCGAAAAACCTTTTCGACACCCCCCCACCACCATTTCACAAGCAAACTTTAGTCAAAAAAATTTTCGACAAATAAAATAGAAATAATTTTGCCTGAAATGTTTGTAAAAAGTTTGAAAGTTCAGCTAAAGTAGTCAGTGCCTTATCTTGTCGTTTAATCCTTTCTTTATGTCGTTTTGCTGCTTCCTCTTCTTTCTGTTTCATGAAATTCAATAAAGTTTCTCAATGATGGATTTTTCTCAACGAATTTGTGTCTTCCTTTTTTTTCGAAGGTGGTTGTTCAAAATTGGGGTCATCGACATGCTCGGAATTTTCTGAAATAAAATTATTCTTTTGAGAACTATGCATTTCATCAATATTTATTCATCAAAATTATTACTTACCATCCGGGTTTGGCGATGCATTATGATTAACTGATGGATGAGGAATATTATTGCTTGGACGACGAGAGCTTGCTCTGACTGGCGGAATAATGTTTGGGTTGTCTCTCAAGATGGCGTCCATTTCTTTGTAAAATTCAAAATATTTAATGGAAGTACCACCTGTATTTCCAGGGCCCATGGCATCCTTTTTTCTAGTATATTTGCCTTTTATGTACTGCCATTTATAGGAAACTTTCTCGGGGAATATACCACCCAATTTCTCAATAATTGATCGCCAAGCTACCGAGTAGGCTGTACTATTACTTCCAATAATGGGGCGATGTTAATAGTATAATTTAATTAGTAATTGTAAAATCTTACTTCTTAAAGTACCAGTCTCAGTAACAATATTATTCATTGAAGGAACAGTTACTGCTGGATTTAAAGGTAAAGAAGCATTTTCTACTGAAGAAGCAGTTACTTCTACATTTAAAGTCGAAGGTATAGAAGCCATTTCTACTGTCTCTTTTGGTATTAATGTAGTAGCAAAGACTGTGCGTTCCTTCGGAATCAATAGCTAGTCGATATTTATTGGAGGAATCTTCCTTCACAATAAATTTTACTCCCTGTGTGTTGCTAACAAAAAAGGAAAATGCTGCTGGGATATTTGCTACTGAATGCTTCTACATTTCATCTATAAAACCCAAATGTAAATTAATTACTTACTTCCGCATATTTATCACAAAAAAATGTTCTCCAGTGTCTGTAGACATTCTAAGAAATTATGATATCATAATACAAAATTGAATTAACCATGACAAAAAATTCCTGTAAAATTTTCCCAAAAGTGAATTTCAAACTCGAAGTGACACACCGAGAAATAATATTGCCATTGATTCGTAAAAACAATTGATAAGAAAACGTGGACATCATTAACAAATGAATAAATACACAGAGTAAAATTCCAGCACTGATGACGTCACAGTACTATGGGTTGCGGGTTTTACCCAGAATATATCTGAACACCCTCTAATACAACATAATTGCAGGAAGAAATTTTCAAGGAATTTCGAAAAAATAGGCACCTGACCTGATCAGGTATTCTAAAACTGGTAACTGTCTATTAAAAAATAAAAACTTGGCATAGGTATTTTTAAAAATGATCCAAAAATAGCCAAAACTAGTACAGTCATTCAAAAATAACTATATTATTGATAATTTTTGATTTAAAGATTGAGAAAAAACTTTTTTTTTTTTACTTTTTGAGTTTCGATGTTTAGATTCGAAAAGTTTGTGTTACTGAATAAGTTAGTGGGCCATTCTAATTGAATTATGGGTGGAATTAGTTCGGATCTTGAAACGAAAATCAAGTGTTTATTGATTGGTATTTTGTATTGTACAGTTGACCAAACAATTTCCTTTGCAATGATTAGTTTTTGGTGAAATTAGTATACGCTACAATTTTGTTAAAACTAAAATTGGTGACCAAGTTTTCAAAACTGATCCATCATTATTGACAGTTTCCTATGGAAAAAAAAAACAAGAAATTACTTATTACCTACGATTACTTTTTCAGCGATATTGATTCGGCACAAGTAATCAGGTGCATTTCGCCAGCCCCCCCCCCACCATCACCGATCAGGTGGGGAGGGGGTCATTTGTTTGTGCTTCAAGTCCGGTCGTTTGTGCTTCACCCCTTCCAAAGTTATGAGGAAAAGTTTGTGGGGGGGCGGGAGGTGGTCTTTGTAATTTTCGTATAATTGGGATTTTTTGCTAAATTGCTTAACTTTGAAGGAGCATATCTCGAGATTGGTTAGATCTAAGATAAATCTGTTCATGCTGTTTTGTAGAGAATTGAAAGGAGATTCAAAATTGATAATCACTTTTTGAAAAGTTCAAAGTTGAGCTTTTGTGATGGAAGCTCAACTTTTATGATAAGTACAAAAGATGAAGGGCCCCGTTAAAAAATCAGAAAAAATTACTATGAAGAGAACTTTTAATGTATTTTTCAACTAATTACTTTTCAAGAAGGGATCTCAATACCCCGGGGGGAGGCACAGGGGTCCAAAATTTTGGTCAAAATTCAAAAAAATGGAAAAAGTGAAGTAATATATCGATTTCTACTAATTCGAAGGCGCTGAGTTCGAATATGTGCTTAGTTTTTTCATTTGACCCCCCTGAACCCTCCTATCAGCCTCCTAATGAGGTCAAAATTCAAAAAAATGAAAAATAACGTATGACGTGTCGTTTGTAGGGTTTTTGAGGGCGCTGAGTTCGAATATTTGCTTATTTTTGGGATTCGACCCTGTAGTACCCCCCTAGCCCCCAATTTTGAAAAAACACATGCAAAAAATCGGAAATAGCATGTGTCATATCGATTTCTACTAATTTGGGGGTGGTGAGCTCGATTATCAACTTACTTTCTCGATTCGCCTCCTAAAATTACTAAATCATTTAAAAAATCAATGTAATGCTTTAAAAAGATTTGACTCAAATTGTCTTCCTTGGTCTGTCGTTATTTTTTCAGGGACTCCAAATCTGGCTATCCAGTTTTCATAAAATGCTTTCGCTACTGTTTCGGCCATCATGTCTGGTACAGGAATAGCTTCTGGCCAGCGAGTAAAACGGTCAATCATTGTGACTAGGTATGAGTTGTTTTGTGATGGTGGAAGAGGTCCAACGATATCGATATTTACATGTCGAAATCGTACTTTGGGTATTTTGAATTCTGCTAAAGGACTCTTTGTATGTTTGTTGATTTTTGTGCGTTGGCATGGAATGCAGTTGAGGACCCAATTTTTAATGTCTTTGTATAAACCAGGCCAGATGTAGCGTTCTCTGACCATGTTGATTGAAGCTTTTTCACCAGGATGAGATAAAGAGTGACAAAGTTGGAAAGCTTGTTCCCTGAATTCTAGCGGTAAAAATGGACGAATTGAAGATGAGGCAATATCACACCAAATTTGTTCATTTGATCCTGGAATTTTCACTAGTTTGAGATTGAATTTCGTAGATTTGGATTGTAGAATGTTCTGAAGTTCCTGGTCACTATGTTGTGCTATGGCTAATTTGGAATAATCCAGATCAGGTTTTTGGATTTCCTCAATTCGTGAGAGAGCGTCGGCAGGAGCGTTTTCAGATCCACGAACATGTTGAATATCAGTTGTAAATTGAGAAATGAAGTCAAGGTGTCGAAATTGTCGAGGCGATGCTTTTTCCGGTTGTTGTTGAAATGCATAAATTAATGGTTTATGATCGGTATATAAAGTGAAATGTCTGCCTTCAAGATATTGGCGAAAATGCTTGATTGCAGCATAACAGGCAAGCAGTTCTCGATCGTAAGCACTATATTTTGTTTGAGCATTATTGAGTTTTTTGGAAAAGAATGCTATTGGTTCAAAACTGTCACCACGTTTCTGTTGTAGGACTGCTCCCATTGCTCGATCTGATGCGTCTGTCATGAGAGACAGTTCGAGGTCAGGATCGGGGTGTACAAGCAGAGTTGCTTTACATATTTGGTCTTTTGTTAATTCGAAAGCTGCTTCAGTTTCAGGTGTCCAAGGCACAGGTCGTTTATCATTTTTCTTTGAATTTCTGGTCAACTCGTTTAATGGTGCTTGCGCTTCGGCAGCTTTTGGTACACAAATACGATAGAAATTTATCAAGCCAATGTATCTTTTTAGTTCAACGATAGTTCTAGGTTTCTTATAATTTTTGATTTTCTCAACTCTTTCAGGTAAGGGGCTAATTCCATTTTCACTGACATTATAACCTAGGAAAGGTACTGAAGTTGCTCCAAAAGTACATTTTTCTTGTTTAATTACCAATCCATATTCCTCTAGTTTTTGGAAAAGGAGTCGTAAGTGTTCTCTGTGCTCTTCCTCGGTATCGGAAGCGATCAAAATATCATCCAAATAAGCATAGCAGAAATCTAAATCTCGTAGTATGGTATGGATAAAACGTTGGAAAGTTGAGGCAGCGTTTTTCAAGCCAAATGGCATCGCTGTAAATTCAAACAATCCAAACGGTGTAATTATCGCAGTTTTATGAACGTCATCTGGATGTACAAGTATCTGATTGTATGCTCTAATTAAGTCAATTTTTGAGAAGAATTTTTTCCTGGCGAGTAACGTATTGAAGGTCTGGATATGTGGCACAGGATATCGGTCTGGTTTTGTCTTTGCATTCAAAGCACGATAATCGCCAGTTGGTCGCCATGAGTCACCTTTTTGGGCAAGATGTAGGGGACTTGACCAGTCGCTTTTTGAGGGGCGGCATATTCCCATCTGCATCATTAAACGGAATTCATTTTTCGAAAATTGGAGTCTCCTTGGTGATAATCGACGAGCTCGAGCTCTCGCAGGTGTGCCTTCGGTTATAATCCGGTGGAAAACACCATGTTTGCGAGGTTTATTGAATGCTGCGGTTTTTACGATTTCTGGGAATTCTTTCAAAATATCGGCATATGGGGACTCTTGATTTATAACTTTGATACTCTCATATTCAGTGTTTGTGTCTAGAGTACCTCTTGATGTTAGATGAGTTGTGCCATCAATTAATCTTTTATGACATAAATCTACCCAAATATTATTTTTGGCAAGAAAATCTGCTCCAATAATCGGCTGTTGAACATCGGCGACGGTGAATTGCCAAGGAAAACTTCGACGGAAACCTAGTGAGACTTGTAGGGTTCGCTCACCATAGGTATCAATTCGACTGTTATTGGCTGCGTACAATTTGAGGTCTTTGACGTGTTTTTTATCTTCTGGTTTCGGAGGAATTACGGAAATGTCGGCACCGGTATCGATTAAAAAGACTAATCCAGTTTTTCGATCACGGATTACAAGTCTATGTTGAGCTGGACCAATTGATTGGATTGTGTCGCTGGGCTGTTGGCGCAACGACGACAAATTTAGTTTTTTGAATCATTTTTGGTTTTAAAATCGCAAGGCTCGTCACATTTGTAAGCCCTTTTGCCGAATTTATAGTGATAGTAACAGGTTGGAAATCTTTCTGGGTCTCTGGCACGATTTCTTGAGTTGGATCTGGATCTGGAACGATATCGTGACCTTGAGGGCCTTTCCTGGAGTTCATTGACTGTCAACCTAAGTTCCTTAAGTTCTTTCAACAGTTCAGTAGTTGGGTCAGTTTGGGTTGCTCGAACAGCATTAACTGAATAAGTTCGTTTCAATTCTGCTAACTCGTTTGCCACGGTTTGAATCATACCTATTAGTGTTGCATAATCTGCTTGAGTCTGTACTGCATTTACGGTAGTCACGGTATGTTTGATCAATTTATCAGCTAGTATTGCCAAATCATCGAGTTTAACTGTCGAGGGAGATCCATCAAGAATCAATTTAACCATTGGTGGAAGGTGTCTGAAGAAAACTGTTTTAAGGAATGTATCTGTTACCTTCTCACCAGCTTCGTTACGCATTTCCTTTAAAAATATTGATGGTTTTTTATCACCCATTTGCATTTCGTTTAATAATTTTTCGGTTTTTTCATCGTCAGATTGTTCATATGCTCGGATTAATTCTTCTTTAATTGTGGTGTACGGTGTAATCTCTGGCTTTGCAAGAATATGTTTCCTAACCATTAACATAGCTTCAGGGTCGACTAAGTTGAGCAGAACATGATCATATTTTGTGTCTTCTGTGGTAATTCCAGAATTTCTAAATTGTGTCTCCAATATTTTAAACCAAAGCAATGGATCTTGCTTATTGAAAGGAGGTGCTTTAACTGCCAATTTATTCAGTGATAATAAAGCATCATTTATGTTGTCAGTTGCCATTTTAACAAAGAATGATTGATCAAAAGGCATAAAATTATAAATTTCTGGTAAAAATTCAGGTATCTTGGTAATTGACTGGAAAAATAGAGAAAAAGGTTGCTGGACACTGGCAACACTGGTGGTGAACTGCAGTGGCTGGGTAACAGTGGTAGACAGCTGTAGAGTTGATGGGTCACAGTGTACTGGATCACAGCTGATGACAGAGCAGGTACAATACTAGCCACTGGAGAAGTTGTTCAGGTTCGCGGAAGAGACGCGGCGAGGTACACTTTTGGCAGGTACACTTTCGGCTGGTACACTTTCGGGATCTCGGTAGGCAACGAGGAGCGGTACACTCGCGGAAACACTCACGGTACTATTAGGCACGGTACATTTCAAAGTCGGGGTCACCAATGTAGGTAATTTGGGGGAAACTTTAAGAAGGTACCTACTAAGCCGGCGGATGCGGCTATCTTACCTATACCTCTCTGAGCAAGGCGACGCCACCGAGCTGCAAAGAGAGGGAGACTTTAGCCAACAAACAACACATATGATACAAAATCAAGTCGTTTATTACACAGGCTGGCTTCAACATACAGGATATGGCAAAAAGCTTATATGCAAATCGCCACACAGTTTACCTAAGAGAAGCTACTCTGGTGCTGTGTGGCGAGGCACTACAGTTTCATCACCTTTTCGTTCTTGGAAAAAAATTGGACAACTTGAAAAATTTTCGCAGTGCGACAGTTCTGAAAAAAAATTGAAAAAGTAGGGAAGGGACTGTGCCATAAAAAAATGCGTGTTTTGGCTATTCTTTTTCTTTTCTTTTTTTGAAATTCCTTCAAAATCTTCAAAATGTGAAATTGCTCAACATATTCTTTACAATTTTTCACGAACCTCAAAATTTCTCAACTAAGGCATTTTCCTCAATTTTAAGGAATTCATTGAAGAATTTCACATTTTGAGGAATTTTTAAGGAATTTTGAAAAAAATATGAAAAGTTAGCAAAAAACATCCACTGTTGGGTCAAAGCCATTATTTTTGCTACATTTTCTTCAAAACTTTCGCACTGCGTCTTATTTTTTCAAATTTTTTGTTCAATTTTGGCCCAAAAAAAGTAAAAATTCTGTAGAAATCTTTAAAATTCAAATTATTTCCATTCCCATGGTACCGGTAGGTACTCTAAATCCTCGCGCATCTTCTCCGTAAAAATTTGTAACGATCTCTAAAAAAAAAAAAAAAACGCATAAGAAAACATGTAACGTACCTTGTTCAGAATTAGGTGGCAGATAGGGGTGTCATGCAATTGCGCCAAAGATTTAGGGAATTGCGCCTTTGGTCTCGAAACACATACCCGCAATTGCGCCAAATGAAAGTATCACTTTTGAGTACAAAACGAACGAATCGTTCATTGTTCGTTCAATTTAAAAACGAGTTTTTTCATGTTTTTGAGTACTCATAATCATAGATTTGAATGAAAGACATGTCTGTATGCAATTATGCATGCATACGTATTCATTCATACCGAAGTACCTAACCTATCTTGGAGTAATCCTTATTTTTAAAAGTTTGAATTTGACAACTTTTCAAAAATGTGCTAATTTATTTACAATGTTTCCGACTTTTCGAAAAAAAATTGATTAAACCTACCGCGAAAAATTTCTAAATAAAAAGAAATAATAATTTTAACAAAAAATGCCAGACATATTTTTGTGAAAAAAACATTGACAAGCACCAAACTTGAGCAAAAATTTGGATGAATGAAAATTAAAATTTTTTAAGGACTTATATTCTAAAAAAAAAATTTGCTGACTCGCATTTTTAAAAAAAGATTATTGTTGGCCCACAATTCATGTAATTAAAACAAAATTATTTTTTGTGCTACTTTTTGGACTTGAAAAAAAACAACTTTTATGAAGTTTCTCTTAAATCAGTAAAATTTCACTGATAGAAAATGAAAGCGTATATTTTACGTACTTACTATTACGTTATTTTATAATTTTACGACTCAAATAAAGGCAATGTGACTTTAAAAAAAATATATTTTATGAAGGACGGGGAAAATCGTTCTTATGAATCGAATCCTGTGGCGCAATTGCGGGTATCTCTTTGGCGCAACTACATACATGTTGTTGCGCCAGTTGGCGCAATTGCAGGATCCCCGCAGATAGCTTTATAAATGACATCATTTATGAAAAAAAAGTCAAGAAATTTGACCAAGAATATTTTCGCCGTTTTAAGGAATTTTCTAAATTTTGGTTGGTTGGCAGCGCTGGTGCTAAAACAAAGAGAAAAAACGTTCGAATTTTTCTACTGCGATTACATATTGATTGCCTTTTTTGCATCGATTAATCGAAGGATCGAATATTTTTTATCATCGATTATTCGATTGTCTATTCTTTTTTAATAATCGATTTTCCATAACACGGAAAATTTGGAATGATGAATTGAAAAAATAATTCATTTCTACGTTTCAAAGAAATCATATTTTTCTTAAGAACGAAAATTTTTCCCTGGAAAAGCACAATATCTCGTATAGATTGAATACGCCCAAAAAATTAATTAATCATTTTACCAATACAATTTTTTGAGTAAAAGCATAATATGTAGGCCTTATGTTCGACTGTTATATCTTGGCAGTTTTGTATTTGTGTAAAAGTAGCAAAATTTCGGAAATTTTCATGTAGGGCTTCTCAAATTTTAACGATTTCGTGAGAAATTTTTGGCTATGTTTTGGTACAGTTAATTTCGATTGGTTGATTTCTTAAAAATTAGAAATAAATTAAAAATAAACAAACAATTCCTTTTTCAGAATCACTGAAACAGAGTGGGTGTTGCTACTTTTAAACAAATACAAACCTGCCAAGATATAACGGTCGGACAATAATTGTTGTTCTTATAATTTTTGTGATGCCGTGCCTGTTGTCGATTTTTCGATATAAAATTCCCCTTCTTTTACTTGGGCATTAAATAATTCCTTTTTCTTTTTCGCTAAAAAAAAAAAAAAAAAACAGCAAACATAACTTCTTTTAAAAATCTTGGTAAACGTTATAAAGCAAGTGATTTTCAAAAAAATGTGTACTTCCTCGAAAATTTGAATGAGTATGACGATCATTCCCTCATCACCACTACTCCTACTTACCACATTTTGTTCACTACTTGAAAACATTACGTAAAAGATCCCGAAAATCTGGAAAAAATTGATCCGAAAAATTTGGAAAACATACAGAAATTAATTTTGAATAAAGTTCCTAATCCCTGGTCAAAGAATTTCCCACAAAAATGTTTGGAAATTGACTGTGGGAAAAAAGTACTAAACTATTTTTACCGCAAAATTAAATTCAAATGAGATAGAAGCGATAACTCATGGGGGGGGGGGGGAATCCCCATAAAAAAATTAGCTAGCGGTCGGGGGTGACAAATCTTGGGGGTTACTCAGGGGACCTCTCTCAACAGTTTTCCACAATAAAAGCTTTGCTGGCCAGAAATGTTTTTTTGCTAATTCGTCTACACTATTGTGAATTCATAGTATACTTCGATAGAATGTGAACAAATGCTAATAAAATAAATCTCTCAAAGCGGAACTTACGCCAATTAAAATTTTAATTGAAAAGCAAATCGAAACCCCTTCAATTTTTCATATTATCCACAATCTTTGTCAAGTTTTCTCGTTACTGGTATTTTTTTTCATAAATACGCTGAAAATTTAATAATGAACTTGGAATGACCGTTTATTCGAGTCTTCGATGTCACTTGCATTTTGAAACTTGTATAGGAAACATCGGAGCACTAGAATAATCGCAAATAGCTCAAATTAAGAGCTCGAGATTACTTTTCAAAATGAATTCGTCGTCGTCGAGTAAGCAAAAAATGCTGGAATTTGTTGCAATATCAATTTGCTAAAAAAAAATTAATTAAAAAGGGATAGAAAAATCCCCACCACACCTTCATAGATGAAGTATAGTAAATGGAGCGTGCAATTTATATTATTGTTTTGATTTTAATTGCGATACCCTTCCCACTCTTCGCCATTCCTAGTCTTACGGTCTCCACGGTATGTTTCGTTTCGTCCTGAGCGTACCTGGTATGAAACCCATCAACGAGGTTCTTAACGCAAACATGATACAAAAAAGGAGAAAAAAGATAATAGAGAATTTAGCCCAAAAAAAAGGGAAAATGCGAATAAAAGCTTTTTATACGTAAAGGTGTTCTTGTAAGTTACATTTGGTGAATAAAGAAGAGAGAGAGGCGAACGAAATAAAATGAATTTCATTTTTAAACTGTCGCGTGTTCCGTTAGATTAACGCCGGAAGCGAGAATTTGTAATTGAAATTTGTTTTCTTGGTCGATCCAAATTCCTATAGCTACTTACCTATCTACGTAATAACGTTCCATTCGCAATACCTATGTAATAGTTTTACAAATTGAAAGAATGTCGATTACGTGGCTAATTTTTTGTCACTCGGTTGTCTGTTTATACAGCACAGAGATACGCAAGAAACATTGGCGGTCTTAGATCGATTAGATTTAGATACGGAGAAACCCAGCGACGAAGAAATGGCCAGAAAATTCGGCTTCGAGGACGCATTTATCAGAGGGAGACTGTCGTGGTGGCAACGTAAAAAACCCTACTTGTGGGCGTTGTTCGACGAACCTTATTCATCAAATGCTGCCAAAGTAATGTAACGGCTGCGGCCGTATCATTAAAATCTTATTATAGCGTAGATTCGCGTTTCGCTGCCCCGATGTGGGGCAAGCAGCTAGGAAAAAATTTAATTGTATGGAGTATTTTTTGCGCGAGATACCCGATTCGAGATAAGAAATGATTATCATTTATCAACGCGAACGGGAGATTGAGAGGTTTTGGCGCTGAAAGTGATTGCAGGCATTGGAACAGGTCACTTTTTTCAATTTTGGTCACTAAAAGTCGCTATTAGCCACTATTTTCGAAATTTTTCATAAAAAAATGAAAAATCCAGAAATTTTGGAATTTATTTCTTTAAATTTGGAGTGATTTTTTGATAATTTACTTATTTTTTTGTATTTTCTCGTTGATGTTTTCATCGGAGTTTGATTTTAACGAGACTTTAAATTCAATTTGATGGCACTCCCGGGGGAGTAAAATTTGAGTCTTGAGGAGTAATTCAAATGAAAATTCATTTTTTTTTTTTGAAACAAAGAAACTCAGGATTTCTCAGATTTTTAAGACTTTTGACGTTTTAAGATACGAATTTATGTTGAGAAATAGCATTGTGTAGAAACGTGGAATTATTTTTTTCTTGTTTTCGCGTCGCACAGTGGGACCAAATGCGATTTTAGGTGGACAAAAATTCATAACTTCGTAAATACGGTCGCAACCGGTCTAAAATGTACCGTACGTAGGGTATTTTGAAGTGCTGAAACCATTTTTGATGTTGGGTTGACCCTAAATTGAAAATTGAACCCTTGAGGGGGTGCAGGAGGAAATTTTTTGAAATTTTCAAGTAGGGTATCGTTTCAAATGTATTTTGGGCTTTAAAATTCATTTCTGAAGTCAATTATACCTTTGCTTGGAGATTAAGCCCTCAAGGGGGGTTGCAGGGGGGCAATTTTTGAAATTTTCGAGTGGGGTATCGTTTTATATGTATTTTGCAGGGACTAGGAGTCAGCCAAAAAGTTGACTCCCGACTCCGACTTGACTCCGGAGTCAAGGGAGAAAGTTGACTCCTGACTCCACCTTGACTCCTGACTCCACTTTGATTCCAGAGTCAATCTATGACCTTGACTCTTGTCTCCGCTTGACTCCAGAGTCAAGCCGGAGTCTGAGTCAATTTGGAGTCAGTTTGACTCCGATTTTGGACCAGGGAATAGAAATTAGCCGAAAAGTTGACTTCTGACTCCACTCAACTCCCAGAGTCAAGAGGAAAAGTTGACTCCTGACTCCACCTTGACTCCGGAGTCAAACTCACACTCTTGACTCCTGACTCCACCTTGACTCCGGAGTCAAACTCACACTCTTGACTCCTGACTCCACCTTGACTCCGGAATCAAACTCACACCTGACTCCTGACTTCACTTTGACTCCGGAGTCAATTTCAGACCTTGACTCCTGACTCCTGCTTGACTCCGGAGTCATTTTCAGAACTTGACTCTTGACTCCGCTTGACTCCGGAGTCGACTCCTATTCCCTGGTATTTTGAACTTCTCAATTCATACTGAAGTTAGTTTTACACTCACTTGAAAATCGAACCCCCAACGAAATGCAAGGGGCGAATTTTCGAAATTTTTGAGTAGGGGATCGTTTTACATGTATTTTAAGCTTCTGATTTCATATTGAAGTCAATTTTACACTAAACTCAATGAAATAACTGAAAAACAACCAAATATCAAATAACACTTATCAAACAGATCTTTGAAGCTTGAAATACGTGCCAAACGATACCTCGCTCAGAAATGTCATAAATTTGCCTCCTTACACTTTCTCTGAGAGGGAGGAGGATTTTCAAACACGAAGAGAAAATTTAAGTTCAGATATGAATTTAGAAACTCAAAATAGTATGAAAAGATATCCACTTGAAAATTTTGGAAATTTTCTCCCTTGCACCCCTCTTTTAGGGCTCAATTTTCAAATAAAGGTAAACTTGACCTCAGAAATGAATTTAGAAGCCCAAAACACATATGAAACGATACCCCATTCGAAAATTTCAAAAAGTTTCCCCATTGCACCTACCCTTGAGGGCTCCATTTTCAATTCAGGGTCAGACTAACATCCAAAACAGTTTTAGCACCTCAAAATACCTCTTATTCAAGTTACCTTAGAAAATTCAACTGTTTTACAGCCTTATACAGCAATTCAAATTTTGAAAATGGAATTTGGGGAGAGGGGGGAAGTTATTGGGATCTCATGAAACCTCATATTCCAAGGTACCAAAAGCCCATTACATTTTTTTGGTATGGTTTGGCATGGATTAATTAAAGTCTATAATATAATTTTGAAAAATTAAAAAATATAGCTATTTTCTGACAGTTCCATAAAACTTATTGAAGAAAACGCAAAAAACGAACAAATCATTGGATAGAGCAGAGGAAGAGCTTCAAAATGGGCTATGAATGAACTATATTTGACCACAACAAAGTGTGATAAAGTTAGTCAGAAAAATGTACATGAACAAACCGGTACATGCACCATGCACATAACAATGTTTGGAGGCTCGTTACAGCGATAAGAAGTACACTTCAATTTTTCGATTTTTGTCCACCTAAAATCGCATTTGGTCTCACTGTGCGTCGTATTCGTATGAAAAATAGCCAGAAACGTTGAAAAATGTGGGCCTGTTTCCATCAGGCAAACAGGCAGAGGCAGTGGCATGGGAAATATTTACCGGATGAGTAAAAAATTTGTATCCGCCTCCCGAAAAGTACTACAATATTTCTTCAGGAAGTGCTTCGATTAGAAATAATATTGAACATACATAGATTTTTTATGCACTATCAAGGGAGATAATTATTCCAATTCAAATTGAAATTTTAAGTCAACACAAAATCGGAGTACATCATAAAAGAACCCGATTACTCAAAATTTCAGGTGCTAAAGTTCATTACCTGCTCGAACTTTGGTGAATTTTTTGAAATTTAAAAATTACCTCATCGCTCTGCAAAACATGAAAATTTGATCTTATCAACGAAAAAAGTTGAAATTCGGTAAATAACCTACTCCCGAATCGATTTGAAGTGGTTTCAAAACGTTTCGGAGTCTCCAAAACATTTTGGAATTTTCCAGCACTGGAGAAAAGCCCATAAAAATCGTCTTCATAAATTTTAGCACCTGTAACCGCGAATCACTCATACGAGTGACCCATTTGATCGATTAAAACACGATTTTTCAAAATTCGTAACTTCGAGTTTAACTCAATATTTTTTGGGCAGAAAATTGAACTTTAATCTATGTGATTCACGATTACAGGTGAAAAAGTTTATAATATGGACCATTTAATAAGCTTTCCTGCAGTAGTGGAAAATTCCAAAATTTTCTGTAGGCTCTAAAAAGTCTCGAAACCGCTTTCAATCGATTTAAGAGATCAAAGATGGGGTATATACCAAATTTTAATTCCTTGCGTTAATTAGATCAAATTTTCATATTTTGAGGGACGATGAAGTAATTTTAAAATTTTGGATATGTTGCTCTTTTATGAATTAATTTCGACTTATTTTCGTTCGGCTCGAAATTTTACTCCAAGTTGGGAATCCCCCCTTGTAAGGTACCTAATGCAAATGAAACATTGAAAGCGAGGGGATTGATGGCTGAAATTTTTCTTCCCGAAAGTTGGTGCAAATTTTTATTTAAAGGAATCCGATAGGTCCGATTCTTTTTTCTTCAGAATCGTTCTGTATGGAGGGAAATTTTTGAAGAATTTTGAGCCATTGTTAATTGGGATAAGACCGAGTATCAAATAAAGGATTAGAGGTGGGGTGGGGGTACAGTACGTCAAGAGTAGTTATGATTGTATGCATAAGTGTAATAAACCCGTATATGTCATCAAACGGTGGATAAATGCCCATTAAAACAGTCGCAGACCACCTAATGCATGTATTCCTTATGTAGCTTTCGCGAGGTTTCATCTTTAGAGCCCCTTAACTCCACCCCATGTGATTTAGGAAGAAAATGCATATGACCATTTTTGTTGGGAATTTTCCGTAGAATAACTTTTATAGAAATGAATTTCTCCATAAAGTTGAACCCTGACCCGCCAGAAGCAAAAAATTGGTTTTTGGGGGGGCAGACCCCTCAAAAAAGTGACTTAGAGGGGGTGACTCGGGGAGGCTTTTGGTTATAGTGATAGAGTAGACCCTCCCCTACGAAATAATTAATAATTAAACGTTTTGTAGCATTAAGTTTGAGGTCAAGGCATTTTCGGTCCTATTTCTGCTGCACTATGAGGAGAACATTGAACTTTGAAGAAATTTTTGAATTTTCATACTGGAAATATCCGAACTTTTCGTCTCTTTTTCCTTCTCATTTGATATTTTTTCTGTTATAAATTCAAGGTCTCGAGTTATTTTGCCGAGTTGGGAGGGAGGTGGCGTCAAAAATTTTCAGAATTGAATTTAAGTCGTTTTTGTTGCCGGGAAAAAGAGCATCTAAACATCTCGTAAGAAGTAATGATTTTTGAAAAAAAAATTGTTGGGCATTATGTATTTTGATTCATTCTTCGGTACAATTTCATCACGGGAAGAAATCACCCCTTCTCCATCCTTCAGGAATAACATATTTGAAAGGTCTGGAAAGTTTCGAAAAATTGGTCTGGAAAAACTGGAAAAGTCAGGGGAAATAATTCCTGAGATATAGTGGACACCCTGCCACTGGACAGAGGGTTGATTCCTTGTAATGTTTTGTAATATTGTACTTGATTATTTACTATGTATAATATCATTTTGACAAATTTAAAGTTTAAGGCAGCTTCATTTATTTTTACACTTGCTTGTGTATTGTTACAGATAATCGGCCTGATGTCGGTACTCTTCATATGTATATCAATCGTGTCATTCTGCCTGAAAACCCATCCAAACATGAGGGTACCGAATGTGCGCAATGTCACAGTCGAGACGCCGGCCAATTACACTGCCTGGACGCTAGACAAGGTCGCGACCAACGCTCACGACGCTTTTTTCTACGTCGAATGCGTATGTAACGCGTGGTTCACATTCGAAATCCTCGTTCGATTCATTACCTCTCCCAACAAATGGGATTTCATCAAAGCATCGGTCAATATCATCGACTACATCGCGACGCTCAGCTTCTACATCGATCTGGCGTTACAGAAATTCGCATCCAATCTCGAGAACGCCGATATCCTCGAGTTCTTCTCAATAATCCGTATCATGAGATTATTCAAACTCACCAGACACTCGTCCGGCCTGAAAATCCTCATGCAAACGTTTCGGGCATCCGCCAAGGAGCTCACCCTTCTAGTATTTTTTCTAGTCTTAGGAATAGTTATATTCGCCAGTCTCATATACTACGCGGAACGAATACAGACCAATCCGCACAACGATTTTAACAGCATACCTTTGGGACTGTGGTGGGCGCTGGTCACCATGACCACCGTCGGATACGGCGATATGGTACCGAAAACCTATGTCGGCATGTTCGTGGGTGCACTTTGCGCCCTAGCCGGTGTACTGACGATCGCGTTACCAGTTCCCGTCATCGTTTCCAACTTTGCCATGTATTATTCACATACGCAAGCTAGGGCCAAGCTGCCCAAGAAAAGAAGACGAGTGTTACCGGTTGAGCCGACCAGAGGACCGAGACCCATTCCTCCTGGTTCTGGACCCGTTCAGCCTGGGTTCGGATCAGGGAGTAGTTGCGGAGGCGGTGGTGGCCCGGGAATGCCGCCCAATCAGGCACCTACCAATAGGCGAATGAACGCTATCAAACAAAACCATCCCAAGGATAATATGGGACCAAAGACGGGTATGTGTTAATGTTTACTTAAGTATTGGGGATGTTGGTTGTTTTCTCAAGGATACAGTGAAGTTTTTTCCATCGATCCTTTTTCTCAAAGGTATTCCCTGTTGGCGAGTGTTTGGTCTTTTTATGGCTGGTGAAATGGTTCGAATAAAGAGACAATGAATTTCTTAGGGTATAGCCGGATAAGGGGTGTTTTTGGGCCCAGCCTCGATTTTCAATCTAATACCCCCAGATTGTGTACCGTACCACGACGAAAAAAATTCTGGAAAAATTTTTGGCCCCCAACCCTCTCCCTTTTGGAGCTATGGCCAGTTTTTTGCATTATTTTCAAGAATTTCCAATTCCAACGGAAGTGAATGAAATTTTCTGTTATTTGACACAAAGTTTCATCTCGCTCAGGTCTATTTACTGTAATTTTTTCATCAATTATGGTGCATTCCTTCGTGAGGTTTTGGCTATTTGAAATTTTCAACTGTGAAAAAGACTTTGACAGCGAAGTTGCGACTAATTTTTGAAAATATCTTGAAAACGTGTTTTTTGACGTAGATTTTGTTTGGAAGAAAGACCAAAAATAACAAAAACCCTTACAGAAATGTCATTTTGGCTGATTTTTCAAATCTTGAGGCATTTTATACGGAAAGAAATGACCAAATGAAGAAACTAACGTCGGATTCGTGTCAAACAGGTCAAAATACCCCGATAGACACCCTTTTTGCGATCATTTTACTTTAAATGTCGAAATTCACTTCTTTCGGTGATTTTTCGCTACAATAAAACTAAATTTCAAAATTTAAAGTAAAATGATTGCGAAAAGGGTGTTTATCCGAGTATTTTGACCTGCTGAACACAAATACGGGATTGGTTTTTCATTTTTTCATTTCTTTCCGTGTAAAATGCTCAAAATTTGAAAATTTTGCCAAAATAACAACATTTTTTACGGGTTTTTGCAATTTTTGGCTCTTGAGCCACATCAATCGCCAAAACTAATTACATGACGTGAATCTACGTCCAAAAACACGTTTTTAGAATTTTCACAAATTAGTCGAACTTCGCTGTCAAGGTCTTTTTTACAGTTTAAAATTACAAAATGCCAAAACCTCATGAAAGAGTGCACCAGAATTGATGAAAAAATTATCGTAAATAGACCTCAACAAGATGTAACTTTGTGCCAAATAACAGAAAATTTCATTCACTTTCGTTGGAATTAAAAATTCTTGAAAATAATGCAATAAAATAGCCATAGTTCCGAAAGGGAGGGGGTTGGGGCCAAATTTTTTTCCAGAATTCTTTTCATCAAGGTACACAATCTGAGGACATTAGATTGAAAATCGGGGCTGGGGCCTCCCCCCCCCTCCTTATCCGGCTATACCCATTATGTCAAAGTTGATATGGGTTGTTTTTGGTGGCATGCTCGTTCTTATTCGTGCCTTTTTATTCGAATGGTAGCGAATAAATTAATTCGATTTTTGAATCTCAAATAAATACCATTTTTGTACTTATTGTACATTAACAAGATGGCTGCCGAACGATATTCCAGTGTATTGAGCAGAATCCCTATTGACAATATAGCGTTTTTGAAATAGCGCTTTTCTGAGACAATAGCGCACGCCATTACCCTGTGCAGAACGTATGTGCAGTAGAAATCGCGTTTTTAAAATGCTAAACGCGAAAAAAACGCTGTTGTTTTTAAAAAAAAAAATGAAATGTTGTGATGCAACCATATATTAATGAATCTAAAATTAATTAATAAATGGTTATTCATCTAAGTATAAGTAAGGAATTTGAGATAGGCAATTACCTACCATTTTTTTTTCATTTCTAAATGTAGGTAGTAGGTACCCAATCAATGAAAAACATTACAAATTTGCTAAATCCGTTTATTCGGAACAAAGAAAAAATAAAATATGTAATTAAATAAAATAAAAAGTCAACCTCCCAATCGACTTGATACAATATGAGCTTTTTTTTTCTCTTCTGAAAAATTTATTTTTTAGCTCATATAAAAGACTTATGAAAAATCCCTCCCCCCCCACAGGGCTATTTGAAATTTTAGGAGGCAAAAAATCTAAAACTTGGTGCACGAGAGGTTTTAGAGGTGCTGAATCCATTTTTTGACCTTAACCCAAAGGGGTCCGGGGGGGAGCTCAGAATTTCCAAAAATTTGATGTGAGGTATCAAAAGTAATAGGTTTTTCCCCTGAATACGAATATGAAGTTATTTTTGACTTTGGCCTAAAAGGGGCTCCAAGCAATAGGGGTTAAACACAAAATTGAGTTGGGTGAAATACGTCGGACCTTTGAGATGGTGTTGGATAATTTCGCCGAAGACTGGTGATCACAACTGTGTAAGGGATCTTCTTCAAATTACTCTCAAACACCGATTCCACTCAACCGCCTAAGTGTGTATATTCGCACTTCGAGCTTCAATTATGTGGAAATAAAAAGTCACTTTTTCACGTCTCGTAATTATTTAATTGCGATAATTGCTCGCACACAAATCAATACACATAAAATAAGCACAAGGTGCTAACTATCAACCCCATACACTAGGGTAATACGTACACGCGTTAAAATTACCCGAAATAGTAAAAATACAAGAGACCGAACTTTGTAAGCTCGACAAAGTCATACTTCCAAAGTACCGGTTTCGAGATGGGTAGGGATGAGGATGAGCTTTGGCTAGTCTGTTATTGGCTAGATCGATGTCGTGAGGAGAAAGTGGTTTCGGATAGGTCAGAAATGACATCACATGAAACATAACTTTCTCCTCTTGCAAAAGTTCAAAAGTTGTAAACAACTCGCCAACAAAGCAAGTTATTTAAGATTAGACTTTTGGAAATAGACATCAACGTAGCCGTAGCTATGTCGATGCCTATTGAACTGAATGTCACGTTACATGATTAATGGATTTAATTTTGAAACGAGCATCGACTAATACATTGGACACCGAAAAATATTTGTATATGCATGCGAATAGGTACCTATCTCTCATTGCCGGCAGATACATACGTATTCGCCTACACAAGTACGATGTCCAATGGCGCAAGTTAGGTAGGTATAAAAGCTACCGCTTCAAAATTTCCTGAAATTTGATGTGAAAATATTTTTTGATTTTTTGCATCCTAAAATTTCAAATAGCCCACTGTGCCCCCGGCCCAGCTTGGTGTTTTTGAATTGTAACTTTCTGCCATAACCATGGAAAGTGTACCTATGTCCAACCGTTTTTGAAAAAAAATTCTTGAGCAAGGTCGCGATTTTCCTCTCTCCTCCCATTTGGTTTCTAATATACTGAAGCTAAATGAAAATTGAAGAATTCAACATTAGTGAGGAAAGACTAGGTAATTGTAAGGCACTATAACTACAGGTATGCTGGTCCGCCATTTTCTTGCGTACAATCGCCCGAACGCTAAAACTGGTTCCACGACGTTACGCGGGAGTTTGGACAAGCCGATCACTTCCGAACTCCGCGTAACGTCGTGGAACGAGTTCTAGCGTTCGGGCGATTGTACACAAGAAAACGGCGGACCAGCATACCTGTAGTTATAGTGCCTTAGGTAATTGGCATACAAATAATAATTTTTTAGACAAAAAATGAATTGTGTAATGCGTATAGCTAGGTACATCCAATTTCATTTCGGAATTCTTGGTTTAATAACTTCTCTTCTAACTCCAAAAATTCTTCAACTCCCTTCACACGGCAGCTTTAATGCATTTGAATTACTTTGTAGCGAAGAGGTCAGTGTACGATAATGATGAGAAACTGTTCAAAAAAAAGGCATTGAAAGATGGCAATAACAAAAAATTTCATTTAAAAAAGGGCACAAATATCAAGGAAGACTGGTTCAATTTTTTGGTATAAAAATCTAACTTTTTTGATTTGAATATTTTCAATTGTGATAGGTAATATTTATAAAAGTTATCAAAATAAAAGAAATACACAGAACCACATATATTTATTAATTAAAAAACAGTGCCTTTTTTTAGCTCTTGGCGTAAAAAAACGTGATTTGTATGTAAACAGCGTTTGGCGTGCACTATTGTCTCAGAAAAACGCCATACAAAAAAAATAAACAGTGTTTTTTACAGCGTTCATCGTTTTTTCTTTGTCAGTAGGGATGGAGCTTATTTTTAATGGTTCGCTTTGAAATGATCTGCGATTTGATTTGAGTAGCGTTGGGATATTATAATTTCAGTTATTCTCAAGTCAAAACCTAAAGTTAACCTTTTTCTCCACAGAAAATCTAGAATTTCCCACGTTTTCCCCTTCACTTTCTCATTTTTTTTGACTATGATTCTCCTGAAAAATTTCAATAATAATTATGGAATGAATTTTAATTAATTTTATTATTTAAAGTAATAAAAAAATGTGAACAGAAAAAATTGACGTACTCTCTCATTCTGAATCAGTGATAAGTCACTGATAAATAGTCAGAATTGCAGCTCAGGAAAAATCTGCAACAAAATTCACTGATTTTCAGCGAATTTTCGCTAATTTTTCAGTATATTTCATAAACTTTACCAACTTTTCAGTGGAGTTTCACTGATTTTCCAGTGATTTTTCTCACTGATTTTCTCTTGTGCTTCAATTCTGACTGTTCCTCAGTGATTTGCGATAATTTTCACTGATTTATAATTGAGAGAGTAGATATGTAGAGTAGGTAAAAAAACCACAGTCTGCTGGTTATTTAGAATAATTAAAAATAATTCTTAATATGTAGAAAAACATGACGTACATAGAATTGAGAAAAACAATAACAGCTGCTAAATATTTAACATTAACATTTTGTAAAAAAAAAAGATTCATTCTTCTTCTTGTTTTTTTTTTAAATGGTACGTGCGCTATTGAATAAATTTAAATAATCTTCAGTTACTTCTTACTTGCATATCTTCTTCTGATGAGATCGGAATTTAAGCAGAGAATTCAAAGTCTTGTCGACTAACCAGTTTTTTTCGGATTTTTAACATTCTTTAGAGTACAAAAAATTCTTTCCGCCTCTGCATTTGAGTGAGCTAACGAAAAAATCCGCTAACCAACTTGATTATATTAGGGAATAGCAGATCATCATTCACGTTTCTTTTTTTGTTCATCAGTTTCTAAAAATGGGCTATCTCCATTTTTTTGAATTTTCTAACATCAACACTGAATATATGGATTTCAATTTTCTTAATTCACATTCTCCCTTGATTAAGTACATCGAATATTTGTTTTTCATTGAATTTTTCAAGTAAGTGAAGCATTCGTCAATTGAGACAGAGAACAAATGTTTCCAATCCAAATACTTAAATTCGTCAAAACCGTCATCGGTACCAAATAGGCAATCAAGTCTTCATTTTTTTAGCCGCTTTGATTTCATTACTAAAACTATACATAATCATTGAAAAACGCTGTCAACTCCGCGTGACGTGCAGCATAAAAATGAGACTTTCCGCTACTACGCGGGTGGTAGTTGAATTCTTTGTCAATAGGGTAAAGGCAAAGCATTTTGGGGGGATTGAGTAATTTTATTACTTTAACTTAATGCATACAAAAACCCAATTCTCCCTCTTTGCACCTTAAGGCTTTATCGACAGAGGGATGGTATAGGGGAGGCTAACAAGTACATTGAACAATTACAAATGTGTAAAGGGTATAGAGAGTAATTACAATCAGAACAATAAAAAAATTTTAATTTTGGGATCAAGATGTGTGTTATGGGTGCTTTTTGAGAAATATTCATATTATATTAATACATATAACATTAAAATTAGAAGTTAATTACCACACCAGTGACTCATAACCAAGATGCATTGCAAACTACCATTCAGATACTTATCATTAGTGGGTTTATGGAAATAATTAACACTAACTTAAACTCAATTATTTATTGTGTAGCTTTGTGATCAACAATCGCAAAACTATACATTAAATATAAACAAATTAGATCACACATGAAGTAAAAATGACTTCCGTATGCTTGTTTGAAAACAAACTATTCTTTGTGCATACTTAGTTTTTTTGCTTCGCTCCTAGCAGGAGGGAATATCAATTTTGCTCCCTCTCCGAAAAAGCATACTTTGTCTTCTCAAAACAATAATGAAGTATTTTGTGTTCATAATTATAAAAAAAAAATTAACATGTTATAATAATGGCATGGCAATATATCACAGCAATGCAGGTAAAGTGTGTAGAGTCTGAAACTGGCGACACAGTCCATGTAATCATTCCAACATCCACCATCAATCGTTTATACAGGTCACAACATACTCACACACCAACCCTTTCAATCTACAGATACCAAAAATTTCAAGTTCCAGTAGCATAGAGTTATAGGCCTCAGTGGCAAAATATCAAAATTGAGAACGTGACTGTACTTGCTCATTACCTAAAAACCAGCGAAAGAGGGGAATCCCAGCTGAGGGGAAAGAATATTCGTTTTTTCTCCTACCTACCTAGTTACTCATCACACTACACACCATTGCTACATAAATGAATTTTCCTCACTTTGAGTACACTTAAAGAATTAAACACAGCAGAGGACGGCGCACATTCCACTTCACCCCAGTTACCAACCAAATAGCCCGCTTCAAAATCAAAATTGGATGAATCCAGCAAGTGGATGAATGTATTTGAGGACATTTCTCTTGATTTACTTCTATATCAATTGTTGTGAACCCATCATGAGCCCTAAAATAGGGAGGGCTGCCTTGAGGCTTGAGATTTTTATAGAATATGTAACTGGTGAATTACTTATCCGGTTAAAACTATTCCACCTTCGGTATCAATACGTATTGAAAATATTGTCTTCTTTTTCTGAAATTGGTCTATCAAAAGGAATATAGCTCTAGTGTGATGAATATATCACAAACGTCATACATTCGAATGTAATGTAATTTATATAAATAATAAACTAAACTATATACATGTTTTGTACGAACCGATGTTACTGAAATGATCAGTACCTGATATCAGTAATACTTCTATTAACTTGATTTCTTCACACAGTATATGCTTGACGATCAAATGTGGTAGCGATTCTTCGACAAAGTCATTCCTAAAATTTTCTCACATACAATATTGATACATTTTTCAATCAAATAGACTAAACAATGGAATACTCACAACCATCGGAAGATTCATAACCATCGAATGATTCATAACCATCGGAAAATTTGTATATATTGATAATTATCAAAATTAACACATTCAACTCTTCGGATTTACCCCGGATAGTGATAAACTTCAGCTCAAAACTAAACTTAGATATTTATGACCATTGAAAGATGAGATGACTGAAATGAAACATGATATCGAAATCAAACACAAGGTATTGCTTTTGTATATTATGTATATGTATGTATTTGAACATTTCACTTATCTATCAACGCTTTCAAGGATGAACCGATGAACGTAACATCTTCATATATTCATAATAATACAAAACCAATTTTCAATTTCAACAACTTATAATTATATAACAATGTACTTTTCACTACACTTGTACTTCGATGGTTTACTTATATCTGATATCACATTTTTAACTGAACAACTAGTAACACTGTTTATATAATATGTGTCATGCTCTACGGAAACCTACCTCTGGGTCAAAAAATGGATTTTTGTTTTATTGTCGATTCTGATATAAAATTTCACGCTCTTTCGAATGGCGCAAACCCCAAATTCTGATTTCGCTCTCTCTCCTCACAACTCGTGTTTAAAAATTGAGAAAAAATCAAAAAATGGCCAAGAAATTCAAAAAAAGTCGAAAAATTTAATTCTGACATAAAAATGCATAAAAAGATACAAAATACAAAAAAAATCTAAAACTAGCTCATTTTACAAAAATTTGGCTTAAAATTCATTTTTTATTGCAATTTTTTTGCGTTTTTTTTGCTTCTTTGCCGTTCAAAGCATCCTTGGTAATCGTTTTCTTCACTTTTGGCACTGAGCTTCAATTAATCAATTATTTACGAAATTAATTAATCTGATAAAAAATGAAACAACTCTTGTCATTGCGCAACGAAAAATTTGCTAGAACGTTTTTTCAGCTTAGAAAAAGTGCTCAGAGTGGCAACACTGATGCATGGTGAAAATTGTCCAAATCACCAAAATGTCGAAAATGACCACCAGAAATAATGTAGTGAAAGAATAGTTGCCTATCGACCCTTAAAACGCGGCAAAACGAAGTGCAATCTTCAAATGCGTTTTCTCGAAAAGTTGATTTTGTCCCAGAGGTAGGTTTCCGTAGAGCATGACACATATACACATCAACAAATTGACCATAATTTAACAATTTTTGCGCAAAGCTACAGAACTTTTGAGAACTTTAAAGAAAATGAAACAATAACACATGTATTCTTATTACATGTCTTCAATCGCTTTGACTAACATCGCTGCTCAACTCTAAACACTTTTTCTACACTTCTCCTTTGAAATTGACCATTTTCACACTTTTTCGAAAACTTTATAAAGCTCTAAAAGTTCGAAATTTGGTCAGATTTACCCCAAATTTTCACCATCGACTACATTTTGACCCAAAAAATCAATTTTGGAAATCAAATTTCACTTTCGAAAATTTTTAAAGCCCCAAAAGGGGGGTGAAGGGTCAAATTTCAAAAATTTCAAAAAATTTTTCACAAAGTTTCACCGAGACCACTATCAGAACCCTTCCCCAAATTTTCAAAAAAAAAACGTTCAGTCAATTCTTCACACGGTGTGCTAACATGAAAAAAAAGTTCTCCAAATAAACATTTTTTTTTACATTTCTAACTTTTTCCCTCTTTCATGTAGCAAGCTTGTTCTTGCCTCAAATGAAAGCTCTTGAAAATTAAAAACTATTTTATTCTTGATGTTATTTCATTTTTCTCAACCCTTTCCTTCCAAACTCGATCCGAACCTCCTAGAAACCCTCTCATTCGCCTCCGCTATGATTCGAGAATTAACAGTGTGTACGGTCGTCTTACATTACGTTCTCATATACGTTTATATATGTACGTTGTTGTCTGGGTGTAGGGCGGGATGGGGTTACGACTGCAACCCTGGATACAATGACGGGTGTGTTTTATAGTGACTTCAACTTGAAATTTTGATAAAATAAGTATGAAATACGTAATACCATGTTAGATGTATTTTTTGATCACTCTGATTTTGGCTTTTACGATTATTGAGGTACCTCCCAAGTCCTCAGAAGGTCCCAGAAGAGTGTTATACTCATAAAAGATGCAGGGAGAAACAAAAATCTCATTTTTCGAGTTGGCTGATTTTTTAATGTTTGCATACTTCAAATTGAAATTCTCCTACATAAATCTTCAGCCTGTTTGAACCCCTGAGAATGGAGCTATGGGTCCTCCAAGTAGATGCACTTTGGGAGGAATATGCGATTTTTGGTGAAGCTAAAATTCATACTTAATGCTTATTTTCTTGAATCTTCAATTTAAGATTCTGTATTGGCTTTATGACTGATATTTCAATCAGAGATATGTTCAAAATGATATAAGTGAATTCGATGCGAATCAGTTTTAATTAGATTGGAGCTAATATTTCATTTTTTCCTCCTATCTTCTTATCTTTCTAGATTGAAAGATCAAATAATAAGATTGAAAATGCCTTTGGAATTTTGGCGAAAATTTGACTTATAAATGGAATCGGAATGAATTTCGGTGTATGTAATAGCCGTTGCCAAAGTAATTTAAACTAAAGTTTTATTCGCCACATCTGTGCGACGAGAACTTGTTTTTTCGACTCGAATGGCGCACTCACAAAGAGTTATTCTTTCATAAATGATACTTGGAGTTAAATTGGAGTTGTTTTTTGTATTAAGTTATCAAAAAATCTAAACACTTGCTCCTTTTCGGTTCCAATTGTGCGCACTTGTTGGCGATAAATACATTCACCAACTTCAGAGAAAAGGCAAGAGACCAAAAAGTCGAAAAAAGGGGTTGTACGTAGATTAAATGGGCGAATGCAAGTCTCCCACGTAGCAAAGTCTTTTAAATTACACGATTTAGAGTAATCTTTATTATTATTGTACAAACTACAACGAATCAGGTAAAAAGTTGAAACAAATTTAATAAGATATGAAAAAGGAAGAGAGGGCAAGTCTCCGTAAAGAGTTCCCAGTTAAAGTAATAGAATGGAAAAGTCTTGGAGAAAAGAACCCAAGTAACATAGACGATACGATGATAAAAGTTGTAAAACTGTCGATAATTCTCTTTTTTCTCTTACTTTCTTTTTACTTGGTAATCAAAATACGAGTGCGAGTTATTCGAGAACGTCGAGATACCCGGAGGATGACAACAAGTTGGGAAAAATTATATTTTTTTACAAAGTACTCCAGTGATATTTCAAATTAAAAAGCGAATTTCTGGAAAAATTTAATTCTCTGTCAGAAAGATATAGAGACGAAGTTGCCGTTGAACTTTTATGTGCTTTTAAACTTATACTTTTATAACGTTTTTTTCTCTCCTCCGTTGTTACGAAGTTGATAAAAAGTTCAAAATAGTGTACAACTTTTTTCATCAAATTTAAACCATGTGCCCGCTGCGTCCGCGGTTTCACTTTAATAGAATTCTCGTGTTGTAAATCAAAAATAATTATCAACTTTGTACTTCTTTTGGATTTTTTTTTCAAGCGAACGTGTCTCGCAGGGATTGCGGAGATTTTTTCACGTAGGTGGGACAGGAAATGAGACAAGATTGGGGAGCGGGTTATCCGGAGTTGTTTAGCGAGTTTTCGCGCGTTTATCGCGGTGTTATTGGTGTTGTAACACGTGGTTTAAGGGTGTAACGGATTAAACTACCGTTGGAATTTTTTCTTCCGGGGAATTTATCTAGACCGAAGTTTTTTCCTCGGATGAGGACTTTGATCGGGCAGATTTTGTATTTTAAATTTTACAGGGTTAATTGTGCCAGACTTATCTGCTTGAAAAAATTCGAAAATGAGTTATTTTCGGTCCCCGAGTTCCCTTTTTTTCGTTTTTTTTTCCGATATTTCTAAATCAAATATGTAGGTACCATGATTTTCTTCTTATTTTTCAATTCAAGATAAAATCATTTTCAAAAAATTTTCTCACATCCAAATTTCTAAATTTAAAATGCAATTCTACCTCTCAAGTCGACATTTTAAAACCTTTGAAAAGCTGTTTTCGTTTTCACTTTTTCGTAGAACCCTTCCTTTACTCAGAAAATTGACTTAGATGTGTCGAAAGTTATCAAAAAGTGTAGAAAGAATGTTCAACAAAAGATTCAAATTGTGAAGAATTTTGACGGGCTGGAATTTTTTCATTATTTTTCTCGTGATCAGCGTGAAAAATAGTATAAAAATTACCTACTCATTATATTACCAACAGTATTTTCTATGTTGACCTTGGGTAAATATCCCATGGGTGAAAAAAAAATTGTACAATTTTTTTCAACTAATAATTATAACAGCATAGGTAATCTTTGGTTACAAAAAAGTGAAGAATCTCGACCTTTTAAAGCAATTTTTACAATATTTTGAAAAATTTCAGTCATCTCACCACTTTTGATCATTCGGAAAAAACTATTTATTTCAAAATTTTGAATTTAACTAATTTTCTTAGTCAAATTTAACAATATTTTGAATATTTTTCAGTTTTTCAACAGGTCTTGAAAAATGAAATCACTAAATCAGTTCGAAATTTATGACTCCAAAAAGAAAAAAAAAATCATTTAAAATCTATAACCTCGATTTTTTAGATTTAACATGCTTCTCTCAAAATCCGAACTTGTCAAAATATCACTGGTTCAATTTGTAACAGTAAATTATTTTTCAGACAACTGATTAATCAGTGATGTTTTTCAACATGCGTAATGCTGCAGAATCAGTCAAAGGGTACCCCCGGTTAAGATAGGTGAATCGGCCTGAGCTACTTTTTGAAACTGACCATCACACATTATTAGGGACCCCAAAAAATAATTTTTGGCCGTATTTTCAACCCCCCCCCCCCCCCACTTCACTCCCCATCACCCCCACCCCCAAAATGTCGAATTTTCGTCAAAAAATCCTATCTTGGAACCTAATGAACTAAAAATTCTGAAATTTATGTGGTGTATACGGGGAATGACGACCAACTTTTGAGAATTTTTTCAGATTTTTTTTGCACTGCCTTCTAGCCAAAATCCCACTTTGAAAACTTAAAATCGCTCTAATTTCGAAACTAAAAGACATACATTTTTTCTTTTTGGCACAAATATAGTCCTACTTTGGTACAATATAATGCTATTTTTTTCAGATTTTTAGCGTTGGGAGAACAGACGAAAAAATGCGGTTTTCTATTCAAAAATGCTCATTTCGTCATTCACGCAACCAAAAATTTTGAAAATATTTATATGGTATGAATGGGGAAAGGTAACAAACTTTTGAGAATTTTTTATGATTTTTTTTGCAATGCATTCCAGCCAAAAACCCACCCTCAAACTTGAAATTGCTCCAATTCCGAAACTATAAGGCAAACATTCGTTCTATTTTTTGAAACTAACCACCACACATAATTAAGGACTCCAAAAAAATCTTAGGATGCATATTCCATCTCTCATCTCACTCCGTTTCACCCTCGTCCTCCCAATACATAGTTTTGTCAAAAAATCCCATTTTGGTACCTCAATGAACCAAAATTTTGAAATTCATTTTTTTTTGTATATGGGGAATGATAATCAACATTGGGAACTTTTTTAGATTTTTTTGCACCTCGTTTTAGACAAACCCCCACTCAATAAATTTAAAGTCGTTGAAATTTATATGGTAAGGTATGAACAGTGAGAGGAACGAACTTCTGAGAATTTTTCAGATTTTTTTGCAGTGTATTCTAGTCCAAAACCCACCCTTCAAATACTAAACAGAAAGAATAATTATATAGGTATCTTTTAGTTTTGAAACTGGAACAAACCAAAGTTTGAGGGTGGGTATTTGGCTAGAATGCACTGCAAAAAAAAATCGATTTTTTTTTTAAATTTTTGTTTGTATGAATGACGAAATGGGTATTTTTGTATTTTTTTTTCCAAGCTATAATTCTGAAAAAATTAACATTAGGAGATTAGGACCACCATATTTGCACCAAAAAGAAAAAAATGTATACTCTCTCATTCTGAAAAAGTGAAAAGTCATTGATAAACAGTCAGAATTGCAGCACAGGAAAAATCAGCGAAATTCACTGGGTTTTCAGTTAATTTTCACTGATTTTTCAGTTAATTTTCACTAATTTTTCAGCAAATTTTATGAAATTCACAGATTTGTCAGAAAATTTTCACTGATTTTCCAGTGAATTTCATGAATTTCACTGATTTGTCAGTGAATTTTCAGTGATTTTTGTCGCTGATTTATTTTCAGTGAAAAATGTTTCACTGATTTTCTCCTGTGCTGCAATTCTGACTGTTTCTCAATGATTTTCGATCATTTTCACTGATTTATAAATGAGAGAGTAACTTTTACTTTTAAAAGTAGAGCGATTTTAAAGTTTCTAAGTGGATGTTTCGCTAAAACGCGGTGCAAAAAATTTAAAAAAGTTCTCAATGTTGATTATCATTCCCCATATACAAAAAAAATGAATTTCAAAATTTTGGTTCATTGAGGTACCAAAATGGGATTTTTTGACAAAACTATGTATTGGGAGGATGAGGGTGAAACGGAGTGAGATGAGGGATGGAATATGCATCCTAAGATTTTTTTGGAGTCCTTAATTATGTGTGGTGGTTAGTTTCAAAAAATAGAACGAATGTTTGCCTTATAGTTTTGGAATTGGAGCAATTTTAAAAGTTTGAGGGTGGGTTTTTGGCTGGAATGCATTGCAAAAAAAATCATGAAAAATTCTCAAAAGTTGGTCACCACTTCCCGTATACACCACATAAATTTCAGAATTTTTGGTTCATTAGGTTCCGAGATAGGATTTTTTGACGAAAATGCGACATTTTGGGGGGTGGGGTGATGGGGAGTGAGGTGGGTTGAAAATACGGCCTAAAATTATTTTTTGGGGCCCCTAATAATGTCTGATGGTCAGTTTCAAAAAGTAGCTCTTAGGCCGATTCACCTATCTTAACCGGGGTACCCTTTAAATTTTAACTGAATGATTCAGTAAACTATCATTTCGTACATAACAAAATCTTGTACTGAATCAGTAAAATTTACTGAAGTTTTGGTAGTTTTTCAACTGATTCAGAGACTATTTTTTTTTTACTGAATGAATGGCAGTAACTCAATTTTGTAGATTTCAATCGGTCATTTTTAACTGCAAACCAGTGAAAATTGAATGAAAAACAATTACTACTGAATCAGTGGAAATTACTGAAATTTTGGTAGTTTTCTAACTGATTTGAAAGTCATTTTTTTTACCGGATGAATGAGTGAAATTATATTTTTTGCAGTGAATTTAGCATAGATATGATTCTGACAATTTCATAGATACTTTAACACACCCAAAATTTGTTGTTTGACATTTTTCTCTACTTCATCCATTTGATTTTTGTCTTGATCATCTTGCATTTCCGTTTTTTCAATAGTGGCATCAGCTATTACCCAATTGTGTATATTATTTTGTATCTTCTTCAATCCTTTTCAAACTTTCTTCAGCAACAGCTTCTTGTCAGTACCTAGAAGTCAGATTTATTCAGTGTCAATTCACCATCAAATTTTTTGATCACTTCAAGTACAATTTTTGAGTGTTGTACCTTCTCCAGTTTGCTTTTCGTTGACTTGATAGTTAAGTTCATTTCTGATTCATTTGTTGGTGAAAAGTTATCCTCAAAACCATATTCCTTTACTGTTTGTAGCTTTTTATAAATTTTTCTTCTTTGGGCTCTACTCCGTTGTGTGGCTTTGTGTTTCTGTCGGCATTGTTTGACCATAGATTTTGATTCATTCACAAGTTTAACGTAGATTCATTTTGTTTCAGCCGGTAACATAATGGACAAGTACTGTGCAACTACAAAAATTGCGTCGAATGATTCAACTGTTAGTTATAACCGTAGGATATCTGTAGACATAAATAAATTTAGAATTAGGACATCGGATTCATACATCGTGTGTAATATATTAGAAAATCAATAAAGGATTATCATCCGCTTTATTATTTTGTGTTTTTAATGCATTGATTTCAAATAATCATTCATTTCTTAATCCTTTAAATGGTTCTATCGTCAAAGGCTTCATTAAAATATCTGCATCTTGCTCCTGAGATCTATTCTCAGTCACTATAGCACTTTCATCAAGAACAAAAACAATAATATGGTGTAATTTAATATCAGGGATATGAAGAAGGGAAGGGAGATCAGTTTCTCAATATACTCCATAGTAGAGATCTATAAGAGGGGTATGCTGGGCCGTCATCTTGTGGAGAAGAAAATGTCCCAACACTGAAATTCGTTCCACAACATTATGCGGGAGTTTGAATGTGATCGGTTCGCTCTGAACTTGTTTGAGCTCCCACATAACATTGTGGAACATGTTTCAGCATTTGGATGTTTTCTCCACCAAAATATGGCGGTCCAGCATACCCCCTCTTACAGTTTCCTACTCCATAGCTGACAGGTATTCTGTGAATAGGTGGAATGGTTCATAGTTCATTCCAATTGTGCAATGTAATGTCACATTTATCACTATGGTTTCTTGCAATGCAGCATGTAGTGCAACATATTCCATCTCATATATTGAAGTGGACACTGCCTTGCTTCTTGCTAGATCATGCAACTGCATCATTAATAGTCATATAATTATTCCACTTAATTTTTTATGTTCATACAGTCTCCTTAACTTGAATCAGCATAGACATCCATTCCTTATACTCTTGTAAATATGTTTGCAATAGGAGAACCTATAAACTAATGAGTTCTATTAGGATTGAAGGAAAAACTCTCTCTATAAATCAGTCCAAAGTTTGTAATACCTATAAGGTTTCAATATACGTGTTAAACACATTCACAAATTCGCAATCATATCTGAACAGATTTGTTTGTATCTGGCAGGAATATTACCTATTAGGGCACTTGGGATTCCTATTACCTTCATGATATGGAAAAAGAGTTTCCTCTATTCTTTTTGTTTTTGCAAGTTTCTCAGTTGTCTTCTTTCTTCCTTATTCCTCCAAACAATTCCATCAAATAGTAATTTATCAACCGACTTCATTTGTCATTTCTATTTCACTGGTCATTGGAATCGGAATTGAAGAAGTTACTTAAAATTATATATAAAGTGAAGATTGGTAACTGATGTAGATGGAATAGAATTACAAAAGTACTGCTGCATATGCAACACTGTCAAAAACTACAGAATCTTCCAAGTATTTCAATCAAATAATTTTTTTGATTTAATATTCGGGTAGTATAAAATTTCACCACCCCTTCTGAATTGACAATTTTGAGTTCTTGCAATAATGGAATATTTTTCTTCCAAATCCAATAAATATGTGGATTGTTTGTAGAACAGAACTTTTTTATGAGGAGTTGTACCGTGGAATCATGTCGTTTAGAATGACCGGCGCGGCAGCCGCTTTTGGTTCAAAAGTGTTAATCGAAATAATTCGTACATGTTTGTCGATTTTTTGATACTTGGTAAAATCGGTAACATTGCTAAACGCAAGGTGGGTCCAATTTGGTAACGGATTTCTTGCTGAAATCCAATCTTTTTCATAATTCTGTTAAAATGAGTGTTCTAACATTCTGGACTCTGTCAGGCTGTAGATTACCTCTTTCAGAAATGAAATCCTTAGGTATTGTTCAGGTTTCTCAACTTCCATGTGTTCTAGTTTCTCCATAATATGTTACATCTTCTTTTCAAAATGATAAGCCTTCAAATTAAATGATTTGTTGATTATACCAAAGGATAACTCATAGGTCACAGTTATTGAAACTGGCGAGTAAATTTTCACCAGTAAATAATAGCTTGGATCCCTATAACCCTTACCAACTAATTCCACTATAGGTGAAAACATATCTTAGTCCTCTTCAGGTATCAGTATTTTTTTTAAAGATAAAATAACTTTCTTACAGTCGTAGCCTTTTCACCAAAATGTATGTTATAACATCTCGGTAGGAAATTCAATGTGGAAAAAACTTCAACTCTTAACATTTCCCCATTAAATTGTCATTTTGGCAGAAAAGGCTAAAAACTTATTTTTGAGGGTAATTTTTACCTTCTTGGGGCGATTGCCCAACACTTTGTGGGGTGCATGGTTTAGTGTGTTGTTTAGGTCATTCTACTTGATCAAAGAGTCTTTTTTAACACTGTTGCGGCACGTAGGGCAGCTTTTCGATCTAAAAGTATTCGTACGATAACATTACACCATCTACACAGATGATGTGATATTCAGCTTTCCATGAATTTTTTTGAGGTTCACACCTACAATTACTGGGCTATGACACGTGTCTCCATCTCACTTTCATGGTGTCGAATATATCTCTTAAGGGTGCTTTTGATTCACCGATTTCATCACTCATTTCCAGCTATACCTCTTCTCAGCATTTTCTTTGAATCTGGTTGTATTTTGAACCTGGAGAACAGATTTTAATTACTTACTTTATTATATTATCCTTTAATGTTTTCTTTGATGAAACGATGTAAGTTCATGAGAATTGGGAACTTTTGAGCTTTTGCTGTGCTTCAAAGCAGCAGCTGCAGATTGGCTGACTGGTGGTTTTCAAAATAGGGATTCATAAACTAACTTTTGGGACAGTTCCCAGATTTCAGTCATTTTGGTCTATTTTCTGTAGATTCGGCTCCCCAATTACACATTACGGTGAAGTCTCGCACGCTATCACCTAAACACATTGTGCAATTTTATGAATAATTTCTAGCATTAGCTCAAAAGGCCAGAAGGTACAACTTGGCAATGCCGCATGATAACGAGATTTTAGAATTACGTTCATATGGGAAATTGAACGTTTTGACGATTCAATATTATATTATTCGGAAATTATGGGCTACATGGAAATTTTATGGCCATCAACCTGAAGAAACTTTTACACTCTTTCTAATGGTTTTAAAATAAAAACAGTTTGATGGATAATTTTGCTCTAACTATTGATTTTATTGTTAAAAATAACAAATTGTCGTGTTGAAAACCACCGAAAACGACATACTTTTTCAACTTAAAGTCCATGTTACTCAAAATTTTTAGTGGTAACGTAGGGTTTTGAAATTGCTATTTAATAGAAAATTTCACGCTCTTTCCGATGGTGTATAAGAGAATTGATTTTAGTCAGTATTTGTGTAATCAAAGTCATTGCAGCTATTCACATGGCTCATTCGTCCAACAGGGTACCTGATAATTTTGGTAAGGAAATTCTGATCGGCAATCTCTACATCTATTTGAACCCCCTCCCCCTCCCGGTAAATTAAAATCACGATATTTTTGATTTTCACACATCTAATGCAATAATTCTATTGCTTTTTCCAGTAGTTGGCGTCACGATGACACTAAACCCAAACGGAGTAGGAGTTAAAGCTGAACCGGTCAACTTTAACCACTAATTTTAGAAAAGGATACGACCGCATATCAATAGCTACAACGTACGATAATACCTACCAGTATCAATAACTTGGCTGCCGAATAATAATAATTTTTTATTCCAAATACGTACAAACATCATCGTCACCATCATCTCAAATGGTAGAACGTTAAAAAAAATTATCTCTCGAGACATATCACAATAATTGTAAACTAAACAAACATAATCGAACTGGTTTTATGTGTACTATTATTTTTGTGTCTGTTTTATTTGTTTTACCATTATGATTTTTATTTTGTTTTGTTGGTCGTTATTCGTGCGAATTTTACTTTCTCCCTTTTAAATTTTTTTTATATCATGTAAATGTTAATTTTATACTCGCTTTTCACGTTCGAGAAAAACAATAATTAATAAGTACCTAAAGAAAAATCCCCCTTTTTTTTCTCCATAAATTATACATACCTTACAATTTTACATGTTGTACATATAGTGGCGAAACGGCGCTATACAAAGCTCAATGTGCATTTTAAATATGTATCTATTGTTAATCATGTATATATGTGAATATACTAAGCGCGTGTTCTCTAAATCGAACTGACGACATCTGTCTTGCATTTAGTCTTTCGTATGTGTATGTATCTTTTTTTTTTCTTTTCTTCCTTATTTACTTATGCTTCGCGTTATATGTACGAAAATTGTATTTCGTTTTTAAATATTTGTAAGATCGAAGACGACGACGACTACCACAACAGCAGCAGCAGCCATCGCAGCATGCCTCAATTATACCTATCAAAATTATGCCTTTATCGGAGAGGGGAAATGTACCGGGAGATGTGGTTATGTCAGATAATTACTCAAACGGTGTCTGGTCGATGCCATAAAATTCTATTATGCTGACATTTTCACCCGGCCAAGGAGAACGGTAGCCAAATGTTGGAAGAGAGATGTTTCGTTAGTAAATGGTGTTGTTTATAGCTATGACATTAAAAAGCGGATCGGGGTGGAAAGTTCACTGCTTTTGGGAAATGATTGGACTAGTATATCGATGTAAGTGCGTTTGTAGGTAGTTTACGGTGCGTCGAATTAAAGTATACGAGCGGGTAATAGCGCCATCGCGAGTTTAGATTCGAGATAACCGTGTAAATGGGGTCGTTTCCTCGAACACGATCGTAATTCGACGATGATGGGTTTTTTGTGTGTGGCGCGAGATGTGAAATTTTTGATTGTTTCGTTGTCATCGGGGGGGGGGGGGGCAGAGTCGTAGGGGGTGTCGGAATATCGATCAGTCGACGAAAAAATTTGAATTTATGCAGAGTGATTCGGATGGATTCTAGACCCTTTCGAATGGGTGAATAGGTGACCTTTAGTGCTTGAGTGATAGAATGGTTGCAGATACCTAAAATTTAAGGGGTATTTTAATCACTCGAGAAAATTTAGCTCTTGGTTCAACGTAGCTGCAAATATTCAACCTCGTGTGCTCTAAAAGTTGCCTATGCATCTGATAGAAGGGGCTCCAAATAACAGTGTGCTCAAATGGTCTCTTTTTTTAATGACTTTATTCACCTTTTTTTGGTGAAAATAGTCGTTGAAATCACATTTTTAAAGAATTGTTTGTGTAAAACCAAAAAAACAAAAAACTAAAAAGTACGCTACCAAAATCACCAAAATAATTCCACGAATTAGCTTCCGTAATTCTTTGAATGAATTCACTTGTGGAAATTTTTGGTGGAATATTATATATAAAAATTTTAAAAGTGACAAAAATCTGTAAATTTTTTGAATTTTCACGAGTTCTTCAAAGTTGAATTTGTTTAAAGAATTTTTTTGTCCTTTCGGAAAATTTCATTTCAATTTTTGAGGAAATATTCAAGTTTCGGATAAATATTGTTCAAGTTCTCAAAAATATTGTCCAAGGTTTCAAAACATTTCTCAAATTTTAAAAATCACTCAGTTTGAATAGTTGTACAGATCTTGAAACATTTTCTAAATTTTGGATAGTGTTTAATTTTTTGAAAATTTGTTAAATTATCGGATAAATGACCCATCTTAAAGTAATTGTTGATTGTTTGTCCTATTCTTGGAAAATTGCTCAATTTTGGTCCAATTCTTGAAAAACTGATCATTTTTTGTAAAATGATTAATTTGTCCTATTCTTGGGAAATTGTTCTATTCTGGTCCAAATCTTGAAAAATTCTTCATTTTTGTCCAAATTTTGGAAAATGGTCAATTTTTGTCCAATTTTTGAATTGTTCAATTCTTCGAAAATGTTTAAATTTTTTCAGTTCTTGCAAAATGATCGAATTTTGTCCAGTTCTTTAAAAATGATCAAATTGCATTCAAGTTTGGTCCTATTCTTGGAAAATAATTGAATTTTGGTCCAATTCATGGAAAATAGATGGATTTCAGTCCAATTCTTGGAAAATGGTGAAATTTTGTCTAGTTCTTGGAAAATGGTGAAATTTTGGTCCAATTATTGGAAAATGGTTGAATTTTGGTCCAACTCGTGGATTTCTGAAAAAATAATAGTGCAATTTTTCCAAGTCGTCTGTTTTGATCTTGGAAAAATTGTCTCATTCTCACGTTGTTGAAAAAGTATCTGATTTAGTGAGGTTACATTTTCAAAACTTGGTCTAATTCTTGATTTACTCACTTAATAAACTTTTGGAAAAATTGACCAAAATTTGATCGAATATTGTTGACGGTAATTCTTCAATATTTGAAAAATCGTTTAGGTTTGCGAAAACCCCACGTTCAAGTTTTTGAATTTTTATAAAATTGTATTTTCGAAAAATTGTTGGGGTTTTTGTAGAATTGTCCAAGTGATGGAAAAACCTGCTCAAGTTTCAGAAAAATATCATTCAATAAAATTATTGCTTGGGTTTTAAAAACCTCACAATTTTTTGGAACCCTGTGCAATTTTTGTGAAATTATGGAATTTCTAGAAATTCGTTATAATTTTGGAACGCTCTTATTTTTTATAAAATTGTTTAGGTTTTGATAGATTCTCAAATTTTTAAAAATCCTTAAGATTATGGAAAAAATCGTTCCAATCTTGGAGAATGACCCAAACGCCTTGCTTTAAAAAAATGGTTGAAAAAATACATGCAAAAGTTGAGTGTTTTTGTTATTTTTTTTGTGCTAAATTAAGTCGTCAAAATCAATTTTTTGCTTGGAGCCAATTCAATTGGGCACACTGAAATAATCTTGAACCATTCTGTAATTCGATGAACGTTGTAAACAGCATAAAACAACGTATACAGAGACAGGCGCCTGCGAAATGGCAGTGAATTTCCAAGGAAGATGTGGGGTAGGGGGAAGCAGGGGGAATTTTACGTCAAAGGTTCGATAGCGTCACTGCCTTTTTCATTGAAATTTTTACGGCACAGTTACCATTTTAGCTAAGATATGAATAAAATAACGTATCATTTCGTATACGTGTTTAAAAAAATTGTGTATTTAGCGTGCATTAAGAATTATTGTAAATTGTATGAGCACATTAAAAAAAAGGATTCGCAAAGTTACCTCAAATGGGTCACATCCGAATTGATTTCGGGAAGGGGGAATAGACGAGATCCAGTCTCTGCTTTTTGAAACGAGTTGAAATTGAGAAAAATTCAACTCTCGTTCAACTTTTTTCTGTATCAATGGCGCAATTAAAAAAGAAGTTTTACGCATTGACATTTTAAGAAGATGAAAAAATATGTAATTTTTAGAGTATTGTTAATAAAGGAATTTTCACTTTTTGTGTTTGAGCATGGCTTTGAATACGTAACGTGCAGGATGCGAGTGTTTTGAAGCCACCATCGGAGATTATGTCTAGGAAATCGATTTTTCTTTCCCCCTTTTTTTCTTTCGTTTTATTTCAAACGTCACACTATTTTTCAGATTTTTCTCCTTTTTTTTTTCTTTTTTTTTGTTGTTGAATAAATCGAACAATTTTAGTGAATTAAGATTAGCATTGTTTTTAACAATTTTTTTATGATTTTATTTTTAACGAAATATTTAGATATTATTTTTGTAAGTATTTCAATTTTAATTGGAAATATAATCAAAAGTGTTGAAAATATAGAACTATTTTTTCAGCCTCGATTTGAGGTGGCGTTGGAATGAATTATTGTCAATCGAACGAATACAGATGAAAATTTAATTTTGAAATTTTGTCAATGAATCGATCAGTTTTGAAAATCAACTGAGCTTTGAGCTTTTATTTTGGATCACCGCCTTTTAATGTTTTGAAAATTGAAGTGATTTGTCGATTTTAAGCCGGATGTTTGAAAAATGAGAAAAATTGATTAAACTAAACTTACTTCTTAATTTAGATACGTAATTAATGAATTGTATAGTTTCGTTAAAATTAGGTATGATTTTTTGACTGAAATTTTTTTAAACATAGGGAGTTAAAATACTTACTTACGTTTTTGATTTTTATTCAAATAATCTGATCCTTGATTAATTGATCGACCCCTTTCAATTAGAAATTCTGAATTATGAAATTTCCAAGTCAAAAGTCAGATATTTGACATTTCGAATTCAAAGGTCAAACTTATGACATTTAAAATTCAAAACCCAAAATTTTAACGTTTTTGGAGTAGGTTAGGTTAGATTAGGTGAGGTTAAAAAAAAAAAAAAAAAAGGTTGATGGAAACCGTTTCTACGGAGGGCTTGGAAACTGAGCCTTTTTTTTGGCCCTTCGAAGGGCGAATTATGAAAAACCAACCCCAGATTCGACTTTCTCATGAAATTTCACGTATTATACCAAGTTATTAAAATTTTCCATCGACTTTTGTCCAAATTGGTAATTTTAGCCAAGTGTATACTATTGGTAGTATGGGCTGTTTCCAGAAAATTTCCAATTCCGTCAAAAGTCGATGAAAAATTCTTATAACTTGGTATATTACGTGAAATGGCACGAGAAACTGAATCCGGCGTTGGTTTTTCAAAATTCGAGTTGCAAAGGCCAAAAAAATGGCCTCGTTTGTGAGCCCGTTTGTCAAACGGTTTTGAATTTTGCAAAACCGTTTCACAAACAGGCTCACAAACGAGGCCATTTTTTTGGCCTTTGCAAGGCGAATTTCGAAAAACCAACGCCGGATTCGGTTTTCCCGGCCCAAATTACATATAATACCTAACAGAATTGCAGGTTTCGCTTGCGATTGGTTACGAAAGTCGAAAAAATCACTGGACTATTTCATTGAAATGTAAAAAGTATTTTCAAGCTAGAGTCCTGGATTTTCTCATTTCGAGATATTGCTGCAATTGAAAAGTAGATTTTTGATATTATACGTGAAATGGGCCGGGAAACTCGAATCCGGGCTCAGTTTTTCGAAATTCGCGCTGCAAAGGCCGAAAAAATGGCCTCGTTTCTCAGCCCGTTTGTAAAACTGTTTTGGTCCAGTAGAGTGTGCAAGAAATAAAGAAATGGTAGTAACCGAAACATATGAATATATTATAATCAACGTTGAAATAATCGAAAAAATTCATAATTTAGAAAAAAAGTAATTGATGCGAAAAAAAATACATAATTCGAAAAACGAAATTTATCTTCTCCCACTCTTGGAACGCTTCTGCTCCAGGTCGTTTGTAACCGCTTTTCTTTTCGTTGATATAGTTGCTTTTCGATACGCCTCGATATGTTTCGTAATATCGAAATGCGGTCTATCCGCTGCGTCGATCGCATTAATGTGCAGCAAAAAGAGGTTTCTCGTGGTGAAGACGGAATCACACTCTGGGCAACTATAGGCCATTAGCCTCGATGATGAATTAAATTCAGTCTTGTATGTTCATTGATCTTTTAGACTTGTGACTGAAAATCAGGAATGTTTATTCAAATCTAAGTTTAACCATTTCAAGCTAAATTTTCATTGAAAAAGAGCAAAAATTATTTTGAGTTCTCCTTGGTGGTCTATCCACAAAACCATGATCATTTCTTTTCTAACTCTCAAGGAGGCGGGGAAGCGGGCCTCGAAATTTTTATGCAATTGCGATTTGTAGTCAAATTATCCAACTTTGAAAGCTCATATCTCGAGATATGTAGGTTGTACTTGAGGAAAAACTGTTTGCGGGGCCTGAAGATTCAAAAACGGTTATCATATTTTGAAAAGCTCAAAGTTGAACTTTGGTGGTGGAAGCTCAACTTCCATAATAAGAACAAAAGATGAAACCTACCAATTAAATATCTGAAAAAATTACAGTGAGTAGCCTTTTTTACCCTTGTTTCAACCAACAAGTTTTCGAGATGGAATCTCAAGAATCCTGGAGAGTACAGGGGTCCACAATTTCGACCAAAATTTTAAAAAATCGAAAAAGTAAAGTAACACATCGATTACTACTGAGGCGAAGGCGCTGATTTCGAATATGTACTCAGTTTTTTCATTCAACCCCTCTGAACCTCCTATTAGCCTCCTTGATAGGGTCAAAATTCCAAAAAATGAAAAATAACGTGTGACCTGTCGTTTGTTAGGGTTTTGAGAGCGCTGAATTCGAAAATTTGTTAATTTTTTGAATTTGACCCTTTCGTGCCCCTCTAGTCTTCCACCATAATCCTCCTCTTCCAGTTTTTAATTTAAAAAAAATTTTCATTTCAATTGAAATATTTTTTGATTTCAAGTTGTATTTTAAAGAAATGAACAAAAATTACTTCCTCAATTTTTGATTTTGAGAATTTTACTCATTTCTTATGTTATTGACTTTGATACCCTATTTTCGACCTCCCAAATTGATTGGAAATGGTTTCGAGACGTTTTCAAGCCTCCAGTCATCGAATAGTACGCTATTGGCGTATTTTTAAATTTTTTCCTGAAAAAATTTTTGCCAAAAAATATGGATTTAAACTCTCGAGTCGCGAATTTTGAAAAATTATACTTTAATCGATCATATAGGTCTCCAGTATGGGAAATCCACAATTATAAGTGCTAAAGCACCATCCAGTACAGGTGGGTAATTCTACCAAAACTGTCGCATTTAAGTTACTTATAAATTTCTCGAGTACTAAATGCGCTAGAGTGCTTTTTTTTGCATTGTTTTATTGTATATCATCTCCCCCACCTTTTCCAGCGAAAAAAATAATTTTCCCCCTCCCCCACCACCCCCTGCATAAATTTTAATGGTCAAAAGTTCCATCGTCGTGGCTGTTACCACTCATGGTTTCAACCTTTACTTACCCCTAGCACTGAAGATAATTGATATTTTTAAAAATTTTTAAAAACATGATATTGGTAGAGTGTTGGGGTACACGTTGACCTCTCCGAGGGTCGCCAGAAGGGCACTGGGTGACCTCAAGACGAAACCAAAACTCTGTTACTAGGTTTTTGTTCCATCGTCGTGGCGAAATTTCATTAATTTTTTCTGGCTCTGTTACTTCGTATTTAATTTTTTTCAACCGCAATACTGATTCAGGGGTGTAATAGGAACAACCTTTATCGGTTGAATTTTAAATTCCTGACTACTTGGTCAATCTTGAAATAAAAATTTGTGAAAATTCTTGTGTTTACAATTTTTACATTCCATCGTCGTGGCTATCAATTTTTCGAATTGTGCTTATGGTATGGAGCTATAAATAAGAAAAATATATTCCACAAGTAAGTATATCAACACAAATTCATCACAATGCACTTTAAAATCAATTCGCAATTGAAAAAATGGGAAATATTCAAGATTTTTCTTACGTCGTGGCTACTATTTTCATTTCCTTCGTCGTGGCGAAGATGATTTTTGCATCCACGATGAAGGAATTTTTATCCACAACGTGAGAACTTTGAATATGTAAATAGTATAATTCATTCTGCATCCAGTGGGCCTGATCCCTTCAATGAATTAGGTACCACTACGATGGAACTAAAGACCACACAAAGGAAATTCTATGGTCATGGAACCCACGATTATAGATTTTCCATAGTAGTGGATACCAAAAATTTGAATCGCCCCACACCCTCCCCTGGGGGCTATGAACTGGGCCAAATACAAAAAATGGTGTCTCGAACGTATAAATTTTAGATTCTAATCAAAAAAATTTAAGAAATTCAACTTTTATTTTTCGAATTTCATATACTGGAAATGCGACAGTTTTGGTAGAATTACCCAGGTACATATCCATAACTTTACCAAAATTACATCTTCTTTAGTGCCCCAAATAAAGAAACTGACCATAGAAACGCAGCTAATGAAATTTGAGAGCAAAAACGTCTGTATACCGCCGACCGATGAGTTAAGTGAAATCAAGCACAGATTTGCGATGTATCAGGTCAAAATCCGGCGATGCAGTCTTATCAGTAGAAAGTTGACGAGACACACACACCAAATAATACGAAAAGTACTTCAAAACTAATTGAAACATCCCGGTCGAATCAAGATTCGGATGCAAAAACACGTAAACAGTAACATAAGTAGTTTTCCAGCAACAATTTCAGCCAATTCACATCATTTTAGACCAAATGTGCGGAAACGATCTTATGAGATCAAAAAAATCCAGACAAGTGTCGTTTTCGACTAATTCGAGGTCGCTGATTTCGAATACGCTGTCCATTTTTCGCGTAGGCCCTGCCTTCTCGAGTTACGGCCAGTTTTTGCCTCGAAAATACAGTTTTTTGGGCAAACAAGTAGCTGTCTCGCAAAACGAACTTCAGATTCGTAATCGGTGACCCCGAATCAGTCGAAAACTACACTATTCGCGAGTTTTTCAAATACTTTCTATTTTGGTCAAAATTGGTCTAAAAAATGGCCATTTTCTCGAAAACGGTAACCGAACGGGAAGAACTGATGACACCATTGAATTCGCCGTGTCCGAATACCCCATCCTAGACACCTCGCACGTCGATCTTGGACAAATAATTTTTTGGCCCAAAAAAATGAGAAGGGGTTAGTTCATGATTTTTTTTGATTTTCGATGATTTTCAAAAAAAATCGAGATAAGTGTCGTTTTCGAATAATTCGAGGCCGCTGATTCCGAATCCGCTGTCCATTTTTCGCGCTGGCCCTGCCTTCTCGAGTTACGGCCAGTTTTCGCCTCGAAAATGCAGTTTTTGGGCAAACGAGTTGCTGTCTCGCAAAACGAACTTCAGATTCGTAATCGGCGACCCCGAATTAGTCGAAAAACACACTTTTTGCGAGTTTTTTCGACACTTTTGATTTTGGCCAAAATTGGCCTCGAAAATGGCCATTTTCTCGAAAACGGCAACTGATCGGGAAAAACTGATGCCTCCGTTGAATTCGCCGTGTCCGAATACCCCATCCTAGGCTGCTCGCACGTCGATCGGGGACAAAAAATTTTTTGGCCCAAAAAACAGAGAAGGGGTTATTCATGCTTTTTTTCGATTTTCGATGATGTTCAAAAAAATCGAGATAAGTGTCGTTTTCGACTAATTCGAGGCCGCTGATTCCGAATCCGCTGTCCATTTTTCGCGCTGGCCCTCCCTTCTTGAGTTATGAACGATTTTCAGCCCTTCAAATGCGATTTCTGGGCTAATTCGAGGTCGCTGATTCCGAAATTTTTTATTCGAGAATAGCTCTTTTGGTACTTACACAATTTCTTGCTTGATTCGAAACACGTCAAGTTATGTGCAATATGATTCGAGAATCAAAAATCACGAATCACGATGTGCGGAAATAATTCTAATACGATTCACAATCACATTCACATCTTACAAGATGATTCGAATCAAGATCTTCAAATCGAAAAAAAATTAATTCGAATCATGCCCATTCCTATAATGATACAACAAGGTATCTACCTATATATCTACAAAAAAGTAAAAAGATGAAAAAAATTTGTAAATTTTTTGAAGATTTAAAAATTTTTCCAACTTCATTTGGTTTTTTTTACGTCATATCACAACTTTTTGTCATCTCCACTTCCAATTTTTCAAAAAAAATCTCAATACAGCTCCTTCCTAATAATGTTACTTTGTATCTCAGAAATTATTCGACAAATGTTCAAAAAGAAAAATATTGTCCAATTTTAACTCCACCCCCGCCCAAATAACAAATCGATTCTAAAGGAGAGAAAAAAAAGCTCATTTTCAACTCAACATTAAACATCTTGTGATTACTTAAGCTATAGAAAAACATTTATTCAATTTGGAATTCAGCGAAGTTGAACTTATGCCAATACGAAGACGTTTCAAAAAAGAAAAAAAAAACGTTTTTATATTACATCGCTTCGTATAAAACCCTCAGATATATTTCAACTACTCGGCGTCTTTTTGAAAATATTATTCGAAGGGGGGAAAATATACGAATAGAAATATACGTATTCATATGTAGCATTATTGCAGTGATTGGATCTCGTATGCGCATATTATGTGCACCGCTTACGAATCAGCGAGACCACAGACGGCGAAAAAAACATTTTAATTTAAAATGTAAAGAAAAATTGTGTAACTTATGTCTACACGGATAGCAAACCTATGGCGCACATCTATAAATTCTTACATGTCAGCATTTAAGTATTTATCTCATTGAATAATTTACGATTATTTTGGAACGTATTCGTTGCTGGTTTATGCATAAAGTTTCTCATTGGTACAGCAATTTCGTTTCTTGTGTATACGAACGACAATGTAAATGGGTAATTCTACCAAAACTGTCGCATTTAAGTTACTTATAAATTTCTCGAGTACTAAATGCGCTAGAGTGCTTTTTTTTGCATTGTTTTATTGTATATCATCTCCCCCACCTTTTCCAGCGAAAAAAATAATTTTCCCCCTCCCCCACCACCCCCTGCATAAATTTTAATGGTCAAAAGTTCCATCGTCGTGGCTGTTACCACTCATGGTTTCAACCTTTACTTACCCCTAGCACTGAAGATAATTGATATTTTTAAAAAATTTTAAAAACATGATATTGGTAGAGTGTTGGGGTACACGTTGACCTCTCCGAGGGTCGCCAGAAGGGCACTGGGTGACCTCAAGACGAAACCAAAACTCTGTTACTAGGTTTTTGTTCCATCGTCGTGGCGAAATTTCATTAATTTTTTCTGGCTCTGTTACTTCGTATTTAATTTTTTTCAACCGCAATACTGATTCAGGGGTGTAATAGGAACAACCTTTATCGGTTGAATTTTAAATTCCTGACTACTTGGTCAATCTTGAAATAAAAATTTGTGAAAATTCTTGTGTTTACAATTTTTACATTCCATCGTCGTGGCTATCAATTTTTCGAATTGTGCTTATGGTATGGAGCTATAAATAAGAAAAATATATTCCACAAGTAAGTATATCAACACAAATTCATCACAATGCACTTTAAAATCAATTCGCAATTGAAAAAATGGGAAATATTCAAGATTTTTCTTACGTCGTGGCTACTATTTTCATTTCCTTCGTCGTGGCGAAGATGATTTTTGCATCCACGATGAAGGAATTTTTATCCACAACGTGAGAACTTTGAATATGTAAATAGTATAATTCATTCTGCATCCAGTGGGCCTGATCCCTTCAATGAATTAGGTACCACTACGATGGAACTAAAGACCACACAAAGGAAATTCTATGGTCATGGAACCCACGATTATAGATTTTCCATAGTAGTGGATACCAAAAATTTGAATCGCCCCACACCCTCCCCTGGGGGCTATGAACTGGGCCAAATACAAAAAATGGTGTCTCGAACGTATAAATTTTAGATTCTAATCAAAAAAATTTAAGAAATTCAACTTTTATTTTTCGAATTTCATATACTGGAAATGCGACAGTTTTGGTAGAATTACCCAAATATGTGTACGTTTATTTCGTCGAGAAATTTTTTCTCCATTGGTTATTTTTGCCATAATGCTGATGTTCCTTTTGTATAAAAGCGTATTCCGATCTGGAGATCGATAGTGAACTCGGATGAGAAATACTCGTGGCTTTGTGCGAACTTTGGATTTAATAAAGTGTATTAACTCGACCATACGCCAACATGTACCTATATGGAAGAAAGCAAACGGAATTTAATTAAAGTACCGGCTCCAGCCAACGTAGTTTTATAAGTACGTTGTAAAAGAAAATATTCTTAATTTAATTAAGACGTATCGTATGTAGTTATTCAATTTATAAGTCTGTGTTTGTGTATAGATTAGATACCTATGACCACGTTTTCTCGAATTTTTTGCTCATTTTATGAATGTGTTATTTGTAAAACCTTTTTTTTTTAGTTGAAAATGAATCGGATTGGGAAATTATTTATTACATTGTGTCCATTTTCTGGAAAACCTGGAAAGGTCGGGGAATTTTGATGGTATAGAAAAGTTAAGGAATTTTTAAATTTTTTCTAGAATTTTTAGAAAATACCAAAAAAGGATAAATCATTTGGAAAAGTGTTTCCTTGCTTATTTTATTATGAATTTTTCAAAAAAATTCGCCCTCGCTCCACTCGGACCAAATTATTACGTATTTTCCCTGATTTTTTTAATCATAATTTTTTTTTGTTGACCGTAATTTACATTATTACTTAGGGTGGAGTAAAAAAAACATATCTTGGATTTTGACCAAATTTGGTGGGGTAGTTTACTTTGAGTGGGAAACCTCCCCAAAAAAATTTGAGCCCCTAGGGAGGGGAGAAGAAGGACGAGCGTCCGTTTTCATTTTAGTGTTGTCGGAAATGTTGCGGCACGATTTTTTTCCAAGTCAAAATTTTTTCATATTTTTTCGCATCTCTAGTTTGTTTTTCAGTTTGCAATTTTCTCAACTCAAATTTTTTTCTTTCAATTTTCTTAACTCAAATTTTTTTAGACGTAATTTTCTCAACTCAGATTTTTTTCTTATAAGTATCTCAACTCAAAATTTTTTTCTTCTAATTTTCTCAACTCAAATTTTGCAGCAGCATAATTTCTTTTCCGAGCTCTTATCATGTAATGGACACAAGTTATGAGAGAAAAAAATTTAATTGAGAGAATTATAAGAAAAAAATTCGAATTGAGAAAATTATATGAAAAAAAAATTCAAGTTGAGAAAATTACGTCTGAAAAAATTTGAGTGAAGAAAATTACTTACATCTGAAAAAATTTAAGTTGAGAGAATTGCGTCTGAAAAAAAAACTTGAGATGCGAAAAATATGAAAAAAATTTGGACTTGGAAAAAAACGTTTAGAAAATCACTGAGTCAGACGTCAAACACTTGAAAAAAAATCGTGACGCAACATTTCCGACAACACTAAAATGAAAACAGACGCTCGTAGAAGTCAGTGTTCAAAGTGCACCTCCGACGCCACTGTTCTTACAAAATTTTGATGATCCCCCCCCCCTACACTTTCCCTACGTGTTTTCACAAAAAATTATAAGACATCATTGAAATGCATTTTTAAAAATTCAATTACAACCAATCCATTTTTTTACTCTTGTTTTAAGGTATTCACATGCAAATCAAAGAATGAAAAAAACAATGGAACAAAATGAAGCAAAACAGAACTTGAGTCAAGGACCTCAAAAGAATTCTGTAAAAGCAAAATCAATCAGAAGGATGAAAAAACTACTTACTTCGAAACTATCTCCTTGCCTATTTCTGATAATTGCATAATACATATATATCGCCTTGATATAAATGTTATGCAATGCAATTTGACAAGGGCTAAAATATGTTTAAGTAGGTGGCGCGATAATTGGTGAAATGATGGCTACATTTTGGAGTGCCAGTGATGAGGTTTCGATTAGAAACTTCGAATCCAGTCACCGGTGAGATTTTAGATAATTTTGGAATTTTGGAATTTTTCCATTTTTTAGGTTAAGAAGAAATCATCGAATTTTGGCAATTCAACAAAGTGTCCTTTTTCTTTTGAAAATCTGGAAAAATCAGGGAAACATCAAGGAATTTTTAAATTTTCCTTTGAACTTTTTTTTAAAAGGAGGATAACTAATATAATTTTAAAAAATGATTTTTTGCTTAATTTATTGAAAATTTTTCAAAAAATTCCGCAATCGAAGTTCACAGTGTTGGAGGAGCCAAAAATTTGAAAATTTTACAATCTGATTGGATTTTTCCAAAATTTTGACCTGAAGTATAATTTTTGACTCAAAATGAAGTTTTTTTTGAAATAAATGCCATCACTTTCTCATGATGAATTTTTTACCATAATGATAATTTTTACCAAAAATGATTACTATTTTCTGAAAATTGTAATATTTTCTGAAAATTGTAATATTTTCTGTCAATAAAATTACGATCTCTTGGATTTTTGCACCCATTTTTGAAAAATTGTCAATTTTTGGCAATTGTAAATAAATTATGAAATTAGTCAGTTCTTGAACAGTTTGATTCTGACAACCTGTAGATGGGTAAAAATTAATCCCATTTTCGTGATCAGCGACCTCAAATTAGTCTGTAACGACCCCCCCCCCTCCCCCGGGAGATAGTGAGTTGATTCCCAGCTTTGAAAAATGTTCTAATTGATTCCCATTTTTTTTTGAAATGTCCGAATTGATTCCCCTTTTTTTCAGTGGTATGTACGAATTGATTCCCCCTTTTTTTCTGGAGTATATACGAATTGATTCCCCCTTTTTTTCAGGGGTATATACGAATTGATTCCCAACCTAATTCAACAAAGGAATTTTTCAGGAGAGCAAATTAATATGCACAAAACGTTTCTACGACTTAAAATTAGGTTCAGCAAATGTTAGTTTGTTTCAAAATGTGGATTTGGGGTCTACAGAGCAGGTTTCACTCCAGTTCTCAAGGATTGAAATGAAAAATTTTCCCATATGTTTCTAAATCACAGATCTTCGAAGTTTTCGAGCTTTTTATTTAAAAAACACAAAAAAGGTGTTGAAATAATTTTTTAAATCCATAACACCATTGTTTTTTTCGTAAAATTTTATTTCCGAAACTGCGATTAAAAAATTCCCAAGCATAAGCGCATCCAGATGGGAAAATTTTTCATTTCAATTCTTCAGAACCGGAGTGAAACCTGCTCGTAAAACGACTGAACTATCTGAAATCGTTTAGAAAATGGTTAAAATATCGTTGCTGGGCGGATTCGAGGTCGCTGATCGCGAATATATCGTTAGTACAAGGACAGACCCAGTGTATTTAGCGAGATATCGCACTTTCTGAATTTATTTGGTTTGTTGAATAGATTGCATAGTTGTAATTTTAAGGCGCCAAGTTGAGTATTAAAAGTGAACGAATTTTTATCGAGTAATTCGAAGTCGCTGATCACGAATTTCATTTTCATTTTGTTCGATGGGTGATAATGTAGATATATTTTTTTACTTCAATTAGTTTATTTTTGAAGTATTTCCGTGGAAAATAAGTATATGTAAAATATTGAAAACCAAAATTTTGGTCGTATGGTTTCTTATTCACCATCGTGTTGAAATTTCTTCAATTTTTTCATGCTTCATGAGGCTGGGTTTGAGATAAAAATCACTAAACGAATTTAGGTGTTTTAAAATTGTTTAATCCATATATTATACTTAGTTGAGGACTGAAATGATATTTTTCAAAGTAAAAATTGCAAAATGAATGGCATACTCGGAATTTCAGTATTTTTTAGAATTTTTCATATTTACCTACCTATATATTTTTTTCATCATCAAGGCTAGTTTTAGGACTTTTTCATGTTTCACAAGGCCAAATTTTGAGATAAAAATCACAAAATGAATCTATAGGTAAGGTACGTGTACGAAATTTTTGAATATAAAACTCGTCAAAAATTAATAAAATCTCATTAAAATGTTAATGAGATCAAGTTGATCAAAAATTGTAAAAAAAAAAAACTTACCCTAAATTCCTTTTCATAAGTATTATTTATTTAATCGGCCTAGTTTAACTCAACATAGCGAGGTTTGATTGTTCTAATATTCAGATTGCTCAATCTAGCCTCTGATTTTACGAGTAATAAACTAATAATTCAATTTAATCTAGGTTATATTGGTCAAAATTTCCCACTTTTGTTGGATGATAAATTTTTTTTAAAAATCCGCAGTCTGATAAAATGTTGAAAAGTTGAAAAAAAAACTTCATCTGGACTGTATTGAAAATGTACTTCTTAGAGATCAATAAATTTTTGGGTAATATTTTATCAATTCTGGGCCTAAAAAAAATTATAAAAATATTATTCAATTGTTATAGGTACCTAAGTACAAGCACATATCCAGTTATTACTCCACAAAATTTCATTTATTTAAAATGTGTTGCAATACTGATTTTTTGTCGTTTTTTTAAAGTGAAAAAAATCGTCGAATTTTTTAAATTAAGGTATCGATGAAGGTTGACTCTTATGGATTTATTTATGGAATTACGACAGAGAAGAAAATTTCGAAGTTTATTCGATACAAAAAGATGAGGTATGACTGATTTTCATTATATTATTTATATTTTTTTATCAAGTTATATAATTACATTTGATTACAGGAATAAAATATGATGTACGTATTTGTATCGTTTTAATTCATTTTTTACTTTTTTATAGAAATTTCTCTAGTGTTCGTGGAATTCTGAAATCTGGCCCAATTCGTCGAGTACGAACTACGAAGTCGTAATTTGATCCATAATCATTGTCGATTGTCAATTTCGAGGCGTCAACCCAATCCACACAGATAGTTCTGTCTTTGGACTTGTTGAAAGAGCAGTGATTATTTTCGTCATTGATGAGAATATTTCGAAATATTGCTGAACCTAAATGGACTTCTGCAATGATAAAATCTTGAAGTTCAAATTATTGAAGTAGGTGTAGGTAGAGGTACTTGAGCTTTCTACACACTAAAATTTTATAGTATTGCTGTTTTTCATTTTTTTACAGTGAGTTTCTTGCATGGGTATTTCTTTTTATGTTTTTTTTTTAAATTTTGCTTAAATTTATTAATTCATAAATTCGTAGAAATTTTTTCCACTGGATTACTTCACATTTCGATATTGATTGAGTTTTTGATTCATAAACTTGATTTCATTCTTCTTCGGTTTTTCGTAAATATTTTTCTTTCAGCTTTGTAAAATTTTGATTACCTAATTTATCTAATTTTATAATTTTTATGAATTATTTTTCTACAATTTCATTCTTACTATTCCTTAATTTTGAAGTAAATAATCCTTTATGCCGAATTTTTTCGAATTTTTAATTCAAATTTAAGGACGCGTAAAAAGAAAAGAATTAATTAGATCTTGGTTTTGAAAGCTTTTTAATATTATTTTTTCATTGATTTTTTTCTCTCCAATTCGTACAGAATTATATCTGATTTCTTTCAATAATTTTTTTTAGCGGTGTTCAGCGTCGATGATTCTCATTGGAAAATATTCGTGGATAAAAACTGGACGCTTTTTGAAAATTCCAACGACAAAATAATTGACAACAGTGAAGAATACTTACCTTTATAATGAGTATAAAAACTATTCAAGCTTCAATAACGTCGTCTTTGATCTTTTTTTTTTTTAAATACCTACTTAGATTTATTAATTGTTCAAACAATTTTCATTTTCAGGTAGATAAAGCATAGGGGTCTAGTTTTTTAGTGAAGATATCTGATTTTACAAAAAAAAAATAAATCAAAGAAATTAAATGAATTGGAGAATCAGCAAATAATTGTAGAAAAATTGCTGATTTTCGACAATTTTTATCACAAAAAAAAACAAAACAATGATTTATATTTTCGAGGGAAAATATGCCATATTTGAAGAACAAAAGTTGAAAATTGAAAATTGACACCATTTTCCGAATCAGCGATCTCAAATTAGTCATGTCATAATCAACTCCTGTTTTGAATATTTTTGACTTCAAAAACAGTTGAAATACGAGATAGGTATATTTTCAAATAAGATAGCTCGAAATAAAAAATGAATCGACTTTTATAATTTAAAAGAAATTAATAAAAGAATAATTTAGCCCCAGAAAATTTGATTTATGCAATTTACATAAGTTGAATAAAATTCATCAAGTTTTTGATTAAGTAATGGGAAAGAAGTATTTAAAAAAATATAATATGGTCTGATCTGATTTAAAGAAAAGAAATTGAAATAATTTAGTATAGAAAAATTTGACAGATATAATTTCAGTACACAATTTTTTAAATAATTTAGTTTGGAAAAATTCGACCCATGTAATTTAGGTTGAATACAGCTAAAAAAAAAAAATAAGTTGGATATATTTAACCACTATTGAGTTTTTACTTAATGGGAGAGGGATTTTTAAAAAAAAATTCGATTCGCCCTGTGTAATTAAAATTGAATATAACTGATTGGAGAGGATATTTAAAAAAAATGCTTCGACTCATGTAAGTAATTTAAAAAAAGAATTGTTAATTGATCGAATTTATAATTAATGGGAAGGGATAGGGGATATTCAAAAAAATTGATTGGACCTTGGATATTTTCTAAAAAAAAAGATTCGACTCATGTAATTTAAAAAAAGAAAAGAAAAGATACTTACCCCAAAAAAATTATCTAAGTAACTTTTTTTAAAAAAATTAAAAGAAAATTTGTCTTAAGTGTGCAATTTAAGCTGAATACATTTGAAAATGTGATTCAAGTTGAATACAATCGATATTAAAAAAGCTGATTCGAGCTGAGACATTTTTTTAAAATTGGTTTGGATCTGTGTAATTTGAAATTTTTTAAAATCATTACCTGATCGAATTTTTCTACTCATGGAAGGGATATTCAAAAAAATCAAGTCAACCTGCAGTTAAAATTTAATTTAATTGATCGAATTATTAATTGATTTTAATTTTTTTTTGAAATTATTAAACTATTTCGAGGTCGCTGATTCTGAATCCGGCGTCCATTTCCTGCGCCAGGCCTTTGTTTCGGAGATATGGCCTATTTTCACCTAGAAAATGATATTTTTGGGCAATTGAAGCACGAAATACTCTAAAATTCGGTCATTTTCGATCAATTTGAGGTCGCTGATTACAAATATGACATTAATTTTCACCTATCTTTGATCGATTCGCCATAAAGTGCATTTTCGAGGTAAAAATAGGTAATATCTCCGAAACAAACGGAAATGGACACCGGATTCGGAATCAGCGACCTTGAATCAGTCGAAAACGACACATTTCTCGACTTTTTTGAAAATTAAAAAAAACATGGACTAACCACTTGTCATTTTTTGAACCAAAAAATCATCAACCTCGAATCTAGTAAGTATTGGAATTTTTTTATAAAATTGTGGATTATTTCTAAAAAATTTTTTTGGGATTTTTCAGATTTTTTAAATTTTAAAAAAACGGAATTAAAAACAATTGAGATTGTGTAGTTTGATTTTATTCGTTTTCTTCGCACTTTGCTTTCTTTTAATTCTCTTCTCTTCGTATGAACTCGATATCCATGAATAATTTATACCTTTACTCAATATCTTTGTGAAAAAAATTAATCGAAACGAATTTGACTTCGAATTTTTTTTCTCTTCCCCATATTTATTCAAAAAATCTCTCGTTTCGGCTTGAAATATCCAACAGATCACGATTTAACTCTAAAATTCGAATTCAGCGACCCAAAATTAGTCATATTTGACTCCTCTCACGCTTTTCTAGCTTCAAAAATCAAAAAATTACGAAAAAATCACGTTTGTGCCTTGTTTTAAACAGATATGCAATCCAAAATACACTGAAAAATGTCTAACGGGTTCCATTTTGACGTTAAAAAGCACCAGTTTCACTAGGAAAATTAGCATATTAGGAGGTCTCATGCTCCTTATACTCCAACTGGTATCAGCGCCTTGAGTTTGGAACAGGTTTGCAACCCAAATTACACAATGGAATCGGAGAGACGGACCATTTTGTTGCGAAAAAGTACCAGTTTCATTAGGAGGATATAGGATATTTATAGGTCTCTAATTCCTGATGAAAATTTTTTCTAATTTTTTCTACAAGGTTATTGAAGGGATAGGGTCGAGTGAAGTGTCCTAGGGTATGTTTTCGAGCCCACAGAATCCATTTTTGGGGTCCGTTGGACCCTAGAATCACATTGTTTCGAGATATTGGCATTTTTTTGGTTCGAAAACCATTCTTTAAAGGTGAAATTTTCGATCTGCTGTAAATTTAATTGCCAATTTGGAATCAACGACCTCAAATTAAGCTGAATTTTCACTGATTGGTCGAAAATATCCATTAATTACATAAATTACAATTATTTCAAAACATTTAGAATACTTGGAGGTCTGTAACTTGTGATGAAAAATTTTTCATTTTTTTATACGAGTTATAGAGGAGATAGGGTCGAATGAGATGTCCCAGGGTACGTTTTTAGACCTACGGGAGATAATGGCATTTTTTCAGTCAAAAATCGTCTTTAAAATGTAAAATTTTTGATCTGTAGTAAATTTAATCGCAAATTTGGGATCAGCGATCTCGAATGGAGCAGTATTCTCACCAACAACTCAAAAATATCTATTAATTCAACGAATATCAATCACAGGTCGACATGGAAAATGCTGTTTGAAGTTTAATGGGTGATTTTTATAACATTTTTCGCGCTGATCACGAGAAAAATAGTGAAAAAATTCCATCACTCAAGGATTTTTCACAATTTGAATTTTTTGTTGAACAGTTTTTCTACTTTTTTTTTGATAACTTCGATTTTCTGAAAAAAGAAAAGGTTCTAGACCTCATCCACCTAAGAAAAAACTAATTAGACTTTACTGAAAGGAAATTTTACGCTCTACAATTTATGTTCTATTCATTTTTTTCGTAGGACTCTTTTTTTTGCCAGAAAATCGACTTTAATGGTCAAAATTTACATTAAAAAAATGTAAAACGAATTTTCAACCAAAAATTCTAATTATACAAAATCCTGATGCGATGGGGTAAAAGGTAAAACTGAAATCATATTCGAACTCTGCACTAAAGAGTAGGTCAGAAACACCAATCAGAATCAATTACGTAGAAAGAAAATTATCGATTTGCCGCCCTTTGATATTCCCATTGATGCAAATGGGAAATGTTAAAAATGCGGTTCATTACGAAAAATCGATTTTCTGGCGAAAGAAAGGGCCCTGCAAAAAAAATGAATAGAACATAAATTGTAGAACGTAAAATTTTCTTTCAATAAAGTCTAATTAGTTTTTTCTTAGTTGGCTTAGTTTTTGAGATATTTTCAATTCAAAAAAAAAGGTTGAACTTTCAACTTTCAACTAAAATATTTCGAAAGCTAAGCCTTCTAATAAAAACCTAATCGGACTCAACAGAAAAGAAATTTTACGTTCTACAATTTATGTTCTATTCATTTCTTTCGTAAAACCTTTTCTTTTTTCAGAAAATCGATATTAAGTGTCAAAATGTATCAAAAAACGTAGAAAAACTGTTCAACAAAAAATTCAAATTGTGAAAAATCCTTGAGTGATGGAATTTTTTCACTGCTTTTTTCGTGATCAGCGTGAAAAATACTATAACAATTTTTTTTAGCCTAAATTTCAAAAAATCGTTCCAACCTGCATCTGTTACCGAGATTTATCCCAATAAAATTCTCCAACTATTTTTTTTCACATCCACCTATAAAGAAAATAATCTCACGAGAAAAAAAACCCTCAAATTAATTTCCATTCCATACTTTTTTATAAAAATTCCATTACTTTCGCTACCCGGTGAAAATTTTCATCGAGTTTTCTTTCTATTCTGCTACAAATGTTTAAATACCTACCCAAGTACTCGGTTCTCATCGTCATCGTAAATAGGTAAAACTCGTTGGTAATAGTGATTTTTATATTTTTTTCTGTTCGGTAATCTTTCTAGAATTCCGCAAATGGCAAAATATTAACGTAAATGTTAATTAGCTAATTTTGTATTCAATTTGCAACGACGCTCGGTTCTTTATACCTCGTTCAATTGCGGCCGAAAAATTAAAACTCCGAGGAGAAAAACTCTTCACGTCGCAGCTTCCTTTCAATTTACACAATGTTGTGGAAATCTTCGTGCTCGGAATATTAAAATTACCCAAAGAAGAGAAAAAAAAGTCTGTAAAGAAAAAACCCACCGTGGCTAAAAATGTAGATAAATATTTATTAAATTATTAAATTACAAAATAGAGTCATGACTATTCGATCAATGGAAATATAAGAAAAAAAGTAAGCATGCCATTTATCGCATCAAATCCTCTATTTCCACTGATCAAAAAAATAGTAAAAAAAATACGTATAAAAATGGCAAGAATTATTAACGAGTCGTTCGCGACTCGTATTTCGGTACAGTCATTTCGAATAAAGCGTTTTTGCATCTTCGAAGTATAAAATTGATTAAAAAGGGCAACTGAGGATCCCGTGGAAGGATTTGTTTTCACGAAATACAAGGTAATTGTTCGTATTTTAAACACATTCCTAAATTATCCTCCGGCGATTCTTCTCGTAATCCTGGTCCGAACTGAACTCGTATATGGAATGGTGTCGTACTGCCTGAGAAAAATATACCATAAAACAAACATTATCCTCGGAGGTAATCTTACAAAGGGGTATTAAATATCAATACATCGAGCTAGGTGTAGGTAGTTTTTGGTCATGAATTTCTAATCTAAGCTCGAACCGGGGTTAAATATTTCGTTATTACGGTCGTTTTTTGAATAGAAATGACGGTTAAGTTGGCAAAAAAGCACGAGGTCGACTCACTTTCTATTCTGCAAGGTTTTTGTTCCGAAGACGAGCAGAACGAGTTGCCACAGTGAAGCAAATCGCAAACAGCTGGACCTCCTCCGGGCTGAAAAATTGTTCAAAAAAATAGAATTTTCAATATACGAGAGTAATTTTGCTACGAGGGTGCCAGGGGGTCACTTACTGTGATGAATTCTTCGGAATCGCAGGGCATAAGGACTCGATCCGAGCATTCTTTGAATAAATTCAAATTTTGGCTCGAGCCCGGTGCTGCGCCTAGGTCGCCATCTCCTGATCCAATATCATCTGCAAAAAAAGGCCAATTTTCATTAAAAAATAGTCAAATTTTCTAATTAGATATTAAATATGGCTCACTTTCAGTTACAGGTGGTCCTATTTTGAAAGAGTTCTCGTCACAGGGCTCGTAAGCTATCGAACACATACCTGAAAAAAATTTTCAAATTGGAAATAACGTCGAAGGAAAACACAATCGTCATTTTTTTTCGATAATAATTCAACGCCTACATCTTTCGTGTTCTTTACAGGCGAGAAAATTGATCGACAGGCGGGGAAAATGAAAATTTAAACGAAATTATCGACTCGACGTCGGTTTCTGTTCAGACTGAGAGTATCGAAATTGAAACATTTGATAAAAACGAGACGCCAGCGCCACCGTGGAAACGAAATGTTAAAAAGGTACTTTGACAGTCGACTCGCGACTCGAAAAACTAGACCGTTTCTCATTAAAAATTTTAATAACTTTTACCATTTTCCAAGACGGCAAACTTTTACGAGCTTTTTACGAGCGAAACTACGAAAATCATATCACCTGAAAACATTAAAGTAGGCAAACAATATGACACTCGTAATTGCATATAAGGGTCGCATCGCCGCCAACGAGTACGTATGGTTCTCAACTCGGTATTTTTGTTTTATTACCCAGTAAGTAGGTTGGTTTTATGGGTTGATGGTTTGGAAGGTGGGGAGGGGAGCTGAAATTTTTTTAAGCGATGTTGATGCGCAGTATTTGGTTTTTATTTTGAGGGGATGTGATCAAAGAGGACTGGTATTTTAAGTCAGTGGTCGTGTTTTTCTAATGCAATTTTTTTTTATTTTTCCAATTTTGTAGAAAATTTTCTGTTTTTCACCATTTTTAAATTTTTTTTACTTTTTCTATTCCTTTTCTTTTTTTGATTGCCATTAATTTTTTCTCTTTTTCAACATTGAACGCCCTCTCCCAATGGTGACGAAAAAAATTATTTTCTCTTAAATTGACTAAAAAAAAAAACTCTTTTAAGAATATAAATATTTTATAGACACTTTAAGGATAGACGATTTTCAAAAAAAAAATATTGTTCAATTTTTTCTCCTGATTTTGAGAGGAAATTCCATCATAAAATTCATTTTTCGTGTTTTGACGAATTTTTAAAAAATTCAAACTCCACGACCCTATAAAAGAGCGAACTACCTGATGTGAAATTCGGTATATGGTCAATTTTTGACCTTCCAAATCGAATGGAAGTGGTTTTGAGCCAATCTGGCCACAGTCTGAGAATTTTGAAATTTTCTAGCTTGAAAAAACTGGAGCGAATAGGCATATTTGTTCATGTGTTTGAATTTTTAACTTAATGTAGAGTTCTACGGTCTTGATTTTGGAAATTTAGTGCACAAATTTTGATCTACGAATTTTGATCTCCAAATAATTTGAGATTTTTTGACGAAGATTTCTGAAAGGTAGAAAGTTTTTTTGAGTGGCCGTTTCGTAGGGAATGGAGAGAAAAATGATCGATTAATCGGTTGATTATTTTTAATCGTGTAATCGGTCGTTTTTTTGGGAGTCAAAAAAGTAGCCCAAAAAGCACGAATTTTTGTTTTTTGTTTCCAAAACATCTGGTCGGAAAATTTTCATTGAAAAAAATAATAAGCCAGCAATTTTCTCTTTTTTAATAATGCCTATTAGTCGACAGATTTTTTATTTTCAACCCCGAGATTTTCGCCCAAATTGAAGATTTTCTCATGAAACAAGGAACTGAAATTGGATTGCATATTTTTGTCCCAGGAGGGGAAGGGGGCGAAGGTAAATTAGGTGGTCGATTTGAGAAAATCGGGCGATTATTTTAAATCGATTAATCGATTATTTTTGTAATCGATTAAAATTCGAATAATCCATTAATCGATTTCAATTTATATAATCGCCAGGCCTACTTCTAACCGATAACACAAATGACTGTTTTAACTCTTTAATACTTTTCATGACTTTTTACAACTTTTCAACAAACTTTCACTTTTGTTTTCAAAAAAGTATACACATCTCTACCTCGAGATGAAGGTTCGTTGAGGATGGAGGATGGAGGTTTCCTCAACGTGGATTTTGTTTAGAGCGGATATTTCCTCAGGGAGGTGGTTTGATTTCGTTTGAGATATATTGTAAAGTAATAAAATCTCAAAGATCAATAAGTTGAGAAGAGAAAAAGTGAAGTTTTTAGTATTTTGGTTGGTAAATTTCAAAATCATGTCTATCTATAATTCAATGATTTTTTTCGATTTGGAGTTTTTTTCTTGGCAAATTTTTTGTACTTTTTTAAATTGAAAAAATTGGAAGAAAATTCGTTTGGACGAATGGAAAAATCTGAAAAAATTCCATTCCAGTCGACAATATTCACTTTGTAAGTTTCTCTCTTCATAGTTCGATTTTTTTCTGTTTTTTCAAGGACCTAATTCGGACTTTCGTTCACGTTTTTTTGGAACTAATAAGTGATAACAGCGGCGGATTTACCAAATTTTTTTTGAAAAGCACACGGGTCAACGTATTAGAAAGGGGGGAGAGGGTCGATTGAAAAAAATGAGAAATTTCAAAATTATTGGAACAAATTTTCGAGTTGGAAGAAATTTTTAAAATTATGAAGTTGAAAAAAATTAGAAAAATCAAATTTGGAAAAATATTAAGAAAATCGTGATTTAAATTTATCTGTTTTCAAAAAAAGAAAAAAAAGAAAATATACCTAAATTTAAAAAAATGTTTGAGACTGTTGGAAAACAATTTAAAATTGAAACAAAAATTTTCCAGCTCTGATTTCTTCAAATTCTTCTCAACTTCATATTTTTTAGAATTCCTTATACCTAACCCGAAAATTTTTCAATTTTTTTAAAGCCTTTTTTCAAATTGAATTTTTTCCCATTTGAAACTTTCATAAAATTTTTCCAACTTTGAATTTTTCAAAAAAAAAATTCATGTTTTTCAAATGACACTTTTTGTGGCAAAATTATTATTTCAAGTGTTCAGTATGTTTCTTATGCTCCCAACTAGGCATCATTATTTTTTAACATTCATTCGAACTTCATGCACGATTCTAAAATTCAACTATAAGGTAGGTATATAATCAAAACTATTTACCTTGGGCTTGCCTCATACAAATGATATAATCTTGATCGGCCAAATGTCTTCCATTGATGGCATAATTCATCGTCTGTATTATACCTGCGAACAAGATTTAAAATAAGTTTAAATTCAAATTCAAATTTTGAGATTCTTCTTACTGATCCAGGACATAGAAAGGCCTACTTTTTGGATAAGACCTACATATGTACATGTAGATCTCCTTATCTCACACACCCACTTGAACTGATGCACCAAATATAAACCCCAAATTACTTTTTTTTGCATGAATCCAAACCCCAATACTACAAAAAGGCGTTCACCGGTTGACATAAATATTTCGAATCGACTCAAGTAGGCAGAACACAGACACACGTCTTCGATTAATAATTTTCATCGATAAATGTACCTATGCGACCATATATTCGTTTTTTCCCTCGCCTTCGTCGCAGGTCGCAGCATCACTACGACGAAGAATAAAGAAAAAAAAACAACCGGCCACGAAGATCGAACTGGACGTGCGTGAGTATTCGGACGACGCGACGTATCATGCAAACCAGTTTCATTGGCAATGAAATTATAGTGTGACCGCGTTCCAACCATTATGCTCTACTTTTTTACTAATACTTAATAATAATCATAGGTCGACATAGAAAATGCAGTTTGAAGTTCAATGGGTGATTTTTATACTCGTAATTAATAATGCTGATCACAAAAAAAAAGGTGGAAAAATTCCATCATCCAAGTCCAAGGATTTTACACTATTTGAATTTTTCGTTGAACATTTTTTATATTTTTTGTCAAGTTTTGACACTGTTCAAAGTTCATTCTATATTTTTATTGAAAATATCTCAAAAACTACGTCGTCGTTCAAGAAAGAACGAATTGGATTCGATAGAAAAGAAATTTTATGCTCTGAAATTTATGTTATTAGTATTCATCTTTTTTAGAAGGCTCTTTGCTTATAAAATCGGCTCTAAAGATCAGAAGTTATATCAAAAAATGTAAAACAAATTCTCAACGACAAATTCCAACTGTAAAAAATGCTGACGTGATAGAGTTCAACTATGAAATCATATTCACACTCGGCACTAAAAAGTATATACAGGGTGTCCCGTCTCAATATGGACACCCTTCAACCAGTAGTAGTGCAACACATACCGAGTCGATGTAAGTAGGTTTGCCTACCATTAGGATTGAAGGGGCAGAGTTATGCACATCGAAAAATTTTTCTTTTTGAATTTTGCTTGGCATTTTCAACCGTGCGCTATTCAACAACCAAGATAGGTAGGAGGTTGCGCTTTGCGGCACCGTGTAGCCCACTTTCTCTAGAATTTTTCTATGCGATTGATAATTTTTGTACGTGAACTAGGGTGGGTGTACCACACCAAATATTTGAAAAAATCGTGTCAAAAGTTGATGATTTTTTAAAAATTTGGTAATTACTAAAAAAGTTTTCCTCTTCTACTACCATTATTAGTAGTGTTTCTGGAAGAAAAAACTTCGATCTTTCCAATGGCGCTAACCCCACTCTTCTGTCATGCTCCAATCAAAAGTTACAAGCGTCTAATTTGAATAAAAACACAAGAAAAACTTCATTTTTTTGATTTTTCAAATTTCAAAAATTTATATCTCTGTGACAAAATGAGATAGGCTGATTGGGTTTGCAGCATTAAACTAACCTAGTATTACACCGCACAAAATATTAATAGGATTTTCAAATTTTACATTAAAAAAATTTCTATCAGAAAAAAATTGGAAAAAATTTTGGCAAAAATTTTTTTATTTGTAAAATTGAAAAATATCATTCCTACAATGTGTAGTGTGATGCTTGGTTAGTTCAATGCTCCAAACCCCATCAGCCTATCTCATTTTGTCACAAAGGTATAAATTTTTGAAATTTGAAAAATCAAAAAAATGAAGTTTTTCTTGTGTTTTCATTCAAATTAGACGCTCGTAACTTTTGATTGGAGCATGATAGAAGAGTGGGGTTAGCGCCATTGGAAAGATCGAAGTTTTTTCTTCCAGAAACACTACTAATAATGGTAGTAGAAGAGGGAAACTTTTTTAGTAATCACCAAATTTTTAAAAAATCATCAACTTTTGACACGATTTTTTCAAATATTTGGTGCGGTACACCCACCCTAGTTCACGTACAAAAATTATCAATCGCATAGAAAAATTCTAGAGAAAGTGGGCTACACGTTACCGCAAAGCGCAACCTCCTACCTATCTTGGTTGTTGAATAGCGCACGGTTGAAAATGCCAAGCAAAATTCAAAAAGAAAAAATTGTCTATGTGCATAACTCTGCCCCTTCAATCCCAATGGTAGGCAAACCTACTTACATCGACTCAGTATGTGTTGCACTAATACTGGTTGAAGGGTGTCCATATTGAGACGGGACACCCTGTAGATCAGAATCACCTCACCAATTAGAATAAATCATGAAGGAAAAATTGTTGTTTTGCCAGCAGAGGTGTGGTGAAGGATATTCTTGATGAGGAATTAGTCGTTAAATTTTTTTGAGGTGTCTTTTTTTAACTTTTCTACATATAATTAGACCGACCACCCCTCCCAATTAAACCGACCCCCAAAGGTTTTTAATTTTTGCTTTGTATTTGTTGCAAAATAAATTAGTACATTCAGAAGAAAAAAACGAAAAGAAACCCCCAAAAAAAAGTAATTTATTTTAAAAGTTGGTACCTAACATTTTTGAGTACAAGTTTGATATGATGGCAAAGGGCCTTTCCTGGGAAAGGTCAAAAATGGACCCCAAATTCAGTCAAAATTGACCCAAAATGTTAATTTTAGTATAAAACCATTCAAAAAAATTTGACCTCCCCCCCCAACTCCCCTTCCTTCCGGAATTATTGCATCAATACCAAAAATTCAACATGTGATATCACTCTGGAAGGAAAGAATAAACAATTTTGAAACTTCAACAAATAATACGTCTTAAAAGAGTAAGTACTTACCACTTAGCATGTATCAAAATTTTTTGAAAATTTTCGGTTTACATTTTTCCAATTTTTTTATGATGAAATTTTCGAAAAAATTTTCAAACAATTTTTTTAGGAGGAGGAGGGGGGGTGCCCGACTGGAAATTTTTAAATTGATTCTATCAAATCATCAGGCATCGCATATATTTTTTTCTGATTCTAAAATTGGGTGCAACGTGTTCGAAAAAAATCAAAACCAAAAAAACACGCATTTTTCACTACTTTTTCTTAATTAACAAGCGAGGTATTTTAACTCAGAGTGAAATTTTGAGCCGAAACAAAAATACGTCGAAAGTACATCAAAAAAGAACCCCATATACAAAATTTAAGGTGCTAAAGCGAATTTTTCAAATTTTGACGAATTTTTGAAATTTCAAAATTACCTTATCTTCCTGCAAAATATGAAAATTTGATCTAATGAAGAAAAAATGCTGAAATTTGGTATATAACCTATTTTTAACCTCCCGAATTGATTGTTAGCAGTTTCGAGACGTTTCAGAGCCTCCAAAAAATTTTGAAACTCTCCAGCACTGGAAAAAAATCCATAAAACGTTACGAATTTCGAAAAATTGTGCTTTAATCGATCAAATAGGTCACTAATACAGGAATGGTGTTGTATTTCTTGTATCCTTTCTTCTCATAAACATACAAAAGTTTGTAAAAAATTATGGAATGGGTGAAAATAGGGGGGGAGGGGTGCTTGGTAAATTTAAGTCGTTGACTTGAGGGGATCACCGCACCCCTGTTAACTACTTTCAGAGTATCTATTTGATTTTTCAATTTTAACCAATATTTACGAAACTGGGTTCGTTTTTTTTTTATAGAAAATTAGAGGAGGGGGACAACATTTGGCTCTGACTTTCTCTAGATCAAAAAATGACCACTTTTGGTTTTTGGCCTGAGGCTTGAAATATGACGAAAAGTTAAGGAAAATTCAATCCCTGGGGGTTATGGTCAAAGGTTTCAGGTACCCAACTCACGTTTTGTTAGTTTCAAAAAATCAAATGGTGAGGGCGCAGGGGCGAAAAAGTCTATGGGTGGTGGTATTTGAGTCAGGTACCTTATGAATGAGAGGTAAAGTGAGGATAGACACACAGGAGGGGGAGGGGTTAAAAATTATTAATACCACTAGGTTACATAATACTACTATTTTCATGCTCACAACATGCACTTTTGTAATGATTTTGTACCTATTATCACGTTTTTAATAATACTCATACATTTCCCCAAAACCCCTTTCCTTCAAGGGTCTTTATCCCCTCCGCTAATGGTCATACGAAAAAAAAAATTTGTACAAAAAATGTTGGAAATTGAATGTGAAACAAAAAACTACTGAGCTATTTTTATCCTAAAATCAAATCCTGGGGAGATAATGCGAGACCCCCGTTTTGGGAGGTTCAACGCCCTAAAAAATTCAGCCTGTGCTCTTCGAAAATAGTTTTCAGATTAGTAATCAAAAACCAATAATAATTCGCTTCAATTATTGGTTAATTTCAATTTTTCAAATTTTTCTATTCATTATTTTTCCTTTATAATTTAGGCATTTCAGGCACTTTGTGTGGTAATATCATCAAAATTGGAAAAATTTTGAGAAAATTTTAAATTAAAAAATTTTCTACTTGGGAAAATTTTAAAATTGGCAATTATTCATCTTTAAAAATTTTCCCAACTGTTTTTTCAAATTTCTTTCAACTCGATATTTTTCAAATTTCTTCCAAATCAAAAATTGCTTCCAATAATTTTTTTTAGTTTTCTTCAATTTTTTTCAACTTTAAAATCGTTAAATATGAAGGTTACTAAAAAAAATTCTCAACTTCACTTTTTTCAGAATTTTCTCCAATTTGATTTCAATTTTCTCAAAATTTTTCCAACTTCGATTTTTCATATTTTTTTGATTTCGTGTTTTTATTACTTACCTACTTTTTAGGATTTCTTCCTTCTTCCAATTACTTATTAAAATAATCCCACTGATTGGAAAAATTTCAAATGATCCAAAAAGAACCATAACCATATAATTCCCCACCAAATTGTGATCTTTAACCAATAACCAGATACAAAAATAATTTCTGTTCGCACCCCTGACTTTTTTCGTGATCGGCGTGAAAAGTACTATAAACATTTTCCATTAAACTTCAAACAGCATTTCAAAAGTTTAAAAATGTCGACTTGTTATTTACTAGCTAGATAAAAATTTCAAATAATGAGTCTTCTTCTTGCGTCAAACTTACCACTGGGTTCTGGAAAATACTGAGTACATCCAGCTGGAGCCCTTCGATTGAATTCGATTTGAGATATCTGTTCAGAAAAAAAAATCGAATCGAGTGAAATACAATTTTTACAGTTATATTTTGGGTGGGTTCATCTCCAAATACGTACCTTGATCTCCCACATCCTGGGCGTATTCGCATTCGTTAATAAAATAGTAATGGTAATCGGTCCGTTGACATTTTCCACGTCATAGTACACTGGAATTTTTCGTAGAGAAAAAAAAACAACATCGAAGGTGATTTACCGGAATGTAATTCGTGGAGGCATTTTTCTACCTAAAAAAAGATACCTATTCCAAACTTACAATGTTGTCCGCTATTTATACCGCATAACTTGATATCTTGATAGGTGCCTCCTCGCATCATGAATACATCCGTTTCGCATACCCCAGTCTTCCTATTCGGCTGAGCCTGTAAGCAAGAAAACGAACGTATTGTGCCATTTACGTTTCATTTTTTTTATTGTTTTATTTCACCGCGGTGTAGACAAATTGTCCTACTCCTGCGGGCTATTAAAATAATGACATTTGATTTAATTTTTTAAATGATAAAGTCATTAAAATAACGATGTTCTTTTTAATGGTCTACTTTGTATACTCTCTCGGTCTGTCTCAGCGGAGACGAGACGAGTATTTCCTTATCATATCCTACAGCTCTACGTAATGTATTTTTTAACCGAGCGTAACCAGCAGAATAAAATGGCTTAGTGGGAGATTCTCTCGAGTATGCTCCCTTACCCCTCCCCCTCGGACGATTCACCGAAATATATTTTATTTTGGATGCTGAAGTAGCAGGTAGAGGGATTTTTTTCGTGAACGAAACAAAGAAAAAATATTACGACGAATTTTCGAGCTGTTTTCCTCTTCATCTCGTTTTCGAGAAGAGTTCGAGATTTGAAATTTTTTATTTTTATTACTTAGTTACCAGATTAAAGTGCATGAAATCCAGTCTGATTTGACTAATGTCCTGGGCTGTTTTTTTAATCACCACGGAGCATTCTCCGACGTCGTTAATTAATCCTGGGAAATTCGGATTTGTCAAGTAAGTGATGTTGTTTTTGATTTCCGAGCCGCATCCGGCGGTGACTGTGGAACAAGTGGAAGATTAATTTGGAGTTGGATTAGAGTGTTTTATTTTTTTGGGTGATTTTTCTTTGATAAGGAAAAGTTTTGGTGAGAAATTGTTTCCAAATGAAATTAATGCATAAAAAAATCTAGAAAATTTATAAAAATTGCATACCTACCTATACATTTTTAGAAACTCGTTAGGAAAATTTATTAACTTTGAAAAAATAATCTTTATGAAAATTATTTTCTAAAAACCTAGAATTGTGGGGAAAAATGAAAAATTGTTATGAAAATCGTAAGTTTCTTTTATGAGAAAATTCTTAAAATCAATACAGTTTTTGGATAATTATTACTTTCTACTTGGGAAAAAAAACTTGAGATTTGGAAAACTCGAGAAATTGTTAAAAAAGTGGAAAACGACTGGAAAATTTCCCAAAAACTATTATTGCACATTCTTTTTATACGTAAGTATTTCAAAAATTACCAAACTAAATTTCGGGGGAAGAAAAATTTAAAAAAAAAATGGAAATTATGAAATTACCAAGCAATTGAAATAAAGTAGGTAAAAGAAAATATGTTCGAAAAATGCAAAAAAATGATTCTTTTACTTGAAAAAAAAGTACATAAGTAAGTAATGAAATGTATTTTGGGAAATCAATTTGAAAATTTATGGAATTCAAAGTGAAATTTTAGAAAGTACCTACCTGAAAACTATTATAAAACCAAGAAAAATTAATGAGAAAGTAAAGTTGTCAAAAAATACGCTAAAAAAGTTGATAGAAAAAATCAGGGATCTTTCAATAATGCAAAAAGCATGAAATATTTCCTGGAAAATCATTTCGAAAATTTGAGAAATTTTTATGGATAAAAAAGGCCCAAAATCATTTGAAACCCCGATCAGTTGGAAAATCCATAAAATTTTGAAAAAATGAAGAAAAAACATGAAGTTTATGTTTGAAAATTTGCAAATATTTTATTAAAAGGTATACTCAGAATTTTTTAGTGAATCATTTTAAAGATTTCATGGAAGTTTTTGAAAATAATACGAAAAATTGTTCATGAAAGTCATAAAATGACCAAAAAAAAAAAAACTGTGAAAAATATTATAACAATACATATCAAGGAGCAACGATCATAAAATAATATTTGAAAATCATAAATACTAATTGAAAATCTATGAAATTTTCAAAACATTTTAACACCCCCCCCCCAAAAAAAAAAAATCATTAAAAACATTCATAAAAAGTGAAAATTTCCTACAAAAAAATGTAAAAGTATTTAAAAAACTTCAATTTGAAAATGTTGTGAAATACTGAACAAAATAGAGAAGTCATGGAATTTGGATTAAATAGAGATTTTTTGGTAGGTTTGTAATTTTTTTGATATTTTTATACATTTTTTTGGTTTATTGTAAATTTTTTTGAGTTTTTTGTCCATTTTTTGGTGCAAAAAACGATTTTTGTTGTGAGAGTGGGGGGGGGGATCTTTACTTTTGAAATTTATTTTTTTCAAATCTTTTTTTTTTTGGGGGGGGAGTCTGACCGCTTTCCTTTCGTTGAAATTCCACCTTGATTTTACTCTTTCTGAAAGGCCTAAATCAGTGTCAACTCAAAAACCAATTTTTGACCTCTAAAGGTGGTTTCTGGCTCTCATATAAAAAATATTTGCTTTCAAAAAGTCTCATTTGGGAAAATAGAAAAAAATGTTTAAAAAATGTCAAAATGAAGCTTTGAAAAAAATTTAAAATTCAAAATGTTTTGAAAAGTAGCATAAAAAAGCAATATTGATCATTAGGTAAATAAGAACACAAAAAATTCCTAAAAACCAAAGAATATTGAAATTTGAAAAAAACAACATGAACAAACTGCTGAAAAATAATTTTGGTAAAAATTAATAATGAGAAAAAGCTATGAAAATTAAAAATTGAACAAGCACGTATAATGATAAATTATTCGATTCGAGAAGTTGTCAAAAAATTGGATGAATTCATGAGCTTCATAAAATTTACAAAAACCTTCGAAAATTCAAAAAATTTCCCAAAAAATTCCATAAGAATAAAAAAATTACATTTTTCAAAACAAAAAAATTTACAAAAATAGTCCAATTGTTCATAAAATTTTCAAAAATTTATCAAAATTTTGTTAAAGAAAAAGGTCAATTTTCAAAAATACACAAAGGAACGTCAAAAATCGATCGACTTATGCTCGAATAAACACTTTCACCAAATCAATCAATCGTTCGTTTCATTCATCATCAAATTTTACCTCTTAAACAAAATTTAGCAAAAAATTGATAAAAAAAATTCATCATACCGTAATCTTTACCGGAAGGCGCGGCCTTGGCGACAACCACCAAAAATAACGCTACGAATATGAAAAAACACATATCTACTCGCGATATAATTATAATGCTATAATATCTATTTCGAATCTATACGGTTATTCGATAGACACCAACAAAAGACCTGAGCCACTCCAGGTATAAACGATTTGGAAATGGCGATTTAAGCGTGATCTTATGTCCACCACGAATTTCCTGCTTTATTATTATAAAAATTCCAGTTCTGAGGCTGACGCTGGCGCCTACTCTGGTGGAGTATTTTGGAAAAATTCCAATTCTAATATTTACACAGACGTAGGAATTCGCATCGTGGATACAATAGACTGAATCTGGTCGTCGTCGAAAGGGCAATGGACGACCTTGGGTAAGTGGTAATCTAAATCTCATATGGTGGATGTAAGGCGATTCGGTGGATCGAGATGCGCGAAAATACCATTCAAATGAATCACCAAATGTTTACTTTATGCAGGTTCAAGGACTTGGAAATAGATGTAAATATATCCTATGCAACGCGCCGGAGGCGAACGGAGGGGTAAAAAAATGCCGAGATGGGTATCGAATGCAACCAGTATTGGCGGAGATACTTACAGGTGCAGCATACCCCGAAACCGAGGGCGCATTGACCTTGCGAAATTCCGTTCTGGATTCGACATTCGTAGGTGTTCAGACAGATCCCTGCGAAAGAAATGAAGAATTGAAATTAGCAAGTGTGGTTTGAAAGAATATTGGGGGGGGGGTCATTTTTTAAAGAGAACTTGTGTAATTATTGATGATGAAATTTTGGCGACCACTGATACAATAATATTTCGTTAGATTTAAATTAACTTGAATCATAAAATTTTGAAAAAATAAAAATGATTCATGCGAACTCCAGTCAACCAAAATCGGCCCAAAACAATCCAAGCCGTACCCAGCTAAACCAGACCAATCAAAACTGACCTCAACCTACGCAAGCCAATCCAATCCGACTCTTCCAAGAAAAAATATTGTACCTGCGCCAATAATCAATTTAGAAAGCAAAAAAAAGTCAAATCTTGCCACATGATTTCAACATGGATATGCTGTAGCGATTAAGGTCAATCCATAAAACAGGAGATAAATTTTGGGGGCCACTGATATGATGTCACCGCATTTTGTTACCTAGATTTTCAAAAAATTGTGAAAAATTGGCGAAGCGATAATAACATTTTATAAAAAATCAAAAAATTGTAGAAAAGTCAAATTTGATTGATATTTTGTCAACTTGAAAATACAGATAAATTCTAAACTAAAAGGTTATCATTTCATCAAATTTAAAAAATAAAGTGGCCGAAAAATGGAGAAAAATGGAGAAAAAATGAAATTTAGTATGATGAGAAATATTGAAAAATGACGTGTTTTTTGAAATCTGCAAACGAAGACAAATACCACCAAAACGGAAATTTTTTGGAAAATTGAGTTGTGTTCGTAAAAGCGAAAAAAGGATATTTTTCGAATTTGCTGACTATTTCCGGTCACTGATCCGATTTCCCTCTCTTCGATATTGCTCGATGGATAATGCCCATTGCACATACAGATTTAAGCAAAGAAAAATTGAAAATTTTCGGAAATTTTGAAACAAACAATCAATATATCTACTCTTTTAAATCTATATCAGTCAAATTTAGTAAAATTTTACTTTTTAGAATCAGTGAAATAATTTATTTGAAAAAAAAGTGATTTTCACTGATTGATGTGTAAATCAAAATTACTGATTTTTTTTCCAAATTGGTAATCAACTGAGAAATCAGTGATGTTTGACTAAAAGGTTAGTGAAAAATCACTAATACAGAATTTCATTAAATTTGACTGATTCAGATTTAAAGGGGGGCTCGAGCCTCCTGAGCCCCCCTCCCCAGGAAGGCTTAGGTAACCGAAAAACAAAATTTTGAACGCGAAAAAATCGAAAAATGACATGAAATTTGATACTTAGAATTTTCCAAAACACAAAGATAATGTAAATAGAAACTGAAATGGCGAAAATTTTAATGAATATTTTGTTGGAAAAGGAAAAGCCAAAAATAGCTATTTTTGTTTAATGTTCAACAAGTCATTTCAAGTGAGAGAGAGTTCCCCCTTTGGCTCTCCTTCGACTATGCCATTGATCTCTGGGGTGATTATAACTCAACCTAAAATCGCCCTTGTGAGTAAGTCTGGTACTTTTAAAGCTGCTCTAAAATTCTCAAATCCATCGAAGTAGGTTGTTTTGGAAAAAGAGGCTAAAAATGGAAAATTTTCAAATTTATTTAGGATTTTTTGCACTTTTCTAGCTTAAAATTCAAATTTTTCTCAATTTATTCACCAAATTTCCGAAAAAAACTCGTTACTTTCTCATACTTTTTTCACTCGAATCCAATTTTTCCGAATTTTTTAATTTAACGAGTTCATCACTTTTTCCCTTTCTCCACTTCAATTCGATACGATTCCGTAAAATTTAGATTCTTTCCATTCAAATTATTCTTTTTCTTGATTGAATTTGTACTTACTGAATTATTTCTTCCTTTTCTCATTCTATTAAATTTTTCCTCGCCTTCAGAAATTCCCTTCAAAAAAATCATCATTTGAAAATTTGTCTTCTTTTCGAGGAGGGACGTAGAGGTATGGTGATTCTTGCAAGTCAACGAGAAATGGCCTACCCCCCCCCCCCCCCCCCCCAATAAACACCCTTCTCAACATGAAACGTTTTCAAAAATTTTGTATTTTTTTAAAAAACAGGGCCATTTTAATTTTTTTTAAAGTATCGTGTTGTGGTCTCCTTTTAAGTAGGTAATTTAATAGAAAAGTCCATGTTCGTTGTGATTTCGATGGAATTTTCAAATTTCCAGTGCTCAAGTATAAAAAGCTGATCAAAAAACATCAAAATTTCGCTAGAAGGTCCAGAATGGTCGGAAATTGGAATATTTGGCTTGGGGAAGTCAGCGGTGCGAAACAGGAAAAGAAACCCCACACTATTTATTTATCAATTTTACTAGAAAGAGTAGGTATTTTTTTTTTTAAATATCACTTTTCGCTGAAAATTTCGATTTTTATTAAATTTTTGAAAATTCACCAAATAAGTACTTATTGAAAAATCAAACAGCCTCTTTTTACTCGTTTTTGTCATGTCTAAATTTTCAAGTTTTCTTCCCCCTTTCCCCATCAGCGATGATGAAAATTTTTCTTTGAAAATTTTGTACATCTGTGCAGCCAGTTGCTATAATTGTGATATTCTGATGTCTTCAAATTCAAAACATACTTCTATTGATTGGGAGAAAAAATTGGTCCAATCACTTGACGAAAAAAAAATGCATCGAGTTCATTATATCAAAATATCACAATTATCAACTGGTTGCACTGACGTAAAAAATTTTCAAAGAAAAATTTTCAATTTTCAATTTCTGATTATTAAAAACTAAATTATTGAGAATTTTTCAAACGATAAAAATTAATTCGAAGTCAACGTAAATTCCATAGAATAGCATGTCACGATTTGTAACTGGCTGTACTGGCATACAAAATTTCCCAAAAAAATTTCTGAAATATACTCCTAGTGATTGCAAAAAAAATACATAATATTTTCAGTTGAAAAAATAATCAATTCAAAGTAGGGCTGGCGATTATAATCAATTAATCGATTATTTTTTTCTTTATAATCGGCCAAAATTCTTAATCGATTAATCGATTATTCGGTTATTTTAATCGTTTAATCGATTAATCGGCCGATTATTTTTAATCGTCTAATCGGTTGTTTTTTTGGAAGTCAAAAAAGTAGCTCAAAAAGCACGGATTTCTGCTTTTGTTTTCAAAACATCTGGTTGGAAAATTTTCATTTAAAAAAAAATGATGAGTCAGCAAATTTCTCTTTTTTAATAATATTAGTCGACAGGTTTTTCATTTTCAACCCCGAGATTTTTGCCCAAACAGAAGATTTTCACATGAAACAAAGAACTGAAATTGGATTGCATATTTTTGTCCCAGGACGGGGAGAGGGAGGGGGCGAAGGTAAATTAATTGGTCGATTTGAGAAAATCGGACGATTATTTTTAATCGATTAATCGGGCGATTATTCTTAATCGATTAATCGGGCGTCGATCAATCGATTATTTTTGTAATCGATTAAAATTCGAATAATCGATTAAATTTCTATAATCGCCAGCCTTAATTCAAAGTCTATATAAATTCCATATTTTGGAATTTTATGATTTGCTGTTGGCTGCACTGGTGTATAAAATTTTCAATTTTTTTTTCAAAATTCACTTTCAGTGGTTGAAAAAATTTTTTGTTCAATCAAAAAAATCATTCCAGCTTAGTGAAAATTTCATATTTGTGGAATATTGCAATCTGCAACTTTTCAACTCTTTGGTAGCAGTCTTGAGTTTTGATCGGAGAAGGATGATGATGGTTTAGGGAAATGTTGAAACTCAAATTTCATCTTTCAAGCAATTTTGATTGACTAAAAAAACACAAAAATCAATGTTTTTTTTCAAAAAGATGTGCAGTTTGAGCACCTCCTGCTTCCCTCCCTTTGCCCCTGGGGGTTCAAAATTTTTTGGGAGGTCGCCCACTCAAAGTAAACCATCCACCAAATTTTGTCTAAATCCAAGATATGTTTTTTTTTCGCTCCACCTTGATTCACCCCCCCCCAAAAAAAAAAAAAAATTAGAAGTACCTCTGTTGCCTTCTATGGACAGCCATGATCTTTGTATTTAAAAGTGGCAGTACTGAGGGGAATGGAAGGCATATAGAAGGTGGGAAAAAAACAGACAATTATGAATGATGATGAATTGATGAAGTATTCTCTGCATTAAAAAATCAATTTCATTAATCTTACCTCGTCTACGTCCATCATTTGCCAGACATTCTTCGGTCACCGGTACTGGAAAAAAATTCAGAACTGGAAAAAACAAAGAGAAAAATACACGTGAATATTTCTAATAAAAACAACCATAAAATAGGTCAACTTTACACGGTGCTTTCGTAAAACCAAAAATAAAACATTTTGATTAAATTTACTCTCAAATTTATCAAAACGAAAAATAAACCACAATTCGTTTTCAGTAAAAATTCAATCAAATTTAATTTAGAAATTTCAAAAAAAAAATGCTACCTGCAAATAAAACCTACGCCATAAACCAAAATCCAATCAAAATGTCGAATCTGAAACCCTCGTAAAAAATACTCTTATAGGTACCTAAATTTCAATCAATCTCGAACTGAACAAACGATGCCATTCTAACATCCGTAAACATCGCGAAATACCCCATCGCAGATAAACCGATAACCATACAGGTAAAACTAAAAATAAAAATACTAACCACGAGGTGAATGATCCACCGGTGTAGACTTATTAAAGAAGTATCCGCCGGAGAAGAAATCATTCCAGGTGGAAAGCAGAGGCCATCCGATGGTAAATGGTAGGAAGACGTGTACCACAAAAACGCAACTCCAAGTTGGTCTAGTCCAGTGTACTTCTCGCTTCATTACTTTATTCTCCAGGTAATCGGCATCGGGCACCAGCAACACGGTCACGAATGAATACTGCTTGCACGTTTGACCGACTAATAGTTTCCACGGATTTTTTCACTCTCGACTCCCTCCTTTGGCATAGACGCACAGATCGAAAGCTCAAGATGACGAACAATTAAACATATGTATTCATAAGTTCGCCGAAACAACTGCCAGGCTAGGTGCTTTATTATGAAATCTCCACGAGCTACCTGGTAAGCTCCGCGGTGCTCGGAGACGTGTTGTGGTATTGTAGGCCATTCGCAGATCGTCGACCGGTTCCGGGTAATTATCGTGTGGATTCTAGCTTATCTACGAGATGATTAGTACTTGGCTAGGGCTCATTGTGCATCTATGTATGACAAATTGGTGCAAATAATGCAGCCAGCTATCGCTGACTTTTTTCCAAAATAATACCACTGAAATCATTCGAGGTTGAAAATTCATCGACGAACTTGTAGTATGAAACCTGCGATAGCTAAATTTGGAATGACAGAATTTAAAGAAATGGCATCAAAGATAAACACTCATCAATCAAAAATATACCTACCTAATAAAGAATACAAACATCAATTTGTATCGTATTAATATAAAAAAATATTCAATAAATGGAAAAACACATCAATATTATTCGTTTGAAATGTTTACTTACAGTTCTTTTGCAATATGTGTCATTTTCACCGGATATAGATTTTGGATTTGGTTGGTGCGAGCTTCGTAGAATACGAGGTTGCTTCCTGGATACCGAATACCTCGTCGAACTCGAGATATGCTTTTTCTTTTATGAACGTGCTTTAAAAGTTGCCTATAGTTGAGATGAGCGAAAAAGATGTTTGGGGAAGTTGCCTGTGTTGAAAATAGAAGCAGGTATAAGGTGTATAAATTTTCTAAACCTATCTCAATGTAAAGCCATCATCAAGTTGATAAAAATTGGAATTTTTCAAAATAAGGATAATTTTTTAAATCATAGTCGAATTTCTAAAAAATTAAACGATTTTAGTGTTGGGCGATTATTCGGCGTAAAAAATAATCGAGGTGCAATTATCGCATCGATTGTTTTTTCCATTTTTACGTACGTTTTTTGGACCAAATGGGGCAAAAATTTGAAAAAAATAGGACACAGTGTCTAAAAATCGCGCGTGTTTTGCTCATTTTTCATATTTTTTTCTAGATTCTTTCAAAATTCTTCTAAATGGGAAATTTCTCAACCAGTTCCTCACAATTTCTCACGAACCTCAGAATACCTCAACTTTAAAAGATTAAAACATATTATTTCTTAATTTTGAAGAATTTTACATTTTGAAATTTTTTAAATAAATTTCAAAAAAATGAAAAATTAACAAAAAACGAGTATTTTTTCTGGTCAAAGTCACTAGTTTTTCTAAATTTTTTTCAAAATTTTCGCACCGTGTGCTATTTTTTCGAATTTTTGTCCAATTTTGGTCCCAAAAAAATGGAAAAATTCTCTAATAATTTCTAAAATTTAAAAATTACGTCTTTCTTCGATCCCAAA